>CM029458.1:4694514-6144514 GCA_017140185.1 Eucalyptus polyanthemos subsp. polyanthemos | reverse complement strand
GCACACAATTTCAACTAGGAGTTCCATCGAACACATCACAATCATGCGTATTTGCTCGGTAAAATTCAGGCAAATGTGGAAGTTGCTTTTTCGTAAATGGAGAGTAAACCAGTCGTGTAGGTCTTTTATCTAGTTGAGCGATCCAAATGACAAAGTCGAAATCAAGGAAAATGGAGAAATAATGGCAGGTGGCCTAGAGGGATCTATTGAAAATGACAGAATATGTAGAGGATGTGTTGTTTACGTTGAGAGGCTGTATCTTCAACGTTATATCTTACATGAATCAGCTGAATATGGTGATCAAGGAGGTGGAAAAATGTTGAAGATGTGACGAAGAGAAGCCAAAGAGTTCCATAGTTCTTTGCTCTTGGTTGCACGTCTTCATCCCGTTCAAACGTTGCACACTCTTGACACAAACGTATTTTTCCCTTCAACCACAATATCCTCTCGCGCACATTTACCAAAATAACATAAATTTTAACTCAATGCGTAATGTGATCCTTGAATTTTTAATTTGATTAATACAATCTTTAAGCTTTGACGCAATATGTAATGTGGTCCATAAACTTTTAATTTATTTAATGTAGTCTCTAAACTTTTGGTATATGTTCAATTTACTCTCTTAATTCTATGAAAATATTTAATGTTATCCCTGAATTAGAATTAATTAATGGAAGGATAACATTGAAAGGATGTGAATTAAAAAGACATGTCATTTAAAGACAATTAAAATTGCTATAGAAACTCCCCGCAATAGAATCTAAAAGGATAGTTCCTGCAGTGCCATGAATTCTATTTTGCTCACTTTAGTTGAATGATTAATAATCCATAATTACAATAATCCCCCATATTAATGGATCAACGAAACATTTTTAACTCAAAGAAATATAAGTGTGCCTCTCTGGAAGTACAATGCATCAAGATAGGTAGCTTTCGCTTTGAACCTTTTTTTTTTAGTGAAAGTCTAATTGAACTTACCTAACTAGTCGATGGACTAAACCTTAAATCGCTAGTTGTTTGTAGTAACTTAGACAATAGACCTCACACAAATTCTTTCCTATTCAATATTGGTTCTTGGTTGTGTTCATTCTTTCAGAGATTAATGCATGCTTTAGAAAATCTAGCCTTTAGAGAATTTCATGGAGTTGGCTAGCTCCAAGCATATAGATGCATTTCTATCAAAGGTATTCTACTATACCTTACTATGATGCTGTACTTCACGCTATTCAAATCATGAAACGCATAGCGTACCCTTAAAAATGTTGTTGGTAGCACTATTGCACTTTAGGAATAGAAGACAGTGCTCACATTAGAGTTTTCAAAATTTGCATTGTCTTATTGAGATCTAAAATCACTAGGTTATGTTTCCATGTTGGAATCTCTTTATTGAGTTAAGACTTTTAACCTTATTCCCCTAGATGCACATTTACTTGCTTGCTTGACAAACCTTTCATTAGCAAAACAACTTCACAAGGTCAAAAGAAATTATTCCATTTGAAACAACTATTTGATAGTATTATGTTTACAACAAATGTTTCTAGACTAATTGTTATATGTTAAATTAAGTGCCCTTGCAAATGCTACTTGACTGTCATATTGGATGCATACCGTAGACATAGGTTTTGACCATAACAGAATATCCTTTAAGAGGTCTCGAAGCTAGTTTGATTCTTCAGCAGCTTTATCCAAAGCAATAAACTTAGATTCCATCATGGAGCACGCTATTTAAATTTATTTTAAAGATTTCCACAATATTGTGATACCTCCAAGTGTGAACATATATCCATTAGTCGATTTCGATTCATCAAAATCCACAATGCAGTTGGTATCACTATAGCCTTTGAAAATGATTAGATATTTTCCATATTATATAACATAATCTTGGGTATTATTCAAATAACTTAACACTCTCAACAGAGCATTTCAATGCTCGTGACCAAGATTACCCGTATATTTGCTCAATTTTCCTTTTGAGTATGCAATATTTGGTCTAACAGATCATGATGTACATGATGCTACCAATTACTTGAGAGTACTCCAACTACCTAATATTATTTCTTGTATTCTTTTTTAAAGTTAGGTGTGAAAGAAAAGGATTATTCACTTCTTTGATGTTGAACCCTTTAAACTTCTCAATTACCTTTGCAATGTAAGGAGATTGTATTAAACTTAAACCATCAAAATTCCTTGAAATTTTGATACTAAGTAGGTCGAGTGTCAACAGAGAGAGCACTTGAGTAATGGCAGGCACTCAAAAATAGGGGGATACCTAGCAATATCTCTGATCTCTAAGAGTATGTCTGCTATTTGCATAATATGCACACATGATTGTATATGCTGTAAATTTATGAGTTTAAATGTGATTTATGCATGACAATTTTGTTAGTTTTGCATCATCTGAGTTCCACTGGGGAAGATTTTGAAAGACAACCTTTATTCAGAACATAGATGTCTTGAGCATGCCAAATGAGGGACTTTCAATCTGAAAGGACTTTTTGTTCACTCTCATGGAAAAGGCTGTCCTGACCATTGATGCAGGATTTATAAGGACCACACTATCTCACTGTCATCATGTCAACAGGGGTCTGAGTATTCTCGCAAGTGGTACGACTTTACCAATGTGAGAGGTCTTTGTTGAAATTGTGATGAAGACTTGGTCAACGGCTCATCAAATGGGACCATCGAGGTCGAAGCCGATGGACAAAAATGTTGCACGATCATCTCTGGGTTTACAAGTCAAGAACCTTGCGAAAAGAGATAGAGTAATCTTACTCATACTTTTTCGAGCGATGCTTATGCACATATGAAATCCTACGTTAATTGAAGTGCCCCTAGTCTGAAGAGACTTTTACAATGGGAATGTGACGTAGACTTGGCTCACATGTAAGAGGGTGAGAGTTCGTGACTGTCTTGGCATTTGTCACTAGTCTTTCTTGTCAGATGGAGGTTCTATGGACCACAACAACAACTTTTTCTTGGCTGTATTTTTTACTAGGGGGCATTGGCCTTACTTTTATCAGGCACAATGCTTTTTCATGCCTCTATTTTTATTCCAGTTCTTCATTTATGGGCATTGACCTTGCTTTTACCAGGTACACTGCTTTTTTATGCCCCTGTTTTTCATTCTTGTCGTTAGAGGAACTAGCCTAGGTAAGTTCAATCACGACACTGTTGTTAGACTCTTGAGTCTTCATCTTCAGCTAGCGCTCTAGGCTATGTTGCTCAAATGGCAGTAATTTTCGTTTTGCCTCCATGTGATGGTGAAATTATAGACTCAATTGGGTTGTACAATGAATACAAGTGCACGGTGGTTCATTGTGATTCAGCGATGGCGGAGCAATGGATGTGCCGAAGCCAGAGGCAGCACACCAGTTCGTTGGGTGAGGGCTCCGTCATGAGTTGGAGGGAGAGAGAGAGAGAGAGGGTAAATTCGGCAGAGTAGGGAGGGGGCAGTAATTCAGCCACAACGGACGAGTCGAAGTCGGAGGGGTGGCGTGGTGGTTGGTTCATCGGAGGGAGGCTCGGTTGTGAATTGAAAGGACAGAAGGGGGGCAAAGTCACGAGCGGCTAAGTGTAGAGAGAGAGAGAGAGAGAGAGAGAGAGAGAGAGAGAGAGAGAGAGAGAGAGAGAAATTTCCCTTAATAGTGGGGTCCACATGTGACATATGTTGCAAGTTCAATAGACTAGTAATTTGTGACATATGTTGCAAGTTCAATAGACTAGTAATTTGACATATTAGCACAACACCACGTCGCCCCTTTGGCCCTGGCTCGTCTATTGCCTTTGCCTTCTCTAAATCATACAATTTTTCACCTTGTCCATTTGTTTTCTGAAACCCTTCAAAGATGGGTTTGATCTTGCTGGTCAGGAGTTGAAGGTAGCATGGTGGTTCATTGTGATTCAATGATGGCGAAGCAGTGGACATGCCGAAGCTAGAGGCAGCACACTAGTTCGTTGGGCAAGGGCTCGGTCATGAGTTGGAGAGAGAGAGAGAGAGAGAGAGAGAGAGAGAGAGAGAGAGAGAGAGGGGTAAAGTTGGTAGATTCGGGAGGGGGCAGCAATTCAGCCATGATAGACGAGTCGAAGTAGGAGGGTTGGCATGGTAGTTGGTTCATCGAAGGAAGGCTCAATTGTGAATTAGAGGGAGAGAGAGGGGGTAGAGTTAGAAGCGACTAAGCGCGAAGAGAGAGAGAGAGAGAGAGAGAGAGAGAGAGAGAGAGAGAGAGAGAGATTTTCCCTAATAGTGGGGTCCACATGTGACACATGTTACAAGTTCAACAGACTAGTAATTTGACACATTGGCACAACACCACGTCGCCCATTTGGCTTTGGCTCATCTGTTGCCTTCACCTTATCTAAATGATACAATTTTTTCACCTTGTCCATTTCTTGTCTGAAACCCTTCAAAGATGGGTTTGATCTTGCTGGTTAGGAGTTGAAGGTAGCACGGTGGTTCATTGTGATCCAGCGATGGCAGAGCAATGGATGTGTCGAAGCCAAAGGCAGCACACTAGTTCGTTGGGCAAGGGCTTGGTCATGAGTTAGAGGGAGAGAGAGAGAGAGAGAGAGGGCAAAGTCGGCGAGTCGGGGGGCAGTAATTTAGCCACGATGGATGAGTCGAAGTCGAAGGGTTGGCGTGGTGGTTGGTTCATTTGAGGGAGGCTTGGTTGTGAATTGAAAAGAGAGAGAGGGGGCAGAGTCAGGAGTGGCTAAGCGCAAAGAGAGAGAGAGAGAGAGAGAGAGAGAGAGAGAGAAATTTCCCCTAATAGTGGGGTCCACACGTGACACATGTTGCAAGTTCAATAGACTAGTAATTTGACACATTAGCATAACACCACGTCGCCCCCTTGGCTCTGGCTCATCTATTGCCTTCGCCTTCTCTAAATCATACAATTTTTTCACCTTGTACATTTGTTGTCTGAAACCCTTTGAGGATGGGTTTGATCTTGTTGATCAGGAGTTGAAGGTAGCATGATGGTTCATTATGATTCAGCGATGGCGGAGTAATGGATGTGCCAAAGCTAGAGGCAGCACACCAGTTCGTTGGGCAATGGCTCGGTCATGAATAGGAGAGAGGGAGGGAGGGAGGGAGGGAGGGTAAAGTTGGCAGAGTCTGGAGGGGGCAGCAATTCAGCCACGACAAATGAGTCGAAGTTAGAGGGTTGGTATGGTGGTTAGTTCATCGAAGGGAGGCTCGGTTGTGAATTAGAGGGAAAGAAAGGGGGTAGAGTCAGGAGCGGCTAAGCACGAAGAGAGAGAGAGAGAGAAATTTCCCCTAATAATGGGGTTCACATGTGACACATGTTGCAAGTTCAATAGACTAGTAATTTGACACACTGGCACAACACCACGTTGCCCCTTTGGCTCTGGCTCATCTATTGCCTTCGCCTTCTTTAAATCATACAATTTTTTCACCTTGTCCATTTGCTGTCTGAAACCCTTCGAAGATGGGTTTGATCTTACTAGTCAGGAGTTTAAGGTAGCATGGTGGTTTATTGTGATTTAGCTATGGCGGAGCAATGGATATGCTGAAGCCAAAGGCAGCACACTAGTTCGTTGGGCAATGGCTCGGTCATGAGTTGGAGGGAGGGAGAGAGAGAGGGTAAAGTTGGCGAAGTTGGGAGGGGGCAAGAATTTAGCCACGATGAACGAGTCGAAGTCAGAGGGTTGGCATGGTGGTTGGTTCATCGGAGGGAGGCTCGGTTGTAAATTGAAGGGAGAGAGAGGGGGCAGAGTGAGGAGTGGCTAAGCGCAAAGAGAGAGAGAGAGAGAGAGAGAGAGAGAGAGAGAGAGAGAGAGAGAGAGAGAGAAATTTCCCCTAATAGTGGGGTCCATATGTGACACATGTTGCAAGTTTAATAAGTTAGTAATTTGACACACTGACTGTCGCGACCTAAATTTTCAGGGCAATCCTAAAGTTTAGGTTAATGGATTACTAAGTCCGAAAACTTGGCACGGACCCTCCTAAGTCCTACCAATCGTGTCTTGATAGAAATTAACTCATTTAAACATGCAATTTCAATTCAATTTGGAGTCGCCACTAACCAATTAGGGTTGATTTGAAACCCAAATAAAGTATGGGAGAATACTTTATTTTTATGAACCAGAGATTTAATAAGTCTGGGGACATGATTACGCTAGATTAGTCTAACGCCCTTTCGGTACCTTTTATTTTAATTTCAAAAATATTTAGCAGACAATGTTAATTAATTTTAACCTAAACTACTAACATGCAAATTGTGGTCATGCAGGTGCACAATCAATAAAATAACATTCAAATAAATATATAAATAAATGCTAATAAAATGCATGTCCTAAGCATGATTTCTAAATGACAGGACACCTAATTTTCTTTTTCTTTTAAAAAAATATTAATTATGTGCAATCTTAATTTAAATTTGATATGCATGAGTTTTACTTTAATTACATATGAGATGCAATTCATGTGACATAATTTAAATCATTACAATATGTATGATATGAGATGTATGACGTCATAATTCTATATGCATGTTCTTTTTTATGATTTTTTAATGATTTTTTTTTATTACACATATGCAACCTGCACTAACAATGACGACATGAAATACGATCAATTATAAACTAATTTATTAACTAACCAAGTAAATGACCCCTTGTGTTTTCTTTTTCAAATGACTTAATGATTCTTATTAAAAAGAAAATAATGATGCAATATTAATCTTCGGCCTTTTTTATTAAAAAAATGCATGACTAGAATATTAAAATATTAACCTATGACCCACTAACTAAGGCGCAACATGTGGTGTACACATTATGAAATCTATATAACCTAAATAACATTTTTTTTGTTCTTTTTTTTATTAAAGGAAAATTAACCTAATCCTATATGAATCTAAAAAATATCGAAACGCAAAGCTTTAAATATGAAATGCATATGGACCTAAGTACTTAAATTCTAGATATGACTATGATATGATATGTGATGTGCAAATAACAATGATGCATCAAAATATATGTACTATTGAAAATTTATCTATGTAAATCAATGACATTTCAATGATGCAAAGCAAATCATGAATTTGCCATGAAAAGTTGAAATAATCAAAAATCTAACCCAACGTCTCGCGGGTCAATATTTTTGATTATCATAACTTAATATGACAAATTTCCTAATGATAAAAATAAATAAAAAAAAATCAAGTTAGAATAAAAATAATAAGTAAATAAAAAAAAAAACTATGAAACCAAATACCTAAAATTTACCTAGTCTAACTCACGGTACTTGAAGAAATGGCGATGACAGAGTAACGGTTGAACTGCGATGGTGGCTCGCCAAGGGTGAAGGGTCCTGGTGACCGGAGCTGGGGTGGTCGTCGGAGAGCACGTGGAGCCGGCGATCGGGGGCCGCGAGCAACAAACGTGGAAGGCCGGGGTCTGGGCGCTACAAAAGGCAGGTCGCGCGGCGGAACAGGAGTGGCGGTGCTGGTGCAGTTGGCCGCGGAGCGCTTCGTGGGTCCGAACGGTGGCGTTGCTGCAGGTGGAGCAGAGAGCAGATTTCCGGTGAGGCTCGGCGTCGTGGTGGTGCGGCTGATTTGGGGCTTCGGTAGCGTCGGTCGCTCGAGCGTGCAGCAAATTAACCTTAGGTGGCGTCACAAGTCGTCGGTAGCAGCAACCAACGGCAAAAGGGCGCTTGGGCCGTCGGAGCAAGGGCGGAAATGATGTGCGGTGGGGGATGCGCGCCACGGAGAGACTGGCGAACGGCAGACGAAAACGGCAATGACAGAGGCGCAATAGAGCAAGGTGGCTCCGGTGTTCGCGGACGAGCGTCGCGGGCATGAAAAAAAAGAAGAAAAAAAGCGGAAACGGCCGTTGCAGCTGGGCAGAGCAAAAATCGAAGCCGGCAGGAGGAAGGTGGAAGCGTGCAGCAAAGGAAGAATGTGATGAACAGTAAATGTCCAATCACCTTTTTCCTTTTTGCTTTCTTTTTACTTTTCCCCCTTTCCTTCCTTTTGTGTTTCTTTCCTTCTCTCGACAACTCCACGGACGGCTCCTTCTCTCCCTTCCTTTTTCTTCTTTTTCTAACTTTTCTCTCTCACCTGACACTCTCTCTCTTCCTCTGTACTCTGCCTTTTATTTTTCTGCTTTTCAGAGAAACCTAAAGCTTGAAAACTCTAGCTTCTCTTCTGAATTTTTCCTTTGAAAATCGAGAAAGAGCCCCCCTTTGAACCGAAGACTTGCCCTCTTTTATAGAGGAAAGACTCAAAATCGTTGAAGATTTCCCGATATCTACTCATCTTCTCAACAAAAAATGGCTCCAAAAATCAAACTGTTAATTTTTTTTAAATTTTGAAATGAGAATATATTTTCAACAACAAAGATTTTCAAAAATCGAATTTTATTTAATTTATTATTATTTTTAAAATATTAGGTGTCAACATTGGCACAAAACCACGTCGCCCCTTTGGCTCTGGCTCATCTATTGCCTTCGCCTTCTCTAAATCATACAATTTTTTCACATTGTCCATTTATTGTTTGAAACCCTTCAAAGATGGGTTTGATCTTGCTGGTTAGGAGTTGAAGGTAGCATGGTGGTTCATTGTGATTCAACGATGATGGAGCAATAGATGTGCCAAAGCCAGAGGCAACACACTAGTTTGTTGGGCAAGGGCTCGATCATGAGTTGGAGGGAGAGAGAGAGAGAGAGAGGGTAAAGTTGGCAGAGTCGGGAGGGGGTAGCAATTCAGCCATGACGGACGAGTTGAAGACGAAGGGTTGGCGTGGTGGTTGGTTCATCAAAGGGAGGCTTGGTTGTGAGTTGACGGGAGAGAGATGGGGCAAAGTCAGGATTGGCTAAGCGCGAAGAGAGAGAGAGAGAGAGAGAGAGAGAGAGAAATTTTCCCTAATAGTGGGGTCCACATGTGACACATGTTGCAAGCTCAATAGATTAGTAATTTGACACACTACACCATGTCGCCCCTTTGGCTCTGTTTCGTCTATTGCTTTTGCCTACTCTAAATCATACAATTTTTTCACCTTGTCCATTTGTTGTTTGAAACCCTTTGAAGATGGGTTTGATCTTGCTGGTTAGGAGTTGAAGGTAGCACAGTGGTTCATTGTGATTCAGCGATGGCAAAGCAATGGATGTGCCGAAGCCAGAGGCAGCACTCTAGTTCGTTGGGCAAGGACTCGATCATGAATTGGAGGGAGGGAGAGAGAGAGAGAGAGAGAGAGAGAGAGAGAGAGAGAGAGAGAGATGGTAAATTCGGCAGAGTCGGGAGGGGACAGCAATTCAGCCACGATGGAAGAGTCGAAGTCGGAGGGTTGGCGTGGTGGTTGGTTCATCAGAGGCAAGCTCGGTTGTGAATTGAAGGGAGAGAAGGGAGAGAGGGGGTATAGTCAGGAGTGGCTAAGCGCGAAGAGAGAGAGAGAGAGAGAGAGAGAGAGAGAGAGAGAGAGAGAAATTTCCCCTAACAATGGGGTCCACATGTGACACATGTTGCAAGTCCAATAGACTCGTAATTTGACACACTGGCACAATAGTGGTACCCAATGTTTTCTTCGATGATTAGTCTAAGTACACGCATTCTTCTCAAGGACTTACCCCAATTCATACGCATGTAAATTAAAGAAGGGAGGTCAAGTCAAACTTCTCTATGAATGCCTTGTTACAAGATAAGATCTCATCATAATCAAATCTTCGTTAGAAAAAAACCATTTTCCGTGATGAATTAATACATTTTGCTCTTATCTTTTTGGGTTATCTCATACTCTAGATTAATTTATATAGTTTTATTTTCCTCGATCATTATAGTTCTAGCTTTTTACGTGCTAGATTTTAAATTATGTGACGTTGCTGCGGTAAGTTTTGATCTTTATAATTTTATTGAGTTATGTAAGCTCTTCTTGCCACCATTCGCCTTCGTAATATTTTGAAATAGTTGAAGGGTTCTGAAATGCTCCATTATTCTAAACAAAAAATTAAATTGGTTTCTGCCCGCATCAAGATTTCCAAAAGATGCATAAGCTAAGGCAATATTCAAAGCTCTTATTTCAAAATGACGATCCACAACTGCTGTTCAACTTTTTGCTCCATTTGTAGGTGTAAATGACCATTTCCAATCAACACTTTTTGGTTCTGTGCTGTTATGGGATGATCTGGAAGGGACCTTTGTATGGCTACCAGATACCCGCTAGGGTTTGGAAAATGACCTGCTAGAATTTTTGCCCGATGATAAGATTGCGATTTTGCCCGATGCACGAGGGTCACGAGTGTCGGTTGGGACAATTTGCCTACAAGGTTGTCAATTTGTATATTTTAAAAGTCGTCGGTTCTTATTCTTCGTAATGCAATAAAATCAGGTTGGTCTCTAAAAACGGGGCCCACTTCATCCCTACAAAAAAGTAATCCTTGTTATGTTTGCCATAAATTGTGGATTAATAACTTCGATATGAATGAAACTTGGAAGTTTATGACGATTATATTGTTAATTTATTAATGGGAAAAAGTGTGATCGGGGATGAATGCTAACAATTCTTCGTGGCATGATTGTCGCTAATATAGACAATTTTAAATGATAATTTAATATTTTTGAGTTTTTTTTTTAACTTTTCTTTTTGTTTTCTTCTTTAGTTCTTTCTCTAGCTGATCACCAAACCTCGGTGACCAGCTTTGCCTCATTGTGAAGTTTTTACATAATCCTTCGTGTTTATTTCCAACTAAATCATTTGATTGATTGATTTTAATTGGGAAATATGACTGTTATTTTTTTTTCTCATTGCTTTGGTGATCCGCAATGAGAAAATATTAGGTTACTACTGTTGTCCTAGCACATCAAATTACGAGTCTACTGAGCTCGCGACATTTGTAGCAAGCGAGCCCCACTATCAAAGGAAATTTGAACTCCTTTGTAGAAGTCCTCTCTCCTATTCTAGATCTACTCAGGATCTACTCAGCTCTTTCTCCCTCCCTCCCTCCAAATCACAATCGAGCCCTTGTCCAATGAACCAACCACTGTGACGCCCCTCTGGCTTTGGCTTATCTGTCGCCTCCGCCTTCATCGAATCATCGAATTTTTTCACCTTGTCTGTTCATTGTCCAAAACCCTTTGGAGATGGGTTTGATCTTGCTAGTCAAGAGTTGATGGCGACACAGTGGTTCATTGCGATTCAACAATGGTAGAGTAACGGACTTGCTGGAGGGTAGAGTCGGGAGGGGTTGCAATTTAGCAACAGCGGAGACAACGGATGAGCCGGAGGGGTGGCATGGTGGTTGGTTCATTGGAGGAGGGGTCGGTCGTGAGTTGGAGGAAGAGAGAGGGGCAGAGTCAGGAGGGGTTGAGCGTGGGAAGAGAGAGAGAGGAATTTCCTCCAATATTGTGATATGTGTCGCAAGGTCAATAATCTTGTAATTTGATGCATTGGTACAACAGTGTCTATCCGATATTTTCTCGTCAGTGATTGGTCTAAGTACACACGTTATTCTCAAAGACTTACCCCCAATTCATATGCAAGTCCATTAAAGAAGGGAGGTTAGGTCAAACTTCTCTATGAATACCTTGTCACAAGATAAGATCTCATCATATCAAATCATTCTTAGAAAAAAACCATTTTCCACGATGAATTAATACATTTTGCCCCTATCTTTTTGGGTTATCTCATACTCTCGATAAATTTATTTAATTTTATATGCCTTGATTATTATAGTTCTAACTTTTCACATGTTAGGTTTTGAACTATGTAACGTCGCTACCATAACGTTCTGATCTTTATAATTTTATTGAGTTACGTGAGCTCTTCTTGCCACCATTATCCTTCGTAATATTTTGAAATAGTTGACGGTTTTGAAATATTCCATTTTTCTAAACAAAAAATTAAATTAGTTTCTGTCCGCATCAAGATTCCCAAAAGAAGCATAAGCTAAGGCAATATTCAAAGCTCTTATTTCAAATGCTGTTTGACTTTTTGCTCCATTTGCAGGTGTAAATGACCACCATTTCCAGTCAACACTTTTTGGTTCCGTGCTATTATGGGATAATATGGAAGGGACCTTTGTATGGCTACTAGATACTTGCTAGGGTTTTTCCGGTTGGAGGAAAGACTTTCACGTAGACTTTGAGGGAGGATTCAACGATTGCATGCATCATTCGACCACACCTAGGATGAATACGCTTGACAAATGCGATGTCCATAATAATGATTGGCTAAAGTTCTTGACTAGGTACAGAAGAAAAGTGATACAGCATCACGGCTTCATCTCAGCGGATAAAATTCTTGGAAAGAGGAAAGACATAAAGTGACAAACTATATCTTGGGCAACAACTCGAACAGTCCTCAAAACTTGAATTATTTGCCAAAGCAAATAGGCTAGTAAAGAAACCTCCATTTGATGCCCAAAAGTGTGGAATCCAGAGTCTCCAGAATCTACAAAAAGAACACGAAAACACGTGACCGGAAGAATTTAGGTTTGTTTTTATTAATAGAATATCCAGATCATGATGGTTCGATGGAAGTGAGATTACTGAGAGAGAGAGACAGAGAGAGAGAGAGAGGGGGGGGGGGGGGGCGGGCTGGTGTTGTTACTCTCACTCTCTCTATGCTATCATCAACTTCATCGCCAACCAAACTGCCGCTGGTTCAGTTCGGGAGGATTTCATTACCCAGAAATAGACCCGTTAAATGGGTGGGTCGGGTCGGGTTTGGGTTGGGTCATTAATGGTCCGACTCAAATCGACCCATTTAACCCGTTTATGACCTATTTATTGCAATGCAAAAATTTTGACCCATACCCGACCCGACCCATACCCGACCTATTTAACTAAACTTAATTTATTATATATATGGTATTGCTAAAACATTTTTATACAACACAAATTTAATGGACAATTTTTATAATTTCTAAAATAATTATTTTGAAAAATCGAATTTTAATTATCTTTTATTTTTTTAAAATAAAATTATAATTTTTTATTTTTTTAAATATAACTTTTTTTTTTTTTCTTCTTCTTCTTCTTTGGCCGGCCGCTGGCCACAACAACGGCCGGCATTGGCCATAAGCGAGCCTCGAGCTCGCTCGACGAGCTCTAGAAGATATATATATATATATATTTTCTGCAATATGATTGAGCAAATTATGTAAGTATTTTCATAAGGGTTCCAACATACGTTAAAAGAACAGCTAAGTTGCTTTCTTTCTACTTTACAAGCATTTGTTCATTTTACTATGAGGCCAAAATAAACCAATGGAAAAAAGAGAAACCAATCTATCCTTCTCTAGTATCATTTTTCCAATTGGCCAAGTGACTGATTTTTCTAAGGAATTTTTTTTTTTTTTTTTTTTTTTTTTTTTTTTTTTTTTTTTTTTTTATAGATGGAATGTGTCTCAATGGATGTAAGAATTTAAGGAATATTAGTGCAGTACTTTGATAATTGAGCAAGTGTCTATAGATCTTCATGAGCCCCTTTTGCTGAGAGCATTGAACAAATAACTTTGATGCAACATTCTCTATAGGTGCCACCTTTATGCCTAGACTAATTTTAAGAGGTCACAAGTATTGAAATTTGCCACTGACCCACACTCCGTCAAGCAGAAAGGAATCCCAAAATGATCTCATAATTGAACAGCTCCTATTCATTGCCAATCTCTCATCATTGATACAATATCCGCACACAGCAGAAGCAAAATATACATCAAACAAAACAAACGCATGGTAGTCTCGAGACTAAAAGATTTCAATCTAACTTAAAATAGGGGTACATCATATGCTGATTATTTATGAAAACTCATATGTACTCAGAACTCCATGAAGCCTTTGCTGCATCATCTTCATCAAGCTGGCTGTGAAATCGAGTTCCCCCTATCTTCCTAGAATGGACTTGATCCACCAAGTGCCTTTGGTGTCCTTGGGTCCTTCTTCTTCCGGTGGACTGTAGCTATGTGGAGTCTTGTGGAACTTGCTCACGTCATACCCTTCTTCTTCAGCTTTGAACCAGCTGATTGTAAATTTCTTTGTCCATACGGCTGTCTGCTCAATATCTGCAAAACAGAAAAGCCCACCAATCAGCCAATGAAAATGCAAAAAGAAAGAAACAAGAATCAGAGCCCAACTCGCAATCACCACAAACCGCCCCATGAACATCACTCACAGAACAAAAAATCCACCAATGCAATCGTCTTTGACCGTCAATTTGGGGTAAAAGAGGAAAAAAAAGGAAGCCCCACAACAATGGTAGGCACTGATTCCATCTTCGGAATAGGTTGAAGCGCCAGCATTGACAAAAAGGCATTAGTATCAACTTGATACCTGAGTAAAAGGAATTTCAAATTAAGACCCAACACTAGTCTAGAACCTGAAAAGAATACATCATTATAAAGACAAGTGTATGAAATCATATGAGCAAACAAAAAGAATGAGATGAAAAAAAGTACCTAATGCAAATAGTCTTGAAAGTCAATGATGAGAGACTCTTCATCCAAATCTTCCTCAGGCGGAACTCCAAATAACCAATTTCTAGTGCACAGTTCAGCCTCTACGCTTTCAGGGGAAAGGGAACTACGATATTTATTTAAAATACGTCCTCCAATGCTAAAGGCTGATTCGAGGCAACAAAGTAGTGATAGGAATGCTCAATATATCACGTGCCATAAGGGATAACTCGGGATATCGATGAGAATGAGTCTTCCAATAATCAAGGACATTGAGATTCGGGAACTTCTTTCTGTCAAGCCTATTCTCCTCCAAATACAAATCCAATTGTGACTTAGTAGATTGTGATCCAAAGTGTTCACTCTCAAATGCATCATACTCATCAATGTCATCCCCAATGTTCTCATCGATGCCCTCAACTGAAATGTTACCTCGACTTGTTGAAGAAGTAAAGCGATCATCTCTAGACATGGAGGTTACATATTCATCAAAAAGTGTATAGAGTTTTTCTCGAATGCCCCGTACAAATTCTACATGATCATCCATATCCAACTTTGAGTAACAAAACTCCAAGAAGTGTAACTTATAACGAGGATCCAATATAACAACAAATGATAAGACAACACTATAACACTTCCAATATTTTTCAAACTTTTTGAGCATTGCCCTAGCCATAGAACTAATAGCCTCATCCTCAGTATCCCTTGCCTGTATTAAACGAAGCTAAATCTGCCATACTCCATAAAAATATAAATTTGCCATGGGATATCTAACTCCAGAGAACAGAGTAGAAATATCATAAAAGGGTTTTAACAACAAAGCAATTTTCTTTCCTCTGACCCAATCTTCAGAAGATGGACATGTGACAAAGTTACAGTCAATTAATTCAAATGCGAAAATGCACATTCAAAGAAAAGGGCACCCTCAAGCATTAGGTATGTAGAATTCCATTTGGTGGCCACATCTTGACGTACCTTTTTACTGGTCTTTAAGCACGACTGCAATATGCATTCCGCAAATTTAACTCTCCTCCCTTGTGTAGCCCTCACATACTTGACAGCTTCTCTAATATTATGTAAGGATCCATCAATAACCTTTAAACCTTCCTGTACAATTAGATTTAAAACATGCGCACCACAACGCACATGAAAAAATTGTCCATCACATAACAAAGAAGATCTCACAGAAGGTGTATTTCTCCAAATATCAATCATACTGTCATTGTATGATGCATTATCTAAAGTGATACTGAAGATCTTTCTCTCAATGCCCCATTCTCTCAATAAAGACAACAATTTTTCTAAAAGTATGACACCACTATATGGAGGTGGCACATAGGAGAAACATAAGACTTTTGATTGCAATTCCCAATCCTCATCAATATAATGAGCAGTGACAGTCATATAATGATCCGTAGTAATAGAAGTCCATAGGTCAGAAGTCAAACATATTCGGCTCGAAAGAGACAATAATTTGGATTTCAAAATTCCCTTCTCTTTCTCATAAACTTTTAGCACGTCACTTCTTGTTGTATTCCTTGATATGTGCTTCACATTAGGGTTAAGGTAACTAAACAATTCTCTTGTTGCCTCATGCTCTACAAAAGAGTATGTATAATTGTGTTTGATTATCGCTCTTGCAAGCATATCTCTAAACACACCTTGGTCAAATTGTACCACAAAACCATCAACATTAACCTCTCGGTTGGGACAAGTATTTAAATGACGCAACAATTTTTTTGTCTCATGGCTAGCCATATAAGTTACTTCACACCATTTACATTTAGCCTTACTCATGCCATCACCATCTGTGAATTTTTCGAATTCAGACCATACAATCGAAGTGTGTTTTCTTGAACGCTTAGAGGAAGTAGAGATATCTTCCTCATCCTCATGAACTAAGGATGTAACTCTCTTGGATCGTTCGGTAGTTGAATATTCTCCTTGATCCTCGCTATGTCTTGACATGTCAACTAACAAATCTTAAATCATAAGATAAGCCCCACCTCAATATTTGGGCGAACAACACAAACAAGCTCCCCACAAACTCATAATGCTTATGCTGTGACTTTGTAATATCTCTCGCAATAGTAGATAAAACAGGGGAGGAAAGCACCTAAAACATCATAATAAAAATAGAGAAAGTAAACACCCTGCAGCTGATTTTGTATAAACCCAACTCAGAAGCAGGTAGCATAAACAATTTATATACACAGCAAAGGTAGGAATTATACCGTTGAACAAAAGATAACAGAAAACCGTTGAACAGTTACAAACTTTCCAATATAGAACCTAATTCACCAGCCCGAAACGGAATGACCCAATAAACAAATCAATCCGGAAGGCAAGAACAGAGGAACCAAACCGGATCATCGAAAAGACCCTGCACACCAGCTCAAGCAATAGCAAACTGCAAAATGCTGGAACAAAACAACAGCTAGTGCACGAAGCTCCCACTCTGCGCGTGATGATGGGACAAGTCCGACCACTTTGGTTATAATGTACACAGATTTTTGCAAGAAAACTATTTCTGCGACTCGAACCAGAGGTCACACAGCAACAAATTTTACCTAAAATGCTAGTCCTAAATGTAACCAAATGCGTCGCTGCAATTTAAAAAGCAATGCAGACACTTTCATAACAAGACCAGGGAATCAAGTAATAATTTTTCTATTTCACGTAGGTCCTTTTGACAAAATACATGCGCACAATTTCAAGAACACTGTTCTTATTGTAAAGATCACAAGAACAAACAGACGAAACAACATGAATGAATCACTTTGGCCCTAGCTACCATCCGCCTAGCAACAGTCACGAGTTCCATGATTCAATTTCTTGGCTTTCAAATGAAGAACACGTATCTACGGAGCCCGTGATTGAGGTTAAGCTGCATTGTATTGGTAATGAAAGACCCGTCGTTTCACCTGAAGAATAAGAACCTTTGGAGCCCCCAATCGAGGTTAACCAATCGGAATGACCCACATCGCAACTCAATCTAATAGAAAAACCCAGCAAGCCCCACGCCCCGATCAGCTTGCCACCAAAGAAGAGGCCAAACCCAGAAACGAGACAAGCGAGAAGGGCGTGCCCGCGACACGATTACTTACCTGGCTGTTACGAAAACGGCTTAGGTTTGCGGCTGAACTGCGCCGAACGAGAGCAACGGAGATCTAAAAAAGACCGCAGATTCGCCCAATCAAAGCGCAATCGCTTTCCGCGGACGGCGATGACGGCGATGGCTGCAGCGACTGACGGCGGAAGGAGAAGGAGTGCTCGGAAAAAGACAGGAATTCACCGGCGAGGTCTCGGCCTCTGAGTCGCGACTTGCAGTACGTCGTACGATGGAGGAGGGAAAGCGAGAAAACGAAGACGTCGAAGAGGGAGAGTAAATGGGTTCGCTTTAGTGGGTTGATAAGTGGGTCATAAATGGGTCTGAGAACAGACCCATTTAAAACCCATTTATTTCAGCTTTTTTACTTTTAAAACCCATTATGGGTGCAAGCTTGACCCATTAACGACCCATTTAGCTATAAATGGGTCTATAAATGGGTCAATGACCCATTTTGACACCCATACCCAGAAAGAAGGGGTTCACTGGTTCAGTTCCCACTTGCAAAGTAAACAGGACCAAGCTAATTGTACTTAGCCTCCTGGAAAATTAAGTTTCTGGTCCGGTTGCTCGAGAAGCGGGGAGATCCCTCATTGGCCTCGTTTTGTATGGGAATAATCTCAATAGTTTCGTAGACTCAATGGTCCACATCTGTTGGGAACTTGAGCAACCTAAAAGAACTCTCTCTCTCTCTCTCTCTGTCTCCCTACTGATGATCTTTCCGAACCTATTTCTGTTGCAATAAGCAGGAACTTGTAATTTTTTTTACCAGAGTTGAGTGAGGACGTCGAGCGTGCAGCCCAGGGTGCCTTCGAGGATCCTCCAATCGCTAACACCCTGGCTGTCGGTCTGAGCCACAAAGGTCACGTCCATGCATGAGGCGTATGCATCAAACATGGGCACCCACCAAGGACCCAAGTGCAGCCTCCGCTTGGCTTTCACCTCTATGTTGATGGTCACATTCCTGCGGTCCTTCAAGGCGCTCACCAGGCCCTTCGCGCTCAAGTCATTGATGTTCACCACTTTTGCCATGGCTGGGACTGTGGTCACATTGCTAGGGCCCTGAGTGAAGGCGGGAATGACCAAGTGATGAGGGAGAGGGAGTTGGCCAAAACTCAAAAGGAGCTTCACGTGAGTGTACTTGACGGCGATGAGCTTACTAGGATTCTTGACAGAGAGAGAGATGTTCCATCGGACAGTGGAGATGTTGGGGGACGAAATGGAAGAGTCCAGGTTGAGCCCGAACTCCGGTGGCATCAAGGCGGGTATTGCCAGGAAGATCACCATAGCTAGGGCAAGAATGGCGGGTACAGCAAATGCGACACAGTGGCCGATAATAAGCTTGTACCTGGAGATCCGCAGCGACCCTGGAGATGGGAGAGGTGATTCCGGATCATTATCCGGATGGGGTTGGTTGGCATGGAGGGCTCTCATTTGGGATTTTCGTGTTAAGTGTGCTCTTTTTCCCCCTAAAATTATAACCGTGTGAAGTTTTGTGAGCACGCAGGCCATTTAAATGGAGAGGAGTGAGGTATTGAAATGGGGAAGTTTCGTGTGATTTGAGTCGAAATTACTGAACTCTTTCCTCTGAACAAACGAATTGCAAAGGCCTCTGCTAATTTTTGTCAAGTGAAGTCAAGTCTGAAAGAGAGAGAGCATTCCCTCGTTTACACATTGGCTACTAATCAACTGTTTGATTAGTAGCGAATGTGAAATCTAACTAAATCTGGCAAAATGGGTCAAAAATCTATTTAATAACCCAATATGGCTTGGCTTGGTTCTTTTTTTGCATTTGCTTTATTTTTTTTTTTGTATGGGTATTAGAACTGCATAATCAGCAATTAAAACCAAAAAAACATTGCATCAAATAATGTATTATTAAACAGACATTAACCAATATAGTAAGATATCTATTATATTTAAATGAAAATCAAAGCCCGAACACGTTTCATGAATTGTGAATGGATTGGATTAGACTTTCATTACCACCTTCACGTCCCATCCATAACCCAACCCCGAGCTCTCTCACTTACTCGACATGCCGGTCCTTGGAACCATGCATTCTTTGAAGGGAACAATATAAAGATAAAAATGCTAAAGAAGATTCTTGAGAAGGGTTGGATATGTGTTACCATATTTCTACTGCAAATTAATGTATTAAATGGGCCAATTTGGTTGGGACCGTTTATGGTTCAAGTCAAGTTCGACCTGACTCACTCATTTAACGGGGCTAGATCTGACATTTTTATTGTTTGCTATCCGCTTGGATTGATTCGGTTCTTGATGGGGAAACGAGGGAATTCTCTCTCTCTCTCTCACAGAGACAATAACATTTTTCAGTTTTTTTACTTTCCACTACCTCTCACAAAAAGAACAGCGGATTGCGAGTATGGTATTTGAGCTCACCACCTCTCTCCAGGTGCTGTGGTTATCGATGACTTACGGCGATCGGAAGCACACCTCTTTCCCGAATCCCTCTACAGGCAAGAGGCCGCTTTTCATTCATGTCGTGACTTTTCACTACCTCAAGTTTTGGCATGTTCACGTGGTTAAATAGAAATTAAGTGTTAAATTCTACTCAGAATTTCATCATTCCCTTAGATTTTTATAATTTTTTTTTGTAAGGTACAAGAATTGAATCTCACATTTGAAACTAAACGTTCTCAAAGACATAGATTTTCAGTTTGAAAAGCATAATTATACATGTCGGCACGAAATTTTAGGATATGTCCATCCCTCACTAGGCGTCCTGATTATCCTTTAAAATTGAGTCCTTTGAGGTGGAGGGTCTTTTTCTCATTTTCACATGTGAAAAGAAGAAAACTTCTCTGGGTTGCGGCAATTTTGACATTGCTACGTGTGCTTCATTGTCATGAGCAGGAGAGATAACGTGTTTTCCAATTGTACTTAGTGGGTAAGTTTAAAGAAACTCCCAGCTATATCCTACGAATCATTTGCACTTTATTTTGCCCATAATTAATATTTTAATTTAGAAAGAAGCACTTAGTGACTATGTAGCACGGACACGCGATACAGATACGCGACATGATACAACACGTCGACACGTTATTTCTTAAAATTAGAGATTTCCGACACGTTAAGACACGTTATATATTAAATGAATATTTTTATTTTTAAATAATTTAATTCAAATTCAGTATATTTATTTTTTGAAATCATTGTTTAATTTCATTTATTTATTTTTCTGATTAAACAAAATCCCCATTAAGGTCCACCCAACTCTATACTTTCCCTCATCAATTTACCTTCACCCCCAAATTTATTTTTCTTTCCCTCCCACCATAGTCCATTCCCCCCGGCCCCCAAATTCTTTTTTTTTTTTCCCTCCCCACCACCGTCCATTTCCCCCCACCTGTCTTGTCAATTTCCCTCCCCCAAAATACGTGATGGCATCGGACTCTCATTTTTTTTTTTTAATTATTTCTGAGTTTCTTCAGAAACCCTAGCTCCTTTACTCCTCCTCGCCACTTGCGCATGACCCTTCCTCTTCTCCTCCTCTCGATCCTTCTTCTTCCTCACCGCTCGCTGCACGACCCCTTCCTTGCCGCTTGCCACTCGCTGCACAACCGCCTTCCTCTCGCCTTCAGTCCTTTCTCCCTCGCAACTACAATGCCTCAGTCTATTCTCGGCTGTCTCTCGCCGTCGCTCACGGTATGCTCCCTTGCCTTCCACCCTCCTGGACACGCGTGTCAAAGCGTGTCGGGCAAAGATTGACCACATGTCAAAAAAACCGACACACGTTGATCACGTGCCCGATCGTGTCCAAGCATGTTGATGTGTCTGACACGCTCTGACACGTGTCAGACACGACACGGAAGCACCGTGCTTCATAGCTTAGCGACATGAAAACTTTCATAACAAATTGAGAAAATATTCTGTAATATCAAATGGTCATGTTAGCCATGGACGTGGCGTGCTTATACCTAGTCATACCCACTCAGGGTTTGACACATTGCAAAGTCATATAATTAAATACAAGGCCCTGCAAAAGCTGGAGTTGGGGGATCATAGATGCATAGCAGCTACATTAAAAAAATTGTAATGGCCGCCCAGCCCTACTCTCCCCTCCAACCCACTCTTTCCTTTTTGACAAAGGAGGACAACCGAAAATTGCTCTTTGCTTGAACGCTCCTTCCCCAACTCCACCTTCATCCTCTCACTCTCGCAAATCCGTTCCTCTCCTCAATGCCTCGCCCTTGTCAAGACTCGGACTCGACCTGCCCAAGGCTCCAGGTCTCGCTACTCGCCCTTGAAGGAACCATTGCCCAACTGGAGCAACCACCCTTGTAAGGAGACGATCCTCCTCAAAAAGGGAGTTCGAGTGGTTTCTCAATGAAAGAAAAGAAACAAGCAATTCTCCAGTCTATAATACGTGCTTTATCTAAGTAAAAGAAGGTTCTTCTTAAGCATTACAAAGGCATGAAAGTTTATCCAATTAGTCCTAAATATTGCTATTCACACCAGCAACTCTTTGTTTTATCACAATTTTTATGATATTTTACTACCAAATTATCTTTGCTGAGATCAATTTGGCGTTTGTTTAAGAATTGACGTAGGCTGTAGCTTGTCTTGTCATCTGAAAAAACCTCCTTTTCTTAGATAAATGATGAATTATAGTTTGGAAAATTTATTTCCTTTCATTGAGAAACCAATCGAAGTCCCTTTTCGAGGAGGACCATCCTTGGGAGGGCGGTTGCTCTAGTAAGGCGACGGGCCATTCAGGTAGAGCAGTGAGACCTCGGGTCTTGGGCAGGTCGAGTCCGGGAATTGGCAAGGTCGAGGCGTTGGGGAGAGGAATGGAAAGGCGAGAGCGAGGGAAAGAAGGTGGAGTTGGGAAAGGACCGTTCGAGCAAGGAACCATTTTTGGTTGTTCTCCTTTGTCAGAAAGGAAAAGGTTGGTCGAAGGAGGAAAGAGGAGCCGGGCAGTCATTTCAAATTTCTTAAAAGAGCTGCTATCCCTTTATGATCCCCAGCTCCAACTTTTGCGCCGCCTTCTATTCAATTATATGACTTTGCCACGTGTCAAACTCTGAGTGGATAGGACTAGCGCACTGAATATTCTCCACTTTAATCCCCCGGACCTCAATCAAGTAATTTGCTGCCAAATCAGACACGTCTTTAAGCCCGCCTTCGGGTTTTGAAGTGAGTGAATCGCTATGTCTTTCAAGTCATGGGAAAGTATACCTCATGACAACAGGCTTGCCAAGACGACGACGGCTCCCTCGTGAGTCATGTTGATTCCACCTTGGACAAACCCTCTGGTAAGAAAATGTTGCGTGGAATTCTTTTTCCTCCTTGTTATTGTCTTTTTCCCACGTTCATTTCTAACCACCTAAAGCCTAAAACGTACGTAGGCACCTCATATAGCCTTTTTTTTTTCTTTTCAGTTTTCTTAGACTCGAATAATATGAATGTCGGCAGTATCCTTCACGAGAAATCCGAAATGACATGGCAAGAATTAGGTTTTCGTTCTTGTAAAAGCAGGGAGAATATTTCCATGGATGAAAACTCCATGCACGAGGAGGACAGCTCAATCTGATGAAGTGATAACCACAAGAGATCAACTATTCACTTTGACCGTTCGGAGCAATCAATTACCTAAAGTCTGGTCACAAACTAGACCCTTCAAACACGTCACACCTTAACGTTCTTTCGACCGTACAAAAGAAAGTGAAGAGGAATTTGTCCTGCGAAGACCTGGGCGTTTCTGGCTCTGAGGTGACTTCTCGATGATCTATGCATCCCGGGACGCTGAATGCCGTGTGAGCGATTGTACTCTTCCTACTTAATTATTTGCAGCCGGTAGGGCCGTTGAATGAATAGATCGAATCAAAAAGAGTTCGACCAATATTGATCTATATTTCTATAATACAATTATAGTAACCTATATTTGACTTGACTTATACCTAATTTATATCGCATCCAATCCAAATTCAATTTCTTATTAATTTTCTCCTTAAATTCTTGTTTTAAAGAATGGATGACTTCATGTATCCGCTCAGGTTGTGGGCTAGCACTTCGCATTGTTTTGCATAAATTTAGATATCAAGTAATGGATGTGGGCGTGAAGATGGTAGTGACACAAAGGTTTGCGGATCTTTGCTTGGGTGGGGAACAATGCTCCGGCTCTTATGAACCTATTCATTCCCATCTAGATGTCGTTGTTACGTTGTCATGTTGGAGAAACATCTCAAATTTTTTTTGATGATCTAAATGTTATAATATGTAATATCTTTTTATTATTCTAAATATGATCCCGATATTGTATTCCCAATAAATTCCGATTTATTGCCCAATTTATTACCCACGTGTATTACGTGATATTTGCCCATTAATATGTTACCATAACGATCTTGATAGAAAATATCGGTAACGTAATAAAGGGAATAAAAACATCATGTCGTCTAGTCCAAACCTTATCACGACAGAAAATACACCATCAGGTTTGAGGGATATTGGCTAGTAAAACAGGATGTACAATTCCCCATATTGCAGATCAATCGTGCTGTATGGATCCATCAAAGGTTTTGAGGTTTCCCACTTTGCAAATTTTCATCAATGGTTGGAGGTATGTTGATCTTTACGTTTTTGCAAATCGATCCCGAATTTTGTACGAATTTATCCATTGAGATTGTCAAGTTTTAGTTTATATATAATCTAACAGTTGGTATCAAAGCATGTTTACAATCTCTGCCTTGGTGTCATTTTTGGAATTTATTTTCATTGAATTATGTGTGGGTAAATTCGGATTTCTATATGGCTTGGACCGAAATTTAGAATTCCAGCCAAATTCGGGTGCCCCACCACGTGATAATGGATTTGCATGATCACACCACCATTAGGAAGAAAAACCCTTAAATTTTTCGGCATATTATTGATCGTCGGAGGTTAATCGAGTAATGAAATTTTGGTGGTTAGGGTTTTATAGGGCTGATCGTTTTTTGGCTTAATTTTGGTCAATACATTAGTCGTTTTTGCCGAATCTTGAAATTATTTGTTCATCTCGATGATCTCTTCGAAACCCATCAACCAATTTGGTCGGACATGGGTTGTGGGAGGAGACCTAGGTGGCGGAACAGACCAGGTCGCAGCGGAAGAAGCAGCGGAAGAGAAAGGCCAAAGAAGGCCTCAGGCGCATGTGTCACACGTGCCCGAGGGCTGCAACAAGCGCGTGCAACGCACGCGCTCGAAGGGTTGCAACAAGCGCATGCGACACACACGCCCGAGGGGCTGAAGTGGGCACGTACACATGCTTTGCACGCGCCCGAAGGGAAACGAACACGCGCCTATGATTTCTCAATTCTATCGCTCCGCATTTAGGAAAATTGCAATTTTGCCCTTGCTTGCATAAAATTCCGATTTTGCCCCCTTGAGGCATTGAAATTTACCTTTTGGGCATAAAATTCCTGTTTTGCCCCTTAAAAGTAAAATTCCAATTCTGGCCTTGCGTGCAAAATTCCAGTTTTACCCCTTTTGCACGTAATTTTACTGTTCTACCCTTATGTGCAATTTTATGAATTTTTTTTCATAAAATTAAATGTCTAGTGATCCGTATATATTTAATTAATTAAGGATTAGTCACAACATCTTTGATTATATTAAATTATATATATTAAGAGCCTTTCGATCACATGTAGTCAAAGACAATAATTGTAATTATTCACATTAATATTATGAATTTTATCCCACAGGAATTTTTAATATATTAATGTGATTAATTATGATAAAATATTATTTTATCCTTCTTAATTTACCCACAAGGATTAAGGAATGGAATATAATTTGATAGTTTCATCATGAAGTAATTATGAATCAATTTAAATTAGAAACTTAGCTCACGGGTAGTTTTTGATGTTATGTGATTCATATTTTATAACATGTTTTACATTGGTAAAATATTATTTAAGTTTATTTGCCTCAAATATATTGATACATAAGTTTTATTTGATTATGATGTAGTCTTACCACCTACGATTAATTATGGTATAATTGTTTCCGAGCTTAATAGAAATAACTTTAAAGAATGGAGGGAATTAGTTCTTCTTCAATTGGGGTGTATGGATCTTGATTATGCTCTAAGGTTAGACGAACCACCTGAACCTACTGAGAATAGTACTCATGCTAAATATACTCATTATGTTCAATGGGAGCGGTCCAATCATTTCAGTGTGATGTACATAAAGACAAAACTCTCTGTTAGTATCCATGGTTCAGTCATTCAGCAAAACAATGCCAAGAAATTGCTGGAGGTTATCAATGCACAATTTGAGTCTTTAGAGAAGGTGCATGCTATGACCCTAATTATGAAATTCTCCTCATTGAAGCTTACCAATGCAAGAGGCGTGCGTGAGCACATCATGAAAATGAGGGACATTGCAGCTTAGCTGAAGAATCTTGAGGTTGTGATATCAAAACCCTTTCTTGTATACTATATCATAAATACTCTCCCACAAGAATATATCCCTTTCAAGATCGTTTATAACACATATAACACTAAATGGTCAATCAATGAACTCATGACCATGTGTGTTCAAGAGGAAGAGAAGCTACTAATGAAGAAATGAGAAAATGCTCATATGGCAACACAAGATAAGATAAAGGGCAAGGCAAGCATAAGGGAAAATGTAAGATGCTTCTATCTCCCCAAGCTAGCATTAAGAAGGAATCCAAGTGCTTTTTTTTTGTAAAAAGAGAGGCACATGAAGAAGGATTGCACCAAATTTAAGGCTTGGCTAAAAAAGAAAGGTAACCAACTCGTATGTGTTTGTTATGAAACTAATATGGTTGATGTGAGTCACAACACTTAGTGGATTGGTTCTGGTTCTACAATCCATATTTCGAATTCCTTGCAGGGTTTTCAAAACTAGCTAAAACTAGTGGGAAATGAACAAGGCATCTATTCGGGAAACAAGATGCACTCGCGTGTGGAAACTATTAGGACATGCAAATTAGTTCTCAATAGTGGTTTTGTTTTAATTTTAGAAATGACCTTTTATATTCTTAGTTTTTCTAGAAATTTAATTTCAGTTTCAAAACTTGTACCTTTGGGATACTCTTTTGAATTTTCATATTCAACCTTTAATTTATCGTATAAATATGAAATTGTTGGGAGTGATATTTTATCTGATGGTCTCTTTCGAATTAATTTATAAAACAATGTCATTAATAATGCGATGCACGTTCATGATAATGCTGGTATAAAACAATGTGTTGTGAATAAGGATTCCTCTATGTTGTGGCACCAGAGATTGAGACATATCTCCATTGATAGAATTAAGAGACTAGTAAATGATGGAGTACTTAATACTCTGGATTTTATTGATTATGACACTTGTTGGTCTGATTATGACACTTGTGTGGACTGTATAAAGGGAAAACAAACCAACAATCAAAGAAAGGTGCTAAGAGGAGTACAGAAATATTAGAAATCATATATACAGATATTTGTAGTCGTGATATGGCCTCAAATGGTTAGAGATACTTCATTTCTTTTATAGACGATTATTCACAATTCATGTATCTCTACTTGCTTCATAATAAGCACAAAACACTAGATGCATTTGAGGTATTTAAAATCGAAGTAGAGAAATAATGTTACAAGCAAATTAAGATCGTGAGATCAGATAGAGGTGGAGAATACTATGGTAGATACACTGAAGATGGACAAGCACCTGGTCCATTTGCGAAGTTTCTTGAAGAGTATGTGATTATTACCCAATACACTATGCCTGGTTCACTGGACCAAAATGGTGTCGCAGAAAGAAGAAACTGAACATTATTGGACATGATACAGAGTATGCTCAGCAACTCCAAACTTCCTAAGTTTTTATGGACTGAGGCTCTTAAAACGGCTGTGTACATATTAAACCGAGTTCCAACCAAAGCTGTTCCAATGACGCCTTTTAAGTTATTCAAAGGTTGGAAACCGAGTTTGCGACATGTATGTGTTTGGAGATACCCATATGAAGTAAGAGTCTACAATCCACGGGAAAAGAAGTTAGATCCAAGGACTATAAGTGAGTATTTTGTTGGATATGCTGAAAAGTCCAAATGATACAAATTTTATTGTCCATCTCACACCAATAGGTTTGTGGAATCAAGAAATGCTAAATTTCTTGAGAATGACCTAATTAGTGGGAGCGATCAATTCATGGACTTTATTCTCGAAGAAGATCGTTCAGATATTCAACCTTCCACCTCAAGTATTGGATTGGCTATTGCTTACAACGTCCCTTCATTTTAACAGGTCGTTGAGCAACCAATCATTGAAGATCCACAACTTGCTGATATTGATCCAGTAAACCCAACTGTTTAGCAATTACCAGATACTGTTGAGCTTCCAGTTGAACAATAAACTCCTCAGGAAGATGTTGATACAACATTAAGAAGGTTTACTAGAATAAATAAATCAGTAATTCCTAATGACTATATTATATATCTACAGGAATCTGACTATAATATTGGAGCTGAAAGTGATCTTGAGACGTTTTCACAAGTCATGAGTTGTGATAAATCCAATTTATGGTACAATGCCATGAATGAAGAGATGAATTCTATGGCATCAAACGAAGTCTGAGATTTAGTTGAGTTGCTTAATGGTGCAAAGGCCATTGATTCTAAATGGGTCTTCAAAACTAAGAAGGATTCATTACGCAATATAGAGAGATATAAAGCCAGACTCATTGCCAAGGGATTTACTCAAAATGAGGGAATCGATTACACGGAAACGTTTTCTCCTATATCCAAGAAAGATTATCTTCATACTATTTTGGCATTAATTGCTCATTTTGATATGAAGTTACATCAAATGGATGTGAAAACGGTATTTCTCAATGGAAAATTGGAAGAAGTGGTTTACATGAAACAACTAGAAGAATTCTTCTAGTGTTGGTGAGCATTTGGTATGCAAGCTTGAAAGGTCTCTTTATGGCTTGAAACAAGCATCTCATCAATGGTACTTAAGATTCCATGAGATCATCTCTTCATTCGATTTTAAAGAAAATGTCATGGATCAATGTATATACTAGAAGGTTAGTGAGAGCAAAATTTGTTTCCTTGTGTTATATGTAGATGACATTTTACTTGTAATTAATGATAATGGGTTGTTATATGAAGTGAAACAATTTCTCTCTAAGAGTTTTGATATGAAGAATATGGGTGAAGCGTCTTATGTCATTGGGATTAAGATTCATAGAGATAGATCTCGAGATATATGAGGACTATCTCAAGAAACCTATATCAATAAGGTTTTAGAGAGGTTTCGGATGAAAGATTATTCACCAAGTATAGCACTCATTATGAAGGGTGATAGGTTTAATGTAAACCAAGCCCAAAGAACGATTTTGAAAAGGAACAAATGAAGAACATCCCATATGATTTTGCAATCAAAAGTTTGATGTATGTTCAAGTTTGCACTCGACCTGACATAGCATATGCTGTGGGAATGTTTGGAAGATACCAAAGTAATCTAGGTATGGACCACTAGAGAGCTGCAAAGAATGTGATGAGGTACCTCTAAGGAACTAAGGGACATATGCTTATATACAGACGGACGGACAACTTGAAGATAGTTGGTTACTCAGACTCATATTTTGTTGGTTGTGTTGATTCTCGTAAATCAACATTGGGATATATATATATATATTTATGTTTGTTGGCGAAGCTGTATCTTGGAGGAGTGCAAAACAAACCTTGGTTACTACTTCCACTATGGAGGCGAAGTTCGTTTCCTATTTTTAGACCACTTCACATGGTGTGTGGTTGAAAAGTTTCATATCAGGGCTTAGAGTTATGGATTCTATTGCTAAGTCATTAAGAATATTTTGTAACAATTCAGCTAAGTTTTTATGGCTAAAAATCACAAAAGTGGTAGTCGAAGCAAGCACATCAACATCAAGTATTTAGCCATCAGAGAACGTGTTAAAAAGAAAAAAAAGTAGTCATAGAAGATGTAAGCATTGGATTGATGATAGTTGATTCTTTAACTAAAAACATGCCACCAATAAGTTATAAAGATCATGTATTTAGAATGGGCATTAGTCCAATTATGTAAATTTTTCTTTATATGAAAGAATTTGTGAGACTTTTATTCATTTATAGTGTTTTTCTCAATACAGTTGTATACATTCAGTTATTCTGAAAAAAACAATTACGCTTAACTTGGAGTAAACATAAGATTTATTCATTAAGTTATTTGATCACATATGGGCTGATAAAACACATTATTATATACGAAAGATAATACTCGCTCTAAGAGGACTCATCACTGTGATTCATGTGTTTATTTCAGTATGAAGTTTATGTGGGTTTGGGTTCATAATTCATTTGATGGAATATTGAGATCAAGTGGGAGAATGTTATAATATGTAATATATTTTTATTATTCTAAATATGATCCCAATATTGTATTCCCAATAAATTCTGATTTACTGCCAATTTTATTACCCACGTGTATTATGTGATATTTGCTCGTTAATATGTTATCATAACAGTCTTGATGGAAGATATCAGTAACGTAATGAAATGAATAAAAACATCAGGTTATCTAGTTTAAACCCTATCATTATAGAAAGCACACTATCAGGTTTGAGAAGTATTGGCTAGTAGAACAGGACGTACAGTTCCCCATATTGCAGATCGATTGTGCTGTGTGGATTTATCAAATGTTTTGAGGTTTCCCACTTTGCAAATTTTCATCAATGGCTGGAGGTATGTTGATCTTTATGTTTCCGCAAATCGATCTCGAATTTTGTACAAATTTATCCGTGATTAATAAATCGGGATCGTCAAGTTTTAGTTTATATTTAATTTAATACTAAAACCTATCCTTGGTATAATATTTACTATGGTATTTATAGATGTTCATGACAATGTGTAAAGAACAAAAGTGAATCCATAATGAAAAAAGATCACGAAACTGTTTTGTTTGTAAATAGCTCAAACGAATCTAAAGATTAGCTTAAGACAATGTCTATATTGATGTTGATGATATCAAATTATTAGTACAATAACGACATTTGCTAATATTTTGGGCTCATAAATATAGTTGTTGTCTAGTGGATGTGCATAACGGAAGAACTAGAAGTCAAACAAATAATCAGAAAACAAGTTGGTTGACAAACTTATCAAAGCTGTAGCAATAGGATAGTAATAAAAGCTATTTCAGGTAGCCTACAAATTTTCTGGAAAAGAACTATATGGACTCCTCTATTTTTCAATAACATCACCAACAAACATGTCATGGCTCTTTGCTTCTCCGAGACATCTCCTATGAGAAGTTTGAGGATGGTTATATAAGAGAAGATCATTGAAGCCAAAATGTTAGACACGTGCAATACAAAATCCTAAAATCTGCTAGAAGTTGTGTACTTAGCAAAAAGCTCTTGTTTGTTTGTTACTTTTTTGCCGTATTCTTGCTGCCTTGTAATTAAAAGATTAAGTGTACCAATTGATGGCAGCACCTAATTCCTGATAGTATGATCTATCATGTGAAAGGATTGGCGTGTGCTAAGTGTAACTTGTTTAGTAGATTAGTAGCACAATCTAGTTTGACTTGTGGCTATTACTAGTGAAAGTGGACGTATGCTTGGGGATAAAGCCAAATAACTATATATTATCAAGTGCTACTAAATTTCTCTCATTTACTTGCACAATCACACAATTTGCTCATGATCATTAAGGGGGTTATGCTTAGAACTAGGGAAGACCAGGTCAATCATAGCAGATATGCTATCTCACAATAGGCAAACCTCTCTATTCAAGCCTTCAAGGGACTGCCTTTTAGCCGTGGACTACCTTACAATTTAGTTCAGAGTATAGAAATACTCAATGATGCTATGATAGTAACATCTTTAACTTAGTAGAGCTGCATTTTTTAAAGGATCCTACTAGGTTGGAAAAGAAGAAGTGTTTAGAGAGATATGGAGAGAATTCGCATAAACACACACTTTATTTAAAGGGACTCTGTCCAAAATATTACATCCTCTTTGATTTTTATAGGCATTAAGAGGTCATATAAAACAAAGATCAAGCTCACGAGTTTTAGAACATACAAAGGCTCCGAGATTCTTGGTAAGGAATTATTATAGGTGATATGAACAATGACTGTGAATAGTGATTTTTCTAGCCTATTGCTACAATACTTTACTTCAGTGACCTATGCTATAGAAACTTTTGCTATAGATCTATCTACCATCTTAAGAGTTATAGCCATAATTTGAATCATTAAAGCTATATGTCTTGCCAGCCATTTAGGAAGACTATTGGTAGTATGAGGGGATCAATTTTGTGAGATCAGGCCATCCCACATACTTTGACTGCTTGAGGTAGGTTCTTCTTCATGAATCCTAGAGCATCCTAGAGTGTTGGCAAACATGATTGGCTGATGCCAGTTTGCTGTTTGAGCATAATGGGAGACTATGCAGGAGTCCATTTCAAGAAATAAGGACAAATGTCATTGATCATAGAGATTTTGAGAGAAAGGACCCCATTGGGCATAGAATGTTTGAGCATAGGATTTTTGAGAGGATTATATGGGATTGTCTGTGTCTGTCATTTTTTGCTCTTGTGATGGAGGTGTCCTTACTTGATTTCGTACTTGCTTGAATTTCTCATGCACTTATTTGGTTTCAAGTGCAAGACCATAGTGGTCCCATGGGATGGTGTTGTGTCATCCCATACTTCTCAAGATTGATCCAATTTTCTTAGCATAGGACTCTTTGGAGTTCTCTGTAGTTATATTCAACGGATCCAACGCAGTTTGGAAATTAACTATAGATACGGGCTTCTTGGAGATGCGGCTGAGGCTTGTATGTTGCGGTTCCTACTCCTTCTGATGCCTTGGTAAGGGTGTCATTGTTTCACACAAAAATTTGTGGTCTCTAGAAAAATGCTACTGTGTGTAGCTTTGGTTCTACTCAAGGGGCATTTCTTAGTTTTTGTACAAAAGGACGCTTCTAGTAAGTAGGAGGATAGAACCAATTAAGACAGTCAAGAGGTCCCTGTCACTTTCACTCCCTTCATAGGCCAAAGCGCAATCAGTTTGGTTAACTTAAAAATGAATTTTCTGGTGTGGAACTCAACGGCTATTAAGTATATATTAGTTAAATACCAAAATAGCCATTGAAGCTAATTAGAAAGATCATATTCTTTCCAAATTAATAGATGAATAAATGGATATCTAGAGTTTAATCCAAAATGATAAAGAATTAAGTCTCCATGGAATCTGAATAGATTTGTATGGCGTTGCCACATGAGGTTATCAATATTTTCAATGAGGCTGTCATTTTGGATCTATTCAATGATTTACTAAGAATATTCTAGGCCTGGTCAATCTCGCATTCTTTCAATCTTGTACTTTTTCTGTTGAGGAAAAGCATACTTAAAAATGTACATGTTGATTTATCTTGGTGCCTTTGGTTTAGAGAGACAGTCAGCAAGAACATTTTTTCTTTCTTGCAATGTAGTTGGTTTCAAAAGACTTTTTTGAAAACCATTCAGCCTATCGAAGTAGCTGAGAGTGGGGAATCTGCTTCTATTTGAATTTGATCATCTAAGGAGATGAAGCCATATCTAATTCTACCAGGAAATGATGGCTAATAAAATGAAATTCAAAAATTTTTATCCTATTCTTTATTGTCAATATTTCCTTGAAAGTAAAATGACAATGTATTTCAGCCTGGGAGAACTTTCTACTTTTGTAAGCACAAAGGTTTTGCTTATCTTCAATTTCTTCAAATAGTATGGCTGCCCAATATTCGTCACTAATATTGGTCTGGAGGATTCTCTTTCCAGTGGATGGTGTTTGTAATGAAGGAAGATTCTGCATTACTTATTTTAATTCTGCAATTGCTTTGGTTTGAGCTTTGGTCTAATGTGGGGGATTCTTCTTCGGTATCAATAGTAATGGAAGTAGTAATGTTGCAATGTTGGGAATAAAGTCTTAAAGATAATTAATTATCCTAAGAAATTATTGAACTTGCTTTATCGTAAACTTTTATTTTAGGAATTATCACAATTTCTAAGCAATGTGTGGCCCTAGACAGTAAGTACCTTTATTGAGGTGCATGCTAAGAAATTCAATTTTTGTCTGGGCAATATTTATCTTTTTTTGAGAAATCATGATTTCATAATTTTTTCACAATGTTTGCAAATTGTTCGAGAAGTTGTTAAGTGGGATTGCTCATCAAGGCTGTAGAGTAGGATGTTATCAATGTATGCTACTGCACTTGATTGCATTGGTTGAAAAATACGGCACATGTCCTTTTGGAATAAGGATAAGGCTACTTTGAGGTCAAAATGGAGAACTTTTCATTGAAAATGCTGGTTTGGAATATAAAACTCAGTTTTTGGCCTATATTCAGGATGAATGCTCATTTATCAAAATATGGCTTTAAGATCGAATTTGGAGTAAATATGTGCTTTGGATAATCCAATAAAAAGGGAATTTTGAGAGGGCAAGAGGAACTTGTCATCTTGGAGAAAGAGGTTGAGGGGTTTGGTAGTTGATTACCAGTCACATCTTTCCTCGATTTTGCTCGGCTCATTTGTTGATATAAAATTCTTTCCAAGCCCATTTGGAATCTGAAATTTCAATAAGGTCTTATTGTAACAGTTTTAAGCACTCCTTTTGAGCAACGGCAAGATGTTCAGGATTCATTCCCATGTGACTCACCTTAGTGAAATTTATCTATTCATTTTTTTTTTTAAAGGAAGGTGAGTAAAAAACTTTGGATTTTTTTCACAGAGGATGATGACATTTATGAGAGAATTCAGAATTATGTTTTGAATAGGATTCTAACAACTTATGCATGATCGGATCTAGCAAACTCATTTGGATAGAGAAGAGCCTTTACATATTGACAATTTTAGAGAACCGGTCTTTATACTTAAGGCATTTTTTGAAAATGATTCAGAGTTGAGGAATTTGAACCATAACATCCCAACCAAAAATCAAATCTTTGTTGAGAAGACTAAATTCAAAGATTTTAGTAGTATTACTGGTGTAGTTTGCACATTTGTAAAAAAAGCATCTCCTGAGGCAGAATTGAAATATATTAAACAAAAGAAGTCTAGTATTCTTTAGAAGAACTTTAGTGTCTAAAATTAAAGAACTGACATTAGTATCTAAAAGAGTAATGACTATGATTGGGTTAACAAACTTTGAAGTGAGGATTTTTACAGGAAAATGATAACAATGAGCTTGACTGAAATATATACTATAGTCTTTTTTTGAAGAGGTGAAGGATATATGAAAAAGATGGTCAAAGTCAGAATCAAAATCAATTTCACTAGTGGTAGTTCGGTAACAAGGAATAACATAAAGAGTTTATTTAGATGGTTCGGCATCAATGAAAAACAATGATCAACATCATCATTTTCTAGTGGAACACCAGTTTCAATTTCAATGAGTTGTATTAAGTGGTTCTAATCTTTTTTAGCTTAGGAGAATCTTTTTGCAAAATGACCTTTCTTGTTGCAAATGAAGCATCGAGTTGATTTTTTGTGGTCTAAGTGATTTTTCCTTCGTCATAGGAATTGCCATTTTTTCTTTCTCTAGAAATGCTTAGACCATACTTGAACCTTTTTGCCCAATACCTTTTGAAATGCTTTTTTATTTTCGGAAGATTTTTCGCAAGAGCCATCATAATTTTTTTTGGAATACTTAATCTTCAAATTTTGAAGCGAACAAGTTCCATCAAGTTCTCAATTGTCTCTGAAGTAGGTTTTCATCACTTGACGCCTTAAACACAAATAATCAAGATACAAATAGATCTCTTGCTGTATTTCTCCCAAGGAAATATCCATAATTCTCATTTACTTATTGAGAAAGGATCTCTCAAGTTGCTAAGATAGCTCTCCAAGAATAAAGGCTAGAAGAATCTGTTTCAATCTTACATCAACTCCAAAATTGTATAAGAGTTTGATCACTTCCTGATAATACTTGTTGAGATGCCTTTTTTAGAGGGAGTAGTTTTTTTCTTTTAAAAAACTCTTCTTTTAAGCTCATGGAGGTTAGTAGGTTTGCCGATGAAAAAATGGTAGAGAAGAGCAATAGCTTGGCGAAGTCTAAAGAGCACAAATTGCACTTGATTTTATTTTGTAACCGATTACGACCAATGTTTAAGGTTACCTATGAACCTTGTGACAAATCCAAAAAAGGATATTATACTTGTTGTGATTTATGAAAGCTTGAGCATTTAAACAAGTATGAACCTTTTGGCCATTTGGAATAAAGAATGCCATCAATAGTAAAAAACTGTTTGAAGGAGGAAGTTAGATTTTGGGATGAATTGTTTGGTTGGATGACCTCTGGTTCAGAAGGATTTGTATTCATTTCCTAATCTAGAGGATCAACCATAAATATTGAAGAAATGATTGGTAAAACAGGAAATGATTCAATAGCAGGATCAAAAAAGAGGGAGATGATGAAAGAGATATCGAATCTGGTTTTGAATTTGAATTGATCGGAAGAATCAGTTCTGTATGAGACTGAATTTGGTCTTTCAAGAGCGTAGGATCAAGCTATTTTTCTCCTTGATTGCTAAGATCTTTTAACAATGATTCGAATGAATTGGATAGCACCATTTGGTCTGATTTCTCATTTGTAGAAATTAAATATTCTTTAGGAATCTTTTCTTTTTCCTTTTCTCTTCTTAGCCGATCCATTTCTCTAAGGCGGTTTCCTATTTCTACCACATTAGAAATGATTGAAGTGCTTTATGGTTGCAGAAGAAAATACTCAGTTTGTGGCAGGGTTGGGAATGGATCAAAATGTTTAAATTTTCCTTCCTCAAGGAGTTGAATTTTCCTTCCTCAAGCAGTTAAATTTTCATCTAGAGTTTCTCTATTTCCGCTTTTGGACTTTCGAGATGATGATATTCCAAATGTCATCTAGATTCCAGGGCATGAAGCATTTTTTGGAAGTCTCGAAAGCATATTTTTTGTGGTTTCATCATATCTCTTAAGATCTTTTTGTACATCAACGATTTTGGAATCAATTATTTTGAAAGTAATGTTGTGTGCACTAAAAGAGTCTTTGATTGCCAATTTAGAAAGGTTTCAACAACATGAATTATCTTTTTCCTTCCATGTTTGTCCGCATTGGTTGGCGCAAGTACTTTTGGGACGTGACGGTACATTCCTTGTGGATCAACAAATTCTTTTGCAATAGGGAAAGAAAGCTTAGAAACTTCTTGACTAAGGGGGAGAAAGTCTACCTCATGGAATATGGAGATAGAATGATTATCATTCTTCTTTTCTTAATTGGGTGGTATCTCATTTGGGAGTTTAAGTGGGTATGAATGCTTTTTTGCCCACTTTAGGATTGGCTTGTAGATCGGGAAATGACTGATTTTTTATGAGGAGGTGAGGGAGGTGGTGTAGGTGGTAAGGATGGTGGAATGAGAGGTGATGATGTATATGTTGGTGGTAGAGATGGAGCATAAGAAATCATGAATTGAAACTTATTACTTTCATCGAGGGTATCAACAGAGGGACCTCCATTCAAATACCTTTGTTATACACCATCTTTTGGTTTTTTGGGTTTTCTCCTGAGCCATGTAGTCGAATCTACTTCATCAAGGGAGTTTATACAGTAAGAACATTGATAGAAAGGATCCCAAAAACAATGATTATATCGGTCTTTGTAGTAATGGATATGATTTCCATTACTCTATAAGTATTTAACAAGCTTCTTTGGATCTGGCTTAAAGATTAATTCTGGAACACAAGGTTCCATCATAAATAGGGTTTGGAAGGTAAAAGGGGTTTTCTTCCTTTCCTTTGCCGAATTTGATAGAAATAATGTCATCACTTTTCCTCACAAATTTAGAATCTAAGGACTGAAGAGGCTTTACTATTTTGGTGCAGCTTTTCATAGTTGGTAATCCAAGTTTCTAGAAAGAGTTTGGCCAATTTTTCTCTAAGAATTTGCTTGGGGACATGGATGCTGGATGCCTGGCCATTTTGCATGGAAATGAACAAGACATCTTCATTTCCATTTTGGAAATTTAGATCAAGGAAATGGTTTTGCACTTGATAGACCATCTAGTAGAGTAGTGTCGCCGCAATGGAATCAGCAGTCTGGGTTGCTTCGTGAGCCGAATTTGAATCTTCAAGAAGGAAAGTAGTTAAGGATCTGAAAAAGCAATATTAAAATTTGGATAAATGATCACAAAGATGTTCTAGCATTCAAAGTGGTTTAGATGGTGCCAATATAAGCATGCCGGTACTCTAGGAACCCAGTGTCTAATAGGCCCATTCTAGCACAATTGGCAAGCCTTTTCATCTATGGAAAGTGAGTACTAGGCGAATAACTCCATAGTGGTATGAGAGTATGCTTGTTGGGGCCACTATTTGGGATATTTTGAGGGATCTAGAGCGTAACAAAGTGGTCTTTTTGAGTGTCTGGAGTAGCATATAGTCTTTCACTTTTTTGGGAGTTTGACGGATAAAATGTTGGATAGAACAAATAGGGAAAAATGATGAAGAGGGTTTAGCAAAAACAGAATATGGGTTCATAAGAGGAAGTTGAGTTTCAAAAATCTTTGGACCATCACTAAGAGAGACCTCATAAAGATAGTCAATCTTAGAGGCATTTGACGTGAAAGTCTAAAAGAGACGAAGACAATGGAGATGAAGTAAGAGTAACAGGTGCATTAAGAGTTTCAAGGTCGATCATGATAATGTGAAAATCTTATCAACACTGGGTTCACCATCTAAGTGCACAGAACTAACCAAGTTATAGATGAAATCATGGCTTTGATACTAATGAAGGGATCTATGCTTAGAACTAGCGAAGACTAAGTCAAGTATGCTATCTCACAACAGGCGAACCTCTTTGTTCAAGCCTTTTAAGGGATTGCCTTTTTAGTTAGCATATGATAAGAAGTTTTTAAGACAATATATTCATCCTCTCTACGTTGTATTGTTGCCCCAACAGCATTGTCAACTATTGTTGCCACCTTAGTGTAGGGAAAATTTACTATATTAAAATATAAATCTCAAAAAAAGAAAATAAAAATATTGTAAGTTCTTTTCTATTATGGCCCAAAATTTGTTTAAGGTTTAATAGATAAAAAAAATACTAAAATTGAAAAAGAAAAATAAGAGCAACCCACATCTGCTACGTTGCTTGCAGTAAACAAAACACTAGGGTGCATTTGCAGATGCAATCCGACTTGACCACAGATTCAACGTCCATCAGTCTCCTAGACCTCCCCCCCCCCCGCCACCGACAACTTCGTCTCTGGCCGCCTCTCCTCCTGGCAATGCGCCATCCGCAGCTGGGACACCAGCGGCAAGTCTGAGTTGGTATTGTCAATAACTCGAACATCATCTTGACAGAGCCGCTGCTTAACACCAAGATCTGCCACTTTGAGACCACCGGATTGTGCGGTGAGCAAAGGCCCCGTAGTCGGAGGAGAATGAGGTAAGCGGCTCCCATCCCATGGGTAGCCAGAAGTTGAAGAGGCCCATGGAAGCTCATGCTTGACATTCGCTCTGTTAGGCTCCCTTCCAGCCTCTCCGCAACGAGCCCATCTTCATCTTCGGCTGGACGATTGACAAACTCTTGGTCCTGATCGTGGTGTCAATGCTGGCAACCGTGTTCCTGTTGCTGACACGCGATGATGAACATCCCGGTGGCGATACTGATCGGCGTGGTGGTGGTAGCGGCACTGCATGCAGCGTTGAGGAAGGCGGACGATTTGTCTCTGGTGAGACGTGGGTTAATGATGAGAGTTGGACATTTTTCTTTGCTTGTTAATGAAATGTGTTGAAAGTGGTTTCTTTCTGATCCATTACAACCAATTACTAGTCAGGCTTTGCTCCCTCGGGCTCAATTAAATCCATATATTAGATTTTAGCCATCCATATATTACCCTTTTCGTTAAATATGAATTAAAATATGGTCCAATACCCATTTTGACAACTTTAGCAACCAGTGCTCATATTCGTTATGGTTTAGTTCTATAGTGATTTCATCCTCTTACGTCGATCTCATTGTAAGATTCGTTAGTTTCTGCATTAATCTTTGCAACAAATTTCGTATTCCTCATCAATGCTAAAATAATAAAGGACACACGGTTGTTTGAAAAGGAAGTGGCGATTGGTAAATGCAAATAATGCAGGATTATTAAGGACCTTCAGGAAACAAACTTGAATAGTGCTAAGCCAAGTATGACAAACGATGGCTCTCCACTATCGTCTTCTTAGGGAGGTAAGTAGTTTCATACGTCGCATCTTAGGTTCTTATCAAATGCATTTCACTTCCAAAAGACCAACAACACAAACTCTTGTTCTTATGCTTCATATAGCCTCGAATGAGACTACGGTCACCAGCTGAGTTAAGGTCACCTCCTCATTTTAATCATCCTACTCATCACTGGTTCATCCTTCTCCGACGACCGGCCTGCTTCTTAGTAAATTGTATGGGCATCCACTGCTATTCAATTTCCATGTAAAACCAACCTTGAAACATGCTGCAACCTTGTCAATTTGGAACATAAGCAAATGAATCTTGCGATGACGTGGTAGTCTTGGTAGTCTAGTCATCACTGGACTGTCGTGTCAATGATTCCTGACAAAAATTGGCCTAAAAGGTTATGCTAGGAATTTCGCGTAAAGAGTTGGGATTAAATTGGCGGAATTAGAGAGTTTAGGATCGAGCTAGCATCCGTGCAATAGCTATGAGACTCAAAGAAAAACATTGCTTTCTACTCTGTCTTTTCTTTTGGATACACTTCCTGCTGTGCTTCTTTAGTCATATTTTATGTGGCGAGGGAGCATTGCAAAAGACACCATATGTTTGATATCCGTTTTCGGGAATAAAATTTGTTCAAAAATAATTTTTTTTCATTTCTATTTTCCATATGAGTTTCTAAGAATTCAAACACGTTTCATAAGTGCACAAAATTTCTACCTTGAAATAGGGAAAGAAAATATAGAAATGCGTTTAGTACAACTTTCAAGTTTTTTTTTTTTTTATGTGATGTAGAATTTTTATAGATTTTAGATAATTTTTAAAGATTTTTCTAAGTATTTTATCTTTTTTTTATCTTTTTCTTTTTTTACTCCTTCTTCTTCTTCATCTCCTAGCAAATTGCCAGGCCGGGCAACGGCCTGTGGATGGTCAAAGATGGAAGCCGACGACCTTGCTGGCCTTGGGGAAGCCTCGCTGTAGCTGGGCAAGGCTGCCCTTGCCTTGTCACGGTGAGGTTGCTGTTCATTGCAAGGCCAAGGAACCAAGAAGAGGAGGAGGAGGAAGAAGAAAAGGAAAAAAAGAAAATGACCTATTTCAGAAATTGTTCCTAGAAACAAAGAAGTATTTCTATTTTAAATCTAATTCCACAGCTATATTAACTGATTTTACTAAATTGATTTATATATTTTTTCTATTTCCAGGAATAAAAGAACGGAAAAATAGGAAAAGAAAAACATAAACGTTAGCAAATGAAACCTTAGAGATGGTCTGGACAGATTTAGATGGGCCTCAACAATGGCGGGCCTCCGATTCTTGGAACACGGGGGACGGGTAGGGAAAAGGCCGGTAAAAGATACGTTTTAGGGACGGCTTTCCTCTCCCTGTCCTTAAAGAGCTGACGCACTTTTAGTTTCACTAGTTGCGTCTTCCAGTCACTGCGAGCTTCTAACTAAAGTCAATTTTGAATAGGGTGGTTTTCAGTTAGATGTGACTGTTTGCTTTCTTTGTTATGTTGGTAATGAAATATTAATGGTGAATGCCTAAGAACTGAGTAAGAAGTTCCTCCTGTGCAAGGCTCCGGTTTTCATCATAGGAGGCTAGAGTTGATACGAGCGTCTTATAAATCTTTAATTAAGAATTGGTCTATTTGAAACTCGGGTGACACCAAGTTAAGGTTTGTGAATGAAAAGAAAAATAATACTGTTCATTGATTAGTGATGGTAAATGAACCTAATTATAGGTTTTACATAATGACTATTTATGGTTGTCAAGAAAGGAATCTGAGATTTTTCTATGGGATTTCCCGATGTTGTTTTTTTTCCCCTTTTTATTTTAAAGGTCTTTTGGTGCTGATATCATGCAGGAAGAAACTTTGATATTGGATTTTGACCAGTATCACATGATTTAGGATCTTTCATCTGCCGCAGAACTCATGCAACCTGATATTGTCTCCATTTTACATTACTATTTCTGTAAATCTTGCTTCTGCAGTTGGAATTTACATGGTCGAAGTCGACCGAGTTCTTGCGCAAGAGGTACTCGCGAGTTGCAAAGGAAAATTGTAGAGTATGTCAAGCATCTTCGGCTGAGAGAAGAAGCATGAGATGGAAGAAATTGCTAAATGGCAAAGAGGTCTCATATAGTCTTCTACTGGGATATTACAGTGATAGAAAAGGTTTACTATCTTGAAATCTTCCACATTTATTGTAATCAGGCATAGATATTAAACGAATTATCTCGGACACGAGTTAATACTGAACAATTACTCAACTAAAAACTTATATTAGTTAACTTTCCTCCGATTGTATAAACATAATTGTTCAACTTTGCAATTTCCAATTATGTGAACCTATTCGAGAATGTAAAAGATTTGCCTCCTTTATAACTTATAAACAAAGTGAGGGTTATCAATTGATATGATAAGAGGAACCACCAAGATCTAGTTACCGTTGAACTACCATTATATGCCTAAAGTTGACTTACATAACAGTTATATAAATACAGTTCTTTGATTTACTTAAGTAAATCGGTAAAATGAAAATGATTAGGATGACTTATTACTTAGTTATCCCTCAATGGTCAATTAACAGTTATCAACATTTCAAAGTAACTTGGCCAAGTATATTTAGAATCAAAATCAACAGAGTCTGGCTAGTTGTAGCAAGTACGAATTTTGCTTATATGTTCAAAATGTTGTGAGCTCAATCGATTATATCAATACAAATGTGGCACAATTTACTTAATTACTGATTCAAACCTTTTTATCTATAATGGGGTTAATAATAAACTTAGACACCATATGTTATAAAAGCCTGTATGAAAAAAAATAGAGCGGATCATAGTTGTTTGCTCTTAATGAGTTATAGAGCAGCAATTTATGCCGAACGAAATTCTTTGTTAACCAATAAGACGTAATTGTTGTGTTAAGTGTCTTTTTGGTTCTGTAAGTATCTTTATGTGGTGCATTTTAAGGACCAAAAATATGAAGGGGGAGGATGGTTGTTGAACAGCCTTGGTGTTGAAATTCTTCCCTCGTTAATTTATTAGTCTCTATCTAGTTGCTAGTACAGCCCTTTGGTTCAGGAATGAGTTGTGGATCTTATGGTTAATTACTAATTCTCTATTTGGTTTTAAGAAACTTTCTTAGGTCAAGAATAGAGATCGATTGAGAACCCTAGCCATATCTCCGAAGTGCGACTCTTGTGGGCATCAACTCATGGAATCTGACATGCGCGACCCTCAGCAAACCTTTACTGGCATCGTGCGACCTTCGATGAAGAATGTGGTAGGTGCTAGCATAATCGCCTCATGGTAATACCGGGATTTTATGCTCGGTCTGTTTCTGAGCCGGGCTCTGTTCTCTTTTTTTAATTTTGTGTCCAGCGAACAATGTGGAGGTGGCCTGGGAGAGGAGGGCGCGGACGCGGCAGGGGTCGGTAGGCTGCTTCGGGGTGGGGATGCGCTCCACACCGGACTGGTGGTTGGCGACGCACCAAGATTGGATGAGGCGGCGGAGGGTGTGGTTGGGGATGAGGGTGAAGTCGAGGAGCAGGGCGCGGGTGACGGGGCAGGTAGTGTTGCCGGCGGCGATCCAGGGCTCGATGTTGGACTGGTCGTAGGTCTGCCCCGTCGACACCGTCACCGGGTCCAGCATCAGCTCCAGCGAGATGGGGCACCGGAAGTGGTGCGGGATCTGGACGGCCACCATGTCCAGCGGCTCCAAGCTCAGCCACCATGCATTTTTCTCTCTCTAGGAACGGCTCAAAAAAGCTCCCTTTTGTTCGTTACTGCACTCCCTCTCTCTCTCTAGAATGTGGGCACTGGATGAAGTGAAGGGTCGACACTTGCAGAGTGCGCAGATGGGCACTGGCGAAATTCATTCTCCGTTCACGAGAGGACGCTGGTTTCTTCTTTATTTGGGAGCAGAAGACAGAGAACGAGGGAAGAGAGAGAAAGAGGGAGGGAGAGAGGACAGCTGGTTTTTGTGGGCAGAAACGGAGGGGAGGATAGAAAATAAAAGGGAGAGAGACGGAGGGTTAACGGAGGAAGTTAAGACTGACAGGTGGGCCCAAATTTGCCACGTGTCGACTTTTGAATGGTGGTACATTTTGCCTACGTGGAGGGTTAAACCCACTCAATATTTTCTCGCGTTTTTGGGGGGCTCGAGGGTCGGCGTTCTCTTGACTTTTGGGGGCTCACAAATTGGAATTTCCTAATCCCCCGCAACTGAAATTCGGTTGTCGAGGCTCCATTTCATATCAAATTAATTATTTTATTCTCTTAAATAAAAAAATATAAATTTATTTGATAATTTCAATTAATTTTTATTTTTTATAATAGAAAAATTATTAGAAAATAAATTTGAAATAGAGACAAGAAGTTGAAAAAAGTAATTTCTTAGTTTGAGTAATAATTTTTAAATAATTCATTTGTTTCTTTGATTCATTTTTTCTTCTTTTACCTCTTATAATCAATCGGTCACTGCATCCTCGCTACTAGCCACCAATTGTTGACACCACCCAAATGATCGACTAGAGAAGGAAGAAGAAGAGAGGGAAAAAAAAAAAAAATCTCAAAAAATTATTAAAATATTTAAAGAAATTCTTTATCACAAAAAAACTTATGACTCTTACTAAACACATTTTTATTCTTTTTTAATTCCTAGAGTAGAAATTTTGTGCAGTTACTAAATGTGTTATTTTATTTAGAAATTGTTTAAGGGAATGAAAGTAGAAAAAAATTATTTCTAAAAAAAAATTATTTTCGGGAGTAGAAATGTTATCAAATGCACCATAACATTCTTTTTTGAATTTGTGGATTTTCACTCTCCTCAGGTACCATTTCTCGAGAATATTACTAGGAAAAAGAAGTCATATACCTATTGTTAACTTTAATCCTAAACTTTTTTACTATGTCATTTGAATCCTAAACTTTTTCACGACTTTGTTAATGGAGTTTATCCAACTAATTTTGGCCGGAAATCACCGATGTGGACGTTGATTGTCTTACATGGCACAAATGGTCAGTGTTGATATAAATATTTTTAAATTATATTTTCAATAATTTTTTGGTGTTTTTCTTTTTTTCCTTCCTTTTCATTACTTTTTTTACCCTTAACTTTTCAGAGTAAGGCCGGTGAGGGTCGCCCGCACTAGGTGAGTTTCTTGACAAGTTTTTAATGAGGTTCATTTTTACACTAATTTTCACTATTCATATGAACTAGAGAATTTTTTTTATCAATGTATTTTGCTATTTGGATAACTGAAGTGAGACCATTCTTGATAATACAGAAACCTAACGAGCAAAAGAAATATATTTTCCCGCATCATCGTTTCACTGCTAATTTCGTCCACCCTAGTTAATGATCAAGCTACAAGTCTAACCGATGTGAGTATGAATGTCACACGAGGCGATGTTGTTATACTTTAGGGATGCCTTTTTTCCCCCAATTTAACTACCTAAGTCTTGGAACAAAAAATAATCATGCAATCAGATAATGCTACAAGAGTGCACCAAGGATTTTTGTTCCAGAAGCACCCTCCTTGGACCAAAAATATCATTTTTCCAAGCGAACAAATTAATACATTTTACCCTTAGATCTTTTTTAGGTCCTCCCAGACTCTCAATCGATTCTTACAATTTAATTTATCTCGATCCTATTTTGATAACCTTATTTCATGGCTACTCGCCGATTCTAAATTTTTACCTTGTAGATGTTACATTGGGTAACATCACCCACTGAAGATTCCGACATGACATGTCTTTTTTCTTCTTTTTTTCAATAAAAGTAGCCATCAATGGTGGCTCGAATTTGATCAATAGAATTTCTCATCTTTCGACTTGTTGCCTCGTCAACTTTTGCATTGAGATTTTCGAAAAAATCGGGATAGACTTACATATTGAATAATGTGAGCTCTTTTTACCATCATCCACCTTTGTAATACGTTCAAATAGTTGAAGTTTTCAAATGCTCCGTAATTTTAAACAAAAAAAAAAAAAAAAGATCGGTTTTTGCCATCATTAAAAACCTGTTTGATAATCATTATGTTTTTCTAATTTTCTGTTATTTATCTCTTGGAACAAAAAAAAAAATCTATTTGATATCATTAGCTAATTTTTTTTCTATTTCTTGAAATAGATTAGTGATCGGGAATATATTTGGAATATAAAGAAAAAGAAAAAAGAAAAAAAAAAAAAGTCTACTTCTATTTTATTTTATTTTTAGCAATCCAGGAACTATCGTATAGCTGGTAGCCGGCAACGTAACCCGGGGGACACTAGCGTGGGGACCTACCTCCCACGGCACCCCCACTTAAGTCGCGCAACGTAACGAGGAGGGGAATCGAACCCTAGCTTTTCGTGTGGCTAGTGTGCGCCCTAACCAACTCGCCCACCACGGGACGGGTAGGTCTACTTCTATGTTCTTAAGAATAGAAATGAGAAAAAAGTTATCTCTGAACATAAATTATTTTCATGAATAAAAATGTTACCAAACACATCTTAAGTTTTCCAAGAAATGCATAGCTAAGGCAATTTCATTTAAATTATCCCCACCCCCACTCCAAAAATTAAAAAAAATTAAAAAAGCTTAATAAACAATTGCAAAATATTGCAGATGTTAAATTTACAAGGCCAACACAAACATTAGTTTTTCGTGGATTTTTTAACGGCGAGTACATCGCCATTTTTCTTTCTGTCCACAATGAGACAAATACCTCAATAGCATTAGACGTGTGCCAATGTGTGATATTTTTCCAATATTCACTCCGGAACTGCAAGCGCGCTCCTACAAAGGCGCATCTACCCCAAAATAGAGAAGGAGATTTAGAGGGACCGATTCCACTCCGGAATATATTTAATAAAAAGGTGTTGACATCATAAAATAAAAAAAATATCAAAGTGATACATTTGTAAAAAAAAATTATTTTAAATTAATTATTAGACTATGAAAAATTTTAAATTGATATATCTATAACAAATTTACTCTAAATTAATTTTTTTGATTGCCAAAAATTCGAAACTGGTATATTTATGATAAATTTATCTTCTATTAATTTTCATTAAATTGGATTGATATCACAAAAAATGACAAGCCGGTACGCCTATGATAAATGTAGGATAAAACTCCAAATTAACACATCTGTCTACTCTACTGTCACCTACTATATAATTCAATAATTTGACGGTAAAATTTAAGGAAATTTCATGGATAAAAAATCTGGAAACCAGTTAGCGATCGACACCTCTCTCTCTCTTACTCACAGAGGTACTGGAGACTATCTATCGTCTACTGATTGGTCATTACCCGCCTTCTTTGATCTTTTCCCTCTGCAAAGTCGTTGCCTCGGACTCGGTCAGGCTCTTCTCTCTCCGATCCTACTCTGAATCTTCGTTCCATCTCCACTCTCTCCCATCATCAGACCAAGGCCCGTTGCTGTTCGAAACAATTCAACCGGTTCGCTCCTGGCGTTGTTCAAGTTTTCCCCTCGAGCTCGTCCTTGACAAACGATCCCGCGCCTCTCTTTGCAGCGCAGCTTGCGGCAGGTGATGGCTTCTTCGTCTCTCATTGGCCTGTCGGTTTCCCATTCATCATTTTGATGCGTTTCGGGCTCATTTTGTATTTCAGGGATGCGGGTGGCCGCTGAGCAGCTAAAAAAATTTCCTTTTTAATTTCTCTCTTTGGAATCTTTGTTACAGGTACCTGTAAACGGGGACAACATGCATAGTTGCAGTTTATGTAGGCAATTTGATGTTCTGTATGGTTCTGCTAGTTACATCATCAAGTTTCTTGGAAATGATTCAGGAAACATTAGGCAACATCGGCTGCCTAATGTTTGAATTATGGGATTAGGAAGAATGGTGCTTGTGAAGATATAGTTTCTGCTGTGCTAGTGATGAATGGATGCCAAATCTGGATAAAATATGCATAGTTGCAGTTTATGCAGAAAATTTGGTGATCTCTATGGTTCTGTTAGTTATGTCATCAACTTTCCTCTCAGAATTTAACTATGGATTGTACTGCTTGCGGAGAATGGAATGAATATATAGGTAAGTTTATTTTGCTATTTCATAAATGTTTGATCTTTTTTTTTTTTAATTACCATGTAATGACTATTGTTATGTTTGTGTAGGAAACTCGATGTTTGATCGCTTTTTTTTTGTTAAAATTTTTTTTGGATGTGTGTGCTGTGGAAGCATGGTTTTGGTATTAGTTATAGTTTTTTGGTTAATGAAGTTGTGTGAGTGTATGATATAGTTTGTAGAGAATGGACAATGGATGAGATAGCAAGGGATAGACACGAGACAATGATAGTTTCACTAGTTTATGAAAATAATATAGTTGAAGGAAGTGTTGGTAGAGGAGCTTCATGATATAGAGTATATTCCCATGCTCCTCTCACTCTTTTACATTTGTTGTTTTACTATCCTCTCCCCTCTTTCCTATTTATAGGGTGCTCTACCAACATTCTAGATTTGTGTAGAATGTTGTCCAGTTAGGCTTAATCTAGAGAGTTCTAGATTGTAGTTTATCCTCTCTACTTCTAGAGAGATCTACATATGTGCTTCTACATTTTTCTCTTTCTTCTAGAAGCTTCATCTAGGGAATTCTAGAAGTTTAGCAACTCTAGGAATAAGTAATTTTCCAAAGGTTGTCTTGAAAAGACACAAACAAAATTCAGAATAATTTTTTTTTAAATAGAATTTCGAATTTTTCATTTATATTTCATTTCCGAAATTCTCAAATTAAAAGGCAACCTTTGAACTAAAAAATAAAAAATAAATAGCAAGGGATTAATGCTAATTAAACCGCGGGCGTGCTAAGTGCTAAGTGCGCCAAATAATCATGCCAAAATCGCGCAATTATTAGCGCACCCGCACGTGGGTATGATGGGGTCTAGCCCCACCTAATCACTCCTTTAACTACAAAAGGAAATCCCACATATTTAAACTGACCCACTTGCTCCCACATTTTCTATGTGGGACAAAATAAAATGCACTCATTTTGTTTTAACAAACAAAATTCCAACAAATCCCTCACTTTGTTTGTAAAACAAAGATTTCAAAATAAATTTTTTAAAAACCATACAGCCAAAGTTTCAGTAAGATTAATATACATACATAAAGGTCTCTTTCGAGTTAAACCTTTACTTAGTGCAAGTATATCAAAGCTCTATCAAAGTGACAAGTAGCTCGGCTTTAAACTTGTACTTTTATGCAATAGAACCGGACATACCACACATACACTAACCTCTTGTTTCAGCGAGAATTTCTATATTACTCTGCATTATTATGGCCTTGTGCTTGATCCTGTTTCATGAGCTCTCTAGAAAGCAACCCTAACTTTCGTAAGAAGCGGCACCACTTCTAAGCTCGTACATGTGAAGTATCTACCATGTGTTTCTGTTACTATCAACACACTACAAACTTGTATCATACTTCATTAAGAATTCAATTCAGCCTTCAAAATGTAACAGACGATACTGACTTCTCATATCAAGGCTATGTTGGTATCAAACAATCACATTCAATAACTTGTTCTTACCCATTAAACCTTGTAACTAGTAATGTTCTAGAAAAAAGTTAGGTTACCATTATTGGTGATTTCAATTAAAGGGTTTCAGCTCCATTTCTTGTGAGGTCGTTATTACCATATGTCTTGGTAAAGCCTTCGTCAAAGGATCGACAAGATTTTTACTTGACCTCACATAGACAATTGTTATGATACCATCTTTAATCAATTGTCTCACATATTCATGTCTTAGACTAATGTGTCTAAACTTACCATTATAGGTGCTACTATAGGCTCTTGCCAAAGTGGTCTGACTATCACAGTGGATAGAAATAGGAGGCATAGGACTAGGCCATAATTTGATATCCAACAACAAATTTCTAATCCATTCAACCTCTTTCCTAGCTGCCGCCAAAGCGATAAATTCAGATTCCATTGTTGAGTGAGTTATACATGTCTGTTTCTTGCTCGCCCAAGATACAGCACCTCCAGCTAATGTGAAGATCCATCCAGAAGTGGAACGCTCATCTCCCACACTTGTAATCCAACTAGCATCGGTGTATCCTTCTAATACAGCCAGATAATTATTGTAGAACAATCCTAAATTTTTAGTGCTCTTAAGATAACCAAAAATTCTAGTAATAGCTCTCCAATATTCAATACTTGGATTACTAGTATACCTACTCAACTTGCATACAGAATAAGCAATATCAGGTCTAGTACAATGCATCGCATACATTAAAGACCCTATAGCACTTGCATATTCTAGTTGCGCCACCGCTCTACCGGTATTATAATTTAATTTAATACTAGAATCAACTGGAGTACTTATTTCTTTAAAACCAAGATGTTGAAATTTATTTAATAATTTTTCAACATAACTACATTGGCTTAAAGAATAACCCCCACTATTTTTCTTAACTTTAATACCTAAGATAGTATCTACTTTACCCAAATCCTTCATTTTAAACATGGAAGTTAGATACTTCTTAGTTTCATTAACTCCAGTCATATTCGTTCCAAAGATAAGCATATCATCAACATACAAGCACACTAAGACACCATAGTCTTTAGTGAATTTAGAGTATATACACCTATCGGCATTATTATTGATGAAACTCTTTGCCAAAATCGCGCAATTATTTGCGCACCCGCACGCGGGTATGGTGGGGTCTAGCCCCACCTAATCACTCATTTAACTACAAAAGGAAATCCCACATATTTAAACTAACCCACTTACTCCCACCTTTTCTATATGGGACAAAGTAAAAGGCACTCATTTTGTTTTAACAAACAAAATTCCAACACTAGTCACAATGTCCAACTCAAGCAAGTTGGCTTAGACACACTTCCCGATGAGGATGAGAACTTTTCCTAAACTACATACTAAAAGAAAAGTTTTAGTTTTGATAGTTCTTTGGCATCTCTAACTTGCATATCTTCCTTCTGTCCAATGAGGTTACTGTGATGATGTCCATCCATTGCATATTAAAGGAAGTCATGTGTTCCTTCCTTCTGTCCAACGAAATGCTATTCGAAACTGCCATCTTCCTGTGTGCTTCTGATTCCTGTTTTGAAACAGAAAAAAAGTTAAATATAGGTAGGCTCGTTCCAAGGTCAGCTAGTTCAGTTCACTCTGCAAAAACGGGGAACCAACATAGAGAGGGTAGGTTTCTTGTTCTAGGTCTATAACTATAGCCTACCCACCTAGAACCGATCACCCTACTTCCAAGAACCAAGTGAAAAGAAATGTCCTTTACCTTTTGCAAACCCACTACGATCATCTCTGAAATTGCGGAGTCATGGAATCACCTGGGCAGTGGTTGAAGAAGGTGTTGTTTCTCTGCAAGCAAGCAGAGTCGGGTCTATACTTAGACAAGAGCGTAATCTTGGGTCTCGTCTCCTATTGCAAACTTCGTGAACCCTTCGACGCCAAAGAGTACCTCGACATGAATCTTTCATCTTTCTTGCATTTTTTGTTATTTTTTTTTTCAGTTATTTGCGATGGTGCAATGTTATTGTCTGTGGGGATCCTCACTTTTTGATTTCTTGATCGAATTTTATATGTGCAAAAGCTGAAGCATCGTCCTGAAAAATCTAGCTTTTCATCAAAACACCTCTTCAAAAATTATGGGCTATTTGTTTCATTTATAGGAAGAGATTGGATATGTTACGGTGGACTGGACAATTAGTTTATAAATGATTTGTGTCAAGCAAATAGAATAGATTTCTCATGAGCAGACATTTTAATTGGCTGTAAATTGGTTTCAACTTTGTGTTTTGAAATTTCTGTCAGAACATTATCAGGCAAGAAGTGGGGAAAGGTGTGATTGATGAATATCTGCCGCAGAGAGGCCATTCAGATATCAACAGCAGTGGCGGCGGCAGCAGCGTTTCTGGTGTTTCGTCCTCATAATTACATGCCTATGTCAAACTGCCCCCGGTTGAAGTTTCCACTTGCGGTATCAAGAAACCGCCTAGAGCATCTAAAGAGGCTGTTGGCTTGAGTATTCAAGAAAGGTCAACATTGAGAGTCAAACACTGTGAATCAAAGTAATTCTCAAAAGGAAATAAAAAAACTCGGAAGGTCTTGGCAATAGCTAAGGCAGTGTTCCCGCAGGGTGAACACTGTTCATGCCAAGCCCATAGGCACAGGCTGGTGAGCAATTGTTTATCCTATTGCAAGACTGTTTGCGAGCAGGAGGGAGAGGGGCTATGTAACCTTCCGATGCACCTTGTTAAAGTAAGGAAGCTAGTATGCTGGTCTAAAGCAAACTGCATCGGTCCTCGCAGAGGCTGAAGCTGCTGCATAAGCTTATGCCAAGAGGCTTGTGGAATATGATCGGAGTGTGCACAACAGTTATTGATGACCAAAGCGACCATTGCAAAATTGAGGGCTGTTGAACGAGTCAATGTTTCCGATTTGTGTTTTATGTGTTAGTAGTCTATTAAGCACTTATATTATGTGGATTGGTTGCTGTACGTGTGAAGTCAGTGGGCTATGGTGGTTATTTGTTTGTGTAAAGCCTATATAAAGGCTATGGCGTTAGTTTTTTAAGGGTGTGGTTCTGCAGACGGTTCCTCTGTTTTGTATATATCAGTATCTCCTCTATTGTTAACGCTACTCTTGTGTATATATGCATCTTCTTTGTTTTCAACACTGCATATCTGCATCTCCTTTGTTTTTAACACTGGTATTAGAGACCTCTGTTGGGTAGAAACCCTAGGTGGGTTGTCGTCATTGGGACGGATCTTTGCGCAGATTGTCGAGTTTTGCAATGACATTTTACGAGGAGATCTTTCTCCTGGTGCGGTGAGTGTGGAGATTGCAGAGAGCAGAGAGAAAGATATTTCACAGAGGCCGAGAGAGAGGAAGTTGGTATATTGAGGTTCTCAAGCAAAGGGGAGCCTCGTCGTCGGAGTTTTATCCCGGAATCCGAAGCTCCGATCAAGGGCAAATCCAGAGTCGTTCTTCACCGCTTCGACGAGCCTGCTACCACAAAAGGATAGGAATGGCTAGATGACCTCTAGCCAGCGTTGACGATCAAGATCCCAAACTGCTGAGCAAAGCAGAGCCACTAGTTGCATCCTCCCCACTTCTCTGCAACGAGTAGCAGCGATGGCCTTAGAAATATTTGTACAACCTGCTATTTCACATTTTGATGATCACTATGATCATTGGAGCATGTTAATGGAGTATTTTCTCAAGTCCAGGGAGTATTAGGATGTTGTTTCTTTGGGAGTTGCCGAACCTGATGAAGGAGTTGTGTTAACGGCAGCATAAAGAATGGCTTTGGATGCATCAAAATTGAAGGATCTCAAGGCCAAAAACTACCTTTTCCAAGCAATTGACAAATCCATTTTGGAGACAATTCTTTGCAAAGATACCTCCAAGCAAATATGGGATTCCATGAAGAGAAAGTATCAAGAATCAGCAAGAGCAAAGAGGCAGTAGCTTCAAACACTTCGTTCGGAGTTTGAAATGCTACGAATGAAGTCAGGAGAGACAATCACAGATTTCTTCTCTCGGACAATGGCAATAGTTAATAAGATGTGAATTCATGGCGACAAGACAAAGGGTGTCACCATCATTGAAAAGATTCTTCGATCTTTGACACCAAAGTTCAACTTTATTGTTTGTTCCATAGAAGAAGCCAAGGACATTGAAGAACTTTCCATTGATGCGTTGCAAGGATCATTGTTAGTTCATGAACAAAAACTCCTACAACAAGAGACGAAAGAGCAAGTTTTGAAGGTCTCAGCTAGAGATCATTCTTCATCAGCAGCAAGAGTGAACAAAGGAAGAGGCAGAGGAAGAGGGAACAACGATCGCAGCAACTTCAGCTTTAATCAAAAGTCTGAAAGCTATTCTTATCGTGATTTCCGAGGGAGAGGAAGAGGTCGTGGAGGACGACATTCAACTGGTTTTAGGCCAAGGTCAGTAGAAAAATCCAAAGTAGACTGTTTTAGATGCCATAGGTATGGGCATTACAAATTTAAATGTCGAACTAATTTGAATAAACAAAGAATTGAAAGAACTAACTTTGCTGAAAAAGAAGAAAAAGTATCTCTTTTGATGGTGTGCCATGAGAAGGAAGAAACTCAACCAAACATGTGGTATCTTGACACTAGTTGTAGCAATCACATGTGTGGAGACAAGAAAATGTTTTTTGATCTAGATGAAACGTACAACAACACCGTAAAGTTTGGTGACAATTCCATTGTGTCGGTGATGGGGAAAGGAACAATGGCAATTCATCCAAAAGGGACTTCGGTACAAACCATCTCAAATGTATTGTATGTCCCTGAATTGAAGACTAATCTGTTAAGTGCTGGTTAGTTGCAAGAGAAGGGATATGAAATCTCTATTAAAGGTGGGATTTGCAGAATCCAAGATGAGAAGTTGGGTTTAATTGCCGAAGTCAAAATGACGGGCAATTGGATGTTTCCATTGTATCTCCATAACACTACAAATTCATGTTTCTCTGCAAGATTGAAGGAGGAAGCTTGGCTATAGCATTTTCGCTATGGGCATCTTAATTTCAGTGGATTGCGAACACTATATAAAAAAGAGATGATAGAGGGTCTTCCTCAAATCTCTGCTCCTTTGGAAATTTGTGAAAATTGTGTTGTTAGCAAGCAACATCGTGCTCAATTTCCACAAAGAAAATCGTGGAGAGCAAAAAGCCCGTTGGCGTTGCTTCATTCAGATATTTGCGGACCAATATCTCCAATTTTCAATGGAGGTAAACGGTATATCATTACCTTCATCGATGATTTTAGACGGAAGATTTGGGTGTATTTTTTGCAAGAAAAATTTGAAGTTTTTGCAGCTTTCAAGAACTTCAAAGCACTTGTTGAAAAGGATGGAGGAAAACAAATAAAGATCCTTTGCACGGATCGTGGTGGAGAGTACAACTCACTTGAGTTTATAGATTTTTGTGTGAAGCACGGACATGCTAGGGAACCTTCCGTGTTGTGTCGGACACGTGTCGGCATGTCTGACATGCTCGGACACGCTCGGACACATGGCCAACACGTGTCGGATTTTTCGACACGTGGTCAACTTTTCTCGACACGCAAGTCGGAGCGTGTCTGAGTAAGAGGCTGGGTTTCTAGAGCGAATCTGCAAGCATGAAGGGAGAGTGAATCATTGGCGATGGAGGGTGAATACGAGGCGAGGGAGAGGAAGCAAGGCTATGGAGGTGAGGTAGCAGTAGTGAGGCCGCAACAGTGAGGCCGCGGCGGTGAGAGAAGGCTAGAGGAAGAGAGAACTAGGCGACCGAGATGGCCGCAACAGAGGACTGGAGACAAGGCTGCGACTGCAAAAGAGCAACTGCAATGAGGTGACCAAGAGAGAGTAGGGATTGAGAGGAAGAGGATCGTGCAATGGAGGAGGGAGCAGCCGTTTTCCGAGAGTTTTCAAGGCTGCTCTTGAAGGGTTTCTAAAAGATAAAGAATGGGTGTCGTGCAAGGAGGATGAGCATAGAAGGAGGAGGAGGCTACGATTTAGTTTTCCAAGGAGGGGGGTGCCGTGAAGGAGGAGTCAAAGGAGGATGAGGCAGCTAGGTTTAGGTTTCCAAGGAGGGTAGAAAAAATTTAAAAATGAGGTACCGTGCAAGGAGGACACGCCTAGGAGGATTAATAGGTAGATGGTGTTTGGGTTTTCAAGGAAGAGCAGGAAAAAAAATGATGGTGCCATGAAGAGCCTTAAAAAAATTAAAATTGGATGCTCGTCCTGGGCGGGATTGTCCTTTTTTTCTTTTCTTTTTTGGAGGGAGAGGGTGGAAGGTGATTTCAAAAAAAAAAAAAAAAATGAATAATGTTGAATAATAATAAATTATGATCATCATGAAAAATTATAAATTTATTTAAATAAATTGACTCTACTCTTTATTTTTAAAATAATCATATGTATATATAAAAATAGTTATTTAATATTTAACGTGTTGGAACGTGTCGGAATTCTCTACTTTTTGAGAAATGACGTGTCGTGTGTCGTGTCGTGTTGCATGTCGCGTGTTGCATGTCAGTGCTACATAGGAAGCATGATATCAAGAGACAACTTACAACAGCTTATACACCACAGCAAAATGGCGTATGTGAAAGGAAGAATTGTACCATTCCGAATATGGTGTGAAGTCTCTTGAGGGGAAGTGGAATTCCAAAAAGTTTTTAGCCTGAAGCAATCAATTGGAGCATTCATATTTAATAGAAGTCTCACTCTAGCTATTCAAAATATGACACCGGAAGAAGCATGGAGTGGCCAAAGACCTGCAGTAGATCACTTTAGAATTTTTGGGTGTATTGCCTACGCCCATGTTCCTGACTAGAAGAGGAAGAAACTAGATGACAAGGGAGTCAAATGTGTTTTTCTTGGCATTAGTGATCAATCATAAGCCTATAAACTTTATGATCCTATGACTAAGAAAATCATTATCAGCCTGATTTGATTTTTGATGAAGAACAAACTTGGCCATGGAGTGAGCAAGGTGTTGGTAAGCAAATTCCAACGAATTTTGAAGATGAAGATGAGCTGGTGCAGCAACCCACAACAACCCAAATCGCCACAAGCAATGTCCAAAATACAGCAGCAGCTGCAGAACTTGGAGATCAACTTCATTGTGTTCAATGGAGGCCTACATGGATGAGTGACTATGAAGTAACAGGAGTTGATCAATATGAAGATCCACTTACCCATTTTGCTTTGTTTTCAGATTGTGATCCAACGACCTTTGATGAAGTAGTACAAAAAGAAAATTGGAGGATAGCAATGGATGAAGAAATTGCAGCTATTGAGAGGAATAACACTTGGGAGTTGACATATCTTCCAAAGGGACACAAAACAATCGGGGTCAAGTGGGTTTACAAGACAAAATTGAACAAGAATGATGAAGTTGACAAGTATAAGGCGCACTTGGTGGCGAAAGGCTACAAGCAAGAATTTGGAGTGAATTACAAAGAAGTATTTGCACTTGTAGCAAGACTTGACATAATCAGATTCGTAATTGCATTAGTAGTGCATAATTCATGGCCTATCTTCCAATTGGATGTGAAGTCAGCATTCTTGCATAGTGATCTTCAAGAAAATGTATTTATTGATCAACCTTCTGGTTATGTGAAGCTCGGTAGTGAACATAAAGTTTATGAATTAAAAAAAGGCACTATATGGGTTAAAACAAGCTCCCCGAGCTTGGTATAGTCGCATTGATGCCTATTTTTTGAAGAAAGGTTTTAGAAAATGTTCATATGAGCATACACTCTATATTAAAATTTGTGATGGTGGAAAGTTGCTTCTTGTATACTTATATGTGGATGATCCTATTTTTACTGGGAGTGATAGTGCCATGTTTGACAAATTCAAGGAGTCTATGATGGATGAATTTGAAATGATTGATGTTGGATTGATGCATTATTTTTTTGGGCATAGAAGTAATTCAACCTGCAGATGGAATCTTTATGTCTCAAAAGAAGTATGTTCAAGAGATTTTGGACAGGTTTCAAATGAATAATTGTAACCTCGTGACTACTCCAACTAAAGTTGGATTGAAGCTCTTGAAAGATCCTAATGGAAGCAAGGTGGATAGCACTCTCTACAAGCAAATTGTTGGAAGCCTTATGTATTTGACGGGGACGAAACCAGATATCATGCATGCTGTGAGCCTTATAAGCAGGTATATGGAGCACTCAACAGAGTTGCATTTACAAGCTGCAAAAAGGATTTTTCGCTATTTGCAAGGAACTAAAAATTTTGGGCTGTTCTATAAAAAGGGAGAAAAGCCAGATTTGTTTGGGTTTACAAATAGCGATTATGCTGGATATGTTGATGATAGAAGAAGTACTTCAGGGTATGTATTCATGCTTGGTTCAAGGGCGGTTTCATGGTCTTCAAAGAAGCAATCAATTGTTACTTTATCAACAATTGAAGCAGAATTTGTTGCTGCAACTTCATGCACTTGTCAAGCCATATGGTTACAGAAGATTCTTGGAGAGCTTCAGTTCAAACAGCAAGAAGCAACTACAATCTATTGTGACAACAGCTTAGCTATCAAGCTGTCCAAGAATCCAATTCTACATGGGAGGAGCAAGCATATAGATGTGAAGTACCACTTCTTAAGAGATCTTACAAAGGATGAAGTAGTTGAGCTAGTTTTTTGTAGAAGTGAAGATCAAGTGGCTAATATATTCATCAAGCCCCTAAAGTTGTCCATGTTTCAGAAGTTGAGAAAGGTCCTTGGTGTTCGTTTGTTGGATATTCCAAATTGAGAGAAGGTCCTTTAAACTGATTGTTTGCAACATCAGTTTAAGGGAGGGAATGTTGAACGAGTCAATGTTTTTGGTTTGTTTTTTTATGTGTTAGTAGTCTATTAAGCACTTCTATTATGTGGATTGGTTGCTGTACGTGTGAAGTTAGTGGGTTGTGGTGGTTACTTGTTTGTGTAAAACCTATATAAAGGCTCTGGCATCAGTTTTTTATGGGTGTGGTTCTGTAGACGGTTCCTCTGTTTTGTGTATATCAGTATCTCCTCTGTTGTTAACGCTGCTCTTGTGTATATCTGCATCTTCTTTGTTTTCAACACTGCATATCTGCATCTCCTCTATTTTTAACAAGGGCAACAGATGGTTATCGAAGGAGGTTTGTCTCTAGAAATCTAGTTGAGTTTAGAGATTTACTTCGGTACTTTAAGCCTTGTTTAAAATGTTCTAATCCTCATAGGAGAAGGAACTCTTGAAAGAGAAGAAAGAGGAGATCGAGGAAGCTGAATGGGCCAAACGAAGCAGAGTGGTCATGATCTTTGGCTTGAATGGTCTCAAGGTGAGTACATATTTTTTAGCAGGCCTAATGAATATTTCTAATTCCACGTGATTTTAATCTCGCAGGCATTTCGTCAAAAAAATGAAGAAAAATGAGTGAGCATGTTTGATTTTGCTGTGCATCCGCTATTCTTTTCCTGTTCCACAGCAGCCAAACATATTGTAAGAGTCCTTCAGATTGTAGTACTCCGTTTTTTGAGATTTAGAATGACACTGTCGCAATTTTTGTGGCTTTTCTTCTCTATGTTTAACACCCAGAATTGTTGAATGATGAGTTCTGGTAGCAAGGTTAGTAAAGTGTTTCCATTCCACTGAAAATTAGCTGTTCATACAGAAAGCAAAACCAATGGTCGCTACTTTGCAATAATCAGAGTGATAGCTTCCTACATGTTCTTTTAAATGCTAATAGGTGATCATTCACGGATGTTGAGTGGGTTCTTTTCTAATCCGTAGTTTCAGAGCCTTTTGGTAAGCTAGCATGATGTGGAATGGGTGCAGGTCCTCTTCAATGAAAATGAAGTTTCAGAAGTTGAATCAAGAAACAAGAAGCCTCCAGAAGAAAGGGAATCGAACGGGACAAAACCGAACCTAACCCTTAAAAGAAGCCGGATGAGGCTAAAGTACTGAATAAGAGTCTCAAGAGCAGATTGGCTTGGAAATCACTGGGGGGTGCAGCACGCGAGGAACAAGTTGAAAAAATTATTGGTTGATGACCATCTGGAAAAGACCTAAGACTTGGTACGGGCCATAGTGAGTAGGGGATTGCATCTGGAAGACAGATTCGAATATTCTCTAGAATGTAACTACCATGTAGTGCCAACATGATAGGGGTCTGTTAGCGCCCGTATTGTTGGTAAGAAAACCTCAAAAGTCATCATATACCAGGATTAGTATGTCCTGCAGTTCGTTCACTAGCTCTTTCCCGTCAAGTCCATGTATTTTTATTTTTTTGCTACTTATGTGAGGCCAGAATGTCAAAATGAGTGTTTTTTTGTTTAAGTGGATAGGTTATGTCTGGAATAGCCGCTCCTTTGGAAGCGAAGTATGCTCTAAGGTTGGCTATTCTTCATCGGTTTGTCATTGCCATTATGGTCATTGTAACCGGCTCGGTCTCTTTGGTTACATTTTACATAAAGATGGTGAGGGGGTGGTGAGACCTGAGACGAGGGTCGTGGTCGGAGAAGGGTTGCTTCAACCATTTGGGTCCGATAAATCTAAGAATCATCACCGAATCTCTCGACTGTTATTTCTGTATGTGCGTAAAAGGCCAGATCCATGTATATATGGGAGGGCTTCGTCAAAGCGTGATCGGCATGAATCCTAACATTACTTTGAGTGGAAATTGGGATAATCTAAACAAATAATTTGCAAGCATTCCAGTCAAGGTGCATAATTGCTCGGTCAATTATTTGAGGCTGGCTCTGTTGCCTCCTTTGCAACCGAAATGCTAGATGAATTTCAAGATTGTACGCCAATGCATGATCTAAAGTGAAGTTAAAAGGACATAACTTACAAAACCTTGATTTTTAATGACATGTAAAGGGCGGACTATTTCTTCAACAGTAAATTGAGGATTGAAAACATTCAGAGAATACACAATTTCAAAAGAAGAGTCACATAAACCAACAAGACAACAGCGGGTGAGACCGAAAGTTCTCACCATATGAAGCAATAGACAAGAAAATAAACCTCCCAAACGATGCCCAGATGCATAGAGAGAAGCCACTGCCTCCACCAGAATCTGAAAAAATAGAACGTCAGGACGCGACCGTGAGAAGCAAACATTATTTAATAATGTCGATACAATAAAAAAAAAAAAAGGCTCAGCCACGCGCGCTGGATCAAACGGGCCAAGCAAGGTGCTGAATCGAACAAGCCACGCGCTGAGGCAAACTGGCCAAGCACGGGCGAGGGCAGCCCTCGCTTTTTTTCTTTTCTTCCATTTTTCTTTTTCCCTCCTTCCCTCCACTGGCCTCGCGTGAGGGCAGCCCTTGCCCAATCTGGCGAAGGGCTTCCCTTACCAGCCTAGATGAGGGGGGCCGTCACTCGATGCCATTAAGGCCGGCCCTCACCTAAGGCTGGCAACCTCCACTAGCCCTTGAGGAGGCCCGATAGTGGCCGGCAAAGCAAAGAAGGGAAAAATAAAAAATAAAAGAAAGAAAGTAGGAATATTAAAATATTATTATAAATTATACACATCATTGCTAATTGTGCCACATAAGATAATCGGCATCCACATCAATGATTGACTAAATTGACTCAATTAGTATAACATGACAAAACTTATGACTTAATTGGCAAAACTAAAAGATTTAGAACTAAATTGGCAAAAATACAATAAGTTTATGATTTTTGCACAATTTCCCCTTTTAAGATGTTTACACTGCTAATGTGTTCAAATTTTCGGAAAGTCATGATGTACAAAGTTTTACAAGCTTTCTAATCATTCAAGTTTCATAATTTTCTGATTTGATTCGCTATTTTAAAAGACTTGTCAAATTACCGTGTCACACACTCAATTTTCAAGTTTCAATTCTGACCAACTAATTGGGGATTTTTGCAAATTCAGGAAGATTTGGTTCTAATTTGAAAATTTGGTGAGCTACAAAGTTGTAGAACACTCCATAGATTTGTAGACTGGGAATTTTCAAGACATTTAGAATTGATTAGCTATTTTTACAATTTTAGAGAAAACCGGGTATGTTTGGGAGAAAAACGGGACATTAGGGGCTAAATTGCAAAATATGTATTTTTAGGGGCAGAATCGTGGTAAGCTGTCTTGCAATGAATTGATGCACATTTAATAATTTGCATTCTCATGGCCGTTTCATAATCGGACACCGTTTGATTAAGCTAAGACGTTGAAGGTCAGGTTAAGAGGGGAAAATATAGGGGGGTCAACTGTGAACTTTTAGTAAGCGAGTAGTGATTTCCCCATTATTGATATGCTTGATTAATATGATGTGCTGAGCGTCATTAGTACCTTCGATGATAGGTTAGTGGTTTAAAAGCCAACCCTTTGATATGCTTGTTTGATGGTCTCATTTGGTCGATCGATGTATGAACATTCCAATGCCTTCACTGAGTACGGTGAATGCATAAATTACGTAAAATGATGGGGAGATCGAACGATGGAGTGTATTGGAGAAGCTTGGAGATTTTCATTAGCTTCCATTAGGAGTATGGCTAGTTTTAGAATTTGGACTCCATGTTAGACTTAATCTTAGACATAGAATAGTCACTTTGAATTAAAATAGTAATCTTTAATTTAATTTAGGTTTAAGAAGATTAGTCTTTTTAGAAAAAAAAAAAAATGGATTTTATTTTATTTTAGCTCGTGGGATTGCTGTTCGAGCTTAATAACAAGATCATATAATATTTTTTGCTCAACATCATATTGGGCTACTTTCTGCACTTTATTTCTTGGTTACCTTTTATTACTGCCTCTGTTATACTTGTTTTGATTCCCGTATGTTGATTTTCTTGATTGTGATTCGTTTACTTCATTACTCCTAGTTAGGTGGATGAGACCCACTCTAGAATCATAATAAACATAAAACATCACACTTAGCGGATGTTAACATTAGGATTTATAAGTGGCTAAGAAGACTCTATATGATGCTTAGTTGATATATAATCAAATTTAGGAATTGAAAGGGTATTAATTGAATAGGTAGTGTAATCAAGTCTCATACTTAGATTTTGGATTGTATAGAAAGTAAGATATACTATTGTATCTCATTTGGCTTCTAGCTGGTTGCAATAGACTGGTGGCGACTCCTTTACTTGAGTGAACTCTCTTAGGATTAATAATATAAAAAAAAAATCCGGATGTTGCTCAAGATAAATGTTTGAGAGAACCTATACCAACTGAGAATCATTGATCCCTTTTGGCATTACCTCTAAACTCTTATTTCCTTGCATGACGAACTGCCTCTAGGAGCGTCACAACACTGATGTGGCGACCACATGTAAAGAATATGTCAATTTTTCTTTTGTCCTTTTTCTCCTTGTCTCTTTTCTTTTTATTCCTTCCTCCTTCGTTTTCCTCCTTTTTTCTTTTTCCATGTGGTGAACTATTGGCAATGGCAACGATTTGGGTAGTGGCAGAAACACTAGCAAGGTGCAACTAAGGAAGATGACAAGGGAGGAAACAAAAAAGTGTAAAAGGAAGAAAAAAATCAATTAGCATATTTTTGCTACCTAGTGCCATGTTAGTATCAGTTGTCTAATGGTGCTTCTTAACGGGATTATAAAGGATGATAAATATGTCACATTTTAAGTAAATGCGTCTATAAATTTTTATGGATTTTTTCCTAAACAAAATAATCACTCGCTTGGATGGTGATGTGCTTCAAGTGCGGGTGGCTGCGGACGCCCGTGGCAGTTTGCCACTCTGCATGTGCTTTCTTCGTCGTTTCGACAAAAGCGACTTGAAAAAAAATCATTTAACGACTACTTCTGAAAATTACGACATTGACAGGGCTCAGAAAGCAATGTCAAATACCGCGTACTCGCTCGGAGGTGGGGGTGGGCGACACGCGCCCACGTGGCAATCGAGCACCTCGAGTGAGCGGTACGCGCTGTGGGTGCGGAGATTCCAGTTTCGGGCACGACCGGACCGCCGACTTGCGACATCCGTTCTCATGCTAGATTCGGGACCGAATTGGGTCAATGCGGGTCGCTATCGAAGGACACAGCATATATCTCACCTCCTAGGGGGCAACACCAGTTGATTTCTTTTTTAAATTTTAATCGCTCCGAAATAACTAAAAGAAATGTTGGAATCACAGAAATCGAAACTGGACATGTCCTACTTTATTCGTCTCTTGCTGCTTTTGGAAAGGGCAGGTGCGTGATGGGGGTGGCAGTTGACTTCGAGGGTTTACGTCGAAAGGGTCTTTAGGATTTATGTCATGCCCAGTAAATACCGACAATGTGGTTCACATCAAAAGTGACTCATCCTGTGCGTGTATCTATATATATTAAAGGTTGACTTTTATTTTGTAAAATCTAAAAAAGTCGACTTTAGGTTAAAATTTGTCAAGACACTTAAAAATTGCAAATAAGTATCAGTTTGTTGTAGGCATGTTGAATTAGGCTTTTAATATATATAAAGGCTGTTTCTTTCTTTTTCTTTTTTTTGTAAAACCTACAAAAGTTGACTTTAGGTTAAAATTTGTCAAGACATGTAAAAACTGCAAATAAGTATCAATTCGTCGTAGGCAGATTGAATTAGGCTTGTAAACTTCAAGTTCTCAAAAAAGTATCAAAGGTTTGCTTTTTTCGTCCAACCGTCAACCTTTGGTCGAAAAATAAATGATTCATCAATTTTTAGTCAGATTTTAGATTGAATCTCTTCTAGGCTTTTGATTTAGGGGTCTGACCCAATAAATTTCGTACCAAGAAGATTTTTTTTAATGAAAAAATCAGCTTGTGCACTTTAAATCAGTCTAAGAAAAATCAATTTCAATACAATTTAGGCATTTCAAGAGAATTTCAGAAAAAAAATAAAATTGAGCGAAGTTGAGGAATCCACGGGGGACTAAGGTCAAAATGGATTTGAGAATGACACGGTTCATCTCCTACAAGATAATTGAGGCGACAGTGAAGGAGTCGGCCAAATTGTTAAATTAGGAGAACATTTTTAAGATTGTGTACAAATAAAGGTACCAGAAAAAAACTAAGAGCTACGTTGTTTCGAGATTGACTTTGTTTCGTTCATAAGATAACGCATGATTTGACCAAGCGTGCTTATTTCTCATTTTATCATTTGAGGCCGGCTTTGCAACCGAAAAAGCTAAATAAGCTTCGGGACTGCATGCCGACACACGATATGAAATTAAGTTATAGGGACAAAATTTGCAATTACTTGGAATGTCAAAAACATGACAAGTGCGAATTATTCATTCCACGGTAAATCGGGGATTCAAAATATTTGGAGCCTTTCAGCGTCATGTTTGACTTTGCGAATTATTTTCCCTACAAGTTTTTCGGTGTGATGTGATGTTTTGTGATGGGGCGGGACTTGCAAAAAAAGAAAAATTCCCTACAAGTTTGTCGGTGTGATTTTTTTGTGAGGACACGGAATTTAAAGGGGCGGGGACAGAGTTGCAAAAATATTTTCCCTACAAGTTTTTTTGGTGTGATGCAATGTTTTTTTAAGAGGGCAGACTTGTAAATTTCTTTTTGCTTACAAATTATTTTGGTGTGATGCGATGTTTTATAAATGGGCAGAGTTATAAATTTTCTTTTGGTGTGATGCGATATTTCATAAGGGGGTAAACTTGTAAATTTTCTCTTTGTCTACAACTTTTTTTGGTGCGATGTGATGCTTTTTAAGGTGGCAGACTTGCAAATTCTCTTTATGCCTACAAGTTTTTTGGTGTGACGCCATATCTGTTGTCGTTGCCTCACTAAGAGGAGGAATTTTGACCATGAATTAACATAAAGTAGCGTGTGCTCTTGAGAATTTTTCCAAAATTCTTAATTAATTTTTACGACTTACATGCTTTAATCTTAAAATTATTCATTTCGCAAAAAATAAATGATTTAAAAATTATTTTTCTAAAAATAATCGTTCGAAATAATTAATTAATGAAAAATATTCTTACTGTTTTGACAATAATTTATGTCCAAATATATTCGTGAATGACTAAAATATTTTTTGTTTATTCATTTTAATAAGCAATGCAATTGATTATTTCTAAGAAAATTTTTCTCGATTATTCATTTTTCATGACAAAAACGGAGCCTTATTATCGTCAAATCTAAAGTTACTCTATATAAAAATCCCAAAAAAAAGCCACTACTGTATGTGGTCTCTTACCAAGTTCTAAATGAAGTTTATTTCCTACCTAAATCTTCATTGTTAAATTGATAATTTTCTTTAACAATGTATTGATATTTAGAAAAGTGAAGCAAGACCATTTTTTAAATTACTTAAACCTAACAAGAAAACAAATTAGGTGTTTAGGACTGTGTACAAATAAAAGCCCAGAAAAAAAAAAGTTTTAGTGGATTTTAGATTGATGCTATTTCGCTCATAAGATACCACACGATTTGCAAGCATTTGAACCAGGCGCACTTAATTACTCGTTGAATCATTGAGGCTGGCTTGGCAGCCTGCTTCGCAATCGAAAAAGCTAAATAAGCTTCGGTACTGTGTGCCAACACGCGGTATGAAATCAAGCTAAAGGGACAAAACTTGCAAAAACTTCGAATCTCAAAAAATATTGTAAAGTGCTAATTATTCATTCGACAGTAAATAAAAAATTCAAAATATTCAGAGAGTACATAATTTCGGAAGAAGTAAATACATAAGCCAACAACAACGGGCGAGACGGGAAGCCCTCAGCATACGAAGTATTTGCCAAAGTAAATAGGCTACAAAAAGGAACCTCCCAGGTGACACCCCCAGATGCATACACAGAAGCCCCGGTCCCCACCAGAATCTGAAAAAATAGACAGAACAAGACAAGACACGCGACCGTGAGAAGCGAACATCGTTTAATAATATCAGTACAATCCAATAAAAGTGCCAACCAACCACGCGCGCTGGATCAAACGAAGCCGCGCGCTGAGGCAAACGGGCCAAGCACGCGCTTTTGATCGAGCAGGGCGAGGGCCGCCGCACCAGACCGGCCAAGCACTCTCGGTGACGGCCTGGAGGAGTTGGTTATACTGAGCATCGACAGCTTCTTATCTCTTTCATTTTGATCGTCAACTTCATTGGCGAACACAAACAACTGTTCCGATAATAGAAATACCAAACTAACCGTGAACTTGCAACTTTTCTTACCAGAGTCGAGGGATGATGTCAAGCGAGCAGCTCAGGGTGCCTTCAAGGATCGTTCGATCACTGCCGCCCCCGCCATCGGAAGGAGCTGTGAAGTTCAAGCCGGTGAACGAGACGTCCACGTCGAACATGGCCACCCACCATGGACCCAACTGCAGCCTCCGCTCTGCTCTCGCTGCCACATCGATGGTCACCTCCCCACCGCTGACTTGGCCGTTCACCCCCAAGTCAGCGGCAATCGCTAGCGACGACTGGATGTTGGCTCGGACTGAGGTCGCGCAGCTGGGACCTTGAGTGAAGGGAGACACCAGGGAGGCACGAGAGAGGGCGATTTGGCCCTCGAAACTCAAGAGGAGCTTCATGGGAGGGTACTCGACGCTGACGAGCTTACTGTGGGAAGCGGAGATGTTAAGGGACCAAAGGGAAGAGCCCCGATTGAGCCCAAGCTCCAGTGGCATGCCGGTGGGTATTGCCAGGAAGATGACCATGAGGAGCGCGATGTACTTAGCAAAAGAGATACAGCGGCCCATGATCAGCTTATAGCGATCAGACCGCGGGGGCGCTGGTGATGCCGGATTATCATCTGCATGGGATGGGATGGCGTGAAGGCCTGTCATTTGGAACTTTTTGGTGTGATGTTTCGCGACGGTGCAGAATTTAAAGGGAGCAGGGGTAGATTTACAAGGGGGCAGACTTGTAAATTTCCTGCTGTGTGTGATGTGATAGTTTCAAGGGGGCAGATGTGATAGTTTCATCGGGAGGGCGAAGGGGGGCAGACTTGTAAATTTCCTCCTGTGTGTGATGTGATAAGTTTCAACGGGGAAGATGTGGATAATTTCCAGGGGCAGATGTGATAGTTTCATAGTGAGGGCAAAGGGGGCAGACTTGTAAATTTCCTCATGTGTGTGATGTAATAGTTTTAAGGGGCAAATGTGGATAATTTCCAAGGGGCAGAAGGGGGCAGACTTGTAAATTTACTCTTGTGTGTGATAATTTCAAGGGGGCAGACGTGGATAGTTTCCCAGGGACAAATGTGATAGTTTCATTAGGAGGGCGGAGGGGGCAAACTTGTCAATTTCCTCCTGTGTGTGATGTGATAGTTTCAAGGGGGCATACGTGGATAGTTTCATCAGAAGGGCTAAGGGGGCAAACTTGTAAATTTCCTCTTGTGTGTGATGTGATAGTTTCAAGGGGTAGATGTGAATAGTCTCCAGGGGGCAGAAGGGGCAGACTTGTCATTTTATTTTTAATAAAGATAAGGTATATATTGACTTTTAATCAATAAAGCTATGCAACAAAAGAGACACGGCTCAGACTTGTAAATTTTCTTCTATTAGTGATGTGATAATTTCAAGGGGGTAGATGTGGATAGTTTCCCAAGGGCAGATGTGATAGTTTCATAAGGAGGGCGAAGGGGGCCGACTTGGAAATTTCCTCATGTGTGTGATCTGATAGTTTCAAAGGGGCAGATGTGGATAGTTCCGCATCGAGGGGAGGGGGAATGTGGATACTTTCATCAAGAGGGTGAATGGCGCAAACTTGTAAATTTACTCCTGTTTGTGATGTGATAGTTTCAAGGGGGTAGATGTGGATAGTTTCGTGCCGGGGGAGGGGGGATTTGGATACTTTCATCAAGAGGGCGAAGGGGGCAGACTTGTAAATTTTCTCCTATGTGTGATGTGATAGTTTCAATGGGTAGATGGAAACCCATGGGGCAGATGTGATAGTTTCAATGGGGTAGATGTGATAGTTTCATGAGGAGGGCGAAGGGGGCACTATGTTTTATAAGGGGAGCGGGGGCAAACTTATAAGAGGGCAGACTTGTAAATTTCTTCTTGGTGTGATGTGATATGTTTTATAAGAGTAAGGGCAAACTTGTCAATTTTCAAGGGCAAGGGAGCAGACTTATGAATTTTCTTTTGGTGTGGTGTGATACGTTTTGTAAGGGTAAGGGGTGGACTTGTAAAATTTTCAGGGTAAGGGAATAGACTTATAAATTTACTTTGATCTGTGATGTGATATGTTTTATAAGGGCAAGGGGGCGGACTTATAAATTTTCTTTTAGTGTGTGATGTGATATGTTTTATAAGGATAAGGGGGCATACTTATAAATTTTCTTATGGTGTGATAGGATTTTTTATAATGGGGCAGGCCTTTCTCTTTGTCTACAAGTTTTTTTAGTGTGATACGATATTTTCTAAGGGGGCAGGCTTGCAAATTTTCTTTTTGCCTCAAAATTTTTTGGTGTGATGCGATATTTTATAAGGGAACAGATTTGTAAGTTTCCTTTTTACTTACAAGGTTTTTCTGGTGTGATGGCGATATTTTATAAGGGGACAAATTTGTAAATTTTCTTTTTCCTTGCAAGGTTTTTTTTGGTATGATGCGATGTTTTCTATGGGGTAGTCTTGCAAATTTTCTTTTTGCCTACAAGTACAAGTTTTTTGGTGGGATTCAAACCAAAAATAAAAAATAACTTTTTCGATGGGATGTTTTATGAGGACGCAAAATTCAAAGGGGGAAGAGTTGCTAATCGACGTACAGCCTTTGGATGGGGATTTGCGCTTTCGTTCTTTTTGTACCTTCTTTCTTCGAAGTGGCAGTAAGGCAGGATATCTGCCGTCGTTACCTCACTGAGAAGAAGGAATTTTGACCATGAATTAACATAAAGTAGCGGGTGATCTTGAGAATTTTTCCAAAATTCTTAATTAATTTTTAAGACTTATATGTTTTAATCTTAGATTTCATTTTTTTGGAAAAAAATTAATAATTTGAAAACTATTTTCCTAAAAATAATTACTTGAAATAATTAGCAAATGCAAAATATTCTTATTATCTATATAATAATTTATGTCCTAACATATTCGTGAATGATAAAAATATTTTTCATTCATTTATTTTAGTAAGTGATACAAATAATCATTTTTATGAAATCTTCTTCTCAATTATTCATTTTCCGTGACATAAATGGAGCTTTATTTTAATCAAATCCAAATTGTGGATCTTTCCATTTGTCATCATCGGTTTAACAAATTTGTCCAAATTGAGGATATTTCTGTGATTTTCCTTTTTTTATTTCTTTCCCATTGAAGCGAATGTGAATCATCCCGATTCAGTTATAAAGATAGAAAGAGAGGTAGGAATTTATCGAAAGAACCGCACATTTCAATTTTTTAAATTAAGCCATAGACTTTTTGACAATTTATATATATAATCTTTAATACGCTCAATCTACTAATGAAATTTTTTTATTTTGGGCATCACAAATTCTTCCCCTCTTAGGAAATTTCGTCCTCGAAATTATATACTAACTAAACAAATGTGGGTATCGTTGACGGATTTCTTCTTCTCTTTCAATGTAGTTCATTCATCCAATTTTGGCCAAAAACCCTAAACGTTGATACTAGTCATCCTATGTGTCATGGCTAATGTTGATGTGGGTATTTTTCAATATTTTTTTGAATTTTTTTTTATTTTTCTCTCTTTTTCTACTTGTGAAAGGGCTATGAGAGAAAGGAGGAAGAAGGAGGTATATGGTCGCTGATTTGTTTCCTTCGCATTGATGGAGTTTGACACAATGACAATATCTAAGGATGAGGATAGTTCTAAGGTGGAATCGGAACTTGAGAACCAACCGATGAGAAACTGTAGGTTCCAAGTTCCAAGATATGCAAGATAGGTTTCAAGTTCCAAAATATAAGTAACTTGTTTCAAGAGGTAGGTTCCACATTCTTGATTTGTATGAACTTGGAGTCGGAACTTGTAACATAGAATCTTAAACAAATTTTAATATTTTTCTTAGTCAATATCTTTGCACTATCGTGCCATTCGATAATGAGTGTATAGTGTTGAAACACTAATCTAAGCTTCTATTTTATAACTAATACTTTTACTTTATTAATATTCATATTGTTTGTATATCTACATATAAGTTATGATCAATTAATTATAACAACAAGTGGTGGTTATTATAGATTTTAATTCACTGCCATCATTTAATTAATTATATAGGTGGAATCTAAGTAGACCCGAGCCTACTCGGAACTCGTGATAGGGTAAATTCTAGATTTTAAAGTATGTAGGGTAAGTTTGATTCCAAAAAATGAAGAACCTTTTTTAACCGGTAGGTTCTAGATTTCGAGTAAAACCTATACAGGACTTGAAATCGCTAACTCTTAAAAATATCAATCCACGTTAGAGACGGGTGACAAAGATCATGGAGACTAGTAGATATTTTTAAATTATATTTTCAATAATTTTTTGGTTTTTTCTTTTCTTTTCTTTTCTTTACCTTTCTTTTGCTCTTGAGAGTAAAGCCGGTAAGTGTCCCTCGCATTGGGCGAGTTTCTTGACAAGTTTTTAATGAGGTTCATCGTCACACTATTTTTCATTATTCATATGAACTGGAGGATTTTTTTTACCAATGTATTTTGGTATTTGGAAAACTGAAATGAGACCATTCTTAATGATACGGGAAACCTAACGAGCAAAAGAAATATATTTTCCCGCATCATCGTTTCACTGCTTAATTTTGTCCACCCAAGTTAATGTGATCAAGCTACAACTCTACCCGATGCGAGTATGAATGTCGCACGGGGGGATGGTATTATACTTTAGGAATGTCTAATTCTTTTTTTTTTTTTTTTTTGGCCCCCAATTCAACAAACTAATTCTTGGAACAGAAAAAAATCATGCAATCAGATAATGCTGCGAGAGCGCAGCAACGATTTTTGGTCCCAGAAGCACCCTCCTTGGACCAAAAATATCATTTTTTTTAAGCAAACAAACTAATATATTTTACCCTTTATCTTTTTTGGGTCGTCTCAAACTCTCAATCAATTCTTATAATATTATTTGTCTTAATCGTATTTCGATAACTTTATTTCATGGCTACTCCCCGATTCTAGTTTTATACCTAGGAGATTTTACATTGGGTGACATCAACCGCTCGAAATTCTGAAATCAAAATGTCTCTCTCTTTTTTTTTTTTTTTTCTAGCAAAAGTAGCCATAAATGGTTGCTCGAATTTGATCAATGGAATTTCCCATCTTTAGATCTGTTGCCTTGTCAAATTTTGCATTGAGATTTTTGGAGGAATTAGGATGGACTTGCATATTGAATAATGTGAGCTCTTCTTACCATCATTCACATTTGTAATACGGTAAAATAGTTGAAATTTTCAAATGCTCTGTAATATTAAACTAAAAAAAAGAAAGATCAGTTTCTTCTCCATTAAGGGTTTATTTGGTAACCATTCTATTTTTCCATTTTTTTGTTCGTTTGTTCCACGAAATTGAAAATGAATAAAAATCCATTTGGTAATGTTATCTAATTTTTCAATTCTCCAAAACAAATCAATAGTCAGGAAATATATGTGGAATAGAAACAAGAAAAAAAAATCTACTTCTTTGTTCCTAAGAACAAAAATGAAAAAAGCTATTTCTAAATAGAAATTATTTGCGGGAACATAAATATTATCTAACATACCCTAAGTTTTCCAAGAGATGCATAGCTAAGGCAATTTCATTTCAACTAGCCCCCCAAAAATCGAAAAAGCTTAATAAACAATTCCAAAATACTGCAGATGTTAAATTTACAAGGCCAACACAAACATTAGTTTTTAGTGACTTTTTTTACGGCCAGAACATCGCCATTTTTCTTTTTCTGTCCACAGTGAGAAAAATACCTCGATAGAATTAGACGTGTGCCAATGTGTGATATTTTTCCAATATTCGCTGCGGAACTGCAAGCGCGCATCTCCCCCAAAATAGGGAAGGACTGGTTTACGGACGATTCTACTCCAAAGTAAATAAAAAAAAAAATGTGTTCATACCACAAAAAACTCAAATCAATACATATGTAATAAATTTATTTTGAATTAATTTTTAGATAACAAAAAATTTCAAACTAGTATATTTATGACGAATTTATCTTAAACTAATTTTTTAACCGTAATAAATTTAAAACTGGTATATTTGTGACAAATTTATCTTCGGTTAGTTTTTGTTAAATTGTATTAATATCATGAAAAATTATAAACTAGCGTAAAACTTAAACTAGTATACTCATCTATTATTATGTATTATCTAACTCAAATATTTGACCATAAAATTTAAGGAGAATCCACCATTAAAAATATCTGAAACCAGTAAGCGGTCGGCCCCACTCTCTCTCTCTCTCTCTCTCTCTCTCTCTCTCTCTCTCATAGAGCAACTGGAGACTATCTATCATCTACTGATTGGTCCTCACTCGATTTCTTTGATATATTCCCTCAGCAAATTCGTTGCCTCGGACTCGTTTAGGCTCCTCTCTCCGATCCTACTCTGAATCTTCGCTCCATCTCCACTCTCTCCCATCATCACACCCAGGCTCGTTGCTGTTCGAAACAATTCGACCGGTTCGCTCCCGGCGTTGCTCAAGTTCTCCCCTCGAGCTCGTTCTTGACAAACGATCCCCCGCCTCTCTTCGCATCTCAGCTCGTGGCAGGTGATGGCTTTTTGGTCTCTCGTCGGCCGGTCGGTTCTCCATTGATCCTCTGATGTGTTTTGGGCTCATTTTGTCTTTTGGGGACGCGGGTCGCAGTTATATAGCTTGAAAGATTTTTTTTTTTTTTTAATTTCTCTCTTTGGAATCTTTGTTGCAGTTACCAGTAAACGGGGACTGATGGGTTTTTTTTATGAGTGGTGGGCCGCCTATGTTGGGCTAACCCAGCCTATAACTCGAAAGGGCCCACGACTTATAAAATGAAATAACCGCTATAAGGCAATTATATGTGGTTATCCTTCTTAAGTGAAAAGAACCGCTTCTCTTCAATAAAGTGTGTGTTCTTAAGAGAAGAAGACCAAGAAGAAAAAGGACATCTCTCTTGCTCACGAAACGGAAGAAGAACTCTCTCTTATGATATTGCAATGAGAGCACTTAATCTGTGGAAAATAAGATATGTCAATATGCGTGATGTGCTTTTTGATAAGTGATTTAAGTATTTCCTGGACATGTTTCTTGTATGTTTGATTTGTGTTACTCAATAGTTTGAGTTATGCTATTAGGATTATATTTCCCTTATTGGTATCAAAGCATGTTTACTTGTTTCTTGATCATTAAACATGTTTGTAAACGAATCATTGGATTGATTTTCAAAGAAGGACATTTCAGAAATTGTGAAACAGTGTCAACGGATGCTCGGGTACAAAAAATGACACCCGACCATATTGTTCGGGGCTGCTTCTTGGAATTTTGTTCGATAAAAATGGTTTTTGATTGTATGAGCTTGCAATTCTCATCAAGATGAGAAGAACCAGGGGTGACACGCCACTGAAGGAGGCCAACCGCACCTCCACGTGCGGTTGCAAGGGTCGGCTTGTGGAGAACCACACACATGTGGGCACTTGTGAGGGCAACCTCACATTGGCCTAGCAAGGGTCAAGTCTCATCGGCCGCTAGGTCGAAGGCTGCGAGGTTGTGGTCCTTGGTGAGGGTGAGCCTTGTTAGCCCAATGCAATCCCGCCCTTGTTATCCCATGTGACCTTTGCCAAAACATAAATAAATAAGTAGTAAGTTCTTTTAGAAAATATTAAAAATTATCAACGTTAATGTTGAGCGTCTTTATGTAAGTTATTAGACATTCATATGAGTATTTTCTGATTAAAATTAACCAAAATAACTAAATTGATACTAAGTCAAAAAGATTGAAACCTTAATTGATATTACTTTAAAAAGATTTTGAATTAAATTGATATAAATTTAATAAATTTAGGATATTTTTTAATACTTTTTCCGTGTACGGGTGATGCCCACGGCAGTTTTCCACTTTCCACGTGCTTTCTTCGTCGTTTTAAAGCGTGACAAAAGTAACTTAAAAAAATCATAAGACTACCCCTTCAAAATCAATCTCGAATACCGCGTGCTCGATCGGACGTGGGGGTGGGCGACACGCGCCCACGTAGTAATCGACCACCTCGAGTGAGCAGTACGCGCTGTGGGTGCGGAGGTTCCAGTTTCGTCTCCGACCGTACCGCTGACTTTCCAACATCCGTTCTCTCATTCGATCCGAACCTTCCTCCCTACGGATCTACCCTTCCCTCCCTCTCTCCATCATTATCCTCGTCGTCAACGTGATCGGATCGGTCAATTTACCTCCCTCTTTCTCTCGCGCTCGATTCCATCCTGCACGTCGCCGTCGATGGGTACCGAGATATCGGAGCCGCTGCTGCCGGATCCGCGGAAGGGCGGCGCCGACGGTGGCGGGGAGGGGAACGGGGAGGAGAGGATCCCGGATTGGAAGGACCAGATCACGGTCCGGGGGCTCGCCGTCAGCGCCGTCCTGGGGAGCCTGTTCTGCATCATCACCCACAAGCTCAACCTCACCGTCGGCATCATCCCGTCCCTCAACGTCGCGGCCGGGCTGCTGGGGTTCTTCTTCGTCAAGTCGTGGACGGGGTTCCTGTCGCGGCTGGGCTTCTCCGTCACTCCCTTCACTCGCCAGGAGAACACCGTGATCCAGACCTGCGTGGTGGCCTGCTATGGGCTGGCCTTCAGCTGTCAGTTCTTCTTCTTCTTCTTTTATAATTTTCGGCGCGTCGAATGTAGATTGGTTTAGTGGTTTTTTTTTTTTTTTTTTTTTTAATGCTGATTGCATTTTGAGCTCTGTTGTTGCTGTTAGCTGAGCTGCATTGAGCAATCAAATGGGTGCTAAAAAGCTTAAATTTGCTGTTGTAGTGGAATTGCCATGCGCTTTCTGTCCATTCAGCGGCGGTTGCTATCATCGTTGGCAATATCTTTTAGAGTGCTAATGGAATTGACAGGTGGTTCGTACCTGATTGCAATGGATGAAAAGACATATCAGCTCATCGGTGCTGATTATCCCGGTAATCGGGCAGAAGATGTTAAAAACCCAGGCTTGGGATGGATGATTGGATTCTTGTTTGTTGTCAGCTTTCTGGGACTTTTTAGCCTTGTTCCTCTTCGAAAGGTTGGTGACGGTAGATACAACTTATCCATATTATAAGTGGAACAGTTTATGAAAGTGCATACTTGGTTTGTAGGTTTACAACCCTATAATCTGAATTATTATGCTGTAAATATATATTTGCGAATATCACGAGCAGTACTGCTTGTCATCCTGTCCTAATCTTCTCTTTTTCTCGGTTCAATTATCGCAGGTTATGGTCATGGATTTTAAGCTTACTTATCCAAGTGGTACTGCAACCGCTATGCTAATAAACAGCTTCCACACAAACAGTGGAGCTGAACTTGCTGGGTAAGGAAGGGTGAAGGAAACCATTTGCTTTATACTGCTCTACTTTCTGCTTGCAAGGAGTTTCAAGCTTGCAGCTATGAATTTTAGATGATTAGGATTCCATTGAAATGATGGAACTGGAAAATATTTCCCATCTGTAGTCTACATTTGCTAGATTTAGTCTTAAAGTGTTAAAAGATTCCTTAAACAAACTGCTAAAAAATTCCTAATCAGGAAAACAGTGTAAGCTGCTAACATAGCTTTAGTCTGTGGAGTCTTTACAATCTTTCTTTACTTGGGATATCTCTCCTAATTAGTTGTGCGTTTTATGATTTTCTGCTGTGTTGATTTCCCAGCAAGCAAGTTAGTTGCCTTGGAAAATACTTGAGCATAAGTCTATCATGGAGCTGCTTCAAGTGGTTCTTCAGTGGTATTGGTGATTCATGTGGATTTGATAACTTCCCCAGCCTTGGCTTGACTCTGTTTAAGAACACGTAACTCTCTCTCTCTCTCTCTCTCTCTCTCTCTCTCTAACATACACACATGCTTGCGCCGCTAAGCGTCGACTTTGCATGTTTGACTTCCAGCACTTGCTAAACTGCGTGAGGAGTTTGTGCTGATCATGTGTCACGCTCTTCATGCAGGTTCTATTTTGACTTTAGCCCAACTTATGTTGGATGCGGACTAATCTGTCCCCACATAGTTAACTGCTCTGTTCTACTTGGGGCAATTATATCATGGGGTTTCCTCTGGCCTTTCATTTCACAACACGCTGGGGATTGGTATTCGGCTGATCTTGGCAGCAATGACTTCAAAGGTCTCTATGGATATAAGGTACTTCACAAGAACATTTATGTTAATTACTAGCTTGGATCCGTATTACTATTAGATAAGCACTGAGCACAAGTTTTGTTGTTAATGTGCTTGGTTGCAAAATTTCGTCTTGGCTGATGAAGATGAGTAGGAGATGGCATCTTTTTTTGTGAAATTTTCTCATTGCTTACTCACTGTGGAGCAACTTTTCTCTCTTTCCTCTCTGTTTCAGGTTTTCATTGCTATTTCACTCATTCTTGGGGATGGTCTCTACAATTTGATCAAGATAATAGGAATAACTGTTAGAGAGATGTTCAACAAAGGCAGCCAGACTAGCAACCTGCCGATCATCATGGAGTCTCTTGGTAAGGACATCAATTGTGTTGCTTTTCTATAATTGAAGCTAGTGGATGAGAAATTGGCCTACTTGTTGTCATTTCATGATGGAAGGGCTTTCTCATATTACGATGACTGCTTATATAATGAATTCTTATAATAAATTGCATCTGAAACCTATTTGTGAGCCAAAAAGGTTTATTAGAGCGGTAGAAGATGCTAAGAAATTCTTTCTATAATCAGTGTGGCCAATCTGTTGCATAATTTAGCAAGCACCCTGTATCAGACCTATGGCTTCTTCCAGTCGCTGTTGATGTTTTATCTGATTGCTGAATGATCTTTAGATTAGGTTATCTAATCAGAACACATATTTTGAGCTTCAGTTATTGACTCTGGGTACCTGCTCAGGACAGTAGTATACTCTGAATGTTCATGTTATCTTCTGGTTTTTTCAAACATCTTTGGTTCCAATTTCTTAAAATGGGCATTCACTTTTTAGTTGTAATGTAAAATAAACGCATCTGCTCTACTAGTGCGAGAGTCATTTCATTTCACTTTTATTTAGTGCCTGCAGAAGAACATCGTCCTTGAACATCTATCCATAGGCTCACCTTTTTCCCCTTAGATAGCCCTTGTCTAGTGTTTGATTATTGTGAATTATGCAGACAGTGAGAGTTCCAAGATAGTGATGGAGCAAAGGAAAAGAGATCAGGTATTTTTGAAAGACCGAATACCCTCCTGGTTTGCAGCATCTGGCTATGTGGGCCTTGCTGCAATATCCACCGTGACAATTCCAATGATTTTTCCACCTCTTCGTTGGTATCTGGTTCTAAGTTCATACATTATTGCTCCTGCACTTGCCTTCTGCAATTCTTATGGTACTGGCTTAACGGATTGGAGTTTGGCCTCAACTTATGGGAAGATTGGACTCTTCATGATGGCATCTTTGGTTGGGTCTAATGGGGGTGTGGTAGCTGGTTTAGCAGCATGTGGGGTTATGATGACCATTGTCTCAACAGCCGCTGATCTTATGCAAGATTTCAAGACAGGTTACCTAACTTTATCATCTGCAAAATCCATGTTTGTGAGTCAACTGGTAGGAACAGCCATGGGTTGCATCATCGCCCCACTCACATTTTGGTTGTTTTGGACTGCTTTTGATATTGGGGCACCTGATGGACCATACAAAGCACCATATGCTGTAATATTCAGGGAAATGGCAATCTTGGGCACCCAGGGTTTCTCTGAGCTTCCCAAGAACTGTCTCGCCATGTGTCTAGGGTTCTTCGTGGCAGCTCTGGTTATAAACCTGCTGAGGGACATGACTCCCAAGAAGGTCTCACAGTTCATCCCTATTCCAATGGCTATGGCTGTTCCATTCTACATTGGAGCCTACTTTGCAATCGACATGTTTGTGGGGACCGTAATATTGTTCATCTGGGAGAGAATTAATAGGAAGGATGCAGAGGATTTTGCAGGAGCTGTTGCTTCAGGTCTAATATGTGGTGACGGGATATGGATTATCCCTTCGGCAATACTTTCTATCTTTAGGATCAACCCACCTATTTGTATGTACTTTGGGCCTTCTGCAGGTACCTGAGCCTTGAATCCCACATACCTTCATTGTAATTATACTCTCTGTGGACTGAGGATGCCCGTCACATGATTGGATTGTTCTTTTCCAGTATGATGGATTGGTGTGCGTGTGCCCTGCGTCGGTCGGTCGGTCGGTCGCACTTGGGTCACTATGATGAGCAGATGTCACAGCAGTACTTTCTGTGTTTTCCCCTTCTAATTGCTCAGCCTTGCTCGATTTGCATCTTACCTAACCCCATCAATTCACCCCTAGGTCTAGGATGACCGGCTGTATTACTCTGCAACGTAACTCTTTTAGCCGGAAAAGCTATGCAGACAAACTTTCTTTGCATGGCAGGTTTTCCTCAATTAGAATGAATGTGTTGGTTTGGTAGGTGGGCAGGAAGATTGGACCCAAGATGGCTTTGAGCTTTATAGGTGAAACGCAGGACGAGCTTCTAGAAATGAACCATTTTTTCTAAAATGGGGGCGACATATTAACTCGTTAGCATGTAGGCGATTTTCTCACATTCTGGTTAGGTCTACTTTTTGTCGCCAACGCAATGTCAGTAGGTCTCAACTAACTGGAAGCAGGGGACATTCTCAAATGCGCAAACGTCCAGCGGCTGAGCTAGATCTTGCCATCCAAGCCTCAATCCACAAAATAGAGAGAATTGCGTATTGCTTTTTGGCCCGGCCAGGTTCGATCTTGATCAACTTCGATCAGGTCGGACTTTTTATGTGTAAAAGGGGAAGAACGGACAACCATCCGGAACCCACTGTCTCGCGCTTCGGATCTTGGTGGAGCCTGCGCGGGCTGCCAAGTCCTCAGATCAAGTACACTAGCTGCTGCACCAGATGAAAACGGTTTAAACGCCAAACAAGCGAGATCTCTAACCTTACTGGCTGGGGAAAAGCTTCGACCTATGTCACCAGCATCAGCTGGTGGCGGCGGCGAGCTAATCTGCAGACTTACCTCGAGGTCCTTCAGTTCAAAATAAGCTCTCCAGCAGCTGTACGAGCTGTCCCCTTCGAGCGTCGAACAATAATCTAAACAACAAAGCACCGCATCAAGAATCTCCAACGCCACAAATCCCACCCACCGAAAGATCTTAAAAAGAGTAAGGAACACACATGCACGAAGGAACGAAAAAGGCATTGACAGAAACCGGTCCTCACCAGCAAGTTCGTTCTCACACTTTTGGATCAAGGGGGGCTCCCTGAGGCCGTGCTCGAGCCTGATCCTGCTGAAGGGCTCGAGCTTCGGTATGCACGCGTTGCCCCGGGAAGAGCAGCGCACCACCAAGCCCAACCGCCGCGACGGCGCCGACGCCCTCCTCGTTGCGGCGGTCGACGAAGATCTCGGGCCGCAGAGGTCTCCCACTTCCGCGAGCGGAGGGGACGAGCAAGACGGATCAGCGCGGACTCCATCGGCGTTCCTGCTCTCGCAGCAAAGCCAAGGATGGAGATGATGGAAAGGATATGAGCTCGGGATGAGACAGGCGGGGGCGCTTTAGGGCGAGAGATGTTTTCTTGCCTCCAAGGTGGCAACACCAGATGTTTTCTTTCCTTTTTTCTTTTTTTTTTTCTTTTTGGTAAAGTTCTTTCCTTTTTCTTTTTAACCCTAAAATAACTAAAAAAAATGTTGGAATTACAAAAGCGAAACTGAACATTTCCAATTTATTTATCTCTTGCTGCTTTTGGAAAAAGCGATCGTCTTTTTGGGGGCGCATGGTGTTGAAATTCTTTGCTAGGATTCATGTTTTAGCCTCCGAATAATATTGACATGTTAAAAGGCTCAGTGAAGTACAGACGAAGGGTTTATATCAAAAGTGACTCATCCTGTGTGGGCACCTGTATGTATATATATATATATATTAGAGGTTGATTTCTTTTTTGTAAAACCTAAAAAAGTCGACTTTATTTTAACATTTGTCAACACATGTAAAAATTGCAAATAAGTATCAATTCGTCATAGGCATGTAGAATTAGGCTTTAAAACTTCAAGTTCTCATAAAAAGATCAAAGGTTGGTCTTTTTTGTCCAAGTCGACCTTTGGTGGAAAAATAAATGATTCATTAATTTTTAGTCAGATTTTTAGATTGAATTTCTTCTAGGCATTTGATTTAGGGGCTACAATAATAAAAATTTGGGGCCTGACTCCATAAATTATGAATTAGGAAGATTCGGAGAGTTGGTTAGCGTGAGAATAAGCTTGAATAGACAATTGATTTTTTTTTAAAAGAAAAAATAAGCATATGCACTTTTAGGGGTGTGCAATTGGACCATATAAACCCGGCTCCCGAATCGGCCCACCTGGAAAACAAGGTCGGGAATCGGTTCTCGTTGAAATCTGTCCGGGAACCGATTCCGAGGGATTACCCACCCGGGAACTGGATCGACTGGATCGGTTCGGGAACCGGTTTGAGAATCGGTTTGCAAGCTAACCCAAAAGTCCAAAACCCTAATTTGTGCCCTGTTTCTTTCTTTACCTCTCACACCCGCAAACTTCATAGCGTTTTCCTTTGTCGTGCCATCGTTAGATCCAGCTCCCCGTCGTGCCATCGCCAAATCCAGCTCCTCGTCTCGCTACTTCCTCATTTGTGTTCATCTGCTTCCTCGTCGTGCCATCACCAGCTCTCCCTCTCTTTATTTCATCCATCGCCGGCTTCCTCATCTGTAAGCTCGCAAATTTCCTCAATTTTTCTAAAATTTTCTTTCAGATTGAAGCTGGGTTCTTTCAGAGTTAGAATAGGATGGATTAAAAAAAAAGCATCTCGAGTTACTTCTCATCCATCTTGAAAAATTCATGAAATTGACAGAAATTCCTTACACCCGAAGCAACAATACATGACAAGTGGCAGCTCAAGGGCAAGTTGCCTTCGACAAATAAACAAGTGATTCTTTAGTGGCACAAGAGCTATAAAAATAGTTGCATGTTATATTAAACTATTATGGTCCACTTAAGATTTTTTCCATAATCCTAGATGCTTGTCCTCTTTACGTAATAGATGCCGTTTGAATGCAAAGTCTGATAAATTAAGTACCTTTCTCATAATAATAAATTAATAACGTACTTTCCAAATGAGTAAGTTTGACTGAAATGAATGATTGGACATTCGCATGAAAGTCTCTCGGTTCTCGTGTTGGAAAGGTGAAAGACACTCGTAAAAGAAATGTATTCTGAAAGATGCTTTGACTTCAATTTTTATGCAGTAATTTTATCCTTTAAATAAATAAATAAAAAGATCTTTATGATTAATTTGACGTGAGGAACGGCTGAAAAAGACTTATAAAGGATGCATTAATTTTACCAAAAACAAGTAAAATATTTTTTCATTAAAATCATTTTTAAGGAAAACAATTAGTTTTCATATATTTTATGATTTAGGGAAAGTATTTTCCTTTTTGTCATAATGAGAGGTTATTTTCCTCTGAGCCAAGCTTGTTGTTTGTAATCAATGAATTGCTTAGTTTTCCATCGTCCAAATGCTCAATGATCAGAAAATAATTTCTTAAAAACAACTTTCTTTCAAACATTTTTATTAATGAATTGTTGAGATTGCTGTCCAAGGTTAATAACAAGGTCCTGTAATATTTTTGTCCAAAAACATATCTATTACTTTCGGCACTTTATTTCTTAATTACCTTTTATTACCACCTTTGATATACTTGTTTTGATTCCTATATGTCAATTTTCTTGATTGTGAACTCGTTTACTTCATTTCTCTTAGTTATATGGAGAGGACCCACTCTAGGATCATGATAAACATAGAAACATCACACTTAGTGGACGTTAACATTAGGATTCATAATTTGATAAGAAGACTATATGTGATACTTAGTTGATAGATAATCAAAACATGGACCGAAAGGGCATTAAATGGATAACTAGTGTAATCAAGTCTCGCACTTTGATCTTTGCTTGCATAGAAAGTGAGATATACTCTTGTATCTCATTTGGCTTTTAGCTAGCTACAATAGGCTAGTGACGGCTCCTTTACATGATCAAACTCTCTTAGAATTAATAAAAAAATCCCGACATCCCCTGAGATAAAAGTTTGGAAGAACCTATGCCGATTGAGGATCATTGATCCCTTTTGGCATTACCTCTAACTAACGTGGTGACCACATGTAAAAAATATGTCAACTCATTGTATTTTTTTTCTGCTCTCCTTTTCTTTTTTCATTTTTTCTTTCCTCCTTTTCTCTTTTTCCATAAGGCAAACTTATTGGCAGTGGCAATGGTTAGGGTGGTGGCAGATATGCTGGCTAGGTGCAAACTAAGGAAGAAGACAAAGGAAGAATATAAAAGACAAAAAAGGAAAAAAAAAATTCGATTGGTTAGCATATTTTTGCCACACTGGCGCCCTGTTAGCATCGTGGGAATTTCAGCCGGTGATAGTGCGTGACACCGGTGGCCTGGATCGCCGGATCCATCTCGAACCGTGTTCAGACTACAAATTTCCATCCAAAATCCTTGCGCGATCTCGTTAAATTGAATAACAAGATAAGGGAAAGCGATGAAGACCTGATGGTCCATTTGACTTTGGCTGCTCGTGCAATAAAACACCCAACTAACGCGGATCTCAACCGATACGATAAAACTGCAGTTCAGGGGCGCTTCGAGTCCGGAAGTTGTGCGCGGCGATATAGACTCACTCAGCGTACTACAAAAGCAAGAACCAAACAGAACCCACAAAGAAAAAAAAAAGAAGAAGAAGAAGAAGAAGAAAAAGCCCCAAACAGCAAAGGGAGAAAAAGTGGGGTCGCGATATATCTCCGGGCAAATTCCATTTCCTTGTCAATCAAGTCTTTTCTCTCTCTTCCTCTCCCTCCCTCCCTTTCTCTCTCTTCTCCGTTGCGAACGCCCCCCCTCACCCCGAGTCACCGACTCAGTCCCGCAACTCAGTCGCTCCCGGTAAGGGCATAAAAACGTATTTTAGGTATGTGTCACAATAAATACAAGGGAAAATTACAAATAAGACCCGAGGAGGGGCCATTTTCTCAAAAGAAGATACATAATGGATCTTGTATTAAATAAATACCTGAAGTAAATACATCCGTCTCAAATAAAAGACCTCACCTCGCCACCTGGCCAAATGTTATTTTTCCGGCCATTGGGACATGGGTATTTTAGTCATAAAAAGATGTACAAGTAGAAAAATATAAGCCCTAAAATTCAGAAAAACAACAAATTACTTTGCTTTCTTTTTTCTTCCCATCTTCTTCATTACCTTCGGAGAACACCCATGATCCATACGCGCGACCTAGTTCACCATCACCGCCGTATCTCTTCAGATACTTCTTGATCGGCGTCGGATTCACCGCCAGATAGTGCGACTAGCTCCTTCAACGTCCTCAACACCTATGCGCACGAGACCCTCACTGCCCTCACCCGCCTTTCCCAGTCTTCGTATGTTCCCATCTTCTTCATTCCTTTACAATTGCTGCATTCTCACTCACCCACTCTCTTTCTTCATAATTACTCTTTCTCTTGCTCAACCAGTGGTCTTTGCATCCTAAATGTGGAGTCGAAGCTTCTTATGTTGGCAGTTTCATTCATCTGCATTTTATACTAACAGGTATGCAATTTAATTGGCAGTGTCTCTGACCGGAACACCTCTGATCATGTGCAGAAACTGAAAAATATGCGTCTTATTATAAGGGTCATAGAGAAGTTAAAATAGTATGTGCTCTTCTGCTCTTCCAGATTTTGGGACCTCTTTTGTTGGTCACTTCCTCAACCAGGAGTTAAGGCTCTGTTAGCAATTTGTGATGCCTGTATTTCTTAGAACTAGAGTTCTAGTTGATAATTAGACAGAAGTTTTATATGAACTATAAGACCTTTAAGATTTAGTGAGAAACAGCTAAACTGTCAAGGTTAAAGAGTGAATGTGTGAAGCGGATTAGTTCAAGGCTTCTGGCGTGTGGAATGAAATGGAGGCAAATCAAGTATCTCGCATTAGCAATTCCCAATTAACCAGGATATGACTGAATTAAGAAAAGCAGAAAACTTTTAATGGGGTATGGGCAATATCCTCGCCCTAACTTGTCTATCTTTGAGCTTCTTATCCTGGAGGACTAATTACTTGTCTTTTGGCTTTAAACATCTCGATCTGGCCTATATCATTTATGTGGTTCTGTTTTCTGCCAAAAAATAAACATTTAATTCAAGCCCAGATTTTGAGGATATGCCACATGTGCACGCGGCAAACACAACTCACACAGACACATTTGAGTATTTTATTTGTTTTTGGTCTGGGGTACTTACTGATGAACATTCATACTATTTCGATTATGATTTACTTGAAATTCTCTTATATTGTTGTAGACCCTCAGTAGTGGTTTTTAATATGGTTTCCAGTTAAACTGCTTTTGAATTTTTTCTGCTTGGCACAATTAATGATACTAATGAGTTTTGTGAAATGTGTGGCTTCTGTTGGCATGCAACTCTGTTTTTACCTATGTTAATTGAATTGTTTCAGAGGTGGTTGCTGTCAACTTATGAGATAGATGCTCAGATTGGCAGTAGAGCGCACCCTTGCAATGATCAACCCAACATTATCGTGTAATTTGAGTAGGGAGATGTAAAAAGAGATCAATTAGTCCTTGCCAATGGTGGATCGCCAGTCGCTTGCACACTTGTGGCCAGCAAACCAAAAGCGTCCATTATGGGGTTATAAGATTGTCGGGACATTCTATCATTTAGTTGTGGGGAGTAGCCCATCACGGTCTTGGTCTATTTATAGTTACATATGGGGTCATCCTTGTATGTATGTTACCGGAAGGAATAATATGGGGTTATATAGTTGCCTAGATAGACAGTATATAGGCTGGAGTTCCGAACTGAGTTTTCACTGATTCAGATAGGAGCTCAATGTCGGTTTGTACAATTTTAAGTTTCTTTGTATCCAAGTTTTGCTTTCTCTGGCAATAACATATTTGATTGTTGCCATTGCCACTGCTCATACACAAACTGTCTTGCTCTGCTCTGCTCATTTCTGGGCATTCTCGCTTTGGTCCAAGTTACTAATATTGAAGAATTCAAGCAAGGTACAGAGACAAAGAAAAAAGCTAGCTTCGGGCAATGTCAACAAATGAACAACCCATAATTGGTTCACCTTATTGTTTGTGTTAATGTGATTTCTTTGTCAAATAAGCCAAAATCTGAAAGATTACAAATGGAGAATCGATGCTACAGATGTGATGAAAAACAATTATTAAGGTCCTCAGGTAAATAGATATAGGGAACTTCAGTAATTGCACCACTAATTCACAAGGTGGAAAATATGTAAATATCAATAGATAGAGCTTGGCATAATTATCACTTCTCCCAATCCAAAAGATACATCTTGATTTATAAAATTTTTAGTGAATATTCTCTTCCTCGACTTGTCATTCTTATCGGCCTCAGGTATCTTCCTCAACTCCTCCATGATTACATTGTCAAGATTAATTTCCATAGTCTTCTTGCTCGACATGTAGGAGCCCATGCAGTTGTCTCTGAGGGCCTGAGCCTTCACGATTCTTTTTATGTTTGCCTCCCATACTCTCTAGTCACCAGGCAGCAAGGCAAGACCACAATTCTGTCGGAGATGACAACCTTTTCCACCTTGTCCCGGAGAATGTCCTTAATGGTCTTGCACAGGTTCTTGCAAGACTTCTTTTTCTTCGCCTCCTCGGTCTTGTCGTCGAGTTTCAGTCCCTCATTAGGGACTGAGACCAGCTTCTTCCCATCATATTCCTTCAATTGCCCCATAGCATATTCATAAATGGGGTAACTGAGTAAGTCGAAATGCTTCTTTACAAGGTCCTTGATTTTTCTCTCCTCCAAATAATCCAACTTAACATCAACTATACTCAGTGAACGGTTGAGTCCACTATGTTACTCTGCTAAAAGCACACAAATGCTACATAATTCAATTGAAGATTGGAAAAAATCCTACCTCATCCTCCTTGAGGAACGGTGTGACTTTGGTTCCTCTGCCAAGTTGCTCTCTACTGACGTCCCTTGTGAGAGTGAAGGAAACTTTAGCCTGCGTTCCCAGAATTATTTCTAGTCGTCATTGTGCTTAATGATCACAATAACTTTCTCAGTCACGAGGTAAGCTGAGTAAAACCCAACATCAAATTATCCAATCATGCTAACATTAGCACCGGCTTGCAATGATTCCATATATTCCTTGGTCCCAGGCCTTGCGATCCCAGGTTACTCACAAGATCCGCTTAAAACAAAGAGCCAGAGCAGTAATTAACAGCTATACACCAAAGTCAGAAATTCGTTCAAGGGCCTGAAGACGCAGGGGACAACTGTGTCTTGGTCTATGACTGAATATTACGGACTTCCATTATAACTGACTAGTTCTTCCCAAGTCGATGCAAGTAATTCAAGACGATAGTAAATTTGACCAATCTACGAGCTATCAACTTTCAAAATGATTAGTTCCTAATCTTTTAACCTTCAAACTCGTTCCACACCAGGTGTCCCATTCACTGGGCGACCTCAATGCAATGCAGGGCACGGATACAATCACGGACAAGCACTAATAAATAAACAAAAGGAAGCAGAGAGACGTACATGAGATCAGTTGTGGATTAGTTCGTGAAGGAACTCCTTATTGTTGCAGAAAGTGTTGGTAATCAAGCTTAGGAGATAGTTGGTCTCTGCCTGGAACACGAAGGTCTTTGCTTCGGCAATCTGCCACATCCTTGAAGACTGAGAAAGGCTGGTAAGGATCTCGTGCACAAAGGTGTTGAGGAGGTTGAAAGCTCGCCCGTTGCTCTTCAACGACCTAATCCCCGGAAGCTACCTGTTAGAGATCTGGAGGTGAATCTGATGCCGGTCAAGAAGTATCTGAAGAGGTCCGGTGGTGATGGACCATGGTGACCCAGGTTGCGCGTATGGCGTCGGAGGCCATGGGTGATCTCCAGAGGTAACGGAGAAGATGGGAAGGAAAGAAGACAACAAAGAAATTTGTTGTTTTTCTGAATTTTAGGGCTTATATTTTTCTTTTCATATATTTTTTTTATAAAAAAAAAAATACCCCCGTTCCGATAGCCGGAAAATTCACATTTGGTTGGCGGCAGGTGAGGTCCTTATTTGAGACAGATGTGGCCATTTCAAGTCTTTATTTGATATAAAATTTACTTCAAACACTCTTTTAAGAAAATTGGCCCACTTTGGGCCTTTTTTTAGAATTTTCCCTAAATACAATACAGGATTTTTTTATGGTTTTTTTCCTAAACAAAATAATCACTTAGCTTGGAGGATATATCTGAGCCCTTTAAGCCTCGAGGGAGCAGCGCGCAGTGGGTTGCGGAGATTCCAGTTACGGCCGACTCTGCAACATCCGTTCCCTCACTCGATACGGGAACGGGATCGGGTAGCGTAAACGTAGGTGTCTATCGAAGGACCCACGCTTTCGGAAGGCGCAGCAAGTTTGAATATTATCTTTTGTCCTAGGAGGCAACACCTGTTGTCTTTTTTCTTCTTCTTTTTTTTCCAAATATTACGTCACCCTGAAATATCTAAAAGAAATGTTGGAATTACAAAGGCGAAACTGAACATATCTGACTAATTTGTCTCTTGTTGCTTTTGGAAAGAGCGATCGTCATTTTGGGGCGCTCGTGATGGGTGGTTGCAAGTTCTTTTGCGAGGATTCAAGTTATAGCCTCCGAATAGTATTGACATTTTAAAAGACCAAGTGAAGTACAGACAAAGGGTTTGCATAGAGGGTGACTCATCCCATAGAAAGATATATCAGAGGCGCTTGGGTTTCCATGGCCAACGTTCTTCTCAAAGCGTCGTAATGCATTTGTTAGTCACGCCATTGCTGTAGTCGAGCTCCATCGCCTATGTTGCTATTCCGATGCTTTTGGTCTTGCCGAGACAGTGATGGAAATAAGAGGTGTCGTTGGGGACGTTCGGGTCATTTGCAAGGTTTAAGCATTCAACCTGGATGGGAAGCTTTCTTCATGTTAAAGATATAATTAAAACGTTATGTATATTTTTTTCAGTGATCCTAATTAATTGTAATTGATATTTTGTTATCTTAAATATTCATCCTATGAAAAGCCTATGAATGGATTCATGTAATTGGTCATTCGATAATATACTAAATATTATATTTTTCTCTTTTTCATCAGAATTCATCAGAATTGCCGCCACGTCTATGGTCACCTCCCCACCGCTCAACGTGTTCACCAGGCCGTTCACGCCCAAGTCAGCGGCAATCGTCAGCGATGACTGGACGTTGGCTCGGACTGAGGTCGCACAGCCGGGGCCCTGAGTGAAGGGAGACACCGGGGAGGCATGAGAGAGGGCGAGTTGGCCGTCGAAACTCAAGAGGAGCTTCATGCGAGGGTACTCGACGGTGACAAGCTTACTGTGGGAAGCGGAGATGTTGAGGGACCGAAGGGAAGAGCCCAGGTTGAGCCCGAGCTCCAGCAGCGTTCCGGTAGGTATTGCCAGGAAGATGACCATGAGGAAGCCGATGTACCTGGCAAAAGAGATACAGCGTCCGATGATCAGCTTACGGCGGTCAGACCGCGCCGGCGCTGGTGATGCCGGATTATCATCTGCATGGGATGGGATGGCGTGGAGGCCTGTCATTTGGAACTCTTTGGTGAAATGTTTCGCGAGGGTGTGGAATTTAAAGGGGGCGGGGGCAGAATTAAAAAAATGAATTTCCCCACAAGTTTTTTTTTTTTCTTTTTTTGGTGTGACGTTTTGTGGGGGCATACTTGCAAATTTATTTTTCCCCACCAATTAGGAGCTTTTTGGTGTCTACGAGTTTTTTGATTCGATGGGCAGACTTTCAAATTTATATTTCCCTCAGTGTCTACGAGTTTTTTGGTGCGATGGGCTGACTTACAAATTTATTATTCCCTAACGAGTTTATTATCGCCTAACGAGTTTTTTGGGTGCGATGGGCAGACTTACAAATTTATTATTCTCCAACGAATTTTTTGACGTGATGGGCAGACTTCCAAATATACATTTCCCTACAAGTTTTTTGGTAAGATGTTTTCTTAACGAGCAGGATTTCAAAGGGGTAGATTTGCCATCGACGTATGGCTTTCGGTTGGGTATTTGCGCTTCCGTTCTTTCTGTACCCTCTTTCTTCGAAGTAGCACTAGGATAGAATATGTTGTCGTTGCCTCACTAAGAAGAGGAATTTTGACCATGAATTAACATAAACTAGCGTGTGCTCTTAATAATTTTTCCAAAATTCTTAATTAATTTTTAAAACTTATATGCTCTAATCTTAAATTTCGTTTGTTTCACAAAAAGTAAATAATTTGAAAGCTATTTTTAAAAAATAATCTCTTGAAATAATTAGTTAATATAAAATGTTCTTATTGTCTAGATAATAATTTATGTCCTAACATATTTGTGAACAATGAGAATATTTTTCGTTCATTTATTTTAATAAGTGATACGAAAAATCATTTTTAGGAAATCTTTTTCTCAATTATTCATTTTCCATAATATAAACGAGGCCTTATTATTGTCAAATCTAAAGTTACTCTATATAAAAGTCAAAAAAAAAAAAAAAAAAGCCGCTGTAGGGAATAGAAAAAAAATGATGTGGTCTCTTAACAAGTTCTAAATGAAGTTCATTTCCTACCTAAATTTTCATTATTAAATTGATAAATTTCTTTAACAATGTATTGATATTTGGAAAAGTGAAGCAGGACCATTTTTTAAATTACTTAAACCTAACAAGAAAACAAAAGTTGTGTTTTTTTTTGTAACTAATTTCAACTAACTCGATTGAGGTGAGCCCAGCCCAACTACTTCCCAGCCACTAAAACCTCGTTCACATGCTACCTGCACTGATTGTTTGATCCCACCCCACCTCTCCGTTCCTAAAGAGGAACAGGTTTAAATCGAGGATAATTTTATTTATCATCATGGGAGTGTACAAAAGGGGAAATTTGTAGAATGGATGTTGAAAAGTCTTTCAGAGGTAACATAGTCCATTTCATGAGATTTGCGCTTCTGTTGTTTTTGTACTCTCTTTGCAGGGAGTAGCACTAAGAATGTCTGTTGTTATTGCCTCACTAAGAGGGATTTTGACCATGAATTGACATTAAGTAGCGTGTGCTCTTAGGAAATTCAAAGCATAGGATTTGCTATGTAGTATAGAGGGAAGACTGGTGAATGACGATGCCATGTCCCCAGATATATAGAGTGACGTTGAAGAGTGTTGGATTTTCAAAGCATAAACATCAAATGGATTTCAATATGGATTTTGTTGAGGCCGAGAATTAGCATTGGCTGCTGCCTGCTTGTTTTAAAAGCCACTGTTCTGTTTGTGTCACAGACTCACGGAAAAAATGGCTTTAGCCTGGAACTAACATCATTTTAAACTTATTTTGCTGAGGGTTTTGTTATTATAACAGTTTTTGAGATACTGTGAAAATAATAATCTATTATAAGTTACATATTCTTGAAAAAGTGAGCCTCACAACAATATGCCTCACAAAATACTATTATTTTCACAGTACTCGAAAGATTGTTATGCTAACAAAACTCTTCGTGTGTTGAAACCCAGCAAAAACCACCAAGAAACCATCAAACACAGGAGAGCACACATACTTATTAGAGAGTAGCAAAGCTCGACTTCATGTTTGCAAAGGCTTCGAAAGAGAGATTTCCACCTTCCACGTGCATCCTCTTCAATGCAAATCCTAGATGGAGCAATTGACACGTGGTCATAATGGACCCACTTTTCAGATCCTTCCTCTCTCTTCAGCTACCCCCTCTCTCCGTCGTTGCTTTCTCTCTTCTCTCACTATTTTCTTCCTTTTCTTTTTGCCTTTTAAGGCCATGGATGACGTTCCGTGGTTTGCAGTGTCACCTGCCAGTCGTGGACGACCCACTCACGAACATGCCCATACGACAGCAAGGCAATTCAACAGGCGAATCAGGCTATCGTCGATGAGGTGAAGCAGATTCCGGATCTGAAGCATAAGTTCCTCGAGAAGTAGTTCGATCTCTCCCCACAGGTGACGGAAGCGCAACTCACATTAATTTTTCAACTGTTCTATAAATAGGCTCTTATATTTCTTATTATAAATATCGAAATATATATAATTTCTCTACTTCTCTCTTTTACATTATTCTTAACTCTGATAATGACGGAGACTCAGGAGCAGCAGAGCTTCACGAGGACTTTTGTGGATTTCGATGGTTCAATGCAAATCAATGCACGTAATATTTTCTTCCTCTTCCGTTGCGTGTCGGCAGTGGCCCGATGCCCACGGCAAGTTGTGCAGTCTCCTTGGGGACCACAACACGAAGTTCCTCGGATGTTTCCATTATCGGCGCGTAGACACATGACTTGAGCTTCCCTTGGAGAAAATATTCCTCTCCTTCTCTCTTCATTATTTCATCTCATTTGATGGCATCACTCTCCACTCTCTCTCTCTCTCTCTCTCTCTCTCTCTCTCTCTCTCTCTCTCTCTCTCCCTTCTGGTAGATGTAGCAATCAAGTGATGTGCTTTTAATAATACTTTCGTGAATGCGTAGTTAAATTTTCAAAGATGTTTACTTAAAAAGAGTTTTAATTATGGGATGGTGCTCATGGTAGGAAGTTTATGCGATGTTTTGACATTTATTTTTAACTTTCTCTAACTTAATGGTTTGCATGCGTGCTATGTGTACTCCAAACGTAAATAAGAAGAATAATGCAAGTTATTATGATTCATCTAGATGTTTTGAATTGTCATTTTTAGCATCAGAGTGCAAAAAGGAAAAGCACCATCCTTGGAAAAAAAAAATCATTCTTTTGCAACCAATCAATTCAATTTGTCCCTATCCTTTTAAAATTGATCTCAAACTCTCAATCAATTCTTATAATTTGACTTGTCTCGATTATATTCCAATACTTTTGTCTAGCCGCTACTTCCAATTCTAACTTTTTATCTAATAGATTCTGAATTTGGAGACATCGCCCACATAAAATTCCGATCTCATTAGTAGAATTGTGATAATGTGCCTTTTTTCAATAAAGGTGGCCATCGAGGACGGCTCAAAATTATTCATGTAACGCCACGTCTTCTAATTCAGCTTCATGTCATTTTGTATCAAGGTTTTTGGATAAATTAGGATGGACTTGCACATTAAGTAATGTGAGCTCTTCTTGCCGTCATTCTCCTTTTTCACTTTCTGAAATAGTAGAAGGATTTTCAAAAGCTCCCATTATTTTAAACAAAAAGACAAACATTCTGCCCCCAGTGAGTTTTCCAAAAGATGCCTGGCTAAGGCAATTTTCAAAAACACTCATTTCAATTTGCCCTAAAAAATTCATAAAGCTTAATAATAATTTCTAAAATTATGCAAATCTAATTCCTACATAAGCAAAACCTAAACTAACATTAGTTTTTATTGGATTATTTAAGCGCAATGACATTAATTTCTTTTTTTGGCTGGCAGTGAGAAAAATACCTCAATTACTTTTGCAAATACACTCCACCAGATGAATTAAAGGGATAGAATTGACAAAATCACGATAATATATGGGGCCTATGTGCAATTTTATCCAATATTCACTTGCAGAAATGTGAGCGAGCGAGAGGCAAGCGCGCCTTCGACGTCGTGTCGAGTCTGACGGCCCCTTTCCTCGCCCTTCCAAGAAAGGACCAAGTCAAAAGGAAGGTACTTTGACCTTTCATGAAGTCCAGCTTTGATTGTCTTTGAAATTGCAGAGCGATGGAATCGCCTGGGCAGTGGCTGCCGGCTGGTGAAGGGCGTTTCTGGAGCTCTGCAGCCGAGCAGAGTCGGGTCTGGACTTGGACAAAGGACGCAATCTCGGGGTCTGTCTCCTGTTGCGATCTCGATCGACCCTCCGACACCAAAGGGCACCTCGACGTAAATCTCTCATCTTTCTTGTGTTTTCTGCGCCTTTTTTCAGTCACTTGCGATCGTACGGTGTTATTGTCAATTGGGATTCTCGCTTTTTAGTTTCTCAAATCGAATATCATATGGAGCATCTACGAATATGCACTTGTTTTATTTGTAGGATGAGGTTGGATATCCACTGTGAGTTGGACAATTAGTTTTATGAATGATTTGTTCTTCGAAATGGCGGGCAACGGCTGACTATCGAAGGAGGTATTTTCGTCTTAAGGGATCTTGACGAGTTGAGAGACTTTCTTGGTTACCTGAGGCCTTGTCTGAAATGTTCTCATCCTCACAGGAGAATGAGCTCTTTGAAAAAGAAGAAAGAGGAGATCGAGGAAGCTGAGCGGATCAAGCGAAGCCAAGTGGTCATGATCTTCGACTTGGTTGGTCGCAAGGTGAGTACACTCTTTTCAGGAAGTTTAATGAATCTGTCTATTTACACACGACTTTAATCTCACCGACTTCCTCATCTAGAAAAAAAAAAGCAAAAGGAAAACGAGAGAGCATGTCTGATTTTGTTATACAACTGTAAAAGGAGAGGGACATTGCCATATTTCTCTAAGCAGCGTGGTAGAAGTTTGTAAAGTTTGATAAGATCATCTAGGCATAGATGTAGTTTATTCTTTAGATCAATAAAAAGACTTATACGATAAATGGAGTGACCAAAATACACAGCACTAAAATATCTAAAAATGAAAAAAAATCCCGCTTTTGCATTTTACAAAGAGAAATGAGGAGATAAAAACCGAGACCTAGCATGGAACCTTACTCGAGTTTGAGTGCACATATGAATTAAATCTCGGTACCTGGTGAACTCAGCCTGAAGAGCGATATGGACAGGATTCTCTGTACAGAGCTTTTTGACATATAGGGAATTCTGACCGGGAGAGGAGGGACTAGGGAGAAAAGAGTAATGCAATAAACCGAGCGAGCATTATCTGGGGCGCTATGAGAAAAAAAAAATGTCCTTTTTCCTTTTTCCGCTAGAAATGAGAATGAAAATTACCAGAGGTAGCTAAATGCATTACCCAAGCTTCCATGGTACAAAGAGTTTAGCCTCAATAGTCTAGTGAAGACGAGCTCAGCCTCAGGGAAGCAACACACAGGATTCTCATTGGAGGAACTTGCTGACGTGTTGGGAATTCTGTCAACAAAGAAAAGAGCGGCCTATGACAAAGCTATGGTGACATGAATGAGTGCTCATGCAGTTCGACATAATATTAGGTCGTCACCACATCCTCGTACAATCCTGTTAAATTTCTTTGTCAATGTGCCAATATACCTTTCCTTGCATGGCAGTGGCAATTGAAGCTTCGCAAGGTTGGAATTAAAATCATGCAAAATGTATAATAGTCACAGGCTTTCAAGGCATCAATGTAATAACAACAGACGAGGACATCTTCTTCCGATCATGTGAGCGTCTACTACAGAGCATCTTCTTTAGCATCACCTGACCACCCTCATGAAGAAGTTCATAAGAAAAATAAGTTATATGGCTTTTCTTCAACAATTCTTCGATGACAATCTTAGGCGTGGTCACCTTCTTTTGTCAGCCTTAAAAATTAGCGTTCGCTACCTGAGGAACATTATGTTTTGTGAATCATGTGGTGAATGACCCTGACAGCCTCATCAACCTTTGCTTCACACAAAGGCAATTTATTACTCGACTAAATGAAGCTGCATTGGAAAAAAACCCTTTTCAAATTTTTCGAGTAGAAGGTTATCTCCAGAGTCAGCATCCCCTGCTTTAGAGAATCCATCAATCATCACACAATGTGTAACAGTTGGGCAGGCAACTTTTGACACTCATCTCATGAAAAAGCTTCACTGGTCAATCGATATATAGTTTTCCCAGAAGAGGATTAATCATGATATTATATGTTGCCATCATATGAGAAACCTTATAATGCTCCTAAAAAAAAGCATCTTTCCTGCAAAGTCCCTGGATGAAAATATTGAATGTAAACAAATTTGGCCTTAATCCCCTCTTCAGGACATTGGCAAAAAGTTTTTCGCTCTCCTTGATGTCCCCGTTCTTACAAAGTCTATCAATGAGCTTATTGAATATTGTACTGTCCAGATAAATAAATAAACTAAGCACATATGCCTCCCATCGATAAATCTCTTCATAGAGCCCACCAATGACAGTAAATAAGCAACAGCACTGTGATCACAACCTTGAGAAGTCATATTTCAGAGAAGTCTTACAGCAGCATGAGGCCTACCTGTTTGACAAATGGACTTTATCCTGAATGTGAAGGTGTACACATCAGGAGCAATCCCTTTTGTCCTCATCCTCAGATACACTTTACGGGCTTGATTAAAGTAACCACTCCCAATCAGTATATTCATGATCGCATAATAAGACAACTATGGAAATCCATCCTCCCAAACACGTTGACGGCTTCCTGAATCCTGCCTTTCCTTCCATAACTTCTCGTGGCCCCAACATAGACTCCTTTGAGCAAACTTCTATTGATGTTTTCTCCCAGCTCTGCCAGCAAAGTCTCCATTGCCTTAAAACTACCATGAAACCCGAGCTTTTCAATTATGCATTTTAATTCGACAACGTGTGCATGAAGCCATCTTCTTTCTAATTGAATTGAACATCTCCAATGCTCTGTGAGGATCCCTTTAGTACTTAACAACCACAGCCACATGTTTAGGAAGTATAGCTCAACTTGTTCCAAGACCCAATGTCTAGCAACCAGACAGCTCAAAATTCATCAACCATTGATCATCACTGTTTTTCCGCACCATTTCACACACATACCTGTGATCCCCTTAATCAGAGAGAAAGACACAATTCCTGAGTTCAAACAATTCCCCGGATTGAGGAAATGGATCAGCAAAAAAAATGAAACAAGAAAGTAAATGCCTTGAAAAATCGAGATACCAGCACAAAGTTTGGAACTCTTCCCCACAATGCATGCATATATCTTTCTTTGTTTCCCCTCAGTTTCCAGTTCTTTCATCAATGAAGGAAAAATGTCCCAAGGAACTGATCATAGACTTCCTTTCTTGGTGAAAAAGAAAACAAAATCGAGAGAGAGAGAGAGAGAGAGAGAGAGAGAGAGAGAGAGAGACTTGAGAATTGCACATACTGCCTAGGAAACGCCACCTCAACTTGAGATACAGTTGCAATAAAATTTGAGGCTAGCTGATGATTGTTGCATCACCATGGAAGGTGCATTGCTACAGTTAGCTGTTGAGTATGGAGGGAAGACCGGTGCTGTGTTCCAAGAAATATAGAGTGACATGAAGAGATGCTGGATATTTAAAGCATAAGATAAAATGAATTTCATTATGGACTGTAAGGGCAAGAATTAGCATTGGTTGCTGCCAGGACGGGTGTGAAACCTCGGAGTGCTTGTTTTCTAAGCCACTGTTCTGTTTGTGCACCATACTCTGGGAAAAATGAACTTAGCCTAGAACTAACACCATTCCAAACACATTTTGTTGAAACCCAACTAAAATCACCAGAAAGCCATCAAAATCAGAGAGCAGGCATATTTATTAGAGAGTGGCGAAGCTCGACTTTATGATTGTGAAGGCTTCGAGAGAGAGGCCACCCCCTTCCACACCCATTGTGTACACCAAAAAAAAAAAGGTAACAGAAAGCAAGAAAACTCCAATAAAATGTGTTCATTAAATGGAAACTGCTTTTCTCCCCCCCCCCCCCGCAAAAAAAAGGTCAGAAGTCAGGATAATCGAAAACCTATCTTGTTTTTCCTTACAACATCCACTATTCCAAATTTCATCAAATTCACTCTATAATTGCGGGTTCAAACTGAAAATTTCACACTGAAATTCCTCAAACAGGTTATGTGCAGGTATAGTGGCTCATTGTCCCGTTGCTGAATACTAGATTGCTCTCCTTGTACATGCTAAGCAGTGTTTTGAAATAAAATGGGGTTGAAAATCCATGTTTTATAGTGGACTGATTGAAACATTCAGTAGTCCAACAAAGCTTCCAAAGCATTCACTCTATATTGCTCATTCAAGCACACAATTTCAACTAGGAGTTCCATCGAACACATCACAATCATGCGTATTTGCTCGGTAAAATTCAGGCAAATGTGGAAGTTGCTTTTTCGTAAATGGAGAGTAAAGCAGTCGTGTAGGTCTTTTATCTAGTTGAGCGATCCAAATGACAAAGTCGAAATCAAGGAAAATGGAGAAATAATGGCAGGTGGCCTAGAGGGATCCATTGAAAATGACAGAATATGTAGAGGATGTGTTGTTTACGTTGAGAGGCTGTATCTTCAACGTTATATCTTACATGAATCAGCTGAATATGGTGATCAAGGAGGTAGAAAAATGTTGAAGATGTGACGAAGAGAAGCCAAAGAGTTCCATAGTTCTTTGCTCTTGGTTGCACGTCTTCATCCCGTTCAAACGTTGCACACTCTTGACACAAACGTATTTTTCCCTTCAACCACAATACCCTCTCGCGCACATTTACCAAAATAACATAAATTTTAACTCAATGCGTAATGTGATCCTTGAATTTTTAATTTGATTAATACAATCTTTAAGCTTTGACGCAATATGTAATGTGGTCCATAAACTTTTAATTTATTTAATGTAGTCTCTAAACTTTTGGTATATGTTCAATTTACTCTCTTAATTCTATGAAAATGTTTAATGTTATCCTTGAATTAGAATTAATTAATGGAAGGATAACATTGAAAGGATGTGAATTAAAATGACATGTCATTTAAAGACAATTAAAATTGCTATAGAAACTCCCCGCAATAGAATCTAAAAGGATAGTTCCCGTAGCGCCACGAATTCTATTTTACTCACTTTAGTTGAACGATTAATAATCCATAATTACAATAATCCCTCATATTAATGGATCAACGAAACATTTTTAACTCAAAGAAATATAAGTGTGCCTCTCTGAAAGTACAATGCATCAAGATAGGTAGCTTTCGCTTTGAACCTTTTTTTTTTAGTGAAAGTCTAATTGAACTTACCTAACTAGTCGATGGACTAAACCTTAAATCGCTAGTTGTTTGTAGTAACTTAGACAATAGACCTCACACAAATTCTTTCCTATTCAATATTGGTTCTTGGTTGTGTTCATTCTTTCAGAGATTAATGCATGCTTTAGAAAATCTAGCCTTTAGAGAATTTCATAGAGTTGGCTAGCTCCAAGCATATAGATGCATTCCTATCAAAGGTATTCTACTATACCTTACTATGATGCTGTACTTCAAGCTATTCAAATCATGAAACGCATAGCGTACCCTTAAAAATGTTGTCGGTAGCACTGTTGCACTTTAGGAATAGAAGACAGTGCTCACATTAGAGTTTTCAAAATTTGCATTGTCTTATTGAGATCTAAAATCACTAGGTTATGTTTCCATGTTGGAATCTCTTTATTGAGTTAAGACTTTTAACCTTATTCCCCTAGATGCACACTTACTTGCTTGCTTGACAAACCTTTCGTTAGCAAAACTGCAATATTTTCCTTTGACTTCACAAGGTCAAAAGAAATTATTCCATTTGAAACAACTATTTGATAGTATTATGTTTACAACAAATGTTTCTAGACTAATTGTTATATGTTAAATTAAGTGCCCTTGCAAATGCTACTTGACTGTCATATTGGATGCATACCGTAGACATAGGTTTTGACCATAACAGAATATCCTTTAAGAGGTCTCGAAGCTAGTTTGATTCTTCAGTAGCTTTATCCAAAGCAATAAACTTAGATTCCATCATGGAGCACGCTATTTAAATTTATTTTAAAGATTTCCACGATATTGTGATACCTCCAAGTGTGAACATATATCCATTAGTTGATTTCGATTCATCAAAATCCGCAATGCAGTTGGTATCACTATAGCCTTTGAAAATGATTAGATATTTTCCATATTATATAACATAATCTTGGGTATTATTCAAATAACTTAACACTCTCAATAGAGCATTTCAATGCTCGTGACCAAGATTACCCGTATATTTGCTCAATTTTCCTTTTGAGTATGCAATATTTGGTCTAATAGATCATGATGTACATGATGCTACCAATTACTTGAGAGTACTCCAACTACCCTTGTATTCTTTTTTAAAGTTAGGTGTGAAAGAAAAGGATTATTCACTTCTTTGATGTTGAACCCTTTAAACTTCTCAATTACCTTTGCAATGTAAGGAGATTGTATTAAACTTAAACCATCAAAATTCCTTGAAATTTTGATGCTAAGTATAACATCCGCAAAGTTCTTCTTCTTTTTTCATGACGATAAAAAAATGTGAAATTATACAGGATTGACAGGAACAAGATAAAAATGTAGGGATAGAATGGCACGATCACAAAAATACATGGGCCAATGTGTAAATTTCTCCAATATTCGACACTATCTCATCCTTGAAATTTGCAGAGTGAAATGGTAAATATGGAATGGGGAGACATCCCTAAGCAAGTCTTTGAGGGTAAAATCACATGTGAAAATTCAATTTCTTTGAGAAATATATACTTTACAAGTAGTTCACGGAACTTTCAAAGTCAAGCACGATACTATATTTTCGGATTAGTAAAATTTTATATCATACGTATATTCTCAGACATGATCTCTTCTATTGATTTAGATGAAATTTTCAGCATCGGGAGTAATAAGAGAAACTATGTTCTAGTAGCTTCGTTCATCAATGATTTAGTAATATTGCTAGATTTTTTCATGTTCCATCGTTTTTTGTTTTTGTTTTTTTTTTCCAGTATGCTCTTTTCCATTATATAATGGGAAAAATTACCGAGAATTGAACCGCAGATTGGGTTGGTTCTAGATAGAGTATGAGCTATTGAAATTGTATTACATAAGCATGGTACATTTGATACAAAAAGATAGACATAAATCTAAAAAATATTAACTTTAATTAGTAACAACTATCAAAGTTATTTTTTTCCTACTTTTTTTTTTTTGTCAAAGTAACATTTCATTCATTTCCATAGAAATACAAGAGAGAAACAACGCAGTCAATTGCAAACCAAGACAAATTCCAAACAACTTCTAGATAAAACGAGTTCCAAATAAGAAGAAGAATCATCGGGTTAGGGGTTACATGCTCAAAGAACATATATGTGCCTTCTTCAAATCAGAATCGATAGCCAATTATCAAATCCATTGTCAGTAAGGAGAGCATAAGAGATCTCTATCCATTGTTATGGCTTTGCCTTTCAATGGAACGCACCTAGGTTAGACATCCTCGACACCATCACCATTCAGCGTAACAAAGTTGAATGAGCACATTTGTGAGAGCAAAACCTTTATGAAACTTCTCCTATATCCTTCAAAACTAGACTTGTACACCAACAAAACCCTTGGGAAATGAAACCCTGAAAATATACATGCAAAAATCCTAAAATCTAGACCAGATTAAGGGATAGAAACCTCTTTAAAATGGGAGAGAGAAGCTTCCATATCTAAGATTAGATCAAAAGAGGAAAGCTCCTCGAAATAAGAGAAAAGCAAGAGAGAAAATAGAGAATCAAATCAACTAAAGAAAAAAGAAATAGAGAGGGGAGGGAGAGAACTAGCTTAGACTCTCACTTCCATAGAAGTTGAAAAAGAAAGCTGTGTGAAGATGAGAGGAAGAGGAGAGAATCCTAAGGAGGAGAGAGAAAAGGCGATGGCCTAGATTCTCATGAAGAACTTAGACTTAATAAGGATGCCATTAATTTATTTTTCTGTTTTTTGAGGTTCTCTCTCAGTGGTTTTTTCTTTCTATTTAACAATTTGATGCTACTAAAGTTGAGTGCTGATGTCGGTCATGCATCTTAGGGTGTCTCTAAGGATCATCCAATTGCGACCACCCTTGTTGTTGGTTAGAGCTATGAAGGTCACGTCCATGCATCAGATGTACACGTCAAACCATGGACCCAGGTGCAGCCTCTGCTTGGCTTTCACCACCACATCGATGGTCACCTCCCTAACCTTCAACGTGTTCACCAGGCCCTTCATGCCCATGATATTGATGATGGCAAGCTTTGGTTGGGCCTCAGCTCAGACTGTGGTCACGTTGCTGGGGCGTTGAGTTAAAGCGGTAATGAGGGAGCGATGAGAGAGAGTGAGTTGGCAGAAGCTCAAGAGAAGCTTCATGTGAGTGTACTTGATAGGGATGAGCTTACAAGGGTTCTTGACAGAGAAAGCAATATTCCATTGGATGTCAACATGGGAGGTGGAGATGTTAGGGACGAAAGGGAAGAGCCTAGGTCGAGTGTGAACACCGGCGGCGTTAAGGCAGGTATGACCAGAAAGATGACCATGAGGAGGCTGTGTAAAAAATTATTCACATAAACAACTAATCAATTAAGAAAAAAATGGATCCATATATGATTGTAAAACACTAAGATTAATAAACACAAATGAATTAAAACGTACATGTTTGAACCATTGCTTCACTTAAAGAAAAGTAGATCAATTGATAACCAGTGATCTATTGGAATGCTAGATCTTTCTCTCTATGACATATTTCGATATAGCAGCTTTCAGTGGGATTAAAACAACTAATAAGTATAACCTACCCAGAGAGGGGACCTAGCAAATCCTAATCAACAGCGTGTCAACTAGACCCTTCATATTATGAGCTTTAGTTAAACACAATTGCTTATACTTTGTTGCTCAACTAGATCCGTTATCAACAAATGCCAATACCTAATTCAATCAGATCACTGTAGGGTTCAACAAATATTGGAATATCCATTAACCCGATTATTTAAAATAGAAAAATAATTAATTAATGTAAGCCCATATTATAGAAAATTTCCAACATTCTCTTACTTGGGCTACATTAATTAACTTATTTTATTTTGAAAAAGATTTTATATTGAAAATGACACTATTGGGTTAATAATTGAAAATTTTGTTTTATGTGGCCACAACTTTTAAAAAATGATATTCCAATAATGGCATCTCAAAACCAATCCAATCCTATATAACCTCGTATAGAATCATGGAGATCAACGTGTTAAGAAAATGCCACAACATAAGATCATCCATAATCACCTATAATAAGTATTATATTTTCATGGATTATGGGTCTAGTAGTGTAGTAAGAAATAGTGCCAACATGTGATTAAAATATACACTATTTCTTATCGATCCTCAATGCAATTTCTCAACGACATGAAACTGCATTAACGCAATTTCTAAACAACATGAAATTGCACGACTATGTCACAATCCAACATGAGATCTCATAATCAATGACATACAGTCATCTTTAAACTAAAATTTGTTTAAAGATACTGTTTTATACTTCCATTTCTCATTCAACAGGAGAAATGATAATAATAGAATCAACAATAACAATTATCAAAATAAATGCTTTAATAAACATCATAAAAGCAGTATCAATCTGCATATAACTATATATCTAGAAATACAATTTGTATAACTCCCACTAACAAAAGAAATCAAAAGAATTTAAAACACCCATATTCTTTACATGTTCTATAAACAAAATGGGTCGTAAGCCTTTTGTTAGAGGATCGGCCAACATGGACTTAGTTTTGATATTTTCAATTACAATATCTCCATTTTTGACCAAGTCTTTAACAGTATAATATTTGATCTCCATGTGTTTAGATGCATTACTAATCTTGTCATTCTTGGAATAAAACACAATTGTAGTGTTGTCAAAATAGATCACCATAGGTCTAGCAATAGAGTCCACAACTCGCAATTTTGAGATCAAATTTTTGAGTCAAACTGCTAGAATTGACGCGTTGTAGTACACTACAAATCCATCATACATTGTAGAGTTCGTAATCAAAGTCCGCTTTATACTTTTCCAAGAAATAGCACCTCTAGCCATCATAAAAATATATCCAAAAGTTGATTTTCTATCATCTAAATAACTAACAAAATTAACATCTAAATATCCAATCACTTTTAGGTCCTCAACTCTGCTATACACGAGCATGAAGTCCTTTGTTTGTTATAGATATCTCATCACTTTTTTAGCTGCAACTCAATGTTTATAACTTAGACTCAACAGATATATTCCAAGAGTATTCACAACAAAAGCAATATCAAGTATGGTACATACTTGTGCATACATAAGACTGCCAACTGCACTAGCATAAGAAATATTCTTCATGATTTTTTTTTTTAACATCATTCTTAGGGTATTGATCTACGCTCAATTTATCTCCTTTCACAACAGGAGCTTCACTTGACTTACATGTCTGCATATTGAATCTTTTCAAAACACGATCTATATAACTTTTCTGAGATAACCCCAGAACCTTCTTAGATCTGTAACGATAAATCTCAATGTCTAGGACAAAAGAGGCTTCCCCAAGATCTTTCATATCAAACTTTGCAAATAGAAAATTTTTTGTGTCATTCAATAAATCAACATCACTGCTAGCAAGTAAAATGTCATCTACATAAAGTATTAAGAACATATATTTACTCCCACTTACTTTCATGTAGATGCATTGATCAAATTTGTTTTCTTCAAAACCAAATGATCTCACAACTTTGTGAAATTTTAAGTACCACTAACGTGATGTTTGTTTGAGACCATAGATGGACCTTTGAAGTTTGCACACCATATGCTCATTTCCAACTTCTTTAAACCTTTCAGGCTGCTGCATATATACTTCTTCATCCAAATCTCCATTTAGAAAAGCTGTCTTGACATCCATTTGGTGAAGCTCTAAGTCGAAATGAGCCACCAGTGCCATGATTATCCAAAAAGAGTCTTTAGTGGACACTGGGGAAAAGACTTCAATATAATCAATGCCTTCTCTCTATGTGTACCCTTTTGTGACTAACCTTGCCTTGAATCTCTCTATGTTGCCTTTATTGTCTTTCTTGGTTTTGAATACCCATTTGTAGCCAATCGGTTTATGCCCATCAAGTAAATCAACAAGTTTCCACACTTAATTAGTTGACATGGAAATCATCTCTGTTGGAGAAACCTTTGTGAAGTGTTTTGAAGCTGACAAAATGTTTTCATCAGTCTAGTCTGAAGATTTGCAGACTCTGCTATTTAAAGTCTAAAGACCTTCGGACAGCCAGACTCAAGACTCAAAGTCTATCCTCATTGACAGTTTCTAATCTGTTGAAGAAAGGCTATCAAGAACTGGATGTTTTATTAAGGATGTAACTTTATCAACTAGAGAAGATCTCTTGGCTGGATATGACATAACAGAATCCTTTATTTGATCATGATTGATTCGAAGATTAAGGATCCGATGATTGGCGAAATATTATTGGAAGGTTCTACTTATGGAAACCGAGATCCTGATTGTATGGGCGAACATGATTGATAGGCTATCGACATGTTCCTTTAATAGCTCGAATGATCTTCCTAATTGATTCCGTCCAACGGGTAGATTGGAGGAATTCCTTTGGTAAGTGCCAACGGGTATGATGGCATAAAAGAGTATATAAGGAAGACATTCCAGTTGTTCGAGTGTGTCTGTGATAGAAGTATTCCAAAGTTTGAAGATCCTTGTTCTTAGTCAATTCATTTGTTGAGCGAAACCTTGTATACAAAAGAGAGTCTATATTCGTGAGAATCCTTGAGGAAGTGTGGTAGAGTATCTACACTGTGAAATCAAGGGAGAACTTTGCTGTAATGTCTCTTTTGTTCATAGTGAAATCCAGCCGGTGTGCTGTCAGTGCGGAAGAGTGGACGTAGGCTTGGAATAAGTCGAACTACTATAAACTTTGTGTTCAATTTTCTCTTCCCTACTCTTTGCTTTGCTTTGATCGTAATTCATTTTGTTAATCAAAAGAGAACTTCCTTTCAATCATCTGCCTAGTATCGCTTTCATATCTAGAGAAATTGTTTTTACACCTATTCATCCCCCCTCTAGGTGCTTATACTAGCTATCTCAATCTCATCCTTCATCGCTCCTAACCATTTATCTGCCCGATCACTATTAAGAGCTTCTTTGAAGGTTGTTGGATCAACTATACTTCCAATGTCAAAATCAGCTTCTCCAAGATAGACATGATAATCATTTAGAGGTGTTGGTCTTCTTTGTCGCTGTGATCTTGGCACTGGCATTTCTAGAGTCGCATCATTTGTCTGGGAAATTTCATTTGTGGTAGGAGGATCTACTGACATATTTCCAATATCTGCTTCTTGCTGAATTTCTACTCTGTATGGCTCTCGCATAGAAGAACTCTTTTCAGCAACATCTAATTCCAAGAATTTGGCAGTTTGAGATTCAACGATTCTAGTGCCGCGAGTAGGACAATAAAACCTATACCCTTTAGAATGATCAATATATTCAATAAAGTAACATCTAGTAGTCCTGGATTCAGTCTTCTTCTGAGAAGGATCATAAATTTTCACCTCTGCAGGACAATCCCAAACTCGAAAATGATTCAAACTTGGTTTCCTCCTTGTCCACAATTCAAAAGGTGTTTTTGGCACCGATTTACTAGGTACACGATTCAATATATAAGTTGGTGTTTTAATTGCATCACCCCATAAGTATTTGGGCAAATTAAAACTGTCCATCATACTTCGTTTCATCTCCATGAGTTTGCGATTGCACCGTTTAGCTACACCATTCTGTTCAAGACTCCCAGGCATTATATATTGAGCAACAATACCACAGTCCTGAAAATATTTTGCAAATGATTCATTTTGCTGTCCAGCCTCAGTATATCACCCATAATACGCACTATTGCGATCAGACCTGACAATCTTTATAATTTTTCCCAAAATTTTCCCAAATTTTTCTCAACTTCAGTATGAAAAACTTTGAACATTTCAAGAGCATCAGTCTTCTCCTTAATTAGATAAACATAACAATAACGGGAGAAATCATCAATGAACGTGATGAAGTACTTATTTCCACACAAAGTGGTTGAGTATGGCCCACTAATATCGGTATGAATTATCTCAAATAGATTTTGACTGTGAGTAGCGCCTTTCTTCTTGGTTTTAGTTAATTTTCCCCTCACACAATCAATACAAGTCACAATATCATCTAAGTCAAGAGGAGGACGAATATCAACCTTGATAAGTCACTTTATCCTTTCTTTGGAGACATGCCCCAATCGCTTATGCTATAGCAATGAAGATCTTTCTTTGATTAAAGATCTCTTAACAACATTATTCTCAACATTGAAATAGCAATATGGTCTATCGGGAGATAATGATAATCGATATAATCCATCAGACAAAACACAGTTCCCAATAATTCTAGAATCATAACTCAAATCTACTCTTTTATTTGCAAAATAAAGACAATATCTAGTTTTGTCAAGCAAAGAAAGAGATACTAAGTTTCTCCTAAAACTATGAACCTAAAATACATTATTCAAGATAAGCTGAAAACCAGAATCTAAATTTAAAACAACTGTCCCTATGCGCTCCACATCAACTCTAGTATTGTTTCCAACTTTAAGCTTTGACTCTCTCAGACTTGGATTCCTTAGATTTGTGAGACCCTGTAAGGTAGTAATCACATTAACAGTAGCACCATAATCAAGCCACCAAGAATCCAAAGAAACATCAACTAAATTTGATTCAAAGCAAACCAACAACTCACTTTGGTGACTTTCTTTAATTTTTTTCGTCAAGCTTGGAACTTGTAGCAATTGGCTCTCTTGTGACCTTACTTCTTGCAGTGAAAACACTTGAAATTCTTATCTCCATTTCTCCCATAGTTCCCATTTTCTTGAATTCTTGGCCTTTCTTTGGACCATGAGCATTTGACCCTTTAGGCTTCCATTTGCCTCTAGACGAACTCAACTTGACATTGGTAGTTAAGTGGGCGGACTCATACTTTTCCTTCTTTAACTTCTCTTCCTCAGTCACACACTTAGTAATCAAGGCATTAACACTCCATGTCTCATTCTGAGCACTATAAGTAGTCTTAATCTGGCTAAATTCAATTGGCAGAACATTTAAGGCGTGATGCACAATATAATTTTCAGAAACGACAATTTCATGGGCCTTAAGTTTGGACTAAATGTGGACCATTTTCAGTATAAATTCTCTAACACCCATAGCAGCATCATACCTCATGTTCGTTAATTTACTCAATAAGTTCCCAGCTTCAGTCTTATCTGAGACTCTATATCTTTCTTCTATTGCTTCAAGGAACTATTTGGCATTCGTATCTTCCGGCAAACCACTAATGAGATGCTCAGCAATGGATCTCTTCATAGCAATGAGGCTTAGTCGGTTAGATTTTTCCCATTTAACATAATGGGCCTTTTGATATGCAATATTTTGATATTTGGGTTTGACAGGTTCATCCTCACGTAGAGCCAAGTCCATATCAATGATGCCCAGAGCAAACTTAATATCTTGCTTCCATCTTTTGAAGTTTGATTCAGTTAACATTTCAACCGTGGCATTGTTGTTATTTACAACAAATGTAACTGTTCGTCATACATAATGCAATAAGATTAATTATGGGCAATAAGCAATTCAACAAAAATAATTAGTACATTATAAACTCCAATTTGGGAAGAGTGTATAATACACCATTATTTTACACAACATGAAGTTTATAAAGCAACAACAAGGAGAATTACATATAATTGTCAAGGATCCATTCCCTTTGGGCAGACAAATCCTTTAAATCACGCATCTCCATAATATCAATATAGAGGGGAATTACATATAATTTTCAAAACATTTATACCCTTTAGGCAGATAAATATTTTTCAATTATACATCCCCATCTTTTAAATATGGGAATTAAACTTCATGTTATTTTCCAAATTAATATACACAATAACCCCGTTTGGGCGAGTAATTGTATATACTAATATTTATCAATAGGGAACTCCAAAAAATTTATGCCCAAAATTCATCAAACAATATGAAATACTTTACAACATATGCTTCCAAAGATCATATTGCATTTTTTCAAACAACAATTTATGCCACAATTTTTTATATATTTTTATTATCTTTTTATTTTATTATTTTAATATTATTATTATATTAGTCCAAAACTTACCCGCGCGCCCTGACCTTCGCCCGGCCTATAGACCTGCAGAAGCCCACATGGACCTCTTGGAACGAGCGGGCCACAAATTAAAATGGCCCATGGGTCTTTAAAAAGTCCAAATATTGGGCTATAGGCCCATGTGCAATTTTTTTTTAATATGTTTCTGGTTCTGGGCGAGAGCCCAGAACCTTAATTTCATTGATGGTTCTCGGCTCACGCCCAAAACTCTTTTCCTTATAGACAAAATGGGCTTATGCCCATTATAAGCCCGGCCCGGCTGGAGGTCTTCTTCAACCTCCAGCTGGGTCCTGAATTTTTTGCAAACCGGGTCGCACGACCGGGTTTCAACCCAAGCTCCAAAAACTCATATTAGCTTGATTTTTGATGAAATTTCTCCATGGGACTTGCATATAAAATCAATATAATTAACTATAATGAATTAAACGAAGAAAAACTAAGTAAATCTACCACATACAAGTTTCAAAGTTTTGGATCTTAACCTCCCATGGCTGAATTTCGAATTTCTTAAACTTAAGCCCTAAAAACTTAATTTAATACAACAAAAGGATACTAAAACATATATATAACAATAACCATGTAATGATTTGCAACGAACATCAATCAATTGCAAATAATTTGAAAATTCTAGAACTTTTTCATGTATAAACCCTAGAATTTCAAATTTAAAAAATTCTCTCTCAATTCTCAATGAAATTATGCAAATTATATATGGTTGGAAAGGTCTCAACATGTAGAACAAAAGCCCTATGGTTTCAAGATCAATTGAGCAAAAAAATCCACATGAAGAAAATAATGCCCATGTTGGGTTCAAAAAAGAAAATTTCGAATTTTTCCATAAAAAAATAAAAACAAAATTGGGTTCTACAATCATATATGATTAGCTCTTATACCACATGTAAAAATTTATTCACATTAACAACTAATCAATCAAGAAAAAAACGGATCCATATATGATTGTAAAATACCGAGATCAATAAACACATCGGAATTAAAGCGTACCTATTTAAGCCATTGCTTCACTTGAAGAAAAATAGAACAATTTGATAACCAGTGATCTATTGGAATGCTAGATCTTTCTCTTGATGACCTATTTCGATATAGCAGCTTTCAATGTGATTGATGGGTATAATTTACCTTTTATAGGTTAGAGAGAGGACCTAGCAAACCCTAATCAATAGCGTGTCAACTGGGCTATTCCCATTATGGGCTTTAGTTAAACATAATTGTGTACATTTTGCTATTTAATTAGGCCCGTTATCAATAGATACCAATACGCAATTCAATTAGATCATTGTAGGATTCAACAAATATTTGTATATCCATTAATCCTATTATTTAAAATAGAAAACTAATTAATTAAATTAATGTAAACTCATATTATAGAAAATTTCCAACAGGCCGCGCATAGTGGGTATAGAAAACGTGATACAATGGGCAATGATCAGCTCGTACCAGTCGGAAGGTGATGGTGTTGCCAGGTCGTTATTCGGAATGGATGGGATGGCCTGGGGGACTCTTATTTGGAATCTGCGTTACAGTTTTTCTCTTCGTAAGAGCTTCGTGTGAAGTTTTGTGAGGACTCACGCACGTATATATACAATTGTCTCCCGGGGAAGGGGGGTGGTTACGTCGGTACAAAAATTATCTGGTAGGCTGGAAGTTGCGGTTGGTCTGGTCCCCCTTGGGAAATTACCAATAACTCCCGAGACCCAAAAGAAAAAAGAGTCGCCAGTAGCGTAAGTGCGCAAAGAAGCCAAGCCAACTCGGGCGAGGTGTAAAACAAGGTGTCCTCTTGAGAGTTTTCTCATGACCATATAAGTGTTTGGTATTTTGGGTACTAGGATTCTTCCGCTGCGTTGACAGTTGCCCGATGGCCATGGCAACTTTGGGTTTGTCTCCCCGGGCCGACGACATGTAGTCCTCGGGTGTTTCCTTCACGGTTCCGCCGCTAGGATGGGGACATGATGACTAGGCCGCCTTAATTTCAGGCGTGGCAAAGATGTGGCAGGTTCCACTTGGCAACTAGGTTACCATCCTTAAGTGTTTTTTTTCCTAAACAAAGAAAGTTCCATGGATGTCCATACTCGTTAATGGCGTGCAGGTCCAAACGCATTTTTCCATCTAAACCTGAAAAATGCTCTATGTTACCAGAAAACCAGACGAATTTCAACAGTTAAGGAGATGACCACGCATTGACAATACGGTAACGCGCCCTCTTCAAGAATTTTCTCATGACTCTTAGATTTATTTTCAAAACCCACGCATTCTAACGTTATTATTGCCAAACTAAAAGCAACTCTATGTAAAAAATACGGATGAGCGCACTAGAAGTATCAAAACTTATCGCAAAATGTAATTGAATTATAAAATTTTTAATAAGTGCAATCAAGTTCTATAATTTATTGAGTTTGTGCAATCAAATCCCTCCATTGATCGGTCCAATTTTGGTTGATGAAAATGTTGGCATGACTTTTTTTTTTTTTAATTACTTTCCTAAAACACGTGGTGCCAATGTGGCACTCACCATAAAAAAATAAAAATAAAAAGAAAGAAAATTGATAAGAAGATAAATAAATGAAAAAAAAAAAAAAAAAAAGAAGAAGCTTTTACTGTTCATTTTCTTTTTAGAGCGTTCTTCTTCTTTCCTTGAATGCTTACTGTTCATGTTTCGAGAGCGATGAAATCCTGACATGAAAAAAAATAAAAACCCGTGTTCAATTTGTTTTGATTTGATGTCCTACATGATTCGCATGCCCTTTTAATTTCCAATTTGGTATGCATGCACTCATTAGGTCTGCCTAGGGCATGAAAGATGCGGAGTTTTAATTCCAATATCATGTTCAAAGTCCAACCTAAAAATTTTGGAAAATATCAAATAAGGATTGAAATGGTTTCCTTTTCTCAAAAAATGGCCTGAAGTGGAGTCTATCTCAAATAAGGATCCGAAGTAGTCATTTAGTCTAAAAAAAGGACTTGACTCGTCGGTTGGTGAATTGATGCATTTTTAATGCGTATTCTTGTGATCTAATCATGGTATTTTCGTCCAAAACGCATTCTCTTTTCGTTTTCCTTTTCCCCTATTCATTTTCTTCATCTCCAAGCAGACCTCTAGTATCTCGCCGATGAAGTAATTGCCGGAAAGATTGAGCCACTTCAGCTTCTTTAGCCCTGCCACCTTTAGCGGCAATGGCCCCATGAACTTGTCGTTGCCCAAGTCGAGTTCTTCGAGCTGGTATCGCCTGCAAGACTCTACTGGGGAAGATCCCATGGAGGTTGAGGAACCGGATGGAGGTAGGGCTACCGAGCTCTGGCGGGAGGGTCCCGGTGAGGTTGTTGGTGGCAAGCGTGAGGTTGACGAGGTAGCAAAGAAGGCCGATTTTGGGTGGGATGTAGCCCAAGAGGCCAACAAAGGTGATGTTGAGAGAGACAATCCATGAGTCGGCGTTACACGTGACTCCGGTGAAGGAGCAATGCAGAAAGGGTGGTGGCGAGGAGGAGGAGGAGGAGGAGGAGGAGGAGTCGACCCAATCATTGATGGTGGTGGAGGGAGGCCTGACCAAGGTGGTTTTGAGCTTTGGGAGCATGTCCAGGTTGCTTCGTGCGAGGGAAGCGGAGACGAAACGGAGGAAGAAGAAGAAGAAGATGCCATTGCAAGGCAATTTCGTCCTCAATGAGTTCGGCGAGGCCGACAAGAGCGAGCGAGGGCTTGCAAGCCCTCGCCTGCTGCTAGCACCTACTGCTAGTGATGGGCGTCAAGCCCTCACTAGCCCTGGGTGAGGTCGATCCTTGCCAGTCTCGGGACTTTCACCGATCCTGCCCCACTTCCGATGTTGTTGATTTGGGCGATGCCTATCTTCAACATTGACGAAGAAGACGATGAACAGGGACAACCATGGTAGATCAAGAAGAAGATGAACGGGAGAAGGAAAACGAAAAGAGAATATTTTTTGGACAAAAATACCCCAATCAGGTCGTTGGAATACGCATTGAAAATGCATCAGTACGCCGGTTGGCAAGTCAGGTTCTTTTTTTAGACTAAATGACTACTTTGAAGCCTTATTTGAGATAGACTCTACTTTGGGTCTTCTTTTGAGAAAATGTGGCCACTTTGGGTCCCTATTTGAGATTTTCCCTAAAAAATTTAACTACTAAGTGAAGGACAACAACAATGTCTATAATGTACAATTACATTCAGCAATCAAGTGATGTGAAATTATATTGTTATGATTCAATGGTGGTGTATTTTCTTTTAGGTTTTGTATTTTGCAAAAAATATGATGTTTCTAGAAAATATCTTCCAGAAAAATAATAATATTTTTTAGCGTTTGGTAGAATCTGAAAAAAATATGGGTTAAATATCTGATAATAACCATGGTTTACGGTTTTTGGTGATTTTTTCCCATTGATTGTCTTTGACGTTGCAGAGCGATGGAGTCGCTAGGCAGTGGTTGGTGAAGGCGGATCTAGATCTCCGCAAGCGAGCAGAGTCGACATAGGACTTGGACAAAGACGCAATCCCTGGTGTTCTCTAATGTTTCTTATGTTTTCTGCGCCTTTTTTCAGTTACTCGTGATTGTAGTGTTATTGTCAATTGGGATTCTCGCCGCATATGCACTTGTTTTATTTGTAGGAAGAGGTTGGATATCCAGTGTGATTTGGACAATTAGTTTATGAATGATTTGTTCTTCCAAATTGAGGGCAACAGCTGGTAATCAAAGGAGGTATTTCGTTTTAAGGGATCTTGATGAGTTGAGAGATTTACTTGGTTACTTGACAGGCCTTGTCTGAAATGTTCTCATCCTCACGGGAGAAGGAGCTCTTTGAAAAAGAAAGAGGAGATCGAGGAAGCTGAGCAGGTCAAGCGAAGCGAAGTGGTCTTGATCTTGGACTTGGTTGGTCGCGATGTGACTACATTCTTTTCAGGAAGTTCAATGAATCTGTCCAATTACATGAGATTTTAATCTCATCGACTTCCACATCTAGAAAAACAAGAGAAAAACGAGTGGGCGTCCCTTCAGATTTTTTTTTTTTTTTGGTATAATTGTACTGCGTTCTTTAGTATTGACCACTCAGTTGCAACGCAACATACATCAAGTTTCATAGTTTATTTGACATGAAACGCGTACGTTTAAGCTTCCTTCATGTCATAACATCAAGCTAAAGTATACCGACTTTACACACTTTAGAACTTCATATCACACATCTAAGAGACTTGACACCACAGAGGCACACCACCCTTTAGAGCTTCGGTTGTATTAACCATTCACTATTGCCCCACCGTTGGGATGAAGGACCTGACCAGTAATGTAGGAGGAACAATGGTTGCACGCAAGGAACACATAGCACGGCGCCACCTCGATGGGCTGCCCGGCCCGCTTCATTGGCACCTCCGGCCCAAACTTCTTGACCTCTTCCTCGCTGAACGAGGCCGGGATCAACGGGGTCCAGATGGGCCCTGGTGCGACTCCGTTGACTCGTATGCCCTTGCTCACTAGCTGGAGTGCAAGTCCTCTGGTGAAGGCTACGATCGCTCCTTTTGTTGCCGTGTAGTCGAGCAGCTTGGGATTTCCTTTGTAAGCGACTATTGATGTCGTGTTGATGATGGCGCTACCTTTCTTCATGTGCTTCAGAGCGTGCCTGGTAATGAAGAACTGGGCAAATATGTTAGTCCTGAAGACTCTCTCAAGCCTTGCCTCATCAATCTCTTCAATGGTGCTGCACTTATATTGCTCTTCAGCATTGTTCACAAGTATATCAATCTGACCGAATGCGTTGACCACTTCATCAACCACTTTCTTGCAAGTCTCATCATACCCAAGATCGGGCACGGCTATGGCTATTGGATCCTTCGCGTCAGACGCCTTCGCTTGCATCAACATTTGGAGCAGGTCGTTTGCATCCTTGTGTTCTCGATCCTTGACGAAGGTGAATGCGACCGTCGCACCCTCTTGCACATAGCAATGGCAGACCGCTCTCCCGATACCACAGTCTCCTCCGGTAACAAGTGCGACTTTCCCCTGGAGCTTACTAGAGGGCTTGCAGTCATGGCTAGTGAACTGGGGAGTGGGTTCCATCTCGTGCTCTTTCCCCGGCTGCCTCTCCTGCCTCTGCGGCGGAAACTGCTCTCCTCCACCCGACGCCATCTCTCTCTCTTTCTCTAGAGAACACAACTTCATGGCGAGCGTCGCATCCCTTCAGATTGTTGTACTCTGTTTGTTGAGATTTAGCATGACAGTCGCATTTCTGTGGCTTTCCATGTCGATGGCTGGAAGCTGTTATTGGTGAATGATGAGTTCTGATGGCAAGTCTAGGGATGCGTCTCTGGTGCATGGAAAATTAGATGCAAAGCAAAATTAACGATCACTACTTTGCAGTGATCAGAGGGGGCAAACCTACAAACGCGGCTTTGGCGGGACTGGTGATGGAGACGACGTTAGTCCATGCGTTTATATATCCCTCCTCGTACTCCGCCCGGGTACCACCGTGTCGCAATTCCCATCCCGATTCTTACGCGTAACCCGTAACATGCAATGTTCATCGTTTCTCCGGTGAGGAAGCTAAGCCGGTCGATCATTGTTCTCTAGAACATTGCTGGCAAGGAGCATCTACGCGACGCTGGTGTCCATTCTGTTTAAATTGATGAACAGAGATACAAAGAAATGATCGTGAGTAAGCACGTACAATTTGATTAACGGGATGGAGGCACACGCCAATGGTGCAGGCAAAACCCAACTCTTATAGCTCTGTTAGAAAGCCTCCTAGAAAAGGGTAAGTTAATAGGTAGAGGGAGACCATGTATATGTAAAAAGCACATGAACTGCATTGACGAGCTAATTTTGACAAGTCATATGCAGTATCTTGGTGCCTGTATATGCTGCAGCTCATTAGCTAGCTTTTTGTCATGATCAGCTCGAACCGGTCGGGCCATGCTGGCTTCTGTTGGAAGATATGCATCGATCTGGAAGATATGTTCGGATTCTTGACCAATTTGGTCTGTACATATTTTAGCCAGGAATCTTAGATTGAGAGTAGATTCTGATTTCTAAATATTTCTTTGCCTTTATTATTTCATCTTTGTACTATAATTACAGAAGCATTGTACATCAGAATATACAATTGAATATACACAAATTAACAAATCTCTATAGTCTTCTTCATCTTCTTTCATGGTATCAGAGCCTCCAGGCTGCTGATTCAACTTCGCTTCCGCTCTTGATCACCTAATCCAGTGGAACTCTGATATGCAAACAAACATATTTGCTTTCTGGAAAACAGGTATTATTTTACTAAAGAAGAAGAATTTTTTTCTTACCAACCATGGCCAGCTCTCCTTCACAAGCTAGTTTCTCTACTGACAATTAAACAGCGGCAGAAATCTTATCCCAGCTTACTGCGACGACCCAACCTCTTCAACCTCAGCCATTGCAATGGTGGCCAACTCAGGCTCAGATTAATCTGGGGCAACCCATTGCGGTTCAACCAATCCAGTGGGTACCTTACCCGTGGTATATTGGGTCGAGCCCTATTCCATCATTGCCTGGTAACATGGGCCACCAAAGCCATGTCCAACCCAAAGGGAGCCCACCATCCATGATTGGGGCAAGCCTAACCAACGGGTTGGAGCGGATGAGTGGGTCGAACGGGTCAGGAGACCCGGGCAATGGAACGAATCCCTACCCGGGAAATTATAATGCGGGTTACCAATTCGGGTCAGGTGAACCGGGTTTAGGGACAAATCCCTACTTGAATTTCGCGCCCGGTTTTTTGCTGTTTCCCATCGGAGCCATCACCGGACGACCGGAGCCCAGAGACCCTCTGTATGTCTCAACAGCTGATGGCCCAGAATTGCAGCTAATCAACCTGCAATTAACTGGGCCAGAAAACTATTCCAGGTGGTCCCGAGATCTCAAATGAGCGCTAGTGACAAAAGACAAGGACGGGTTTCTAGATGGAACCGTCTCAATTCTGACCGACGACCAACTGGCGCGACTCTGGAGAAAATGCAACCAGCTCCTTTGCACATGGATCAGGAATTGCATCTCTCCAGATGTCATGGCCAGTCTTCCACCGACGGAGGATTCCAAAAATATGTGGGAGAATATCAAGCAAATGTATGACAAACTAGATCGGGCAAAAATTTTCTTTTTAATGCAGGAACTTAGCGAATTAAAGCAAGGAAACATGATGATTTCCACATGCTACAACAAATTATCATCTCTGTGGAATGACCTCGAAGCTGCAGAAGAGAAGCTTGAGGGACCAGAGGAGACGCTTGCACAATACCGATCGATGAAAGAACGAGAAAAGGCGATCCGATTTTTGCTTATCTTTAATGACTCGTACCTGACGTTCTGATCGCAGATATTGGCTTTGGAACCCGTGCCACCTCTCGGGTGGATCTTTCAATTGGCCGTCCAAGAAGAAAGCCAGAGGCTCGCTTCATCAGAACCGACGAAAGGAGTAGAGAGCTTTGCTCTGGCCAGTCGCGGCAAGCGGCGAAATTGGGCGCCCAAAACCCTAGCACACGAAAAAGGGGGCGAGCTAGGGTTACGGGCATCCGGATATGAGGATCCTCGTCTCCTTAAAAGGGGAGGAACGAGCTGCTCAGATTTGCCGCGCGGATCGGACGGCTCAAAAGGGCCTATCCATTCGTTCGAATCCAACGGACGAGATGAGGAGACTTGGAAGACATCCGACAGTGGTGGCGTTTCCCTCGCATCCGACGGTGAGAGTTATTTCTCGGGATCTGACGGTGGAGGAACTTTCTTGGCATTAGCGAAAAATTTTAACCCAAAAAAGGGTAAATTATATTGTGATTTTTGCGGAAGGCCACAACACACAGTGGAAAATTGCTGGAAATTGCATAGTAAACGCGGAGAAAAAGGAAAAAAAAATTTCTGCAACTTATCAGGTTGGTATTTCTAATGATGATCAATCTATCACAAATGATCAATACCAGCAACTGATGCGGGCAATACAAAAATTGGACACCTCAAACAAAGGAGGAAATTTCTCAAGTATTTCTCATTGCCTGATTAATATTATTTCCAAAAAATCCTGGATAATTGATTCTAGGGCAAGTGATCATATTGTTTGTGAGAGGGCATTATTTTAAGATATTCATGAGGATTTGGAATTTCCTATTTTTGTTCAATTACCAAATGGAAATACTACTCATGTCAAAATCATTGGAACAGTCAAACTCAGCCCACAAATCACACTTCAAAATGTTCTTTTCCTTCCAGAATTTCAATTCAATCTTATTTCTGTGTCCAAAGTCTGTAGAGAAAATTTTTGTCGTGTATTGTTTGGTTCTGACACTTGCTTCTTTCAGGCCCTTTTGACTGGCAAAGTGATGTGCTTGGGTAGTCTTTCTGAAGGATTATTTCTGTGGAAGAATTCTCCAAGTAATTTTAATTTGTCTTCATTTCCTTCAAATAAAATGTCATTGTGTAACACGACTACCAATGATAAAGACTATCTTTTACATTCACGATTGGGTCATAGTGCTTCCATTCCTTACTCTAAGTGTCAGATATGTCCCCTTGCAAAGCAATCACGTATTCTTTTTTCTCTTAGTAACAATCGTGCCATGCACATTTTCTCTTTAATTCACATAGATGTATGGGGTCCTTATCATACCCAACATCATGATGGGTCCCGATATTTCTTGACAATTGTGGACAATTATTCTCGTGCCACCTGGGTTTTTCTGATGTAATCCAAAGGACAAGTTTTCTCACACTCGAAAACTTTCATTGCTCTGTCCAAGAATCAATTTGGGAGATCTATTCAACGAGTTAGGACAGACAATGGAAGGGAATTTTTCAACAATGATTGCAGTTCACTCTTATCATCTCATGGGATTCTTCATGAGTGTACTTGCATTTATACAACACAACAGAATGGAGTAGTGGAGTGTAAGCATCGTCACCTATTAGAAGTTGCACGTGCATTGAAGTTTCAAGCGTTTATTCCAGAAAATTATTGGGGCGAATGCATCATTACTGCAGCATATCTCATCAACCGTATGCCAACTCGGGTACTCAATGGAAAAACTCCATTTGAATTACTCTTCAAGAAGAAACCAGAATTGGGACATTTAAGGGTATTTGGTTGCCAGTGCTTTGCTACTGTCTTGGGTCATCGAGACAAAATGAGTCATCGAGCACGACGCTGCATATTCATGGGTTATCCGAATTTACAAAAGGAATATCGTGTCCTAGATCAATCAACACTAGAATTCTTCATCAACAGAGATGTAATTTTTCATGAAGATGTTTTTCCTTTCAAGGAAGGGGATTCTTCCAAGGAGGCATCAAACACTTCTAGCAAGTCATTTTCTATGGAATAATTTCCACATACTGAATTCCTTGTGACAGGAACTCACGCACCAATTACTCCAATGGCTCTTGAGACTTCTGCACCAGCAATTACTGAAAATTCTCATGATGAAGTTCAAGGAAATTTCTCCTTAATCGAAGAATCCTCCAATGAAGTTGGCAATACGGAGATATCCTCCACTCCGGTTCAAGTGAATCCTCCTCGACGATCTGGTCGGTCTACACGACCACCAGCCTGGACACAAGACTATGTTTGTGCATCCCTTAACTCACCAGGTATTCACTACCCAATATCATCTTATGTTTCGTTCCATAGACTTTCACCGGAATATAGATGCTGTGTGAGTCAAATATCAAAGGATATCAAGCCATCCACTTATGAAGAAGCAGCTAAAGATCCAAGATGGCAAGAAGCCATGGGGCTGAATTGTAGGCACTAACTAGAAATGGGACCTGGGATTTGGTCACTCTACCACAAAATAGGAAACCTATCGGATGCAAATGGGTTTACAAGATTAAATACTGCGCTGATGGATCCATTGAACGTTATAAAGCTCGGTCGGTGGCCAAAGGATTTACCCAATGGGAAGGGTTTAACTATCATGAGACCTTTTCCCCGGTCGCTAAAGACGTAACTGTAAGATCATTCTTATCTATTGTTGTTATTAATGATTGGTCATTACATCAAATGGATGTGCATAACGCCTTTCTGCATGGAGATCTAGAAGAGGAAATCTACATGGATATTCCTCAAGGATTACGGAGATAGGGGGAGAACAGAGTATGTCGTTTCCGTAAATCTCTTTATGGTCTCAAGTAAGCTTCCAAGCAGTGGTATGCCAAATTTGCCGATGCTCTCACTTCTGCAAGTTTCAAGCAGTCCAGATATGATTACGCCTTATTCACATGGAATCAAGGTACGTCATTTATTTATCTGATGATATATGTTGACGATATCCTTATTATGGGAAATGATAGAACTGCGATAGAGAGATTCAAAAAGTATATGCACCTTACTTTTCACATTAAAGATTTGGGAGCACCCAAATACTTTCTTGGAATAGAAATTGCTAGATCTGATCGTGGGATTTCTCTTAGTCAACGGAAATTTATGTTGGAAATTATATCAAAGGCAGGTTTGTCGAGATGCAAACCATTAGTCATTCTAATTGAGCAAAATGTGAAATTGACCACCAAGGATTATGATGCTGGGACATCTGAGAATAATGATCCCATCCTTAATGATCCTTCAGGTTATTAGAAACTCATTGGGAAACTGATATACTTGACTATGACTAGACCTGACATATCGTATGCAGTGTAGACTCTCAGTCAGTTCATGCATAGTCCTAAGTTGTCTCTCTTAAATGCTGCTTTTGAAGGTCGTGAAATATTTGAAGAAGTGTCCAGGACTAGGGATTCTTTTATCCAGAGATTGCAACATGGAAATGTTGGTATACTGTTATGCAGATTATGCGACCTATCCTATGAGTCGACAATCCATTACAGGTTTTTGTATTAAACTTGGAAATTCTCTTCTTTCATGGAAAACCAAGAAGCAGGCTACTGTATCATTGTCTTCAGCCGAAGCAGAGTATCAAGCTATGGCAAAGACTACCTGTGAGATCATATGGATATGGGGATTACTTGGGGATCTTGGGATAAAATTGAAGGGTCCGACTAAGTTGTTCTGTGACAACGATGCCGCACTCAAACTTGCAACGAATCCTATAGTACATGAAAGAACGAAGCATATAGAAGTGGATCGTCATTTCACTCGAGACAAGATTCAAAAAGGAGTAATTGAGACCAGAGGAATTGGAACGGAAGAACAACCAACTGATATCTTCACCAAGCCTCTATGTCAAAGACAGCATGCATATCTACTAAGCAGCTGGGTGTCTTGGATATCTATCAGTCACCAACTTGAGGGGGAGTGTTGGAGGATATGCATCAATCTGGAAGATATGTTCGGATTCTTGACCAATTTGGCCGGTACATATTTTAGCTAGGAATCTTAGATTAAGAGTAGATTCTGATTTCTAAATATTTCTTTGCCTTTATTATTTCATCTTTGTACTATAATTACAGAAGCATTGTACATCAGAATATACAATTGAATATACATAAATTCACAAATCTCTATAGTCTTCTTCATCTTCTTTCAGCTTCAACGACGGTGACACCATATTACTATTTGCAGACGTCATTTGGAATTCTTGCGTTAGGTGTCTTTTTCTCTGTCCTCTAAGGAATCCGAGATTGGCAGCAACTCCTCAAAAAAATGCTTGCCGCGCGACACGTGGCGTCGCAGCAGCTCCAGTCGTCGAAAGTTCGTCGCTAGCCATGAGGACCGTGAGTCTCATACTTCGTTTTATTGTTAGCAAGCGAAATGCGATATTAGATAAATGTGGAGGATCTCAATCTTCATTAACAAGGTTATAACCACTCTTCAAATGGATGCCTAGGGTCACTCAACCAAATTGCTTGAAGTAGGAGAAAGAAAGAAAGAAAGAAAAAACTAATTCTTACCTTTCACCAAAAAAAAAAGAAAGAAAAAACTAAGATCTACGTGAACTTGAGATTGACGCTGTTTCACTCATAAGTTAAAAAAAAAAAAATCTAAGATTTCCCGAAGAAGTTTATGCGCAGAGAGAAAAATAAGATGAAGAATCTGTAGAGAGATCTTGAGATGAAGAACTTCTTTTCTATTCTGTTTTCCTTTATCTGTTACAATCGAGAGCTTAGCCTTTTATATACAAGGACTAACTCTGAAATTCTGTTTTACAGGTATAGATTCAGTTGAAGCAAAAGTAACTAACTAAAGCAAACTTTGACTAACTACCAGTACCGAACTATTCTTGATTAACTAGCCGAGACTAATCAAGCTAATCAAGACTAACAGCTTTATGCAGAATTTTCATAACCGATTTTCTTCTCATTCTTCTTAGCATCATGTACATATTCTTCTTCTTCTTCTACATATGTTCTCTCTTTATCACTCTTGTATGTCTTGCTTCCTCTGTTCTTAGCTTCCTCTGTTCTTCGTGGTATTGATGATAGCATCAGTCGAGAGGCCTCTTTTCCCTTGCTTTTGTTCTTCTGCTGGCTTTTCTTAACAACCCCCCTCAAATTGGAAATGGGTGAACACCCGATTCCTAATTTGATTTGTAGCTGGTAATGTGTAGTACGAGAGAGGGTTTGGTAAATATATCAGCAATTTGACAGTTACTTGGAACATATTTGACTTGTAATGACCCTGATGAGACTTTTTCTCTGACAAAATGAAAAACTATCTCAATATGTTTGGTGCGAGCATGAAGAACAGGATTAATAGTGAGAGAAATAGCGGATTTATTGTCACAGAAGAGGTGTGTTGGACAAGTCAATGAACATCCTATATCACAAAGAACAAAGCTGATCCAGGTAAGTTCTGCAGATGTGGAAGCAAGTGCACGATACTCGGCTTCTGTAGAGGATCGACTAACTGTGGATTGTTTCTTTGCAGCCCAAGATATGAGATTGGAGCCAAGGTATGTACAAAAACCTGTTGTTGATCTTCTTGTCTCAACACATCCTGCCCAATCTGAATCTGAGAATCCATATAGGTGAAGAGAGCTTCGAGAGTGAATGAAGACTCCAAGATTCAGAGTTCCTTTTACATACCTCAAAACTCTCTTGAGTTTATGTAGGTCTGCTACAGTTGGTTTTTGTAATTTCTGACATAGTTGATTTGTAGCATATGCAACGTCAGGTCTTGTTAAAGTCAGATACTGAAGGCCACCTACTAGGCTTCGATACTCGAAAGGATTGGAGAGTAGAGCAGAATCATTTATCAGAATAGTTGGTTTCAATGATACAGGGGTGGTGATTGGTTTGCACTCAAGCATATGAGCTCGAGTAAGAAGATCCTTGGCATATTTAGTCTGGCACAGAAACAGATGATCAGAGGTGTTTTTAACTTCAATGCCAAGAAAGTAGTGTAATGGTCCAAGATCTTTCATATGGAACTGAAGACTTAGAGAATGAATAAGGTTGGAAAGAGATTGAGAGGAGCTTCCAGTCAGTACAATGTCATCCACATATAGAAGTAAAAGAATGGTGTCTATATCAGTATGATAGATGAATAAGGATGGGTCAGTTGAGCTGCAAAAGAACCCATATTCAAGCAGAAAGTTGTTGAACTTGTCGAACCAGGCTCGAGGGGCTTGTCGAAGTCCATAGAGAGACTTCCTGAGAAGACATACATGGTGAGGTTCCTTAGGATCTTGAAAACCAGGAGGCTGCTCCATGTAGACTACCTTATTCAATGTACCATGTAAGAATGCATTTTTCACATCCATTTGATGAATTGGCCATTGTTTCATCATGGCTACTGATAGAACTATGCGAATTGTTGCATGCTTAATGACTGGACTGAAAGTTTCTGTAAAGTCAATGCCTTCTTCCTGATGAAATCCCTTAGCAACTAGCCGAGCTTTAAGTCTATCAAGACTACCATCAGCTGCAAGCTTCGTTTTAAATACCCACTTGCAGCCTATTATATTCATTTGATCAGTTCGAGGGATTAATTCCCAAGTTTGATTCTGGTGAAGTGCATCCATTTCTTCTGTCATTGCTTTGTACCAGCCCTTATGTGCTAATGCTGTTTTGATTGTTTTTGGCTCAGGAGGTACTTCATATATAGCAAGACATGCATACCGAGGATTGACCTTAATAATGCCAGACTTAGACCTAGTCTTCATAGGGTGAGTAGGTAATGTACCTTGAGAAGCTGTCTGATTATTTGAAGTGTTTTGTTCCTGATTTGATTCATTTGATATCTCAGTTATGGAACTCGGTACTTCAATTTGTTGAGGACTATCTTGGGCAGTGATAAATACTTGTTCCACAGTAGTTTCAGCTGGTGAGATAGAAACTGCTTGTTCTGTGCATTCAGGTGAGATTCCTCCATTTGTGTGATTCATTGTGGCTTATTTTTCCCAATCTACATACTGAGAAGTTGAAGGAGTTGTGTGATTTGTAGTCGAGGAAGCTAAGAACTGCTCTTCTTCTGTCCACAATTTATATAAGTGTGTATAGGATGGATAGACTGTTGCTAATTTATGAGAGAATGGGAAAAAAATTCTCATCAAATACTACATGTCGGCTAATGTAGACATGACCAGTAGTAGGGAGAAGACATCGATATCCCTTATAGTGATCACTGTATCCAAGAAAGACACAGGTTAGAGACCGTGGATCAAGCTTATTCTGTGCATATGGTCGAAGACACGGATAGCAAGCACAGCCAAAGGTTCTGAGATGATCATATCTTGGATTATGCTGATATAATTTGCTGAAAGGAGACTGCATCTGTAGTTTTTGAGTAGGGAGGATGTTAACAATATAATTTGCTGTTACAAATGCATCTACCCAAAATTTTAGTGGAATTTTCGCATGGTATAGCATAGCCAGACCAAGTTCAACTATATGCCGATGCTTCCTTTCAGGTATCCCATTCTCGCTTTCCAGTGTATATGGACAGGGAGATATGCTTTGTTGAATGCCACGGTTACGTAAGTGAGTTCTGAATTTTTGGCTAACAAACTCTCCTCCACCATCACACCGAAAGGTCTTGATCTTACGGTTATGCTGATTTTCTACTAATTTTTGAAACATGAGGAAAATACTATAGAAATCGACTTGAGCTTTAAAGGGTATATCCAACTGAACCGAGAGAAATTGTCAACAAAAATGACATAGTACTTGAAACTCTAAAAAGATTTAACTGGAGAAGGTCCCCAGATGTCACAGTGAATCTGTTGTAGAGGTTTTGTAGCTGTAAAATTCGACAATGGGAAAGGTAGAGCAGTACTCTTAGCTATTTGGCAACTCTTACATACAGAGTGTGATTCTTTGTTATACTGAATCAAATTTTGAGCCTTCAATTGCTTTAAGATACTCTGATTTGTGTGAGCCAGACGTTGATGCCAGATACTTTCTGCAACAATTCTCTGTCTTTGTGTGAAATAAGCTTCTGCAGCATGAGGGTCTACTCTGTATAACCCTCTAACCTTCCTTCCTAGCTTCATGGTTGTGTTGGTTGTGCTGTCCTTGAGATACACACCAGTTTTGTCAAAAATAAAGGAACAGGGGTAATCATCAGTGAATTTTGATACTGATAAAAGATTCTTCTTAATCTCAGGAACTATCAGCACATCATTTAGAGGCAAGGCAGTAATTGCAGCATTTAATATTGCATTACCAACGTATTTGACAGGTAAACACATACCATTGCCTATCATAACTGTTTCAGCATTGTCATTTTTAGAAAGACTGTGAAGTATACTAGCATTGGAGGTAATATGAGCTGTTGCTCCAGTGTCTGGATACCATTCTTGATCATTTGTCTCCTCAATATGTAGTGCTGCTAGTGCTGTTGGTATATCCTCAGCTTGGTAGGAGTTATCAAACCGATACCAACAATGTAAAGCATCATGACCAGGCCTCTTACAAATTTGGCACTCAAGTCGCTTTTGTTCTCTGGTTTACGTAATTGTAACTTTGAATTTGGTGTAGGATATGACCCGATATCGTAATACCTTTGTCTTTGATACATTGTATGGTCTAAACCCTTGAGCAGAACCTAAGCCAGAGGAGGTATTGATTTGTTTGAACTGCTGATTTTCTTGTTCATAGTTCGAGTTACTATTTCTGTAACTCATATTTCTTCCAGGATAACCAAAGTTTCTATACCTGGTATTATAAGTTCTTCCTCTTCCATAACCTCTTCCTCCACGATTACTTATTCTTGATCCTCTAGGAATGGTATTTGATTGTATATATTCTCTGTCAGCCTCTTCATTTTGTATAGCTTTAGTTTTCCTCTGTCCATAGTAAGCTAGGTTAGGTCTGAACTGATTTAAAGAATAAGTCTGTAACCTGGCTTCGAATCTTTCTAAGTGTGAGATTACTTCATCATATTCTGGTTGGGGCTTCAAACAGTAGATTGTAGTTTTAAAACTTTCGTACTCAGATCCCAAGCCTTCCAGAATTCCAAATAATTTTGTGATTTCATCCACTGGTTTCCCTATGGCATTCAATTGATCACATATCGACTTGTATTCCCTAAGATATGCTGATAATGTTTGTTCACGTTTCTGGCAAGCCTGCAATTTTCCTCTTAACTCAAACTCCTTAGCTACTGATTTTTGTGTGAACCGGTTTAACAGAACTTGCCAAACTTCATAAGCGGTGTTTAACCCAATTATCAAGGCGAGTATATTTTCGATCTTTGCACCACTAATCCAAGAAGATACAAGTTGATCTGTTTTTATCCAATCATTATAATCAAGATTAGAGATCTCAGAAGCTTGACCTCCTTCTTCAACCTGTACTGTCTTTGCAGGTGGTGAAATTTCCCCATTCACAAAACCGAATAGATCTTGGCTTCTCAAGAACCTATAGAATTGAGCTTGCCATAAGAGGAAATTGTCCTCAGCTAGATATTTACATGAATAGGAAATGGATATCTCAAACTTCTTGCTGCCATTCTATTCTTCCTGATCTCAGATCAACTCTAGTTGCAGACACAAATTCTACTGATTTGCAGTAAGATGCAAACGAGAATCTTGCTGATTTAGATGTGGATGAAGAATACCGACTTACAGATCTTTGTTGGACAATTACAGATATCTTCAGAGATCAAAGAAGCTTTGAATCTAACTTTGATCTGGTGCAGATCTTCTGTATTTGTTCAGCATCAAGATGATTTCTTCAGGATGCGGCTGCTCTGATACCATGAAGAAGTTTATGCGCAGAGAGAAAAATAAGATGAAGAATCTGTAGAGAGATCTTGAGATGAAGAACTTCTTTTCTATTCTGTTTTCCTTTATCTGTTACAATCGAGAGCTTAGCCTTTTATATACAAGGACTAACTCTGAAATTCTGTTTTACAGGTATAGATTCAGTTGAAGCAAAAGTAACTAACTAAAGCAAACTTTGACTAACTACCAAGATGCAACTATTCTTGATTAACTAGCCGAGACTAATCAAGCTAATCAAGACTAACAGCTTTATGCAGAATTTTCATAACCGGTTTTCTTCTCATTCTTCTTAGCAGCATGTACATATTTTTCTTCTTCTTCTACATATGTTCTCTCTTTATCACTCTTGTATGTCTTGCTTCCTCTGTTCTTAGCTTCCTCTGTTCTTCGTGGTATTGATGACAGCATCAGTCGAGAGGCCTCTTTTCCCTTGCTTTTGTTCTTCTGCTGGCTTTTCTTAACATTCCCCTCATTAAATGCAGAATAATAGAGAACGCCACCAGAAATTTACAGTGACGGCCTTGACAAAATTTAAAAAAAAAAAAAAATAAACAGACCGATCCGCATCCTTCAATCAGGTCGGGTAATCAGGTCGGGTCTTGTATACGGCCTTCAATTCAAGACATAATTTAATAATGACGGCTCCGAGAAGTTTTTATATTAAGCAGCATCAACAATAGAAATATGAAACTAAGCAGAAACTTGTACGGTGAGCCAACACTTCCACGATAATAAAAATACGAAACTAAGCAGGAACTTGTTATTTTTCTTAACAGAGTTGAGGAATGATGTCGAGCGAGCAGCTTAGAATGCCTTCGAGCATAATCCAGTTGCCGCCGCCCTCGCTGTCCGACGGAGTTGTGAAGGCCAAGCCCGTGCACGTGACGTTCACTTCGAGTAGAAGTTTATTACCACCAAACCTTTTATTAAAACGAGATAACAAAAAAAAAAACTAAAGTTATGGCCCAATGATTAGCTTGTATCAGGTCAGATCGTGGCCTCCCGATGGTTATGCTAGATCATCATTCCCATGAGGGGTGGGATGGTATTGGCTCTCATTTGAAATTTGGGCGATGTTCGAATATAAATTATCATCGATGATTAAAATAATTTTATTAGTTAATTATATAAATAATAATTTTTAGAAAAATATTTATAAGATTGCCATGCTATGACAATAAAGTATCGTGCCCTCTTACTTCTTGATTTATTTTCAAAACTCATAAGTTTTAACCTTATTATTGTCAAACCTAAAGCAACTCCCAAAAAAAAAGGGATAAGTACTCTAAAAATATTCCAAGTTGTTGCGAAAATGCAATCAAGTCAAAAAATTTGTGTACTTAATACAATCAAGTCACTCCGTTAATCTGTCCAATTTAACTAATGGAATATACTGACATGACTTTTTATTATTTTCTTGAAACACATTGGTTGATCAGCACTACATTAGTAACAAAAATTTAAAATCGAAAAGGAAAAATGATAAGATATTATAAAGTTTAAAAAAGAGAAAGGAGAAGCGTTCACTGTTCATCTTCTTTTTAGACTGTTCACCTTCTTCTTTCCGTGAATGTTCTCATTCCGAAAGTGATGAACTCCTGACATTAAAAAATGAAATCCCAAGTTCAGTTTCCTCCGGTTCAATGTTCTGCATGTTTCGCACGCCCGTTTAAAATAAAACAAGGTTGACTTTCTTTTGGGCATAAATAAATAAATAAATAAATAAATAAATAAATCACTAAGTGGTTGACGAAATTTCTAGGAGAGGGTAGGTAGCACTTTAAAGTACTAGAAAAAAAGACGGAAAAGAATATCAAGTGTAATTGGAAGATGACATGCCGATCAAATCAAACAAAATTCAAAAAATAAAAAGAAAAAGGAAGAAATGTCAAGCGTAATTGAAGGATGAAACGTGATGCATTGCTTTTCAAGTTCTTGATATTAACGAAAATGATTAAGACAAAGGCGAATATAATAAAAAGAGAGGAAAAAATGTCAAGTGTAATTGGGGGATGACACGTTTGCCGACCGAAAATTAGGGACGCGTCGCTTTTCAAGTTCTTGATATTAATGAAAGTAATTAAAAAAAGGCGAAAAATAATAATATATATGTATTCCTTGCTCAAACTATGGACAAAAGCTACACGCATCAAATCCGAATTTATAAACGCACTTTGAGTTTAGTCAATAATGATCATCGTGAAGTGGGCCCCAAGTATGTGTAACTATAATAAGAAAAAAAGGAATCCTCACTCCTATCGATGGTCCATCTCGTGGTACAAGGTGTGAATCATCGCATGGTCGGACTCGGAAGATACCTTCACCAACACGAAAGGTGTTAGCGCAAAAGGAACTAAAACTTTTTATAAAGAGAGGCATGACAAATTTGGAAAATTTTGCATTTTTATGGAACAGGTCCAAAGGTAAAAGGGGTTATACCACACAAAAAATTCAAATTGATGCGTTGGTATCATTTTTACCTAGAATTAATTTTTCCATCACAAAAAAATTGTAAATTAATACATTCATGCCATATTTACTCTAAATCAATTTTGTGTTACAAAAATTCATAAAAGTGTTTTGGAAAAATGCTAAAAGAGAGTAAATTGGTCACAAATACATTGCTTTGAGTTTTTTTGTAAAATGAAAAGTAATTTGGGGTGGAACAAATATACCAATTTGATATTTTTTAAATCTCATGTTCAAATTACATCCTTGATGTCTAATTAATTTTTTGTCATCTATCCTACGACCTTTTTAGGATGTAACCCTCCCCGGCTATTCTTTTTTTTAGTTAGTTTGACTTTACTCTTATTCTAATTTTTACTCTCAAAATTTTTACTCTAATTATTTGCAAGGTGTGGGAGTTGAAATCCACATTTGAAATTATATTATTCATTTCTCAACTCCTTGAGAAAGTGGAAATTATAACCTCCCACACCACCTCTTCCCATGTGGGAAAGGTGGAAACTACAGTGATTCCTCTTGGTTAATTACTGGGGAAAAATATGCATCATTATAATTAATTTTTCTTGTTTAATCGAAAAAAATGAAAAAAAGCAAACGCCAAAATATTTTCAAAATACTACAAGCCAAAATATTTTCAAAATCCTATGTTTTTTTTTTTTTAAAAACAAATGAAGCTTCATAAATGTCCGTGCTCATAATTAATATGAATGATGAGTGGGATTTACCTGCTTTTCACCTTACCTAATGATACTATATTATCCGAAAAGATAAAATAAATTTGAATACTGAAAATATGACCATGTATTGGTAATAAAGTAATGTGCCCTCCGGAGGAATTTCTCATTGAAAAATCCATTCAAATTATATTTGTTGTGACTCATTTACCATTTTCTTTTCTGATATCAAAAATCTCAAATTATATCCATTATAATACATTTATCCCAAACTGTTGTTTTGTGATATCAAAAGTTCAAAACCCCTAAATTTGTACTCATATAATACATTTATGCTTAGTTATGTTTCGTTCAGAAATTCTCGTTAAAAGTCCTATGTGGCTGCTGACATGAACCACTAAATTCAAACAATACTAACGGGACGCTAACGTGAATTTATTTTTCCTTACACGGCTGAAATATTTCACTAGGGCTCCCTCTCTCTTTCTCACTTGCTTCACATTCAAAACTCTCCATGCTGGAGTTCTCTCTGCCGAAGCTCCATGCTCTATGTCTCTCTCACTTGGTCCTCCTTCAAAGATTCATTGTTCATGCTTGAGTGCTTTCTGTCTGAAGTTCCATTTGTCCGCAAAACTCGTTTTGGGATTTTAGGGTCAGTTTGTCACGTACTATTGCTTTGGTCCACCGTGTTTAGTAAGGAATTGCTACCAGTTTCGTGAATTTCTCAAGATGGACGGGAAGTAATTCGGTGGGGTTCGATTCACTACTTACTTCTCGACCTGGCGTTCTTCAGTTTTGTTGTATTTAAAAAAAAATATATATATATATATATATATAGAGAGAGAGAGAGAGAGAGAGAGAGAGAGAGAGAGAGAGAGAGAGAGAGAGAGAACAAACATAAGGTAAAAATATCTCAATTAATTCAAGAGTTCTGGTTGTTGGACTAGAAAAAAACATGTAGATATCTTAGAGTATGACACCTTTGCCTTGTGCAACGTACATGCCCATGTCGGTCAGAACTATAGTTTGACGATTAACTTGGGTGGACAAAATTATTTAGTGAAATGATGATGCGGAAAAGGTCAATTTCTTTTTCTCAAGTGCAATGAAGAATAGTCTTGCTTCACTTTTTCAATGCCAAGACATTGTTTAAAAGGGTTAATATAATGAAAAATCCCCAAATGCTATATTTTGTAACAAATTTTCCTTAAATTAAGTGTTTGACCTCCAAAAAAATTGATCTTGAAACAATTCGATCTTGCCCAGAATGGGTCTCAATTGTCAGCCTATTACATTCTTGTTTTGATCCATAATATAAAAAATTTTATTGTCTAATCACTCGCTTTCCATAACAGTATTCCTCTCTTGATTTAGCTAGGATTGGCTCCATTTTATATGTGGGAAATGGAGAAAATATTTAGTAATTCCACATTAGTGGTAAAACACTCCATTCATTGGTTGACATGTGGTAAGGTAGCTCCCACTTATCAAATTACTCTCTTCTCTTCCACCATTACTTTTTCTCATTGTAAGACTCTCTCTACCTCTCTTTTCTTTTTCTTCATTCAAAGAAGACTCACCTCTATGGTCTCGTCGGCCACAGGCAAAGGCGACCATGATAGTTTGGGCGAGGCTGCAGGCACCACCCAATCGCTGATGATCATGGAGGTGTAGTGAAGCTCGCTTCCATGGATTTTGAGCTTTGAAATTGCAGTTTTAGATAGGGGTGAGCATAGTTCGAGTTGGACTAGTCCGCTCCCTAACCCTAGGACCAACCCACACAGTACTAGTCCTTAATTTTTGGGACCGAGGATCGAACTAACCCAATAGGTTCGATCCGATTCCAAGATTAACCTGAGACCAATCGATAATTTTTTATTTTATTTTGTGTACTCCTTAAAAAAATGATTGAGGACCGAACTAACCCGATGGGTTCAGTTTGGTGTCAAGGTCAACTCAGGACCAACTAATAATTTTTTATTTCATTTTTTGTACTATTTAAAAAACGATTGAGGACCAAACTAATCCAATGGGTTTGGTCTGATTTCAGGATCAACCCAAGACCAACCAATAATTTTTTATTTCAATTTTTGTACTCCTTAAAATGGCAACCGAGGACCATACCGACCCAATGGGTTCGATGATGAGCGAGGTCAGCTAAGAAAGGCAAGAGATGAGGGTCAAGTGAGGTGAGTATTGAACGGAATGAGTATTGAATGTCAAACGGGAAGCAACACGCCCAATGAGCATCGAGTGGCGAGGGGCACGAGTGACCCAAAGTGAGTGAAGCAAGTGTCAAGTGGTGAACGGAGAAGTTATTTTTTTTTTTTTTCGATTTTTGCAAATTAAAGACTAAAAGGACAAATAAGACAAAAGAGAATGAATATTAGAGGATGATGCCATAAGGAATTGTTTATGCTTTTTTGAATGCCATGATGACTCCTCACAAAAACATTTTCCTTCTTCGCAAATTATGACTATTGACGTTGTAAAAGATATTAAAAATCTAAGTTATCAAAGAACAATGTAAAATTACTTGAACTCTTTACTAAAGAATTGTTTAATATTGTTGATGCCGTTTATTTTAAAATTTTATCTATATATGAAAATCATAAGTAATAGATTATATATATATATAGTCAAAGTTGGTCAAAGTTGGACCGATCCGGAACTCTCAAGATCGAAGACTAACCTATACAATGTTGATCTAGGAATTCTAGGACCAATGACCGATCTAATTTCTCTAGGAACCGGATCAGAACCGGCGGGGTTGAGCCGCTTCAAGTTGATCCTGGATTGATGCTCACCCCTAGTTTTAGAGAGGGAGGATAAAAGGTCAATTAAAGGCGATAGTAAACAGAGACAGGTGAGTCCGTCCGTCCGTCTGGACACACAAGTCATGCATGGAATGCTCTGTCTTAAGTCTTGACTTCTTTTTTAAATTTTTATTGGGGTCTTAAGTCTGACCTGGCAAACATATTCTCGGCAATATTTTCTTCATGGGAAATGTGGCGGACCTAGTCTTGTCCTGGGGACCCAACATGGATTTTCCATTATAGAATTATGTGGCACGGAATTGAAAAGGGGCCCACTTAGAACTCTTCCGTGATCCGACCCATAATAAAGCATAAAACGTACGAGATTCGGCGATGGGTTCCCCCCTCTCTCTCTCTCTCTCTCCCCTTTGATGGAATTGGCATCTTCTCTGACCAAAAAGGGAAAAGGGAGTAAAAGATTAGTTTGCAATTCCGTTTGTGGGGCATTTGAATTCCCCTACGAGGCTTCAAGCCCAGAAGATGATGCATACTCCATCAAATTCCATGAAGTCAACCTCCGTTTTGTTCTCTTTCTCGAGACACCGAGGGCTGATAGCCAATTTATTCTAAAAAAAATTTCTAACTACAAAAATTCTATTTCCTTTCAAATCATTTAATTCCTTTATTAGCCAAAAAAATTGTAATAAAAATAAGTATTTGAGGAAAAATACGTGTTTTATACTGACATAAAATCTCTTTTTACAAAATAAAAATTTATTTGATAACGATACAAAATTTCTCCATTCTCAAATAGCAGATGACGATAGCTACTGATAATCAAGGGTGGTGAATAGCAACTGTGATTAGTGGACCATAGGCAACGGCTAGTGTGTGGTTGGCTAATAGAGAGGTCGAGTAATAAAAAAAGTTTTTATTTCTCATTTCTATTTCATAAATAGGGAAGTAGAAAATTTTCATTTATCATTTATGTTCCAAACCTATTTCTGAACTAAAAATTTATTCCATAAAAAAAAAATGAAATTGCGTTACTAAACGAAATTCTATTTCAAATCTGTTTTTGGCAACAGAAAAATAGTTCTAGCTAGAAATAAAATAGTTATTAGGCTTGTCCTGAAAATTCAACATCCAACCAACAGAGTCATTAAAAATAATATGTACATAATCACCCTTTTTTAATTGCTAAACATCTCTCTCTTCTCCCCCCCCCCCAAATGACAACAGAAGCAGCAAGAACACACCCTTGAGAAGAAAAGCAATTGTCAGTTGTACAATTGCACTGAGGACTACTCTCACTCGGCCAGTGAGCATGCGCTGATCTTAAGTGGCGCCGCCAATGCCGGATTGGTTGCAACACGGCTTCTCTTCCTTCCGAGCCCCACCATTGATGCCATATCGGCCACTTTCTTCACAATCATTTCAAAGATCCCGACTTTGATATGTCCTCTCTTCGGGGGTAGCCTTGCTTTCGAAATCTTCTTCGAGCTCCTCTTCATCCCGCACGCGTTGGACATTTTTCTGTGATCCTCTCTAAAGGGTTATTAGAGATATAACCAAGCAAACAGAGACAGGTAAAGATTGCACAGGAAGTGCTTCGGTGGACACAATATGTGGCTTTGGTTATTTATAGAGGAAGCGTAAAGGAAGGGGGACTTTTACCCGTTTTGCCAGTTGGGGTCCCAACTTGAGGAGGTACTAAGAAGGAGCGTGGAAGCTGCCGGGATGGCTTCTATTTTATCTATTTATTTATTTATTTATTTATTTATTTCCAAATGTAATCTTGAAAGCAAAGGTAGGAGCATGAAGAGTTAGATAATATTTTCTAGTGCCTTTCCAAGTTTACAATATTCATTTTTCTCCGCACTTTTCTTCTAATCGGATGGTGAATCTATAGTAGCACCTACCCTAGAAAATAAACGAGTGATGTGGTCTCCTCACAAGTTCTTTAACGAAGTTTATTTCTACCAAAATCTCATTATTTATTAAATTGATAAGTTTTTTTTTTTTTAAACAATGCACTGGTATTTGAAAAAGTGAAGGAGTGAGATAGCTAGTATAAGCACCTAGAGGGGGGAATAGGTGTAAAAATAATTTCTCGAGATAAGAGAGCAATACTACGCAGACAATAAAATGGAAGTTCTCCTTTGGTTAAAAAAACGAATTATGATCAAGGTAAAACAAAGAGTAGGGAAGAGAAAATTGAACACAAGGTTTATAGTGGTTCGGCTTATTCCAAACCTACGTCCACTCTTCCGCACTGATAGCCCACCGGCTAGATTTCATTATGAACAAAAGAGATGTTACAGCAAAGCTCTCCTTTGATTCCACAGTGTAGATATTCTACTACACTTCCTCAAGATTTCTCACGAATATAGACTCTCTTTTGCGTATAAGATTTCGCTCAGCAAATGAATTGACTAAGAACAAGGAGCTTCAGACTTTGGAATTCTTCTATCGTGCACCTACTCAAACAACTGGAATGTCTTCTTTATATACTCCTTTATGCCATCATACCCATTGGCACTTACCAAAGTAATTCCTCAAATCTACCCGTTGGACAGAATCAATTAGAAAGATCATTCGAGCTATTAAAGAAACATGTCGATAGCCCATCAATCCTGCTCACCCATACAATCAGGATCTCGGTTTCCATAAGTAAAACCTTCCAAGTATACTTCGCCAATTATCGAATCCTTAATCAATCTTGATTCGAATAAAGGAATCCATTATGTCATATCCAGCCAAGAGATCTTCTCCAGTCGATAAGGTCAAATCCTTAATGAAACACCCAGTTCTGGATAGCCCTTCTTCAACGGATTAGAAACTGTCAATGAGAACAGATTTTGAGTCTTGAGTCTGGCAGTCCGGAGGTCTTGAGACTTTAAATAGCAAAGTCTGCAAATCTTCAGACTAGACTGATGGAAACGTTTTGTCAGCTTCAAAATATTCCAGGAAGATTTCTTTAACAATCTCCCCATTTTTGATGGTGACAAAACTTTCTTGTAGATTTGGATAACTTTGACTTGCAAAACATTACTCAAGCAAATATGGATATCTCATAAAGATAAATGGCTTAATGATGACACTAGAATCTGCAACCACAAAAAATAGGTTAGTCTTTCATGTGAGTAAAGCCATTCTTAAGATATCAATAGCACTTAATATAAGTAGTCAAACCCAAATCCCAAATTCAGTCCACATCCAGACATTAAAGTCAAGTCAAACAAAACAAACATCAAAAGTTCAAGATCAAAGTTTTCAAATCTTGCATCTCTCCCCCTTTTTGTCATCATAAAAAAAGGTTGAGATGGAAATGGAATAGAGTCAAGATTGCTTGGGAACACGAACAAGCTAGAAATCTCCCATTGACTAGACAATGCCTTCCAGCTTTTTCAACTCTTCCTTCAGTTGAGCTACATCTTCATCCTTAGCATTTTCTTGAATTTGAAGATCAAGGGCTTGGATCTGATCATTCAAAGAAACTGAAGAAGCTTGACTTGTATTCTGCAAATTCTGAACTTCGCATCCCAAAGCATATATCTGACCCCGCATTTCCAAGAGAACATCAAGAATTCTGCGAAAATCTGCGGAATTATTAGTCTGTGTACTGGCTTCTGCACGATCAGATGGAGTAAAGGCAGACGATGACAAATCAGTATAGTCACGCAGATTGGGCGATGAAACATTATGTCCCTCCTCAGGAAAGTCAGAGGCATAAATGTCCTCTGGATCTGCTGGAGAGCGACTGACTCTCTCACTAGTAGCAAGATATTAGGACATTCCTCTTTTCTCACGGTCTCCCCATGTTTCCATGCCTTCAGGTGGAGAAGAGTGTTCCTCATGCCCTCCTTCCTCTTGATTTCCTCTTTCCTCCTCTGCATCTCTTTCTTCAGCTTCTCTCTCCTCTATTTCTTTCTCCTCTGCTTCTTTCTCTTCATCTTTTCTTTCTCCAGTCCTCTGTTCAGAGTCTTTCTTTGGAACATAACAACTCAGGTTCTTCAATGCCATTGCAGAAATGACGATGTCTTCCTCATCATTTCCATCCTCAACGATGAGAGCTCTTCTTGTCTTGGATGGAGCAACTATGGGCTCCTTCCCTTTTCTCTTTGCAGCCGAAGAGGTTTGATGAGTTTTGACAGGGGTTTTCTCCTTGAATTTCTCCAACGCCTTGTTGAGTTCATTCAGACGCATTTTAGTCACAATTTTCAGTCCCACCACCATTTGATCACAAGATTGAGTACAGAGAATTCGTGGAGGCTGAATATTCAGATGTCTGAATAACTTTGTCACAAGAGCTGGATAAGGAAGTTGACCCTTGTCCTTCACCATTGCTCTATACATGTGGAACATAATAGTGTGAGGAAGAGAAAAAATTTTCCCAGCAATGATGGCATACATCAGCTTTGCCTTTGAGTTTGAAACATCAGTCTTTGAAGTAGATTTTGGTCTGAGGCAATTAATGACAATCTTGTGAAGCAGAATGTTAACTGCACTCATCCTCAAGTAGGAAATCTTTTCCTCTGTTCTTCTATCCTTAACAAGTTCCAACGTAGCACGAGCAATAGAGACATTGATAGGTTGATATCTCCCTCTCTCAACCCCAATGACATCAGCCAACATATCTACATCCACCACATAGTCTTGATCTCGGACACTAAAAGAGAATCTATTCGCATCCAAGAAACTGTGATTCGAATAGAAATATGCAGTGAGTTCAGCATAGGCTTCTGTAGAATCAGAACAAAACTGCTCAAGTTGAAGAAGACTGAATTTTTCCCTCAAATTGACATTCACAGCATCAAGGAAATCAAAATCCACACTTCTAGGGTTTATCACCCCACAATTCAACAACTTAGAGTATAAAAGCTTTTGTACCTCCGATCGAAACAAATTTGTTATTTTTCCCCGAATTTTTGCCGCAACACCCATTCTCGGTTGAAACTGACTATACATCTTATCATCATCATTCCCATATGGTTGATTCAGCCCTCTAACACGCGGATCACTTGGGATATTAGCAAGGGTTTCTTCTGGCAACCCCATAGGGGCAATTCCCAAACGCTCCATATTTCGTAAAAAGATGTACTCATTTCCATACCCTTTGTCCTTAAGAAACTCATCGATGTAGTTTAATGGAGTTCCACCTCTTTTCAAAGCATGATAAAGCTTGTAAATAAAAGAGGGCTTTTGAATTCTTACAGGATCTGTGCCTTCGATGATTTCTTCATTTTCTCGATGAGCATCATCATGTGGACTAGATGGAGGAGAATGACGCTGCTGAGAATGTTGTGGGCTCTGCTGCTGACTGGGAGACTCTTCTTCCTCGGTGAGATCAAAGTGCATAGGCCCCTCACGCATTTGCGGTCCCCTGCTTGCAATCCTCGAAGACTTCCTTTTAGACGACATCTTTCACAGTCTTTGAAAGATTCCAAGCTTGATTTTCCCAAGAAAGATGACAACTTTTTCGAAAATTAAACAAGAGAAGAAAACAGGAGTGGAAGATCGATGCTTTTTAGGATTTTTGGAGTAAAACGAAGAAGAAGCAACAATATATAAGATAGTCGAAGAGAGGCATACGAAGAGTCGTAATGGAAAGTAAAAAGATGCCTTAAAAAAAATAATTGCCTTTTTAAAAAAAGGAATAGATAACTGCCATTTTAAAAATCAACTCCTTTTTGAAAAGGAAAGACTGCACTTATCATGGAAATTTGAAAGTAGCAAAAATCAATTATAGAGAGATGATCGTACCTTTCCAAAATTTAATATGAGAGAGAATAACTTACAGTCAAAATCTTGTATGTCTGAGTTTGAGAGTCTCTAGACTTTAACTTTTCAAACCTCAAAATGTTGAGTCTAGAACGGATGATTTCAAATTGATTTTTCTCCAAAGGTTTTGTGAATATATCTGCTAGTTGGTTCTTTGAGTCAACAAACTGAATCGAAACTTCTCTATTTTGAACATGATCTCTAATGAAGTGATGTCGAATCTCTATATGCTTTGCTCTTGAGTGAAGAATTGGAATTTTGGTGAGATTGATTGCGCTGATGTTATCATAGTTAATCTCCGTGCATGAATCTTCAATTCCAAAGTCTCTTAGTTGTTGTTTTATCCACATAATTTGTGAATAACAACTTCCGAGAGCTACATACTCTGCTTCTGCTGTAGAAAGAGCTACTGTATTTTGTTTTCTTGAAAACCAAAACACCATCCTGCTTCCAAGTAGTTGACAAGTGCCCGAAGTGCTCTTTCTATCAATTCTGCAACCGGCTAGATCTGCGTCTGAGTATCCAAGAAGAGTAAAGTCTCACTTTTTAGGATACCAAAGATCAAGACTTGAAGTTGAAGCAATGTATTTGATAATACGCTTTGCAACACTTAGATGAGATTCTTTAGGTTCTGCTTGAAATCTAGCACAAATGCAAACACTAAACAAAATGTCAAGCCTAGAAGCAGTAAGATAAAGAAGTGAACCAATGATACTCCTGTATAACTTCTGGTCAACTTTCTTTCCTCCTTCATCTTTGTCTATCTTCAAAGAACTTGACATTGGTATGTCAGTCTTTTTGCAATTTTTTAGTCCAAACTTTTTGACAAGATCATTAGCATATTTTTCTTGATGAATAAAAGTCCATTCCTTCAATTGTTTCACTTGAAGTCCAAGAAAGAAGGTTAGTTCACCCATCATGCTCATTTCAAATTCATCCTGCATAAACTTAGAGAATTTCTTGCACAAACTTTCATTAGAGGATCCAAAAATAATATCATCTACATATATTTGAACAAGCAGAAAACTTTTGTTTTCTCTTTTGATAAATAGAGTAGTGTCTACTTTACCTTTAACAAAGCCATTTTGAATTAAAAACTTACTTAGCCTGTCGTACCAAGCTCGAGGTGCTTGCTTTAAATCATATAAGGCATTTTTCAGTCTGAATACTGAGTCTGGTTTCCTTGGGTCTTCAAACCCAGGTGGTTGTTCCACATAGACTTGCTACTGATGCGTAAGTTTTATCATAGTATATCCATTCTTCTTGCGTATATTCCTTGGCGACGAGTCTTGATTTGTTTCTAACGACTTTTCCTTTCTCGTTCATCTTGTTCCTGAAAACCCATTTAGCACCAATAATAAATTTACCTTTCAGTTTATGAGTCAACTCCCAAACATCATTAATGTTGAATTGCCTTAGTTCTTCTTGCATAGCTTTAATGCAGCTTTCATCAGATAAAGCTTCTTCTATGCTTTTGGGTTATATTTCAGAAATAAGAGCCACAGCACTAGACTCTTCTTGCCATTTGGATCTTGTGCGAATTCCTTCATTAATGTCGCCAATAATAAGATCTTTGAGATGATTGGACTTACGTTTCCAGTTGCTGGTTAATTTGTCAGATTGATGATCACTTTCTTCATTTGAATCTTCAATAATCACTTGTTGCTGATCTTCCAAAGTCTGAGCTGCTTCTCGGGATTTAGATTTTGTAGAGTCTGGAGCAGGCTCAGATTCTTCAAGATGAGTCTGAATGGATTCATTTTGCATAGAATCTTGGAATTTGACATTCATTGATTCCTCCACAGATTGAGTCTTTTTGTTGTAGACTCTATAGGCTTTGCTTGGAGTTGAATATCCAAGGAAGATGCCTTCATTTGACTTTTCTTCAAACTTGCCAACTCGATCATTTGCATTTTTCAATATAAAGCATTTGCATCCAAACACATGAAAATATGAAACAATAGGCTTCTTTTCTTTGAATAACTCATAGGGGGTTTTTTTCCAGAATAGGTCTTAGAAAAACTCTATTAATAATATAGCATGCTGTAGAAACTGCTTCAGCCTCAAAAACGTGAAGAGACGTTACTTTCAATTAAAAGAGTTCTAGTCATTTCTTGAAGCGACCTATTCTTTCTTTCCACAACTTCCTTTTGCTCTGGAGTATATGGAGAGGAGAACAAGTGCTGAAAACCAGATTCATCACAAAATCTTGTAAAATCTTGATTTTCAAATTCACCTCCATGGTTTGTTTTTATACTTGAAATAACATACCGTTTTTCATTTTGAACCTTTTTAACAAACTTTTCAAAATAAGAAAATGTTTTAGACTTACTTGCTAGGAAATATACATAGGTAAATTGTGAGTAGTCATCCACAATTACTAGGCAATATTTCTTACCTCCAATGTTTTGAGTTGTGGTTGGTCTAAAGAGATCCATATGCAGAAACTGCAGTACATGATTAGTGGAAATTTGATTTATTGGTTTAAAGGAATTTCTTACCTGCTTTCCCAATATGCATGGTGTACATAGATCAAACTTTTGGTATGATAGATTGGGTAAACCACGAACAACCTTCTTTGCTGAAATTTTGGCTATCTGCTTCATATTGATGTGCCCAAGCTTTCTGTGCCATAAGTTCGCTTCGTCTTGAATTGAGATTAGACATTGCGATTCATTTGGTTTCACATCCAAGAGGTAGATATTTCCATGTCTTCGACTCATGAATGACTAAGTAGAATCTTTACTAGTTCATGAACATATTCCCTATTGAAAGTTGATTTTGAAACTGGTATCACACAGCTGACTGATACTGAGCAGATTGTAGTTGAGTCCTTCCACTAGGGAAACATTGCTTATTGTGAGGTTTCCAATCTTTACAGTTCCAAATCTCACAATTCTTCCTTTGATGTTTCCTCCAAATGAGACTTTTTCACCATTTACTTGAACGAGCTTTATGAAGCAATTTGAATCTCCTATCATATGTCTCGAGCATCCACTATCCAGATATCATTTTACCTTTTTTTTATAGTGACCTGCAATTAAAAAGAGACTCAAACTTTCTTTGGTACCCATATTTTCTTGGGTCCATTGGTGTTAGTATGATATGCGGTTTTTGCCCATACTTTCTTAACAGGTTTCCAAACCATAGGACATTCTTTTTCAAAATGATCTGCATTATTGCACTTTAAACATCTGAGAGCATTGCGACCTACTGGTTTTACAAAGATCTTTTTAAAATGATTTTTGTAAGCATCTCTTGTGGGTCTTTGCTTAATTCTTTCCTTCATTTTAGGGGAATCAATTAAAGGAATGGTTTCCTTGAGTCATTTCCAAACTAGATTTATTGAAATAATGTCTTTAAACAAAAAGAATTTTTTCCAATTTCTCAGATCCTATAGAAAATCTTTTAGAAATATTTGAGATATCATTTTTCAAGAATGCATTTTCTTTTGAAAGATTGCCTTCATTTTCTTTCAAGATAGAAATATTTTTGTCTAAAACTTTGACCTTTTCTTTTAAAACATTTTCTTGTTGTTTTAGTGCAGAATTCTCTTTTGAGTTCGGAAATCCCTTTAAGAGAAGTCTTAAGACTAAAACACAAATCATCAATGTATTTAGAAACTTTAATAGGGATTTTAAAGTTACTCACCTCAAATTCACTGTCTGAATCTGAGTTTGTCTCGGAGTTTGAATCTGAATCCGAATCTGATTGTGCCATCAAACATATATTGGCATAATCATCATCACTTTCTTCACACTCTGTATCACTCTAGGTTTCTGTTTAAGATCATTTCGATACTTTTCAACTTTTCCTTTCTTCTTCCTTAGAAGAGGACAATTGGGTCTAATATGTCCCTTTTTTTCTTACATTCAAAGCAGATTGTTTGATTCATCATTCTCAACAGACTTAGTTTGTTGCTTTTGAAAACTCTGTTTCTTTGGATTGAATCTTCTTCCTTTTTTGTTCAGCTTTCTGAATCTTCTTATCATGAGAGTAAGCTCCTCATCATCCATATTGTCTTCAAAATCTGTAACATCAGAATCATCATTGGATTTTAATGCAATGGATTTCTTACCTTTAGGATCTTCGTCTTCATTGATTCGTTCCACTTCATAAAACCGAAGAGTCCCAACCAACTCATCAACATATAGTGGCATGATTCTTTGTGTCTCTCTTATTGAGGTCTTTATGTGATTCCAATCCTTGGAGAGTCCATGCATAAGCTTGTTTACCTTCATGGAATCAGAAATTGATTGACCTTGATTTTCAAGACCATTCACGATTTCTGTAAAACGATTAAACATGTCAGTTATAGATTCTCCTGATTTCATTTTGAAGGCTTCGTATTGACCGAGGAGAATGTTGATTCTGGTCTCTTTCACTCAATCGGTTCCTTCATAGGTAATATGTAATCTATCCCAGACTTCTTTTGTTGTAACACAAGAAGATATTCTGTTATATTCAGTAGGTGACAAAGCACAATATAAAGAATAAATTGCTTTTGCATCAAGATCTTGTCTCTTGATTATTTCTTCCTGAGTCATTTCACTAGACTCAACAGTTTCTTTTCCTCTCTCTAAGATAGATGCAGCTTTAGGAATGATTCCTTTTTCTACAACGTCCCATTCCAGAGGATCCTTTGATCTTAGAAACGCCTTCATCTTGTTTTTCCATATGTTGTAATCCTTTCTATCAAAGTAAGGCGGTCTGGTATTGCTTTGCCATTCTACCAGCCCTGGAGCTAACATACTAGCCATGGATTTTTAACTATGAAGTAGAACACTTCAAACAAAGTGAGTACACAGGCTCTAATACCAATTGAGATAACTAGTATAAGCACCTAGAGGGGGGAATAGGTGTAAAAATAATTTCTCGAGATAAGATAGCAATACTATGCAGACAATAAAATGGAAGTTCTCCTTCGGTTAACAAAACGAATTATGATCAAGGTAAAACAGAGAGTAGGGAAGAGAAAATTAAACACATGGTTTATAGTGGTTCGGCTTATTCCAAGCTTACGTCCATTTTTTCGCACTGACAGCCCATCGGCTGGATGTCACTATGGACAATAGAGATGTTACAGCAAAGTTCTCCCTTGATTCCACAGTGTAGATATTCTACTACACTTCCTCAAGATTTCTCATGAATATAGACTCTCTTTTGCGTACAAGATTTCGCTCAGCAAATGAATTGACTAAGAACAAGGAGCTTCAGACTTTGGAATTCTTCTATCGCGCACCTACTCGAACAATTGGAACGTCTTCCTTATATACTCCTTTATGCCATCATACTCATTGGCACTTACCAAATGAATTCCTCCAATCTACTCATTGGACGGAATCAATTAGAAAGATCATTCGAGCTATTAAATGAACATGTCGATAGCCCATCAATCATGCTCACCCATACAATTAGGATCTCAATTTCCATAAGTAGAACCTTCCAAGTATACTTCGCCAATCATCGGATCCTTAATCAATCTTGATTCGAATAAATGAATCCGTTATGTCATATCCAGCCAAGAGATCTTCTCCAGTCGATAAGGTCAAATCCTTAATGAAACACCAGTTCTGGATAGCCCTTCTTTAATGGATTAGAAACTATCAATGAGAATAGACTTTGAGTCTTGAGTCTGGCAGTCCGGAGGTCTTCAGACTTTAAATAGCTGAGTCTGCAAATCTTCAGACTAAACTGATGGAAACGTTTTGTCAGCTTCAAAATACTCCAGGAAGATTTCTCCAACAAGGAGGACCATTCTCCATAAAAAATTTAAGACTTGGCAGCCGAAAACTATCTATTATAAACAAAGATTTCATTAAATAGTATTTTCTTTAAACCTTATTTTTCTCGTTATTTAGATGTTCTCGGGGTTCGATTTGGGCACCTAACCTTGTAATTGGTGTCTAAGTTTATTATAAACCATATTTCGGATAAAAATGGTTTAAATCAATAATTAAGTAAATATTCCCACATTAGTGCTAATTTAAATTTGCTCCAATTAGCCAAACGGTGTTTGATTTTGATTCCCAAACAATGGGCCAAGTCACTTTAAAAGTTAAATAACTTTTATTTAACCATGAAGGGATAAATAATTTGCAGGTCTTCTAACTAGTTTAATTAAATAATTTACTTATGTAAATTAAATAACCATACTAATGAAATGGATATTTATCACCCTCAACCCCTTGTATTAGTTAACTTTGATCTTATTATATAATTATAATTTGCACTTATACAAATTTAGTTATAAACCTTTAAATTTAGTCAATTGAGCTATAAATCTTTTGATGATTTGCTAATATAGTACATTCAGCTAATTTTGACAAAAAATTACTGACATGAATACTAGCCATCTTACATGACACAATCAATGCTAACATGGATAATTTTTGTAATATTTTAGAATTTTTTCCCCTTTTCTTTTCGCCTATGAAGGGGCTGCAACATAAGGAGGGAGAGAGAGGGGAAGGGGGAGAGAGAAAAGAAGGAGGTAATGGTGATTTGCTTCAAGTCCGGTCCGGTCTCACCCAAGAACCATCTCGCAGTTTCATGGATTGATATCGAAGTAATCTTTAAAGGACCGCCATTTCATCAAATGATTGCTTCGTCTCACTTGTTTATTTGTTTAAAAAAGTCAATTTTATTCCATTATGGAAAACAGCTAGTTTTGTTTTCTTAAGTTGGGCCTGGTGACGCGCGTGAAGACATGCGAAATGGAAACTTCGATTATAACGTGTATTCCGTGGTCCACGGAATTTTCCAATCACGGGCGAATAGTTTATTTAGACATAAAGTCGCAATTGCATGATTTCATTCTGGCCTGCTTGGATAGAACCTGCTCAACAACAATTCAGTAATATTTACTGGCCTTTGGAGCGTGCCAGAGGGAAAATTGCTTCGATCCAATCCTCGAAGAAGATTAGCTTACGATCAAGATGCGTGTACCTCACTTTCTTGTTAAGTGATGAACATCCAAATGAAAGAACAGGAGGAGAAAATACAATATCACCAGTTATAATTTGTAGATCGGCCATTTTTTTTTTCATAAGTATGTTCTGCAAAAATGATTGATTTAAACGCCATTTTCCTAAAAACAATTGCTTATAATACTTCAAATTATTAGCTAATAAAATATATTTTTATTATCGATAACAATCTATATCTAAATATTTTTGTGAATGATGAAAAAAATGCCATTTATACATTTTCTTAAGCGATATAAACTATCATTTTTTTTTTTTAAATGTTTTTCAAATCATTCATTTTTTGCAAAACATAGAACATAAATTGGAACTACTCTTATCATTCCCATTATATTAATCACTTCAAAATATGTGAGAAAATTGTCCAAAAATTTTAAACCTATTGTGTTAAAGCCAATTCAATCCTAATTTTTTTCAAATAAGTCAATATAGTTTTTAATCTTTCAATGATATTCCAATATAGTTTTTCGATTAATTTTGATTGGAAATTCTAGATGTGAACATTTTTTACAGTTTTTTTAATTTTTTTTGAGTTTTGTTCTTTTATTTTCATTTTCCCCTTCTCTTTTCTTGTTTTTATTAACTTTCCCAAAATAATGTGAGGATATACATGGTTAGCGGCTAACCAATCGTTGGGCACGAGCAAGGGTTGTGACATCCTTGCCTATTGGCCAACAAAGGCATGTAGGCCCTTGTTAGCCATTGCCAGGGCCTTGGTGACCCATGCCAGCCCCTTCGAAAAATAAAATAAAATCAATAGTTAAAAAAATAAAAAAAATAATAGAAAATAAAAAAAATTACAAAAATGATCCATGTCAGTGTAAGTTATGCCACATAGGACAACCTATATCCTCATTAGCGATTCTTGGTTAGAAAGTAAGTTTAAGAATGGATTAGCTAACGTAGAATATGTTTAGGATTTTCTAGATAATTATACCAAAAACAAATACATATCATATTCAGATGAAATTCATGCAAGTGTAAAGTTTGTCGGCCTAATTTTATTATATTATGAGACATACACGGGAATATACGATTGAGATGATATGTTTTGCGTGTAAAGACCGTTGCAATTCGGTCAATTGTTGCCCATTTATCATACCATTTGTTGCGAAAACGAGCGATCGAACAATAATATAGATAGAAGAAGAAAATAAATTAGATACCGGATTTACATGGTTTGGTCGTAAAAACCTATCCAATTCGGAATATTTAGAATTTCGCATTGAGCTAGGATCTGGTCAACCAAAATAAAAGTTTTGTCTTTTCTCTGTAGCTAACTTGCCGATTTCAACCAAAACATATCTTAATGTATTTTAAACAAAATCTAAGTCCAAGTCATATGTCGCGACCTCTTTTTTTTTTCGGCGCCCACAATCGGAGGCGAGCGCCTAAAGGAGGCTAATGGCTCGGCTGAATTTAGTATGCCCGGACTCTCCCAAGTCCACCAATTCACGACTTTAATAGTATGAGTTTTTAACCTGTAAATCAATTTTTAAAATGGAGTCGTCACTAATCGATTTGAGGTGGGTTGATTAGAAACCCAAGCGAAGTATCGGGAGAAATACTCACTCCTGCGCAACCAGAGAAATTAGGATCGGGAACTTGATTACACTAGTTAATTACTAATGCTCTTTCGTTATCTAATCTTGTTTAAACCCTAAGGCTTTTTGGATTTTTGGGGAATTTTCCATGCATTTTTTGGAGGAAAAACATTTTTTGAGTCTTTTTTTTTTTGACATAAAAGGGATTTCTTTTGGATTTTTTTTTGGTATTTTGGAAAAATACAAGTCTTTTTGGCTTTTTCATGAATTTTTGGTTTTTTTTGGATTTTTGCCATTTTTTGGAAAATATAGAATATTTTTGATTTTTTTGTTCGGAAAATAGATATTTTTTGGAAAATAAAATATTTTTTACTTTTTGGAAAATAAAATATTTTTACTGTTTTTTTAATACTTTTCGAAAATAAAACATTTTTTTTTGATTTTTTTAAAATAAAGTATTTATTTATTTAAAATATTATTTAAAATAAAAATTTTAAAAAACCTACCCGAGTCGATCCGCGACTTGGATTCGACCCAGGCCGGCGACCTGAACGCGGGCCCGACTCAGATTTTTTTCCTTTTTCTTTAAAAAAAAAAGAAAAGAAACGGCGTTGTGGTCTGGTGTTTAGGGACACCCGGCCCGGCCCGAAAACCCGGCCCCACGGCCCGACTCACAACCTGGCTCCCCTGCGAAAACCCTACCCGAATCCAACCTGACTTGGACCCAACCTCCGTCGCCCTTTAAATCGTGGAATCCCTACTCGGTTTTCCAAATCCGGATCCGCTTTGTGACCCGGAAATCGCAAACCCTAGGGTTTGCGAATCCACGGCGCCGAAGGTGGGGGAAACGGGAGCATTACGGCGGCGACGGCGGCGACGGTGGCTACGGTGGCTATGGCGACGGCAGTGAATGGTAAAGGCGACGGCCATTAGAGCTTCGGATGGACGGCGCAGGCAGGGCTCCATCGTCACCTGCTCTCGGCTTTGGCGCGGCATAGTGGCACAGCTTGTGGCGATGACGGCAACCTTTAGATCTGGATGGCGTCAGGACGGCGTTTGGGGCGGCGTCAAACCTGAATCGACGGCGGCCTTTAGATCTGGTTGGCGTCGGGATGGTGTTTGGGGCGGCGTTTTAGGCTGAATCAACGGCATATCTGAGCCTCGACCGTCCCTGTGCTTTGACTTCTCTTCTCTCTACAGGCTCGCTTGCCCGCGGCCTCCCCCAGCGAGACTCATATCCGCGGCCACGAGTCCTCGAACCCCCCTGAAGTCTCTTAGTGGGGTGTCCAAGGGCTGCGACTCGATCTGCCTCTCTCTCTGCAGGTTCGCTTGTCGGCGGCCTCCCTCAATGTCTCTCGGTGGGAGGTCGTTTAAGCTCACGACCCGCCTCCTCTCTCGCTCGCTCTTCGATTCCTCCCCCGAAGTCTCTCAGTGGGAAGATCTCCAAGCTTGCGATGCCCTTCGACGGAAGTTGTGCCCTCCTAATTATAGGCGAGGAGGTCCGGTCGATGGAGGGACTTGGCTGCCGGTCTTTGGCTTGCCGACCGGACTCCCGTAGCCCAATTGGTGTCTCATCTCAGCATTAAAGGCACACATTGAAGGCGCATGCGCGTTGTCCTCTCCTTCGGCGGCCTACCTCCGTGCCTCTCTACTGTAGGCTGCCCTTGAGCGCGTCGTAGGCCACCATGTGTGAGATGCAGAGGTGAATGAAGAAGAAGAAGATGGGAGGAAGAAGAAGAGCGGGGGCCGAGTCGTGCGAAGGGAAAAAGAAAGAAAAAGGGGCTGGTTGCTTTTTTTGCTTTTTGCTTTTCTTGTTTTTTTTTTGTTTTTTTTCTTGTTTTCTTTTTTTTTTATTGAATTTATCTGAAAAAGAGGCAAAATACATAAATAAAGAAACTTAAGCCTAATTAAAAACCTAATCAAAATTTAGGTGTCAATAGCTGCCCCTCTTTAAAGGTGAGCTCATAAAGGTTGCATTCAAAGACAAACTTGATACCTAAATTTTATCTATGCATGTGCAGCAGATTATATTCTATTTGAGACCTATTGTCTTATGCAAAAAAAGAGCACTACGACATTACACATACTAAGACAGATAAGAAGATACATGTAGTTACTTACCGGGTGTGAGTGACATAGGGCGTGAACCCCGAGTTTGGCAAGTATCAAGGCATCATCTTACCTAGTGATATGAAGAGGTTGCTTTTCTAGGGCTCGAACCTTTTCTCGGTCGCCTGTTAAACAATCAATGATTTGTTTAGGACCCGAACCTTTCTTCGGTCGCCTTGATGGGAAATTGCTCCTCCAGGACCTGAACCATTCTTCGGTCGCCTTGACGGGAAATTGCTCCTCCAGGACCCGAACCATTCTTCGGTTGCCTGTTGGAGCAATTAGTGGTTTGTCTCGGACCCGAACCATTCTTCAGTCGTTGTGATGCGAAATTGCTTCTCCAGGACCCGAATCATTCTTCGGTCGCCTGTTAAAACAATAAATGATTTGTCTAGGGCCCGAACCTTTCTTCGGTCGCCTTGACGGGAAATTGCTCCTCTAGGACCCGAACCATTCTTCGGTCACCTGTTGGAGCAATTAGTGGTTTGTCTCAGACCTGAACCATTCTTCGGTCATCGTGACGGAAAATTGCTTTTCAAGGACCCGAACCATTCTTCGGTCGCCTGTTAAAACAATCAATGATTTGTCTAGGACTTGAACCTTTCTTCGGTCGCCTTGATGGGAAATTGCTCATCTAGGACCCGAACCATTCTCCGGTCGCCTGTTGGAGCAATTAGTAGTTTGTCTCGGACTCGAACCATTCTTCGGTCACCGTGATGGAAAATTGCTTCTCTAGGACACGAACCATTCTTCGGTCGCTTATTAAAATAATCAATGATTGGTCTAGGACCCGAACCTTTCTTCGATCGCCTTGACGAGAGATGCATCGACCTTTCTTGGGGCATCTCATTTGTGGGTGCCTGATTTGTATCGAGGACACCAGTTGGTACCCAACCTTTCTCGGGAGATGCGCCGACCTTTCTCAGGGCATCTATTTTGTTGGGGTGTCTGACTTCAGTCAAGGATTTTGGTTGGAACCCGACTTTTCTCGGGAGGATGCACCGACCTTTCTCAGGGCATTGATTTGTGGAAGATACCTGGACTTTCATAGGCATATCAAAGAGTACCTAGATATTCACAGGTACCAACCTGAAGGATATTTAGGCCTTTGCAGGCGTCAAAAGGGGCATTTGACTGATCATAAGCATTGGAGGGGGTACTTGGATGATCACAAGTACGAATTCTTGAAGGATACCTAGATGTTCACAAGCATCGAAGGGATACTTGATAATTGAAAATATCGAGGACATACCTTGGGCATTCGTGAAGAATATCAAGGACGTACCTCGCATATTCGTGAAGGTCTCTCACCTCCTAGTGATTGGGAATATCTAGGACATACCTTGGATATTCATGAAGGTCTTGCACCTCCTGGTAAACGGGAATATTGAGGACGTACCTTGGATATTCATGAAGGTCTCTCACTTCCTGGTAATTGGGAATATCGAGAACGTGCCTCGTATATTCATGAAGGTCTCTCACCTCTTGGTAAAGGGGAATATCGAGGACGTACCTTGGATATTCACGAAGGTCTCTCACCTCTTGGTAATTGGGAATATCGAGGACGTGCCTCGTATATTCATGAAGATCTCTCACCTCCTGGTAAAGGGGAATATCGAGGACGTACCTGGGATATTAGTGAAGGTCTCTCACCTCCTGGTAATTGGGAATATCGAGGGCGTACCTAAGATATTCGTGAAGGTCTCTCACCTCCTGGTAATGGGAATATCGAGGGCGTACCTGAGATATTCGTGAAGGTCTCTCACCTCCTGGTAATGGGAATATCGAGGACGTACCTGAGATATTCGTGAAGGTCTCTCACCTCCTGGTAATGGGAATATCGAGGGCATGCCCCACATATTCGTGAAGGTCTCTCACCTCCTAGTAATGGGAATATTGAGGGCGTGCCCCGCATATTCGTGAAGGTCTCTCACCTCCTAGTATTATGTGGTATGAGGCTTACTTGGATTGCCGCATCCACTTAAAAGGGGTGAAACACCTGGATAGCCACAGGTGTACAAAGTACTGGAATACTTGGATGAACATAAGTATTTAATGATACGATCTGGGACCACTCAGGCTAGTCCAAGTGTGAGAAAGCATATATGGGTAACCACAGGCGCACAATGTGATGGAATACTTGAATGGCTACTAGTATTCAATGATACATTTTGAGGACAACTCAGATAGGTCGAGTGTTATGGAAAGGGAGTATTTGAACGGTGGTCGGTACTCAAAGACAAGAGGATACTTGGACATTCACGAGCATCCAAACTTTAAAGACAACTCGAATAGGTCGAGTGTCAACAGAGAGAGCACTTGAGCAATGGCAGGCACTCAAAAATAGGGGGATACCTAGCAATATCTCTGATCTCTAAGAGTATGTCTGCTATTTGCATAATATGCACACATGATTGTATATGCTGTAAATTTATGAGTTTAAATGTGATTTATGCATGACAATTTTGTCAGTTTTGCATCATCTGAGTTCCACTGGGGAAGATTTTGAAAGACAACCTTTATTCAGAACATAGATGTCTTGAGCATGCCAGATGAGGGACTTTCAATCTGAAAGGACTTTTCATTCACTCTCATGGAAAAGGCTGTCCTGACCATTGATGCAGGATTTATAAGGACCACACTATCTCACTGTCATCATGTCAACAAAAACTGAGTATTCTCGCAAGTGGTACGACTTTACCAATGTGAGAGGTCTTTGTTGAAATTGTGATGAAGACTTGGTCAACGGCTCATCAAATGGAACCATCGAGGTCGAAGCCGATGGACAAAAATGTTGCACGATCATCTCCGGGTTTACAAGTCAAGAACCCTGCGAAAAGAGATAAAGTAATCTTACTCGTACTTTTTCGAGCGATGCTTATGCACATATGAAATCCTACGTTAATTGAAGTGCCCTTAGTCTGAAGAGACTTTTACAATGGGAATGTGACGTAGACTTGGCTCACATGTAAGAGGGTGAGAGTTCGTGACTGTCTTGGCATTTGTCACTAGTCTTTCTTGTCAGATGGAGGTTCTATGGACCACAACAACAACTTTTTCTTGGCTGTATTTTTTACTAGGGGCATTGGCCTTACTTTTATCAGGCACAATGCTTTTTCATGCCCCTATTTTTATTCCAGTTCTTCATTTATGGGCATTGACCTTGCTTTTACCAAGTACACTACTTTTTTAATGCCCCTGTTTTCATTCTTGTCGTTAGAGGAACTAGCCTAGGTAAGTTCAATCACGACATTGTTGTTAGACTCTTGAGTCTTCATCTTCAGCTAGCGCTCAAGGCTATGTTGCTCAAATGGCAGTAATTTTCGTTTTGCCTCCATGTGATGGTGAAATTAGACTCAATTGGGTTGTACAATGAATACAAGTGCATGGTGGTTCATTGTGATTCAGCGATGGCGGAGCAATGGATGTGCCGAAGCCAGAGGCAGCACACCAGTTCGTTGGGTGAGGGCTCCGTCATGAGTTGGAGGGAGAGAGAGAGAGAGAGAGAGGGTAAATTCGGCAGAGTAAGGAGGGGGCAGTAATTCAGCCACAACAGACGAGTCGAAGTCGGAGGGGTGGCATGGTGGTTGGTTCATCGGAGAGAGGCTCGGTTGTGAATTGAAAGGACAGAAGGGGGGCAAAGTCACGAGTGGCTAAGCGTAGAGAGAGAGAGCGAGAGAGAACGAGAGAGAGAGAGAGAGAGAGAGAGAGAGAGAGAGAGAGAGAGAGAGAGAGAAATTTCCCTTAATAGTGGGGTCCACATGTGACATATGTTGCAAGTTCAATAGATTAGTAATTTGACATATTAGCACAACACCATGTCGCCCCTTTGGCCCTGGCTTGTCTATTGCCTTTGCCTTCTCTAAATCATACAATTTTTCACCTTGTCCATTTGTTGTCTGAAACCCTTCGAAGATGGGTTTGATCTTGCTGGTCAGGAGTTGAAGGTAGCATGGTGGTTCATTGTGATTCAGTGATGGCGAAGCAATGGACATGCCGAAGCTAGAGGCAGCACACTAGTTCGTTGGGCAAGGGCTCGGTCATGAGTTGGAGAGAGAGAGAGAGAGAGAGAGAGAGAGAGAGAGAGAGAGAGGGGTAAAGTTGGTAGATTCGGGAGGGGGCAGCAATTCAGCCATGATAGACGAGTCGAAGTAGGAGGGTTGGCATGGTAGTTGGTTCATCGGAGGAAGGCTCAGTTGTGAATTAGAGGGAGAGAGAGGGGCTAGAGTTAGAAGCGGCTAAGCGCGGAGAGAGAGAGAGAGAGAGAGAGAGATTTTCCCTAATAGTGGGGTCCACATGTGACACATGTTACAAGTTCAACAGACTAGTAATTTGACACATTGGCACAACACCACGTCGCCCATTTAGCTTTGGCTCGTCTGTTGCCTTCACCTTATCTAAACGATACAATTTTTTCACCTTGTCCATTTCTTGTCTGAAACCCTTCAAAGATGGGTTTGATCTTGCTGGTTAGGAGTTGAAGGTAGCACGGTGGTTCATTATGATCCAGCGATGGCAGAGTAATGGATGTGTCGAAGCCAAAGGCAGCACACTAGTTCGTTGAGCAAGGGCTCGGTCATGAGTTAGAGGGAGGGAGAGAGAGAGAGAGAGAGAGAGAGAGAGAGAGAGAGAGGGCAAAGTCGGCAGAGTCGGGAGGGGGCAGCAATTCAGCCACGATGGATGAGTCGAAGTCGAAGGGTTGGCGTGGTGGTTGGTTCATCTGAGGGAGGCTTGGTTGTGAATTGAAGGGAGAGAGAGGGGGCAGAGTCAGGAGTGGCTAAGCGCGAAGAGAGAGAGAGAGAGAGAGAGAGAGAGAGAGAAATTTCCCCTAATAGTGGGGTCCACACGTGACACATGTTGCAAGTTCAATAGACTAGTAATTTGACACATTAGCATAACACCACGTCGCCCCTGGCTCTGGCTCATCTATTGCCTTCGCCTTCTCTAAATCATACAATTTTTTCACCTTGTACATTTGTTGTCTAAAACCCTTTGAGGATGGGTTTGATCTTGTTGATCAGGAGTTGAAGGTAGCATGATGGTTCATTATGATTCAGCGATGGCGGAGTAATGGATGTGCCAAAGCTAGAGGCAGCACATTAGTTCGTTGGGCAATGGCTCGGTCATGAATAGGAGAGAGGGAGGGAGGGAGGGAGAGAGGGTAAAGTTGGCAGAGTCTGGAGGGGGCAGCAATTCAGCCACGACAGATGAGTCGAAGTTAGAGGGTTGGTGTGGTGGTTAGTTCATCGAAGGGAGGCTCGGTTGTGAATTAGAGGGAGAGAAAAGGGGTAGAGTCAGGAGCGGCTAGGCACGAAGAGAGAGAGAGAGAGAGAGAGAGAGAGAGAGAGAGAGAGAGAGAGAGAGAGAGAGAGAGAAATTTCCCCTAATAGTGGGGTTCACATGTGACACATGTTGCAAGTTCAATAGACTAGTAATTTGACACACTAGCACAACACCACGTTGCCCCTTTGGCTCTGGCTCATCTATTGCCTTCGTCTTCTCTAAATCATACAATTTTTTCACCTTGTCCATTTGCTGTCTGAAACCCTTCGAAGATGGGTTTGATCTTACTGGTCAGGAGTTTAAGGTAGCATGGTGGTTTATTGTGATTTAGCTATGGCAGAGCAATGGATATGCTGAAGCCAAAGGCAGCACGCTAGTTCGTTGGGCAAGGGCTCGGTCATGAGTTGGAGGGAGGGAGAGAGAGAGGGTAAAGTTGGCGAAGTCCGGAGGGGGCAGCAATTTAGCCACGATGGACGAGTCGAAGTCAGAGGGTTGGCGTGGTGGTTGGTTCATCGAAGGGAGGCTCAATTGTAAATTGAAGGGAGAGAGAGGGGGCAGAGTGAGGAGTGGCTAAGCACGAAGAGAGAGAGAGAGAGAGTGAGAAATTTCCCCTAATAGTGGGGTCCATATGTGACACATGTTGCAAGTTTAATAAGCTAGTAATTTGACACACTGGCTGTCGCGACCTAAATTTTCAGGGCAATCCTAAAGTTTAGGTTAATGGATTACTAAGTCCGAAAACTTGGCACGGACCCTCCTAAGTCCTACCAATCGCGACTTGATAGAAATTAACTCATTTAAACATGCAATTTCAATTCAATTTGGAGTCGCCACTAACCAATTAGGGTTGATTAGAAACCCAAATAATGTATGGGAGAATACTTTATTTTTATGAACCAGAGATTCAATAAGTCCGGGGACATGATTACATTAGATTAGTCTAACGCCCTTTCGGTACCTTTTATTTTAATTTAAAAAATATTTAGCAGACAATGTTAATTAATTTTAACCTAAACTACTAACATGCAAATGGTGGCCATGCAGGTGCACAATCAATAAAATAACATTCAAATAAATATATAAATAAATGCTAATAAAATGCATGTCCTAAGCATGATTTCTAAATGACAGGACACCTACTTTTCTTTTTCTTTAAAAAAAATATTAATTATGTGCAATCTTAATTTAAATTTGATATGCATGAGTTTTACTTTAATTACATATGAGATGCAATTCATGTGACATAATTTAAATCATTACAATATGTATGATATGAGATATATGACGTCGTAATTCTATATGCATGTTCTTTTTTATGATTTTTTAATGATTTTTTTTATTACACATATGCAACCTTGCACTAACAATGACGACATGAAATATGATCAATTATAAACTAATTTATTAACTAACCAAGTAAATGACCCCTTGTGTTTTCTTTTTCAAATGACTTAATGATTCTTATTAAAAAGAAAATAATGATGCAATATTAATCTTCGGCCTTTTTTATTAAAAAATGCATGACTAGAATATTAAAATATTAACCTATGACCCACTAACTAAGGCGCAACATGTGGTGTACACATTATGAAATCTATATAACCTAAATAACATTTTTTTTGTTCTTTTTTTTTATTAAAGGAAAATTAACCTAATCCTATATGAATCTAAAAAATATCGAAACGCAAAGCTTTAAATATGAAATGCATATGGACCTAAGTACTTAAATTCTAGATATGACTATGATATGATATGTGATGTGCAAATAACAATGATGCATCAAAATATATGTACTATTGAAAATTTATCTATGTAAATCAATGACATTTCAATGATGCAAAGCAAATCATGAATTTGCCATGAAAAGTCGAAATAATCAAAAATCTAACCCAACGTCTCACGGGTCAATATTTTTGATTATCATAACTTAATATGACAAATTTCCTAATGATAAAAATAAATCAAAACAAATCAAGTTAGAATAAAAATAATAAGTAATTAATAAAAAAACTATGAAACCAAATACCTAAAAATTTACCTAGTCTAACTCACGGTACTTGAAGAAATGGCGATGACGGAGTAATGGTTGAACTGCGATGGTGGCTCGCCAAGGGTGAAGGGTCCTGGTGACCGGAGCTGGGGTGGTCGTCGGAGAGCACGTGTAGCTGGCGATCGGGCGCCGCGAGCAACAAACGTGGAAGGCCGGGGTCTGGGCGCTACAAAAGGCAGGTCGTGCGGCGGAACAGGAGTGGCGGTGCTGGTGCAGTTGGCAGCGGAGCGCTTCGTGGGTCCGAACGGTGGCGTGGCTGCAGGTGGAGTAGAGAGTAGATTTCCGGTGAGGCTCGGCATCGTGGTGGTGCGGCTGATTTGGGGCTTCGGTAGCGTCGGTCGCTTGAGCGTGCAGCAAATTAACCTCAGGTGGCGTCACAAGTCGTCGGCAGCAGCAACCAACGGCAAAAGGGCGCTTGGGCCATCGGAGCAAGGGCGAAAATGATGTGCGGCGGGGGATGCGCGCCGCGGAGAGACTGGCGAACGGCCAACGAAAACGGCAATGACAGAGGCGCAATAGAGCAGGGTGGCTACGGTGTTCGCGGACGAGCGTTGCGAGCGTGAAAAAAAAAAAAAAAGAAGCGGAAACGGCCGTTGCAACTGGGCAGAGCAAAAATCGAAGCCGGCAGGAGGAAGGTGGAAGCGTGCAGCAAAGAAAGAAAGTGATGAACAGTAAATGTCCAATTACCTTTTTCCTTTTTGCTTTCTTTTTACTTTTCCCCCTTTCCTTCCTTTTGTGTTTCTTTCCTTCTCTCGACAACTCCACGGACGGCTCCTTCTCTCCCTTCCTTTTTCTTCTTTTTCTAACTTTTCTCTCTCACTTGACACTCTCTCTCTTCCTCTGTACTCTGCCTTTTATTTTTCTGCTTTTCAAAGAAACCTAAAGCTTGAAAACTCTAGCTTCTCTTCTGAATTTTTCCTTTGAAAATCGAGAAAGAGCCCCCCTCTGAACCAAAGACTTGCCCTCTTTTATAGAGGAAAGACTCAAAATCGTTGAAGATTTCCCGATATCTACTCATCTTCTCAACAAAAAATGGCTCCAAAAATCAAACGGTTAATTTTTTTTAAATTTTGAAATGAGAATATATTTTCAACAACAAAGATTTTCAAAAACCGAATTTTATTTAATTTATTATTATTATTAAAATATTAGGTGTCAACACTGGCACAACACCACGTCGCCCCTTTGGCTCTGGCTCATCTATTGCCTTCGCCTTCTCTAAATCATACAATTTTTTCACATTGTCCATTTGTTGTTTGAAACCCTTCAAAGATGGGTTTGATCTTGCTGGTTAGGAGTTGAAGGTAGCATGGTGGTTCATTGTGATTCAACGATGATGGAGCAATGGATGTGCCAAAGCCAGAGGCAACACACTAGTTCGTTGGGCAAGGGCTCGATCATGAGTTGAAGGGAGAGAGAAAGAGAGAGGGTAAAGTTGGCAGAGTCGGGAGGGGGTAGCAATTCAGCCATGACGGACGAGTTGAAGACGAAGGGTTGGCGTGGTGGTTAGTTCATCAAAGGCAGGCTTGGTTGTGAGTTGACGGGAGAGAGGGGGGGCAAAGTCAGGATTGGCTAAGCGCGAAGAGAGAGAGAGAGAGAGAGAGAGAGAGAAATTTTCCCTAATAGTGGGGTCCACATGTGACACATGTTGCAAGTTCAATAGATTAGTAATTTGACACACTAGCACAACACCATGTTGCCCCTTTGGCTCTGTTTCGTCTATTGCTTTTGCCTACTCTAAATCATACAATTTTTTCACCTTGTCCATTTGTTGTTTGAAACCCTTTGAAGATGGGTTTGATCTTGCTGGTTAGGAGTTGAAGGTAGCACGGTGGTTCATTGTGATTCAGCGATGGCAAAGCAATGGATGTGCCGAAGCTAGAGGCAGCACTCTAGTTCGTTGGGCAAGGACTCGATCATGAATTGGAGGGAGAGAGAGAGAGAGAGAGAGAGATGGTAAAGTCGGCAGAGTCGGGAGGGGACAACAATTCAGCCACGATGGACGAGTCGAAGTCGGAGGGTTGGCGTGGTGGTTGGTTCATCAGAGGCAAGCTCGGTTGTGAATTGAAGGGAGAGAAGGGAGAGAGGGGGTAGAGTCAGGAGTGGCTAAGCGCGAAGAGAGAGAGAGAGAGAGAGAGAGAGAGAGAGAGAGAAATTTCCCCTAACAATTGGGTCCACATGTGACACATGTTGCAAGTCCAATAGACTCATAATTTGACACACTGGCACAACAGTGGTACCCAATATTTTCTTCGATGATTAGTCTAAGTACACGCATTCTTCTCAAGGACTTACCCCAATTCATACGCATGTAAATTAAAGAAGGGAGGTCGGGTCAAACTTCTCTATGAATGCCTTGTTACAAGATAAGATCTCATCATAATCAAATCTTCGTTAGAAAAAAAACCATTTTCCGTGATGAATTAATACATTTTGCTCTTATCTTTTTGGGTTATCTCATACTCTAGATTAGTTGTTATAGTTTTGTTTGTCCCGATCATTATAGTTCTAGCTTTTTACGTGCTAAATTTTAAATTATGTGACGTTGCTGCCATAAAGTTTTGATCTTTATAATTTTATTGAATTATGTAAGCTCTTCTTGCCATCATTCGCCTTCGTAATATTTTGAAATAGTTGAAGGGTGCTGAAATGCTCCATTATTCTCAACAAAAAATTAAATTAGTTTCTGCCCGCATCAAGATTTCCAAAAGATGCATAAACTAAGGCAATATTCAAAGCTCTTATTTCAAAATGACGATCCACAACTGCCGTTCAACTTTTTGCTCCATTTGTAGGTGTAAATGACCATTTCCAATCAACACTTTTTGGTTCTGTGCTGTAATGGGATGATCTGGAAGGGACCTTTGTATGGCTACCAGACACCCGCTAGGGTTTGGAAAATGACCTGCTAGAATTTTTGCCCGATGACGAGATTGCGATTTTGCCCGATGCACGAGGGTCACGAGTGTCGGTTGGGACAATTTGCCTACAAGGTTGTCAATTTGTATATTTTAAAAGTCGTCGGTTCTTATTCTTCGTAATGCAATAAAATCAGGTTGGTCTCTAAAAACGGGGCCCACTTCATCCCTACAAAAAAGTAATCCTTGTTATGTTTGCCATAAATTGTGGATTAATAACTTCGATATGAATGAAACTTGGAAGTTTATGACGATTATATTGTTAATTTATTAATGGGAAAAAGTGTGATCGGGGGGATGAATGCTAACAATTCTTCGTGGCATGACTGGCGCTAATATAGACAATTTTAAATGATAATTTAATATTTTTGAGTTTTTTTTTTATAAATTTTCTTTTTGTTTTCTTCTTTAGTTCTTTCTCTAGCTGATCACCAAACCTCGGTGACCAGCTTTGCCTCATTGTGAAGTTTTTACATAATCCTTCGTGTTTATTTCCAACTAAATCATTTGATTGATTGATTTCAATTGGGAAATACAATTGTTATCTTTTTTTCTCATCGCTTTGGTGATCCGAAATGAGAAAATATTAGGTTACTACTGTTGTCCTAGCGCATCAAATTACAAGTCTACTGAGCTCGCGACAGGTGTAGCAAGTGAGCCCCACTATCAAAGGAAATTTGAACTCCTTTGTAGAAGTCCTCTCTCCTATTCTAGATCTACTCAGGTTCTCTCTCTCTCTCTCTCCAAATCACAATCGAACCCTTGTCCAATGAACCAACCACTGTGACGCCCCTCTGGCTCTGGCTTGTCCGTCGCCTCCACCTTCATCGAATCGTCGAATTTTTTCACCTTGTCTGTTCATTGTCCAAAACCCTTTGGAGATGGATTTGATCTTGCTAGTCAGGAGTTGATGGCGACACGGTGGTTCATTGCGATTCAACAATGGTAGAGTAACGGACTTGCTGGAGGGTAGAGTCGGGAGGGGTTGCAATTTAGCAACAGCGGAGACAACGGATGAGCCGGAGGGGTGGCATGGTGGTTGGTTCATTGGAGGAGGGGTCGGTCGTGAGTTGAAGGGAGAGAGGGGGCAGAGTCAGGAGGGGTTGAGCATGGGAAGAGAGAGAGGAATTTCCTCCAATAGTGGGGTCCACTTGTGATGTGTCGCAAGGGCAATAGACTTGTAATTTGATGCATTATCCAATATTTTCTCGTCAATGATTGGTCTAAGTACACACGTTATTCTCAAAGACTTACCCCAATTCATATGCAAGTCCATTAAAGAAGGGAGGTTAGGTCAAGCTTCTCTATGAATACCTTGTCACAAGATAAGATCTCATCAAAATCAAATCATTCTTAGAAAAAAATCATTTTCCATGATGAATTAATACATTTTGCCCCTATCTTTTTGGGTTATCTCATACTCTCGATAAATTTATTTAATTTTATTTGCCTTGATTATTATAGTTCTAGCTTTTCACATGTTAGGTTTTGAACTATGTAACGTCGCTGCCATAACGTTATGATCTTTATAATTTTATTGAGTTACGTGAGCTCTTCTTGCCACCATTCTCCTTCGTAATATTTCGAAATAGTTGACGGTTTTGAAATATTTCATTTTTCTAAACAAAAAATTAAATTAGTTTCTGCCCGCATCAAGATTCCCAAAAGAAGCATAAGCTAAGGTAATATTCAAAGCTCTTATTTCAAATGCTGTTTGACTTTTTGCTCCATTTGCAGGTGTAAATGACCACCATTTCCAGTCAACACTTTTTGGTTCCGTGCTATTATGGGATAATATGGAAGGGACCTTTGTATGGCTACTAGATACTTGCTAGGGTTTTTCCGGTTGGAGGAAGGACTTTCACGTAGACTTTGAGGGAGGATTCAACGATTGCATGCATCATTCGACCACACCTAGGATGAATACGCTTGACAAATGCGATGTCCATAATAATGATTGGCTAAAGTTCTTGACTTGGTACAGAAGAAAAGTGATACAACATCATGGCTTCATCTCAGCGGATAAAATTCTTGGAAAGAGGAAAGGCATAAAGTGACAAACTATATCTTGGGCAACAACTCGAACAATCCTCAAAACTTGAATTATTTGCCAAAGCAAATAGGCTAGTAAAGAAACCTCCATTTGATGTCCAAAAGTGTGGAATCCAGAGTCTCCAGAATCTACAAAAAGAACACGAAAACACGTGACCGGAAGAATATAGGTTTGTTTTTATAAATAGAATATCCAGATCATGATGGTTCGGTGGAAGTGAGATTACTGAGAGAGAGAGAGAGAGAAGGGGGGCCCGGGGGGGGGGTGTAGTTACTCTCACTCTCTCTATGCTATCATCAACTTCATCGCCGATCAAACTGCCGCTGGTTCAGTTCGGGAGGATTTCATTACCCAGAAAGAAGGGGGTCACTGGTTCAGTTCTTACTTGCAAAGTAAACAGGACCAAGCTAATTGTACTTAGCCTCCTGGAAAATTAAGTTTCTGGTCCGGTTGCTTGAGAAGCGGGGAGATCCCTCATTGGCCTCGTTTTGTATGGGAATAATCTCAATAGTTTCGTAGACTCAATGGTCCACATCTGTTGGGAACTTGAGCAACCTAAAAGAACTCTCTCTCTCTCTCTCTCTCTCCCTACTGATGATCTTTCCGAACCTATTTCTGTTGCAATAAGCAGGAACTTGTAATTTTTTTTACCAGAGTTGAGTGAGGACGTCGAGCGTGCAGCCCAGGGTGCCTTCGAGGATCCTCCAATCGCTAACACCCTGGCTGTCGGTCTGAGCCACAAAGGTCACGTCCATGCATGAGGCGTATGCATCAAACATGGGCACCCACCAAGGACCCAAGTGCAGCCTCCGCTTGGCTTTCACCTCTATGTTGATGGTCACATTCCTGCGGTCCTTCAAGGCGCTCACCAGGCCCTTCGCGCTCAAGTCATTGATGTTCACCACTTTTGCCATGGCTGGGACTGTGGTCACATTGCTAGGGCCCTGAGTGAAGGCGGGAATGACCAAGTGATGAGGGAGAGGGAGTTGGCCAAAACTCAAAAGGAGCTTCACGTGAGTGTACTTGATGGCGATGAGCTTACTAGGATTCTTGACGGAGAGAGAGATGTTCCATCGGACAGTGGAGATGTTGGGGGACGAAATGGAAGAGTCCAGGTTGAGCCCGAACTCCGGTGGCATCAAGGCGGGTATTGCCAGGAAGATCACCATAGCTAGGGCAAGAATGGCGGGTACAGCAAATGCGACACAGTGGCCAATAATAAGCTTGTACCTGGAGATCCGCAGCGACCCTGGAGATGGGAGAGGTGATTCCGGATCATTATCCGGATGGGGTTGGTTGGCATGGAGGGCTCTCATTTGGGATTTTCGTGTTAAGTGCGCTCTTTTTCCCCCTAAAATTATAACCGTGTGAAGTTTTGTGAGCACGCAGGCCATTTAAATGGAGAGGAGTGAGGTATTGGAATGGGGAAGTTTCGTGTGATTTGAGTCGAAATTACTGAACTCTTTCCTCTGAACAAACGAATTGCAAAGGCCTCTGCTAATTTTTGTCAAGTGAAGTCAAGTCTGAAAGAGAGAGAGCATTCCCTCGTTTACACATTGGCTACTAATCAACTGTTTGATTAGTAGCGAATGTGAAATCTAACTAAATCTGGCAAAATGGGTCAAAAATCTATTTAATAACCCAATATGGCTTGGCTTGGTTCTTTTTTTGCATTTGCTTTATTTATTTTTTGTATGGGTATTAGAACTGTATAATCAGCAATTAAAACCAAAAAAACATTGCATCAAATAATGTATTATTAAACAGACATTAACCAATTAACCAATATATTAAGATATCTATTATATTTAAATGAAAATCAAAGCCCGAACACGTTTCATGAATTGTGAATGGATTGGATTAGACTTTCATTACCACCTTCACGTCCCATCCATAACCCAACCCCGAGCTCTCTCACTTACTCGACATGCCGGTCCTTGGAACCATGCATTCTTTGAAGGGAACAATATAAAGAGAAAAATGCTAAAAAAGATTCTTGAGAAGGGTTGGATATGTGTTAACATATTTCTACTGCAAATTAATGTATTAAATGGGCCAATTTGGTTGGGACCGTTTATGGTTCAAGTCAAGTTCGACCTGACTCACTCATTTAACGGGGCTAGATCTGACATTTTTATTGTTTGCTATCCGCTTGGGTTGATTCGGTTCTTGATGGGGAAACGAGGGAATTCTCTCTCTCTCTCTCTCTCTCTCTCTCTCTCACAGAGACAATAACATTTTTTCAGTTTTTTTACTTTCCACTACCTCTCACAAAAAGAACAGCGGATTGCGAGTATGGTCTTTGAGCTCACCACCTCTCTCCAGGTGCTGTGGTTATCGATGACTTACGGCGATCGGAAGCACACCGCTTTCCCGAATCCCTCTACAGGCAAGAGGCCGCTTTTCATTCATGTCGTGACTTTTCACTACCTCAAGTTTTGGTATGTTCACGTGGTTAGATAGAAATTAAGTGTTAAATTCTACTCAGAATTTCATCATTCCCTTAGATTTTTATAATTTTTTTTTTTGTAAGATACAAGAGTTGAATCTCACATTTGAAACTAAACGTTCTCAAAGACATAGATTTTCAGTTTGAAAAGCATAATTATACATGTCGGCACGAAATTTTAGGATATGTCCATCCCTCACTAGGCGTCCTGATTATCCTTTAAAATTGAGTCCTTTGAGGTGGAGGGCCTTTTTCTCATTTTCATTTTCACATGTGAAAAGAAGAAAACTTCTCTGGGTTGCGGCAATTTTGACATTGCTACGTGTGCTTCATTGTCATGAGCAGGAGTGATAACGTGTTTTCCAATTGTACTTAGTGGGTAAGTTTAAAGAAACTCCCAGCTATATTCTACGAATCATTTGCACTTTATTTTGCCCATAATTAATATTTTAAGCACTTAGTGACTATGTAGCACGGACACGCGATACAGATACGCGACATGATACGACACGTCGGCACATTATTTCTTAAAATTAGAGATTTCCGACACGTTAAGACACGTTATATATCAAATAAATATTTTTATTTTTAAATAATTTAATTCAAATTCAATATATTTATTTTTTGAAATCATTTTTTAATTTCATTTATTTATTTTTCTGATTAAACAAAATCCCCATTAAGGTCCACCCAACTCTATACTTTCCCTCATCAATTTACCTTCACCCCCAAATTTACTTTTCTTTCCCTCCCACCATAGTCCATTCTCCCCACCCCACAAATTCTTTTTTTTTTCTTTCCCTCCCCACCATCGTCCATTTCCCCCCACCTGTCTTGTCAATTTCCCTCCCCCAAAATACGTGATGGCATCGGACTCTCATTTTTTTTTAATTATTTCTGAGTTTCTTCAGAAACCCTAGCTCCTTTACTCCTCCTCGCCGCTTGCGCATGACCCTTCCTCTTCTCCTCCTCTCGATCCTTCTCCTTCCTCGCCGCTCGCTGCACGACCCCTTCCTTGCCGCTTGCCACTCGCTGCACAACCGCCTTCCTCTCGCCTTCGGTCCTTTCTCCTCGCAACTATAGTGCCTCAGTCTATTCTCAGCTATCTCTCGCCGTCGCTCACTGTCTGCTCCCTTGCCTTCCACCCTCCTGGACACACCTGTCAAAGCTTATCGAGCAAAGATTGACTACGTGTCAAAAAAACCGACACGCGTTGATCACATGTCCGACCGTGTCCAAGCATGTCGATGTGTCTGACACGCTCTGACACGTGCCAGACACGACACGGAAGCACCGTGCTTCATAGCTTAGCGACATGAAAAATTTCATAACAAATTGAGAAAATATTCTGTAATATCAAAGTGTCATGTTAGCCATGGACGTGGCGTGCTTATACCTAGTCATACCCACTCAGGGTTTGACACATTGCAAAGTCATATAATTAAATACAAGGCCCTGCAAAAGCTGGAGTTGGGGGATCATAGATGCATAGCAGCTGCATTAAAAAAATTGTAATGGCCGCCCAGCTCTTCTCTCCCCTCCAACCCACTCTTTCCTTTTTGACAAAGGAGAACAACCGAAAATTGCTCTTTGCTTGAACGCTCCTTCCCCAACTCCACCTTCATCCTCTCACTCTCGCAAATCCGTTCCTCTCCTCAATGCCTCGCCCTTGTCAAGACTCGGACTCGACCTGCCCAAGGCTCCAGGTCTTGCTACTCGCCCTTGAAGGACCCATTGCCAACTGGAGCAACCACCCTTGTAAGGAGACGATCCTCCTCAAAAAGGGAGTTCGAGTGGTTTCTCAATGAAAGAAAAGAAACAAGCAATTCTCCAATCTATAATACGTGCTTTATCTAAGTAAAAGAAGGTTCTTCTTAAGCATTACAAAGGCATGAAAGTTTATCCAATTAGTCCTAAATATTGCTATTCACACCAGCAACTCTTTGTTTTATCACAATTTTTATGATATTTTACTACCAAATTATCTTTGCTGAGATCAATTTGGCGTTTGTTTAAGAATTGACTTAGGCTGTAGCTTGTCTTGTCGTCTGAAAAAACCTCCTTTTCTCAGATAAATGATGAATTATAGTTTGGAAAATTTCTTTCCTTTCGTTGAGAAACCAATCGAAGTCCCTTTTCGAGGAGGACCATCCTTGGGAGGGCGGTTACTCTAGTAAGGCGACAGGTCATTCAGGTAGAGCAGTGAGACCTCGGGTCTTGGGCAGGTCGAGTCTGGGAATTGGCAAGGTCGAGGCGTTGGGGAGAGGAATGGAAAGGCGAGAGCGAGGGAAAGAAGGTGGAGTTGGGAAAGGAGCGTTCGAGCAAGGAACGATTTTTGGTTGTTCTCCTTTGTCAGAAAGGAAAAGGTCGGTCGAAGGAGGAAAGAGGAGCCGGGCAGTCATTTCAAATTTCTTAAAAGAGCTGCTATCCCTTTATGATCCCCAGCTCCAACTTTTGCGCCGCCTTCTATTCAATTATATGACTTTGCCACGTCTCAAACTCTGAGTGGGTAGGACTAGCGCACTGAATATTCTCCACTTTAATCCCCCGGACCTCAGTCAAGTAATTTGCTGCCAAATCAGACACGTCTTTAAGCCCGCCGTTGGGTTTTGAAGTGAGTGAATCGCTATGTTTTTCAAGTCGTGGGAAAGTATACCTCATGACAACAGGCTTGCCAAGACGACGACGGCTCTCTCGTGAGTCATGTTGATTCCACCTTGGACAAACCCTCTGGTAAGAAAATGTTGCGTGGAATTCTTTTTCCTCCTTGTTATTGTCTTTTTCCCATGTTCATTTCTAACCACCTAAAACCTAAAACGTACGTAGGCACCTCATATAGCCCTTTTTTTTTTTTTCTTTTCAGTTTTCTTAGACTCGAATAATATGAATGTCGGCAGTATCCTTCACGAGAAATCCGAAATGACATGGCAAGAATTAGTTTTTCGTTCTTGTAAAAGCAGGGAGAATATTTCCATGGATGAAAACTCCATGCACGAGGAGGACAGCTCAATCTGATGAAGTGATAACCACAAGAGATCAACTATTCAGTTTGACCGTTCGGAGCAATCAATTACCCAAAGTCTGGTCACAAACTAGACCCTTCAAACACGTCGCACCTTAACGTTCTTTCGACCGTACAAAAGAAAGTGAAGAGGAATTTGTCCTGCGAAGACCTGGGCGTTTCTGGCTCTGAGGTGACTTCTCGATGATCTATGCATCCCGCAATTATGAGACGCTGAATGCCGTGTGAGCGATTGTACTCTTCCTACTTAATTATTTGCAACTGGTAGGGCCGTTGAATGAATAGATCGAATCAAAAAGAGTTCGACCAATATTGATCTATATTTCTATAATACAATTATAGTAACCTATATTCGACTTGACTTATACCTAATTTATATCAGATCCAATCCAAATTCAATTTCTTATTACTTTTCTCCTTAAATTCTTGTTTTAAAGAATGGATGACTTCATGTATCCGCTCAGGTTGTGGGCTAGGACTTCGCATTGTTTTGCATAAATTTAGATATCAAGTAATGGATGTGGGCGTGAAGATGGTAGTGACACAAAGGTTTGTGGATCTTTGCTTGGGTGAGGAACAATGCTCCGGCTCTTATGAACCTATTCATTCCCATCTAGATGTCGTTGTTACGTTGTCATGTTGGAGAAACATCTCAAATTATTTTTTGATGATCTAAATGTTATAATATGTAATATCTTTTTATTATTCTAAATATGATCCCAATATTGTATTCCCAATAAATTCCGATTTATTGCCCAATTTATTACCCACGTGTATTACGTGATATTTGTCCATTAATATGTTACCATAACGATCTTGATAGAAAATATCAGTAACGTAATAAAGGGAATAAAAACATCATGTCGTCTAGTCCAAACCTTATCACGATAGAAAACACACCATCATTTTTTAGGGATATTAGCTAGTAAAACGGGATGTACAGTTCCCCATATTGCAAATCAATCGTGCTGTATGGATCCATCAAAGGTTTTGAGGTTTCCCACTTTGCAAATTTTCATCAATGGTTGGAGGTATGTTAATCTTTACGTTTTCGCAAATCGATCCCGAATTTTGTACGAATTTATCCATTGAGATTGTCAAGTTTTAGTTTATATATAATCTAACGGTTGGTATCAGAGCATGTTTACAATCTCTGTCTTGGTGACACTTTTGGAATTTATTTTCATTGAATTATGTGTGGGTAAATTCGGATTTCTATATGGCTTGGACCGAAATTTAGAATTCCGGCCAAATTCGGGCGACCCACCACGCGATAATGGATCTGCATGATCACACCGTCAAAATTTTTCGGCATATTATTGATCGTCGGAGGTTAATCGAGCAATGAAATTTTGGTGGTTAGGGTTTTATAGGGCAGATCGTTTTTTGGCTTAATTTTGGTCAATACATTAGTCATTTTTGCCGAATCTTGAAATTATTTATTCATCTCGACAATCTCTTCGAAACCCATCAACCAATTTGGTCGGACATGGGTTGTGGGAGGAGACCTAGGTGGCGGAACAGACCAGGTCGCGGCGGAAGAAGCAGCGGAAGAGAAAGGCCAAAGAAGGCCTCGGGCGCATGTGTCGCACGTACCCGAGGGCTGCAGAAAGCGAGTGCAACGCACGCGCTCGAAGGGTTGCAACAGGCGCATGCGACACACGCGCCCGAGGGGCTGAAGCGGGCATGTGCACATGCGTTGCACGCACCCGAAGGGAAACGAACGCGCGCCTATGATTTCTCAATTCTACCGCTCCGCATTTAGGAAAATTGCGATTCTGCCCTTGCTTGCATAAAATTCCGATTTTGCCCCCTGAGGCATTGAAATTTACCTTTTGGGCATAAAATTCCTGTTTTGCCCCTTAAAAGTAAAATTCCAATTCTGGCCTTGCGTGCAAAATTGCAGTTTTACCCCTTTTGCACGTGATTTTACTGTTCGACCCTTATGTGCAATTTTATGAATTTTTTTTCATAAAATTAAATGTCTAGTGATCCGTATATATTTAATTAATTAAGGATTAGCCACAACATCTTTGATTATATTAAATTATATATATTAAGAGCCTTTCGATCACATGTAGTCAAAGACAATAATTGTAATTATTCACATTAATATTATGAATTTTATCCCACAGTAATTTTTAATATATTAATGTGATTAATTATGATGAAATATTATTTTAAATTTCTTAATTTACCCACAAGGATTAAGGAAGGTAATATAATTTGATAGTTTCATCATGAAGTAATTATGAATCAATTTAAATTAGAAACTTAGCTCACGATCACATGTAGTTAAAGACAATAATTGTAATTATTCACATTAATATTATGAATTTTATTCCACAGGAATTTTTAATATATTAATGTGATTAATTATGATGACATATTATTTTATCCTTCTTAATTTACCCACAAGGATTAAGGAAGGGAATATAGTTTGATAGTTTCATCATGAAGTAATTATGAATCAATTTAAATTAGAAACTTAGCTCACAGGTAGTTTTTGATGTTATGTGATTCATATTTTATAACATGTTTTACATTGGTAAAATATGATTTAAGTTTATTTGCCTCAAATATATTGATACATAAGTTTTATTTGATTATGATGTAGTCTTACCACCTACGATTAATTCTGGTATAATTGTTTCTGAGCTTAATAGAAATAACTTTAAAGAATGGAGGGAATTAGTTCTTCTTCAATTGGGGTGCATGGATCTTGATTATGCTCTAAGGTCAGACGAACCACCTGAACCTACTGAGAATAGTACTCATGCTGAATATACTCATTATGTTCAATGGGAGCGGTCCAATCATTTCAGTGTGATGTACATAAAGACAAAACTCTCTGCTAGTATCCATGGTTCAGTCATTCAGCAAAACAATGCCAAGAAATTGCTGGAGGTTATCAATGCACAATTTGAGTCTTTAGAGAAGGTGCATGCTATGACCCTAATTATGAAATTATCCTCATTGAAGCTTACCAATGCAAGAGGTGTGCGTGAGCACATCATGAAGATAAGGGACATTGCAGCTTAGCTGAAGAATCTTGAGGTTGTGATATCAAAACCCTTTCTTGTATACTATATCCTAAATACTCTCCCACAAGAATATGTCCCTTTCAAGATCGTTTACAATACACATAACACTAAATGGTCAATCAATGAACTCATGACCATGTGTGTTCAAGAGGAAGAGACGCTACTAATGGAGAAAGGAGAAAGTGCTCATATGGCAACACAGGATAAGATAAAGGGCAAGGCAAGCAGAAGGGAAAATGTAAGATGCTTCTATCTCCCCAAGCTTGCATTAAGAAGGAATCCAAGTGCTTTTTTTTGTAAAAAGAGGGGCACATGAAGAAGGATTGCACCAAATTTAAGGCTTGGCTAAAAAAGAAAGGTAACCAACTCATATGTGTTTGTTATGAAACTAATATGGTTGATGTGAGTCACAACACTTAGTGGATTGGTTCTGGTTCTACAATTCATATTTCGAATTCCTTGCAGGGTTTTCAAAACTAGCTAAAACTAGTGGGAAATGAACAAGGCATCTATTCGGGAAACAAGATGCGCTCGCGTGTGGAAGCTATTGGAACATGCAGATTAGTTCTCAATAGTGGTTTTGTTTTAATTTTAGAAAGGGCCTTTTATATTCTTAGTTTTTCTAGAAATTTAATTTCAGTTTCAAAACTTGTACCTTTGGGATACTCCTTTGAATTTTCAAATTTGACCTTTAATTTATCGTATAAATCTGAAATTGTTGGGAGTGGTATTTTGTCTAATGGTCTCTTTCGAATTAATTTATAAGACAATGTCATTAATAATGCGATGCACGTTCATGATAATGCTGGTATAAAACAATGTGTTGTGAATAAGGATTCCTCTATGTTGTGACACCAGAGATTGAGACATATCTCCATGGATAGAATTAAGAGACTAGTAAATGATGGAGTACTTAATACTCTAGATTTTATTGATTATGACACTTGTTGGTTTGATTATGACACTTGTGTGAACTGTATAAAGGGAAAACAAACCAACAATCAAAGAAAGGTGCTAAGAGGAGTACATAAATATTAGAAATCATACATACAGATATTTGTAGTTCTGATATGGTCTCAAATGGTCAGAGATACTTCATTTCTTTTATAGACGATTATTAACGATTCATGTATCTCTACTTGCTTCATAATAAGCATGAAACACTAGATGCCTTTGAGGTATTTAAAACCGAAGTAGAGAAACAATGCGACAAGCAAATTAAGATCGTGAGATCAGATGGAGGTGGAGAATACTATGGTAAATACACTGAAGATGGACAAGCACCTGGTCCATTTGCAAAGTTTCTTGAAGAGTATGGGATTATTACCCAATACACTATGCCTGGTTCACTAGACCAAAATGGTGTTGCAGAAAGAATAAACCGAACATTATTGGACATGATGCAGAGTATGCTCAGCACCTCTAAACTTCCTAAGTTTTTGTGGACTAAGGCTCTTAAAACGGCTGTGTACATATTAAACCGAGTTCCAACCAAAGCTATTCCAAGGACGCCTTTTAAGTTATTCAAAGGTTGGAAACTGAGTTTGCGACATGTACGTGTTTGGAGATGCCCATCTGAAGTAAGAGTCTACAATCCACGGGAAAAGAAGTTAGATCCAAGGACTATAAGTGGGTATTTTGTTGGATATGCTGAAAAGTCCAAATGATACAAATTTTATTGTCCATCTCACACCAATAGGTTTGTGGAATCAAGAAATGCTAAATTTCTTGAGAATGGCCTGATTAGTGGGAGCAATCAATTCAGGGACTTTATTCCCGAAGAAGATCATTCAGATATTCAACATTCCACCTCAAGTACTGGATTGGCTATTGCTTACAACGTCCCTTCATTTCAACAGGTCGTTGAGCAACCAATCATTGAAGATCCACAACTTACTAATATTGATCTAGTAGACCCAACTGTTTAGCAATTACCAGATACTGTTGAGCTTCCAGTTGAACAACAAACTCCTCAAGAGGATGTTGATACAACATTAAGAAGGTTTACTAGAATAAAGAAATCAGTAATTCCTAATGACTATATTATGTATTTATAGGAATCTGACTATAATATTGGAGCTGAAAGTGATCCTGAGACGTTTTCATAAGTCATGAGTTGTGATAAATCCAATTTATGGTACAATGCTATGAAGGAAGAGATGAATTCTATGGCATCAAACGAAGTCTGGGATTTAGTTGAGTTGCCTGATGGTGCAAAGGCCATTGGTTCTAAATGGGTCTTCAAAACTAAGAATGATTCATTATGCAATATAAAGAGATACAAAGCCAGACTCATTGCCAATGGATTTACTCAAAAGGAAGGAATCGATTACACGGAAACGTTTTCTCCTATATCCAAGAAAGATTCTTTTCATACTATTTTGGCATTAGTTGCTCATTTTGATATGAAGTTACATCAAATGGATGTGAAAACGGTATTCCTCAATGGAAAATTGGAAGAATTGGTTTACATGAAACAACTAGAAGAATTCTTCTAGTGTTGGTGAGCATTTGGTATGCAAGCTTAAAAGGTCTCTATATGGCTTGAAACAAGCATCTCGTCAATGGTACTTAAGATTCCATGAAATCATCTCTTCATTCGATTTTAAAGAGAATGTCATGGATCAATGTATATACTAGAAGGTTAGTGAGAGCAAAATTTGTTTCCTTGTGTTATATGTAAATGACATTTTACTTGTAATCAATGACAATGGGTTGTTATATGAAGTGAAATAATTTCTCTTTAAGAGTTTTGATATGAAGGATATGGGTGAAGCGTCTTATGTCATTGGGATTAAGATCCATAGAGATAGACCTCGAGGTATATGAGGAATATCTCAAGAAACCTATATCAATAAGGTCTTAGAGAGGTTTCGGATGAAAGATTGTTCACCAAGTATAGCACCAATTATAAAGGGTGATAGGTTTAATGTAAACCAAGCCCAAAGAATGATTTTGAAAGGGAACAAATGAAGAACATTCCATATGATTTTGCTATCAAAAGTTTGATGTATGTTCAGGTTTGCACTTGACCTGACATAGCATATGTTGTGGGAATGTTGGGAAGATACCAAAGTAATCTAGGTATGGACCACTGGAGAGCTGCAAAAAAAGTGATAAGGTACCTCTAAGGAACTAAGGGACATATGCTTATGTACAGACGGACGGACAACTTGGAGATAGTTGGGTACTCAGACTCATATTTTGTTGGTTGCGTTGATTCCCGTAAATCAACATTGGGATATATATTTTTATGTTTGCTGGCGGAGTTGTATCTTGGAGGAGTGCAAAACAAACCTTGGTTGCCATTTCCACTATAGAAGTGAAGTTTGTTTCCTATTTTGAGACCACCTCACATAGTGTGTGGTTGAAGAGTTTCATATCGGGACTTAGAGTTATGGATTCTATTGCTAGGTCATTAAGAATATTTTGCGACAATTCAGCCACAGTTTTTATGGCTAAAAATCACAAAAGTGGTAGTCGAAGCAAGCACATCGACATCAAGTATTTAGCCATCAGAGAATGTGTTAAAGAGAAAAAAAGTGGTCATAAAAGATGTAAGCACTGGATTGATGATAGTTGATTCTTTAACTAAAAACATGCCACCAATAAGTTATAAGGATCATGCATTTAGAATGGGCATTAGTCCAATTATGTAAATTTTTCTTTATATAGAAGAATTTGTGAGATTTTAATTCAATTATAATGTTTTTCTCAATACAGTTATATACATTCAGTTATTCTGAGAAAAGCAATTACACTTGAATTGGAGTAAACATAAGGTTTATTCATTAAGTTATTTGATTACATATGGGCTAATGAAACACATTATGATATACGGAAGATAATACTCGCTCTAAGAGGACTCATCACCGTGATTCATGTATTTATTTCAGTATGAAGTTTATGTGGGTTTGGGTTCATAATTCATTTGATGGAATATTGAGATCAAGTGGGAGAATGTTATAATATGTAATATATTTTTATTATTCTAAATATGATCCCAATATTGTATTCCCAATAAATTCCGATTTATTGCCCAATTTATTACCCACGTGTATTACGTGATATTTGCCCATTAATATGTTATCATAACAGTCTTGATGGAAGATATCGGTAACGTAATAAAATGAATAAAAACATCAGGTTATCTAGTTCAAACCCTATCATTACAGAAAGCACACTATCAGGTTTGAGAAGTATTAGCTAGTAGAACAGGACGTACAGTTCCCCATATTGCAAATCGATTGTGTTGTGTGGATCCATCAAAGGTTTTGAGGTTTCCCACTTTGCAAATTTTCATCAATGGCTGGAGGTATGTTGATCTTTACGTTTCTGCAAATCGATCTCGAATTTTGTACGAATTTATCCGTGATTAATAAATTGGGATCGTCAAGTTTTAGTTTATATTTAATCTAATACTAAAAGCTATCATTGGTATAATATTTACTATGGTATTTATAGATGTTCATGACAATGTGTAAAGAACAAAAGTGAATCCATAATGAAAAAAGATCACAAGACTGTTTTGTTTGTAAATAGCTTAAACGAATCTAAAGATTAGCTTAAGACAATGTCTATATTGATGTTGATGATATCAAATTATTAGTACAATAACGACATTTGCTAATATTTTGGGCTCATAAATATAGCTGTTGTCTAGTGGATGTGCATAACGGAAGAACTGGAAGTCAAACAAAGAATCAGAAAACAAGTTGTTTGACAAACTTATCAAAGCTGTAGCAATAGGATAGTAATATAAGCTATTTCGGGTAGCCTACAAATGTTCTGGAAAAGAACTATATGGACTCCTCTATTTTTCGATAACATCACCAACAAACATGTCATGGCTCTTTGCTTCTCCAAGACATCTCCTATGAGAAGTTTGAGGATGGTTATATAAGAGAATATCATTGAAGCCAAAATGTTAGACACGTGCAATACAAAATCCTAAAATCTGCTAGAAGTTGTGTACTTAGCAAAAAGCTCTTGTTTGTTTGTTACTTTTGCCGTATTCCTGCTACCTTGTAATTAAAAGATTAAGTGTACCAATTGATGGCGGCACCTAATTCCTGATAGTATGATCTATCATGTGAAAGGATTGGTGTGTGCTAAGTGTAACTTGTTTAGTAGATTAGTAGCACAATATAGTTTGACTTGTGGCTATTACTAGTGAAAGTGGACGTATGCTTGGGGATAAAGCCAAATCACTATATATTATCAAGTGCTACTAATTTTCTCTCATTTACTTGCACAATCACACAATTTACTCATGATCATTAAGGGGGCTATGCTTAGAACTAAGGAAGACCAGGTCAATCATAGTAGATATGTTATCTCACAATAGGCAAACCTCTCTATTCAAGCCTTGAAGGGACTGCCTTTTAGCCATGGACTACCTTACAATTTAGTTTAGAGTATAGAAATACTCAATGATGCTATGATAGTAACATCTTTAACTTAGTAGAGCTGCATTTTTTAAGGGATCCTACTAGGTTGGAAAAGAAGAAGTGTTTAGAGAGATATGGAGAGAATTCGCATAAACACACACTTTATTTAGAGGGACTCTATCCAAAATATTACATCCTCTTTGCTTTTTATAGGCATTAAGAGGTCATATAAAACAAAGATCAAGCTCACGAGTTTTAGAACATACAAAGGCTCTGAGATTCTTGGTAAGGAATTATTATAGGTGATATGAACAATGACTGTGAATAGTGATTTTTCTAGCCTATTGCTACAATACTTTACTTCAGTGACCTATGCTATAGAAACTTTTGCTATAGATCTATCTACCATCTTAAGAGTTATAGCCATAATTTGAATCATTAAAGCTACATGTCTTGCCAGCCATTTAGGAAGACTATTGGTAGTATGAGGGGATCAATTTTGTGAGATCAGGCCATCCCACATACTTTGACTGCTTGAGGTAGGTTCTTCTTCATGAATCCTAGAGCATCCTAGAGTGTTGGCAAACATGATTGGCTGATGCCAGTTTGCTGTTTGAGCATAATGGGAGACTATGCAAGAGTCCATTTCAAGAAATAAGGACAAATGTCATTGATCATAGAGATCTTGAGAGAAAGGACCCCATTGGGCATAGAATGTTTGAGCATAGGATTTTTGAGAGGATTATATGAGATTGTCTGTGTCTGTCATTTTTTGCTCTTGTGATGGAGGTGTCCTTACTTGATTTTGTACTTGCTTGAATTTCTCATGTACTTATTTGGTTTCAAGTGCAAGACCATAGTGGTCCCATGGGATGGTGTTGTGTCATCCCATACTTCTCAAGATTGATCCAATTTTCTTAGCATAGGACTCTTTGGAGTTCTCTGTAGTTATATTCAACGGATCCAACGTAGTTTGGAAATTAACTATAGATACGGGCTTCTTGGAGATGCGGCTGAGGCTTGTATGTTGCGGTTCCTACTCCTTCTGATGCATTGGTAAGGGTGTCATTCTTTCACACAAAAATTTGTGGTCTCTAGAAAAACGCTACTGTGTGTAGCTTTGGTTCTACTCAAGGGGCATTTCCTAGTTTTTGCACAAAAGGACGCTTCTAGTAAGTAGGAGGATAGAACCAATTAAGACGGTCAAGAGGTTCCTGTCACTTTCACTCCCTTCATAGGCCAAAGCGCAATCAGTTTAGTTAACTTAAAAATGAATTTTCTGGTGTGGAACTCAACAGCTATTAAGTATATATTAGTTAAATACCAAAATAGCCATTGAAGCTAATTAGAAAGATCATATTCTTTCCAAATTAATAGATGAATAAATGGATATCTAGAGTTTAATCCAAAATGATAAAGAATTAAGTCTCCATGGAATCTGAATAGATTTGTATGGCGTTGCCACATGAGGTTATCACGATTTTCAATGAGGCTGTCATTTTAGATCTATTCAATGATTTACTAAGAATATTCTAGGCCCGGTCAATCTCGCATTCTTTCAATCTTGTACTTTTTCTGTTGAGGAAAAGCATACTTAAAAATGTACATGTTGATTTATGTTGGTGCCTCTGGTTTAGAGAGACAGTCAGCAAGAACATTTTTCTTTCTTGCAATGTAGTTGGTTTCAAAAGACTTTTTTAAAACCATTCAACCTATCGAAGTTGCTGAGAGTGAGGAATCTACTTCTATTTGAATTTGATCATCTAAGGAAATGATGCCATATCTAATTCTACTAGGAAATGATGGCTAATAAAATGGAATTCAAAATTATTTATCCTATTCTTTATTGTCAATATTTCCTTGAAAGTAAAATGATAATGCATTTCAGCCTGGGAGAACTTTCCACTTTTGTAAACACAAAGGTTTTGCTTATCTTCAATTTCTTCAAATAGTATGGCTGCCCAATATTCGTCACTAATATTGGTCTGGAGGATTCTCTTTCCAGTGGATGGTGTTTGTAATGAAGGAAGATTCTACATTACTTCTTTTAATTCTGCAATTGCTTTGGTTTGAGCTTTGGTCTAATGTGGGGGATTCTTCTTCGGTATCAATTGTAATGGAAGTAGTAATGTTGCAATGTTGGGAATAAAGTCTTAAAGATAATTAATTATCCTAAGAAATTATTGAACTTGCTTTATCGTAAACTTTTATTCTAGGAATTTTCACAATTTCTAAGCAATGTGTGGCCCTAGACAATATGTACCTTAATTGAGGTGCATGCTAAGAAATTCAATTTTTGTCTGGGCAATGTTTATCTTTTTTTGAGAAATCATGATTTCATAATTTTTTCACAATGTTTGCAAATTGTTCGAGAAGTCGGCAAGTGGGATTCCTCATCAAGGCTGTAGAGTAGGATGCTATCAATGTATACTACTGCACTTGATTGCATTGGTTGAAAAATACGGCACATGTCCTTTTGGAATAAGGATAAGGCAACTTTGAGGTCAAAATGGAGAACTTTTCATTGAAAATGCTGGTTTGGAATACAAAACTCTGTTTTGGGCCTATATTCAGGATGAATGCTCAGTTATCAAAATATGGCTTTAAGATCGAATTTGGAGTAAATATGTGCTTTGGATAATCCAATAAAAAGGGAATTTTGAGAGGGCATGAGGAACTTGTCATCTTGGAGAAAGAGGTTGAGGGGGCTGGTAGTTGATTACCAGTCACATCTTTCCTCGATTTTACTCGGCTCATTTGTTGATATAAAAAGTTTTGCAAGCCCATTTGAAATCTGAAATTTCAATAAGGTCTTATTGTAACAGTTTTAAGCACTCTTTTTGAGCAACAACAAGATGTTCAGGATTCATTCCCATGTGACTTACCTTAGTGAAATTTATCTATTCATTTTTTTTTAAAGGAAGGTGAGTAAAAAACTTTGGATTTTTTTCACAAAGGATGATGACATTTCTGAGAGAATTCAAAATTGTGTTTTGAATAGGATTCTAACAACTTATGCATAATCGGATCTAGCAAACTTATTTGGATAGAGAAGAGCCTTTACATATTGACAAATTTAGAGAACCGGTCTTTATACTTAAGGCATTTTTTGAAAATGATTCGGAGTTGAGGAATTTGAACCATAACATCTAAACCAAAAATCAAATCTTTGTTGAGAAGACTAAATTCAAAGATTTTGGTAGTATTACCGGTATAGTTTGCACATTTGTAAAAAAAGTATCTCCTGAGGGAGAATTGAAATATATTAAACAGAAGAAGTCTAGTATTCTTTAGAAAGAACTTTAGTGTCTAAAATTAAAGAACTGACATTAGTATCTAAAAGAGTAATGATTATGATTGGGTTAACAAACTTTGAAGTGAGGATTTTTACAGGAAAATGATAACAATGAGCTTGACTGAAATATATACTATGGTCTTTTTTTGAAGAGGTGAAGGATATATGAAAAAGATGTTAAGAGTCAGAATCAAAATCAATTTCACTAGTGGTAGTTCGGTAACAAGGAATAACATAAAGAGTTTATTTAGATGGTTTAGCATCAATGAAAAACAATGATCAACATCATCATTTTCTAGTGGAACACCAGTTTCAATTTCAATGTGTTGTATTAAGTGGTTTTAATCTTTTTTCGCTTAGGAGAAATTTTTTGCAAAATGACCTTTCTTGTTGCAGATGAAGCATCAAGTTGATTTCTTGTGGTCTAAGTGATTTTTCCTTCGTCGTAGGAATTGCCATTTTTTCTTTCTCTAGAAATGCTTAGACCATACTTGGACCTTTTCGCCCAATACCTTTTGAAATGCTTTTTTATTTTTGGAAGATTTTTCGCAAGAGCCATCATAATTTTTTTTTGGAACACTTAATCTTCAAATTCTGAAGCAAACAAGTTCCATCAAGTTCTTGATTGTCTCTGAAGTAGGTTTTCATCATTTGACACCTTAAACACAAATAATCAAGATACAAATAGATCTCTTGCTGTATTTCTCCCAAGGAAATATCCATAATTCTCATTTACTTATTGAGAAAGGATATCTCAAGTTGCTAAGATAGCTCTCCAAGAATAAAGGCTAGAAGAATATGTTTCAATCTTACATCAACTCCAAAATTGTAGAAGAGTTTGATCACATCCTGATAATACTTGTTGAGATGCCTTTTTTAAAGGGAGTAGCTTTTTCTTTTAAAAAACTCTCTTCTTTTAAGCTCATGGAGGTTAGTAGGTTTGCCGATGAAAAAATGGTAGAGAAGAGCAATAGCTTGGCGGAAGTATGCTAAGAGCACAAATTGCACTTGATTTTATTTTGTAACCGATTACGACCAATGTTTAAGGTTACCTATGAACCTTGTGACAAATCCAAAAAAGGATATTATACTTGTTGTGATTTATGAAAGCTTGAGCGTTTAAACAAGTGTGAACCTTTTGGCCATTTGGAATAAATAATGCCATCAACAGTAAAAAAAACTGTTTGAAGGAGGAAGTTAGATTTTGGGATGAATTGTTTGGTTGGATGACCTCTAGTTAAGAAGGATTTGAATTCATTTCCTAATCTAGAGGATCAACCATAAATATTGAAGAAATGATTGGTACAACAGGAAATGATTCAATAGCAGGATCAAAAAAGAGGGAGAAGATGAAAGAGATATCGAATCTGGTTCTGAATTTGAATTGATCGGAAGAATCAGTTCTGTATGAGACTGAATTTGGTCTTTCAAGAGCGTAGGATCAAGCTGTTTTTCTTAACAATGATTCAAATGAATTGGATAGTACCATTTGGTCTGACTTCTCATTTGTAGAAATTAAATATTCTTTAGGAATCTTTTCTTTTTCCTTTTCTCTTCTTAGCCGATCCATTTCTCTAAGGTGGTTTCCTATTTCTACCACATCAGAAATGATTGAAGTGCTTTATGGCGGCAGAAGAAAATACTCAGTTTGTGGCAGGGTTGGGAATGGATCAAAATGTTTGAATTTTCCTTCCTCAAGCAGTTAAATTTTCATCTTGAGTTTCTCTATTTCCGCTTTTGGACTTTCGAGATAATGATATTCCAAATGTCATCTAGATTCCAGGGCATGAAGCATTTTTTGGAAGTCTGAAAGCATCTTTTTGGTGGTTTCATCATATCTCTTAAGATCTTTTTGTACATCAACGATTTTGGAATCAATTATTTTGAAAGTAATGTTGTGTGCGCTAAAAGAGTCTTTGATTGCCAATTTAGAAAAGTTTCAACAACATGAATTATCTTTTTCCTTCCATGTTTGTCCACATTGGTTGGCGCAAGTATTTTTGGGACGTGACGGTACATTCCTTGTGGATCAACAAATTCTTTGGCAATAGGGAAAGAAAGCTTAGAAACTTCTTGACTAAGGGGGAGAAAGTCTACCTCATGGAACATGGAGATAGAATGATTATCATTCTTCTTTTCTTAATTGGGCGGTATCTCATTTGGGAGTTTAAGTGGGTATGAATGCTTTTTTGCCCACTTTAGGATTGGCTTGTAGATCGGGAAATGACTGATTTTTTATGAGGAGGTGAGGGAGGTGGTGTAGGTGGTAAGGATGGTGGAATGAGGTGATGATGTATATGCTGGTGGTAGAGATGGAGCATAAGAAATCATGAATTGAAACTTATTACTTTCATCGAGGGTATCAACAGAGGGATCTTCGTTCAAATACCTTTGTTATACACCATCTTTTGGTTTTTTGGGTTTTCTCCTGAGCCATGTAGTCGAATCTACTTCATCAAGGGAGTTTATACAAAAAGAACATTGATAGAAAGGATCCCAAAAACAATGATCATATCGGTCTTTGTAGTAATGGATATGATTTCCATTACTCTATAAGTATTTAACAAGCTTCTTTGGATCTGGCTTAAAGATTACTTCTGGAACACAAGGTTCCATCATAAATAGGGTTTGGAAGGTAGAAGGGGTTTTCTTCCTTTTCTTTGCCGAATTTGATAGAAATAATGTCATCATTTTTCCTCACAAATTTAGAATCTAAGGACTGAAGAGGCGTACTATTTTGGTGCAGCTTTTCATAGTTGGTAATCCAAGGCCCTGTTTGGTAACCATCCAAACAGGGCCAGATTCTGATTTTTCGTTCCCAGAATCAGTTTCGGCCCAGAATCACGTTTGGTAATTTTTTTGTTCCCGGGAACAAATTTGTTCCCAGAATCAATTTTGGACAAGAATTTAGAATCAAAAAAAAGTTGATTCTTGATTCTGAATCAGAAAAAAGAATCACTTTGCTCTCTCTCTCCGCTCAACGTATCCTGCTCCACTTTCTCTCTGTGCGAACGAACCCTTTCACTTTCACACGTCTCGGTCTTCTTCTTTCTTCTTCTCGGTTCGTTCTTCTCTAGTGGTTCGTTCTTCTCCGGTGGTTCGTTCTTCTCCGGTTCGTTCTTCTCTGGTTCGTTCTCTCCACAACAACGGCGACGGCGACTGCTGCTTCTTCATTGTTGAAGCTGCTCGTTGAAGGTGAGTTCCCTTCACTCACAGGTAGCGTCATTGCCGGCTGATCTAGGTGACGGTTTGCATATTCCTCACCGTCGTTCGTCGTCTGCAACGGTTGGCAGGAGCGCCGCCGAGCTCCAGTCGGTGGGCGCTCGCGCCGATCTGGCCGTGGAGTCGCTCGCCGAGCGACCCCCGTGCCCGACCGGCGGGCGCCGCCGCCGATCTGCCGAGGGTCGCTCGCCGAGCGACCCCCGGAGCCCGACCGGCGAGCGCGAGCGCCGATCTGGCCGAGGGGTCGCTCGGGGAGCGACCCCCGAGGCTCGACCGGCTCGCGCGACTCCGCCGATCTGGAACGATCGTCGCTTACATCAATTATGGACAATGATCTTTTTAATTGTTTATCTCGCTTTTTAAGAGAAAATTCTAAGGGTTGCATTTCTCGTGGCCGGGCTCGGAACCTATTGAAAATGAGAAACCGTGCACGTTTTTGATTGAAAAGGCACTTGAGCAAGCTTCCGGATGGAAAAGAAGAGATTCTTGGGATATTTGACCTTCGAGGATTTGGTGCGAGAATGCAGATCTTAAGTTCTTGGCTTTTGTGGTAATTCCTGCACTGGTTCTATCATGAATACTTGGAATTCAGGCGTGCTGTTATGTATTGTCAATATAAAAGAGGGAAAAGAACTGCAAATGAGTAAATGCACTGCTAAGATTGGCGGAATGATAAGGTTGAAATTGCTATTGATGCAAATCCAGAATTCCACGTCAAATCAAGTGCCGACGTAGAACTTAATTGGTCTCTTAGAGTGGTACATGTTAGCTCATACATGTTAGCTCATTTGGCATATGCATCGATTCTTTGTTGTGGCGATGTCTGTTCATGAAAGGCAAGACAAGAAGTGTTACCTTTCATGTGCAATCATTCGCATTTCTGGTATGATGCGGGAGCTCTATTGCATTCGTTGTATCAGCATAGTCATTGCTGCTCACTGGCAATAAATTATAGTTGAGGTGATCCCTTTCTGGTTTAATATTGCCGAAAACTTCGTTCTATATGATCCGAAAGATCTCCATTTGCTTTTAACTGTTGTTGTAAGCAAGGAGCATGATGTCTAAGTACTCTTAGAAGATGGGAAAAGTTAGTATTCTTCATATGTTTCTGCCCATTTAAAGAAGTAGAGACAAGAGTACGATTACTCGAGGAATCATTAGTAACATACTTGAGGAATCTGTTTGGCCTGTTGAGCTGATTTATCATTGTTTTGTGCAGTTTGATGTGTTTTACTATTACTATCCCAAGCGATTAGGACAGGTCCTCTTTGTGGAAGCCCCATTTGTCTTCAAGCCAATATGGCAACTAGCAAAGCCTATACTGAAATCATATGCTTCTCTGGTATGTTCCAACAACTCATTTATGTCTTTCCTATCAAGTATAGGCTGCTTTTGCTGGTAATACTTTCGGATTGTAGTCTCGGTGAGTCAAATGAAGCAAAAGAATGCCGTTTGGTCAGAACATTTTCAATTAGATGCACTTCTTTTCTTTACCAAATGTATTTAGGTTTTACTTTGGACAGTAATATACCTATGCTATGAGATAGGAAGCTTGAAGTGTTCCAATATTTAAATAATAAGCCATGCTTTTATCTAATAACTTAAGTTTTTAGAACAATTGTAGTGGTCCACAAAATTTCACATTGTATCAAAGCTAGAGGTCTTGAGTTCGAATTTTTTAGGCTATATTGGCCTTCCCATTTAAATTTCCACGTTTAGTACTAGGCAAAAGAATAGACTAAACGTGATGAGAAAGGTTACAATATTTAAATAATAAACCACATCTTTATCTAATAGCTTAAACTTTTAGAACTGTTGGAAGTAGTCTCACAAAATCTCACATGAAGTCGGTATGCGGTTAGTCATCTTGGACCTTTACTCATTGCAGACTTCATGATTATTTTATTGATCTTTCAAAAGGTGAGATTTTGCTCAGCCAAGACGGTCAGGAGTGAATATTTCACAGTAGAAACACTGCCAGCTGACTTCAGGGAGTGAGGCATCATCAATCATCTAATGTGCATCTCCCTTAGGTATCAAAGTCATATCTCAAAAGACATTGTACAAAAAGTACTGGTAGAATTCTTGAGCAATTTTGTCATGGTTGGACCGTCATTCTTTTACTTTTAGCAGGGAAATGATATGTCTTGCGTTATGTTCTCTCTCTCGGCTGGCGTTGTAGACGGACAATCTCTTTCTTTCATGCCTGATGAGCCATCGAAGATTATTGAGTTCCTGACTTCTACACCGACTCTTGTTTCCTGCGGCATGCACATGGGCGACCAAGCAATCGAGATCCTGATGAGAAGCGCATAAGGAATGTGACTGGACCTCTCAATTTTTTTTTGCTCTATCTGGTTTCCTATTTAGCATCTCTGAGCTGAGAAATTACTACCCAAGAAAGCTTCTGAAGCTGGGGGCCATTGACTGTATCGAGTCAAAAGGGTTCGTATCTGGGATAATGCTGAGTCATGGCGATGTAAATTGTTGCTTCTTGTATGTAATGAAAGATGTTGCTTTATCCTCTCGTGAAGGAGATTTCACCTTTGGAAGATGCCGCCATGGCTCCATGTAATCTGTCCCGTGTCGGATCATAAAAAGCGATTTTTCAGCACTCGGGCCTCGAATCTTTGGTGCAAGATTTTCTTGAAGAAAAGCCATCAAATGCAGCTACTTGATCTGAACTAGGTGACATTGTTGAATATGGAAAGACACATTATTTCCAGTACTTGGAGAAAGGATAGTGATATAAATGATTCATGAACATTTGCCTAATATGCAATGTGATCTATGAACTTTATATTTATTTGATGTGATCTCTACATTTTATCCGAGTGTGCATTACAGTTCCTGAATTTTTAATTTTTTAATGTAATTTCAAACTTTTGATACTTTCAACAGTCTCTAAACTTGAATTAAATTAATAAAAGGAAGGACAACATCGAACACGTGATCAAATTAAAAATTCAAGAATGATATTATATATTAAATTAAAATTTATGATTATATTGAATAAACTTAAAATTCAAGAACCACGTTGCACGTGAAATCAAGTTTACGTAGCATTTGTGTCACTTGGCCTTCCTAGAAGGAGAGCGACGGGTTAAAAGTCAACGAATCACATATTTAATTTTGCTTTATAATTTAGTATTTATATTTATTACATATTTTAGGTATATTAGTATACTTTATACTATGGTTTATTATTAACTATTTAATAAAAATTGATTAGTTAATATTTTTATTACTTAGTATAAATATAATTAATCAATGAGGGGTTTATGAGAATTCAATATCAAATTTATATTTATCTAAAAAGGTAATTAAAAAAGAATTGGAATAGAAATTTTATGCAGTTACCAAACACATTTCTGTTCTTTTTCTATTCTAGAATCAGAAATTTTGTACAGTTACCAAACGCGTTCTTTTCTCAGAATCAGTTTCCGGGAACAGAATCAAAAAGAATCAATTCTGATCAGAATCTACTCCCGGGAACAGAATCGTTACCAAACGCGCCCCAAGTTTCTAGAAAGAGTTTGGCCAATTTTTCTCTAGGAATTTGCTTGGGGACGTGGATGCTGGATGCCTGGCCATTTTGCATGGAGATGAACAAGACATCTTCATTTCCATTTTGGAAATTTAGATCAAGGAAATGGTTTTGCACTTGATAGACCATCTAGTAGAGTAGTGTTGCCGCAATGGAATCAGCAGTCTGGGTTGCTTCGTGAGCTGAATTTGAATCTTCAAGAAGGAAAGTAGTTAAGGATCTGAAAAAGCAATATTAAAATTTGGATAAATGATCACAAAGATGTTCTAGCATTCAAAGTGGTTTAGATGGTGCCAATATAAGCATGCCGGTACTCTAGGAACCCAGTGTCTAATAGGCCCATTCTAGCACAATTGGCAAGCCTTTTCATCTATGGAAAGTGAGTACTAGACGAATAACTCCATAGTGGTATGAGAGTATGCTTGTTGGGGCCACTATTTGGGATATTTTGAGGGATCTAGAGCGTAACAAAGTGGTCTTTTTGAGTGTCTGGAGTAGCATATAGTCTTTCACTTTTTTGGGAGTTTGACGGATAAAATGTTGGATAGAACAAATAGGGAAAAATGATGAAGAGGGTTTAGCAAAAACAGAATAGGTTTCATAAGAGGAAGTTGAGTTTCAGAAATCTTTGTACCATCACTAAGAGAGACCTCATAAAGATAGTCAATCTTAGAGGCATTTGACGTGAAAGTCTAAAAGAGACGAAGACAATGGAGATGAAGTAAGAGTAACAGGTGCATTAAGAGCTTCAAGGTCGATCATGATAATGTGAAAATCTTATCAACACTGGGTTCACCATCTAAGTGCATAGAACTAACCAAGTTATAGATGAAATCATGGCTTTGATACTAATGAGGGGATCTATGCTTAGAACTAGCGAAGACTAAGTCAGTCGTAGCAGGTATGCTATCTCACAACAGGCGAACATCTTTGTTCAAGCCTTTAAGGGATTGCCTTTTTAGTTAGCATATGATAAGAAGTTTTTAAGACAATATATCCATCCTCTCTACGTTGTATTGTTGCCCCAACAGCATTGTCAACTATTGTTGCCACCTTAGTGTCGGGAAAATTTACTATATTAAAATATAAATCTCAAAAAAAGAAAAATAAAAATATTGTAAGTTCTTTTCTATTATGGCTCAAAATTTTTTTAAGGTTTAATAGATAAAAAATACTAAAATTAAAAAAGAAAAATAAGAGCAACCCACATCTGCTACGTTGCTTGCAGTAAACAAAACACTAGGGTGCATTTGCAGATGCAATCCGACTTGACCACAGATTCAACGTCCATGAGTCTCCTAGACCTCCCCCCCGCCACCCACAACTTCGTCTCTGGCCGCCTCTCCTCCTGGCAATGCGCCATCCGCAGCTGGGACACCAGCGGCAAGTCTGAGTTGGTATTGTCAATAACTCGAACATCATCTTGACAGAGCCGCTGCTTAACACCAAGATCTGCCACTTTGAGACCACCGGATTGTGCGGTGAGCAAAGGCCCCGTAGTCGGAGGAGAATGAGGTAAGCGGCTCCCATCCCATGGGTAGCCAGAAGTTGAAGAGGCCCATGGAAGCTCATGCTTGACATTCGCTCTGTTAGGCTCCCTTCCAGCCTCTCCGCAACGAGCCCATCTTCATCTTCGGCTGGACGATTGACAAACTCTTGGTCCTGATCGTGTTGTCAATGCTGGCAACCGTGTTCCTGCTGCTGACACGCGATGATGAACATCCCGGTGGCGATACTGATCGGCGTGGTGGTGGTAGCGGCACTGCATGCAGCGTTGAGGAAGGCGGACGATTTGTCTCTGGTGAGACGTGGGTTAATGATGGGAGTTGGACATTTTTCTTTGCTTGTTAATGAAATGTGTTGAAAGTGGTTTCTTTCTGATCCATTACAACCAATTACTAGTCAGGCTTTGCTCCCTCGGGCTCAATTAAATCCATATATTAGATTTTAGCCATCCATATATTACCCTTTTCGTTAAATATGAATTAAAATATGGTCCAATACCCATTTTGACAACTTTAGCAACCAGTGCTCATATTCGTTATGGTTTAGTTCTATAGTGATTTCATCCTCTTACGTCGATCTCATTGTAAGATTCGTTAGTTTCTGCATTAATCTCTGCAACAAATTTCGTATTCCTCATCAATGCTAAAATAATAAAGGACACACGGTTGTTTGAAAAGGAAGTGGCGATTGGTAAATGCAAATGATGCAGGATTATTAAGGACCTTCAGGAAACAAACTTGAATAGTGCTAAGCCAAGTATGACAAATGATGGCTCTCCACTATCGTCTTCTTAGGGAGGTAAATAGTTTCATACGTCGTATCTTAGGTTCTTATCAAATGCATTTCACTTCCAAAAGACCAACAACACAAACTCTTGTTCTTATGCTTCATATAGCCTCGAATGAGACTACGGTCACCAGCTGAGTTAAGGTCACCTCCTCATTCTCCTCATTTTAATCATCCTACTCATCACTGGTTCATCCTTCTCCGACGACCGGCCTGCTTCTTAGTAAATTGTATGGGCATCCACTGCTATTCAATTTCCATGTAAAACCAACCTTGAAACATGCTGCAACCTTGTCAATTTGGAACGTAAACAAATGAATCTTGCGATGACATGGTAGTCTTGGTAGTCTAGTCATCACTGGACTATCGCGTCAATGATTCCTGACAAAAATTGGCTTGAAAGGTTATACTAGGAATTTCGCGTAAAGAGTTGGGATTAAATTGGCGGAATTAGAGAGTTTAGGATCGAGCTAGCATCCGTGCAATAGCTATGAGACTCAAAGCAAAACATTGCTTTCTACTCCGTCTTTTCTTTTGGATACACTTCCTGCTGTGCTTCTTTAGTCATATTTTATGTGGCAAGGGAGCATTGCAAAAGACACCATGTGTTTGATATCTGTTTTCGGGAATAAAATTTGTTCAAAAATAATTTTTTTCATTTCTATTTTCCATATGAGTTTCTAAGAATTCAAACACGTTTCATAAGTGCACAAAATTTCTACCTTAGAATAGGGAAAGAAAATATAGAAATGTGTTTAGTACAACTTTCAAGTTTTTTTTTTTTTAATGTGATGTAGAATTTTTTTAGATTTTAGATAATTTTTAAAGATTTTTCTAAGTATTTTATTTCTTTTTCTTTTTCTTTTTTTACTCCTTCTTCTTCATCTCCTAGCAAATTGCCAGGCCTGGGCAACAGCTTGTGACCGGTCAAAGATGGAAGCCGACGACCTTGCTGGCCTTGGGGAAGCCTCGCTGTAGTTGGGCAAGGCTGCCCTTGCCTTGTCACGGTGAGGTTGCTAGGAACCAAGAAGAGGAGGAGGAGGAGGAAGAAAAGAAAAAAAAAAAAGAAAAAAGAAAATGACTTATTTCAGAAATTGTTCCTAGAAACAAAGAAGTATATTTTCTTTACTTCTTATTTCTATTTTAAATCTAATCCCACAACTATATTAACTGATTTTACTAAATTGATTTATATATTTTTTCTATTTCCAGGAATAAAAGAACGGAAAAATAGGAAAAGAAAAACATAAACGTTAGCAAATGAAACCTTAGAGATGGTCTGGACAGATTTAGATGGGCCTCAACAATGGCGGGCCTCCGATTCCTGGAACACGGGGGACGGGTAGGGAAAAGGCCGGTAAAAGATACGTTTTAGGGACGGCTTTCCTCTCCCTGTCCTTAAAGAGCTGACGCACTTTTAGTTTCACTAGTTGCGTCTTCCAGTCAGTGCGAACTTCTAACTAAAGTCAATTTTGAATAGGGTGGTTTTCAGTTAGATGTGACTGTTTGCTATCTTTGTTATGTTGGTAATGAAATCTTAATGGTGAATGCCTAAGAACTGAGTAAGAAGTTCCTCCTGCACAAGGCTCCGGTTTTCATCATAGGAGGCTAGAGTTGATACGAGCGTCTTATAAATCTTTAATTAAGAATTGGTCTATTTGAAACTCGGGTGACACCAAGTTAAGATATGTGAATGAAAAGAAAAATAATACTGTTCATTGATTAGTGATGGTAAATGAACCTAATTATAGGTTTTACATAATGACTATTTATGGTTGTCAAGAAAGGAATCTGAGATTTTTCTATGGGATTTCCCGATGTTGTTTTTTTCCCCCTTTTTATTTTAAAGGTCTTTTGGTGCTGATATCATGCAGGAAGAAACTTTGATATTGGATTTTGACCAGTATCACATGATTTAGGATCTTGCATCTGCCGCAGAACTCATGCAACCTGATATTGTCTCCATTTTACATTACTATTTCTGTAAATCCTGCTTCTGCAGTTGGAATTTACATGGTCGAAGTCGACCGAGTTCTTGCGCAAGAGGTACTCGCGAGTTGCAAAGGAAAATTGTAGAGTATGTCAAGCATCTTCGGCTGAGAGAAGAAGCATGAGATGGAAGAAATTGCTAAATGGCAAAGAGGTCTCATATAGTCTTCTACTGGGATATTACAGTGATAGAAAAGCTTTACTATCTTGAAATCTTCCACATTTATTGTAATCAGGCATAGATATTAAACGAATTATCTCGGACACGAGTTAATACTGAACAATTACTCAACTAAAAACTTATATTAGTTAACTTTCCTCCGATTATATAAACATAATTGTTCGACTTTGCAATTTCCAATTATGTGAACCTATTCGAGAATGTAAAAGATTTGCCTCCTTTATAACTTATAAACAAAGTGAGGGTTATCAATTGATATGATAAGAGGAACCACCAAGATCTAGTTACCGTTGAACTACCATTATATGCCTAAAGTTGACTTACATAACAGTTATATAAATACAGTTCTTTGATTTACTTAAGTAAATCGGTAAAATGAAAATGATTAGGATGACTTATTACTTAGTTATCCCTCAATGGTCAATTAACAGTTATCAACATTTCGAAGTAACTTGGCCAAGTATATTTAGAATCAAAATCAACAGAGTCTGGCTAGTTGTAGCAAGTACGAATTTGCTTATATGTTCAAAATGTTGTGAGCTCAATCGATTATATCAATACAAATGTGGCACAATTTACTTAATTACTGATTCAAACCTTTTTATCTATAATGGGGTTAATAATAAACTTAGACACCATATGTTATAAAAGCCTTTATGAAAAAAATAGAGCGGATCATAGTTGTTTGCTCTTAATGAGTTATAGAGCAGCAATTTATGCCGAACGAAATTCTTTGTTAACCAATAAGACGTAATTGTTGTGTTAAGTGTCTTTTTGGTTCTGTAAGTATCTTTATGTGGTGCATTTTAAGGACCAAAAACATGAAGGGGAGGATGGTTGTTGAACAGCCTTGGTGTTGAAATTCTTCCCTCGTTAATTTATTAGTCTCTATCTAGTTGCTAGTACAGCCCTTTGGTTCAGGAATGAGTTGTGGATCTTATGGTTAATTACTAATTCTCTATTTGGTTTTAAGAAACTTTCTTAGGTCAAGAATAGAGATCGATTGAGAACCCTAGCCATATATCTCCGAAGTGCGACTCTTGTGGGCATCAACTCATGGAATCTGACATGCGCGACCCTCAGCAAACCTTTACTGGCATCGTGCGACCTTCGATGAAGAATGTGGTAGGTGCTAGCATAATCGCCTCATGGTAATGCCGGGATTTTATGCTCGGTCTGTTTCTGAGCCGGGCTCTGTTCTCTTTTTTAATTTTGTGTCCAGTGAACGATGCTTTCATTCAATGGTTGAAGCTGATTCCAGTAGCTTTCCAGTGTCTGGGGTTCGCTCTCAAGGCACAAACTTACCCCTTTCCTTCCAAATATGCCAGAAAAAAACATAGAGGAATTAGAAGGACATCGAGGTTGAAAATTAACTAGCCATTGACAAACCTGGAATTGAGAAATCGACTTTTAGGGTCGGATCAGACCATTTGTTCGAAGCCCATGTGCAGAGCTGAAGAACATGCTCAATAGTCTCAGTTGCTGATGGCAGAGAGCACAGACTGGCAAGGCTAGTAATGCGTGTCTGGTCCACTGAAAAACTAGTTTCTCTTACAGAAAGTAAAACCGATGAATGTTACTTCGCAATGATCAGAGTGAAAGCTTCCTACATGTTCTTTTAACTGCTAATTGTATCATTCACTAATGTTCAATGTATTATTTGTTAGGGAAATCCCTTATGATGTTTTGAAGATGACAAAATAAATCAAAGGCTACTAACATATTTGATGGTTGAGTAATAGACCATGCAGATGATAGAACATGTAAATGATATTGTCAAAGTGCGAAGACGACCAGAAGACTGAATGTAACTCATGTCCAAAGTATATTCTGAAGATTTCCAGACTTCTGTGTCAAAGTCTAAAAACTGCCAGACTCAAGACTCAAAGTCTGAAGACTGCCAGACTTTAGTGTCAAAGTCTGTTCTACATCAGAAGTCTGCTCACTCTGACAAATTCCAGACTGAACGTGAATGCTGAACCAGAAGACAGATTCTATGGCTGAAGCTGAACTGGGTACAGACCTTAAAGTTAAATCTGTTCAGAAGCAGATATGTTCAGACTCAGATTATAAAGTCTACAGACTCATATTGTAAAGTCTACAGACTCAAACTTTACATCCAGATTCGATGAATCGTAACTCAAGCCCAATCATACAACGGCTAGTGATCTGGTTTGGATTCCACATCAAGATTAATTTGATTGACTCAATCTAATTGATTGACAATTGGATGTTGAAGACAAGAACTTTCTATACGAAGAAGCTTTACTTATGGAAACCAAGATTTCGTTTGTATGGGCGATCAGAATCAATTTGGGATTTTACCTTTGTCACTCAACGGCTACCAAATCTTCCAGATACAGAGCTGTCCAATGGGTATATTGGAAGACGATTCTCCGGGATACTGTCCAACGGGTAGTTTGGAAGTGGAGGAGTATTTAAGGAAATCATGGACCGATGAGCAAGTAAGAGACGGAGCGTAGAATTTATAATTCCAAAGTCTGAGCGACTTTCGATCATATACTTGTCTCTTGAGAGCTTAAACGTTTGTAATCGTGAGAGAAATACCGAAAGAATGACTTAGTGAGATAGTGTGATCTACTACTAAGTGTTTGCACTCGAAGTTGTAATCTCTTGTTGATTGCATAGTGGAATCCAGCCAAGAAGGCTGTTATTGTGGGAGAGTGGACGTAGGCTTGGATTAAGCCGAACCACTATAAATCTTGTGTTCTTATTCTCTTCCCTAACTCCTTTATTTTGTTCATACTAGCACTCTCATTATTTTTTGATTCATAGTTTCAGATGTTTTAATTGAGCTAGCATGATGTGGAATGGGTGTGGGTCCATACAAGATGAAGTTTCAGAAATGGAATCAAGGAGCAGCATATTAAAGCCCCAGGATGAAAGAGAAGTGAACAGAATAAAACCAACCCAACCCTTAGGATTCAACCCATTTTTATAGGTCCAGGTCCGATGAAGAAGAAGCCGGATAAAGGCTAAAGTGCCGAACAATGAAAGAGCGGATTATGCTTGGAAATCACAGGGAGGGTGCAACACGAGAGAAACCAGTTGAAACACTTCATTGTGTTGACGACCATCTGGAAACGACCTCAAATGGAAAATCTTGGCACGGGCCATCAAGGAGTAGGGGATCGCATTTAGAAGATGGAGCCGAATGTTCTCTAGAAAGTAACTAGCATGTGTAGCATCAAGGTAATGGGGGCCTGTTAGTAATTGTATTGTTGGTAAGAAAACCTTAAAACTCATCATTCTTATACAACAGCATCTAACGGCAAGGGTTCGGTCACTATACAATAGATTTAAAAAAATTTGGGCAATCTTCTAGTCCGCCTAGTAATATATTAACTCCCTTGATGATTTACTTCGAGGAAGTTCAGGATTGACATTACCTTTAGTTAAATTCTCGCGGGAATTTTGACCACATACTCTCAGCTGGGGGACCGCGGCGTTGGAGTCCGGAGGTCTTCCCTTCTTAATTTAATATTCTCTAATTAGTCCGGAGTTCTGATGCCCAAGTCAATGATGATCACCAGCGTCGACTGGACCTCGGCTCGGAGTGAGGTCATGCAGCCGGGAGCCCGAGTTAAGGTGGTGGACACGAGGGAGGGACAAGAGAGAGCGATCTGGCCATCAGAACTCAATAGGAGTTTCATGTGAGTGTAGTCGATGGCGATGAACTTACTGTGAGAGATGGAGATGTTGAGGGACGAAAGGGAAGAGCCCAGGCTGAGCCTGAGCTCTGGCGGCGTTCCGGCCGGTATTGTCAGGACGATGACCATGAGGAGGCCGAGAATAGTGGGCCCGGCAAATGCCATACAGCGGCTGACGATCAGCTTGTATCGGTCAGACCGCGGTGGTGCTGCAGATGGTGATACCGGATCGTCATCCGCACGGGGTGGGATGGGGCGGCCGGCCCTCATTTCGTAATTTTTTGTGTTGAGTGTTTTTGTTTCTCCAGGTATTTTCGTGGGAAGTTTTGAGAGGACCCAGAAATCAATTTATAGTGGGGAGTCGAAACAAACGTCAAAAGAATCGCAATTTTTTTAATGTTTAACTGGATATAAAATCTAGTTTATTATTAAATTCTTGCCTTTGCTGGGTATTTCTAGGTATTTGCTTGGAATGCACCAGAACTTTTTGTGGCCGGGCCAACCTAAAGCTTCGATTTTTACAATTTATACCGACCTTTTAAAATTGGTTTTATTGTACCCCATAGCGACAACTTCCAATTATATATTTCTCTCGCGTGACTGCACGCAACCATTTTGGAAAGGCTTTATATAAGTGGGTAAGAAATATGGATGCTGCTCAAAAATATATTTCAAGATTATATATCATCGTGCATTGACATTGATTCCGGTTAAACCCTCGCCAGAACATTAATCATATCCTCTCACATACAACGCATTTCCAGACTGTTCTTCTACTCTTTTACATAGACGCAGCCTCAGCTGTATGAAGAACTTGGCCTCCGTAACCAGTCAAGTGTTATCGCATAATTACAATTCCTAACAAAATCTGGTCAGAAGTGATGCCAAAGGACGCAATGCAATCGATTTGTTGAAAGTCAAGGGGCAAGTTGCATATATTGACAAGTCTATACAAAACACATTACAATTTCAAGAACTTGAGGGGGTAAAATGCAATTTTCCTGATGTTTAATTCGTATCTCCTCCGCTAGGAAGAAGAAATGAATAGTTGACTGAATTTCTAGCAAAAACTAGACAGGAGTGCCTATAGGAAAAAGTGTTAGAAAATTCCTAATTTTTTTGTATTTATGCCAATTTAATTCTAAACATTTTGATTTGACGCTAATTTAATTTTGACCATTTTAATCTAGTGTCAATTCAATCTTTTTAGCTAATTTTAGCCGAATATTGCCATCATGAATGTCGGTACTAACTTTGACAACTTTTAATAATATTTTAATATGTATTTTTTGAACTTTTTTATTCTATCTTTTATTTTCTTTTTCTTTTCCTTCTCATCATTCTCCCTCCAGCTTATCACTGGAGCTCAACGACTAGTTAGAGGCAAGGGCCAATGAGGGCGACTTTGCACTAGGCTAGCAAAAGTTGATCCTTGCCTAGCCCCTGGTGAGGCTCAAGTCCTCATCAGAGGCTACCCAGCGAGGTCAAGGTTGGCCTCACTGACCCTCACCTCTAGTTGATCGCTAAGGTCCGACGACTGCCTGGTTGAAGAAGGAGGAGAAGGACAAAAAAAGGTAAAAATTTCGAAAAAAAATTTCGAAAATATTAAAATATTATTAAAAATTATACAGATTAGCATCGACGATTGCCACATCGTCGATCAATGTCCATGTTAACAATATCCAGCCAAAATTAATAAGAAGAATTAAATTGACACTAAATCAAAAGATTTAGAAATAAATTGGCATTAAATCAAAAGATTGAGAACTAAATTGATCCCAATAAAATAGTTTATGATTAAATTAACATAAATACAAAAGATTTATGATTTTTCTAACACTTTTTTTTATGTGCCCACATGTGCGGATGTGAATATATACGGCACACGAGGCAATACTATCATACTCTAAGATGTCTAATGTTTTTTTCTAATCCAACAACAAGAACTCTTGAATTGAATGAGATATCTATACCTTGTGTTTTTCCTTTCTTCTTTTTTCCTTTTAAACTAAAGAACGCCATTGAGATCGAGAAGTAGTAAGTGGCGAATCAATCCTAACGAATTACTTGCTGTCCATCTTGAGAAATTCACGAAATTGGCAGCTACTCCTTGCTCTAGAAGCAACGCTACATGACAAGCGATAGCTCATCTCTAGCGTTTATTTTGATTTTTTATAAATAAATAAATATATATATATATATATATATATATATATATATATATATATAAAAGCTAAAAAAGGCTATGGGTTTAACTTTAAAGTGGGTTTCCTAATAAATATATATATATAAAGCTAAAAAAGGCCATGGGTTTAACTTTAAAGTGGGTTTCCTAATAACCCATTTAGACCCATTTCTTTTTATGTTTTACTTCCTCAAATCCATTTCTGACTTATATTTAACTTTTACTTGATTCATTTCTGACCCATATTTAATTTTTACTTAATCCATATATGATCCATTGAATTAAAAATGGGTCATAATATGGGTTTATGACCTATTTTTCCAGCTCTAGCGTCTAAAGAAAGAAAGAAAGATTTTACTTTGTCTTATGTCTCACCGTTACTTGGTTGCACAGATAAGACGTCAGACAAGACGTTAGTGCCAACGGAGTCACAAGCAACAATGATAAGTCTCCTTGACTCAGCATAGTGGAAAAAAAAAAAACCAATTTTGAGCATAATTTATAGATAGAGAAAATTGTTCAAAAAGTCCCTAATCTATTACGCTTTACCAATTTATTTATAAACTTTTTAATTGTATAAATAGAGCCATAAACATTTTCACCATTTCTTCAAATGAGTTTATTCAATTAATTTTGATTGGAAATTACTCACATGAATGCCAATAGTGCTATATGGTATAGTTGAGGCACGGTCGCTACTTGACGTTAATATTTTAATATTTTCTCAGATTTTTTATTTTTTGTTTTCTTCTCTTTTTTTGTTTTTTCAACTTTGGACATGTGGATGTGCTATGTTGGACGGTTAGCATTTACGTCATTTCACTAAAATTAGCTTGAAAAACTAAATCGGTAGATCATTAAAAAGTTCATGACTAAATTGATGGATTATTAAAAGGTTCATAAATAAATTGATAAAATTGAAATGTTAAGGCCTTAAGGTGACTGATCAATAGTTTATTTTAGTTCTTATTTATCGAATATATTATATTTAATATTCTAATGAGAAGACCTAGATTAAGGCGTTAAATTTAGAGCCACACTAATAAAACCCATTCAGCACCAGTTTAATTAAAGTGCAATTCATATGGTGTAATTATGAAGATGCTTCCAATATGCAAATCCAAATTGATATTATCTTTGGTTAGAGGTAGAGGGGTTCAATTCTTGATTTTTATGTAATAAATGCATAAATGGATCGTCAAATATGGGTGTCGACATTGGACGACAATGAACTTGCTAGGGTTCTTAACGGAGAGAAAGATGTTCCATCGGGGAGATGTGGAGGGAGGAAAGGGAAGAGGCTGGCTGAGCCCGAACTCCAGCGGCATTCCAAGCGCAATCTCCGGGACCAAACAAATTTCTAGGTCTTCGGTCTATGTTTAAAGGGCAAAACAATGAAGACAGCCGGAATACTGAGTCAGATTGAGATAGATTACAAATCTCAATACTTTTCTTGCCTATCTAAATATTCCAAAGTTAAAATAATTGGAAAGTAGAATTTTTGTTTTTCTTGGTCAAACGTTAGTTGCTAAATCCGGCATTGTATCTCTCTAATGGTCCAAAATAACTGAAAATAGTGGGAAGCGGAATGGAAAAAAAAAACTGAGCCTATAAATAAAACCTAATCCAAGATAAATCATTATTTGCGGACGTTCAAATGTGTGGTGGAAATTCATATTATTTTTTTGAAGCCCGAAAGTTGGGAAATTATCTTTAAAAATCCTAAATTTATTATAAATTTTGTCAATTTAATCATAAACATTTCAATTTTACTAATTGAGTTCATTCAGTCAATTTTATCGAAAATCTCGAATGTGGACATTGACTGTCTTATTTGGAAAAGTTGGCACTGACATTAACAATTTTATAATTTTTTTAAAAAATACATTATTTTTCTTTTTTTTTTCTTTTCCTATCAACCCTCGCTAGTCACAAGTGAGAATCGACCACAGGCGAGGGTCAATCAACCCTCACGTGTCACTAGGCAAAGGCCACAAAGCATTCATGAGGTCATCCCTTGAATTTGCGTCAACCCTCACGTGTGATCAGAGCTAGACTCAAGGGCAGCCATGAAATAAAGAAATCGAAATAGGATCAAGACAAATCAAATTATAAAAATCTATTGAGAGTTCGAGAATGACCCAAAAAAGAATTCCCTGAAGCGCTCTCATGGGATCATGTGATTGCACGATTGTTTAGGTTCAAAGAACTAGGTCGATGTCAGGTGCACAAAATTAAATCCATCTTCACTAATGTTAATTTAATTGAGTCCGATATTCCTCTCCGCTGTCTTTCTCTGCACCTTCCCCGTCCTGCCGGGGGGCAAATTCTGTGCCCAAGCATCTGCAATATCCCGCCAAAAAGGTGTCAGAGCACGCTATATTGGGTGGATTTAATCCTCCACGTAGGCGAAATATACCACCATTCAAAATTCGACACGTGGCAAATTTGGGCTCACCTGTCAGCCTCCATTCTCTCTCCATTAACTCCATCTCTCTCCCCTTTACTCTCTCTCCTCCTCTCCGTTTCTGCCCACAACTCTTTCTCCCCCTTTTCTCTCTCCACTTCTCTTTTCTTTTTTCTTGCGTCTGCCATAGCTCGAGCTTGAGGGGGCTCATGGCCGCTTTAGGTCGAGGGACGGCGCGCCGCCGCGAGGCATCGGCGTGAAGCCTCCCGCCTCCGCCGGTCCATGGTCCGGACCCTTTCGATGTCTCCGCCTTTGGATTGCGAAGAATAACAGCGTGGCGACGACCAACGAGCTAGCCACAGTGGCCGCCACTGCCTTGAAGATCATCTTGCTTGAGGAAGATGACGAGTCCGGCGGCGGCGCTTGGAGCGAGTCTATTATGGAAGGAGGGAGAGAGCCGGGTGGGGGGGGGGCTGCGAACAATGTGGAGGTGGCCGGGGAGAGGAGGGGGCGCGGACGCGGGAGGGGTCGGTAGGCTGCTTCGGGGTGGGGATGCACTCCACACCGGACTGGCGGTTGGCGACGCACCAAGATTGGATGAGGCGGCAGAGGGTGTGGTTGGAGATGAGGGTGAAGTCGAGGAGCAGGGCGCGGGTGACGGGGCAGGTAGTGTTGCCGGCGGCGATCCAGGGCTCGATGTTGGACTGGTCGTAGGTCTGCCCCGTCGACACCGTCACCGGGTCCAGCATCAGCTCCAGCGAGATGGAGCACCGGAAGTGGTGCGAGATCTGGACGCCCACCATGTCCAGCGGCTCCAAGCTCAGCCACCATGCATTTTTCTCTCTCTAGGAACGGCTCAAAAAAGCTCCCTTTTGTTCGTTACTGCACTCCCTCTCTCTCCCTAGAATGTGGGCACTGGATGAAGTGAAGGGTCGACACTTGTAGAGTGCGTAGATGGGCACTGGCGAAATTCCTTCTCCGTTCGCGAGAGGACGCTGGTTTCTTCTTTATTTGGGAGCAAAAGACAGAGAACGAGGGAAGAAAGAGAAAGAGGGAGGGAGAGAGGACAGCTGGTTTTTGTGGGCAGAAACGGAGGGGAGGATAGAAAATAAAAGGGAGAGAGACGAAGGGTTAACGGAGGAAGTTAAGACTGACAGGTGGGCCCAAATTTGCCACGTGTCGACTTTTGAATGGTGGTACATTTCGCCTACGTGGAGGGTTAAACCCATTGGGGGGCTCGAGGGTCGACATTCTCTTGACTTTTGGGGGCTCACAAATTGGAATTTCCTAATTCCCGCAACTGAAATTCAGTTGTCGAGGCTCCATTTCATATTGAATTAATTATTTTATTCTTTTAAATAAAAAAAATATAAATTTATTTGATAATTTCTATTATTTTTTATTTTTTATAATAGAAAAATTATTAGAAAATAAATTTGAAATAGAGACAAGAAATTGAAAAAAGTAATTTCTTAGTTTGAGTAATAATTTTTAAATAATTCATTTGTTTCTTTGATTCATTTTTTCTTCTTTTACCTCTTATAATCGGTCACGCATCCTCGCTACTAGCCACCAATTGTTGACACCACCCAGCGATCGACTAGAGAAGGAAGAAGAAGAGAGGGAAAAAAAAAAAAATTCTCAAAAAATTATTAAAATATTTAAAGAAATTCTTTATCACAAAAAAACTTATGACTCTTACTAAACACATTTTTATTCTTTTTTAATTCCTAGAGTAGAAATTTTGTGCAGTTACTAAATGTGTTATTTTATTTAGAAATTGTTTAAGGGAATGAAAGTAGAAAAAAATTATTTCTAAAAAAAAATTAATTTTCGGGAGTAGAAATGTTATCAAATGCACCATAACATTCTTTTTTGAATTTGTGGATTTTCACTCTCCTCAGGTACCATTTCTCGAGAATATTACTAGGCAAAAGAAGTCATAAACCTATTGTTAACTTTAATTGTAAACTTTTTTACTATGTCATTTGAATCCTAAACTTTTTCACGACTTTGTTAAAGGAGTTTATCCAACTAATTTTGGCCGGAAATCACCGATGTGGACGTTGATTGTCTTACGTGGCACAAATGGTCAGTGTTGATATAAATATTTTTAAATTATATTTTCAATAATTTTTTGGTGTTTTTCTTTTTTCCTTCCTTTTCATTACTTTTTTTACCCTTAACTTTTCAGAGTAAGGCCGGTGAGGGTCGCCCGCACTAGGTGAGTTTCTTGACAAGTTTTTAATGAGGTTCATTTTTACACTAATTTTCACTATTCATATGAACTAGAGAATTTTTTTTTATCAATGTATTTTGCTATTTGGAAAACTGAAGTGAGACCATTCTTGATAATACAGAAACCTAACGAGCAAAAGAAATATATTTTCCCGCATCATCGTTTCACTGCTTAATTTCGTCCACCCTAGTTAATGATCAAGCTACAAGTCTAACCGATGTGAGTATGAATGTCACACGAAGCGATGTTGTTATACTTTAGGGATGCCTTTTTCCCCCCAATTTAACTACCTAAGTCTTGGAACAAAAAATAATCATGCAATCAGATAATGCTACAAGAGTGCACCAAGGATTTTTGTTCCAGAAGCACCCTCCTTGGACCAAAAATATCATTTTTCCAAGCGAACAAATTAATACATTTTACCCTTGATCTTTTTTAGGTCCTCCCAGACTCTCAATCGATTCTTACAATTTAATTTATCTCGATTCTATTTTGATAACTTTATTTCATGGCTACTCGCCGATTCTAAATTTTTACCTTGTAGATGTTACATTGGGTAACATCACCCACTGAAGATTCCAACACGACATGTCTTTTTTCTTCTTTTTTTTCAATAAAAGTAGCCATCGATGGTGGCTCGAATTTGATCAATAGAATTTCTCATCTTTCGACTTGTTGCCTCGTCAACTTTTGCATTGAGATTTTTGAAAAAATCGGGATAGACTTACATATTGAATAATGTGAGCTCTTTTTACCATCGTCCACCTTTGTAATACGTTGAAATAGTTGAAGTTTTCAAATGCTCCGTAATTTTAAACAAAAAAAAAAAAAAGATCGGTTTTTGCCATCATTAAAAACCTGTTCTTTACCCAAAAAAAAAAAAAAAAAAAAAAAAAAAAAAAAACCTGTTTGATAATCATTATGTTTTTCTAATTTTCTGTTATTTATCTCTTGGAACAAAAAAAAAAAAATCCATTTGATATCATTAGCTAATTTTTTCTATTTCTTGGAATAGATTAGTGACCAAGGAATATATTTGGAATATAAAGAAAAAGGAAAAAGAAAAAAGTCTACTTCTATGTTTTTTTTTTTTTTTAGCAATCCAGGAACTATCGTACAGCTAGTAGCCAGCAACGTAACCCGGGGGACACTAGCGGGGGGACCTACCTCCCACGGCACCCCCACTTAAGTCGCGCAACGTAACGAGGAGGGGAATCGAACCCTAGCTTTTCGTGTGGCCAGTGTGCGCCCTAACCAACTCGCCCACCACGGGACGGGTAAGTCTACGTTCTTAAGAATAGAAATGAGAAAAAAGTTATCTCTGAACATAAATTATTTTCATGAATAAAAATGTTACCAAACACATCTTAAGTTTTCCAAGAAATGCATAGCTAAGGCAATTTCATTTAAACTATCCCCACCCCCACTCCAAAAAAAATTAAAAATTAAAAAAGCTTAATAAACAATTGCAAAATATTGCAGATGTTAAATTTACAAGGCCAACACAAACATTAGTTTTTCGTGGATTTTTTAACGGCGAGTACATCGCCATTTTTCTTTCTGTCCACAATGAGAAAAATACCTCAATAGCATTAGACGTGTGCCAATGTGTGTTATTTTTCCAATATTCACTCCGGAACTGCAAGCGCTCCTACAAAGGCGCATCTACCCCAAAATAGAGAAGGGCAGATTTAGAGGGACCGATTCCACTCCGGAATATATTTAATAAAAAGGTGTTGACATCATAAAAAAAAAAATCAAAGTGATACATTTGTAAAAAAAATATTTTAAATTAATTATTAGACTATGAAAATTTTTAAATTGATATATCTATAATAAATTTACTCTAAATTAATTTTTTGATTGCCAAAAATTCACAACTAGTATATTTATGATAAATTTATCTTCTATTAATTTTCATTAAATTGGATTGATATCACAAAAAATGACAAGCCGGTACGCCTATGATAAATGTAGGATAAAACTCCAAATTAACACATTTGTCTACTCTACTGTCACCTACTATATAATTCGATAATTTGACAGTAAAATTTAAGGAAATTTCATGGATAAAAAATCTGGAAACCAGTTAGCGATCGACACCTCTCTCTCTCTCTTACTCACAGAGGTACTGGAGACTATCTATCGTCTACTGATTGGTCATTACCCGCCTTCTTTGATCTTTTCCCTCTGCAAAGTCGTTGCCTCGGACTCGGTCAGGCTCTTCTCTCTCCGATCCTACTCTGAATCTTCGTTCCATCTCCACTCTCTCCCATCATCAGACCGAGGCCCGTTGCTGTTCGAAACAATTCAACCGGTTTGCTCCTGGCGTTGTTCAAGTTTTCCCCTCGAGCTCGTCCTTGACAAACGATCCCGCGCCTCTCTTTGCAGCGCAGCTTGCGGCAGGTGATGGCTTCTTCGTCTCTCATTGGCCTGTCGGTTTCCCATTCATCATTTTGATGCGTTTCGGGCTCATTTTGTATTTCAGGGATGCGGGTGGCCGCTGAGCAGCTAAAAAAAATTTCCTTTTTAATTTCTCTCTTTGGAATCTTTGTTACAGGTACCTGTAAACGGGGACAACATGCATAGTTGCAGTTTATGTAGGCAATTTGATGTTCTGTATGGTTCTGCTAGTTACATCATCGAGTTTCTTGGAAATGATTCAAGAAACATTAGGCAACATCGGCTGCCTAATGTTTGAATTATGGGATTAGGAAGAATGGTGCTGGTGAAGATATAGTTTCTGCTGTGCTAGTGATGAATGGATGCCAAATCTGGATAAAATATGCATAGTTGCAGTTTATGCAGAAAATTTGGTGATCTCTATGGTTCTGTTAGTTATGTCATCGACTTTCCTCTCAGAATTTAACTATAGATTGTACTGCTTGCGGAGAATGGAATGCATATATAGGTAAGTTTATTTTGCTATTTCATAAATGTTTGATCTTTTTTTTTTAATTACCATGTAATGACTATTGTTATGTTTGTGTAGGAAACTCGATGTTTGATCGCTTTTTTTTTTGTTAAAATTTTTTTTGGATGTGTGCGCTGCGGAAGCACGGTTTTGGTATTAGTTATAGTTTTTTGGTTAATGAAGTTGTGTGAGTGTATGATATAGTTTGTAGAGAATGGACAATGGATGAGATAGCAAGGGATAGACATGAGACAAGGATAGTTTCACTAGTTTATGAAAATAATATAGTTGAAGGAAGTGTTGGTAGAGGAGTTTCATGATATAGAGTATATTCTCATGCTCCTCTCACTCTTTTACATTTGTTGTTCTACTATGCTCTCCCCTCTTTCCTATTCATAGGGTGCTCTACCAACATTTTAGATTTATGTAGAATGTTGTCCAGTTAGGCTTAATCTAGAGAGTTCTAGATTATAGTTTATCCTCTCTACTTCTAGAGAGTTCTACACATGTGCTTCTACATTTTTCTCTTTCTTCTAGAAACTTCATCTAGGGAATTTTAGAAGTTTAGCAACTCTAGGAAATTCTAGAAAATGGATCACCATTTCCAACATCTTTTTCTAGTCTTTTTGGCTGGAAGGTTAGAACCCTACTCAAAAGTCGGTATAAACATATGATGATGGAAGTAGTTATTGAAGTACTAGTTGTTGTGAAAATATTGCTTCGAAATGGGTTGAACAATGAAATTGGATCGAGTAAAACAATTCGGACTTTGAGGCGTGATATCACTTTCTTTAAGGATTTATTTGCCCCACAACGTTGCTAATGGTCACTGGAAAAAATCCTCTAGGATACAACAAAGTCTCGGATGAGAATACTAAATAGCAATTCTAGTATTTCTCCAGGGTCTCTCTAAGAAACAATCGAAAATTTTGATTGCTGTTTTTCCGAAAAAAGACTCGAAAATGACCACACTTATCTTTCCGAAAATTGACAAGTATATATATGAAACAGTCTTACAACTTTTCGTGAAAATTGCGAACAAACACGTCTTTAGAAATTGTTCGGATAAACAAATGGGACTCTTCGGAAGAAGTCGAAAACGAACAATTGCAACCCTTCGGGAAAGTTAAAAACCGAATAAGTAATTTTCCAAAGGTTGTCTTGAAAAGACACAAACAAAATTCGGAGTAATTTTTTTTAAATAGAATTTCGAATTTTTCATTTATATTTCATTTCCGAAATTCTCAAATTAGAAAGCAACCTTTGAACTAAAAAATAAAAAATAAATAGCAATGGATTAATGCTAATTAAACCACGGCGCGTAGGCGTGCTAAGTGCTAAGTGCGCCAAATAATCATACCAAAATCGCGCACCCGCATGCAGGTATGATGGGGTCTAGCCCCACCTAATCACTCCTTTAACTACAAAAGGAAATCCCACATATTTAAACTGACCCACTTGCTCCCACCTTTTCTATGTGGGATAAAGTAAAAGGCACTCATTTTGTTTTAACAAACAAAATTCCAACAATCCCCCACTTTGTTTGTAAAACAAAGATTTCAAAATAAAATTTTTAAAAACCATACAGCCAAAGTTTCAGTAAGATTAATGTACATACATAAAGGTCTCTTTCGAGTTAAACATTTACTTAGTGCAAGTATATCAAAGCTCTATCAAAGTGACAAGTAGCTCGGCTTTAAACTTGTACTTTTATGCAATAGAATCGGACATACCACACATACACTAACCTCTTGTTTCAGCGATAATTTCTATATTACTCCGCACTATTATGGCCTTGTGCTTGATCCTGTTTCATGAGCTCTCAAGAAAGCAACCCTAACTTTCGTAAGAAGCGGCACCACTTCTAAGCTCGTATAGGTGAAGTATCTACCATGTGTTTCTGTTACTATCAACACACTACAAACTTGTATCATACTTCATTAAGAATTCAATTCAGCCTTCAAAATGTAATAGCCGATACTGACTTCTCATATCAGGGCTATGTTAGTATCAAACAATCACATTCAATAATTTATTCTTACCCATTAAACCTTATAACTAGTGATGTTCTAGAAAAAGGTTGGGTTACCATTATTGGTGATTTCAATTAAAGGGTTTCAGCCCCATTTCTTGTGAGGTCGTTATTACCATATGTCTCGGTAAAGCCTTCGTCAAAGGATCGGCAAGATTTTTACTTGACCTCACATAGACAATTGTTATGGTACCATCTTTAATCAATTGTCTCACATATTCAGGTCTTAGACTAATGTGTCTAGACTTACCATTATAGGTGCTATTATAGGCTATTGCCAAAGTGGCCTGACTATCACAGTGGATAGAAATAGGAGGCATAGGACTAGGCCATAATTTGATATCTAACAACAAATTTCTAATCCATTCAGCCTCTTTCCTAGTTGCCGCCAAAGCGATAAATTCAGATTCCATTGTTGAGTGAGTTATACATGTCTGTTTCTTGCTCGCCCAAGATACAGCACCTCCAGCTAATGTGAAGATCCATCCAGAAGTGGAACGCTCATCTCCCACACTTATAATCCAACTAGCAACGGTGTATCCTTCTAATACAGCCGGATAATTATTGTAGAACAATCCTAAATTTTTAGTTCTCTTAAGATAACCAAAAATTCTAGTAATAGCTCTCCAATGTTCAGTACTTGGATTACTAGTATACCTACTCAACTTGCATACAAAATAAGCAATATCGGGTCTAGTACAATGCATCGCATAAATTAAAGACCATATAGCACTTGCATATTCTAGTTGTGCCACCGCTCTACCGGTATTATAATTTAATTTAATACTAGAATCAAATGGAGTACTTATTTCTTTAAAAACCAAGATGTTGAAATTTATTTAATAATTTTTCAACATAACTAAATTGGCTTAAAGAATAACCCCACTATTTTTCTTAACTTTAATACCTAAGATAGTATCTACTTCACCCAAATCCTTTATTTTAAACATGTAAGTTAGATACTTCTTAGTTTCATTAACTCTAGTCATATTCGTTCCAAAGATAAGCATATCATCAACATACAATCACACTAAGACACCATAGTCTTTAGTGAATTTAGAGTATATACATCTATCGGCATTATTATTGATGAAACTATTTGCCAAAATTGCGCAATTATTCGCGCACCCGCACGCGGGTATGGTGGGGTCTAGCCTCACCTAATCACTCATTTAACTACAAAAGGATATCCCACATATTTAAACTGACCCACTTGCTCCCACCTTTTCTATGTGGGACAAAGTAAAAGGCACTCATTTTGTTTTAACAAACAAAATTCCAACACTAGTCACAATGTCCAACTCAAGCAAGTTGGCTTAGACACACTTCCCGATGATGATGAGAACTTTTCCTAAACTACATACTAAAAGAAATTTTTTAATTTTGATAGTTCTTTGGCATCTCTAACTTGCATATCTTCCTTCTATCCAATGAGGTTACTGTGATGATGTCCATCCATTGCATATTAAAGGAAGTCATGTGTTCCTTCCTTCTGTCCAACGAAATGCTATTCAAAACTGCCATCTTCCTGTGTGCTTCTGATTCCTGTTTTGAAACAGAAAAAAAGTTAAATATAGGTAGGCTCGTTCCAAGGTCAGCTAGTTCAGTTCACTCTACAAAAACGGGGAACCAACATAGAGAGGGTAGGTTTCTTGTTCTAGGTCTATAACTATAGCCTACCCACCTAGAACCGATCACCCTACTTTCAAGAACCAAGTGAAAAGAAATGTCATTTACCTTTTGCAAACCCACTTTGATCGTCTCTGAAATTGCGGAGTCATGGAATCGCCTGGGCAGTGGTTGAAGAAGGCATTGTTTCTCTACAAGCAAGCGAGTCGGTGATATTGCTAGTATGAGTACCTAGAGGGGGTGAATAGGTATACAAAGATTTTTCTTAAAAATCGCACAATACTTTAGACAGTTGAAGAATTTGCAACAATTAAAAATCAATCGTGAGGCGAGTAAGGAAAGAGAGAATTGAACACTCGGTTTATAGTGGTTCGGCTTGATCCAAGCCTACGTCCACTCTTCTGCACTTGACAACCCGATTGGCTGGATTCCACTATAATCAAAGAGCTGTTACGGTGTTGATCTTCCTTGAATTCTAGGTGTAGATGATCTACCACACTCGCTCAAGGTGTCACCAAATACAAACACTCTCTGTGTGTACAATTTCGCTCGAACGAGTCTCGACTAACAATCAAGGTTCTTGGACTCGGAATTTCTCTATCGATCACACACTCAAAACAACTAGAACGTCTTCTTTTTATACTCCTTTATGCCATCATAGCCGTTGGCACTTACCAAAGGAATTCCTCCAATCTACCCGTTGGACGGAATCAATCAAGAAGATCATCAGAGCTATTTAAGGAATCGATGATAGCCCATCAATCTGTTCGCCCATACAATCGGGATCTTGGTTTCCATGAATAGAACATTCCAAGATTATTTCGTCGACCATCGGATCTTCAATCGCTCTTAGATAAGAATGAAAGAATCCGAAATGATTATCCAACCAAAGAATCTATTCCGAGAGGATAGGATCGAATCCTCAACCATATACCTTGGCTTTGGATTTCCTTCGTCCTTTGGATTAGAAAGAGCGTCGGTGAGAATAGACTTAAGTCTTGAGTCTTGAGTCTTAAGTCTTGAGTCTTGAGTCTTGAGTCTTGAGTCTTGGGTCTTGGGTCTTGGGTCTCGAGAGAACAAAGTCTTCGGACTTTAAGCGACGGTCTCCGAACATCCGGACTTAGGCGAAAGAAACGTTTTGTCGGCTTCAAAATATTAGGAAAGATTTCTCCAACAATCTCCCCCTTTTTGATGGTGACAAAACTTTCTTGAAGATTTGAACAACTTTGACACTGCAAAACATTTCTCAAGCAATATGGCTAACTCATAAAGATTAGTAAAACAACCCGGACTACGCATCCACGAAAAATTGGTTAGTCTTTCATGAGAAACACCATATAACAACACTTGAATAAATGCAACCGAGTCAAGCATCACAATCCACGATCAATTCATCAAATTCACACCCAAGTTCAAGTTCTCAAGTCATACTCAAAAATAAACATAACCACAAAAGTCAAAGTTTAAAAGATGATGTTTGTTCAAATTGGTTTTCTCCCCCTTTTTGTCGGCATTGAAAAGGGTGAGAAAGGAGTCATGTCTGCAGGAATGCGCACGATCTGGAAATCCCCAATGGACTGGACTACTCCTTCGAGTTTCTTCGGTCTTCTCTCGGATGAGCTACCTCTTCTCCCTTGGCATTGGCTTGAAGTTGCGGAGCGAGGTCTTTGAGTCTATCTTCCGGAGAGGCGAAGATGCTTGTCCAGCATTCTTCAAAACTTGGATTTCACGATCCAGAACATATATCGGTTCCGCATTTCCGAGAAGAATATTCATGATGCTACGAAGATCTGCGAGAATCATCCGTACGTATGCTTGGCATTGACTTTCTCGGATGAAGTGTATGCGAGACGATGGCGCTTTTGAATGGGTGCGAGATTTGGAATCAATGCATCACCTTCTTCGAGCAAGTGAGAGACCTGAACTTCTTAGGGTCTTACGGGAGATTGTCTTAGATCTTCAACGACAGCGGCATGAGGTGTAGACCTCTCTTGCTCGCTAACTCCCCTGTCTCTAGGACATCGAAAGGGGAAGAGTGATGATCATTCTTTTGATCTTCCTTCTCTCCAGTTGCTCGACGAGACTTTTCTTTTTCTCCTTCTCCTTCTCCTTCGTCAACTTCTTTCTCCTTCTCTCTCTGTTCTTCCTCTTCTTTGTTCTGCTTTTCTTCTTCTCTTTCTTTCTGCTGAAGTTACGTCGGGTGAGACACGAGACGTCTTGGTCGATCGAGCTTGGATGGAGGGATCTTCATCATCTTCATCTTCATCTTCATCTTCAAGGATGAGAGTTCTTTTCTTCTTTTTCGATGGAGCACCCATGGCCTCCTTTCCTTTCCTTTTTGAAGCAGATTGGACTGGAGATTTCACTTTGAATTTCTCCATTGCCTTGGAGAGTTCTTGCAGACGCATCTTCATTAACATTTTCAACCCTACCACCATTTTTTCACACGGTCGAACACAAAAAGTATGCGGCAGTTCAATGTTCAGATGTCTGAAGATCTTGGTCACCAGACCAGGATAAGGCAATTGTCCTTTGTCTTTTGACAATGCTCTGTACATATGGAAGAGAATAGTGTGCGGGAGAGAAAACTTCCGTCCTGAGTTGATCGCATACATCAACTTTGCTTCAGAAAGAGACACAGAAGTCTTTGACGTAGACTTTGGTCGAGACAGTTGATCACAATCTTATGAAGCACGATGTTGATAGCCTTCATCCTCGAGTAGGTAATTTTCTTCTCTACATCCATATCTTTGACAAGATCCGAGTAGTACGAGCGGTGAGACTTTGATAGGGAGATAGCGTCCCCGTTCAATTCCAACATATTATTCACATCTACCACGTAGACTTTGTCTCGAACAACGAATGAAATTCTATTCGCATCCAAAAAGCTCGAGATTTGAATAGAAATAAGCGGTCGATTCGGCATACCCGTCGTAGAGTCGGAAGCGAGAAAGTCTCAAGTTGAAGCAAATTCAACTTTTCTCTTAAGTTCACGTTGATGGAGTCCGGAAGTCAAAATCGACACTTCTAGGGTTTATCACCCCTCTTTTTAACAGCCTGAAATATACTTTCTCCTGATCCTTGGATTTAAACAAATCCATCCGATTTCCTTTCACCTTTGCTGCCACACCCATTACGGGTTTAAAATCAAGGAACATTTTGTTGTCATCGTTCCGTCAATCGAGATTTTGTCTGGCAAACGAGGGTCTCGGGAATGTTCGCAAGAGCCTCCTATGCCCTTCCTTTCGGAGCAACTCCCAATTCCTCCATTTTCCGCAGAAAAAGATACTCATTTCCATAATTTTTGTCCTTAAGGAAGTCATCTATATATTTTAACGAAGAACCGAGGTTTTCAACGCACGATAAAGCTTATAGATGAAGGAGGGTCTTTGGACTCTTACTGGGTCGGCATCCTCGACTATATCTTCTTCCAGATGTTGACTTGCACCTTGTGGGGTAGGAGGTGCTGAATGACGTGGAGGAGAGCGAATCGGACTTTGTCGCTGACTTGATAAGTCTTCTTCCTCTGTAAGATCGAAATGAATCGGCCCTTTCTCCATTCTTTGTGGTCCCCTGCTTGCTATTCTTGATGATTTCCTCGAAGACGACATCTTCCTTTGTCTATTGGAAGATTCCTTCACTTGCTTTTCCCAAGAAAAAATGACCACTTTCTCGACGACGAACAAGGAGTAAAAACGATATCGGGAGGAGAGTGTCTTTTTAGGGTTTTGAAGATTTGGGCGAAGAAAAAGACAAGCTATATATATATATATGTACCTCGGATTTGAAAAGAGAAGTTTAAATCGGTACAAGGAAGGTGTACGAACATATCGTTTCAAAATCAATAACTACCAAAATTAATTCCTTGAAAAATTTTCGAATTTTCACACAGATTATTACCAAACAAAAGATCGTACCTTTTCAAATAACTAAGCGAGAATTCGTACCTTTTCGAATAGGAACTTACGGTCTTTAGCCATGAATGTTTGAGTCTCATGATTTAAAGTCGAGAGATCGAGTCTCGAGTTGGTGAGTCTCTAGACTTTAACTTCTTCAAGCTTCAAAATGTTGAGTCTTGAGCGGATGAAGTCGAATTGATTTTTCTCCAAAGGCTTTGTGAAAATATCCGCTAGTTGACTCTTTGAATCAACAAATTGAATCGAGATTTCTCCATTTTGAATATGATCTCTAATAAAGTGATGTCGAATCTCAATATGCTTTGCTCTTGAATGAAGGATTGGATTTTTGGTGAGATTGATCGCTTATTTGGTGTTGTCACATCTGATTTACGTGCATGAGTCTTCAATGCCAAAGTCTTGTAGCTGTTGTTTTATCCATAGAATTTGCGAACAGCAGCTTCCAAGAGCTACATACTCGCTTACGTCGTTGAGAGAACTACAGTGCTTTGCTTTCTTGAAAACCAAGACACTATCCTGTTTCCAAGCAGTTGACAAGTTCCAGAAGTGCTCTTTCTATCGACTCTGCAACCGGCCAGATCTGCATCTGAGTATCCTAGAAGAGTAAAGTCTCCCCTCTTTGGATACCAAAGACCGATGCTTGAAGATGAAGCAACGTATTTGATAATACGTTTCACGGCAATGAGATGTGATTCTCTAGGATCTGATTGAAACCTAGCACGAGATGCAAACACTCAACAAAATATCGGGTCTAGAAGCGTAAGATAAAGAAGTGAACCGATCATGCTCTGTACGGCTTTTGATCTACTTTCTTCCCTTCTTCATCCTTGTCTATCTTCGAGAGCATGACATTGGTATGTCGAGTCTTCTTGCAATTTTCCAATCCAAATCTTTTGACAAGATCATTAGCATATTTTTCTTGGAAGATAAAAGTTCCTTCCTTCAATTGCTTTATTTGAAGGCCAAGAAAGAATGTTAATTCTCCCATCATACTCATTTCAAACTCATCCAGCATAGACTTAGAAAATTTCTTGCAAAGACTTTCATTAGAGGATCCAAAAATAATGTCATCAACATATATTTGAGCGAGTAAAAAGCTTTTGTTTTCCTTTTTGATGAATAGAGTAGTGTCTACTTTACCTTTGACAAATCCGTTACGTAATAAGAACTTACTTAGTCTGTCGTACCAAGCTCGAGGTGCTTGCTTTAGACCATACGAGCCTTTTTCGATCGAGGCGAGTCGCTTCTTTGGGTCTTCAAATCCGAGCGGTTGTTCCACATAAACTTCCTCTTGGATAAATCCATTTAGGAAAGCACTTTTGACGTCCATTTGGAATAACCTGAAATTTTTGTAACAAGCAAACGCAAGTAATAGACGAATAGCCTCTAACCTTGCAACTGGTGCGTAAGTCTCGTCATAGTCTATTCCTTCTTCTTGCGTGTATCCCTTGGCCACGAGTCTTGCTTTATTGCGTACGACTTTTCCTTCTTCGTTCATCTTGTTTCTGAACACCCACTTGGCTCCAATAACAGTTTTACCTTTTGGTTTAGACGTCAATTCCCAGACATCATTAATGTTGAACTGTTTGAGCTCTTCTTGCATAGCTTCGATCCAGCTTTCATCAGATAAAGCTTCTTCTATGCTTTTTGGTTCAATTTCAGAGATGAGAGCAACAGCACTAGATTCTTCATGTCTTTTTGATCGGTGCGGATTCCTTCATTGATTTCGCCAATAATGAGATCTTTAGGATGACTGGATTTGTGTTTCCGATTCTTGGTTGATTTGCTTGGTTGATGATCTCTTTCTTTATTTGAATCTTCATGAGCATCTTGATGATGGACTTCAGTACGAGATGCTTCTTGAGTTGAAGACTTTGGAAGGTCTAGAGCGGTTCGGACTCTTCATATTGAGTCGGCTGGATTCATCTTGTGTGGAGTCTTGGAATTTGACATTCATTGATTCCTCCACAGGCCCTTTTCTTGTTATAGACTCGTAGGCTTTGCTTGAAGTAGAGTATCCAAGAAAGATGCCTTCATCGATCTTTCTTCAAACTTACCAACTCGATCATTTGCATTTTTCAAAATAAAGCATTTGCAACCAAATACATGAAAGTATGAAACAATAGGCTTCTTACCTTTGAATAATTCATACGGGGTTTTCTCAAGAATAGGTCTTAGAAAGACTCTATTTATAATATAGCATGCTTTGTTGAAACAGACTTCAGCCCAAAACCGTGAAGAAATTTTGCTTTCAATTAAAAGTGTTCTAGCCATTTCTTGAAGAGATCTATTCTTTCTTTCCACAACTCCATTTTGCTTTGAGGAGTGTATGGAGAAGAGAATACATGATTAAAACCAGATTCATCACACAATTTTGTGAAATCTTGATTTTCAAATTCACCTCCATGATCTGTTCTTATACTTGAAATAGCACATCCCTTTTCATTTTGAACCTTTTTAGCAAACTTCTCAAAGTACGAAAAGGTTTCGACTTACTTGCAAGAAAATATACCCGGATAAAGCGAGAGTAATCGTCTACAATTACTAGACAATACTTCTTACCTCCAATACTACGAGTTCTGGTTGGTCCGAAGAGATCCATATGCAGCAAGCGTAGTACATGATTAGTAGAGACATGATTTATTGGCTTAAATGAATTTCTTACCTGTTTTCCCAAAATACAGGGTGTGCATGGATCAGTCTTTTGATATGGTAATTTGGGTAGACCTCGAACAAGCTGATTTGATGAGACTTTGGCTAATTGCTTCATATTGACATGGCCAAGCTTTCTGTGCCATAAGCTTGCTTCATCTTGGATTGAAATTAGACATTGTGATTCATTCAACTTCATGTCTAAGAGATAGATGTTTCCATGTCTTCGACCCATGAAAGACTCAGTAGAGTCTTTACTAATTCCATAGCAAATTCCTTCTTGAAAGGAGATCTTGAAACCAGTATCACACAGTTGGCTAATGCTGAGAAGGTTATAGTTGAGTCCTTCTACTAAAGAAACATTACTTATTGTGAGATTTCCAATTTTCACAGTTCCAAATCCCACAATGCTTCCTTTGCCATTTCCTCCAAATAAAACATTTCCACCGTTTACTTGAACAAGCTTTACGAAGCACTTTGAGTCTCCTGTCATGTGTCTTGAGCATCCGCTGTCAAGATACCATTTTATCTTTTTCTTGACGGAGACCTGCATTCAAAAGAGAGTCTCAAGCTTTCTTTGGTACCCAAATTTTCTTGGGTCCTTTGGTGTTAGTAGGATGAGCATTATTAGGCCATACTCTCTTAACAGGTTTCCAAACCATAGGACAGTCTTTTTCAAAATGATCTGGATTGTTACACTTTGAACACCTTAGAGCATTTCGACCAACAGGTTTTACGAAAACTTTCTTGAAGTGATTTTTGTAAGCTTCTCTTGACGGTCTTTTCTTAATTCTTTCTTTAACTTTAGGAAAATCAATCAAGGAAATTGTCTCCGCTGTCATACCTAACCCAGACTTATTGAAATAGGGTCTTTGAACTGAAAGCACTTTTTCAAGCTTTTCGGATCCTATCGAAAACTTCTTTGAAATATTTGATAAGTCTGTTTTTAAGAAAACATTTTCTTTCAAAAGATCATTTTCTTTTTCTTTAAGAGCAGAAACATTTAGGTCTAGACTTTTAACTCTTTCTTCTAAAATAACTTCCTTTTGTTTCAGAATTGAGTTTTCCTTTTTAAGTTCGGAAATTCTTTTGAGAGAAGTCTTAAGACCGAAACACGGTTCATCAATATATTTAGAGACTTTGACAGGAATTTTAAAATCACTTACCTCAAATTCACTGTCAGTCGATCCGAATCTGAGTCTGAGTGCGAATGTGCCATCAAACATATGTTGGCATATTCATTATCACTTTCTTCACATTCTGTATCACTCCGGTTTCGGCTTTGAGAGCCTTTCGAAACTTCTCGGCTTTTCCTCTTTTCTTTTTCGAAAGAGGACGGTTGGGTCGATGTGTCCCTTCTTCTTACATTCGAAGCAAACTACATCTCTATTTGGTTCCTCATCATCAACAGACTTGGTCTGCTTGTCTCGAAAACTTTGTTTCTTTGGGTTGAACCTTCTGCCTTTTCTATTCAGTTTCTTGAATCTTCTTATCATAAGGGCGAGCTCCTCATCATCCATATCATCTTCGAATCTGCATCATCGAAATCATCATTTGATTTTAGTGCAATAGATTTCTTACCTCTTGGATCTTCGTCTTCATTAATTCGTTCCACTTCGTAAGACTGAAGAGTTCCAATTAGCTCGTCTACAGATAATGGCATGATTCTTTGCGTCTCTCTTATTGAAGTCTTTATATGATTCCAATCCTTGGAGAGTCCACGCGAGAAGCTTGTTCACCTTCATGGGATCAGAAATTTTTTGTCCTTGGTTCTCAAGACCATTGACAATATCGTAAAAACGACTAAACATGTCGATTCTGATTCTCCAGTTTCATTTTGAAGGCTTCATATTGACCGAGGAGAATATTGATTCTAGTCTCCTTCACTCGATCTTTGTTCCTTCATAGGTGATATGTAATCTATCCCATACTTCTTTTGCTGTAACACAAGAAGATATTCTGTTATATTCAGTTGGAGACAAAGCACAATATAAAGAGTAAATTGCTTTTGCATCGAGTGCTTGTCTCTTGTTTATTTCTTCTGAGGCATTCCGCTGGCTTCAACGTTTCTTTTCCTCTTTCGAGACGATGCAACAGCGGGAGTGATTCCTCTTTCCACAACATCCCATTCCGGAGGATCCTTGGATCGTAGGAAAGCTTTCATCTTGTTCTTCCGGATGTTGTAATCCTTTCCGTCAAAGTAGGGTGGTCTGGTATTGCTTTGCCCTTCCATCAGCCCTGGTGCTAGCATACTAGCCATGGATCTTTTACTCTGAAGTAAAACACTTCAAACAAAGTAAGAACACGGGCTCTGATACCAATTGATATTGCTAGTATGAGTACCTAGAGGGGGGGTGAATAGGTATACAAAGATTTTTCTTAAAAATCGCACAATACTTTAGACAGTTGAAGAATTTGCAACAATTAAAAATCAATCGTGAGACCGAGTAAGGGAAAGAGAGAATTGAACACTCGGTTTATAGTGGTTCGGCTTGATCCAAGCCTACGTCCACTCTTACGCGACGGCCGATTGGCTGGATTCCACTATAATCAAAGAGCTGTTACGGTGTTGATCTTCCTTGAATTCTAGGTGTAGATGATCTACCACACTCGCTCAAGGTGTCACCAAATACAAACACTCTCTGTGTGTACAATTTCGCTCGAACAGTCTCGACTAACAATCAAGGTTCTTCGGACTCTGGAATTTCTCTATCGATCACACACTCAAAACAACTAGAACGTCTTCTTTTTATACTCCTTTATGCCATCATAGCCGTTGGCACTTACCAAAGGAATTCCTCCAATCTACCCGTTGGACGGAATCAATCAAGAAGATCATCCGAGCTATTTAAGGAATCGATGATAGCCCATCAATCCCGTTCGCCCATACAATCGGGATCTTGGTTTCCATGAATAGAACATTCCAAGATTATTTCGTCGACCATCGGATCTTCAATCGCTCTTAGATAAGAATGAAAGAATCCGAAATGATTATCCAACCAAAGAATCTATTCCGAGGATAGGATCGAATCCTCAACCATATACCTTGGCTTTGGATTTCCTTCGTCGCTGGATTAGAAAGACTGTCAGTGAGAATAGACTTAAGTCTTGAGTCTTGAGTCTTAAGTCTTGAGTCTTGAGTCTTGAGTCTTGAGTCTTGGGTCTTGGGTCTTGGGTCTCGAGAGAACAAAGTCTTCAGACTTTAAACTGACGGTCTCCGAACATCCAGACTTAGACTGAAAGAAACGTTTTGTCAGCTTCAAAATATTCTGGAAAGATTTCTCCAACACAAAACACCTCTTTAAAAATTCTGGGCTATTTGTTTCATTTATAGGAAAAGATTGGATATGTTACAGTGGACTAGACAATTAGTTTATAAATGATTTGTGTCAAGCAAATAGAATAGATTTCTCATGAGAGACATTTTAATTGGCTGTAAATTGGTTTCAACTTTGTGTTTTGAAATTTCTGTCAGAACATTATCAGGCAAGAAGTGGGGAAAGGTGTGATTGATGAATATCTGCCATAGAGAGGCCATTCGGATCTCGATAGCGGTGGCGGCGGCGCGCGTTTCTGTGTTTCCTCCTCATAATTACATGCCTATGTCAAACGCCCCCGATTGAAGTTTCCACTTGCGGTATCAAGAAACCGCCTAGAGCATCTAAAGAGGTTGTTGGCTCGAGTATTCAAGAAAAGTCAGCATTGAGAGTCAAACTCTGCGAATCAAAGTAATTCTCGAAAGGAAAAAAAAAAAAAAACTCGGAAGGTCTTGGCAGTAGCTAAGGCAGTGTTCCCGCAGGGTGAACACTGTGCATGCCAAGCCCATAGGCACAGGCTGGGGAGCAATTGTTTATCCTGTTGCAAGACTGTTTGCGAGCAGGAGGGAGAGGGGCTATGTAACCTTCCGATGCACCTTGTTAAAGGAAGGAAGCTAGTATGCTGGTCTGAAGCAAACTGCATCGGTCCTCGCAAAGGTTGAAGCTGCTGCATAAGCTTATGCCAAGAGGCTTATGGAATATGATCGGAGCGTGCACAACAGTTATTGATGACCAAAGCAACCATTGCAAAATTGAGGGCTGTTGAACGAGTCAATGTTTCTGGTTTGTGTTTTATGTGTTAATAGTCTATTAAGCACTTCTATTATGTGGATTGGTTGCTGTACGTGTGAAGTTAGTGGGCTATGGTGGTTATTTGTTTGTGTAAAGCCTATATAAAGGCTATGGCGTTAGTTTTTTATGGGTGTGGTTCTGCAGACGGTTCCTCTGTTTTGTATATATCAGTATCTCCTCTATTGTTAACGCTACTCTTGTGTATATATGCATCTCCTTTATTTTTAACACTGGTATTAGAGCCCTCCGTTGGGTAGAAACCCTAGGTGGGTTGTCGTCATTGGGATGAATCTTTGCGCAAATTGTCGAGTTTCGCAATGACATTTTATGAGGAGATCTTTCTCTTGGTGTGGTGAGTGTGGAGATTGCAGAGAGCAGAGAGAAAGATATTTCGCAGAGGCCGAGAGAGAGGAAGTTGGTATATTGAGGTTCTCAAGCAAAGGGGAGCCTCGTCGTCGGAGTTTTATCCCGGAATCCGGAGCTCCAATAAAGGGCAAATCCAGAGTCGTTCTTCACCGCTTCGACGAGCCTGCTACCACAAAAGGATAGGAACAGCCAGATGACCTCTAGCCAGCGTTGACGATCAGGATCCCAAACTGCCGAGCAAAGCAGAGCCACTAGTTGCATCCTCCCCACTTCTCTACAACGAGCAGCAGCGATGGCCTTAGAAATATTTGTACAACCTGCTATTTCACATTTTGATAATCACTATGATCATTGGAGCATGTTAATGAAGAATTTTCTCAAGTCCAAGGAGTATTAGGATGTTGTTTCTTTGGGAGTTGCCGAACCTGATGAAGGAGCTGTGTTAACGGCAACGCAAAGAATGGCTTTGGATGCATCAAAATTGAAGGATCTCAAGGCCACACACTACATTTTCCAAGCAATTGACAAATCCATTTTGGAGACAATTCTTTGCAAAGATACCACCAAGCAAATATGGGATTCCATGAAGAGAAAGTATCAAGACTCAGCAAGAGCAAAGAGGCAACAGCTTCAAACGCTTCGTTCGGAGTTTGAAATGCTACGAATGAAGTCGGGAGAGACAATCACAGATCTCTTCTCTCGGACAATGGCAATAGTTAATAAGATGTGGATTCATGGCGACAAGACAGAGGGTGTCACCATCATTGAAAAGATTCTTCGATCTTTGACACCAAAGTTCAACTTTATTGTTTGTTCCATAGAAGAAGCCAAGGACATTGAAGAACTTTCCATTGATGAGTTGCAAGGATCATTGTTAGTTCATGAACAAAAACTCCTACAACAAGAGACGGAAGAGCAAGCTTTGAAGGTCTCAACTGGAGATCATTCTTCATCAGCAGCAAGGGTGAACAAAGGAAGAGGGAACAACGATCACAGCAACTTCAGCTTTAATCAAAAGTCTGAAAGCTATTCTTATCGTGATTTCTTAGGGAGAGGAAGAGGTCGTGGAGGACGACATTCAACTGGTTTTAGGCCAAGGTCAGCAAACAAATCGAAAGTAGAGTGTTTTAGATGCCATAGAAGTCTCACTAATTTGAATAAACAAAGAATTGAAAGAACTAACTTTGCTGAAAAAGAAGAAGAAGTATCTCTTTTGATGGTGTGCCATGAGAAGGAAGAAACTCAACCAAACATGTGGTATCTTGACACTGGTTGTAGCAATCACATGTGTGGAGACAAGAAAATGTTTTTTGATCTAGACGAAACGTACAACAACACCGTAAAGTTTGGTAACAATTCCATTGTGTCGGTGATGGGGAAAGGAACAATGGCAATTCATCCAAAAGGGACTTCGGTACAAACCATCTTGTTGCGACCTAAATTTTTCGGGTTCACCACCTAAAACTAGGTTAATGGACTACTAAGCTTTTAAACTTAGCTCAGGCTCTCCCAAGCCCATACCAATTCGCGACTTAAGATTCAAACATTTAACATGCAAGATGTTGTTAATTAGGAGTCACCACTAATCGGTTTATGGTAGGTCGATTAGACACCTAAGTAAAATAAAGGGAGATTTATTTTACTCCTACGAACCAGAGACTAAAGGTACGGGGACTTGGTTACACTAGAATTTTCTAATGCCCTTTCGGTACCATTTCTTCTTAATTTTTCAAAATGTTTTTGCAAGCAGCTGATTTATTTTAACCTAAGTTACTATCATGCAAATGTGGTGACCACACGGGTGCTCATCCATTATTTAAAATATTCAAGTAAATAAATTGCATCACATAAAGCAAGCATTCATTTTTTTGGATTTTCTTAAAAATTAGAATTCTTTTATAAAATGCATTTTAACACTAAATGACTTAATCTTATTAATGTGGAAATTCTAATTAAATGGGTCTATTATGCGAACTAGTTATTATGCACCTTATGACCTAACTTTACTAATAAATTCTAATTAAATGATCATATTATGCAACTAATTAACATGCACCTAGATTTTTGTATTTTTTGTATTTTTTTATTGAAATTCAAAACTAATAAAAACCCTAATCGAGCTATCTAAAGTAATTTTCTAATCCATTTTTGGGATTAATTTGACTTAAACCCTATTCTGTCTTAGAAAACTATTTTTTTATTTTTAAAAAAATGAGAATATGAAAATGTGCCAATTATATCTAAGACTCTAAAAAAGGCTATTTAAGTCTAATCCTAACTTATTTCTTTTAAAATATCTAAAAATGCAGTCCTAAAAATATTATCTAAAAAATGCAATCCTAGAAATATAATCCTAAAAATTTGATTAATTAAACTACGTGTCTATTGTATTAAACCCTAATGTCCTATATGCTTATGCAATTTTTAAATGTTTTGATTTTTTTTAGTTTCTTTTTTAGTTTTTTTTTAGGTTGAATAATTATTAAATTAGGGTTAAATCTAAACAATTAATATAGCCACTAAATAAAGGATCAAAATAATTGAAAAAATAACTGTCGTCTCACGAGTTAAATTAACAAGTATTTAACCCTAATCACCACAACAACTCAAAATAATTAAATAATCTAGTCCGAAGTCTTACGGACCAAATTAAATAATTATTATGATTTAACAATTAAAATTTCACCAAGAAGCCCAAAATTAATGTAATTAAAAGAATGGTCCGATGTCTCTCGGATCAAACTAATTATTACAAAAGTCTTGGATAAAGCCTTAAGGATAATGTCTAAACCATACAAATAATTAACATACAATACTACAATTCAAATAATGAGACTTAAAAATAAGCTAACGTATCATGAAATAAGTATAAAAAAAATAAAAAAATAAACTACCTAAGGCCCTGCAACAGAAACAGGGGAGGCAATAGGTAGGTTGAGAGCACGGCTGCAGTGGGGTTGTGGGTGGAAAGGGCCGTGCGACGAGGAGCTCCGGCGGCGAAGCTCGGGGGTCGGCGCTCGGATCAGGGTCGGCTACCGTCAGGGGCCATGAGCAGCGAATGAGGAGGCAGGGGCGGTGAGCCAACTTGGGATGCGGCTGCTACAGGGGATCACGGATCTACTAGCGTCGGGGCTGAGTCGCGACGGTGAGGAGCGAGGGGGGGCGGGCGGCTAGACGCGAGCTCGTGGGAGGAAACTCCAGAGTGGCTGTGCGGCGGTGCTTTGCGGTGGAGGTGCAGGCACGGGCGTCGGGTCGAGCAACAAGGATGCGAATGTCATTGGATCGCGAGTTGGAGCAGCACCGGTCGTCAGGGCGTCAGGCACCGGGTGGTCGCGGACGGAACAGGAGCGGCGGTGCTGGTGCAGTGGGCTCGAAGACTCGCGGGATGCAGGCGAGAAGGAGACGCGGCGAGGAGGTGAATTAAGTGGCACTCTGGCACGATGGCGAGCGAACAAGAGGTCGCGGGTCTGCAGCAGAGGAACTCGAGGCGGCGCAGCGGTCGCAGCTGGCTTCGGGACGGCGAGCGACGCGGGTCGGCAGGACGTCGGGCGCCGGGCGGACGTGGAGGTGATGGCGTCTCACTCCGGCGGAGGTGCAGTTGCTGGACGCTGGGATGTGCAGCGGCGGAGGTCCGGATGACTGGCCGAGCGGACGCGGACGGGGAAGCTCCGGAGAAGATGAACAATAGCTTTTTTTCTTCTTTTTTTCACTTTTTCTCTCCCTCTCTCCTGTCACTCTCACGTCTTCTCTCGTTACTTTGTTGCTTTTTACTTTTTTAGCAAAGGTCAAACCTTCACTCTTTCCTCTGTTATCTCTCTTTTCATTTTTTCAATTTTTCTTTCATCCCTTCTACGAAGATGGAAACCCCTTTTCTCACTTTTTGCTCTGAATTTTTTCGATTTCCCCCGAAAGGTGAAGAAGAGCCCGCCTATTTATAAAGCGAAAACTCGAGTTCGTTTCACCGGTGGAGATTTTCGCTCAACCTCTCAACAACAAAGCGGCTCCAAAATCAAACGGTTAATTCTTTTTTTTTTAATATTTTGAAATGAGAATATATTTTCAACAACAAAGATTTTCAAAAACCGAATTTTATTTAATTTATTATTTTTTTTAAAAAAAATATTAGGTGTCAACACATCTCAAATGTATTGTATGTCCCTGAATTGAAGACTAATCTGTTAAGTGCTGGTTAGTTCCAAGAGAAGGGATATGAAATCTCTATTAAAGGTGGGATTTGCAGAATCCAAGATGAGAAGTTGGGTTTAATTGTCGAAGTCAAAATGACGGGCAATTGGATATTTCCATTGTATCTCCATAACACTACAAATTCATGTTTCTCTGCAAGATTGAAGGAGGAAGCTTGGCTATGGCATTTTCGCTATGGGCATCTTAATTTCAGTGGATTGCGAACACTATATAAAAAAGAGATGATAGAGGGTCTTCCTCAAATCTCTGCTCCTTTGGAAATTTGTGAAAATTGTGTTGTTAGCAAGCAACATCGTGCTCAATTTCTACAAAGAAAATCGTGGAGAGCAAAAAGCCCGTTGGCGTTGCTTCATTCAGATATTTGCGGACCAATATCTCCAATTTCCAATGGAGGTAAACGGTATATCATTACCTTCATCAATGATTTTAGACGGAAGATTTGGGTGTATTTTTTGCAAGAAAAATTTGAAGTTTTTGCAGCTTTCAAGAACTTCAAAGCACTTGTTGAAAAGGATGGAGGAAACAAATAAAGATCCTTCGCATGGATCGTGGTGGAGAGTACAACTCACTTGAGTTTATAGATTTTTGTGTGAAGCACGGACATGCTAGGGAACCTTCCGTATCGTGTCGGACAAGTGTCGGCGTGTCCGACATGCTCGGACACGCTCGGACACACGGTCAACACGTGTTGGATTTTTCGACACGTGGTCAACTTTTCTCGACACACAAGTCGGAGCGTGTCTGAGTAAGAGGCTGGGTTTCTAGAGCGGATCTGCAAGCATGAAGGGAGAGTGAATCATTGGCGATGGAGGGTGAAGATGAGGCGAGGGAGAGGAAGCAAGGTTGTGGAGGTGAGGCAGCAGCAGTGAGGCCACGACGGTGAGAGAAGGCTGGAGGAAGAGAGAACTAGGCAACCGAGATGGCCGCAACAGAGGACTGGAGACAAGGTTGCGACTGCAAAAGAGCAACTGCAATGAGGTGACCAAGAGAGAGTAGGGATTGAGAGGAAGAGGATCGTGCAATGGAGGAGGGAGCAGCTGTTTTCCGAGAGTTTTCAAGGCTGCTCTTGAAGGGTTTCTAAAAGATAAAGAATGGGTGCCATGCAAGGAGGATGAGCATAGAAGGAGGAGGAGGCTACGATTTAGTTTTCCAAGGAGGGGGGTGCCATGAAGGAGGATGAGGCAGCTAGGTTTGGGTTTCCAAGGAGGGTAGAAAAAAATTTAAAAATGAGGTACCGTGCAAGGAGGACATGCCTAGGAGGATTAATAGGTAGCTGGTGTTTGGGTTTTCAAGGAAGAGCACGAAAAAAAAAATGATGGTGCCATGAAGAGCCTTAAAAAAATTAAAATCGGATGCTCGTCTGGGCGGGATTGTCCTTTTTTTCTTTTCTTTTTTGGAGGGAGAGGGTAGAAGGTGATTTCAAAAAAAAAAAAGATGAATAATGTTGAATAATAATAAATTATTATCATCATGAAAAATTATAAATTTATTTAAATAAATTGACTCTACTCTTTATTTTTAAAATAATCATATGTATATATAAAAATAGTTATTTAATATTTAATGGTTCGGAACATGTCGGAATTCTCTACTTTTTGAGAAATGACGTGTCGCGTGTCGTGTCGTGTTGCATGTCAGTGCTACATAGGAAGCATGACATCAAGAGACAACTTACAACAGCCTATACACCACATCAAAATGGCGTATGTGAGAGGAAGAATCGTACCATTCTGAATATGGTGCGAAGTCTCTTGAGGGGAAGTGGAATTCCAAAAAGTTTTTAGCCTGAAGCAGTCAATTGGAGCATTCATATTTAAATAAAAGTCTCACTCTAGCTATTCAAAATATGACACCGGAAGAAGCATGGAGTGGCCAAAGACCTGCAGTAGATCACTTTAGAATTTTTGGGTGTATTGCCTACGCCCATGTTCCTGACTAGAAGAGGAAGAAACTAGATGACAAGGGAGTCAAATGTGTTTTTCTTGGCATTAGTGATCAATCATAAGCCTATAAACTTTATGATCCTATGACAAAGAAAAGCATTATCAGCCATGATGTGATTTTTGATGAAGAACAAACTTGGCCATGGGGTGAGCAAGGTGTTGGTAAGCAAATTCCAACGAATTTTGAAGATGAAGATGAGCTGGTGCAGCAACCCACAACAACCCAAATCGCCACAAGCAATGTCCAAAATACAGCAGCAGCTACAGAACTTGGAGATTAGCTTCATTGTGTTCAATGGAGGCCTACATGGATGAGTGACTATGAAGTAACAGAAGTTGATCAATATGAAGATCCACTTACCCATTTTGCTTTGTTTTCAGATTGTGATCCAACGACCTTTGATGAAGTAGTACAAAAAGAAAATTGGAGGATAGCAATGGATGAAGAAATTGCAGCTATTGAAAGGAATAACACTTGGGAGTTGACATATCTTCCAAAGGCACACAAAACAATCGGGGTCAAGTGGGTGTACAAGACAAAATTGAACAAGAATGGTGAAGTTGACAAGTATAAGGCGCACTTGGTGGCGAAAGGCTACAAGCAAGAATTTGGAGTGAATTACAAAGAAGTATTTGCACTTGTAGCAAGACTTGACATAATCAGATTCGTAATTGCATTAGCAATGCATAATTCATGGCCTATCTTCCAATTGGATGTGAAGTCAGCATTCTTGCATAGTGATCTTCAAGAAAAGGTATTTGTTGATCAACATTCTGGTTATGTGAAGCTCGGTAGTGAACATAAAGTTTATGAATTAAAAAAGGCACTATATGGGTTAAAACAAGCTCTCCGAGCTTAGTATAGTCGCATTGATGCCTATTTTTTGAAGAAAGGTTTTAGAAAATGTCCATATGAACATACACTCTTTATTAAAATTGGTGATGGTGGAAAGTTGCTTCTTGTATACTTATATGTGGATGATCCTATTTTTACTGGGAGTGATAGTGCCATGTTTGACAAATTCAAGGAGTCTATGATGGATGAATTTGGAATGATTGATCTTGGATTGATGCATTATTTTCTGGGCATAGAAGTAATTCAACCTGCAGCTGGAATCTTTATGTCTCAAAAGAAGTATGTTCAAGAGATTTTGGACAGGTTTCAAATGAATAATTGTAACCCCGTGACTACTCCAACTAAAGTTGAATTGAAGCTCTTGAAAGATCCTAATGGAAGTAAGGTGGATAGCACTCTCTACAAGCAAATTGTTGGAAGCCTTATGTATTTGACGGGGACAAACCAAATATCAAGCATGCTGTGAGCCTTATAAGCAGGTATATGGAGCACCCAACAGAGTTACATTTACAAGCTGCAAAAAGGATTTTTCGCTATTTGCAAGGAACTAAAAATTTTGGGCTGTTCTATAAAAAGGGATAAAAGTCGGATTTGTTTGGGTTTACAGATAGCGATTATGCTAGATATGTTGATGATAGAAGAAGTACTTCAGGGTATGTATTCATGCTTGGTTCAGGGGCGGTTTCATGGTCTTCAAAGAAGCAATCACTTGTTACTTTATCAACAACTGAAGCAGAATTTGTTGCTGCAACTTCATGCACTTGTCAAGCCATATGGTTACGGAAGATTCTTGAAGAGCTTCAGTTCGAATAGCAATAAGCAACTACAATCTATTGTGACAACAGCTCATCTATCAAGCTGTCCAAGAATCCAGTTCTACATGGGAGGAGCAAGCATATAGATGTGAAGTACCACTTCTTAAGAGATCTTACAAAGGATGAAGTAATTGAGCTAGTTTTATGTAGAAGTGAAGATCAAGTGGCTAATATATTCACCAAGCCCCTAAAGTTGTCCATGTTTCAGAAGCTGAGAAAGCTCCTTGGTGTTCGTTTGTTGGATATTCCAAATTGAGAGAAGGTCCTTTAAACTGATCGTTTGCAACATCAGTTTAAGGGAGGGAATGTTGAACGAGTCAATGTTTTTGGTTTGTTTTTTATGTGTTAGTAGTCTATTAAGCACTTCTATTATGTGGATTGGTTGTTGTATGTGTGAAGTTAGTGGGTTGTGGTGGTTATTTGTTTGTGTAAAACCTATATAAAGGCTCTGGCGTCAGTTTTTTATGGGTGTGGTTCTGCAGACGGTTCCTCTGTTTTGTGTATATCAGTATCTCCTCTGTTGTTAACGCCGCTCTTGTGTATATCTGCATCTTCTTTGTTTTCAACACTGCATATCTGCATCTCCTCTATTTTTAACAAGGGCAACAGATGGTTATCGAAGGAGGTTTGTCTCTAGAAATCTAGTTGAGTTTAGAGATTTACTTCGGTACTTGAAGCCTTGTTTAAAATGTTCTAATCCTCATAGGAGAAGGAACTCTTGAAAGAGAAGAAAGAGGAGATCGAGGAAGCTGAATGGGCCAAACGAAGCAGAGTGGTCATGATCTTTGGCTTGAATGGTCTCAAGGTAAGTACATATTTTTTAGCAGGCCTAATGAATATTTCTAATTCCACGCGATTTTAATCTCGCCGGCATTTCGTCAAAAAAATGAAGAAAAATGAGTGAGCATGTTTGATTTTGCTGTGCATCCGCTATTCTTTTCCTGTTCCACAGCAGCCAAACATATTGTAAGAGTCCTTCAGATTGTAGTACTCCGTTTTTTGAGATTTAGAATGACACTGTCGCAATTTTTGTGGCTTTTCTTCTCTATGTTTAACACCCAGAATTGTTGAATGATGAGTTCTGGTAGCAAGGTTAGTAAAGTGTCTCCATTCCACTGAAAATTAGCTGTTCATACAGAAAGCAAAACCAATGGTCGCTACTTTGCAATAATCAGAGTGATAGCTTCCTACATGTTCTTTTAAATGCTAATAGGTGATCATTCACGGATGTTGAGTGGGTTCTTTTCTAATCCGTAGTTTCAGAGCCTTTTGGTAAGCTAGCATGATGTGGAATGGGTGCAGGTCCTCTTCAATGAAAATGAAGTTTCAGAAGTTGAATCAAGAAACAAGAAGCCTCCAGAAGAAAGGGAATCGAATGGGACAAAACCGAACCTAACCCTTAAAAGAAGCCGGATGAGGCTAAAGTACCGAATAAGAGTCTCAAGAGCAGATTGGCTTGGAAATCACTGGGGGGGTGCAGCACGCGAGGAACAAGTTGAAAAAATTCTTGGTTGATGACCATCTGGAAAAGACCTAAGACTTGGTACGGGCCATAGTGAGTAGGGGATTGCATCTGGAAGACAGATTCGAATATTCTCTAGAATGTAACTACCATGTAGTGCCAACATGATAGGGGTCTGTTAGCGCCCGTATTGTTGGTAAGAAAACCTCAAAAGTCATCATATACCAGGATTAGTATGTCCTGCAGTTCGTTCACTAGCTCTTTCCCGTCAAGTCCATGTATTTTTATTTTTTTGCTACTTATGTGAGGCCAGAATGTCAAAATGAGTGTTTTTTTTGTTTAAGTGGATAGGTTATGTCTGGAATAGCCGCTCCTTTGGAAGCGAAGTATGCTCTAAGGTTGGCTATTCTTCATCGGTTTGTCATTGCCATTATGGTCATTGTAACCGGCTCGGTCTCTTTGGTTACATTTTACATAAAGATGGTGAGGGGGTGGTGAGACCTAAGATGAGGGTCGTGGTCGGAGAAGGGTTGCTTCAACCATTTGGGTCCGATAAATCTAAGAATCATCACCGAATCTCTCGACTGTTATTTCTGTATGTGCGCAAAAGGCCAGATCCATGTATATATGGGAGGGCTTCGTCAAAGCGTGATAGGCATGAATCCTAACATTACTTTGAGTGGAAATTGGGATAATCTAAACAAATAATTTGCAAGCATTCCAGTCAAGGTGCATAATTGCTCGGTCAATTATTTGAGGCTGGCTCTGTTGCCTCCTTTGCAACCGAAAAGCTAGATGAATTTCAAGATTGTACGCCAATTATTGATCTAAAGTGAAGTTAAAAGGACATAACTTACAAAACCTTGATTTTTAATGACATGTAAAGGGCGGACTATTTCTTCAACAGTAAATTGAGGATTGAAAACATTCAGAGAATACACAATTTCAAAAGAAGAGTCACATAAACCAACAAGACAACAACGGGTGAGACAGAAAGTTCTCACCATATGAAGCAATAGACAAGAAAAGAAACCCCCCAAGTGATGCGCAGATGCATAGAGAGAAGACACTGCCTCCACCCGAATCTGAAAAAAATAGAACGTCAGGACGCGACCGTGAGAAGCAAACATTATTGTCAATACAATAAAAAAGGGCCAGCTACGCGCGCTGGATTAAACGGGCCAAGCAAGGTGCTGAGTCGAACAAGCCACGCGCTGAGGCAAATTGGCCAAGCACAGGCGAGGGGGGCCCTTGCTTTTTTTTTCTTTTCTTCCATTTTTCTTTCTCCCTCCTTCCCTCCACCGACCTCAGGTGAGGGCAGCCCTTGCCTAATCTAGCTAAGGGCTTCCCTCACCAGCCTAAATGAGGGTGGCCATCACTCAATGCCATAGAGGCTGGCAACCTTCACTAGCCCTTGATGAGGCCCGACAATGGCTAGTGGAGCAAAGCAGGGAAAAAGAAAAAAAGTAAAGAAAGAAAGTAATAAAATAGAATAAAAGAAAAAATTAATAAAAATATTAAAATATTAAAATATTTTTATAAATTATACACATCGCTATTAGGCGTGCAACATAAGACAATCGGCGTCCATGTCAACGATTGACTAAACTGACTCAACTAGTAAAACATGAAAATGTTTATCACTCAATTGATAAAATTAAAAAGGTTTAGGATTAAGTTGGCAAAAATACAACAAGTTTATGATTTTATGCACAATTTCCCCCGTACAAATGTTTACACTACTAATGTGTTCAAAATTTCGGAAAGTCGTGATGCACAAAGTTTTAGAAGACTTCTCAAGCTTTGTAATCGTTCAAGTTTCATAATTTTCTGATTTGATTTGCTATTTTAAAAGACAGGTCAAATTACCGTGTCACACAATCAGTTTTCAAGTTCCAATTTTGATTTTTGCAAATTCACCAAGATATGGTTCTAATTTGAAAATTTGTTGAACTACAAAGTTGTAGAACACTCCATAGATTTGTAGATTGGGAATTTTCAAGACATTTAGAATTGATTAGTTATTTTTACTGAATTTTAGAGAAAACAGGGTATGTTTGGGAGAAAAACCGGACATTAGGGGCTAAATTGCAAAATATGTTTTTTTAGGGGCAGAATCGTGATAAGCTCTCTTTCAATGAATTGAAGCACATTTAATAAGTTGCAGACTCATGGCCATTTCATAATCGGACACCGTTTGATTAAGCTAAGACATTGAAGGTCAGGTTAAGGGGAAAAAAATAAAATAGGAGAGTCAACTGTAAACTTTTAGTAAGCGAGTAGTGATTTCCCCATGCTTGATATGCTTGATTAATATGATGTACTGAGCGTCATTAGTACCTTCGATGATAGGTTAATGGTTTAAAAGCCAACCCTCTGATATGCTTGTTTGATGGTCTCAATTGGTCGATCGATGTATGAACATTCCAATGCCTTCATTGAGTACGGTGAATGCATAAATTACACAAAATGATGGGGAAATCGAACGATGGAGTGAATTGGAGAAGCTTGGAGATTTTCATTAGCTTCCATTAGGAGTATGGTTAGTTTTAGAATTTCTACTCCATATTAGACTTAATCATAGACTTAGAATAGTCACTTTGAATAAAAAAGGTAATCTTTAATTTAGTTTAGGTTTAAGTAGATTAGTTTCTTTAGAAAAAAATTGGATTTTATTTTATTTTAGCTCATGGGATTGCCGTTCGAGCTTAATAGCAAGATCATACGTTATTCTTTGCCCGATATTATATCGAATTACTTTCCAAACTTTATTTCATAGTTACTTTTTGTTATTGCCCCTAATATGCTTGTTTTGATTCCTATATGTCAATTCTTGATTGTGATTCGTTTACTTCATTACTCCTTGTTAGATGGATGCGACCCATTCTAGAATCATAATAAACATAAAACATCACACTTAGTAGATGTTAAAATTAGAGTTTATAATTGGATAAAATGACTGTAAATGATTTTTAGTTGATAGATAATCAAATTTAGGTATTGAAAATGCATTAATTGAATAATTAGTGTAATCAAGTCTCGTACTTAGATTTTTGATGCATAGGAAGTAAATTATACTATTGTATCTCATTTGGCTTTTAGCTGGTCACAATAAACTGGTGGCGACTCCTTTACATGATTGAACTCTCTTGGGATTAATTAGAAAAAAGAAAATCCTGATGTCATTCAAGATAAAGCTTTGAGAGAACCTATGTCGATTGAGAATCATTGATCCCTTTTGGCATTACCTCTAAACTCTTCTTTCCTTGCATGATGAACTGCCTCTAGGAGCATCATGACACTGATGTGACGACCGCATGTAAAGAATATGTCAATTTTTCTTTTTGTCCTTTTTCTCCTCGTCTCTTTTCTTTTTTTTTTCCTTCCTCCTCCGTTTTCCTCCTTTTTTTTAAATACACTAGCAAGGTGCAACTAAGGAAGATGACAAAGGAGGGAGCAACAAAGTGTAGAAGGAATTAGCATATTTTTGCTACCTAATGTCATGTTAGTATCAGTTGTTTAATGGTGCTTATTAATGGACTCTTGAAGGATGATAGATGTGTAATATTTTATATAAATGCAACTATAAATTTTTTATGGCTTTTTTTTCTAAACAAAATAATCACTCGTTTGGATGGTGATGTGCTTCAAATACGGGCGGCCGCGGATGCCCGTCGCAGTTTGCCACTCTGTCGCTTTCTTCGTCGTTTCAGCGTGACAAAGCGACTCGAAAAAAAATCATTTAACGACGACTTCTAAGCATTACGACATTGACGCGGCTCAGAAAGCAATGTCCAATACCGCGTACTCGCTCGGAGGTGGGGGTGGGCGACACGCGCCCAAGTGGTAATCGAGCACCTCGAGTGAGCGGTACGCGCTGTGGGTGCGGAGATTCCAGTTTCGGGCACGACCGGACCGCCGACTTGCGACATCCGTTCTCATGCTAGATTCGGGACCGAATTGGGTCACTGCGGGTCGCTATCGAAGGGCACAGCATATTCTTCGAAGGCGCAGCAAGGTTGAATATTATATATCTCCCCTCCGGGGAGGCAACACCGGTTTGATTTCTTTTTTAATTTTTAATCACTCCGAAATAACTAAAAGAAATGTTGGAATCACAGAAATCGAAACTGAACACGTCCTACTTTATTCGTCTCTGGTTGCTTTTGGAAAGGGCAGGTGCGTGATGGGGAGCGGCAGTTGACTTCGAGGATTTACATCGAAAGGGTTCTTTTCTAGGATTTATGTCATACTCAGTGAATATCGACAAAGGCTTCACATCAAAAGTGACTCATCCCATGCACGTACATATACATACATACATACATATATATATATATATGTATATATTAAAGATTGACTTTTCCTTTTTTTTTTTTTTGTATAACCTAAAAAAAGTTGACTTTAGGTTAAAATTTGTCAAGACACGTAGAAATTGCAAATAAGTATTAATTCGTCGTAGGCATGTTGAACTAGGCTTTTAATATATATAAAGGATGATTTTTTTTTTTGTAAAATCTAATAAAGTTGACTTTAGGTTAAAATTTGTCAAGACACGTAGAAATTGCAAATAAGTATCAATTCGTCGTAGGCATGTTGAATTAGCCTTTTAATATATATAAAGGATATATATATATTTGTAAAACCTAAAAAAGTTGACTTTATGTTAAAATTTGTCAAGACGTGTAAAAATTGCAAATAAGTATAAATTTTCATAGGCATGTTGAATTAGGCTTTTAAACTTCACGTTCTCATAAAAAGATCGAAGGTTGGCTTTTTTTGTCCAACCGTCAACCTTTGGTCGAAAAAGAAATGATTCTTCAATTTTTAGTCAGGTTTAAGATTGAATTTCTTCTAGGCATTTGATTTAGGGGCTACAATAATAAAAATTTGGGGTCCGACTCCATAAATTTCGCACTGGGAAGATTTTTTTTAATGAAAAAATCAGCTTGTGCACTTTAAATCAAATCAAGTCTAAGAAAAATCAATTTCAATACAATTTAGGCATTTCGAGATAATTTCAGGAAAAAAAAAATTGAGCGAAGTTGAGGAATCCACGGGAGACTAAGGTCAAAATGGATTTGAGAATGACCCGGTTTCGTCTCCTACAAGATAACGCATGATTTGACCAAGCGTGCTTATTTATTATTTAATCATTTGAGGCCGGCTTTGCAACCGAAAAAGCTAAATAAGCTTCGGGACTGCATGCCAACACACGATATGAAATTAAGTTATAGGGACAAAATTTGCAATTACTTGGAATATCAATTACATGAAAAGTGCGAATTATTCATTCCACAGTATATCGGGGATTCAAAATATTCGGAGAGTACACAACCTTGAAAGCAGTAAATACATAAACCAACAGTAACGGGCGAGACGGCAAGCCCTCAGAGCATATGAAGTATTTGCCAAAGTAAGTAGACTACAGAAAGAAACCTCCCTTCAGCAAGTAATGCCCCCAGATGCATACATAGAAGGCCCCCGGTCTCCACCAGAATCTGAAAAATTAGGAAAACGGGAAACCGACCATGAGAATCAAGCAGGGCGACCACGAGAAAATATTAGGTACCCTAATAGTACCACGCAATTTTTGCTCTGAACCATTCAGAGCATGACACCTGCCCGTATCAGGTCCACGTTGTCCCACTCTCTCTTCCATAGTCCCTGGCCCACCTCTCTGCAAATGTTCTGATGCTCTCTCTCCTTTGTTGTCCTATGCATACCGTCTCTCTCCTCTCTATCGGTGGGGCTTGGGAAGGCAATGGCGGGAGGCGATAGCATCGGCAACGTCGGCACTCAAGAGTAGGGGGTGCTTTGCAGGGGTTCGTCGGCATCGGGGTTGGCCAATAAGGGTACTCCGTAGAGGAAAGAGGGAGAGAGTGGAGCGGAGGTCGTGAAAGGGAGGCGAAGGGGCATCGACGTCAGTATCGGGCACGTAAGTGGACGCGGAGGTGGAGGCAGAGGTGTCGGTGTTTAAGTCGAGGGCAACAGAGGCAACCAGCGAAGGGGCGTCGGCGTTGAGGGCGACAAAGGTAATCAATGGAGGGGCGTCAGCGTTGCGGTTTGCTGGAAGAGAGGCGCGACTTCGAGGACGAAAGAGAGAGAAAGAGCAGACTAGAGGTCGCGAGAGGGAGGCGGAGGGGTGTCGGCGTCAGAGTCGGGTTTAGGAGAGGAGGCTGCGTTGGCGTCGGCATCAAAGTTGGGGGTGACAGAGGCAATCGGTGGAGATGGAGGTGGAGGGCCGTCGCGTTGCGTTTCGCTAGAAGAGAGGCACGACTTCACAGAGGGAGAGAGAGAGAGAGAGAGAGAGCAAAGTGGATGTCGCGAGAAGGAGGCGGAGGAGCGTTAGCGACGTCGGCATCAGGGTGGGGGGCGATGGAAGCAACTAGAGGAGGTGGAGGGACTCAACCTTTATGATTTCCTCTTAACTCACCGCAATTTTGTTCTCCCCGCAACGGAACAAAGAACAGGGAGAGAGACAGAGAGGAGAGAGAGGAGAGAGACGGTATGCAGAGGAGAGCAGAGGAGAGAGAGCATCGGAGCATTTGCAAAGAGGTGGGCCATGGACTATGGAAGAGATAGTGGGATGAGGTGGACTTGACACGGAGAGGTGTCATGCTCTGAATGATTCAGAGCAAAAATTGCGTGGCATTGTTAGGGTAGCTAATATTTTCTCGGGCAACCACCGCTGCACCAGACCAGCCAAGTACTCACGGTGACAGCGTGGAGGAGTTGGTTATACTGAGCATCGACAGCTTCTCATTTCTTTCATTTTGTACTCGCGAACACAAACAACTGCTACGATAACAGAAATACGAAACCAAGCAGGAACTGGTAACTTTTCTTACCAAAGTCGATAGGGTGCCTCCGAGGATCATTTGATCGCCACCGTCCCCACTGTCGGAAGGAGCTGTGAAGTTCAAGCCCGTGAACGAGACGTCCACGGCGAGCACGGCCACCCACCATGGACCCAACTGCAAGCTCCACTTGGCTTTTGCCGCCTCGTCGATGGTCACCTCCCCGCCGCTCAACACGTTCACCAGGCCGTTCATGCCCAAGTCAGCGGCGATCGCTAGTGATGACTGGACGTTGGCTCGAACTGAGGTTGCGCAGCTGGGGCCCTGAGCGAAGGGAGACACCAGGGAGGCACGAGACAGGGTGAGTTGGCCGTCAAAACTGAAGAAGAGCTTCATGTGAGGGTACTCGACGGTGACGAGCTTACTGTGGGAAGCGGAGATGTTGAGGGACCAAAGGGAAGAGCCCGGTTTGAGCTTGAGCTCCGGCGGCGCTCCGGCGGGTATTGCCAGGAAGATGACCATGAGGAAGCCGATGTACCTGGCAAAAGAGATACAGCGGCCGATGATCAGCTTTCGGCAGTCAGACCGCGCCGGCGCTGGTGATGCCGGATTATCATCTGCATGGGATGGGATGGCGTGGAGGCTTGTCATTTGGAACTCTTTGGTGAAATGTTTCGCGAGAGTGCGGAATTTAAAGGGGGCGGGGGCAGAATTAAAAAAATGTATTTCCCTACAAGGTTTTTTTTTTTTTGGTGTGACGTTTTGTGGGCGTACTTGCAAATTTATTTTTCCCCACCAATTAGGAGCTTTTTGGTGTCTACGAGTTTTTTGATTCGATGGGCAGATTTTCAAAAAAAAAAAAAATTTCCCTGAGTGTCAAATAGTTTTTTGGTGCGAAGAGCAGACTTACAAATTTATTATTAGCGAGTTTATTATCGCCTAACGAGTTTTTGGGTGCGATGGGCAGACTTACAAATCTATTATTCTCCAACGAGTTTTTTAGCGTGATGGGCAGACTTCCAAATGTATATTTTCCTACGAGTTTTTTGGTGTGATAAGGAGACTTGCACATATACTGGCGATGGGGAATTGTTCTTTTGTTCTGGGAAAAAAAAAACAAACGCATTCGTTAAAACCTTATTCCCATGAATAGATTTGAAATAAAAACAAGAAGTATAAAAAAATTATTTGTTGTTCCGGTAACAATTCCAAGAAACAATTCTTTTTCTTCTGCTTCTTCCCTCGCCAAGTCAAGGCGAGGCCGATCTCGCGCTATCTGGGTGAGGTCAACCCTTGCGGTGGTCTGGCAAGGCTCCAGCGAGTATGTTGGAGCTTGCCCAGCCGGTTGCTAGCCGCTGCCATAGCTAGCGACTAGCCACAAAGATAAAAAAGGAAAAAAATAATAAAAAAAATTGAAAAATTAAAAGAAACAACAAAATTATATAAGTTTACAACATGCAAATCTAATTCTGGATTAAATTTTTTTTTATAATTACCAAGAACGTTTTTATATTCATAATTTGTTCTTGGGAACAAAAACAAAGAAAAATTATTTATATTTAAAAATTATTCCCTGAAATAAAAACATTATCAAATACGCTTTTAAAAAGAGCAGGGCAAAGTTACAAAAACATTTTTCCCTACAAGCCTTTCAACGTGACGTATGACTTTGCGAATTATTTTCCCTACAAGTTCTTCGGCGTGATGTGATGTTTTGTGATTGGGCGGGACTCGCAAAAATATTTTCCCTACAAGTTTTTTTGGTGTGATCCAATCTTTTTTTAAGAGGGCAGAATTGTAAAATTTCTTTTTGCTTACACATTTTTTTGGTGTGATGCTATGGTTTATAAGGTGGCAGAGTTATAAATTTTCTCTTGGTGTGATGCGATATTTTATAAGGGGGTAAACTTGTAAATTTTCTCTTTGTCTACAAGTTTTTTGGTGAGATGTGATGCTTTTTAAGGGGTAGACTTGCAAATTCTCTTTTTGCCTACAAGTTTTTTGGTGTGACGCCATGATTTATAAGGGGGTAGATTTGTAAATTTACTTTTTTACTTACAAGGTTTTTTTTTTTTTTTTTTTTTTTTATTTTATGTGATGCGATGTCTTCTAGGGGTAGTCTTGCAAATTTTCTTTTTTCCTACAAGTACAAGTTTTTTTGGTAAGATGTTTTCTTAATGAGCAGGATTTCAAAGGGGCAGATTTGCCATCGACGTATGGCTTTTGGATGGGTATTTGCGTTTCCGTTCTTTCTGTACCCTCTTCCTTCGAAGTAGCACTAGGATAGAGTATCTATTGTCGTTGCCTCACTAAGAAGAGGGATTTTGACCATGAATTAACATAAAGTAGCGTGTGCTCTTGAGAATTTTTCCAAAATTCTTAATTAATTTTTAAGATTTTTTTGATAATTTTTCCACAAAATAATCACTTACCTTGGATGGTATATTTGACCCCTTTTAGATCAAGGGGCTCTTTTTGTCATTTGCATGGGGATTGCGGTTGCCTATGGCCGTTTTCCATGTGCTTATATGCTGTTTTAAGGCGTGAAAAAGTGACTTAAAAAAGGCAAAAAGTAAATAGCACAAAAAAGTTAAAATTGATATACTTATGACAAATGTATTTAAAACTAATTTTTTTTATTATAAAAAACCTTAAATTGTTGCACTTACGCTAAATTTACCTCAAATTGATTTTTTTATTATGAAAAATCCCAAATTGATGTACTTATGACAAGTTTCCATAAACCAATTTTTTTATCATAAAAAATTTCAAATTAGTGTACTTGTAATAAATTTATCCTTCATTATCTTTTGTCAAATTTATCATTAAATTTACTAATGTAGATAATATATGATGACGTGGTAAGTCCATGTGGAAATCAAAGGGATAAATATGACGAAAAATCTAATATCGATATATTTATAACAAATTTAACGGTACTTTTATGATGAATTTAATGGTATATCTATAACAAATTTGGGATTTTCGAGGCATTAATGCAATTAATGGACTTATTACATCGTTATATATCCATGTTATCAAATTTAATGATAGAATTTAACAAAAATTAACATATAATTAAATTTGTCATGGATATGTCAATTTCGTATTTTTTTTGTGGCAAAAAAATTAATTAATTTTTCATCATATTAATAAGAATTACGTCAAATTCACGGTCCTCAAAATCAATGTTGAATAACCCGTCTCAATCTGACGTGGGGGTGGGCGACCCGCGCCCACGTGGAAATCGAGCACCTCGAGTGACGCGCTGTGTGCGCGGAGACTCCCAGTCACCGACTTTGCACCCCCGCCCGCCTCCTAGGAGGCAAGTCAACAGACTCAACACCAGTTGTTGTTTTCTTTTTCCAAATATTAATTACATCACCCTGAAAACGAAACTGAACATTGTTCGACATTATTTATCTCCTGTCGCTTTCGGAGAGAGCGGTCGGGGGCGCGTGATGGGTGGTGGTGGGGGGTGAAAAAACTAAGTGAAGTACAGAGGGTTTCGACCAAAAAGGGTCTGCATCGTCAGTGACTCATCCCGTGGATAATATCAACTAATAAGAAGGATTGACTTTTTTTCAAAGGGTGATTTTCGATGATTTCTTAATTAATAAAAGAAAAAAATTGACAAAAAAGTAATTGGATGGGGCTAGATCCTACCATACTGGCGTGAGGGTACGCGATTAACACTTAGCACACTTGCGATTTAATTAACACTAATTCCTTTGTTATTTATTATTATTTTACCACCGGCTGCGGTGGCTCCGCTGGTTAAGTCTTCCTCACCGTGGGAGGACCCACTGACCCATTCTAAGAGAGAGAGGGTTCGACTCTCCGCGAATACACTTGGTGTCTTACCCGTTCCACGAGGATGGTAGGTCATCTCGTGGGGCCCCGGGGTTTACCCCAGTCACCTCGGGCCTACCGAGGCTGTCCGTGTTGGTACGGTACGCGGATTCATTGGGTAAAAATTGACTTTTGTTTAAAAATTGCCAAAACATATATATATAAGCAAATAAGTGTCAATTCGTCATAGGCGTGTACAATTTGGTTTTTACCCTTCAAGTTCTCATCGGAAGATCAAATGGAGACTTTTCTTGTCCCACCAAATGGCTTTGACCGACCGTCAGCCGAAAAATAAATAATTCATTAATTTTTGTTAGCTCTTACATTTGATTTCTTCTTAACGTTTGATTGAGGGGCTTTAATAATAAAAATTTGGGGTATGTCCACAAATTTCAGACTCGGAAAATTTTGGAAAGTTGCTCAGCGCTATAGAATAAGTTTGAGTCGACATATGATTTTTTTATTTATTTATGAAAAAATCAAATTGTATGTTTTAAATCAAATTAATTCTATCAAGATGAATTCCAATAGAATTTAGGCATCTTGAGAAAAACTAAGGGTTTTTGGTTTCGACAAGATAATTGATCACCACACTACGACACGTGGCAAGAGCAGCTCAAGGGGAAAATGCCTAGAAGAATTATGGTTCGAGTGGCCCCCACTGTTAGCCTTCCTTCGCAAGCTATTACTACCATAAGTCTCATTCTTCGTTTTATTGGTAGAGGGTGAAAATTGATGTTAGATTAATGGGGAAGATCTTAATCTTCATTAAGATAATTATAACCATTCTTCATATGTGAAGGAAAGTCCTCCACAAGCATATAGTCTTCTTAATCCAATGATCATCGCTGAATTATTATTATTTTTCTCTTGACTATTATTCTTGTATGCTCGTAAAAGGTCACGTTCATGTATATATGAAAAGACTTCGTCAAAGGGCGATGGAGCATGAATCGCAACATTTTTAGAGTGGAAAATGATGTAATCTAAACATATGATTTGCAATTATACAAATCAAGGTGCATAATTGCTCGGTCAATTATTTGAGGCCAACTCTGTCGCCTCCTTGGCAACTAGAAAAGCTAAATGAGCTTTGAGATTGTACACTAACGCATGATCTGAAGTAAAGTTAAAGGGACAGAACTTGCAAAACATCAAATATTAATAGCATGTGAAGTGCAAAGTATTTCTTTGACGGTAAATTGAGGATTCAAAATTATTCAGAGAGTACCCATTTTCAAAGGAATTAAATACATAAACCAACCACAACAAGAACAGAAGAGATGAAGAGTCCTCAGCGTATGAAGCATTTGCCAAAGTAATAGGCTAGAAAAAGAAACCTCCCTAGTAATGCCTAAATGCATAGATAGGAAGCCACAGTCTCCATCAGAATCTGAAAAATAGCACAACAAGGCATCGTTTAATAATTATCAATGAAAAGGCCAAGCACCGCGCTCAATCAAAAAGGCCACCCGCTGAATCAAACGGGCCACGATTAACCAAACAGGCCCAGCACGGGCCCAATCAAATGGGCCCACGCGTGGGCAGGAAGCCCGGCCTCTTCTTTGACGGACCCGCCAATGAGGCCGGAGAAATCTGCGGAGGCTCAAGAACGACACCGCTGCTACCGCCGGGGCTGCTGGTCGTTCTTGACCAGCACGACTCGGCCAGCCACCGCAATGAGGCGGTGACGACCCGAGGAGTTGGCTATACTGAGCATCAACAGCTTCTCATTTCTTTCATTTTGTTCATCAACTTCAATGGCGAACACAAACGACTACCCTGATAATAGAAATACGAAACTAAGCGGGAACTTGTGACCTTTGTTACCAGAGTCGAGGGATGATGTCGAGCGAGCAGCTCAGGGTGCCTTCGAGGATCATCCGATTGCTGCTGCCCTCACTGTCGGAGGGAGCCGTGAAGTTCAAGCCCGTGAACGAGACTTCCATGTTGAGCACGGCCACCCACCATGGACCCAAGCACAGCCTCCGCTCGGCTTTTGCCGCCACATCGATGGTCATCTTCCCACCGGGAGAAGTGTTAAAAAAATTTCTAAACCTTTTGTATTTGTGCCAATTTCGTCTTAAACATTTTTTTGTATCAATTTAGTCATAAACCTTTTTACTTAGTGCCAATTTAGTCCTTTCCGGTCAATTTTGATCGGATTTTGCTGATTGGGTATCGACCGACGACCGGGTGACGGGGCCCAATTGGGGCTGATGTGGACAACTTTTAATAATATTTTAATATTTTTGAATTTTTTTATTTTTTTTCTTCTTTTTTTAATTCTCTCCTCCTTCCTCCAACCTCTAGCCGGACCTCGGCGACCGGCCAAAGGTAATGGCTAGCGAGCCTTGCTGACCACCTCTCAAGTGGCCGCGAGGGTGGCCTCACGGTAGGCGGCGAGGCTCACCCTCTCTAGTGCCGCCCAAGCCGCAAGGGTGAGGCTCAACCCTCGCCAGATCCGGCGAGGCGAGCCTTGCCGCGTAGCATGAGGCCGCCCTCGCAGCCACTGGCGAGGTGGCTAGCAAGGTCAGCAAGGTCAACCTTGTCGGCCATCGCCTCTGGCCGATCGTCAACCGGTTGGAGGAAGAAGGAGGAGGAAAAAAAAAAAAAATAATGATAATAATAAATTTTGAAATTTTAAAATGTTATTAAAAGTTGTCAACGTCAATATTGATTATGCCACGTCAGTTGCCCAGCGTCCAATCAGCAAAACTCAGCTAAAATTGGCCGAAAATGATTGAAGATGCACTAAGTAAAAAGGTTTATGACTAAATTGGCACTAAAAAAAAGTTTATGACTAAATTGGCACAAATATAAAATGTTAAAAGACTTTTTTAACACTTCTTCCCCCCACCGCTCAACATGCTCACCAGCCCGTTCACGCCCAAGTCAATGACTATCGCCAGTGTTGACTGGGCCTTGACTCGGACTGAGGTCGCACAGTCGGGGCCCGAGTGAAGGAGGACGAGAGGGAGGGATGAGAGAGAGCGAGCTGGCCATCAAAACTCGAGAGGAGCTTCATTTGAGCGTACTCGACGGTGATGAGATTACTGTAGGAGATGGAGATGTTGAGGGACCAAAGGGAAGAGCCATTGTTGAGCCCGAGCTCCGGCTGTGTTCTGGAGGGTATTGCCGGGAAGATGACCGTGACGAGGCCGAGAATAGTGGGCCTGTCAAATGCGATACAGCGGCCTATGATCAGTTCGTACCATTGGGGCCGCGGTGGTGCTGCTGGCGGCAATGCTGGATCGTCATTCGCACGGGGTGGGATGGGGCGGGCGGGTCTCATTTGGAATTCTCATGCCGAGCGTTCTTGTTTCTGCAGCTGTTTTTCTGTAGGCGGGGAGTCGGTGTTCCGAGTCGGGCGGGACTCTCCATTGTAGCAAGCAATCGTGTGTGCCTTAGGCGATTCCGAAAACAAACGTCAAATCCAATCGTCTATGCATGCTCTGACTGAATGAAATGGTTCTTTTTTGTTCAACACGAAAAAGTCTTACGTGAAATCTTCTTGATTATTAAATGTGACCTGTCCCTGTTGCCAGCGGTCGTGATGTATTTTCCTGATGTGCATGCAACTTTTAGTGGCTGGGGCATGCCCTGCACCCAAAGTTTCGACTTTTACTATTAATCCCGCCTCTTTGGAAATTGGTTGTAATGCATCCGATAGTGATGATGCCCACTAAATTAATTTTCTCATAAGTCTGACCACGTGACTGCGCACGATTAGGGAAGACTCTATATCTATAACAAAGAAATATAGTGACTGCTCAAAAATATAGATATCATCGTGCATTTGCATAAATTTCGGTTAAATTCTTGGCGATACTTTGAACACATGCTCTCACATATAATATATTTTCTGAATTGTTCTTCTACTTTGTCTTTATAGGTGCATACTTATACAATAAACTTGTTCTCCGTAATTAGTCAGGTGCTGTCGGGGTATTTGGAATTCCCGACAATGGTTGGAGTCGATGCCAAGGGATGTGATGCAATCGATTAGTTGAAATTTGGGGAAAAGTCACAAATATCGACACATCAACGCGTGATATGTTAAATTCTTGAAGAAAACTTATGGGAGCAGACTTGCTAATCTCTGTACAGCCTTTGGATGGGATTTGTGCTTATGTTATTTTTGTACCCTCTTTCTTGGAACTATGGCCGAGTTTGGCAGTCGGGATAAAATTCGGGATAGGATAAGATTTATCATATCCTATGTTTGGTGCTCGCTCAGGACGGGATAAAGTCGGATAGAAGGAGGATATAAACAGGATAAAATTATCCCATGGGGGAGGTGGGATAAAGGTGGATATGATTTGTAATATTCATAATAGGAAAGTTATTTTTCTTGAATAAAAACTTATTAAATTAACAAAATTGAAATTATATTTCAATATAAATAATATTTGAATTCTAATTTAAGAAATAAAAATAAGAAATATTTATTTTTAATTAATCTTATTTTAATTTATATATTCAACTTTAATTCTATCTTGTATTAAATATTCAATCTATAAATTAAATATTTGTATTTATTATATATTTTAGGTATTTTTGTATTTTTAGTATGTTAGTACAATTTACTATTTGATAAAATTTTATTAAAGAATGATGAAAGAGGAAAAAAGAAATAATAATGAAAATAATATAAAAAGAGGAAATATAAAATAAAAGTAAATTAAGTAATAGTGTTCCGAGATATTTTCATTATCTCTGTTTATGAACATTTAGTTCATTTATAATGATATGCCGTTTATATAAAATATATATATACATGATATGATGTGAACATATCCGACTTTAATATTATGATTCACCAAACAATAGACGGGATATAAAAAAGTCATAGGATTTCATATCCTATCCTATCCAGTCATATCTCGATTAGAAATCCGGACGACCAAACGTAGCCTAAGAGTGTAATGGTTCCGTTAAGTTTTTTTCTCAAAACCAAACCAAAACGAACCGTCAAGGAAATTTAATAAACCAAACACAAATCTGATCCAAACCAAAATCAAACTAAATTGAAATCTCAGTTCGGTTCGGTTTTTCGGTTTTTATTTTTGTTTTTTGCCCTACATGCACCCCTTTCAATAATTTTTTATTATTATTAAAAAAAATTGATATGTATCTGTCTTCATTCCACCCTTTATTCAAGTAGTTTTTTCTTAGCCAAATTGCCTGAGGCCTACGCTTTTTTGAATCCAATTGTAGATTTTATGCTAGTAAGTATTTTGATTTAAGTTCTTTTCTTTCTAAGAGGTGGAATAGAATAACCCGATTGAAGCGTAATGATCATACGTCTGTAATGCATTGTATGTCCTAGAATAGGTCCCATTCTTCTACCTTTTCTCGGGAGTCAATGACTCTTCATAGCTTTTACCTTGACACCAAAGAAGAGTTTGACCCAATGCTTTATTTCTATCCTAGTTGATCAAACATATTCCCCTACATATATATATAAACGCTGGTTTATCAAGAATACGCAAGAAAAGCACTTCGAATTGTCCCTTTTTCACTCTACAAGGATCAAGACCAAATGAATCCTCGTTCGACAAACACCTTTAACAAAGGGACAAATAGTCAATTTTGAAAGAACTTATTGTAAACCTCTTTCAGATATTTATTTTTTTAATTTTCCTTTTCTTTCTTTTTCTCTTTCTTTTTCATTGGTCAATCACTAGCCACAGTGGTAGCCAGCAACTAGCCAAAGGTGAGCTAGAGCCTCGCCACAGCTCGATGAGGCTCGATCTTGCCATATTCCAATGATGCCAAGCTCGCCCAATGCCGCCGGCGAGCTAGACAAGGGTGGAGCCTTGCCAGAGGTCGCCAAAGCCTTGTTGACGTCTGGTGACCTCCAATGAAGCTCGAGCCCTGCCCAAGTGTCTGGATCTGGTGGGGCTCGAGCTAGCTAGCTTGTGGCGAGGCTTAAATGAAGATGAAGAAGAAGAAAAACAAAGAAAAAAAATCAAAAAATTGATTTTTTAGAAATAAAATAAAAAATAAAATGTTTTTTTTATAAAGATTTTATTGGTTTGATTCGGTTAACTAAACTGATAAAAAAATGAACCGATTAAAAAAGCTTTAGTTTTTAATGAAAACCAAATTGAATGAGAACCAAATCGAAAAAAAGTTGAACTTTCGATTTGGTTCGGTTCAATTTTCGGTTTGGTTTTTCACAGCCCTAATTGGAAGTAGCACAAAGACAGAATGTTTGTTGCCGTTGCCTCACTAAGAATAGGAATTTAGACCATGAATTAACCTAAAGTAGTGTGAGCTCTTGAGAAATTTTCCAAAATTCTTAATTAATTTTAAAAATGTATATATTTTATTCTTAGATTTTGTTCGTTTTCGCAAAAAATAAATGATTTGAAAACCATTTTGTTAAAAATGATCACTTGAAATAATTAGTTAATGCGAAATATTCTTATTGTCTCAACAATAATTGATGTCCAAATATATTCGTGAACGATAACAATATTTTTCGTTCATTAATTTCAACATGTGATATGATTGATCATTTTTGGGAAATATTTTCCCAATTATTCATTTTTCATGAACAAATGAAGCCTTATTATCATCAAATCTAAAGTTACTATATTTAAAAATTCCAAAAAAAAAAAAAAAAAAACCGCTATAGGGAATAAAAAATTTTGTGGTCTCTTAACAAGGTCTAAATGAAGTTTTTTTCCTACCTAAATTTTCATTATTAAATTGATAATTTTCTTTAACAATGTATGGTTATTCGGAAAGTGAAGCAAGACCATTTTTTAAATTACTTAAACCTAGCAAGAAAACATAAATTAGGTTTTCTCGTATCATCATCTCACTACTTAATTCTGTTCATCTTAGCTAATTAGCAAGCCGCAATATTGACTAATTTAAGTATATAGGTCACACGAGACAGCTGTATTATAAACTTGGGATATCTAATGTTTTCCCCCCTATCCAACAGCTGGAGCTCTAACCGACCAAAAAAAAAAAAAAAAAACAGATGGAGCTCTTAAATTAGTTGAGATATTTAGAACTCAATCATCAATGGTGCGTTTGGTAACATTTCTGTTTTTTTTTTTTTTTATGACCCAGGGAACCCTGCAAGCCGACAACCGGCGGGCAAACCCTGGGGCGACGCTAGCAAAGGACCCACCACCCTGATGTCGCACTTAAGATCACGTGCGGCTAGCGGGATTCGAACTCCTCTCCTCCTCGCAAAGGATCATGGAAGCTTTATCCAATTGGGCCACCGCAAGCGGTGGTTCTGTTTGAAAATTGTTTCTGAGAACAGAAATAGAAAAAAGTATTTATGCTTTAGGAAACAATTTTTGAACAAAAAAACGCGTTTGGTAAATCTGTTCCAGAAATATAAAAAGAATAGAAACACGTTTGGTAAATTTGTATACTTTTTATTTCTTTTAATTTTTTAATATTTTTATTTTATTTTTTCTATTTTATTTCTTATTTTTCTTATTTTCTTATTTATTTTTCCTTATTTCCTTATTTATTTTTCCTTTTTCCTTTTTTCTTTTTTCTTCTTTTGGTCGGTCACACGGCCTCAACCATGGCCGGCGACCAGCCGACGAGGGCTGGCGGCCTCGCCCAGCCACAGCGAGGCTCACTGGCCCTAGGCAAGGCCGAGCATCGTCATAGCTGGGTGAGGCTCGGCGTCGCCGGCTGCTAGGCAAGCTCGGCCTCGCCGGATCTAGGCGAGATCGAGCTCGCTTAGCCCGACGCAAGGTCAACCTCGCCGAGGGCGGCGACGCTCTGGCAAGGTCACCGGCCCTTAACGGCGTCGTCGGCCATGGCCGAGGCCGGCGACCGGCCAAAGAAAAAAAAAAAGAAGAAAAGAAGAAGAAAAAAGAGAGAAGAAAATGGAAGAGAGAGAAAAAGTGTTCCTAAATTTTGTTCCAGAAATAAGAAACAACTTTTTTTTGTTTTTTTTTCCCGTTCCAGATGTGTTTCTGGGAACAAAAAAATTATTTTGGAACAAAAACGCAAATAAACGCGTTTATGTTCCTTTTTTGTTCCTAGGAACAAAAAAACAAAAAATTGTGTTCCTGGGAACAGAAACACATTTTAACAAACATGCCCCAAGCGTCCTCATTTTACTATTCCGATATGTGTTTTTCTCTAATTAATGTCAACTAAGGGCCTGTTTGTTAATGTTCTTTTTTTCTATTTATAAACAAAATTTCAGTTTTTTTGTTCTAGGGAACAAAATTTCTTTTTTTTTTGTTCCAACGAACAAAAAAAGAACAGAAACGCGTTTGTTTGCATTTTTGTTCAAACTATTTTTTTATTCCCAAGAACACATTTGGAACAGAAACAAGAAACAAGAAAAACATGTTTCTTGTTTATGAAACAATTTTTAAGAACAAATTTTCTCTCTCCTCTCATTTTCTTCTCTTTTTTTTTTCTTCTTTTCTTTTTCTTTTTTCTTTGGCCGATCGCCAGCCTCGGCCATGGCCGGCGACCGACCGTCAAGGGCCAGCAACCTCGCCAGCCCCCGGCGAGCGCGAGCTGGCCCAACCATCGGCGAGGCCGCCGACCTGGCGGTGGCTCGGCGAGGCCGAGCTCGCCCAGCCAAGGCGAGGTCGCTAGCCATGGCCGAGGCCGGCGACTAGCCAAAAGAAGAAAAAAAGAAAAAAGAAAGAAAAATAAGAAAAAATTAAAAGAAACAAAAAAAGAACACAAATTTATCAAACGTGTTTTTGTTCATTTTTTATTCCCGAAACAAGTTTACCAAACGTGTTTTTTTGTTCAAAAATTGTTCCCCGAAATAGAAACACTTTTTTCTATTTCTATTCTATGGAACAATTTTTAAACAGAAATATTACTAAACGCGCCCTAACTTGATTGAGAACGCAATTGGGGTCGAGAAATTAGAGGTAAGCCCAACCCAATTACTGCCACTAAGGGCATGCATGACAACATTTTTGTTCCAAAAGTCCATTTCTATTCCCTAAACGAGTTTCTAAGTAGAAAAATACGTTTAAAATTTCTGTATTTGGAACAACAAAATAAAATTTCTATTTCGAGGGAGGGGCGATGGCCATTGGTTGATGTCCAATGTCCCATGTGTGGCCGGTGGGCGGTGGGCAATGACTAGAGTGAACCATGAGATGAGTTTTTATTTCTCACTTTTATTCTAGAAATTGAAAAGCTAAAAATTTTAGTTTCTGATTTCTGCTCCAAATATATTTCTGAAATAGAAATATGTTCTAGAAATAGGAAAATAAAATTATGTTATCAAACGAAATTATGTTTTAAATTGAGAGGAATACAGAAAAACAAATAAATAAAGAAACATAAATTTTGTTATGCGCACCATAAAGCCTCATTCACATGCTACTTGCACTGATTGTTTGATCCCACCCACCTCTTGGTTTAAATCGAGGATAATTTTATTTATCATCATTGGATAAATGTATAAAAGGGGAAATTTGTAGCATAGAAGTTGAAAAGTTTTTCCGAGGTAACATTGTCTATTTCATGGAATTTGTGCTTCTGTTGTTTTTGTACCCTCTTTCTTGGAAGTAGCACTAAGACAGAACATCTATCTATTGTTATTGACTCCCTAAGAGGAATTTTGACCATGAATTAACATTAAGTAGCGTCTGTTCTTAAGAGTTTCAAAGCATAGGGTTTGCTCTTTAGTATAGAGGGAAGACCGGTGAATGACGATGCCATGTCCCCAGAAATATAGAGTGACGTTGAAGAGTGTTGGATTTTCAAAGCATAAACATCAAATGGCATTCAGTATGGATTTTGTTGAGGGCGAGAATTAGCATTGGCCGCTGCCTGCTTGTGTTATAAGCCACTGTTCTGTTTGTGTCAGACACATGGAAAAATGAGCCTGGAACTAAAACCAGTTCAGAATTATTTTGTTGAGACCGAAGAAAAACCGCCCCAAACCATCAAACGCAGAAGAGAGCACACATACATATTAGAGAGCAGCAAAGCTCGACTTCATGCTTGCAAAGGCTAAGAGAGATTTCCACCTTCCACATGCATCGTGTTGAATGCAAACCCTAGGCGGAGGAAAAATCAACACGTGAGTCATAATAGACCCACTTTTGAGATCCTTCCTCTCTCCTTCGTTGCTCTCTCTCCTCTCCCTATTTTCTTCCTTTTCTTTTTGCCTTTTAAGGCCATGGACGACGTTCCGTGGATTGCAGCGTCACCGGCCAGTCATGGACGACCCACTCACGAACATGCCGATGCAGTGGCACGCTGAACTCCGGCTGGCCCAGAGCCCATACAGCAGCGAGGCAATTCAACAGGCGGACCAGGCCATCGTCGATGAGGTGAAGCAGATTCCGGAGCTGAAGCGCAAGTTCCTCCAGAAGGAGCTCGATCTCTCCCCACAGGCGGCGCTGATGGTGGTGGAGATTCAGGAGCAGCAGAGCCTCATGAGGACTTTCATGGATTTCGATTTTTAAATGGTTCGATGCAAATCCTACGTAGAGTGTTGACACTGTCAAACTGGTGTCGATGAAAAGTAAAAAATTAGGAACTTTGAATGAAAGTATAATTTCAGAAAATCATGGAAGAACAAAATTATCAATAAACCCAATGTTCATTCATGTTTCCAAACACGAAATGCATCAATATTGACCGACTTTATCTTATCTTATCTTGAATTAAGCCCGAAACAAAATAAAAAATGAAAGGATGAGCCACATCTCTATTACAGCGGCATCCTCGTAAGACTTGTTGTCGAGAACAACTCTGCATCACAAGAGCAGCAATTGGATGAGACATAACCAAGTTTCTGGGTTTCCTTTTTTTTTTTCTGGCCCTATTCTGGTGATAAGCTGCAACGAAAAAAAGATCTTTGGCGTTCAAGTTTCAGGAGCAGCAGAGCCTCATGAGGACTTTCATGGATTTCGATTTTTAAATGGTTCGATGCAAATCCTACGTAGAGTGTTGACACTGTCAAACTGGTGTCGATGAAAAGTAAAAAATTAGGAACTTTGAATGAAAGTATAATTTCAGAAAATCATGGAAGAACAAAACTATCAATAAACCCAATGTTCATTCATGTTTCCAAACACGAAATGCATCAATATTGACCGACTTTATCTTATCTCATCTTGAATTAAGCCCGAAACAAAATAAAAAATGAAAGGATGAGCCACACCTCTATTACAGCGGCATCCTCGTAAGACTTGTTGTCGAGAACAACTCTGCATCACAAGAGCAGCAATTGGATGAGACATGACCAAGTTTCTGGGTTTCCTTTTTTTTTTTCTGGCCCTATTCTGGTGATAAGCTGCAACGAAAAAAAGATCTTTGGCGTTCAAGTTTCTGGGTTTCCTTTCTCTCTCTCCCCCCCCTTTTCAAGCTTCCACATATTTCGCAAAACTCGAGTTGTTTGTGTCCATGTCTTCCACGCTTGGCCAAAAGAACAAGCTGAGAGACCCGCTGCACTTCCTTGTCTCAAAGATTTTTCCCCAATTTTTTTTCCTCAAGAGACTTCTGTGTTTTCCAGATTCTTGGCCATTCGCTCGAGGCCAATAACGGGTAAAGATGACCACAAAGGCAACGGAGATGGAGGACCCCTTCTGGCGAAGACGAAAATAACAACAAGGACGGTGGAGGAGGTGGTCTGGTTTGGACGCACAGCAGTGTTGGCCTCGACAGGCGTAGGCCGTGGACGGTGACTTTGGCCGGAGGAGGATGAAGAGAGAGAAAGACTTTTTTTTTTTTTTGGGTCGGAAAAGAGAGAGACTTGATCTGAGCAGATTTTCAATTTTTTGTGAAATTCTCGTGTAGGATGTCACGGCGGAAATGGACAATAGTTCGAATATGCAGCAAGCATAATACATGACCACCTCGTGTCCAACTAAAGCGACAGTTAACGTACTAGTTGCTCATCTAAAACCGAGAAACAAGTACTGCGTTGCGGAATCACATCACAAATCTAACTTGCTGGGACATAAATTCAAATATCAAACGGAATCTTGGCTTGGCTTGGCTTTCAGCTGTGACTCCCACATAAAATCAAGCATCGCCTGAAATGAACTTCCATCTGCTCATAAGTTATAACTTAGGCAAAGCACTTCAATTAAGTCGATAATTTCAACAGCCCCTAAAGGCGGCATGGCTTCCTTGTCGAAGTTTCTAAGGAAAATGGAACTCGGAGAGAAGGGGCAAAAGCAAGAATTATTCAGAGCAGCGTAATACCACGAGAACGTCCACACGAAACATCAAGGTACCCAAAGAAAAACCCTAACAGCGATTGGAACGAGAAAATCCACACAACCCTCTCCGCCATCGTCACCGAAAAGGGGGACGTAATTAGGAACAGCAGAGACACAGACGCATGAATATGACGCCCTCGTCCAGAATCCACGGACCCAGACGCAAAAGATCACCCAAACAGAGAAACCCAGAGAGAGAGAGAGAAAGAGAGAGAGAGAGAGAGAGATAGAGATATGGGTACCTGGGTGGGATCAGTCTTCTGAGGTTAGCATACTCATCGTCCATCTCTGAAGTACGCAGTAGAGAGGCGGGGGGGTCGGATCTGAGCTTGGGATGCGACCGGCGGGAGCTCTTGGGAGCGAGATAGGGAGATAGAATTCTGTAAACGAGAGAGAGTGGGCTTCATGCGGCTATGGCAAGAAGATAAAGACACAGAAGAGCGACACTGCGGTCAATTAAGAGAGAGAAAGAGAGAGAGAGAGAGAGAGAGAAGGCAGAAGTTCGAACGGAGAGCGAAGTTTGAATGGTTCTGCCCCTCCACAGGCCGGCCTATGCATTATTTCCTATCAACCATCATCATTTCCTGAAAAAAGCTAACCCCACAGTTTTTTTTTTTTTAATTTTCAGGCTGATTCCATTGCCTTCTTTGCAACCGAAGAAAAGCTCAATGAGCTCCGGAATTGCGTGCCAATGCATGATTCGAAGCCAAGTTAAAGGAAAAAAACTTGCAAAACCTCGAATTTTAATGACATATGAAAGATAATCTCTTTCTTTGGCATAACTGGAAGATTCAAACTATTTAGAGAACTCTGTTCAAAAAAAAAAAAACTATTTAGAGAACACACCTTTTCAAAAGGATCATTGCATACACCAACAACAACATAGGTGACCGAGAGAGCAAACACTGCCTAACATCAATCACTAAAATAAAATGGCCAACCACTCGCTCAATCAATCAAAAGGAATGATGTCGAGCGAGTAGCTGAGGGTTCCTTCAAGGATCATCCAATTGCCGCCGCCCTCGTTGTCGGTGGGAGCTGTGAATGTCAAGCCCGTGCATGAGACGTCCACGTCGAACACGGCGACCCACCACGGACCCAAGCGCATCCTCCACTTGATTTTCGACACCATGTCGATGGTGACCTCCCCGTCGTCCAACATTCTCCCCAGGCTGTACATGCCCAAGTGAGTGACGATTGCCAGCATTGACTGGGCCTTGGCTCGGAGCGACATCATGCAGCCGGGGCCTTGAGGGAAAGTGGACACGGGGGAGGGACGAGAGATTTCGAGTTGGTCGTCGAAACTCAAGAGGAGCTTGATGTGAGTGTACTCGATGGTGACGAGCTTACTGTGGGAGGTGGAGATGTTAAGGGACCAAAGGGAAGAGCCCGGGTTGAGTCCGGCCTCCAGCGGCAATCCGGCGGGTATTGCCAGGAAGATGACCATGATGAGGCCGAGAATGGTGTACATGGCAAAAGAGATACAACGGCGGATGACCAGATTGTAGAGGTAGGACCGCGGCGGCACTGCTGGTGGTGATGCCGGATCATCATTGGCACGGGGTGGGATGGGGTGGTCGGCCATCATTGGGAAATTTCGTAATGAGTATGTCTTACGATGGGGGGAATTTATCAAAGGACGGAGCTGTTTCCATCCCTACCTACTAATGCATTTTCAAAGGTGGCCCACCTTATAGCATTTTTTTTCGATCTTTTATTCTCTACATATCTTACGGGGAGTGGTCTGATATGGTTAAAGTGAGAGGGCGAGGGGAGTAAGAAGAGTCAACACAAATATTAGTTTTTAGTGGATCCTTGAAGCGCAAGAACATTGCCAACAATATCTCAATTACTTCCGCAAATGGTGGTTGATTCATTCATAATCATTTGGATGAAACTTTTCTAGATTCGTCCCTAGCACAAACCGCTGTAAAAACTGTACTTGTAAAGCTGTGGACATTAACAAGGTAAACTATAGGGATAGAATGAGACAAACCACAAGAACACATTGGCCATCGTGTGATATTTTTCCAATATTCACTGCAGAACCGTGAGCGAACAAGAGGCACGCGCGCTCCTACGAAGACGTATTGGGCGCCGCGCGGCCCTTCCCTCCCTCCTTTCAATTAGGGAAGGGTTGATTTACAGAGACCAATTCGATTCCCGGGATAAAAAAAATTTGGAAATCGGTTTGGATCGGTTCAATTATTGACTCTCTACTCTAAAACGATTGATTCTATTCGAACACCGATATTGCAAGTAGAATTCAAAGCCTATTCTAGGATTGAACCGGTTTCAAATTGGTCGAAGATCTAACTCCGATGAGTTTTTATCTCTCTCATCTCTTACTCCAATTCTTCACTCTCTTCGTCTCTCACTCGCTTTTTGGGACCTTTACCCTCTGGGAAGATGCCACATTTATATTCTTCTCTCTCCGATCCTACTCTCAATCTTCACTGGATCGTGCCATTTGAAGTATTGTGGAGATAGCTATGACATGGGTATATTGATTGACCTAAGTAATATCTATAAAATAAAATAAAATAAAGCAATGCTTTTAATATACATGGAAAATTTACAATAAATAAAAATTAAACACGTGAAATTCTTAATTATCGTAAGTAGATCATATATAGATATAGAAAAACTGAGAGAGAGAGAGAGAGAGAGAGAGAGTACATAAATTTGGGATCAAACTCCATTGAGAGAGATTTTTGTTATTCAATATAACTGAAGTATATGTCTGTGTCAGTACCTGTTTCGGGCATCCAATGGATATTGCTGATGTGCTGGTTTTGTTATGGCGTTATTAAGAATAAGATAGATTAGTAAAATTCAGTACAAAACGTTGCTCTCTTCCTTGAGAAACTTAACCAGCATAACTTTGGTCTTCTTTATTTTATTTTCACTCGAAAGCATCAACGAAAAGGCATGAAGAGTCAGTTTTCTTAGTCTAGTTACGTATTTCCGTTTGCTGGCGTGAACTAACAACACCTTTGTGATGGGTTGGATAAAATATCGTTTTCGCTGTAAAACGTCTTTTTAACTCGATATCAATGTCGGCTTCGACAGCAATGAAACGTCGTCGAAGAAGGGAATAATAGCAGGGCTAACTATGCGATGGAGACGGCAACTCCCTAAACAAAGCAGAATAAAATCAAAAACAGACTGTTCCCATTTTTTGTGTCGTCTGACAGCATTAAGACAAATATTTTTCTCCCCGGTGAGCCTATAGCGATGATGGAGATGCGAAGGCTTTGGCCCTCCATTTCCTCCGCAATCTCAGCTCCATCTGATGAAGCACAACAGGGGGGTGATCTCAACCATGCTCTCCTTAACAAAGACGAAAAACTCTTTTTATTTCGACCGATAGCATTCGAGATATACACTTGATGATAAACACAGATCACGTGCTCCTAAAGCCGAAATCCACCAAAACAGATCGAAACCGTGGGGCGGGGGGAGCGTGTGAACTTGCCATGGGGACACCCACGAATTCTCCACACGTCAAGAAAGTCCATCGCTTTGTCCCCCACAACGAGAATACGCCATCTGTCGTAGTAATCTCATGGGCCGTGGCTTGCCACCTGCCCTCAAGGGGACCCGCAGTGGGCTTGCTGTCGCTTCCCAAGGCATAATCCCTTTGCACTTGAGACCCAAAGCCGGTGTTCTTTTCTTCTCTCTCTCTCTCTCTAAAACATGATCGATTAAGCAGTCGAAACGAATGAAATATTTGACATTGTGTTGGCCATTGGAAAAGCGAAGCAAGATTTTCTTCATAGTACTCATTATGTTTTACGACATTATTAATTGCTGTTTAACTTTGGCCAGACGAGTTAATGATCGAGCTACAATTTCGACTGATGAGAGCATAAATGTCGCACGTGGTGAATGTATTATGTTCTAGGATATCTCGTGTTTTTTCCCCTATCCAACTACTAGGACTCTTGAATTAATTGAGATACTTAGGCCTTGTATTTGTTCTTTCTTTCCTGGAGATATTCCAAAGATCTTGAAATAATCAACCACTTTATTGAGAAGGCCAATGAGCTAGAGAAATTACTAATGAATCCTTCTGAAATTTTACGTTCCGACCATCTTCAGAAATGCACGAAATTGGTAGCATTTCCTTACGAAATGTTTACCTGAATGACATGGATATTCCAAACTCTTTTTTCAAATATTTGGATAAATGTGTCATGCGGATACAAATTTGGGACTTTTTGCGTTACAAAAAATAATTTAGAGTATATGTGTCGTATAGGTAAAATTTCGGGATTTCCGATGTCATAGAAAAATGTTTGGAGTTTTTGGTGTGAAAAAAAAATTTAAAAGGTGAAGAACTGCAAAGACTTGCCTCCACATGGTGGGGATGATTCCGATGAAACAAGTCATATCGCCTTGGAAAACTTTCACGCCCCAATCTTGTATCACTTTATCCATAGAAAAGCTTTAACGAATCAGCCTTAATTTCTGGGTATGCCGTGGAATTGGAGTAAAAGTGTTCGAGGAGAATTTCAAAGCTTGGCACAAATTGGCGATAATCACCCTTAAGATTTTCTCTTCTAATGGACCTTCATCATTACAGTTTCCATGTGAAGTCATGCTTGGCACAAATTGGCGCTAATCGCCTCTTCATGCCGATACATTGACAGGAGTCGTTGCTTGCCCGGGGTTGCAAGATTGTGTTACTGTTAGGCAACTCTAAGGCAATTTCAATATTAGGGTCCTAAGTGGTTTAAGAGATGAAAATAGTTTTTCCCCTTGCTTTATATTCTATTGGATAAATTGCCCGATCATTGCGTGAAAAAGCGACACAAAAAAGTTGCACACTATTTTGACTCCAACCACGAAAAAAGGGGTTTGAACAATTTGAACACCAAAAAACTACTAAAACAAGGTTGAGAAAAATCTGTAAAGATGCAGGAAATTCCAATCATGATAAAATAGCTTATTCCCTTAAGAGATAAGTGAAGACCCTAACCGTCGTGTCCCTTAAATTTAGCGGGCATAATTAAATTATTACTAATCAATAAAATTTTACTGTTTGCACTATCCATGAAATACCATTACACTTCACATGATCAGTAAGAGTGAAGATGCTTTTGACGAGTCAAACATTGTACTGTGTTTTTCTCTCAATAAATAAAGGGGCATAACCGAAAAAATAGACCGTCACTTTCTTAATGATTTTTTTTTAGTTAGTACATTTGGCCACTTTCACATACCCCTTTTTTCTTTTGATCACAATTAAATTAATCATATTGTTTTGGTCAATGTCACTCGATACATTCGATAAAATTAATTAATGAGAATGCATGTGATTGAACGACACGCCCAATATCCCAAAACCTATATCCACAATTGGTTAAAACCTTGTCGAACATGCCGGATTTGCTAATAAAAATCACCCTCTCCGATGATTATTGGATTGAGATTGCCTCTCGTCCCGTAGAGCTTCCGGTCATCGAAATCTTCTCATTGCTTTTCATAAGGAAGAAACATGATTCTGGCCGGCTCATCTTGGGCCCTCTCGAACGCGATGGTGGAGAAATCAGAGGATATGCGGATCTTCGTATCCATATATAACTATAAAGAAAAAAAATAGAGGAAACTGTATTAAGAGTCGTAGACGATGGAGTGTATAAAAGGACATAAAGGGCAAAAAAGAAAAGAAAAGAAAAAGGTAGCTATCCAATAAGATGGAGGGCCGCTCGAGGCGCGTGGTTTTCTCTCTCCTCCATGTCCCCATTCACATCAGACATCAAAACACGTCGACGGAACTGAAGAATGTTTCCACACGTACAGAAAGAAAAAGCGAAAGAAAAAGAGGTCCTCTTTGCGGTCTTGATTAGAAAGATTTGGAGGGCCCGCTTTTCGGTGCTACCCTGATTTTGCGGCATGTTACACCATCGAGGTCGGTCCGAGGAAAACGCATTGAACCGGATGATGGGCCTTGAAAATGACGGGGAAGGAGTACGTACATACTCCGGAACTAAGCAAACTTGCGATTGGGTTTTCGCCCTCCGCTCCGATGTTTGATTAAGGGTGGGGGCGGGGTGGGCGTGCTCTAGAAAAAAGCACGTCATGACGTCATCATGCTTGCGTCAGATGATGATGATGATGATGATGATGGCATTCAAAACCATCGTAAAGAAAATGTTTGAGGGGACTTCCCTTTCATGCACCGCCACGACCACAAACCCATCGGCGGGGAGAGAGAGAGAGAGAGAAGTGCAAAGGAGAAGGATGAAAGCTCCATGCACAAGAGCTTAATTATTCAGTTATTAATTCACCGCGTAGTTACTAGGGGCTAAAGGCCGTGGGAGGGATCATATGTGTAATCCAGAGCTGGAGAAAAATTTGAACATGTGAGCGATTCTCCTGTTTGTTATAGTTGATCTCTACAGTGATTTCACCCTCTCACGTCGATGTAATTACAAAATCCTGTTAGTTTCTGCATTAATCTTTACGTCGAGTTCCATGTTCCTCGTCATTGCTAAAATAAGATAGGACATGCGCTTGTTCAAAAAGGAGAAGGGCAGTTGGTAAATGCAAATTATATGGGATTACAAGGACCTTGAGAAAATTGATGTAATATTGATACGAAAACGACAAGATCTTGCAAATTAAGTCAATACGAAAATATCAGAAAAATAAATGAAGAATTATAAGGACATCAAATATTTATGTGGTTCAGTTTGAGTATCGGTATTTATATCCACAAGAAAAGTCTGGAACAAGTAATCTACTATAATCAGAGAATCAGAGTTACAGTTGTTCATACATAGGGCTTTCACAATCAAATTTTTACTGTTTGACCGATTGTCAAATGCACCCTTAATGGCCGGCTCTTCACAATCAAATTTTGTAGACTTATCAAACCCAACTGGGTTTCTTAAGTGGCTGAAACTCTAAGATATAATTTAACAATTAGGAGATTATCAAACCCAGTATAACATGTGATGATTGTCCACTATCTTCTTCTTAGGCAAGTAAATAATTTTGTCCATCGCATTTTACGGCTCTAATCATTTACAAGTTTTGTTAATGACTTGTCTGTTGAGTGACGGTCACATTCTCATTTTGATGATCCTACTTATCACTGGTTCATCCTTCTTCATCGACTGGCCAGCTTGTCAAAAAATTTGTACAAGCATCCACTTCTATCCATTTTCCATGTAAACCAGCCTCAAAAAATGCTGCAACCTCGTTAATTTGGAATGTAAATAAACGAGTCTTGTGATAACATGATGGTCTAGTTGTCACCTGCCGCCCTACATGAGCACACACCCATGTCATTGATTCTTGGCAAAAATTGATTCAACGAACTATATTGGAAATTTCAAGTAAAGGTTTATGCTTAAAGGAGCAAATCAGAAAGTTTGGGACTGAAAGCTGCTTTCTGCTCTCTTTCTTTTCATCTTCTACTCAGCTTCTTTAGTCGCATTTTGTGAGTCAAAAGATTAGCGCAGAAGATACCTATTAATTAGTGCTGGTTTGCACAAATTTAGATAGGCCTCCACAACGACGGACCTCCAATTCCTGGATCACGGGGACGGGTAGGGAAACGATTTGAGGGGACGGCTTTCCTCTCCTCGTCCTTAAAGACCCAAGCCACTTTTGGTTTCTCTAGCAGCGTCTTCCAGCCACTGCGATCTTCTAACAAGAGTCGATTTTGAGTAGGATTTTATGTTAGACGTGTCTGTTTGCTTTTTTTGTATGTTGTTAATGAAATCTTAATGGCGACAGCTTAATAACTGAGCAAGAAGCTCCTTTTGCGCGAGGCTCCAGCTTTTATTATAAGAGACTATAGCTGATACTAGTGTCCCGTAAATCTTTTATGTCAAACCATAATAGCAACCGTGGACACCAGAGTCCCAAAGTCTTAACTTTTTATCCACATAATGCAGCGGGCAACGAGCATAAATCAAGTAACACAATCTCACCATGCTAACGTATCTTCTCAACGCATTCAATTGCAACACCCCACATGATTGAAAAACATCTAAAGCCGCATTCGGATTTAAAATAGCTTGCTAATTTATAAAAATACACAGAATTTACATTAAAAAAACACCGCAAGTTAATCATGGATTTCCTTTGGCTCCTAAACATAATTTTTCAGTGATTTCTCATGATTGCCAGAAATTGACTAATATTGAACTATTATTAAAAATTACGAGAAGTGCTAAGTTCAATAGTGAAAATGGCGTCTCAATCCGGCGTTGGAGTGAGCATAGAGCCACATGTGCTCCTAAAATATCTTACTTTTAACTAGTTTTCAACAAATATTTTGCCCCTGATTGATATTTTAATTTACAAACCAGCAATTTTTGTCAAGCTAAAATTCTTTGTTGCATTTGGTGGAAATAAATCTAGTCAATCAAAGGCCTTTAGAATCATTCCCACATTTATAGAGGTATCAACAGATTGGTTCGGTTCTGGTCTTTATAATACTTGAACCAATTTGGACATGAAGGGCCATATGTGTTTTGTGACTTGAACCACATAAAACTTGAACTAAGAAACTATACAAGTCGAATTTGGTTGGGGCGATTCTTTTTTACATCCCTGCCTCATAGGCAGTTCGGCAGGCCCCGGCCTTCGGAGGGAATTTTCGATAGTCTGAAGATCCGCAAGGATATGCCCCCATGATCCAATGAAACAAAGCTATACCACCTGCAAAGACCTTTCGACAATGACTTTAGATTGGAAAAGTGGCGCCCTATGTCGCCATCTGCCCAAAAGAGCAAAGGGTTTGAACCATTTGAACCCCAAAAAGCTACTAAAAGTAGGTTGAGAAAAATCTAAAATCTGTACGGATGCAGGAAATTGCAATCACGATAAAGATAGCTTATTCCTTAAGGGAGAAGGATAGGCCCTATCCGCCGTTTCCCTTAATTATAGTGGGTACAATGAAATGATTACTACTCAAGAAAGCTGGCGATTGGGTGCAATTATTGCTAAATCCAAGAGAACCAACACACGTCACATTAACAGTGGAGTCAAACGTCGTACTGTGTTCTTTTATGAATAGCAGATTTGGTCACTTTCACAGATCCCTTTATTTATTTGGGTCTATGTAAATTAATCATCTTCGAAAGTTCATCCCATAGTTTGTTTTGGCCGACGTCACTCCATACATTTCGACGAAATTATTTAATGAGGATGCGTGTAATTGAACGACACGCCCACTATCTTGTTGACACCTGATTTTTTGTGAACATTTTAAACATCCTTTTTACAAAAATATAAAAAAATAAAGAGCCAAAAAGATTTTTAAAAAAAAAATGAATGAATGAGAACATAAAGAAAAAATGAAAAATGAAAAGAAAACAAGAAAAGAAAAACAATGTAAAGAAAACAAGAAAACAGAAAAAATGTAAAGAAAACAAAAAAAGAAGAAAAACAAAAAAAAAAAAAGAAAGAAAGGGGGCGCGCGGATTCTCGGGGACGAACTCTCTCTCTACAACCGTTTTCTCCCTAGGCTCTTCCTCCATCGGACTCCTCCAATCTCTCTGGCTTCTCCTCCTCCACACCAGAAACCCTAGGCTGGAAACCCCCCGATCTCCGGCGAGCTTTCGCCGTCCCGCCGCTCGCCGGAACCGAGACCGGTGCTTCGATTTGCTCACGGCCGTATGCTATTCTCAAGCCGGAATCGGAGTTCGTGAAGAGGAGAGGAATTGACTCGACTCCGAGAAGAACCGGCGACAGTGTCGAAACACCGCACGCTCCAAAGTCTCACCTTAAAGGAACCGTCGCTTGGAGAGCAGCTTCCCCTCCGATAGAATCGCGCCGCCGCCGCCGCCGCCGCCGCCATCGCCGTTGCCGTCCTCTCGGCGAATCTCGGCTCCCGCCGGCCTCGGGCGGTCCTCTTCATGCCCGCATTTCCCCGAGGTTCGCTGGCTTTTCTTGACCTCCTGTGCCGAGATTCTTTTTGCATGTCGATTTTTGGTGTGAGGAGCTCTCTAGTTGAGTTGGTGCGATGTTTGGACGCTGACTTCGGCGGGCTGTCTCAGTCTCTCTAATCTCTCGGTTTTTGCTTTTCTTTCCCGAGCTCTGGTCGGAGGTGAAGGTTTTCCTCCATTGGCGGGCGAGCGGAGATCGAGCGCCGACGGTTGGAGATCGTGAGGATTTGGTTCTTTCTCGGAGACCGGACGCTTGCTCGCTCGAACGATTTTCTCTCGGCTCTGTCTCCGGCTTGATCAGGTCCTCTCTCTCTCTCTCTCTCTCTCTCTCTCTCTCTTGATCGCTCTATCTCGCGCTAGTTCTGTCGCTCTCTCTGGCTCGATCACGATCTGTATCTGGAAAACCACTAGGCTCTGTATCTAGTGTGGAAGTAGATCAGGATTTCTGTGTACTTGTGACTGGATTTCATGGTCAAAATATAAGAGTAATGTTGCTGCGAATGCTAGTCATATGAGGGCAAGAGCTGAGGGTTTGAATAAACAAGTATGAGTCATTAATTCAAAGGTGGAGATCGAGAACTTTAGAGTGAAAGCAGCATTTTATTGAGGATATGCTATTGATTTGAGCCTGCTTGGATTATGATGTGGTCGTGTGATTTTAAGTTGCTGATTCATCCTTGCGTTTTGGTCACTAAGTTGAGATGCCTGCCATATGTTTGTGAAAATGCCTGAATGAATATCTGCATAGTGTCTTCATCAGTCTATATGCAACATGTTCGTGGCTTACTTAAATCATGATGCCCATATTAATTTCATCTTGCTCACTGTTGATCCAATCAATCTGAGTAATTTTAGCATTATGGCATGCTTAAAACCTGTGCTTGTTAGCCTCGTCGACTTTGAGTGATATTCGTTTCCACTTCGAATCAGATTGAGTCTTAGAAAGCAATAAATCTCTATTGTGGTCTTGTTTTACTCAAATTTGGGAAGTTTTCTCGATCAAGCAGCGATCTATTGATGGATGAAACTGATGGTTGAAGTTGGCAGATATAAGCGGAAATTTGTAGAAATAAAAACATTGTTTGTTACTTTTGTCGACCCTTTTAAGGTTGTAAGGTTTGCTGTGATTCATTTTTAGAACTACTATTTGTGCATTGTCTGGATGGTTTTATAAACCATTAGTTATGCATTATGTTCTAATTCATTTGTGGCTGATTTGTATGTCCTCATGATGATCATTTTTTGACTATCAATTTGACATCAATTGGACTCAACTTCTCTTAATAAGTAGGCTCGTTTTAATCTTTCCTATGATGCTGATCTTGCATGATTTGCAATGAGTTAATGATTATTGATGATAAACTTGAAGTTGATTGAACTTGATTTGTCTTGATCTGCAATCTCGTATACCTGATATGTCACTCTCTGTTTTGGCTGAAACGAAGTGCTAGATGAAGTTTTTTGACCTCAAGCCCTTTTAGACATAGAAAATAGACTTCTAGAGCTTCGGTTTGATATGTTGCATGCCCATAGTGGATGTCGTTTGGTCGCTGAAAAACACCTTTGAAGTCTGTCAATTTTGCAGCAGTTTTAGGTTGGTTTGTGTTTCTGACTTACTGCGATTTTCTGTTTTGTTATTTTCATACTGATTTTTGTGCATGGATTATGCGAAAAAATTTCTTCATGAATGTCGCGACCAAATTTTCGGGGTTCGGACCACCTAGGGTTTGGCTAATGGATTGTTAAGCCTAGACTTAACGCGGGCTCTCCCAAGCCCATACCAATTCACGACTTAGATTCAAGTTTTTAACATGCAATTGATTTTCAATTAGGAGTCGCCACTAATCTATTTTTGGTGGGTCGATTAGGAACCCAAGTAAAGTAATGGGAGATTTACTTTACTCCTACGAACCAGAGATCATGGGTACGGGGACTTGGTTACACTAGATTTCTCTAATGCCCTTTCGGTACCTTTATCTTTTATTTTGAAAAAATTGTTTGGCAAGCAACTTGAATTGATTTTAATTCCTTAACATATGAGGTGACCATGCAGGTGCGCAAACTACCAATTTAATACTCAAGAAAGCAAATGAATAAATTGCAGGACTTACCTCATAGCAACGAAAGCATCTGCGTTGTTAGTTTAGAATTCACATCAGCAGTCCTAAATATGATTTCTAATTAACACGCAATTTTTGTTTTGTTTTCACTTAATTAATGAAAATCATGCAATATGCAATGCATGCCACTAATTTAACATGAAATAATATGACAGGGCAACATGACTTAGCTATACATAACTAGGCATGTAGTCTATCCTAAGCATGAGATGATTTATTCTAAATAATTTTTTATTTTCCATGAGATTCGAAATTAAAGAAATGCAACACTTAAATATGCAATCTAAATTAATCTAATGACCTAATTCTAATGACGGGCAATTTCTAATTAAATGCATCTAAAAATCACTAAATGACGTGCATTGTATGGAACTAATTCTATATGACGTGCACATGATTTTTATTTCCTAATAAGCATGCAATCTATTTAGGAGAAATTATCTAAACCTATAACATGCAATCTTAACATGCAATGACGTGCAAAGAATGCCCTAATTTTACATGACATATGCATAATGACCTTTTTAGTGTTTTTCCTTTTTTCCCTTTTTTTTAAAAAAAATTTCGAAATTAATAATTGCCAAATAGTTAAACATGCAATTTAGACTAGTGAAGCAGAAATCTAACATCCTAATTTTTTTTTTCATTTTTTTCATGTTTTCAAAAATTCGAAATAAATAAATTTCCTATTCTAGACATGCAAAATAATCTAAAACAAGTAACATCCTAACATCATCTAACTCAAATATATTTTCTTTTACGGGAGCAAACAAATAAAGCATCAAGAATAACATGGCACCAAATCAAACAAGACATCATCCACGTCCATTTAATTTTGGGAAACAAATTGACGAATCATATCTTGCGCTTGAGATCGGATTGGCCAATTTTTAAATAAAATCACGAATCATATCTCGAGCGTGAGATCGGATTGGTGATTTTTCCGTACGATTGCGGGTCGTATTTCGAGCGTGAAATCGGACCGTCAATCATATGTACGTCGCGAAATTAGGAGGATTTCCCAATTTAAAAGGCTAATCGTGTTGCGAATATCATTGTATATTGGGGATTTCATCATGTGCACCGATGAATATATCAAATAAGGAAACGGAATTTTCGAGAATCAAAATAGATAAGATTTTTACCTAATTCGAATATTGGCTTCCGAATTCCAATCCTCAAACGGCTACTCACGACCCGATGTGGTGGTGCTTAGCGGGGTTCATGGGATGGCTATTCACCAGGGGGCTTTGTGTGCGGCTGCTTGATGATTGCTCGATTCAACGATATGCACGTAAACCTCGAGAAGCAATCTTTTCAGAGGAAGTCTCTCTTTCAATCTGGTCCCCTCAATTGCATGGATGTATCGATTGTGCGGCCCTCATCTTTGTTGACTATTGACCTCTGACTATGAAGACTTTCTCACGTGTAATGGCCGAAGATCATCACTTGCAGGACTGGAGTCTGTGTTTAATGCTATGGTGGGCAGATGGTTTGCCCGAGTGGACTCAACCTTTCGAGTATGTCCTTTGTTCCCAGCTCTCCATATCTCCTGGGTCTGCTCAAAAACCTGCAAAACAGAATAGTTATCTAACTTGGTTCGGTGAGGACGCTGCAAGTCTCGATGGTGCTTTATGTCATCATGGTGGAGGGTACTGAGCAGCAATTCGTTAGAACGGCAACGGCGGTGGCTCACGAGTTCACGATAAACATCGGGGTCAGCGAACTTGGCATAGTAGGACTCCACGGATGGGAACCTCGGCGCAACAGCTTTTTGGTCTGGTTCGAATTTGTTGCTGGCCGGGTAGTCGCACGAGGGCAAGGTAGGGCGTCGGTCTTCGCCGAGGGACTTTCTGGATCTTCTTTGGTCTTCAAATTAAACCATACAATTGAGCCTCTTCCTTCCTTTTTAATATTCCTTCCCCGATCAAAATTGCACCCGCCGTACTTTCTGCCACCACTACACTTGCATAGATTTTCTCTCCCAAGTGTTGCTCTTTTGTCGGTGTCGCTAGGCACAGTATCTGCCAGGAAAGTGTTAGTGGTTGTGGACGATCAGCAAGGTGGAAATCCGGTGCACCGAGCCTGGAAAGGACTGGCTCTGGCTTATGGAGACTTTGGACCGGACACCATCAGTGGTGTGGCTTCGCCGTGACGAGGTAGCAGCGAGCGTCGGGTGGTTGCTGTGGTGATCTTGGTACAATCGACGAATGAATCCCGTGAAAACGTCCGTGAGGTCTTGGCCAAGAAGGGACTCCGCCAAGACTCTTCCCTCTCGTGTGTGTTTACCCTATGTGTTTTTTATTGATTTCTCAAAAGAACGAACGGAAAGCCCCCCAAAATCCGAAGAGAAGCCCCACTCACGTTTTTCTCTCGACGGCCGTATATTCAATGTGTGGCCCCCTTTTATTCTTCGTCTGCGAAGGTCCTTTATAGGCAAAGGGTTTGAACTATCATGGAAAGAAAACATATTCCGTTTCCTTCTATGCATGCTTTGAAATATATTCTATTTCCTTTTCTTTTCCTCATTGACCGAATGCCTTCTCTGCAGGGATATATCTTTTTTGCAAATCCGTGTGCCCGCAGTGTAGAACGTGCCCAACATTCCCTTCTCATGCTGATCTTTCGAATTTCCTTTGTGCATATTGTACGAATCGGACCAGATAAATTCTTTCCTCTTAAAATAATGCTGGTCAATTTCTTGCTCCCCACGTTGACCGAATTATGGCTAAGCGCATAATTTTCCTTCACGTGGATGGGCTTCTCCGTGTGCGAATCGGTGGCCGCTTACACGCTGTCCTTCCTTTGCATTCGTTCCCTTAAATGCACAAATATGTCGGTGCCAATATGCTGGAAATTTCTTAATCAACTTTAACAATTTAGGACACCCATGTAAATGTAATATCAATCGCCACGGAGGAATTATTCACTTATCCAAAGTTTAAAGCCATCCATTCACCGCCGGCCCAACAAATATGCAATTAAATGAAATATGCTCCTAATGACCATATGTTATGCAATTATATATTTTTTTTACTTTTTTTAGGGGTTAAAATTAATCCCTGATTTTTATGCGATAAATGACTAAACGGGTCGCCAAAATTTAGGTGTCAACAATGAAGTTTGCACAAAATTGTCTTGATATGTCATACATTCTTTCCAGATTTTTTGGAGTTGTTTTGGTTAGGTAAAACAATAAAAAAACTGTCCCTAGGTCAGTTTGCCCTACACTAGGTTCGACCTGAGTTTGCTTGAAATTAAGGTCTTAGATGAGCCCATTTGAGTTGGCATCCTTCATGAGGTTTTAAATAGATTTGACAAGCTTTCTAATGACATATTATATGCATGATTTGGTTGTCATTTGCCTAGCTAAATGAATGTTACCACATCAATGTTTGATTCTAGGAATTCAGAGGATAGATTGGACTGATTTTCATTCTTGCTATGATTTTTGTGATGATTTTTTGATGGAGTTGTCTACATGAAACTTGTTCCTCATTGTCTTGAGAATGTCCTTGTAATTTTTTTAGAATTTTTGGACATGTTTTAGTAGTTCAAAACCTCTTAGATCTGAACATGTGTCAGTTTTCCCCTACATTGATCCGAGGTGGACTTGGGCCAATTTAAGCATGAAATTGAGTTTGTTTGACCTTAAGGTCTTCATGAAAAATGAAATTCATGTCATATGCTTTCTATTGATGTAAGATTTGCATGATTTCGATATCACTTGGTTTGTCAATTACATCTGTGAATCTACATGTGTACTGTTGCAATTAAGAAAATTAAGAAGGCGCATGGGCTTTACCTCGATTGCTTTGATCTTAGTTGTGATGATTGTTTCTTTCATTTGTATACACCTAGTCATAAATTTCTTAGATTAGGTTTAGATTAGGACCCCGAAGATGGAGAAGGCGTGAAGATGGTAGAGGTCGATGTCCATTCCGACCATTTTCATGTAATATTCATTTTCCCGACATATGTCTCGGTTTCCATTTGTTGTATAAATCCCGACGAGTTGCGGGTTTTCTCTTTTTCTCTTTCTCTTTTAATTGTGTTCTCTTGTATATTCTTTAGGATTGCATGATAGACTTACTGCTTTTCCTTGATTGTTTACTTCATGTCTTGTAATTTCAATTTCATTGATTGTTTTCCTTTCTTGTTTTTTAGAAATAGAATAGCATGAAAATGATCAACCACGCATAGTCACTTAGTTTAGGATTGATGATCCTGAAAATGTAAAAAGAAACGCATGGACATGTTTAGAAAAACAAAGCGTACTGTTTAGGTACCGAAATGGTGCTAATAGCAATATTAGTGTAACCCAAATCCCCGAACCTAGATATCTGGTTGCGTAGGAATCAAGGGAACACTCTCGACCCTCGATTGAGTTTTCTAGCCAACCCCTGAAATGAGGCTAGTGGCGATTCCCGTCTATTTTTAGGATGTCATAAATAATTAGATTGTATAAAATTCACTGTCACGCGGGGTACGAGCTTGGGAGAGCTCATGATCTCGTGATCAAGTGCTCCTAAACTCGACCTTTCCCTCCTTTGACATCGAGGGGCGGTGAGATCGGGTCGCGACATGTCCCAAAACCGGAAGTATCCATAATTGGTCAAGACCTTCTCGAAGGAGAATGTGCCTGATTTGCTAATAAAAATCACCCTCTCTTGTGCTTTGTTAGTTCGAGCCTCACCATGTGTAGAGCTTCCAGTTTTCGAAATCTTCTCATTACTTTTACAAGAAAGAAACCTAATTCTGGTCAGATTATTTTGGGCTCTCTTGAAGGCGATGGCGGATAAATCAGAGGATATGCCGATATTCATATTATTTGAGCATTTGGAAAACTCTACGGTAAAAAGATATATTAGGTGTCAATACGTGGATATTTCAAATGTGTTGGGTGCTTTAAATATACGATAAAAAGATAAAAGATAAATCATCTAAAAGGTTGGAAGGTTTTTCATTTTCTTTTTTGTTCTTTCTTTCTATTTCAAAATCATGTCCGGACATTATGTCCTAAAAGAAACTTTATATTTTTTGTCTTTTTGTTATTTTATGTACTTGATCATTTCAAACCTACTTAAAACTTTTGGAATATACTTTTATACTCGATCAATATACATATATCAACACTTTATATAACCTTTTCTTTTTTTTTAATAGTTTTCTAAGACTCAAATAATATGGATATCAACATGGCCTTCAAGAGAACCCGAAATGACTTGATCAGAATTAGATTTCTTTCTTGTAAAAAATAAATGAAAATATTGCTTTATGGCGATATATCATGCTTGACAGGGATAGCTCATCGCATTCCAATTAGATATTTTCTTTAAGGAGACGTGGGGGATTCTAGTTGTGAGGTAACTTCTTGGTGATTTATTTATTGAGCAATAACCCGAGGCTAATCCTTGTGGTATTATGTGTAATCTAAAGCTAGGAAAATATTTGAGCGTGTAAGTGATTCTACTCTCTGACTATAATTGATTTGCAATTGGCTCGTGTTCTTTGTTGTTTACTTCTATAGTGCTTTCATCCTCTCGTGTTGATACAATTGTAAGATTTGTTAATTTTTGCATTAATTTTTACGACAAAGTTTGCATTATTTGTCATTACTAAAATAAGATAGGATACGCGATTGTTTGAAAAGGAAAAGGCAATAAATGCACATGCCAAGTATGACTTATGATGACTATCCACTGTCTTCTTCTTAGGCATGTAAATAGTTTTGTCCATCACATCTTAGAGCTCTTATCACATAAAGTTCTTGTTAATGACTAGTCTGCCGAGTTGAGGTCACGACCTCATTTTGATGATCCTACTCATCACTAGTTTATCCTTCTTCATCGAGTCAATTGCTCATACTCATCACTAATTCATCCTTCTTCATCGACTCGCTTGCTTATCAGTAAATTTGTATAAACATCCCCTGTTATTCATTTTCTGTGTAACCAACCTTGGAACAAGCTACAGCCTCATCCATCTGGAACATAAACAAATGAGCCTTACAAAGACATAACAGTCTAGTTGTCCTGGCCATCCTACATGGGCATATGCCACATTAGTGATTCCATGCAAAAATTGGGTGAAAAGATTACATTGAAATTTTGCAAAAAAATTTAGGACTAAATGGCGAAATTAGAAAGTTTATGAATAAAAGCTGCTTTTCTGCTCTCTTTCTTTTCAACCTAATACACTTTCTACTCAGCTTCGTCAGTCGCATTTCATGTGGCGAAGGATTAGCGTAGAAGAAATGCATTAATTAGTGCTGGTCTGTACAAATTTAGATGGGCCTCAACAAAGACGAGCCTCCAATTCCTGGATCATGGGGACGGGTAGGGAAACGCTTTCAGGGAACGGCTTTTCTCGCCTCGTCCTTAAAGACCAGAGGCACTTTTGGTTTCTCTAGCAGCACTTTCCAGCCACTGCGAGCTTCTAACTAGAGTCATTTTTGGATAGTGTTTTAAGTTAGGCGTGACTGTTTGTTCGCTTATTTTGGTATGTTGTCATTGAAATCTTAATGGCGAGTGCTTAAGAACTGAGTAAGGGGCTCCTTCTGGGCGAGGCTCCAGCTTTTATCATAAGAGACTATACGAGTGCCCTGTAAATCTTTTATCAAGAGTTAGGTCTTGTCGAAACTTGGGTGATTATGCAAAAAAAAATTAGCATTTTAGACTCGTTTCAACAAACTAGATGAACAAATGAACGGTTTGGTGGGACTAACAAAATGCAGCCTTTGCTGAAAACAATTGCACTTTGTTAAATCATGAGCTCTAAAATAAGCCCACATGTAATCTAACCAATAACCAATCTACATGCGTGGTACACTCCTTGGAACGGATTTATAGTAAGACGTAAAGTGCCATATGAAATAGGAGAAGTTTTGAAATATTACTGATACACCCTTAATAAGAACTAGGGTGTAGGGTGCTTTACCGGTATACATGTCATAGCATAATAGGTTGGTCATATCTGATGGGGGTGTGCAAATAGACCTGTTCTACTTGGGAATCGGAGTAGACTGTCCTAAAATCAAGTTTGGTTTACAGTGAGAACCACTTGAGAACCGAACCGACTAGATCAATTTTTGGAACCGGTTTCATAAAAGATGAAAATCCTAACTTCTCTTGCATCTTTTTCTTCTTTGCCTTCTGTTTCTTAGACATGGCACTCCGCTCTTCTTTCCTCTTCGCTTGCACAGGGCAGTTGCCCTCGTGAAAGGACCCCTCGCGATTCATCTTCTTCTTTTTCTCAGAGCAATCGCAACCTGAGCGAGCTTGCTCGCCATTTGAGCCCTCCCTCTGAGGCTACCCAAAGTTGATTTTCAGCTTTTCAGAGAGAGTGGCGTGGGGAAGAGATAGAGGAGCTTCGAGAGCCAGTCCTTGGCTCTTTTGGTGACGGTATCTTTCACGGAAGCTTCCGGGACGAAGTTCGACATTGCATTTGGGGAATAACGATCAGCCATGCTCGAGTTGCAAAGCTCTCGTGAGCAATGAAATACGACTTCACAGAGAGGGAGGGAGGGAGGGAGGGAGGGAGGGAGGTATCTTCCACGGAAGCTTCCGGTACGAAGTCCGGCATTGCGTTTGGGGAATAACGATCCGCCATGCTCGAGTTGCAAAGCTCTCGCGAGCAATGAAATACGACTTTAGAGAGAGAGAGAGAGAGAGAGAGAGAGAGAGAGAGAGAGGGAGGGAGGGAGGGAGAGATAGAGAGAGAGAGAGAGAGAGAGAGAGAGAGAACTTTGAAAAAACCTGCTGGTTTGCAAGTTTGGTCCCATTATGGGCTTGGCCTGATGGGCTTCAAGTGAAGCCTCGCTTCTACACGGTAAGTTTGGATTTGCGATGCCATCATTTTGCACTTCTTTGCAAAGATTTGGCCAGATCACTTCTTTCTTAGGGCTGTTTGGTAATGTGCCAAATAGTGCCTGATTCTGATTATTTGTTCCTAGAATCAGTTTGGGACGAGAATCGCGTTTAGTAAAATTTTTGTTTACGGGAACAGATTGGGAAGAAAATTGAGAATAAAAAATATATATATATGATTCTCCGTCCGAAAATCAAAAAAAGAATCAAAACAGTAAAAGTCTCCTTATTTCCTTCCGACATCCCGCGATTGTCATCCACCATCGCCCGCCGCCAGTTGCCGGTCGCCAGGCTAGGGCGAGGTCCTGCGAGCTCACCAGAGGCAAGCCTAGCCACCGGTGAGGCTTCGCCTTGCCAGATTTAGCGAGGCCGAGCCTCGCCAATGGCTAGGCCGGCCTCGCCCAGCTCCTACGAGGCCGGCCTGGCTACCGGCGGGGCTTAGGCGAGCCTCGCCGGCAGCTGGGCAAGGCTCGCCTAGCCCCACCTGACCACCGGTGAGGCTCGGCGGGGCTGGCCGAGCCTCGCCGGCCGCTTGGCTCGGTTGATCGAGGGCCGAGCCTCGGCGGGGCCGGTGACGCTCCGGTGGCGTGGCCAGCCCTCATCTGGCCGGCCGGCGGCGGTCCGGGGACCGGCCAAATGAAGAAGAAGAAGAATAGGAGAAAAGGGAAAAAAAAAAAAAAGGAAAAGAAAAAAGTAAAAAGTAAAAAAAAAAAAATTATTTAAAAATTAAAAAATTAAATTAATTTGGAACAGAATCAATTAGTATAGTATCAAAAGCAATTTTATTCCAGAATAAAAAATTTTGGACAATTATCAAACGCGTTTTTTTACTCAGAATCAGTTCTTGGGAACAGAATAAAAAATAATCATTTTTAGTCAGAATCAGCTCCCAAAAACAGAATCGTTACTAAACGCGCCCTTAATTATGAGAAAGCTTGTCCAAAGAACAAATATAGGAACCTCCGGCCCATGAAATACCCAAGTAACTCTTGAACGAGGTGAGATGCGAGCCTAATAGTGGCTCGTTGCGATGCACGCCTCGTCTAAAGGTAAATTCCCCTTCCTCATTTTACTACGTCCACCCAATAAGATTGAGATACCGACTTTTTCATGCAGTAAAAGAGTTACCCACTTTGAGGATACACATAAGCATGTGCTTAAAAAATGATACCAGAAAAAGTAACAAAAAGAAAAACAGGTTTTTGAGTAGAATTTGGAATTGGACTTGAAAAATAAGGCACTTTTCAGAACCGGTTACATAATAAACATGATAAGTTCTAGGTTCAAAAAGCTGATAACCAATTCTAACCGAGTAGCTTGATCGTGAGCATCAAGCTTGAGTGGTTGTGGTAGCCATGAATCTAGAACTTGAGCTCGAATGGCCATGGCAGCTACAAGATTGAGACTTGGCAACCATGGCCATGGGTTGAGCTCAAGTAGCCATGGGCAAGGCTAGCCTCAAGAGCCGCAAGATAGGCTGCCTTTGCCTATGGCCACAATGGCCTTGCCCAGATCCAAGCGAGCGCATTGCCACCCTTGCCGACCATAGTAAAAAAAATAAAGAAGGAAAATAAAATTATTAATAAATTTTTTGAAAAATTTAAAACATCAACGCCAGTTGTGTTATATGGGATGGTCGATGTCCACATTAGTGATTTTTAACCAAAATTGGCTGAATGAACTCAATTAATTAAAAGAGAAAATGTTTAGAAAATCAATTGACAAAATTGAAATATTTATAATCGAATTGATAAAAATGAAAAAGGTTTAAAACCTTTTAGACAATTTTCATCTAAAAACTCACTGCTTCTTTTTAACATTTTCTGTATGGGATATGTGGAAACTAACCATCGTACTTTGACCTCCCACATGAATGGGAATGAGATACCCTATATCAAAACAACAAAAACTACATTGCCTAGCTTTTTTCTTTGAGGAAATTGCGAGTGAAGATGATTAACTTAAGATCAAATCATAGCAAATGGTCCAATGCGGATGCGCTTCATTGAGATGTGGATCGTGCAAGCCAATAGACAAATCCGCCCAAAGGAAACCGAAAACTAATCCCAATGTCCAAAGGCTCAATAGCCTCAATCCTCCATGTCGCGACCCTCCCGGTGTGGTCCGAGAAAGACAAGCTGAGAAATGATTAAGGAAACATCATATTAAAGCCTCCAGATGAGAAGGACGTGAATAGGATAAAACCCAGCCCAACCCAACCCTTACGATTCAACCGATTTTTATAGATCCAAGCCCAACGAAGAAGCTGTATAAAAATAAAGTGCCAAACAAGAGTCTCCAGAGCAGATTAATGCTTGGAAATCACCGGGAGGGTGCAACATAAGAGAAACAGAGTAGAAACACTTCATTGTTGAATGACCATCCGGAAACAACCTTAGATGGAAATTCTTAGCATGGGCCATCATTGAGTAGGGGATTGCATTTAGAAGATGGAGCCGAATGTTCTCTAGAATGTCACTAACACACGTAGGGTCAATGTAATAGGGGTCTGTTAGTGCTCCTAACGTTGGTAAAAAAACCTTAAAAACTCCATATAACAGAATGTCGGAAATGTTACAGTCTGGGTCTTTTTGGTTATATTTTACGTAACAAATGGATAGTCGAGACTCAAGACAAGCGTGGTGTTCGGAGGAGAGTCGCTCCGACCTATTGAGTCAACCATCGGCTTCTATCTTGAGTCTCTTTTGACAAAGCCACCTGACTCCAAGCTCGGTCTTGGTCTAGCTTCAAAGGAGCAATTAGACTGGTACAAGCAGATCATCGGCCATTGTATCGCATTTTCCTTACCCACTATTCTTGGCCTCCTTATGTTCATTTTCCTTAAAATACCCGCCACAATGCCGCTGGAGTTCCAACTCGACCGGAGTTCCTCCCTTTTGTCCCTCAACATCTCCACCTCCCATGTCACTATCCGATGGAACATCGCTCTCTCCATCAAGAACTCAAGTAAGCTCTTTGCCGTCAGGTACACTCACCTGAAGCTCCTCTTGAGTTTCCAAGGCCAACTCGCCCTCTCTCGTCCCTGCCTCAAGATAAAGTGGGTGGCGTTGCTAAAGTTTGCTGTTGATTATGGAGGGAAGACCTGTGAAAGAAACTGCCGTGTTCCCAGAAAACCATCAACGACAGAAAAGAGTTCACAAACTTATTAGAGAGCAGCGAAGCTTGACTTTATGTTTGCGAAGGCTTTTCTAGAGAGAGATCACCCACTTTCCGCATACATCTTGTACGGCATCATATCCCATTCACACAAGTAAAATACAATATTGTTTTCATTCATCATTAAATAGCATGACCACAAACTGAGCATGTCCTTAAAAGGTTCTAGAGAAAGAAACAGGCATATCACATTCACACAAATAAAATATAACATTATTTCGATTCTTCATTAAAGGCTGGAGGCTTGTTGATTAGGCGAGCAATGAACTCGAGCCTCACCATATTAGTGAGTACAAGCCTCTGGTGAGAGGCGAGCTCAAGCCTCACCAAATTGACGAGTGCGAACCTTTGGTGAAATCTAGCTTGTTGCCGTCGAGTGAGCTAGAGCTTGCTTTTGGCCCTTCACCAACGATCAGCTAAAGAAGAAGACAAAAAGAAATAAAAAGAAAAAGAAAAAAAAAAAAATCATTTATTTTTTTAAAATAAAAATAATTTAAAAATCAATAATAATAAATTTATTAAAAAAAGTACATGGAGGAAAATATTTTCCTTGTTGAACAGTGAAAAATATTTTCTACTTTTTAGATTTCAACCGAACACTATAAAATAATTACATTTTCTTGGAAAATAGCTTCATAGAGAATATTTTCTAGAAATGTCACATTTTTTTGCAAAACAAATGGAATAATAATCTCTAGCAATGGCATCATCAATCATGCCATAAGCATGAGACATGCAATCTTGGAAACTTCATTAGTAACTAACTGTGACGAACAATCATTTCCTGACATTTCAATCACTAATTCCAAAGTTTAACTGTATCATTTTTTGTTTAGGGAATTACATGCGAACATGATATTACAGGAAAAAGAAAGTCGATTGCTTGGGAAATCACGCAATGGATATGACAAATACGGATGTTAAGAAGATAATAAAATTGCAAGGAATCCATTTAGGCCATTCTTTTCTCTAGACTTGGGGGGCCTAGCGATGGAGACACCAAGATAACACCTAAAGAGAAGAAGGCCTCGAGCTATGATTCTTCGATTCACCCTTCAGCCCAAGCCCATGTAGTTGGGGCTCTTTGAATCAATTAATTACGATAAGTTAATGTGTAATGGCATGTAAAAAATTTTCATTTCACCCAACATTCATAATTTCATGTGGCCATAACACTATCTTCTTTTGAGATTCTTGCGTCAATGGATGAATTCTTCGAATTACTTTTGAAAGAAAGCTTGTTAAAACTTACAAAGGGGTAATAAATCTGCCTTGGGAATGTGTAGCAAAGATCCTCTTCTTGCTTTCTTCTTTCTTTCTTTCTCTCTCTCTCTTTTCTTTATCTTTTCTTTTCCCTATGTTTTGCGTGGGCTCTCTCTTAGAAAGGAGGTGAATGTCCCTTTGTTGACAGGCTCAAATCTTGTTTTTATCTTATTTTATTTTGCTTGGTCCAAAAAAATCCCAATATTTCAAAGTAAATTGTGCCACATTTTTTTATTAGTATAATAAACAAAAGAGCTAATAAAATTTTGAACATATAAGCTCAACTCTATACTTGCTACAATTAGCCAAACTATGTTGATTTTGATTCTAAAAGAACTTGGCCAAGTTTCTTCCGAAAGATAATTACTTTTATTTGATGATTAAGGGACGACTAAATTAGCTAGCCAAATGAAACTCTCCAGAACAAGACAAGTAAAATAAATAAATCCGTAAAAGACGGCAAATCTACAGAGGCGTTTTGGCGGGGCCCATCTGACGGAGTCGATATATGTAATGCGGATGACGTCAATGTCAGTGGGCCCCACAAGCGATATCTCATATGTAATGCCGATGACGTCAATGCTAGCGGGTACCCCAAGCGACGAGTCAATATGTAATGGAGATGACGTCAAACCCGACACGTGCGACGTGCTGAAAAAAAAAAGAAGAACAGAGACACGTGCGAGGGGGACATCATCGTACCTTTTCTCGTATGATGTCACCGGCAACACTTATTAGACCTCTCAATGCCTGTGGGTCCCCTAAACTCATACATTTTATTCATATTATCGCGACACCTAAAGTAACTTTATATATTTGTTCAAAGAACAAAAGTAACGTTATATAAAACAATAAATAAATAAATAAATAAACTCTAGAGAATGAAATGATGCGGTCTCTCAATAAATTTTTTTATGAGATTTATCTTTATTGAAATTTTCAGTATTTATTAAATTGATAATTATTTTGACAATGCATTGACATTTGGAAAATCCAACCAAGTTCTTACATGTCTAGCATGCGACTAGTAATAAACCTTTTTTAATGCATATAAATGAAATGCTTTTATTTCTTTATATGCTATTTTGCCAATGGTTAGATTCCCAGTGGAGCTTGAAAGACTCAATTGCACTACTTTAACAATTTTTATGATTTCATTATACTTTTTTAAAAGTTTTAAAATCCATTTGCACGTGCATAGTTAGTTCTAGGACTTTTGATATACTTGTCTATTTGTTTCAAGAATGCTGCTCTCTATTGTATAAGTAAGATTGCAGAAGAAACTTTCTATTATGAAGAAAGATTTGATTAATGGTTTGGAACAAAGTTTAGTGAATGAATCAACGAGGATAATTTTAACTAATTACGGTTGTTTCTCACCTACGCATGTTCAGATGCTTAATCTAGAAACCTGAATAGCTATTCCCCCAAAAACGACCGCTAATATATGGGTTGATGACTCGGCAGACTATTTTGGCTGAAAATAGAAGAGGAGTTTCATCGTGCGGGCGAAAAAACCCAAATAACTTGTGATCACATAGAAATTAGCAGTTGAAAATTTTACTCCATCCCAGAAATATAGAAAAATTTATAAACAGGCTACTTGGACTTTGAATTTGATTACCCAATAACTTAATTCAAATCTTTTTGCAATTAATGCACTTTTTTTTATTATCAGAATTTGACCTACGTTACTATTTTAATGGAAAAATTATTGGATTCCACTAAAGTGCATCGATCACGGAATAGAAGAAAAGCTTTAAAGTTTAGTATTTTGGAGATTGAAATCAAAGCTTTAGCAACCTGATTATAAATTTCACTTCAGAGATCACGAGTGAAATTTATTTCAAATCAACATGAGAACGCATTCTATTATAAGGGACTATTGAATGGAAAGATACTTTATAAAACAACTGTACATTGAAAACTATAGGCAGCGCCCATTCAGACAAGGCACAAGGATGATATTAGCCTCTTTAGTTGTAGCTAACCAAAATCAGCAAGGCTTTAAAACAAGTCATGCTAGTTTGAGATTTCGCAAGCATAATATACTAGCATGGGGTATCCACCGGTAGGCAGCTGTGATGATTTAAGGCTTGCTCCTCATCGCCGAGGTCGCAAGTTCGAATCTCCAGATGTTAGCGTCTTAAGTGGGGGCCATGGTGGTGGGAGTTATCTACAAGGGCCCGCCCTTTGATGCAAGATCCGGGGTGTACAACGCTACCAAGATCCGTAACCAACTCAAAAATGTCTGTTCTGGTTGCGACTCATTTGCGCCCTACATCTTAAAAGCACGCCGTGCTAGCTTTAAGGTTACAGACCAGTGCAACAGCCCATACATAGTGATGTAGAACTAGCGTTGTAATGAAAGCCCAACGAAAACTTAAGAAGCAATTTTTTTGTGGAAGCAAATTTATGGTTTTAGAAATAGATAAGTTGGGTTTTTTTCCAGTTGGCGTCCCTCACAGTGTTTGTAATAGCAAAAGTTCCGAAAGTTGATTGATTACGCCAAATGAAACTCTGAAGAACAAGAAAGGAAAATTAAATAAATCCGTAGAGACACCCAGTCAACCACCCATCCCTAAACCAAACCTCAAAAAAAATAAAAAAACCAAAAGACGAACTGAAAAAATATATGTTGCCCGACGTATGAACATGATTTTACAGTGTTGAGAGAGAGAGAGAGAGAGAGAGAGAGAGAGAGAGAGAGAGAGAGAGAGAGAGAGGAAAAGCTTGATTCCTTGGGAAATTACATGATGGAGATAGCAAATCCGAATGTTAAGGGCGCATTTGGCGATTTGCCAAATAATAACAATTTCTATTATTTTGTTCCCGATAGTAGATTTGGAATATAAATCCATTTGGTAAATTTTTTGTTCTCTAGAATATATTTAAAATAGAATTAATGAGTGAAAAAAAATTGATTCTTTGTTTTGGGGAATAATTCCATAATCAAGCAAACCTAAATTTATTTTTTCTTCTCTTCTTCTTTTCTTCTTGTTCTTCTTCCTTCTTTCTTCTTCTTCCACCACCGTCGTTGTCAACCATTGCCATTGGTCGTCAATGACCAGTTGGGCGAGATCCAACAAGCTTGTTGGAGGCTCGCCCAGCCATCGGCAAGGTGAGCCTCTCTTGGGCCTCCTCAGACCACTAGCGAGCCTCGCCTGGCCAAGTGAGCCTCGCCCAACCACCAGCAAGCCTCGCCTGGGCCTCCTTCAGCCACCACCGAGCCTTGCCTGGCTAGACAAGTCTCGATCTTGCCATGACTGGAGCTCAACCTTGCCCAGATCTAGTGAAGCCGAGATTGCCTGATTGTCAAAGGGGCTTGACCTTGCCAAGCCACCGCAATGTTGGCGTCGCTTAGCCAAGGCAAGGCCGAGCCTCACCCAATTGCCAACGAGGCTCAACTAACAAGGAGCAACCTCGATGTTCTCTTCTTCTTTTCTTCTTGTTCTTCTTCCTTCTTTCTTCTTCTTCCACCACCATCCATGTCGACCATTGCCATTGGTCGTCGACGACCAGTTGGGTGAGGTCCAGCAAGCTCGTTGGAGGCTTGCCCAGCCATCGGCAAGGTGAGCCTCTCTTAGGCCTCCTCAGACCACTAGCGAGCCTCACCTGGCCAAGTGAGCCTCGCCCAACCATCAGCAAGCCTTGCTTGGGCCTCTGAGCCTCACCTGGCCAGACAAGCCTCGATCTCGCCATGACTAGAGCTCAACCTTGCCTAGATCTCGCAATGTTGGCATCGCTTGGCCAAGGCAAGGTCGAGCCTCACCCAATTGCCAACAAGGCTCAACTAACGAGGAGCAACCTCGCTGGGGGTCAACGATGTTCTAGCAAGGTCACCGCCCCTCACCTATTGATCACTAGTCATCTCGAGGCCAGCAACCGGCCAAAGGTTGAAGAAGAAGAGGGAGAAAAAAAAAAGAATGAAAAAAATAATAAAATTATTTAAAAAAATTAAAAGAAAATGGTTTGAATTAGAAATTTTTAAGACGATGCCAAACACAATTTTATTATGGGAATAAAAATTTTGAGCAATTACCAAACGTCTTAAAAATGCTTAGAAATTATTCCCGAGAACATAATAAAATAAAAATCATTTGATAAAAAATTGTTCTTGGAAATGGAATGGTTACTAAATATACCTTAAGAAAATAATAGAATTGCAAGGAATCGTTTTAGGCCATTCTTTTTTTCTCGACTCGACGGGCCTGGCGATGAGGAGAAGAAGGCGGCGTCAAGGTATGACTTCTCACCCAACCTTCATAATTTCATATAGCTATTACATTATCTTCTTCTATGATCCTTGTGTCAATGGGTGAAATCCTCGTTTTGCTTGTGAAAACGAAAGGCCAAGTTGTCTTTACATGATTACAACTAGAAGTCATAAGTAGAACATGCATATATCTTATAATTGTTTGCCTTTTAGTTAAAATTTGCAGAATTATCGTTTCATGAAGTGATAGTGAAGCTTTGCTTTGGCTTGCTTAGTGCGTTTAAGTCTTTTTTAGTCTTTTTGAGTAACTTATTTAACGCTTTGGCTTTTGAGTTTTACATTGATGTTTGCACATCTGCATAATCACCTATCACATATTAGTGATTTAGGACTAAAACCTAATAACAATTGCTTGCAAAACGTTTCCAATATAAAGAGAAAATGTAACAAGATGGATTAGATCAATCTAGCGTTGAACAAGTTCTTGTATCCATGAATTTCTAGCTTGTAGAAGGAAAATTTACTCTCAATTATTGGTGGCTAGGTAAGATATATTATATGTTTAAACTCCAAGTTGCGATAGATGTGGATTTGGGAGAGTCCACGCTAGGTGCCGGCACTATCTCTTTAATGAGTACTATTCATGCCTATTAGGGAAAAATTACCAAAAAAATTATCAATTTATTGTACACATATCAATTTATTTTTAAACCTTTCAATTGAGCCAATTTAATCTTAAACCTTTATAACAATTTGCTAATGTAATCTTTCCCGCAATATTGACCGGAAATCACTAAGATAGATGTTGGCTATCCTTTGATGTGGACAATTTTTGCAATTTTTCAAAAAAAAAAATTCTATAATTTTTTTATTTGTTCCTTTCTTTTTATTTTTTTTTTCAATTCCTTTTCTTTTTTATGGTGGCCATCAATGCCTACAAGCCCTCGCAAATCGTGGGTGAGGACCGTGATGTCCTCAGATAGGCGAGCCCTCAACAAAGGCCGTGAGGGTGGCTCTTGCCCATGCCCAAGGGCATCACAACCCTCATTGGCTTTTGCTTATGGCTAGTGACCTCTACTGGCCATTGCCAACGATTGGTGAAGAGAAATAAGACCAAATATATATAATCAAAAATGAAAAATTGCAAAAATCATTTATGTCAACATTAGTTGAACTATATAGGAAGGCTGATGTTCACGTCAATAATTTCCTATTAAACATTGACAAACTGTCAAAAGATTCGGGAATTAATTGCTAATTAGAATTGAATTGGCCACTGTGTAGTAGAGTTTGAACTATTTGAACAATTTCCTCACCCATCTAATAATCCATTAACTTTTCCTTAATGGTTTATCTTAAGGAAGTTCACAATCGATATGCATTTGAAGTTGACTTCAGTTGCATTCTCACTGAAATTTTAACCACATACTCTCACATGCAATACATATGCGAGCTACATATCAATGTGCATTTACAAGGAGGAATCTTCCCTCATTAAACCATGGGTGGGTGGGTGGGTGGGCTGTCGATTCTCTGTCTTTCTTTTTTTTTTTCCCCCGTTTCCTAGAAATATCAGGTGGTGGAGACAGAACTCCTAAAGTGAAAAAAGAAAAATTCCAAGGCCATTGCTCCTTTTCTCGTGTCTTATCTACAAAGGCCTCTTAATGAAATATTGACGAAATTGCCCAGTTTGGATAAGGTTGAATCCTATCCCACCTTTCAATATTTGCAATTTACCCTTTGATTTTTTTTATTTGAAATCGGCGGATGTTGAGTGTCAAGTTTGCGCTCAGCGATGAATTTGACATTCCGAAACTCAAATTCGACCCATGACGCACGCACGCACGCACGCAAAACCCCTCGGCGTCGAATTTGGGATTGGAACGGTGCCTCGAGGAGTGCCACGACCTCCGAATCGCTCCTCGTAGTCGGCTCTCTCCGCCTTGACAGATCTTGCGCAACAGCTGTCTCCACCAGCTACGTGGACAGCTTCGCGTGAAGCTCCTCCAAGATGGTCTTGAGGTGATGGGGATGTTGACGATTCAGCTTGATTCGATCCGGGTTTTCAAGATATTTGACGGGCTTGCTGTCCTCAACCTAGTTGCGGGTGGAGATTTTGCTCTAAAATGTATTTCGGAACTATGTATCAATTATTGCATTTGGCATTAATTCAAGTCAAATTCTCGCTCAAACGTTATTCACACGATCTCACGTACAATATATTATGAAATCATTCGATTAACTGGTTTTTTTATTCTAATGGTATTTTTGTTACAAGACTGCTGCAGCACGTTAGAGTTGAGTAAATCTTCTCTCATCAATTAAATATTCTCAAACTAGTGGGTGGGTCAGCGACTCTTTCCATCCCTCTTCCCTTTGCATGGAATTTATATTCGGTATCATTTTCGTTAAGATTCAGAAGAAGTAATTAGATCGGTATGAGCTAGGGTTTCATTGTTTCATAAACTCTTAAGAGAATCAAGTTTGAGATTTGGAACGTGCCTGGCTTAGTATCTCTACATTTATTCCTATCCAATCAAAAAGCGTCTTATTTATTTATTTATATTTGTTAGGTGCTGGAGACCATAAACGAGAAAAAACAAAGTGACGTGCCCCCTCGAGAATTTTCTCGCGACCCTTGGTTTATATCCCAAAAACTTGTACCTTTTCGATCTTAATTTCACCGAAAGTCTAAGTTACTTTATGTGAAAAACCACAATAAAAGAAGAACCATGTAGGGAATAAAAGGACAATGCGTGCTCTCGGTAAGTTTTTAGCTAGGTTTAATTTTAACTTTTTATTTTTTCGAATTCTCGTTAATTATTAAATCGATGATTTGTGAGACGTGAGGGACACGCGAATCAACAGTGGGACCAGTGATAGTCAACCAATGCTTATCCGTCCCAGGCTCGAACTGCAACTAGTGTCGGAGCGTCTTTTGAGATGCCCATCACGTCTTTTAGAAAGTCGGCTTCAAAAGTCAAAATTAATGAATAAAGGCCAAAAAGGATCGCGAGCAGAACGTGAATTTGTCTGACGGAGGAGAGGCACACGCCAAAGGTGTGGACAAAACCCGACTCTTGTGCTGCATTAGAAATTCCAAAAAAAAAATTAAGCTAATAGGTGGGGGAGATCAAGTGCAAAATCATACATTCAAAAGAATCCTTGGCATGTGAAGTGCTTGCCAAAGTAATAAGCTAAGGAGGAAACCTACAAGTGATGCCCAAACTTATGGAAGCCAGGGTCTCCAGAATTTGAAAAATCGAACAACAAGAGACGTGGTCGTGAGAATTGAATATCATTTAATGTTAAGGGTTAACATAACGAAAATCATAAATTAGTACGCTTATAACAAATTACCCCAAATGACCACAAAAAAAACAAAAAAAACCCAAAATTGGTACACTTCCGATAAATTTACTCAACACTAATCTTTTTGAATGCCAAAAAATCTCAATTTAGTACATTTGTGACAAATATACCCTCATTTAAATTGGATTAATACAAAAAAAAAATACAAAACTAGTATAACTATGACAAGCGAAGAGTAAAATCTCAAATTGGTACACCAATCAACTGTTAGTGTTATTTAACTTAGCAATTTGACTATAAAATTTAAGGAAAACTAATATGGGTTGATGGATTTATGAGATGGGCTTAAGGCCCATCCGCTCAAATTGGGCCCAAAAGGGCCCGGCCCACGGAATAGGGCCCGTGGAAGGGAAAGGTATAAAAGGGAGGAGAGAGAGAGAAGACACTTCTTGGCATAACGAACATAACGTACGTTCCTTTCTTTCTCTTTTTCTCCCAAACGCTCAAGGCGACGTTGTTTCCCTTTCAAGGCGAATTGACATCATCGGGGCCAGAATTTCTTTCTCTTCTTCGGCATTGGTGTTTAATCTGTGGCTAACAAGGTACGCTCGAATCCGTGGTGTGCTTAACGATCGGTGATGCGTGTTTTCCCGGGCTTCGTCTTCCGCATTGATTTAGGGGTTCGATTCGGTGTCGAATCCGGTTTTCGGGGATCCGTTATTCCTAACATTGGTATCAGAGCCCTGTTTAACGTTTTTCCCGATCAATTGTGATGTTTTTGATTGATTTTTCGCGAAATCCCTTCGGCCGTACGGAACCGGGCGAAAATCCCGACACCCGAGCGCTTTTCGGCCTTTTTTCTGAGTTTTCGTAAGTCGAAATAAAATTCTGAAGGCACTGGGAGAAGCGCGACGTCGAGACGAGTTCGGCGATGTGTCGACCGCCGCCGGGAGCCGCCGCACGCGCCCACACGCGCGGCCGGAAGGCGCTGCGCGTGGGCGCGACGCGCCTGGAAGCGCTGGCTTCGCCAGCGCGTGCGCCACACGCGCCGGTGGCGAACCGGCACGCGCCGGTCCGCGGACCGACGCGTGCTGACGTCACCCGATGACGTCATCGTCACGTCACCAACGGTCAATAACCGTCGGGGATGACGTCAGCGCCGACGACGGTTGGCCGGACGGTCACCAGCCGGCGACCCGACCCAACCGGCGACCCGACCCGACTCGCGGACGAGGTACGCGCCCAGCACGTGCCGGATGACGTCTGCGTGACGTCATCACCCGCACGCGCGAGGCACGTGCAGTCGGTCCGCGCGAGCGGTCCGACCGGCCCGTCCGGTCCGACTGGTTCGACCGTCGCGACCGGTCCGACCGGTCCGACCGGCGCGACCGTTGACCCGACCCGTTGACCGTTGACCGACGACCGTTGACCGACCGTTGACTTTGACCGTTGAAAAAAAAAAAAGGAATTTGTTTTCTTTTTCAGTCATGCCTATGTGGATTATAAGTAATCCATTTTTAATTATGCATTTGTTGCATGAATTTTGGAAAATTATGTATTTTCTCTTATATTAATTATGGATTATAAGTGATCCATTTTAAATTCTGCATTTGTTGCAGGAACTATAATGCGTTTTGCAAGGATACCTGCAATCCCAAGAACGGACGAGGGAAATGCAAGACTTAAGAGGCTGATGATAGAGTTAGCTGATTATCGGTGGCATGATGGTGATTTAGTATCACATGTGGTCAAGGTCAATCAGATGATACAGGAAATCATCTGGAATGGTTATCTTATGCCGGATTTTTAGAAGGTGCCGGCTTTGATGAACACTCTTCCACCTGAATGGCAAGCAGTGTTGGATCGGCTATGGGAGATCAACGTGGTCCCGGGTTATAGGAGGCTGGTGGAAGCTTTTGTGAGAGAGCACTATAGGATTGAGTTGACCAAAACTTCAACCCTTAGATTGAGCGCCACATGGCGCCGAGTGAATGCGCCTTGGAGGCGACATGAAAGCTCTTCAAAAGTTTTTCCATGGTTGGCAAATGTGCCTTCAATTTTCTCAGATGTTTTGACTGATAGATTAGAAGGGTCATTCCCTATTTATTTCTTTGATTAATTGTGTAATGATTACTACCTAATTGTGTTAATTGAAAGCATTATTGTTTTTTGATTGTATGTCAATTATCTGTTGCTTTCTGTTATTGCTGGTTGCTGTGGGTAATTAGATGTGGGTAGTAATAAAAGTTTTTGTAACTTCATAGAATTTATTTGCATAAGATAATTATATTAATAATAATTTTAAGTTAGGATTTTTGGAGAATGATTGGAAACATAGTGACCTTTTGATTCTGAAGCCTTACTTGAAATTATTTATTAATGTGATGGGTCTATGCAAATAGGGATGCATAAATGATAGGCATTAATTATTCGTGCATGTATGTCGATGTGTTGAACGATGGTTCAAGCAACTAAGAATGTAATTACTTGATATGAACGGCAATAATTGTGAAATATTGGATATGAAGATTCAATATGTGCTGAAAAAGCAAGAAGCACTAGAAGCTCTTGACCATGTTATGGAAGATCTTAAGGATGCCATGCGCCCCTTGAGCTAGTAGAGGACCGCCTAACGGTATTATGAGCTGAAAATAGACATTTGCTGTGCTGGTTCTAGCTCAGAAAGGGCTTTGTGCTCTAAGCGCAAGCGTATTGATTCGTTCAATATGTGGGAATGCAAAGGATCAAGTCCTTATTGCAAGAAATCAAGAATTAACCAACAAGAGAGAGGAAAACGTCCTCAAGTGAAGAAAATGTCAAGAGTGATGTGTTACAATTGTGACAAGAGAAATCACTATGCTCGCGACACCGTGAGCCAAAGAAGGAATGCACCTCTTGTACATTTGAGAACTTTGCTTATGTGTCAAGTTCTGCATTATAGGCTGAATCCAATCCTTTGTGGAATGTAGATTCAGGAGCGACAGACCATGTAGCAAAGGATAAAGGATCCTTTGTGGAATTCCGACGAGTACCAACTGGAACTGAGTGGATCCATATCGGAAACAACTCTAGAGCTGATGTAAAGGAATTGGCACCGACCAATAGAACATGAGTGGTTGACGCACCTTGATGTTCTATATGCTCCAGAGATTCGTCGAAATTTTAAGTGTCTGTCTTAGTGTTGGTTAAACTTGGTTTTGGTATGAACTTCCATAATAAATGTGTAGATTTGTGTTTGGATACAAACTACTATGGTTGTGGTCACTTTCTAGATGGTTTTATTGTACTAAATGTTGGCTGTGGTGATGTCAATATGTTATTCCCTTGTTTCACGTCTTCTACCTTATATAATAATGATGTGAATATGGTGGCATGCTAGACTTGGTCATATGGGCTAACCACATATGAATAGATTAGCCAAAGAGGGCTTGTTGGGCAATATTGAAAAAGTCGATTTGTCCATAAGTGAGCATTGCCTAGTAGGGAAAATGACAAGGAACCATTTGAAAAGGTAAAAGAGCTGAATTTCCTCTGCATTTAATCTATACTGATGTCTATGGTTCAATGAATATGAGAGGAAGGCAATGGGCTGTTTGTTTCATCACTTTTATAGATGATTCTACTTGATTCGGATATGTCTAATTGATTTCTCATAAATCTGAAGCATAAGTTGTTTCAAAATGTTTATGGACCTATCAGAAAATCAATTAGACAGGAAAATAAATGTATTTAGATCCGATCGAGGTTGAGAATATTTATCTGATAAGTTCAGAAAATTATGTGATGAAAAAGGAATAGAAAGACAGTTGTCTGTTCCATATACTCTTCAACAAAATGGTGTTGCAGAGAGAAGAAACAGAACCCTACTGGAATGGTTAGGTCCATGAAGGTGCATGCTAACTTACCCATCACTTTTTGGAGTGATGTGTTGTTAACTGCTGCCTATATACTTAACCGGGTGTCTCCCAAATCGGTTATTTCCACTTCATATGAGTTATGGATAGTTAGAACACCGGACTTAAGTTTTCTTAAGCCATGGGGTTGTGCTGCCTATGCTCATGAGTCATCTCACAAGTTTTGGGAAATTGGGTCCCAAAGAAAATAAGAGTATTTTCATGAGATACTGCGAACACTCAAAAAGGTATGTGTTCATAGGTGAGCAGGAAAGTGGGAGTATAACTGAATTTGAATCACGGGATGTCACATCCTTAGTGGATGAATTTTCTAAGAGGGGCGAAATAAGGGAAAATAACTCCCTATTTGAAACCTTGGATCAAGATAATGATGTCAGTGGAGTTCGTTCAAGTGGGAGTAATATGAGATGTAATAAATTGAATTCAACTCATTCTCAATTACAACCACCTGATGTGACGACATCATCATTACCTAATCCAAGTGGGAGCATGATGGGGAATGATGTGCTAAGTGTACAATCTCCCATACGGTGAACAAGTCGCCAAAGTATTCCTCGTCGATGTTTTGACATTGAAAGGGAAACTTTTATGGTTGCTCCACAAGATGAGGATGAGCCAAGAAATATTAATGAGGCTCTAAATTGCCCTAATAAGGAAAAATGGATTCATGCAATGAAAGAGGAAATGGAGTCAATGAAATCAAACCAAAGTCTGGGAACTGGTTGATCTTCCAAAAAGGACGCAGAGCTATTGGGAACAAGTGGGTTCTCAAAATAAAGCGAAAGGCTGATGGCTCAATAGAAAGGCATAAGGCTCGCCTTGTGGCGAAGGGTATAATCAACGGGAAGAAATTGATTATGAAGATACATTTTCTCCCGTAATGAGATTTACCTTGATTCGCATTATTCTGGTAATAGTGACTAGTATGGATCTTGAGTTACATCAAAAGGATGTAAAGACTGCTTTCCTCAATGGAGAATTAGAGGAAGGAATATATATGGAACAACCTACTAGTTTCATAGTGAAAGGCCAAGAAGAAAAAGTATGTCGACTTTTGAGGTCGATATATGGTCTTAAGCAGTCATCAAGACAATGGTATATACGTTTTCATAATGCCATAGTGGCATATGATTTTACAATGATTGATGAGGATCATTGTGTATATATCAAAAGATCCAAGGATCAATTTGTGATCATATTATTATATGTTGATGATATACTAATTGCCGGAAGCAATATGGAGTTGGTTAATACTGTCAAGAGATAGTTGTTTTCTAACTTTGAGATGAAGGATATGGGTGAGGCTGCATACATTCTTGGAGTTAAGATTTCGAGAGATCGTTCGAAGAGGTCGTTGTCTCTTTCGCAAGAAACCTATATAAATAAGGTTCTTGAACGATTTCGTATGCAAGACTGTAAACCCATAGACACTCCTATTGCAAAAGGTGAAGGATTGACCCATAGACTGTGTCCAAGGACTCCACAAGAGAAGGAACAAATGAAACATGTTCCTTATGCTAGTGCTGTTAGAAGCTTTATGTACGTTATGATGTGTACAAGACCTGACATATGTTTTGCAGTTGGAATGGTGAGTAGTTACCAATCCGATTCAGGTCAAGCACATTGGAAAGCCGTTAAAAGAATACTGAAGTATCAAAAGGAGACTGCTGATTATACGATGAATTATTAAGGAAAAGGATCTGCGACTTTAAGGCTATTCTAATACTGATTGGAGAGGAGATTTAAATGAAAGGAAATCTACCTCTGGGTTTGTTTTCTTACCGAATAATAGCACCATATGTTGGAGCAGTAAGAAACATAAGTGTATAGCCTTGTCCACGATGTAAGTTGAGTTCGTGGCATTATCAGCAGCAGTATAAGAGAGTGTTTGGCTTAAGAGATTTTTTGGATCATTTAGGTATTATTAGAAGTGCTGCAGATTTATTATTGGTTAACTGTGGTAGCCAAGCAGCAAAAAGCGTATACCAAAGATCCAAAATATCATGGCAAGACCAAACCTATAGATACCAAGTATAATCTTGTCAAGGATATGGTTGCACGAAAAGATGTAAACTTAGAGTACATACTACGCATGGAATGGTAGCAGATCCTATGACAAAGCCAATACCTAGAGATATGTTTTGTGGCCATATGAAATCTCTAGGATTGCGTAGAGGCTGATGTACTGAATATTGTAATTTCCCTAAATGTTCACAATTTGATGAATTTGTGTTTTCATCATTAATGCCTATGAATCTTTGTTTGATCTTTATGCATCTTAATGCTTAGTGCATTACTTTAAGTTGAGAAGTATGTCGGACAGATAAAAGATTAGCCCACTCACACGGGTAATCGCCTCTATTTACTGTGTGATAAATAGAGATGAGACTGTTTTTAAGCTTATTATCTAGGTGATAATCGAGAGCTCAAGCTTAAAACACGTATGTCGCCTTAACTGAGTGTTAAGATGAGGACATAATACTTACTATGTCCGAAAGTAAAATACCCCACACATTTTACTTTATCTGTCTATGATGCCAGATGTGAGTTCTGATGAATTTTGTAAATGAGTAGATATGTGAACTCAAGTTAGACATTGGGTATGTCTGAATTATCATCTGTACGGTATTGAAAAGTGTAGACATACGCTCCATGGGAAATGAGTTAATACCGTAATACGTATTTCATACTACGTATGCATGAGACGACCAATAAGAGCGACAAAAGTTTGATCTCAACTTTTATGTCGTGTGAGACTCTTGAGGAAGAGAGTTCCTCAATTTCTTAGTCCCCTCATGACTCTTACTTATTCTCAAGATTTCTATTTAGTGTTTGCTATCTTAGGATGTTGCCAATGGTCATGAGTGATTCGATCTAATGGGGCATTTCTAGAAAAGCAAGCTGGACTGAAATTGAGAGTTTGAAGGAAAGAGGAAGATCGATTTTGGAGAATCACATTGTAGTTTTGTATTCACCGGTTAACCAATTATGACTGTCTTTGTGATAATCATAATTGTGAATACAATATATATATCATTGTTTGAAAGAGATCAAGAGAGATATAAATGTGATCGATCGATCTAGGGTACTGCATACTAAATCTACTCAAGATGTGATGCCCATTATGAGCTGCTATATATTCCTAACAGATGTATGGCAACGAGCTCTCAAAGTATGCTGGTTGCACGGATTATTCACCAGTATGAATGTTGAAGAGAGGAAAAGAGGATTATGTTCGGCCCACCATGTTAAGTGAGAGTCTATGCTGGATTTTTCTCTGATGGGGCTGAGTAGGGCCTGTCCGCCCATGTTGGTTTTGCACCACCATGTGCGAGTGGGAGATGATGGATTTATGAGATGGGCTTAAGGCCCATCCGCTCAAATTGGGCCCAAAAGGGCCCGGCTCACGGGAATAGGGCCCGTGGAAGGGAAAGGTATAAAAGGGAGGAGAGAGAGAGAGAAGACACTTCTTGGCATAACGAACATAACGTACGTTCCTTTCTTTCTCTTTTTCTCCCAAACGCTCAAGGCGACGTTGTTTCCCTTTCAAGGCGAATTGACATCATCGGGGCCAGAATTTCTTCCTCTTCTTCGGCATTGGTGTTTAATCTGTGGCTAACAAGGTACGCTCGAATCCGTGTTGTGCTTAACGATCGGTGATGCGTGTTTTCCCGGGCTTCGTCTTCCGCATTGATTTAGGGGTTCGATTCGGTGTCGAATCCGGTTTTCGGGGATCCGTTATTCCCAACATGGGTTAATTCGATATTGTTCAAATTGTTACTGTTCTCCCATCAAGCATTCCTTGACCAGTCATCACTGCTGCAACTAGGCGGCGGTGATGCCGGATCATCCGAATGGGGGTAGAATGAGGTGTTTGGCCCTCATTTGAAATTTTTGTGTTGAGTTTTTTTGTTTCTACATGTGTATTTTGTGCCGTTGAAATCTGCAATTTATGGAGAGAATGTTGGAGCAATCGGGGTATTGGAATTACTTACGTACGAAGCAATTGCATGTTTTTCTTTTCTTTTTTCCTTTTATTTTTTCTCTCTATCGTGGCTTTTCCGGCCCGAGGAGAAAATAGTCACGGACCAAAGTATACAGGCAAAGCCAAGCTAAGCCGGGCGAGTTGCCAGTCAAAGCGCATTAAGAAACCAATGTAGGCCCCCCAGCGCATTAAGAAATCAATGTAGGTCCGACGAGCACCATTATTGGACCCAAAAATATCTTTATTATTATTATTTTTTTTTTACATGACGAACTAATCCATCTTGCCCTCGTCTTTCTGGTGTTATCTCAGATTCTCGATCCTATATGTTAATTTTAGGTGATGCGAGTGAGGATGCCACACAGGTGATGGTATTATACTTTAGGGATACTTAATTGTTTTTTTCTCCAATTCAACAACCTAATTCTTGGAAAAAAAAAAAAGAATTATGCATTCACATAATGCTATGAGAGCATACAAAGGATTTTTGCCCCACAAGCACCATCCTTGAAACGAATATATATATAAACGAATGCATTTTTGCTCCTATCTTTTTAGGGTTATCTTAGACCCCCAATCAATTCTTATAACTTTTTTGGTCTCAATTTTATATCGTTAACTTTATTTCCATGGCCACTCCTGATTCTAGTTTTTTACCTAACACATTCTAAATTAGGTGACATCGCCTTCTTAAAATTCTGGTCTTAATAGTGGAACGATCAAAACATGTCTTTTTTCCAATGATAATAGCCAAAAATGATGGGTACATTTGATCATGTAATGCCACACTTCACACCAAAGATAATAATTTGATCTTATGTTTAGCTTATGTTGCCTTGTGCGTATCACATAAACCATCATCGTAAGCAACGTCAAAGATTCGGAAAAAAAAGAAGAAAAAGAGAGCTGATTTTGGTGACAGGTTGAAGTAATTATGGGTCTGCTGACCAGTCGAAGCAAAGAAAGCAAATTCAGCGACTTTATTCCAAGAAAAAAATAATAAATCTAAAAAAATTAATTATTAATCATTCATAGAAGAAGAAAAGTAATGTATGCGCTGTAAAATGACATTATCCTAACGGCATGCACCCGACTATTCTTTTTTTTTTTGGTCGTATGCACCCTACTAATGTTTTTTTTTTTTTTTTTTTGGGGGTCCAAATCTTCTGTAAAACAAGGAAATTCTCTCTAGAAACCTATTTTGTGCTGCTCATGGGAAACGCATTGGAAAAAGGGCCATTTCTGTCCCTAATCCCTTAGAGCGCGGCTGATATTGCTAAATTGTTACGTTTGGGGGGCGGTTCTTGTAATATAAATATGAGTCCTACTTGCTGAATTGGGTTTCCAATTTCGTGGTGACCTAATAGTGGGGGTGTCTCGATGCACTTGAGCGAGTAGAGCTTTAGAGTGTGGAGATTTTGCTTTTTAATTTATTTCAGAACTATGTATCAATGTTGCATTTGGCATTGATTCAAGTCAAATTCTTGCTCAAACTTTATACACACACTCTCATGTGCAATATAATTTAGAATTATATATCAACGTAGATATGAAATCATTCAATGAACTGTATATTTTTTGAGTGAGCCGATGACGTCTTTTAGATCTAAGGTAACAACCATGCGGCAATTCTAATCACATTTTTATGTCTTAGAGAATACTAAATGTGCAATGTTTTATCCAGTGAGGAGGCTGAGCGGGTCAATTGTTCTTTAGTGGGGGTGTGCAAAACAGACTGCCCATACCAAACCAAATCGGCTGCTTGGGTCCGATTTCTGGGAGTATTAGTTCGGTTTTGGTTTCCTAAAAGTGGAATTGGTATCCGGGCAGTCTAGTTCCCGATTTCAAGGGGGGAATTAGACCAACTACATATACTTTTTTCATTAATTCTTAAAAACAATAAAAGCAACTGGCTTTTTTTTAAAATTTCTTTGTAACAGATAATATTAAGTAGTAGAAAAAAAAAGTGACTAATTCCATTGGACCGGATTGGTGGTTCAGTATGGTTCCTGGTCCTTAGACCACCCCGGTTCCCAATTTTGAAAATCAATCCTCTGGGTCTAGTTCCCGATAGTAAGAAAGCTTAAAACTCACCGTGTTAGAAAGTTTGTTTCAAAAAATAAAATTAATGAACGGAGATAATAATAATAACAAAAAAAAAAAAAAAGAAAAGGATCGCGGGTGGCACATGAATTGACTGACGGAAGGGAGGCGCAAGCCAAAGGTGTGGACAAATCTCAACTCTGGTGCTGCGTTGGAAATTCCAACAAAAGAAATTAAGTTAGTAGGTAGAGTGAGATCACGTGCATATAAAAAATATAAAAAGCATCTTGATACTAGTATATACTGAAGTTCGTTAGCAACTTTCTGTCACGATCGGCTTTGGAATTTTTGTGTTTGGTGTCTTTCTCTCTTTAACAAGGCGCTTAATTGCTTGGTTAATCATTTGAGGCTGCCTCTGTTGTAGCCTGCTTTGGAACCGAAAAAGCTAGGTTTGAGGTCATATGCCAATGCACGGTCAGAAATTAAGCTAAAGGGACAAAACTCGCGAAGTCTCTAATATTAAAAAAAGAAATGATTGCATGACAATCTTTAATATACTATGAGAATATCAGCCTATTCTGAATCACAAAAAATCAAATTATAAATAATTATAAATAGTTGTGAGACCCATTTCTTCAAAAAATTGTGGCTCATAATAAACAATTATTCTCATTATATCCCAATGACTATTATACTAGCAAAACTCTATAAAAAAACATGCAAAGTACAAGCTATTTACTCCTCAGTAAATCAAAGTCATAGGCTAGGAAAGGAACCTCCCGAGTGATGCGCAAACTGCAGAAGCCAGAGCCTCCAGAATCTGAAAATTAGGACAAGAAGAGACGGGGTCGTGAGAATCAAAGATTGTTTAATATTAGTACAATAAAAAAGGCCAAGCACGCGCCGAATCAAACGGCTCCAAAAAATTGTCATGCCGAGCATCGACAAATTCTCGTCCACTTCATTGGTGAACACAAACCACTGCTACGACAATAGAAATACGAAACTAAGCAGGAACTTACGACTTTTCTTACCAGACTTCAGGGATGATGTCGAGCAAGCAGCTCAAGGTGCCTTCGAGGATCATCTGATTGCCGCCGTCCTCCCTGTTGGAGTGAGCTGCGACGGTCAAGAACGTGCATGAAACGTCCACGTTGAGCATGGCGGTGCACCACGGACCCAAGCGCAGCCTCCTTTTGGCTTTTGCTGCTACTTCGATGGTCACCTCCACGCCGTTTATGCCCAAGTCAGTGACGACCGACAGCGTTGTCTGGGCCTTGGCTCGAAGTGAGGTCCCACAGCTGGGCGCCTGAGTGGAGTTGGACACGAGGGAGGGCTGAGAGAGAGAGAGAGTGAGCTGGCCGTCTGAACTCAAGAGGAGTTTCATGTGAGTGTACTCCACAGTGATGAGGTTACTGTGGGAGATGGACATGGAGATGTTGAGGGGGAAAGGGAAGAGCCCAGGTCGAGCCTGTGCTGGGGCAGCATTCCGGCGGGCATCGCCAAGAAGATGACCATGAGAAGGCCGAGAATAGTGGGCATAGCAAATGCGACAAAGCGGGCGACGATCAGCTTGTACCGGTGGGACCGCGGAGGTGCTGCCGTCGAGGGTTCTCGAGCGTCATCGTCACGGGTTGGGACGGCGGGGCGGTCAGCTTCCATTTGGTTTCGATGCAAGCACCGAGAGTCCTGGGAAAATCAATAGACAGGCAAATAAATAAAATAGCCGAGGGGGCCCACCACGTGCCTCAGTGAGAAAAGAGGAGAAAATACTCAACCCTAGATCAAATCACAAATATAACTTTGAGAATTTTGTGAGTAAAAAAAAAATCAAATCACAAAAAATTATAAATTATCGTGAAATTCATTTCTTTAAATCTAAAGTCATCTCATGCAAAAGTAAAAGTAAGAGCAGTGTAAAGAATAAAAGAGTAATGCGATTTCTTGACAAGCTTGTAAAAGAGGTTTCTCGGTTGCATTGATAATCATTGCTGATATGAATTGGAGAAACTTTTTACTAATGTATTTTGGTATTTGGAACACTGGAAGTAAGACCGTCTTGATAGCACTGAAACCTAACGAGGAAAATAATGAGGTTTTCCCACATTATCTTTTAATGCTTAACTTTATCCACCCGAGTTAATAATTAAGTTGCAATTTTGACCGATGTGAGTATAGATGACACATAAGGTGATGGTATTATACTTCAGTGATATTTAATGTTTTTGTTTTCCCAATTCAACAACCTAATTCTTGGACCCAAAAAAAATGATGCAATCGCATAATGCTACAAGAGCGCATCAAGGATTCTCGGCCCCACAAGCAACATCCTTAGGCTGAAAATATTATCTTTTTATCCCACGACGAACGAATACATCTTTCCTTATCTTTTTAGGGTTATCTTGGACTCTAAATCAATTCTTATAATTTTACTTGTCTCAATTCTTTCTCGTTAACTTTATTTCATGGCTCCTCCCGATGTCTATGAACGGTTCTTGAACGAAAGCTTCTCCTTATTACATCAAAAGATGTCCACGCCCTTTTCAAAGGAAGCCTCCACTATTTTTGAGTATATACATCACATGAGGTGATAGTAATGCACTCTTGCGATATCTAATGTATTTTTTCAAGTCCAACATCTAAAACTCGTAAATTAATCGAGATAACCCTAATTTATATTCCAAGATCATACTTTGTCGATCTTAGTTTCGGCGAGACTCTAAGTTATTTTAAATGAAAACCAAAATAAATAAATAAAAAGAAAGAACACCACAGGGAATAAAAGAAGGATGCGGCCTCTTGACAAGTTTTTCACCGCAGCCAAAGCACTGTAGGGGCTTTCGCAAATTCGATTCAGCCATCTACACACTTCATGTCTCGTCACATCCGAGCTGCCCATGAAAAGTTAATTGATCACAGTATTCAATTTCCCTCCTTTTCAATTCCCCTTAATAAATTCTATGCATATAAACTCGCTCTTTCGGGCCCGTGAGAGGGGGGTTCAAGGGCGAAAACCTAGCCAATTATTGACGCGGAAGAGTTTCCGTGCGCTTGTATACTTGCTCGCGCACGCATCCGATGCCTTCTGAAGAGGAGATTGAACGGAAATGAACGAAGTTTATTAGATCGCATGTGGGGTATATATCAATATTTTAACGTTCACACCGTGAATGCGGATGGAAGAGACATTTCAAAATATTCCTTGTCGGCTGGACCCTGTGGAAGCACATGGAAGGGATTTCCACACCCTTCACTTTTACTAATCAATCCGCCAGTGCAGCCCCGATTTTTCTCTAATATCTCTCACTTTGCCTTTTCATTTCTATTTTCATCATATACATGCAATATTTACTTCCAACAGACTATGAATGCCATGCATGTAATTTTTTTTTTTTTTTTGGGCAAAAGACGATGCTTTAGGGCTCAATTGATCCCCCTAAATGTGACACCCAACAGCAATAGCATGGACCGCCCTGGACACCACAGCAGCCGGAACGGAGAACGTCGGCACATCCAAGTGCAGTTGTCGCTTTCCGTTTCCCGCAATTTTTGGCTATTTTTAGTCGGTAATATGTGGGATCGAGCAGACTGGGTTTGCCCAAAAAAAAAAAAAACATTATCCCTTGAAGCTTTCGTCCCCATCCCAAGAGAATAAATGGAGCACGGACACTAAGAACGAAAATATTATTCCCTTAGAGATATTTTCACACTACTCCTATTAAAATAAAAAGGGAAAACAAGGGAGCTTCCGCGTAGAAAATGAACTCAATGTGTCATAAGATGCTCATTGCTCCAAGTATTACCCACCCAAAATTCCGAATGACAACCCCAGCTTACCCTCCTCATGGTCATCTTCTCATTAATACCCACCATAAGTGTCAGCCATGTCATGTAAGATTGCAGGCGACCACGTGAATACTTTTTGGCCAAAATTGCCCGGATAGACATAATTGGCAAAGCACAGAAATATTTTGCGCTAACGCTGGAATGATCAAAAGACTTAGAAATTTGCATTTAGTGAATAAGTTTAAAGAAACTTTTCACTATGTTTTTCATATTGTTCGCATGTTAATTAAGTTCTGCCGTAAATTTCCCCTAATTAAAGTTTTTAGAGTTTAACGTTCATTTACGGATAGAGAAAACGATTTATCGGATTCGTCGTAGGGTTGGCTCATGAATTGGGTTCTTTTTTCTTGATCCTCTGAAGCAGCGTGATAGTTGTGACGTTGAAGGCTACCTAACGATAAGGCTTTCCACTATCCTTGACTTTTCTGTAAATTTTCCCCTAATTAAACTTTTGGAATATACTTTTGCACTTGATCAATATACATATCGACACTTTATATAACTTCTTTACTTTTGCACTCAGTCAATATACATATCGACACTTTATATAACTTCTTTTTTCACAGTTTTCTAAGACTCAAATAATATGGATATCAACATGGCCTTCAAGAGAACCCAAAATGACTTGGCCAGAATTAGATTTCTTTCTTGTAAAAAAGAAGTGAGAAGATTTGTTTGTGGCGATATATCGTGCCTGACAAAGGACATTTCATTGCTTTCCAATCGGGTGTTTTCTTTGCGGAGATGTGGGGGTTTCTAGCTGCGAGGTAACTTTTTGGTGATTTATTTATCGAGCAATTACCCGAGGCTAATCCCCGTGGGATTGTGAGTAATCTAAAATCGGGGAAACATTTGAGTGTGCGAGTGATTGAACTCTTCGACTGATTTACTTGCAATCGGCTCTCATCTTCTTTATTGTTTATTTCTATAGGGATTTCATCCTCTCGTGTTGATGCAATTGTAAGATCTGTTGGTTTTTGCATTAATCTTTACAACAAATTTTGCGTTTGTCATTGCTGAAATAAGATAGGACGCATGCTTGTTTGAAAAGGAAAAGGCAATCGGTAAATGCACATAATTGAGGATTATAACGACCTCGAGGAAAAAAACTTGAATAGTGCTAAACCAAGTATGACTTATGATGACTATCCACTATCTTCTTCTTAGGTATGTAAATAGGTTTGTCCATCACATCTTAGAGCTCTTATCACATAAATTTCTTGTTAATGACTAGTCTGCGGAGTTAAGGTCACGTTCTCATTTTGGTGATCCTACTCATCACTAGTTCATCCTTCTTCATCGACTCGCCCACTCATCCGTAAATTTATATAGGCATCCACTGCTATTCATCTTCCATGTAAGCCAACCTTGGAACAAGCTACAACCTTGTCCATCTAGAATGTAAACAAATGAGTCTTACAATAATGTGCTAGTCCAATCGTCGTAGCCGTCCTTAATAGGCACACCACCACATCAGTGATTTCCGATGGAAATTGGTCAACAGAACTAAATTAAAATTTCACGTGAAGATTTAAGATTAAATAGGCGAAATTGGAGAGTTTAGAACTGAAAGCTGCTTTCTGCTCTCTTTCTTTTCATCCCAATACAATTTCTACTCAAGTTCGTCAGTCGCATTTTTCGAGGCAAAGGATTAGCGCAGAAGACATCTATTATTTAGTGCTGGTCTGTACAATGGGCCTCAACAATGACGGGCCTCCAATTCTTGGATCACGGGGACGGGTAGGGAAATGGCTTCAGGGACGGCTTTCCTCTCCTCGTCCTTAAAGACCTGAGACACTTTTGGTTTCTCTAGCAAGCATCTTCCAGCCACTGCGAGGTTCTAATTAGAGTTGCTTTCGCATAGGGTTTTAAGTTAGACGTGGCTGTTTGATTGCTTTGTTATGTTGTCGATGAAATTTTAATTGGCGAGCGCTTAAGAACTGAGTAAGAAGCTCCTTTGGTGGGAAGCTCCAGCTTTTATCATAAGAGGCTATAGTTAATATGAGTGTCCTGTAAATCTTTTATCAATAATTAGGTCTATTTTGAAACTCGGGTGATTGAAAAAAAGAAAAATAGCATTTAGACACGTTTTAACAAACTAGATGAACAAATGGACGGTTCGTCCAAGAAATTGATGCAACTAACAAATTGCAGCCTTTTGTGAAAATAATTGTACTTTGTTAAATCATCGGCTATACAATAAGTCCACATGTAATATAACCAATAATCAATCTCCCATGCGCGGTACGCCCCATGGAATGGATTTGTTGAAGATACGCAAGGATATTCAACCGAATCTTTCAGATATTATTGCACAAGTCAAGATCAATCAATATACAAGTCAAGATCAATTAATATCGAATCTGATTTTGTATATAATATTGTTTCCTTTTATTCGCATACAACATGTATTATAATAGTCATGCTCTGTACATTACATGAATATACTGAAATACAAGAAATCTTCCCCATCTCGCTTTCCTTCCTATCGTCTTCTTCATCTTCTTTCATGGTATCAGAGCGGGTTACGCACCTTTAATTTGCTTCCTTGATTCATCCTCTTTTGGTCTTCTGATCTTTCACCGGAAAAATCTAGCTAACCTGCAAAACGCATTAGCACTCCGGCGCAAGAATCAGCACCCTGAGGAAATCACATTGAAACAGACGAAGGAAAAGGAAGAGAGGGAGTTCTTCATACCATCATGGCTGACAATCAACCTCAATCGGGGCAATTACCTGTGGATGCAGCGACCTCAGAAGCACAAGATCAAGTGCATAACATCATAGGTTGGTCTGATCAGCCCGCGTTGGGGCAATTTTTTCCTTGGCAATCCAATATGGGGTATCCTCACTCAGGGACTCCATACCAGTGGGTGCCAATAGTATACTATGGAGGAAATCCGAATGTATCATTCCCAGGAAGTCAGACTCAGAATAGTCCACCAGCCGCAAGCGGGGCGGATCAATCAGAAACAATCGGGTCGATTAATGTGGGCGAAAACCCAGGCGATTCGCATGCGGGGACTCAAGGCGTTTTCAATCAGGGTCAGCAAGCAAACCCTTACTCGGGGTTTCCACCCGGTTTTTTACCGATTTCTTTAGCGGCCGCCATGGGTCGCCCAGAACCCGGCGACGCCCTGTATGTCTCCAATTCCGACGGGCCGGAGTTGCGACTTATTAGTCACCCTCTCACAGGACCCGAAAACTACTCGAGCTGGGCACGAGAGTTTCGCAGAGCGCTCGTCACCAAAGATAAAGAAGGCTTCATCGACGGAACTATCCCGATTCCGACCGATGAGAAGATGGGGCGACAATGGAAAAAATGCAACCAATTGGTAAGAACGTGGATAGGTAATTGCATCAGCCCCGAAATCGCTGCAGGTTTACCTCCCACGGAGGATTCAAAAACAATTTGGCAAAATATTCATGAAATGTACGGAAAACTCGATAGGGCAAAAAAAATTTCGCTGCATCAAGCCCTCAGCGAGCTCAAGCAGGGAAACATGTCAGTGACGACATGCTTCAACAAGCTATCCGCCCTCTGGAACGAGCTAGAAGCAGCAGAAGAGAAACTCGAAGGATCGAAGACAACGATCCAGCAATACAAAGCGATAAGGGACCGAGAAAAGGCAACTCGTTTTCTATTGATTCTCAATGATTCTTACCTCCATTTCAAATCGCAGATCTTGGCAATGGAACCAGTTCCTCCCCTCGGCCGGATATTTCAGCTCGCGGTGCAGGAGGAGAACCACAGACTCACTGCATCCGAGGCCAAAACCACCGAAACCCTAGCCTTGGCGGCGAAAATCGAAAAGGGGCAGAAAACCCTAGCCAAAGGAAGAGAGGCGATATCGCTAGGGTTCGGAGAGCCAAAGGGGGCGCTAGGGTTCGCGGAGCAGAGGGCCTTTTATAAGGGCCCGTGGACGGCCACGATCGACTGCAGCGATCCGACGGTTAGAAAGGAGCGCGGCACTCGGGTGATCTCGACGGTGGAGATGCGCTCGGCTTAAAGGGATCCAACGGTCCGAATTATCCGAGAAATTTTGGGCCGAATTTTAAAAATAGATGGAAATTATTTTGTGATTATTGTAAAAGGCCTCACCACACAATTGACAATTGCTGGAAATTACATGGGAGGCCTGACAGGAAAGGGAAGGAGATTTCAACAGCAGCTTATCAGATGACCCCATCCACAGATGTCAATCAACCAATCACACATGGAGAATATCAACAATTATTGCAGGCTTTGCAAAAAATGGAGGCACCAAAAGGGGGGAGCAGTTTTACAGGTATTTCTTATTGCCTGACAAATAGTATATCAAGAAATGCCTGGATTATTGACTCTGGAGCGAGTGATCATATTACATGCAATAAAGGGTTATTTTATGATATTCATGAAGATTCAGCTAATCCTATTACTGTGCAATTGCCAAATGGCAATATCACTCGCGTCACCCTAACTGGGACTGTCACTCTTAGCCCACAATTTACCCTAAAAAATGTTCTTTATGTCCTAAATTTCCAATTCAATCTTATCTCAGTGTCCAAAGCCTGCCAAGAAAATTCATGCCAAGTTTTTTTCAATCCTGATGTCTGTCTATTTCAGGACCTTTCGACTGGGAAACTAATGGGCTGGGGTAACCTCTTTGAAGGATTGTTTTATTGGAGAAATTCACCCAAAAATCTTGATTTACTCTCTTGTAATAAATCATTGTGTAATCTGACTACCAATGATAAGAATTTCCTTTTACATTCCAGATTGGGTCACAGCTCTTCTTTTCCTTATCCTCAATGCCCTATTTGCCCACTTGCGAAACAGTCGCGAACACCCTTTCCACTAAGTCAACATCGCTCAAGTGAAATTCTTTCTTTATTACATGTTGATGTCTGGGGGCCATACCATACATTAAATCATGATGGGTCTAGATTTTTTCTCACCATCGTAGATGATCACTCCAGGGCTACGTGGTTTTTTCTCATGCAAAGTAAGGGACAAGTTCTGTCCCATCTTAAGAGCTTTCTTTCCTTGTCAAAAACTCAGTTTAGGAAGAATGTTCAAAAAATCCGGATAGATAATGGTAGTGAGTTTTTCAACCATGAATGTACTGCTCTTTTTTTGTCCCATGGAATACTACATGAGAGCACATGTGTTTATACACCACAACAAAATGGGGTGGTAGAACGGAAACATCGTCATTTTCTAGAAGTGGTGCGGGCCTTGAAATTCCAAGCTTCTGTTCCAGACACTTTTTGGGGCGATTGTGTTTTAACTGCAGCTTATTTAATAAACCGTATGCCAAGTAAGCTTCTTGGCGGGTGAACACCTTTTGAGCTGCTTTATGGAAAGAAACCAGATCTAGGGCATTTGAAGATTTTTGGTTGTCTTTGCTACGCCACCATAGTAGGTCCTCGGGATAAAATGGGACCTCGTGCTCGTCGTTGCATCTTTATGGGATATCCCACTCTACAGAAGGGATACAGGGTTTTTAATCCTTCCACAGGAGATTTCATAGTTAGTCGAGATGTTTCGTTTCAAGAGAATTATTTTCCTTTTGCCACCTCTGCATCAGATACAGCACAAGATGATCTCTTTCGTACTATTCAGATGGAGGAGACTATGGAAGATCCGAACTATGTTCTCCTCCCTCCATCAGCAAATATCAGGCCATCTGCTATGACCCCTATGGACATGACGTCCTCAGCTGAAGTGATAACATCCCACCAGGAGGAAGTCACTTCTCCAGTTTCGAGTACTGTTGGGGATTCAAATGATAATCTTTCACCATCAAGGCATCATGTACCAAGGCGATCCGGACGTAGCACACGTCCACCGACCTGGACCAAAGATTACATATGCGGAGTCCAGAAATCACCAGGTATTCTGTTTCCGGTTGCCTCATTTGTTTCTTTCGATAGACTTTCTCCGGAACATAGATGTTGTATTACTCGCATTTCTGATGGGCGAGAACCATCGAGTTTTGAGGAGGCACGCACTGATCCGCGCTGGCAAAAGGCCATGGAAGTAGAGTTAATGGCCTTGATGGACAATCAGACGTGGGACCTTGTTACACTACCGGCGCACCGACAGGTGATTGGATGCAAATGGGTTTACAAGATCAAGTATCGTGCAGATGGATCTGTTGAGAGATACAAAGCTCGATTAGTGGCGAAAGGCTTCACACAACGGGAAGGTTTTGACTACCACGAAACCTTTTCCCCCGTGGCCAAAGATGTCACTGTTCGATCATTTCTTTCCATAGCGGCTTTTCGGGACTAGTCATTGCATCAGATGGATGTGCACAACGCATTTCTGCTTGGCGATTTAGATGAGGAGATTTATATGGAAGTGCCACCAGGTTTACAGAGACAGGGGGAGGATAAAGTCTGTCGTCTCCGCAAATCCTTATATTGACTCAAACAAGCCTTAAGACAGTGGTATGCAAAGTTTGCTGAGTCATTGATAGCCGCCGGTTTTCAACAGTCCAAATTTGATTATGCCGTTTTCACATGGACTAGAGGTATGTCATCTATCTACTTAATGATATATGTAGATGATATACTTATTATGGGCAATGATGAAGTAGCTATCAAAGAATTCAAAGACTATTTGCATTCAACATTCCATATTAAGGATTTAGGATCACCAAAGTACTTCCTTGGAATCAAAATCGCACGTTCAGAACAAGGGATTTCCCTCAGTCAGAGGAAATTTGCAATGGAGATTATATTGGAAGCAGGTCTATCAGGATGTAAGCCAGCTGTAATTCCAATTGAGCAGAACATTAAACTGACTGCAGCAGATTATGATGCTGGTTTATCTCAACAGACTGATCCTATACTCAAGGATCAATTGAGATATCAGAAGCTCGTTGGGAAGCTCATATATTTGACCATGACCAGACCAGATATAAGTTATGCAGTCCAGACACTCAGTTAGTTTATGCATCAACCGAAGGAATCTCATATGAATGCAGCACTTAAAGTGGTGAAGTACTTAAAGAGTTGTCCAGGACTCGGGATTCTTCTTTCCAGGAAATGCGACATGAGGATGACTGCTTACTGTGATGCAGATTATGCGACCTGTCCGATGAGCAGAAGATCTATTACTGGCTTCTGCATCAAATTAGGAGACTCTTTACTCTCATGGAAGACAAAAAAACAACCGACAGTTTCACTATCTTCGGCAGAAGCAGAATATCGTGCTATGGCCAAGACAACTTGTGAAATAGTATGGTTAAGGGGATTGCTTCGAGATCTTGGAGTACAAGTTAGAGGATCGACCAGACTATTTTGTGACAATGATGCAGCTATCAAACTTGCATCGAATCCTATTGTACACGAGAGAACCAAGCACATAGAAGTGGACTGTCACTTTACACGAGAAACGATTCAACAAGGGATGATCGAGACACAAGGGATTGGGACAGAAGAACAACCAGCAGATGTCTTCACCAAACCTTTATGTCAGAGACAGAATGCGTATCTCTTGAGCAAGCTAGGTGTCTTGGACATTTACAAGCCACCAGCTTGAGGGGGAGTGTTGAAGATACGCAAGGATATTCAAGATCAATCAATATACAAGTCAAGATCAATTAATATCGAATCTGATTTTGTATATAATATTGTTTCCTTTTATTCACATACAACATGTATTATAATAGTCATGCTTTGTACATTACATGAATATACTGAAATACAAGAAATCTTCCCCATCTCGCTTTCCTTCCTATCGTCTTCTTCATCTTCTTTCAGGATTTATAGTAAAACATAAAGTGCTATCATATGAAGTAGGAGAAGGTTTGAATTGTTAATCATAAACTCTTACAAAAGGACTATGCCCTAGGGTCCTTTGTCGTTATACGTGTCATAGCATAGCGGGCATAGCGGGTTGATCATATCTAGTAGGGGTATGCACCGGACCAGTTTTACTTGAGAACTAGACCAGATTGCCCTGAGAACGGGTCTAGTTCCCATTTCCAAAATTTTAGAACCGGTGGGAACCGGTTCGGTTTCTAGTTCTAAGTGAACAACCACTTGGGAACTATACCGACTAGATTGATTTTTGAAATCGGTTTCACAAAAGATGAAAATCCTAACTTCTCTTGCATCCTTTTCTTCTTCGCCTCCTGTTTCTCAGACATAGCTCGTCGCTCTTCTTTCCTCTTCACTCGGATGGGGCAGTTGCCCTCGCACTTTTTCGCCGTAGGAACCCCGCGACTCCTCTTCTTCTTCTTCTTCTTCTCCAAGTGATCGCAAGCTGAGTGCGCTCGCTCGCCATTTGAGCCCTCCCTCTGGGTCTACCCGAAGTTGATTTTCAGCTTCGAGAGCGAGTCCTTGGCACTTTCTGTGACAGTAACTTCCACGGAAGCATCCGGTACGAAGTCCGGCATTGCGTTTCGGAAATAACGATCCATCTTGCTTGAGTTGGAAAGCTCTGGCGAGAAATGAAATACGACTTCAGCTAGAGAGAGAGAGAGAGAGAGAGAGAGAGAGAAGCTTTGAAAAACCTGCTGGTTCGCAAGTTTGGTCCCATTATGGGCCTGGCCCGATGGGCTTCAAGTGAATCCTCCGTTCTACGCAGTAAGTTTGGATCTGCGATGCCTTCATTTTGCACTTCTTTGCAATGATATGGCCAGATCATTTCTTTCTTAATGATGAGAAAGCTTGTCCAAAGAACAAATATAGGAACCTCAGGCTCATGAAATACCCAAGTAACTCATGACTGAGGTGAGATGCGAGCCTAATTGTGGCTCGCTGAGATGCGCGCCTCGTCTACAGGTAAATGCCCTTTCCTCATTTTACAATGTCCACCCAATAAGATTGAGATACCAAAATTTTCATGCAGTAAAAGAGTTACCCACTTTGAGGATACACATAAGCATGTGCTTAAAAAATGATACCAGAAAAAGTAACAAAAAGAAAAACAGGTTTCGAGTAGAATTTGGAATCGGATTGGAAAAACAAGGTACTTTTCAGAATTGGTTATAGAATAAACATGATAAGTTTCAGATTCAAAAAGCTGATAACCAATTCTAATTGAGTAGCTTGATCGTGAGCATCAAGCTCAAGTGGTTGTGGTAGCTGTGAATCTAGAGCTTGAGCTCGAATGGCCATGGCAGCTACAAGATTGAGACTTGGCAACCATGGCCATGGGTCGAGCTCAAGTAGCCATGGGCGAACTCAGCCTCAAGAGCTGCAAGAGAGGCTGCCTTTGCCTATGGCCACAATGGCACTTGTCTAGATCTGAGCAAGGGCATTGCCACCCTTGTTGACCACAGTAAAAAAAAAAATAAAGAAGGAAAATAAAATTTTAAATTTTTTTTTTGAAAATTTTGAAAATATTCTTAAAATTGTCAACGTCAATGCCAGTTATGTTATATGAGATGGTTGATGTCCACATTAGTGATCTTCAGCCAAAATTGGCTGAATGAACTCAATTAATTAAAAGAGAAGATCTCTAGAAAATCAATTGGCAAAATTGAAATATTTATGATCGAATGGATAAAAATGAAATAGGTTTAAAATATTTTAGACAATTTTCATCTAAAAACTCACTGCTTCTTTTAACATTTTCTGTATGGGATATGTGGAAACTAACCATCGTACTTTGACCTCCCACATGAATGGGAATGAGTTCTCCCAGACCAAAACAACAAAAACCACATTGCCTAGCTTTTTCTTTTAGGAAATTGCGAGTGAAGATGATCTTAACTTAATATCAAATCGTAGCAAATAGTCCAATGCACATGCGCTTCATTGAGATATGGATCGTGCAAGCCAATAGACAAATCCGCCCAAAGAAAACCGAAAACTAATTCCGATGTCCAAAGGCTCAACACCCTCAATCCTCCGTGTCGCGGCCCTCCCGATGTGGTCCGAGAAAGATGAGCTGAGAAATGATCAAGGAAACATCATATTAAAGCCTCCAGATGAGAAGGAAGTGAATAGGATAAAACTCAGCCCAACCCAACCCTTATGATTCAACCGATTTTTATAGATCCAGGCCCAACGAAGAAGCTGTATAAAAATAAAGTGCCAAACAAGAGTCTCAGGAGCGGATTAATGCTTGGAAATCATCGGGAGGGCGCAACATAAGAGAAACAGAGTAGGAACACTTCATTGTTGAATGACCATCTGGAAACGACCTCAGATGGAAATTCTTAGCAAGGGCCATTATTGAGTAGGGGATTGCATTTAGAAGAGCCGAATGTTCTCTAAAATGTCACTAGCACACGTGGGGTCAATGTAATAGGGGTCTGTTAGTGCTCCTAACGTTGGTAAAAAAACCTTAAAACTCCATATGCCAGAATGTTGGAAATGTTACGGTCTGGGTCTTTTTGGTTACATTTTACGTACCAAATGGATAGTCGAGACTCAAGACAAGCGTGGTGCTCAGAGGAGAGTTGCTCTGACCTATTGAGTCAACCATCGGCCTATATCTTCAGTCTCCTTTGACAAAGCCACCTGAGTCCAAGCTCGGTCTTGGTCTAGCTTCAAAGGAGCAATTAGGCTTCTTAATTTAGGTATCTGCACTTCTTTTTTTTTTTTTTTTTTCCGATCAATAGGTATCTGCACTTTATTAAGCATTTCTTCATTCAACTAATCTTTCATGAATGCACATAAAAGGTCATGTCCATATATATTTCACAAGGCTTCACCATAGGGTGATATGCTTGAATCTCAAGATTATCTTGAGTGGAAAATGCCATAATTTGAATATGAATTTTGCCATTCAAATTGAGGCATTTAACTAGTCAGTCAATTCTATGAGACCGACTCTGTTGCCTCCTTTACAACTGACAAAGCAATACAAACTTTGGGATTGCACACCAATGCAATGCATGATTAGAAACCGAGTTAAGAGAAAAACTTTCAAAACTTCACAAATTAAAGACATGTAAAGTACAAACTATTTCTTGGATAATAACTCGAAAATGCAAATATCGAGAGAATACCACTTTAACAAAGAAGTATACATAAACCAACAAAAAAAAAAATTGATGTATTTGCCAAAGTACTAAACTAGGAAAGAACCCTCCAATGGATGCCCAGATTTTTAGAAGCTAGAAGGGTCTTCAAAATCTGAAAAAAATGACACAAAAACACAAGATCGCGAGAATTAAATCTTATTTATATTAACAGAATAAACAGGCAAAGTTGATTTCTAGTAATACAAAAGTGTTCGATAAAACCACATAAAATTACTTAAATTAAGCATTTAATGCTACAGAAGCACTCACTATGTATCATAACTGTAAATTGTTCGGACCACTTAATCATAAATTAATGTGCTTGATTGATGATAAGAAGTCACGTGCTTGTAAGTTTTCTTACCAGAGTAGAGTGATGGTGTTGGGAATGCAGGTCAGGGTGCCGCCGAGGATCATCCAATCGCCGCCACCGTTGCTGTTGGTCGGAGCCGTGAAGGTCACACTCATGCACGAGAAATAGACGTCGAAAAGGGGCACCCACAACAGACCCAAGGGCAGCCTCCGCTTGGCTTTGGCCACTATGTCAATGGCTACCTCCGGGCCCTTCAACGTGCTCACCAGGCTCATCACGCCCAAGTCATTGACGATCGCCAGGGTTGACAAGGCCTTGGCACGGACTATGGTCACATTACCGGGGCCCTGAGTGAAGGCGGGAACGAGGCAGGGACGAGAGAGGGCGAGTTGGCCTTGGAAACTCAAGAGGAGCTTCAGGTGAGTGTACTTGACAGCAAAGAGCTTACTTGGGTTCTTGACCAAGACACCGATGTTCCATCGGGCAGTGATGTGGGAGGTGGAGATGTTGAGGGACGAAAGGGAAGAGCCCCGGTCGAGCTGGAACTGTGGTGCCATTGTGGCAGGTATTGCAAGCAAGATGAACATGAGGAGGCCAAGAGTAGCGGGTAAGGAAAATGCAATGCAGTGGCCGATGATCTGCTTGTGCCAGTCGGATTGTGGCGGCCCTGGCGATTGTGATGCCGGGTTATTTCTCGCACAGGGTGGGGTGGCGTGGGGGCCAGTCATATTGAATTGTCTCGTTAAATTGCTTTTGGTGTGTGAAGTTCTATCGGGATAGCGGGAAGAATTGCCATCCCTGCATTATATAGGCATGCAACCGAGAAGTTTACAGTCGATAAGTTTTACTTATCCAAAAAGAGGGGGCTAAAAGGGGAGGCATTAGCGTTGGAAAGTCTTTCCTGGTTAGTTTTGTCCTCTCTGTTTACCTAAAAGTCATCCAGCACCAGCAAGGATACATGGCCTTTGCACCTGTCTTTTTCTTTTTGAAATGTCTAGCCCCATAAAGATAAGCATCATGAAAACCGGATGGCGAATCCCGTAAACCTGTAGCGCTTTCCCTATCAATGTGCATTTGGCATTGGCTCTGACTAAATTATTGGCGAAACTTCAATCACATCTTCTCTTACACCTAATGCATTTTTGATTTCCTTTTCTAATCATGACTCCATTTTTTGTACTCTTCCGTTTGCAGAGGGAATATCCATGGTCGAACTTGACCGAGTTCTTATAGTTACCGTGTGCTTTCTTTCTGCTCCCGCCATCGCATGAGGAATTCGCCGAGTGGGTAAGTCCCCCAAATCCACTCTGATTCTTGCCGTGGCAAAGTTCTAGAAAACCACAGTATATAATACCATAAAACCTGGCAGGTATCTAAGATTGAAAGATTGTTTCACGACCGATTAAGTGAGTTATTGGATGTAATAGGGATTGGTAAATATTAAACGTGTTTATTGTAATTTCCATTGCATTGTTGAATCCCATGCTACTCTTCTCTTGAAGTTGGTTACATCGATCGAACTAAGCATACCCAATGTCCAATTAATTTTATGGTTCTATTTATTTTATTGCTTGATCCGTTGTTTTACACAAATAAAAAATGATGAAACAAGAAATCGAATGCCTTGGAAAATCGACATACCCACCTCATGAATCAAACACAAAGTTTGAAACTTCTCCTCACTATCAAAACAATTGCAACTCTGGGCGCAAGGATCTTTTCTTCGTTTCCCCTCTCTTTCCCGGTTCATCTTTCATCAATGAAGGAAAACTTTTCCGAGAAACTGAGCACGGACTTCCTTTCGTGGAAAAAACAAAGAAAACAAAATTGAGAGAGAGAGAGAGAGAGAGAGAGACGCTGGAGAATTGACCGTACTGCAGGGAAGGAAAGGCCGCCCGACTCGAGATAATCTCTGGGGTCTGCAAAAATGTCGAGCCGGGCGGATGATAGTAGGATCGCCATGGGAGGCGGCGCTGCTAAAGTTTGCTGTTGATCATGGAGGGAAGACCTGTGGAAGACGATGCTGTGTTCCCCGAAATTGAGTGACGTTGAAGAGCACACAGACATATCAGAGAGAGCAACCAGGAAATCGTTGTGCTGGAAAACCATCAAACACAGGAGAGAGCCCACAGACTTATGAAAGAGCAGCCAAGCTTGACTTCAAAGGCTTTTCTAGAGAGAGACCGCCATTTTCCACACGCATCGTGGACGGCATCAGATCCCATTCACACAAGTAAAATACAATATTGTTTTGCCTCATCATTGAAAAGCATGACCTTGTTCTCAAATATAATATTTTTACAAAGTATTATAACTGAAATAGTTAAATTTATTGTATGCAAACTCTTTTAATACAATTTAGGTAAATTTTGTCAATGCCGCTTCTAGATTTTACCTTAACAACGTCGAATTTGTTCCCCATGCACTCTTTAGTAAAATGACGGAATATGCACACCTGATACTGTATAATTTCCATCTTGTTTATTACTACAAAGCTTATTAAGCGGCTAATTAAAATATAATGCTTTTTCAATGTACTAATCTCATATCATACTCTAGGACATATAATTTTTTTTTTTTAATTTAAAATCCAACAACTAGAACTCTACAATTAATTGAGATATTTATACCTTATGTTTTTCTTTTCTCGTTTGCTTAACAAAATGTATTTCCAATGATAGTTTCACGAAAATTAACATTTTCATGCACACTTTCTAGATGAAAAATCATGTTATTCCTAAGTTGAACATTGTTTATGAGTAGTGTATTGCTCAATTCATCTGAAAGTTAATTCTTATGTTACCCAAGGTGAAATACAATAGCAAAACAAATGACAGAAGGGATCATGATATTGTAGGCTACTTATAATACTAGCAAAAAAAATTATTTTCCCATAAATATATTGAGTAAATATATAAATTATAATGCGTTAATAAAGGTGATATCATATAATTAGCCATTAGTGTTCCAGCATTACATGACAAATCAAAAACCATTTTCTAGTACCGCAAAGCATGCGGTATATTTCTTCTTTTAAACGCCAACTATAAAGCATAATTATATATACCAATGAATTGCAATGTCGCAATGTGAAAACGTCATTAGTGGCCGGTTGAGGAAGGCTTTGACCCTTATCACATAATTTAGGAACTTTCTTGAAAAAATTGCGAGAGAACATAACTCATGCAATGTCATTTTTTTCCATGTCTTCCTTTTGCAGATGGAAATCTACCTGGTCGAAGTAGACCAAGTTCTCACCTTCGGTGGTTTCTGTGTTCTTTCTGGTCCCTCCCATGGTACGAAGGATTTGCGAGAGTGAAAATCCCGCAAATCCCACAAATCCACTCTGAAATATTGTTTTGTGAGTAATTTTGAAGGCTAAATATTGCGTGAGTAATCAGACGTAATTAAGATCGAGAAACATTTTGAGTATTTAGCGTAATATTCATTGTATCATGGGATTTGTGCTGTTCTCTTCAAGGAGCTGGTTACATCAATCGAGCCAACTAAATCCGGTGTTGTTATGTTTATTCTATTGCCCGATCGTTTGTCTTGCACAATAAAAAGGATGAAACAAGAAAGCAGATGCCATGGAAAATCGACATACCCAATTGATCATTCTCGTGACTCAAGCACATAATTTGAAACTTTTCCACACAATGAAAAGAATGGCAGCAGGGGGTGCATAGATCTTTTCTTCGTTTCCCCTCCGTTTCCAGCACTTCTTTCATCAACGAAGGAACTCTTTTCCAAGAAACTGAGCATAGACTTCCTTTCTTGGCGAAACAGAAAACAAAAGCGAGAGAGGAATTTGCAAAGCCGTTCTGCAGGGAAGGAAACGGCCCAACTCGAGATAATCTCTGTGGGCTGCAAAAAAACGTCAAGTCGAGCCAATGATAGTCACATCGCCATGGGAGGTCGGTGGCGTTGCTAAAGTTTGCTGTTGATTATGGAGGGAAGACCTGTGAAAGACGATGCCGTGTTCCTAGAAAACCCAAGTAAAACCACCAGAAAACCATCAACCACAGAAGAGAGCACACAAACTTATTAGAGAGCGGCCAAGCTTGACTTTATGTTTGCGAAGGCTTTTCTAGAGAGAGACCGCCCATTTTTTACACGCATCTTATACGACATCATAGCTTATTCACATAAGTAAAGTACAATATTGTTTTGATTCATTATTAAATAGAATGATCATGAACCCAAACATGTCCTTAAAAGGCGCAAGCAGAAGAAATAGACATATCACATTCACACAAGTAAAATATAATATTGTTTTGATTCATCATTAAATAGCATGAACTAGTCCTCAGATACAATATTTTTTTATAAAATATTGTAATTAAAATAGTTAGATTTTTCGTATGTTATTACAATTTAGATCAACTTTTCTCAACATAATTTTTAGATTCTACTTTAATAATGTTGAACTTTTTTTCGCGTATTGTTGAGTAAAACAATTGTATTAACCAAACTATATTTGATACTATGTAATTTTTATCTACAGAGCTTGTTAAGCAACTAATTAAGTGATATTCTTTCAATGTACTAATCCCGTGATATGTTCAACATTATGAGAAAAGTCATAACTTCCTTCATCCCTGGTAAGACAAAATTTGCTCCATGCTTCCCTGATTGGTGGATTAGTAGCTACAGACATCGATCTCGTGCAAATTTAACTAAAACTGAAACTGGATGGAGCAATTGGGTTATTTTGCTAGAAGTTTAATATTTGGAATTTCATATAAAATTTCATCCAAGAAATTGGTTATGATTATTTTCATTAGTGACTAGAATGAATGCACGCATTGTGCATGCCTAGGGCATGAAGGATGCATAATCCTACTTCTAATAAAATGTCAAAAAATTGAATATGAAGTTTCAGCCATCAAGTGAAGGGCAATGACGGTGCACATAAGGCACGATAAAACCTAGATACCAAGCGATGTCGCATGATATGTTGTAACTTAGCTTTAGAATTTTTTTACAGCAATAGTTTCGTGAATTCGCACTTTGATTTCAAAAAATGTTTACTCAAGAGAGTTAATGGGATAGTGCTTATGAAAGAAAGGTCATGGGATATTTTGAATAAATTTCCATCACTTATTAGTTTGCATAAGAACTATGTATACTCTACAGATAGATAAGAAAAATAATGCAAGTTATTACAATCCTAAAAATAAGGATTCTCTAGATATTTTGAATTGTCATATTTAGCCTTTGAGTACTTATTCAAGTATAATTACGTACCCAAAAAAAAAAAAACGTAGAATTATGGAAAAGAGAAACTATTATAAATTCCAAAAAAAAAAAATGGAAAGATAGAAATAAATAGTGGAGATATTGAAACGCCTTGATGAAATTCATAATGAAAACTAAATTACAATTGATAACATCTGATATAATAAAGATTAGGGCTGAGCAACTGAACTAATCCCCATGGGGCTAGTTCATAAGTGGACCAATTTGGTTTTCAATTCCAAAACCTAGGACCTCTGGAACTGGCCTTGACAAGTTCAGTTCTTGGTTCTCTAAATAGGCCAATTCTATATTAACCTAATTGATACATCCGTAATAAATTTACTCAAAACTAATAATTGACCATTGAAAACCCTAAACTGGTATATCTATGATATAATTATCATTCATTAGTTTTCATTAAATTTTATTATCAAATTATTGAGTTTGATAATGCGTGGTTGTTGGCGGTATACTAGTTTGAGTTTTTACCTTTCGTTTATCATAGATGTATCAATTTGTGGTTTTTTTATAATATTAATTAAATTCAATGAAAAATAATGGATGATAAATTTGTCATAAATATATCAATTTTTGGTTTCTTATGATCAAAAAATTAGTTTTAGGTAAATTATCATGAGTTGTACTAGTTTAGGGTTTTTCATGATCAAAAAATTAATTTGGAATAAATTTATCATAGATATACCAGTTTCGGATTTTTCGTGATATTTACCCAAAATGGAAATAAAAGAAATAGTATGAGAAAATGGTGGTCGTTTAGTTTAGTCGTGTTCAATTCGGGCTCAGTGAGGATTGGGCTGAATGGATTTGACGAGCCTATGGGGATTTGGGCTTAAATTGATAAGCCTAATCCGAATTTTACATGAAAAATCTAGAAATGTAGCCCAAATGTTTTCCTGGCCTAAACCTGTGAAACTGCATCTGACCATATTTGGACTAGGCCCCAAGGCCCAGCCCGAGTCCCCATTTCCAGAATATAAAAAATATATAAAAATATGAAAAATTGAAAAATGGTTAGAAAAATAGGCCCCGATTACATTGTCCTATTCTACAATTAGATTTAGCTTTATTTAAATTAGTTAGCATACATAGATTAGGGATTTCGGTGATTGGCTTTAATTTGACTTAGCTCATGAGGATTGTCGTCCTGAGACTTAACAATGAGACCATGTGTATTTTTTGCTAAACATTTTATTGGGTTTACTTTCTTATGCTTTGCTTTTATCATTTTGATTATAATCGTTTACTTTTTCTTGATTAAGTACCCATGTATGGACATTGTTTAGTGGCATTAGTTAATAAAATGGTTAAAACTATAGGATACTTAGTTAACAAATTAATCAAGTTGAGGTTCTGAAAGGGCACTACATTTATTGCCAACCTCAATAAACTATATGAGAAGTGGGATATCCCAGACCTATGTATGTATGGAAAGTAGGATATCCATAAAAAGTTGTTTTATATATCAATCCTTACATCTCCTACTACTAGTGGGGAAACGGCTAGTTTTGAGATGTTGGGGGATATTATTATCGCCGAACCTAATGCTTACATTGCATTCGCAGGTAAAAGAGTAATTGAACAAATATCAAATAAGATAGTACTTGAAGGTTCACAAGCGACTAAAAATTTATTCCATAAGGGTTTATTCGATCCAATCGTACCATGTAATCCTTTAAAGGGTGTTCTGAGTGAGTTATTTAAGCGTCACACTTTTTTTTTTCCTTCGAATTAAAATTCACTTATTAGTTAATTGGAGCCTTAAGTCAAATTATTTTTATTTTGTTTAGTTACATTTTTGTATATGTAGCGAACAATTAGGTAGTTTATCGGAATCAAAGTAAAAATTATAAAGAAGACTTTCTTTTTCCTTTGGTGACATAATCATAATATTTAATATATTTCGCTTGGTTCATAGCCAGCCACTAGTTTATAGAGCTAAGCCTAGTGCTCAGGGAAGAGACGCTTTGACCAATTGGGTCAGCCATTAGCCTCTATTTTTGGTCTCATTTGTCAAAACACCTTAACTTCATACTCAGTCTGGGTCTAGTTTCAAAGTAGCAAACGGTCTTCTTAATCTGAGCAATCACCACTTTATTATTATTATTATTATTTTTTTTTTTGCTCGATTGATCTCCATGAATACATATAAAACATCATGTCCATGTAGATTGGGCAAAGCTTCACCGAAGGGTGATGTGCATGTCTCCCAATATTAATTAGAGTGGAAGATGCAACAATCAAGACACAGGAGTTCCAATCAAGACGCTTACCTACAAAGTCCATTCTTCGAGGCTAGCGCCTTATTTGCAACCAAAAAAGCAATACAAACTTTGGGATTGCAAGCCAATACATGATGAAAAACCAAGTTAAGGGAAAAACTTGCAAGACCTCAAATGCTAAAGATATGTAGAGGGCCGACTGTTTCTTGAAATATTCAGAGAGTACACATTGTCAAAAGAAATATAATATAAACCAACGACACCGTACAAGACTAAGGGCGCGCATGGTAAAATTTCTGAAACAGAAATTGATTTCTGGCCAGAAATCAATTTCTCAATTTCTATTCCCCGGACAAGTTTCTGAGCAAAGAAACCCGTTTGATAATGACTCAAAATTTCTATTTCTGAAATAGAAATCCGTTTGATAACAGAAAAAAATTTCTATTTCTATGAATCATGTTGTCCCCATCCTTTTACCTCACTTTTCTTGGTGCTTGTTATGGTAATTTAATTTGACAAAAGTTGGTAAATCACTTTAATTTATATTGGTAATTCGATATAGTAGTTAAGAACTTCAAAACATTAGCAATTAATGTAAATAAAATCTAGTAATTAGTATAAAAAATGCTAAATATGCAAACTATAAAAGATTTGGTAGTTTCAAATGCTAATATGCAAATAGTTAATGTATTTATTCTCCTCATTCAAGATGTATTACTTCAAAGTAGGACTGATTACTTCACATCCACATTTCTGGTCAATTTAAAGAGTGTTAGGATGTATTAGACAAAACTCAAAGCATGTAACTAGTGCTACTGTTTTCATTATAATTTTTTGGCAAAGTAGGATCATATCAAAAAGCAAATCAGGACACTATAACTAAGTAATAAACTTCCTTTGTTTTAGCCAAAAGCTCAATAGCACACCTTGCAAGTTAGGAATTAACTCCTTAATGATCCGTACCTATCAAGTAGCAGCACCACAACAAAATTGTATACAGTCTATAACACGAACCTAACATGTGAAACGCCGAAATCACGATAAAATGAGTAAGTGCCAAACAAGATGGCTCTAAAGGTTATGATGTTTATATCTAACAAATAGATCACATCAAGAGGAAAAAAAATTTCTGTATCGTTGCGCTTAGGCACACCCAATTCAAAAAAGGTCATAACACTCTTTCTCTTCCTTCTCATTCAAAAGCAATCTAGTCCTTAGTCCTAGTCCAGATATCTTTATACATCAGCTACAAAAAGTGAAGTGTCGAAACTATTAAGATTTCGGAACAACATCGGCATGAATATTTGGTGCTTTAGGAAAGGAATTCGAGCTAGTAGGGGTATCCCGTATGTATACATGCTCCCCACTTAGCAAAGATGGCGCTTCCGTCTGGACACCCTTCGATTTGCAGTGATTTCAAGAAATCCCAGACACTCGAGGGTCCTCTTCTTCATAGTCACTAGAGTCGATTGCTCTGAGCTTAAATCACTCTCTTCTTCATCACCGATTTCCGCATACTCGATAGTGCTATACAATCAACGCCAAGCTTTGCGAGCTTCCATCATCCCGAAAAACAACTTGTCCAAGACCACATTCATCATCCCATGATTCAAGCTCAGCTTCTCTCCATACACCAGCTTTACTATCGACATTGCCCATATACTTGGACCCCACCAACGACCGCTCCCAACTTGTTGGGACAAATTTCTTTAAGGATGACAATGGAACATCTACTCCCGAGACATACATGAATGTCGGGTAGGAAATGCTAACAAAAAAGATGCTATAAAATATCGGATTTAGATCAGTATCATATTTGGGACAAGATACAACTACAAGATGAAAAAATAAATAAAGGAACTATATAACTTGCCAAATAAGCAATGTGGAAAACTGTCGACAAATGCGGATGGCTAGGGTGACAAGAATCAGAGCAAAGACAAGGGAAATTTATAATTTTTCTAGACCCTTTGCAGGTTGTGTTTGTTCTTTTAGTTGTAACATACCATGTGATAAGCTCTCTGTCTAATTTATCCATACTTGCTCATATGGAAGTTTGCTTCACTTTATTCTTCACAATCAATTAGTTGGTTTCATTTGATCCAAGTAAGAAAAAATTTCAGTGAACACTTGCTCAAGAACTTTCCACATAAGATAATCGAGAGGCTAGGTTCGTAATCCCCATTGCTTTCATACTGTGGCCAGCGATAGCAGTTAATCAGCTTGAATTATCTCGAAAGGAAGATCCTACAATATCGTTCTAACTTCCTACCAAGTGTACATTAGGGCAATGGCAGATTGGCCAAACTAAAATTACTATCAGATCTCAATGAAGGACTTAAATAGTGACATGAACTACTTATCGTATTTTCTTCGCTTGTCCCGAAAGGAACATAATACATAAGCCTATGCTTATAGTAATGGGGGAGAAAAGAAAGAAAGCTGCACCGACCAGCATATTTTCAGTTGTCGGCGTGAGGAAAGAGATTTTGGCCAACCGTGAGCCCTCCAATCCAACTATCTCGACCATTATACCGGTGACCATCGCCGTGGCGAAATCGACATTTTGACCCAATGGAGTACCTTTGCTCTCCGTGAGGCTCGCTTCAGCATCATTTGGATCCAAAGACTCCACCTTAACATCCTCAACAGCAGAATCCGACTGCACGTACCACGAATCAACTTCCCGTAACAAACGTGCACGCTTAAGGTGAAAAAGCCCTTCCTCCACATCTCTTATTGCAGAAACTAGCTCTTCATGAACCTGCGAAAGTAGAGTATATTGGAACCCAAAGGAAAAATAAATAAATAAATACCACCAGCACCCTCCTTCCATGGATGAGGACCTTACACACATGTATTTACTTCATCATGCAAATAGAGTTCATCTTAAAGCATCGATCGCTAACGCACGATTCACCGATGCAACACACGAAACTAGAGCCACCGAGTATCTTTATCCAATATAGACATAACTCAAAATGCATACTCCCTCCGTAACCCGCAGCTAGAGATAAGCTGATCATAATTATGCCCAACACGACAAAGTACCTCGACGTAATGAAACCTCTCCAGATTGCTCTTGGGTTTATCAAGCACTCATCGAAAAAATGATCGAATCGTAACTTGGGGCTTCCACGACCTCAGCACCAATCAAACATCACAAGCAAAGCAATAGAGTACACAAAACAAACAGGCCCGGATAACAAGCAACTCCCCAAGACGCATATTCCCCAAAGAACAACCAAACCCGATCAAGAAAGCTCTCAAAAACCCGAGAATACATCAATTTCCAAGGGCCAAAAGCGGTGCCCGAAAGGAAAAAAAACCGAAACCAAGAAGACGAACGAGGGAGGAGAGAAGAAGCGCACGTACCGCAAGGATCTCGGTGTTAGCGGTGGTCGGAGGCAAGGGCTTCCTTGAGCGAAGAAAGGGAGTCCCTCTCCGCTCCGCAATTGGAGCTCCAGCCTGAACCTCCGAACTCTCTCTTCTTCTTCGTCGCTCGCCATTTGCCTTTTCTACCTTTTGCTTATGGAGGATGGAAAATGGATTCAACGCTGGTACGGAGATTGCCAGGTGAAGGAGAAGGGAACGAAACGACGCGCCGTCTTAGCTTTGTGGAGTTGGGCGATTGGATCCACGGACGAAGATGGGCGACGACTGGAGATGGGCGCGGCGACTGAAGTTGAGCGACGGCGACGGAGATGGGCGACGGCGACGGCTACTGGAGTTGGGCGACGACGACGGCTACTGGGCGATGGCGACTGGAGCGCGACTGGGGACATGGACGGACGAGGCGGGTCGGACGGGACGATCGGAGCAAATTGGCCGGTGGAGATGAGCGGCGAGGGCGAGGGCGAGGGCGAGATGAGCGGCGACGGTGAGGATGAACAGCTTCGGAGTCGTTAGGGTTTCTGGTTTGAGGTGAGGAGAAGGAATGGGAAAGCTACGGTAGTGAGGAGAGAAGAGTCGATATTTGCTGAAGGAAGAAGGGGATGGATAGAAACAATTTCTATTTCTACTTCAGGAAATAGAGAAGCTAAAATTTTTAGCTTCTCATTTCTCACCAAAAACAATTTCTGAAACAGAAATCTGTTTCAGAAATAGAGAAATCAATTTGCGTTACCAAACGGGTTTCTGTTCCAAACCTGTTCCCGGGAACAGAGAAATAGAGAAATTGAGAAACAGAAATTTTACCATGCGCGCCCTAAGAGTCCTCAAAATTTGAGGTATTTGCCAAAGTAATACGCTAGGAGAAAAACCTCAAACTAATGCCTGAATTTGTAGGAGCGAGAGTCTCCAGCATCTGAAAAAAGAACTCCGAAACACATGAATGTTAGAATTAAATATTGTTTGTATCAATAGAATAAACAGGCTAAGATGGTTATTGTCAATGAATAAAACCATAAATACATTACTTAAAGCAAGCGTTTAATGCTATATAAGCACTCACCATCTAGCACAATCCTAAATTTGTTTGAACCACTTAAAGATAATCATAAAAAAAAACGTGCTCCCGAAGCCAGGATTGATAAATATAGCTCAAATTAATGTGAACACCTATAAATTCTTGACACAATTCGTCCATCTTCGCCCCCCCCCCCCAAAAAAAAAAAAAAAAAAAGAAAGAAGAAAAATCCTCATCCCTCCTACTTATTTCGACGAACCATTCGAGAAAATATATTGTATAGTCATCGTAGCTCGCTGCCTACACGTCCGGTGAAGTCACCATTGGACCGTTGTATGTTGTAGCCGCCGCCACAACCGGTCTTATATTTCTTTAACCTTCTCATTCTCGCAGCATTGTCTTATGTCAGCACCTTGGACAAACTGAGCTCAACCTCCGACATCAAGTCATCAACAGTCGGACACTTGTATTATCCTCATTCATCGACTCGTCCCTGCTCGTAGCCTTTCTGACTCAGTCCGACCGAGAAACTATTCTTTACTCTTTACAGCAGCACGATTGGCCGGATCAAGGGCGTTCCGATGGCCCCGCCGAGCGGGATCGAAGCACGTTGGCAAACTTGGCCTGAAGCCCATTTCGTTGCTTGCAGGTAAAAATGATTTGGTGGGAGGGAGACAACTCTCGGTGGTGGTGTTGGGGGGGTGGTGTGGTGCGGGGGGGAAAGAAGTTGTAGTAACTCTCACTCTCTTCAAGCTCCGATCAACTTCATTGGTGAACAAACAACTGACGCGAGTCGGGTGATGGGGTCGAAACATTGCTGAAATGGAAATGGACTCTTAACGGTCAAAGTGAATCTCTCCTGTGACTAGGGGTCGTCACTAGTGTAAATCTTTCGATCACGGGCTTGAGAGGCATGCTTAGTGCTCTTACGTAAGATGTTTTAAGTTTTTTAACAAAGGAAGTTCCATAAAAGTCCATAAACATCGTAAAATTGAAAGAAGTTGGGAATATCCATCCATGTTTTTTCGCCTAAAAATTCTATATCATTGAAAAGAACAAAACGAATCTGGATAGTGAAGAGATCACCGTGAAATGGGGATTAAGTAATGCGGCCTCTTGTGAATTTTTCTTATGATTCTTAATTTATTTTCAGAACTCATACATGTTAGTCTTATACTGCCAAAAATTAAAATTACCTTATACATAAAAAAAGAAAAAGAAAACTCTAGAGAATAAAAAGAATGACGCGGTCTCTTTACAAGTTTTTAACGAGGTTTATTTTTATCCAAACTTTCATTATTTATTAATTGATATTTTTTTAAACAATTTTACTGGTATTTGGAAATCTAAAGCAAGACCAGTCTTAATAGTACTTAAACCTAACGAGGAAAAAAAAAATTATGTTTTCCCGCATCATCATTTCACACAAGATGATTGTATTATACTCGAGGGATATCTAATGTTATCCAACAACTTGAATGGTTGCATTATTTGAGATATAATGCCTTACGTTTTTCTTTTTCTTTTTGCAAAAGCAAACATATTTTTTTACCTTAGATTAGTATATCATTTTCATAAAAACCTTCTAGATAAAAATTCATGTTATTGCAAAGTTGAAGATTACTCATGAGAAATTTATTGCCCAATTCATGCGAAGTTCATTTCTTATATTATTCCAGGCAAAATACAGTAACAATGAAAATGAACGAAGGAGTTTTCATATCTTTGGCAACCTAAAATGCCTACGAAGAAATTTTCTCTCTCTAATTTATCGAGTAGATATCTAAATTATAATGTGTTAATAAAGGGAACGTTATTGCTATTTGGTCTGGTTTTTGAGGAAATGCAAGTTAACGGGGATTTTTTTAAACATAAATGGTGTTCGATAAAGTTTAATTGAAAAATACATTGAACTCGAGAGATAATTGGTGAATCCTATCTGATCGCATCCCCATCACGTTGAGAAATCGTCGAAATTGGCAGCAGACTTTTAGAAATGTTCGCTGCATCGACGTCAAAGAAAGCGGCTGAAGCAACAGCCCATAGGGGAATAAAAGAAAATGTTGCAATACACTATTTTAATGTAATCGATGCTGTTTTAATTAAAACAAAAGTACGATAGATTAAGTGCCTTCATTATAATAAAGTAGTAATGTACGTTTAAAGACGGTCGGTTCGTCTGAAACGAATTAATAGAAGATCTCCTTCCAGGACTCGAGCCAGGATGTCTCCACGGAAAATGAGAACACGGACAACAACGTATCTTATTCGATCATTGAGAGGATGCTTGGGATGCCCCATGGCATTGGGCATCCCTCACGTTCAACCTGCCCTTCGGGCTTTGGATGGACTCACTTTCAACTTTTTGTTAAATGTATACTTGATCATTCCGAATCACTTTATAATATTATAATTTCTGGCATGAAAATGAGGAAAACAAAATAGTGTTTTGGCTTTTGAAATGCCTAGAGACACGTATAAATGCCTTGACTAATTTTAAATCTCTCTATATCGGTTATCATCAACTTATTCGCACTTTTGGTTCATGTATTACACGGTTCAGTGTGAGAATTCAATGGGTGAAACCCAAGCACAACACTTTATCGGAGGAGATACAGTAGTTTGTACATCAAGTGATACTCCGGTCTCTCCTTTTGACCAAAAAAAAGAAAATCCAATCTCTCCCTATCATGAAAAATCCAGATTCTACATGATTCATGCTGCGAGTAATTTTGAATCGAGGACAGATTCCGAAAAGAATTACTTATTTTCAGGACTTATAAAAGAGGAATTGATAATGCACAAAATGAAATAAATAATGAGTAACCCTACTTTTATCTTATTATTATCATTGTAAGGTTCAAAGTGAGGCTCCAATAAATATTTGGTCAGAGCCATCACGAGGGGACACATTGCGACCGATTTCTAAAATTCATGGGGCAAATTGCGTAAAAGTCCATAAACATTGTTAAATTGAATGAAGTTGGGAATATCCATCCATATTTTTCACCTAAAAATATTATATCATTCAAGAGAACAAAATGAATTTGAATAGTGAAGGGATCACCATGAAATGGGAATTAAGTGATTGGCCCCTTGAGAATTTTCTCATGATTCTCAATTTATTTTCAAAACTCATACGTTTTAATCTTATTACTATAAAAAATTCAAGTTACCTTCTACATAAAAAAGAAATGCTCTAGAGAATAAAAGAATGACGCAATCTCTTCACAACTTTTTAACGAGGTTTATTTTTACCCAAAATTTCATTATTTATTGAATTGATAATTTTTTTTTTTGACAATTTTACTGTTATTTGGAAATCTAAAGCAACCATTCTTAATAATACTTAAATCGAACAAGGAAAAAAATTAGGTTTTCTTGCATGATCATTTCACTAATTAAATTTGTCCGCCCAGGTTAATGATCAAGCTAGAGATTTGACAAATGTGAGTATAAGCGCACACAAGATGATGGTATCATACTCAAGGGATATCTAATGTTTAACTTGAATTGTTGCATCATTAGAGATATATTGCAATAGCAATCATATTTTTCACCTTAGATTGATATATCAATTTCCTAAAGTCTAGATCAAAAAAGAAAACCATGTTATTGCAAAGTTGAAGATTACTCATGAGAAATTTATTGCCCAATTCATGTGAAAGTTACTTCTTATATTATCCCAAGTAAAATACAGTAACAACGAAAACAAATGAAGGAGTTGTCATAACTTTGGCAACCTAAAATTCCTGCAAAGAAACTTTTTCTTTTTAAATGATTGAGTAGTTATCTAAATTATGATGTGTTAATGAAGAGCATATTATTGCTATTTGGTTCGGTTTTTGGGGAAATCCAAGTTAAAGGGTTTTTTTTCGAAGTACAAATGCCATTTGGTAAGATGTAATTGAAAAATGCATTGAGGCCAGAAAATAATTGGTGAGTCCTATTGAATCACATCCCCTCTACGTTGAGATATCCACGAAATTGGCGGCAACTTCCTTGCAAATGCTCGCCCCATGGACGTCAAAGAAAGCCGCTGAAGCAACGGCCCAAAGGGGAATAAAAAAAAATGTTGCAAGAGACGCTCTTTTAATGTCATAGACGCGGTTTAAATTACGAAAAAAAAGAAGAAGGTACGACAGAGTAAGTGCCTTCATTACAATAAACTAGTAATGTACGTTTAAAGATGGTCGGTTCGACTGAAACGAACCAATAGAAGATCTCCTTCCAGGACCTCCGCCGAGATGTCTCTACGGAAAATGTGAACATGGACAGCAACGTTTCTTATTCGATCCTTGAGATGATGCTTGGGAGGCCCCCATGGCGTCCCTCACGTTCAACCTGCCCTTCGGGCTTTGGCGCGAGTCACTTCCAACTTTTTGTTAAATGTATACTTGAGCATCCGACACGCTTTAAGTTTTCACAATATATTAAACATGGACACCATATGTAATAAACTCGAATAACGTCTTAAATTCCGGCATGAAAAATGGAGAAAAAAAATAGTATTTTGGCTTTTGAAACGTGTAAAGACACGAATGAATGCCTTGACCAACTTTAAATCTCTCTATATGGTTATCATCAACTCATTTGCAATTTTGGTTAATTAATTACTGATATAGCTAGTACGAGTACCTAGAGGAGGGTGAATAGGTATATAAAAGATTTTTCTTGATAATTGCACAATACTAGACAGTTGAAGGATTTGCGACAAATAATAATCAACGTAAGATTGAGTAAAGGAAAGAGAGAATTGAACACGCGGTTTATAATGGTTCGGCTTATTTCAAGCCTACGTCCACTTTTCTGCACTGACAGCCAATTGGCTGGATTCCACTATGAACAAAAAGATGTTACAGCATTGATCTTCCTTGATTTCTCGGTGTAGATGATCTACCACACTCGCTCAAGGTCTCACTAAGTATAGACACTCTCTGTGTATACGATTTCGCTCAAACTATATCAACTAATAATCAATGTGTTTCAGACTCTAGAATTTCTCTATCGATCACGCACTAAAAACAACTAGAACGTCTTCCTTTTATACTCATTTATGTCTTCATACCCGTTGGCACTTACCAAAGGAATTCCTCAAATCTACCCGTTGGACGGAATCAATTAAGAAGATCATTCGAGCTATTAAAGGAACCTGATGATAGCCCATCAATCCTGTTCACGCATACAATCAGGATCTTGGTTTCCAAGAATAGAACCTTCCAAGAATATTTCATCGACCATCGGATCTTCAATCAATACGAATAAAAGAATCCTTTAATTTTATCCAGCCAAGAGATCTTCTCCAGAGGATAGGATTAAATCCTCAACCAAATACTTCGGCTATGTATTTCCTTCGTTACTGGATTAGAAAGACTGTCAATGAGAATAGTCTTGAGTCTTGAGTCTTGAGTCTTGAGTCTAGTGATCAGAAAGTCTTCAGACTCTAAACAGAAGGTTTGCGAATATCCAGACTAGACTGATAGAAACGTTTTGTCAGCTTCAAAATATTTTGAAAAGATTTCTCCAACAATTACATCCAAATCATGAAATCGAAATGGCTTGAAGACATGGTTTAGTGTGAGAATTCCATGGGTAGAACCCCAAGCACAACACTTTATCAGAGGATCCAGTCTCTCCTTTCGACCACAAGAAAAACTTCAATCTCTCCCTATCATGAAAAATCTAGATTCTACATTGATTCACGTTGCAAATAAGTTTGAATCTAGAACAGATTCTGAAAAGAATTACTTATTTTCAGTACTTCTAAAAGAATAATTATATTCAAAAAATGGAATAAATAATGGGGAACCAAACTTTTATCTTATTATTATCACGTGTAAGGCTCAAGGTGAGGCTTCAATAAATATTTGGTCGGAGCCATTACGAGGGGACACATTGAGATCGATTTCTAAAATTCATGGGGGAAGTTGCATAAGTTAAACCTTATACAAAAACTTGGGAGGCGAAATGCAATTTTCCCGTGGTTCATGTCCATACTATTAATATTTGAATGCCCACTTGCCGTAGGATCCCTTAGAATTACTACATTATTAGAGAGAATAAAATAGAATCGAAAAGTGGGGAGACGACCATGATTAGCAATAGTGCAATGTCCTCTCCTAAGAATTTTTCTTATGATTCTTGATTTATTTTTAAAACTCAAATATTTCAACCATTTGCTAATTTACTTCTAAACCTTTTAATGAGTTGTCAATTTGGTCCTAAATCTTTTAATGATTTGTTAATTTAGTCTTACTAGCCAATTTTGGTCAGAAATAGTTAATGCAACAATCTAGTCAACGCTAGCCATTTTACGTAACATGGCCGGTGCTAATATGAATAATATTTTACATATTTCAATTTTTTTTATATTTATTAATACATTTAAAAACCTTTTTTTTTTCATTTTTTCTTTTCTTCTTCTTCTAGCCAGTCACAATCGAGCCTCCCTTGAGGCTAGCGAGGCTCTACCTCACCAAATCTGGTGAGGGTGAGCCTTGCCCAACCACTAATGAAGCTCAACCTCGCCCAACAATTGCTAGGTGGAGCCTTGCCAGTCCAGCCATTGAAGAGGTGACTAGCCATAGGAAGAAAAGTTGAAAAAAGGAAAGGAAAAAAAAATTGTAAAATGTAAAAGAGTATCTATGTTATCATCAGTTATATCACGTAAGATAGCTAGCGCCGACTAAAATGCCATGTTAGCTTAGTCGAAAATACTAAATTGACAAATCATTAAAAGATTTTGGACTAAATTGACAACTCAGCAATAGATTTAGAACTATATTGATACAATTAAAATATTTGGGACTTAAAAAGGTTTAGAATTAAATCGATACAGTTAAAAAGGTTTAGGACTGAATTGGATATTGTATAATAGATTTAAGATTTTTTGGACAATTTTCCCTTCGCAACTATACATGCGCCCACGGATGTGGTCTTTTCTTTCGCATCTCAAACCAACCATGCTTCTTAATTTTGTCATAAAAAATCAATACTTTTAAATATTGTAAACTCCGAACCTATAGTTACATTATATAAATATCCCAACAAAAAAAAAAAAAAAGAAATAAGACACACGAAAAAAGGGTGCGATCTCTTGACCAGTTTTTAACGAGGCTTATTGTTACTTGAACTTCCATTATAGGTTTATTTCGACGAGGTATCATACAAGAAGAACAAACGAGTGACGGGAATTGTGACATCTAGGCTACCTATAATACATGCAAAGAAATTTCTCAATTGACTATGACCATTATCGCATAACATAAAATCTTTTCTTTGGAACATAATGGACTGTTAAATGTTCCCTTTACCTCATTATTATTATTTTTTTATTTTGTGAAGCTTCGCGACAAATTTAAATGAGTCGAAAAAAGGGGGAACTCGTGCTGGAGTCAAAAACATCGGCCTTGCAAAAAGAAGAGAGAGAAGAAGGGGGGGGGGGGTGCTTCTTGTTTTTTCCTTGTTTTTTTTTTTTTTCAATAGGAGTTTTGTTCAAACAACTAAGATATTTGAATTAAAGGCTCTGTTTCATGAGAACATTTTCCTTATTTTTTGGCACTCAATTTGCTTAAGAAATGGGTCAACGGAAGATGTTTTCCTAATCCATGAAAAATTATTTCTAAATTCAAGAAAACAACTTTTTCTTTGAAAAACTCGAAAAATATTTTGCAAAATATATTTAGGTATTGGCGTTTGGACCTAAAACTCTACATTTAAACACGGGAACCTCAACATTGGTTCTCGAATCTCCAAGACTTGGGTTGGGTCCATCAAGGTTAGGCCCATTGAGGTCGGGACCAAGCCTCTGATGCATGGGCACGAGTCCATCAAGACTGGTCTTAGGTACATTGAAGCTAAGCTCGAAACCCGGTTATTAGGCCCCCGGTGTCTATGCTTAGGTCCATCAAGATCGGATTCGAACTCCTAATGCTTGAGCCTGTATCCATAAAGGTTGGGTTTGAGCTCTAAAGCTCGAGCTCTAGTTCCTAATATTCAAGCTCGAGTTCACAAATACCATGTATGAGTTGTTAGGACTTGGGCTTGGATCCTGATTAATGAAATATTCATTCTTATTGAAAATATTTTTTAAATCAAAATTTTAAATATTTATTTTTAAATCTAATTTTTAATTATTTTTTCTTTATTTTTCTTTTTTCCTTTGCCTCAGCTGGTTGTCAGCTATCGCCGTAGCCCACGGTTGGTCAAAGAAAAGGAAAAGATAAAGAAAAAGCAGTAATCAAGAATACTTTTCGTCACATTTTCCGTACGGAGCCAAAAGTTTAGCATGCTTTTTCATGATCCTACGTTAGTGGCTTTCTCCACTTTTCTTGTCTCACATGAAACCCCACTTTTGGACGGCAGGGTCTATGCCGGTATGAACCCTACCGCCTCCCTCCAGGTAAAGGACATTATTACTTAAGCCCTCTATATTACTTATTGGTTTAGATACTTCTCGCATCCCCTTTTTTAGCACATTCAAGATAGTGTCCTTTACCTCTATTTTATTATTATTATTTTTTTTTTTTCATAATTCGGAGCAATGGACATGGAGAGTCAGCTACTTGGAGGTTCATGGAAACTTTATGAACCGGTTACATTTGGACCCTTGATCTGTATAAGTGATCAAAAACAATTTGCAATGAGATTAAAAAAACATAATGTTTTTTCTCTGGCAAAAAGAAAAAATAAAATGTAATGTGATAAATGTTCTTAATACAAGTCTCGTCGGTTCCACCTTTTTCCCAAGAGCGAGCACAACAATGGAGGTAATAACAATATCGTGTGTGCATAGAAATCTATAAACCAACCATTTAGATGATGAAGTAAATATCTGTGATAATGAATTTTCTAAAAATAATAGTAATATTTTCAAATAAAATAAAACTAGAAAATAACCCCACGGGAACATAAGAACTTCTTGGAATGCTCCACGGGTACATAAAACTTCAAGAGACCACATCATTCTTTTCTTTTTTTTTTTCTTTTTTCTCCTGGAGGGAATGCTCGTTGTTGCGCCAAGCTACAAGCTTTTCGCGAGGCAATTAAAGACTATGTAAGCCACTCGAGAAAACTGACTGTGGGCAGAGAGATTAATTTGAATTTTAACGCGTTGATTCAACAACTTTCGTGAGGAATGAGCACTATTTAGGACGATCATGTTCACTTTTTCAAATATCAATACTTTGTTAATCATCTTCCTTTCAAGATAGAATTGATGTGTCGAAAGTAAAAAAATCAACATTCTACGTTAGATATCTCTTCCTTTTGTTCGATAAACATTAAGAGAGATTAATAAGGTCCTTTTTTTTTTATAAAAATAGAGATTAATTTGAATTTTAATGCGTTGATACAACAACTTTTATCGTTGTGCGTGTTGATTCACCGAAAAAAGAAGAAGAATTGGAAGTCCATAATATTTACTATCTTTGTAGTGCATACTTTCCTTTTTCAATGGATGTTTATGAATTATAATAAATCAGTATTCCCTGGATTTAAACTTTTTCCTTCAATAACGTCCCTAAATTTGTTTTTTTCCTAAAGATTCTCGTTATCATGACAAGACTAACATCGACAAAACTAACACGTGTTTCTTGCCACCGGTGCCCTTCTTATGCAAAAGGATCACAAAGGAAACATCCTGCGGCAACCTTCTAGAGAGCACTAATCAACGACGGAAGGCTCTTTAACACCAACGGCTGCACTTTTGGCCCTTCAAATTGTTGTTTCCTCACCAAATTTTACACAAAACTACTCATAGAAACAAAAAACTATTTACACAAATATTCCAAATGAAACCGCTCCACGCCATCCCACCCGGTGCGAATGATAATCTGGCATTCCCATCACCATAGCCGCTGCAGTCCGACCGGTGATCATCGTTCACTGTATCGCATTTGCACACCCACTATTCTTGGCCTCCTCATGGTTATCTTCTACGCCAAAACTGTCGGAATGCTGCCTCAGTTCGGGCTCAACTCGGGCTCTTCACTTTCGTCCCTCAACCACATATCTTGTTATGAGCTCGTAGCACAACTTCAACACCTTCAGCTAGGGAGCTCGCCAAGAGAAAAATCAAGTTTGAGCCCATCAATATATCCAATTAAAACCACATTCACTTAAGAGTTTAAGTCAATAAGTTATAAGTTAATTAAAATATGTAAAATAGTCAACATCACACCAATTCCATGACTTAGGACTTTTTTAATACAACTCACATATGCATTTCAACAATCTCCCCCTTACATATGGATTAAGTATAATGTCTGCTCCCCCTTTAATTCAAGTGTCACTCTATACCAACATGCATCAACTTATATCGCCAACCCCCCCCTCATTCTTGGTATCTTTCTCTAAACCTAACCCCGAAGCCTGTCATTAAGGCTGCATTGCTACATCACGACTAGTAGGTTGCCTGGAAACTGTGTTGATCATATTCATTCTTTAAAATTCAACAACTATCGGTATACATTGAGTAGGCCACCAATCAACCATCAACTCTAATACTATTGTTAGGAGCGCATAATGGAAATCTAATACTTTTACTCAAGGAGATCATCAAGAAGGAACCAAAGTGAGCTCGTTAACATATCCAATTGGATCCATTTGCATTGTAAAATTTAAACTAATGAGTTATGAGTGAACTAGGATAAATTTACTACTTTACACTACACCAATTCCCTAATATAAAACTTTTCCAACACAACTCACTTGCCTATCTCCATAATTTTCCCTCTCATGTGGGAGCTTGGCATAAGATCTACTTCCCTTTAATTTGGGTATTTGTCTACACCAACATGCCTTTACTAAATCTCAAACACAACCTTCATCACTAGTTTCTTTCTCCAGATTGGACCACGAAGGCTATGATCAAGACCACATTGCTGCACCACAATGCATAAGCTACTCATAAATTGCGTTAGTTGCATTCATTCTTTGAGATATTCACCAAAGACCAATATACTCTTAGGGGAAATGCTTGTTGTCTTGAAACACTATAAGCTTTTTAGTAGGTCATTTAAGACTATCTATAGCCACTCGAGAAAACTCTTAGTAGAGATTTCATAGCAAAATTGGCATTTAGGTTTCGTTTTTTGTTGAGTGCGGACCACTTTCAATTAGCATGGAAAATGCAATTAGATTAGCTCCATCTTTTTTGCAAAAAAGAAAAAAAAAAAAGATTGGGATAATATTTATCCAGAAATGATCACTTGGATTGCTAACAAACTTAAATGGACAAAATTTTTTTCATTATAAATAAAGATCTAAATGTCTCAACAAGTTTTTCAAGTTAATTAATAATGTTATTCTAGAAAACAATCGATAATAAACTAGCGCATTATGCGGACTATAATGGTAGTTCATTAAGATAAATAATCTACTTCATATCTCAATCATAAGACTAGTTCCAAAGAGACAACTGTCCACACAACATTGAATCGCCTCTTTCAAGCCATTCCTATTGAACAACTATGATATAATTACATTAGTCGAATTTGTTAAAAAAATCAATGATAACCAGCCTAGAGAGATATAAAAATTACTTGGGCATTTAACGCTCCACTTGTTTCATGAAAAGTGAATATTTAGAAAATATTTTCTGATCATGTGCATCATGTGCATCATTTACAAAAATAAATTAAAAAAAATATTCTCATCATCCATCAAATTATTTAAAATAAATTATCGTGGATAGACCAATGAATCTTCCCGGCAACAGCGGAGGAAATAGACCATATTTGTTTCTTGTGGAAGAATTCTCAACCGTAGTGCACTCCATTTCAACCCTTCTTTTTTTAATGAATAGAAAGCGACAACCCCCCAACCACCCCCCCAAAACAACCCCCTGCCCGACCTTTTTTGTGATTATAAGAGCGAAGGTGCCTGCTGATCCCGTCTAACAGGGCAATGCTTATCGATCGATTCATTGCCTGCCTCTACAACGCTCGCTAGTCATTTGGCCCCTGTAAGTTGCTGTGTACGAATAACACTTCACACGAAAATATGTTTAGAATAAGAACATTCACTCGACACAACAATTTCGAAATGAGAACCCTCCACCCCATCCAACCCCCGGCAGCAAATAATCCGGCATCCCCAGGCCACCACAGTCTGGCCGGTACAAGCTGATCGTCAGCCACTGCATCGTGTATGCAGTGCTCACTATTCTTGGCCTCCTCATGGTAATCTTCCTGGCCATACCTGCCGGAATGCCTCCAAGTTCAGGCTCAACCCAGGCTCTTCCCTTTCGTCCCTCAACATCTCCACCTCCCAAGTCACCACTCAATGGAACATTGCTCTCTCCATCAAGAACACCAGTCCCCTCATCACTGTCAAGTACACTCACATGAAGCTCCTCTTGAGTTTCCAAGGCCGACTCGCTCTCTCCCGTCCCTCCCTTGTTCCCGCCTTCACTTAGGGCCCCCACAACATCACCACAGTCCGAGCCGAGGCCTTGTCAACGCTGGCGGTTGTCAATGACTTGAACGTGAAGGGCCTGGTGAGCATGTTGAAGGGCGGGCTGGTGTCCATGGACGTGGTGGTGAAAGCCAAGCGGAGGCTGCACTTGGGTCCATGGTGGGTGGCCGTGTTTGATGTGCATCTCATGCATGGGCGTGACCTTCACGGCTCCGACCAAAGGCGAGGCCAGCCATGATTGGATGATCCTTGGAGGCAACCTGAGATGCAAGCCCAACATCATCACTCAGTTATGGTGAGAAAAATTATAAGTTCCAGCGTAGTTTATTATTACTATCATCGATGAATGTTGTTCGTTCATCAATGAAGTTGACGATAGCTTAGAGAGAATGAGAGTTGCTACAGCTACTCTCCGTCTCTTAGTCTCACTCCAACCTAGTTATATCATATTTACCTGCGGGATCAACCAAATGAGCTTTGGGCCAAGTATACCAAAGTGCTCTGATCCCGTTCTGGTGGGTCTTCATAGCACCCTTCATCCGGCCAATTGCTGGGAGAAGTCGACGAGTGAGGATAATACAAGAGTCCGACTGTCAACAACTTGATCTCAGAGGTCGAACTCAGCGTGTCGAAGGTGCTGACACGAGACAATGCCGAGAGAGCAAGGAGAGTATGGAAGAAAAAGACCGGTTGTGCCCGTGCCGGTGGCAACTTACAGTGCCCCGGCGATGACTTCACTGGATTGTAGGTGGCAAGCTACAGTCACTAAACTATACTTTTTACCCGAATAACTTGTCAGGAAAGACGCTTCTTAATGTGGTTCTTCGGAGGATAAACGGAGCAGGAGAGAGAAAGGAGGACATTGAGGAGGGTCGAAGAGCGAAAAGATAGTATCCAATGTCTTCTCCTAAATGAGATGCGATGCTGGACGGTGTGTTGGCCGAAGGGGATACAATAGCATGAGTTGATTGCATTTCGAGAATTTGCAGGCCGTCACATCAATTTAAATACCCGCATCACAAGTGCAAGGAGTCAGAAAACTTTCCGAAACATAGTGACTACTTCTGTAGTATTAAACGCTTGATTTAAGTAAACTCTTTTTGGTAGTTTTTACATTAACAACTAACTTGGCCTGTTTATTCTATTGATACGAACAAGGTTTGACTCTCACCGCCGTATGTTTTGTTGTTCTTTTTTCAGATGGCTTCTGCAAATTTGGGCATCGGTGGGAGGTTTATTTCCTAGCCTATTACTCGGGCAAATACAATAAATATTGGAGCCTCTCAGTCTCATCGCTGTTATTTGTTCATGTCATACTTCTCTTCAAAATATGTATTCTCTAGATGTTTGAATCTTTGACCTACTGTCGAAGAAATAGTTTGCGCTTTAAACGTCTCAATATTTGAGGTTTTGCAAGTTTTCTCTTAACTTGGTTTCCGATCATGCATTTGCATGCCATCCCATAGTTCGTATTGCTTTTTCAGTTGCGAAAAAGGCAACAAAGCCTGCGTCAAAGGATTGACCGAGTATTTAAGCACCTAAACTTGAATGCTTGTAAATCTTCCCACTAAAAGTAATCTTGAGAAATGCACGTCACTCTGCGGTGAAGCATTGTCTGATATACATGGACACTTAAAGACCTTCAAGAAGTTTTTATTTTGAAAATGGCAACCAAAAATGACCAAGCCCGCAAAGTTTCCCATATTTTCGCAATGACAAGCGCAAGATTACCGATGATAATTTTTTCAAGGATTATCAATGAAAAAAATATCAACTGAGACGAAACTGATTATATTCAAATGGAGATCGCATCCGTCAACAATATATATCCTTGGGCGTGTGGAAGGTCGTTTAAGCAATTGTTTCATGTTCCACATGCATAAAGTGATCAACGCTACCTTCCATGTCATCCCATAATAATAGCATACGAACAGATTGATGGACAGAAATTAGTTTCTTTTGTTTAAAATAACGGGCCACTTAAAGACCATCAACTATTTCTATATATTACCAAGGTGGATGATGGCAAGAAAGAGCTCACATTATTACAACATGTAAGCCTATCACAATTTGTCCCAAAATCTTAATGCAAAATCTGGTGTGATGCGGAAATTAAATATATGACATTTATATGAACAAATTCAAGCTACCATTTATTACTACTTTTATTGGGAGAGGACGTGTTTTGACTGTGCTACTAATGGAAGATATGCAATATCATTCTAGGATTGTGGTTGATTGAATAAATCAATCTAGGATTAGAATTAACTGTTCACATTAGATTTGATTCTTTAGATCAACATAGGATATTCTCTTTCAATTTATTATTCATACTTTGTATTATATAAAGAATATCGTACACGTGATCAATACGTGATAAGAGAAATCCAAAGTGGTCTCTTCCTTTATCTGTTCTTCCTATTCTTTTTCATTTTCTGGCATGGTATGAAAGCACCGTTTCCTCGCCTAGCTTCTGCAGCTTTGTTGCTGTTTTTCTCACTCCATCCAACTCTTCTAGCCTTGTTGTTATAGGATGCACTAACCTGTAGAACAAGGTTAGCACTCCGCCATGGAAATTAGCATTTGCAACAAAACAAAAAAAAAAAAAGCGCATCCCTCCTCACTACTCATTTTGATGAACCATTCAAGGAAAAATATTGAATAGTCACTGTAGTTCACTGCCTAAACGTCCAATGAAGTCACAATTGGGTCGCTATGCGTTGCGGCCGCCGCCACAACCGGTCTTAAACTTCTCTAACCTTCTCAATCTCTCGGCATTATTTCATGTCACGGCCCTTCTGACTCAGCCGACCGAGAAACTATTCTTTACTCTTCACAGAACAATAGGCCGGATCAAGGGCGATCCGATGACCCCACCAAATGGAATCAGAGCACTTTGGTAAACTTGGCCCAAAGCCCATTTCATTGCTGGTAGGTAAAAATGATTTGTTGGGAGTGAGACAGTAAGATACTTATGAGACCACTGCCAACTATTCTAAAAATTTAAATTGTTAGATGAAGGTGCATGTTATATTATTTAAATATTCTAACACTTCCCCTCACGCTTAATCTGGTCTTTTTGGAAATTTTTTGGGAAAGCAAATGGGACCTGGTAAAATTTGAACTCAAATCTCTAGCTCTTATACCACATGAGATTTTTGTGATATCGCTGTCAACTATTTTAAATACTTAAAATATTAGATAAAAGCATAGTATATTATTTAAATACTCTAACAAAGACAACTCTCTGGGAGGGAGGGAGGGAGGGAGGGAGAGGTTGTAGTAACTCTCACTCTCTTCAAGCTCCAATCAACTTCACTGGTGAACAAACAATTGGCTTGATTAGGGCGATGGTGTCGAAGCTCTGCTGAAATGGAAATGGACTCTTAACAGTCAAAGTGGATCTCTCCTGTGACCAAGAGTCGTCAGTAGTGTAAATCTTTCGATCATGGGTTTGAGAGGCAAGCTTGGTGCTCTCCTGATGAACATAATGTTTTAATTTTTTTTAACAAAGGATTAATATCCTGAAAAACCCCAAATTGGTACACTTGTGACAAATTTACCCCAAACTATTTTTTTGACCATGAAAAACCCCCAACTGGTATACCTGTGATAAATTTACCCCGACTGACTATAAAAAAACCCTAAACTAGTACATTTATGACAAATTTACCCCAAACTAATTTATTCGACTGCAAAAAACCATAAACTGGTAAATTTGTGACAAATATACCCTCTGCTAAATTGGATTAATACCACAAAAAAATCACAAAAATTGTAAACTGTGACAAACCGAGCGTAAAATCCTAAATTGGTATACCGGTTAACTGTCACGTGTCATTTAACTTAATAATTTGAGAATAAAATTTAATGAAAACTAACATAGGGTAAATTTGTCACAAGTGTACCAGTTTGGGGTAAATTTGTCAAAGGTATACCAGTTTGGGGTTTTTGGCGGTCAAAAAAATAGTTTGGGGTAAATTTGTCACAAGTGTACCAGTTTGGGGTTTTTCAGGGTATTAACCCTTTAACAAATGAAGTTCCATAAAAGTCCATAAACACTGTTAAATTGAAAAGTTGAGAATATCCATCCATGTTTCTAACCTAAAAATTCTATGTCATTAAAGAGAACAAAATGAATTTGAATAGCGAAGAGATCACCATAAAATGGGAATTAAGTGATGTGGCCCCTTGAGAATTTTCTCATGATTCTCAATTTATTTTCAAAACTCATACGTTTTAATCTTATTACTATAAAAAATTCAAGTTACCTTATACATAAAAAAAGAAATGCTCTAGAGAATAAAAGAATGATGCAATCTCTTCACAACTTTTTAATGAGGTTTATTTTTACCCAAAATTTCATTATTTATTGAATCAATATTTGACAAATTTACAGGTATTTGGAAATCTAAAGCAACCATTCTTAATAATACTTAAATCTAACAAGGAAAAAAATTAGGTTTTCTCGCATTATCATTTCACTAATTAAATTTGTCCGCCCAGGTTAATGATCAAGCTAGAGATTTGACAAATGTGAGTATAAGCGCACACAAGATGATGGTATCATACTCAAGGCATATCTAATGTTTAACTTGAATTGTTGCATTATTAGAGATAATGCAATAGCAATCATATTTTTCACCTTAGATTGATATATCAATTTCATAAAAAGTGTCTAGATTAAAAAAGAAAATCATGTTATTGCAAAGTTGAAGATTACTCATGAGAAATTTATTGCCCAATTCATGTGAAAGTTACTTCTTATATTATCCCAAGTAAAATATAGTAACAACGAAAACAAATGAAGGAGTTGTCATAACTTTGGCAACCTAAAATTCCTGCAAAGAAACTTTTTCTTTTTATATGATTGAGTAGTTATCCAAATTATGATGTGTTAATGAAGAGCATATTATTGCTATTTGGTTCGGTTTTTGGGGAAATCCAAGTTAAAGGGTTTTTTCAAAATACAAATGCCATTTGGTAAGATGTAATTGAAAAATGAATTGAGGCCAAAAAATAATTGGTGAGTCCTATTGAATCATATCCCCTCTACGTTGAGATATCCACGAAATTGGCGGCAACTTCCTTGCAAATGCTCGCCCCATGGACGTCAAAGAAAGCGGCTGAAGCAACGGCCCAAAGGGCAATAAAAAAATGTTGCAAGAGACGCTCTTTTAATGTCATAGACGCGGTTTCAATTACGAAAAAAAACAAGGTACGACAGAGTAAGTGCCTTCATTACAATAAACTAGTAATGTACGTTTAAAGATGGTCGGTTCGACTGAAACGAACCTATAGAAGATCTCCTTCCAGGACCTCCGCCGAGATGTCTCTACGGAAAATGTGAACATGGACAGCAACGTTTCTTATTCGATCCTTGAGATGATGCTTGGGAGGCCCCCATGGCGTCCCTCACGTTCAACCTGCCTTCGGGCTTTGGCGCGAGTCACTTCCAACTTTTTTGTTAAATGTATACTTGAGCATCCGACACGCTTTAAGTTTTCACAATATATTAAACATGGACACCATATGTAATAAACTTGAATAACGTTTTAAATGCTGGCATGAAAAATGGAGAAAAAAAATAGTATTTTGGCTTTTTAAACGCATAAAAACATGAATGAATGCCTTGACCAACTTTAAATTTATCTATATTGGTTATCATCAACTCATTCGCAATTTTGGTTCATTAATTACATTCAAATCATGAAATCGAAATGACGTGAAGATGTGGTTTAGTGTGAGAATTCCATGGGTAGAACCCCAAGCACAACACATTATAAGAGGATCCAATCTCTCCTTTCAACCAAAAGAAAAAGTCCAATCTCTCCCTATCAAGAAAAATCTAGATTCTACATTGATTCACATTGCGAATAATTTTGAATCTAGGACAGATTCTAATAAGAATTACTTATTTTCAGTACTTTTAAAAGAATAATTTATAACGGACATAATGGAATAAATAATGAGGAACTAAACTTTTATCTTATTATTATCATGTGTAAGGCTCAAGGTGAGGCTCCAATAAATATTTGGTTGGAGCCACTAAGAGGGGACACATTGAGATCGTTTTTTAAAATTCATGGGTCAAGTTGCAAAAGTTAAACCTCGTACGAAAACTTGGGAGGCGAAATGCAATTTTCCCGTTGTACGCCCACTCGCCATAGGATCCCTTAGAATTACTATATATTAAAGAGAATAAAATAGAATCGAATAGTGGGGAGACGACCATGATTAGCAATAGTGCAATGTCCTCTCCTGAGAATTTTTCTCATGATTCTTGATTTATTTTTAAAACTCAAATATTTCAACCAGTTACCAATTTACTTCTAAACCTTTTAATGAGTTGTCAATTTGGTCCTAAATCTTTTAATGATTTGTTAATTTAGTCTTACTAGTCAATTTTGGTCGGAAATATCTAATTTAACGATTTAATCAATGCTGGCCATTTTATGTAACACGGCGGCGCTAATGTGAACAATATTTTACATATTTTAATTTTATTTGTATTCATTAATACATTTTAAAACTTTTTTTCATTTTTTCTTTCCTTCTTCCTCTAGCCGGTCATTGTCGAACCTCCCTTGAGGCTAGCAAGGCTCACCTCACCAAATCTGATGAGGGTGAGCCTTGCCCAACCACTAATGAAGCTCAACCTCACCCAATGATTACTAGGTGGGGCCTTGCCAGCCCAACCATTGAAGAGGTGACTAGCCACATGGAGAAGAGTCGAAAAAAGGAAAGAAAAGGAAAAAAAATGTAAAATATAAAAAAGTATCTACGTTAGCATCAATTGTGTCACATAAGATAGCTGACGCTGACTAGAATGCCATGTTAGCTTGGCTAAAAAGACTAAATTGACAAATCATTAAAAGACTTTGGACTAAATAGGCAACTCATCAATAAATTTAGAACTAACTCGACCCAATTAAATTGTTTGAGATTAAAAAAGGTTTAGGATTAAATCGATATAATTAAAAGGGTTTAGGACTAAATTGGATACTGTACAATAGATTTAAGATTTTTTGGACAATTTTCCTTTTGCAACTATACATGCGCCCACGGATGTAGTCTTTTCTTTTGCATCTCAAACCTACCATGCTTCTTAATTTTGTCATAAAAAATCAATGCTTTTAAATATTGTAAATTCCAAACCTATAGTTACATTATATAAATATCGCAAAAAAAGAAAAACAGATTTTCCATGAGGCCGAACTAAGAGGAATATAGGTACACAACCATGAAATTAGCGAATATTGAACTATTTTTCAAAGATTACTAGAGAAAAGTTGGGGACTTAAAGCTCATCATGTGAGTTTAATGATGAAAACGGTGTCTCAATCGGACGAGGGAGTGAGCAAATCGGCCAGAGCCGAGAGTAACGCGCTTGGTCGAGGGATTTTAGATTTTTTTTATTATTATTATTTGGTGGGGACGTAGGAATTTTTCTTTTTGGAAAGCGTAATGATGCATGTCGGGGAGAAATTCTAGGATCGAAGTCCATCCCTAAAATTTACAAAACAATCCCTCACTCGATGTCCTTTTTTTTCAAAAATGCCGTGCATGAAAATTGAACCCTTCGAGGTAGATGATCTTTTGTCATTTTCACATGTGAAAAGGAAGACAATTGTTTGGGGTTTCTTACGGTAGTTTTCACGTTGGTATGTGTGCTTCTTTGTTATGGGCAGGAGTGATCATAAAGAGGGTTCTTCAATTGTCTTTAGTGGGTAAGTTCAAGGAAACTCTCTACTTCATTCTGAGTCTTTTGCACTTTTAATTAGTTTTCAACGAAAATTATGCCCCTAATTAATATTTTTTTATAGACCAGCAATTTACTACTATTCGCTAGTACTGATCATTGATAACAAGCGAAATTTTTTGGTGCATCCGATGAAAGATAAGTCTAGTCAATCAAACGGTTTTGAGTCATCCTCCGTAGGCGATTGGCAACCCTACCTTTGGAGGGAATTTTCAAAAAAAGCGAACAACCACAAGACTTGCCTACACATGGTGGATTGTTTTTTTTTTTTTTTGGTCGGTACCACATGGTGGATGCCTCCGTTGAAACGAAAGTCACAATACCTCGGAAGACTTTTGATGTTCGTGCCCCAATCTGGCAATACTTTAATCATAGAAGAGCTCGAACCAATCACCCTTCCTTTCTGGACATGACCTGAAATTAGAGTGAAGTCTTTGAGAAGAATGTTAAAGAAATGTTTGGCCCAAATTGGACTCTACAACAAAATACTTTTCACCAAAATCGTTCTTCAATGTTTATTAGAGGAGACTGATTTTGTGGCGATTTTGGACGAGAAATATCACAAGTGTACAGTGAAAAAACTTAATTCACACGGGATAAATAATACACAAATTTTGTTAGAATTTAATTGACGACAAAACTTGAGAATATAAAGATGCAATGCCCAAATTTAATTTGCGATGAAACACCTAAGAATTGCAACAAAGATACACGATGGAATTTAATTGACGACATGGGTCTAAAACCTATTACAGTGCGGGAATTAAAAGATAACATATTTGTCTATGTGTAAGGGGAGTCATCCAGTAGATGAACACTAGTATTCGTAAGGCTCACGACATAACCTCTTAAGAACAGTTCTTCCATAGCCGTTGCCATGCTTTCACATCTCTGAAAGTCTTGCACCTATATTTTGACAATGGTATGATCTTATCTTTAGATGGTTGCTCCCTTAAGATCGCTTCTTGATCCCCCGTGCGTATTTGCTGCCGTATTAATTTTTCCTCCACAATTTGCTGGATTTCATTGCCCTATTCACCAATTATTCCAAATTTGAAACACTATAATTAAATCTGGGCGCCCTCTACATATGCAATCTTCGTTTGATGTCTTAATCGGTAACCTATCATCCTTTTAACGGATATCTTTGCCAGTTAACTCTGCCATGATAATCTTCAGCACACACCCTCATTTATCGACAATTAATTCATGGTCATTGACGTACATTAATATCGATAACGGTTCTTACAGTCATCGACAATGTTTCACGTGTCTGATAATTACTTGCGATTTAGTCACGCGCCCACTCATGTCAATGAATTGGTTAATTGTTGGTGTAAATATATGCCTCCTTTTAAAAGAATTAAATGTGATTTTGATTCTTTTAAATATTCAAAAACAAACAAGTATTTTCCCTTTGGATAGTACAGGGTGCGTATTGTACCTCTAACGCTTCATACTCCACGCTATGACGACTATTTCCCTCCACGTTGTAGGATTTCGACACGTCACTTCAATCAACATGATTGACCAATTGTCTTCACTACAAATCATAACTTTTCGGATCGTTGTCCTCTAAATTGTTGCTCTATTTCGAGAAGTGTAAGATTGGCCAAAATTTGATTTTTATCCTCCTTTCTTCTTCGTTCTCGGCTTAAACTCTATCTTCTTTAAGGCTTAAACCCTTGACCTCAAAGTTCTGTTCATCTTCCACTTTTTAGCTCACATGGTTTTTAGAACTCCCAAATACTTGCCTGCGGATTACATTGCATATTTGACAAATTACGAGAGGACAAGCTCTATGACATTTGCTATTTCGAACTTCAAAACTACGCTAGAGATTATTGGGACGATGTCCTTCTGTGTCTTTGCTTTAATTAGCATTTTCAGATTTCGCGACTTCTTCAATGTTGTTTTCCTCATCCAAGAGGGGAGAAAGTCCCTTTCCAGAAGTCCTCTCTTATAGAAGTGTGATGTGCTGAATCCCAGCGATTCAAAGGATTTCCTTCTTTTGATGCCCCTTATCTTGAAGCAATAGAGGCCCCTCATGGAGCTAAAGAAGAAAAAACAAGACTCCATCCCCGTATGGATTAGGTTGAAGAACCTACCCTTCAAACTTTGGTTGGCACATTCCATTAGTGCTATAGCAAGTGTTGTGGGGAAACCATTTTATGTGGATGAGCGAACGGAACAAAGGAAGATGATCTCCTTCGCAAGGGTATGTGTGGAGCTCCATGCGGGACAACCTAGGAGCAACTCCATGGAGACCGGTGGAGTGTGGAAGATGTGGTTGCTTCGGTCACAATTGCGATGCCCCCCACCAAATTCCAAAGCTGATAGAGCCATGCAGCGGGGCTAGAACGCTCCTCCATTGATGGTGGCTGGACCGTCTCACGTCCCTGCCCCGACGGCCCCTCACGTCCTTGCCCCGACAACCCCTATCTAGCTTCACGTCCATCTCCTGATGGTCCTTGTCCTAGCGGAGGAACTTGAAGAACAGCAGCATGGGATGGAGCAAGTCCTTGAAACATCGGTTGAAGCTGAAGTGGAGGCGGTGCCTCACCAGACCTGGAAACAGGTAAAAGGAAAGAAAAAGAAAAAAAGGTTGTTGCTCCCAAGGAAGGTCCCGCTTCCCGCCATAACAACTTCGGTGATGAGGGCATTGACCGAGTAGTGAAGTCTTTAGCTTCAGGGAAACCCGGACCTCCCATCTCTTCACGCAAGCCGGCGAAGGAAATGATCACTCCTTTAAAGGGGGTCCTATCTCTATCTAGCCCTGGACCGACTAACTTCAGGCTTTTGGAACTGCAAGATAGAGGAGCCAAATCGGATATCTCGTTTAGCCAGTCTAGCTACGAGGATGGGGATTTGCATTCCCCTAGTCCGTCCCCAAGGGCGGCCTCCAGAAGATTGGTGACGATGCAGAACAAGCTGCTAACTCTACTCCCTGATCCACCTCCTGCCATGACTCCTGTGGTTCCGGCTACCTCTCGCCGGAAACCTCCGAAGCCGAGGTAACCATTTCTAGTCCTTCAACTTGTATATATTATCTATGTACATAGGTATTTGGAATATTATGGATCTTGTTGACCCTACTAGACAAGCCGAGGTCCATAGTTTGGTTTCCTCAAATACATTTTGCTGTGTTGGCTTTTGGAGACTAAAGTACCGGAAGCCATGTTCTCTTCTATCTCCTTGAGTCTGATAAGGGATTGGAGTTGGATTTCGAATTATAGCTGTGCTCCTAGAGAGAGGATTTGGATTGGCTAGAATCCTTCGGTTGTTAGCTTTGAAGTATCTTCGGTAGATGCACAAGTGATCCATGGGAATCTTAAGATGCTCTCTTTGGATATGGTTTGTTGTGTTTCGGTTGTCCATGGCTAGCACTCTTTCACTTCTAGGAGACACTTTGGGAAGGCCTTATCTTGAAAAGTGCAGCTCTACAAGATTTGCTTTGGCTAGTCGCAAGTGATTTCAGTGCTATTAGAGACCCGACTAATAGACTTGGGGCTATAGATAGCTGGATACATTGCTTCAATGAATTTAGACAATTCTTATCTCTGGCTGAGTTAGATGATTTGTAGTATGTTGGATGTCGTTTTAACTGGACTACTTCTTCTTATCCTTTGCGGAAGGCAAGGAAGATTGATAGAGTCCTAGTCAATTCCAAATGGTGCTAGGTTTTTTTCTTCTCGGAAGCTTTATTCCTTGCACCAGGTATCTCTAACAATTCTTCTATGGTGGTCAAAGTTTTAAACCCGGTTCATCGAATGAAGCCTTTCAAATTCTTTGACTTTTGGATGGATCATCCTGATTTCATTCCAATTGTCAACCAAGTTTGGGAAATGCCGAATGAGGGAATGCCCATGTTTAGGCTGGTGTGCAAGCTCAAGGCCTTCAAAGCTCATCTCAAGACTCTCAACAACGAATCATTTTCCAATATCTCCATCAGGACTTTTGAAGCGAGGGTTGCGCTCCGAATCACTCAGCTTGACCTTCAGCAAGACCCGAACTCTGTTGTCCTTGCATATTTGGAAAAGTGTCAGTGGCGTACCTTCTTGGACTTGCGCTCTAAAGAAGAATCCTTTTTTAGGCAAAAGTCCAGAGTTAAGTGGCTAAAGGAGGGGGATCGCAACACTAGATTCTATCATCATTATGTCAACAAAAGGCAAATAAAGAATAGAATTCTTTCGGTTACGGATGCGTCGAGTATCCAAATCACCGAACCGGAGCTTGTTCACCAGCATTTTGTTAGGCACTACCAGGATCTTTTGTCGCTACGGATTATACAAGGAAGACCCTCGTTTGGGGACATCAGGGAGACTATTCAGTTTCCCCTAAATGCTGAACAAGTTAGCTTCCTTGATCGGCTCGTTTCTAACTCAGAGATTCGTGATACTCTCTTCTCTCTAGCTAGAGGCAAAGCTCTTAGACCTAATGGTTTCACAGTTGAATTCTTTAAGCATAACTGGGAGATGATGGGTCAGTTGGTTGTATCGGCAATGAAGGATTTCTTCATCTCGGGTAGGCTCTTAAAGGAGATCAACAACACCATTTTGGTCCTAGTACCAAAAAACCCAAATGCGACTTATGTGGATGACTACAGGCCAATTGCCTATTGTAATACCATCTACAAGTGCATTACTAAAGTTATGGTCAATTAGGTTGCTGTAGTGCTGCAGGATGTCACTAGGCCTTTTTAGAGGGCGTTTGTTAAAGGCCGGTGAATCAGGGATAATATCCTTCTGGCGCAGGAACTCTTTTTGGTTTTCACATCCAACCCTACTCACCCAAGTGTGCAATCAAAGTGGACTTCAGGAAAGCCTACGACACAGTCGATTGGAACTTCCCTGAGGTTGTCCTTCAGGCCTTCGGATTCCCCAATTACTTCACTGGGCTCATCATGACTTGTGTGAGGACCCCTAAATTTTCCATTGCTTTGAATGGGGAGTTACATGGATTCTTTGCTAGTGGTTGTGGGCCTCGTCAAGGGGACCCCTTTTCTCCCTACCTGTTTGCATTAGTCATGGGGGTACTTTTTGGTATTCTCACTACTTGCTCTTCATTGTCGGAGTTTAAATATTTTTGGAGATGCAAAGCGACTAGCCTATCAGACTTATTCTTTGTGGATGACGTATTCCTGTTATGTGAAACCAACTTGCCTTCGGTGAAGCTCTTCAAGGAAGGCCTCCAAATCTTTTCGGATTGGTCTGGCTTGGTTCCAAACACAAATAAAAGTGAAATCTACCTTGCAGGAGGATCACCTTCCTTAAGGAACCAAATCCTCCTTACCCTTGGTTTCCACGAAGGAAGCCTACCAACTCGCTATATTGGGGTTCCCATCATCACTTCCAGGATCAGTAAGGCGGATTGCTGCGTGTTAGTCAACCGCATCATAGCGAGGGTACAATCTTGGACTCATCGCTTCCTATCCTTCGCCAGTCGAGTATAGTTGATCAGGTTAGTCCTTCATGCCATCCAAGCATACTAGACTAGTGTATTTATTTTACCTACAGTGGTCTTGGATCAATTCGAAAGAATTCTTAGACAATTTCTATGGAAAGGAACGGAGTTGGGAAGAGGGGGTGCAAAGGTTTCTTGGGAGGACGTGTGTTGCCCAAAAGAATAGGGGGGCCTTGACATCCGTAGGCTTTGGGAGTATAACAAGTTTGCCATGTTAAAACATATTTGGATCCTGTTTGCTGATAAGGAATCTTTATGGTGCAAATGGATTCAATCGACCTTCTTAAAAATGTTGAATTTTTGGGTGGCCAAAAAGCCAACTTGTTTTTCGTGAGCTTGGAAGAAGATCCTCCAACTCAGGACTAAGTTTTGAAGCTCCTTCTATTGGAGAATCGGGGATGGTTGCTCGGTGTCCCTCTGGTTTGATAACTGACACCCCAAGGGTCTTTTGAACTTGTATTTTCCGGACATAGCCATATGTACATCTAGGGCATCTCTAGGCAGGCGACGGTGGCGGACTTATTCACTGACCATGGAACTTTGACCAAGTTGGTCTTGGACTCTTGGGCGGAACCCCTTCCCACCCTTTCCCACCTCTCCGATCGTTTTGGTTGGAAGGGAAACACCTCCCACTTGTTCACAGTGGCCTCAGCTTGGGATTTGACTAAGGACGAGGAAGACTCGGGTCTCCTAGCACATGTTCATATGAAACAACTCGATCACTCCAATGTACCAACTAAACCTTTGGCTTATTGCCAAACGCAGGCTTCCTACCGAAGCTCTATTATTATCTTATGGTAGGATAGAATAGTGCATTGTGTCCCTTCTGCAATGAGGTGTCGGCTTCCATAGACCACCTATTTTTTGATGCCACATCTCTACTAGCATCGCCTTCTTTTGGGTCTCCTGATGCAATCTGTTGTGGCGGAGCAGTTCATGGGCCGAGAATCTCAACTGGGCTGCCTCCTTTCTTGCAGGCAAAGACTTTTACAAGTACATTGCTCGCTTCTCTTTTAGTGCTCTTTGTTACTTCATTTGGAAGCATGGGAACGGCACCCTCTTTAGAGGGCAACGCTTATCCATTCCAACAGTGAAGAATCAACTCATCAAGGTCGTCAGAGACAAGGCCACCACATTCAAGAGTGTGGATGATACTTATAGAAATCGGAGATTGCAGTGTAGCTGGGGTATTGATCCGATTATTTTTTCAGCTGGGGAATCTTCTACTTCGGTAGGGCCCTAGCCTGGTGTTTGCTATTTTGATACTCTTTCTCCGCGTGGGTGCTTCCTTGATCGCTCTTCACTTTTGTTGTTGGTGGATGCAGGCGTAGATTGTGGTTCATTTGGCCTTTTGTGGCCTCTCGCTATTTTCCTTTTCCTTTCGCCATTGTTTTGGCTGTTTTGCTTCCATAGGCCCGCTCTTGCAGTCCTCTTTTGATTCGGCTCCCTTCCACTCACTTTGACTTCTTGTCTTGTTGAGTGCAAGTTTTGTGGCGCCGGATCTTTTATAATTGTTGGTTAAAGCTATATATTCTTACCCTTTACCAAAAAAAAAAAAAAAAAGAAATATTAAAATCAAATATTTTCCATCCCGAAGGAAGCCGTATTTATTGGGAAAATTCCCTATATTGTTTTGAAGATAAGCTAATATGAGGAGTGCTTCGTCATTGTGAAGAATTGTCTACTGATATTGAAGGATCGCTGTTGATATTGAAGGATCGCTACTGATATCAAAGGTGAACAAGATATTGGACATCGAGATATCTACAAGCTAGAAGGACCTTTAGATGAGGTGAACATTTGAAAAAACCTTGATTGGTGGTGAACACATCGAGAAGAACAAGGATGCTCGTGATGACTTGGAGGTACCAAGATTTGATGAATAGTTGGATGGACCTAATGATGGTGAACAAGCCTAAAATGAGAATCTCTAGTAAAGTCGGGAAGGACCATGGAGGCGAACAATTTAGTAGAGTCATAATCACCAATATGCTCGGAAGGACTAGAAGATAGAAGATTTGATCATTATCATGAACATCGAATTATTATCGAAAGTAGCGGATTGTTGGCAAGACAAGTTACCTTAATTAGATGAGATGGAAGACTATGATGATACTTATGACTTGTGTGAGTTCAGTGAAGACTGATGAAGACATCGACAAGATGACAACAAGTCTAATATGATAAGGATTTCATGATTCTTAGAGTTACCAACTAAAAGTCTTAGGAAGTTGACATACTTAGAAAAATTATTGGATGATTGATCGCAAGTCAATCCATATGGTTTGACCGTGGATAGCACCAGCAGTTGATAATAATGAGCACATCTTGATTATGGGTAATAGGGTCATACTGATCTCAAGTCTTGGAAGATGTTGGTCACGTGCTCATCTTATTGGAACATTGTTAAAGATAAAACACCATTATGAAGGTTTGGAATTCACGAAGGGACCACCAAAGTTGAATCAGAGCAATTCTGACAATTTTGAGCTGGAGACAAATTTTGAAAAAAGCAGATTGACACTGTTTTGAGAAATTGCCACCGTCATAGAGACATTATGATGATTTTGAGCATTAAAGAGACATTTTATTATCTAAGGTTGGATGGTTATTAATTTAATCCAAGAGAGATCGGGGGTTGGGTGGAAACGAATAAAATATGATAGAATTTCTTTTTTATAGCTGAGCAAAGGAAATTGGGATACGCTTGAAGTTGGGCAACATTGGGGGTGCATGTTTTTATTTGTTCCTTTTTTCGTTTCCGGAACAAAAATAAAAAAAGTGTTTCTGTTCCGATGAACGGTTTTTGAACAAAAGAATGCGTTTGGTAACATTTGTTCCGGAATAAAAAATGAATAAAAACACGTTTGGTAAATTTTATTCTTTTTTTTTATTTCTTTTAATTTTTAATATTTTTATTTTATTTTCCATTTTTTCCTTTCTTTTTATTTTTTTTTTTTTTGGCCGGTAGCCGGTAGCCTCGCCTAGCCACGGAGAGGCTCGCCGGCCCCCGGCGAGGCCGAGCCTCGTCGTGGTTGGGCGTGGCTCGGCCTCGCCAGATCTGGGTGAGCCCGAGCTCGCCCAGCCAAGGCGAGGCTCGGTGTCGTCGGCGTGGGCGAGGCCAAGCCTTGCCGTCCTGCCGTCAGAGCCGAGCACTTGCACCTGCGATGCCGACCGAGATCTCGCCTGCTGCTACTCCTCGCGACGCCACCGCTCGCCACCACTCCGCTTGCAGACCCGTGCCCCTCGCAGCAGCCTCCTCCGTAGACGCTACCATCTTGCCGACTGTCGCGCCACCCCAAAGCCCGCAGCTCGATGCCGTCCCGATCTCACCGCGCCATTTGTGACGCCGTCCGCCAGTCTTTGCCCGTGTCGCCTCGTGTCGATCTCGAAGCCTCTAGTGCCGTGCCGCCGTCGCACCGTCCTCCGGAGCCCCTCGCCGGAACCCTAGCCGAAGATCTCCCCTTGAGCGAGGCCGAGCCTCGCCTTGGCTGGGCGAGCTCGGCCTCGCCAGCGTAGGCGAGGCTCGGCCTTGCCGGGGGCCGGCGATGCTCCGGCGAGGTCGCCAACCCTCGACGGCGTCGCCGGCCCTCGGCAGTCGGTCGTCGACCATGGCCGAGGTCGGCGACCGGTCAAAGAAAAAAGAAGAAAAAAAAGAATAAGAAAGGAAGAAGAAAAGAGAAGAGAGAGAAGAAGAGAAGCGTTTCTTTTAGGCATTGAAGAAGTGTTTCTGAAGTCCAGAAGTAAAAAGTTTTTGTTTCTTTTTTTTGTTCCTATTTTGTTCCGGGAACAAAAAAACAAAAAAAGAACAGAAACGCAACCAAACGCGTTTCTATTCTTTTTTTGTGCCCGAGAACAAAAAAAGTACAAAAGTGTTCCAGAAACATTTTTTTGGAACGTTTCCATGCACACCCATTAAGTCCAGTGAAGGAGCGAGGATGGCAAGAATTGAAGAAAAGACAAAAGATCATTATATAATAAAGAAACACAAAAAAGGAAGATTTGCTCTGCAAAATTCACTTTCCACTATCTACTCATCATTATTTTCTCCATGATTTACAAAAGAAGAAAAAAGTAACGGGAACAATACGCAGAAGGGGAAAGCTTTTGGCATATAAAAGAGCATAAGGTGGACCCTCACCACGCATTCACCTTAGCGAAGAGACAAGACACGTCCACGGAGAAAATATTGGGTGGTCCGGGACCGCCACGTCAGCGTGGTCCCGGACCACTCATATGGCGCCACATAGGAGGGGAGGGGACAAAAGAGAGAAAGAGGAGAGAGAGCGTCAGAGAAGTGGGTCCCGATTTTCGTCCTTTGTCCGGCTTCCCTATACACGTGGCGCCGTGTGAGTGGTCCAGGACCACGCTGACGTGGTGGTCCCGGACCACCCAATATTTTTTCCACGTTCATGCAGAGAGGACGCTGGCTATAGGAGGGCTAGGGGAAAGCCGCATTCAGAACAGTAACGTTGACCACAGAAAAGCAGAGGCCAAACGCGTGGGACGCGCAGAAAGACACATTCAGAGTACTAACGTTGACCACAGAAAAGTAGAGGCCATACGCGTGCGAAGCGACTTCTGACTGCACATTGAGTTCACACCAAGCCTTCGTGACTCGCTGTTGCAGTCGTGAAGACCCATCCCGACTCTTCAATTTCGCCGGCAAATCAGAGTTCCTTCACGGCGCTGCGAGCCATCACAGACGCAGCCGAATTTTGCCTTGTTTTTGTAGACTTGCTGGGGCTGCAGTAGCTACAACACATCGGTTTTCCTCAGCCAAGTTTCGGTGTGATTCTGGAATTCCAGGTTTCACAGGGTGCTGCCGTCTCGTCCAACAGTCCTCACAGCCGAGTTCGCCATAAGTCCGGTCTCATCGTCACCACTCTCATTGGCCACTTTCCTACAGCTTGCTCAGCCGCCTTGTTGCCGTGCCAGAATCTCCTCGCTACTGTTGCCTCACTGCAATCGTAGCCCTTTACCGTTGCTATTCCCTACGTTGGTCCTTGTACCGCCACTCAACACTCATTGCCATCGGTCTCGTTCAAATCAACAAGCAATTTAAGTAATTCTCTGAAATCAATCCAATATGAGAAATGATTGTGTGATAGTGCTTAATGAAGTGTGAGAATAATAGTTTATTCTGAATCATAAAAAATCAAATCACGAATAATTATAAATTATTGTGAGGCTTACTATTTCAAGAATTCGATTCACAATAAATTATTATTCTTACGGTACCTAAAGACTATTATGCTAGCAAAACCTTGCAAATGTATTACTTCAATTGTGATATATCGATTCTAAGCTTGATTTGATTGAAATATAAGCATTCCCAAATAGGAAATTCCCCTTATTGAGTCGTGCATATAATCGAGAATTCGATTTTGAAGACATAAAATCAGATTCCCGATTACATTCGTTTCCTATTTTGATAGTGGTGAATATTTAAATTATATGAGCTTTTATTGCATGTCATTAATTTAGGAAAATATTAATTAAAAATATTGCATGGCATGTGAGGAGGAGATAAACACTACAAACGACAAAAGTTGTATACGGCAATCACTTTGGTGTCAAAAGTTTTTGTCAAATCAGTTAAGCGCCAAAATTGAAGAATGACGAGAAATTCCAACAAAAAATAATACGTGACTTTTATAATTACAAATTTTATATGACATCGGCAAATCCAATCCATTTAGCATTTTCTTTGTGGCATGCTTGGCATTGAAGGAATCACTTTTCAATAATAATGGACACTGAAGTAATTATTTTAAACAAAATTTGGTACTCAAATGATAACTATTTACAACTTTTAGACGACGTCATTTAGGCGTTATATATTGACTAGAATACGCCAGCAAGCCACGTGGAATTGAGAAATTAATAAAATATGATCACATCAGATTTGTGACTACCTAGATTAAAGTTAGCACTTACGTGATCTTTTTTTTTTTTTTTAAAGGTGGCATTTAAGTTATTCAAAAAAAAAAAAAAACTTTTGGCACTAAAGTGAGATCCATATACAACTTTTGGTACTTCAAATATTCTTCTCTCCATGTTAGGATATATTGCATTTAAAATTGCATATTTAGGAACCATATAATAATTTAGGAAATTACTTAGAATAGGATGTAATATAAATTATTTCTTAGTTTAAATTAGGTAATCACATAATTTTAGGTAGTTTTCTAATTTAGTTAAAAAGAAAATCATTAAAAAAAATAGCGTGCATATTTCATAAAGAAGGAGCTTCATCATTACCGCATCATCGTTGCCACGTCATCACATCGCTATGTCATCGTCATATCACAAGTCATAATTTTCATGTCATTGTATGTCATATTAGATTAATTTATAGTTCTTTTACTCGTCATTAAAATTAGGTTGCACATTGATTACATTAAAGTGCATGATATGCCATTAATTCAAGTTAGAATCCATATGGACATAATTTATATTAAAATTGCATCTCATGCATTGCATATAGTTTAATTTATATTTAAAAAACCTCTCTTGCTTCTCCTGTTCTCTTTCATCTAAAATAGATCCATCATAACCTGAGTACTTGATTGAATACCATCTCCTACTTATTCTACTTGAGTGCTATTGTCATCTTCGTTATTAATGTAACTCTTAACATACACTTTAGCTCCCCAGCATGAAGATAACAGTGCACAATTTACTTAATACCATTATCATCAATGAGGTATCTCAAACCATTCTTCAAGCTCTTCCTAGGAAGACAATAAAACAATTTTTTGTTTTTATTTTACATTGTAATCGTTGCACTATATCCTTGCGAAATTAATATATGATGACCTCCTTTCATCAACAACAATAGTATCTTCATTTTCACTAGCATATTCTCACTTATTGATGCCAATAACAAATTTCCCACCATAACAAACAATGATAGCTGCAAAAATGTCCCCCATGCTAATGCTGCACCCAAGAAAAAAAAAAATAGGTTATGGAACCACAACGTAAAAATGACGACAACTTCATAAGGAGGTCCCCATAATTGCACCTAATTGATTAAAAAATGACTTAATGGTTGTCATTTAGTGGACAACAAACAAACAAGCTAGCACCGAATTAATAAAATAAATTGAGGACCACACATTGCATGATTTCTCCTCTAGCACTGTCGTCGTCAACAACTGCACCAAGAACCTTAATTTCCCCCATCCCTAATTTTTGCCTTCGAGCCCTAATTTTTCCCTCTAGAGCAACTCAGAGCAGATGGCGAACTTGAGTGAGTGAAAGCGACAGAGATGGCAAGCAATGGTGACAATGAGCGAGCGACAGTGATGGGGAGAGTGGTGTGACGGTCAGATGCCAAACGATCATCACCGAAAGATCACCGCCTGTCGTGGAATGCTCATTACCGATTGTTGGCCACTATCCTCCCTGCCTGTCGGCCATCTCCCATTGCTATTTAGAATGGAGAAATTTTATATTGTTATTAAACGAATTTCTATTCAAAGAACAAAAATTTGTGTGATTATTAAATTCATATTTTTGTTTGAAAACTCGTCTGAGAATTAAAAATAAAAAAATCGATTTCTAAATAAAAGTTAACTTTTGAAACGGAATAGTTATAATTTGGACCCTTACTTCCCATCCACCTTGGGAAGTCTCCAAAATTGGCGGCATTTCTTTACGCTTGCCGCTCTGAAGTCAAGAAGAGCGATAGGAGCGACGACATGGGAAGTCACATTCGAGAATCGAACAAATGATACTTTTGCATGTTATTCAGCGGATGGCGCTCATCTTTTACTTAGGCTGCATTCGTTTCACGGAAAATGAGCCATCTCCGGAAAATATTTTCCCGGAAGTCATTTTCCAGGAAAATGGCTATATTTTCCGGTGTTCGGCTGAAACTTAAATTTTGAGTGGAAAATATTTTCCGCCGTTCGTTAACTAATTTCTTTCTTTTTCTTTTTATTTTTCTTTTTATTTTTTATTTTTATTTTTTCCTTTTCTTTTTCTTCTCCTTCTTCCTTCCTCCTCCTTCTTCCTCCGCCGCCGCACGCCTTCCTCCTCCTTCTTCCTCCTCCTTCCTCCTTCCTCCGCCGCCGCACGCCTGACGATGGCGAGCCGACCAAGATCCGGTCGCCAGATCCGGCCGACCAAGATCCGGTCGCTAGATCCGGCGAGCTGGGCGGGGCTCGGGCCTCGCCCGAGCTCGCCAGAGGTCTGGCGAGGCCAGAGCTCCGCCCCAAGCCGGCGAGGCTCCGCCTCGCCCGATCTGGCGAGGCTCACCCGTCCACCGGAAGCCTCGCACCGCACGACAAGCGGCCTGGACGGCGGGCTCCCCGCGAGCCTCCCAGCGCTGCCGCGGTGCTCCCTCTTGAGCCGGATCCTCCCGAGCGGCTTCGAGCCGCCGGGGAAGCGGAGCACGGTGGCGGCGGCGGCGCCCCGGCCGGAGCGGCCGGGGAGGGCGGAGGCTGAACCCGGAGAAGGACGTCGTCGAAGCCGGCTTCGTAGCAGGGAGAGCAAGAGAGAGAGAGAGAACGAGAACCGGAGGAAGAGAGCTCGTGCGAGAGGTGTGAGTCATGGAAAATGTTTTCCTCTTTTGAAAAGAGGAAAACATTTTCCAAGATTTCAAGAAGGGATTTTCCGTTGACCGGAAAATGTTTTCCTTGACCGAGATTTTCCGCCCACCCGAACACCGGAAATTCCGGAAAATATTTTCCCGGAAGTTATTTTCCGCGAAACGAACGGAGCCTTAAAGTCGGTTGTGACTAACGAATTGTCAAGTTCAGAGATTAATCTAAAATAATTTTTTATTGGATCCTGTCGGGACTCCACTCATTACAATCTCTCTCTTTTAGATTCTGTTGGGACTCCACTCTCTCTCTCTAGGGAAAAATTGAAGCAACTAACAAGAGACTTTCTGACGTGGAGGCGGGTCATCATGCACGCAATAATGTAGGTCCACGCGAGGACATTGCAAAATGATTGTCTCCTGCCTTTTGCTTTTTCGTGGTTTTTTTTTTTTTTAAAGTCATTGTGGAACGTTGAGTATACGAATACAGAGAGTCGAGTCACAATTTCGACGGAACAAGCCTTTGACCAAGTTGAGGGAGGGTGCGTGCCAGCTAAAACTTCAAACAGCAAGAAGCTAATGCTTCAAAATATGGTCGTTCCTGGTCTTAACGGCAGAATAGTCAAGAAATTTTTTTTTTCTCCATGGAAAGTAGCCATTAATGATGGAGAAAATGGCCTCTTTTGACGAAGCTACCCATCTCCATGCTTGGTCTTGGTCATCTTTAAAAGAAGCAGACAACCTTCTCAATCTAAGCAACCATCATTTTCTTAAACTTTTCTCTGCACTCGACTGATCTCCAGAATGCACATTAATAAATCACGGCCGTGTGTATCGGGCAAAGCTTCATCATAGTGTGAAGGTTATGAATCCCAAGATTCCTTTGAAGGGAAAATGTTGTTATCAAAACAAAGCAAACATTTCAAATCGAGACTCTTACCTACACGGTCAGTTGTTCTAAAAGTGTACTCCACCATTGCTACCCTCTAGTTTAGTGATATTTTAGTCTTGCATTTTTCCGGAAGATATTGGATTTGTTTGCCAAGTTGTACTCCCAATAAATGTTTTACTACATCTTTTTGGTGATAATCCGAATTAGATACGTTTTGAATTTTGGCCTATTGGACTGTTAAATGTGTTTAGAATGACTTACATTTTCTCCTCCTCCTTTATAAACCCTATCGTTCCGGAACACTTCAAATTCTAATAATTATCAAATGTTGACTCTAGCTGTAATTTCTTGGTAATTCCTTAAAATTCAAATATTATTTCAAATAATGACACTAAAAAAAAAAAAAGATGAGCATTTTGCCTCTTAAGAGGCATACTAAATATATGACTAATTTTATATCTCTCTATATCAGTTATCATCAACTTACTCACACAAGTTAATTATCTAGCTAGAGTTGTGACTGACGTGAGGATATACGCTACACTAGGCGATCGAACTATGCTCTAGGAATATCCGATGAATTTTTTTTCCCAATCCAATTTAACCCAAGATCTCATGTCCAACTGTAAAGCACATCTGTGATTACACATGCGCCCACGGATCTTTTTTCGCATCTCAAATCTGTCATGCTTATTAATTTCACCATCGAAACTAGATACTTTTTAATATTGTAAACTCCAAACCTAAAGTTACTTTATATAAAAACCACAAAAAAAAAAAAAAAAAAAAAAAAAAAAAAAAACTGAAAGAAAGTCGGGTTCTCTTTATAAGTTATAAACGAGGCTTATTTTTACCCGAACATTCATTATAGGTTCATTTTCAACAAGGTAATATACAAGAACAACAAACGAGTGATGGGAATTGTGACATCACATGCTCCCTATAATACATGCAAAGAAATTTTGCATTGGATTGTGACTAGAATGACATGACTTAAAATCTTCTCTTGGAACATAATGGACTGCTACACGTTCCTTTTATCTCACATTATTTTTTCTTTTTGCGAAGTTTACTGTTAAATTCAATTGAGTCAAGAAAGGGAACTCACGCCTACAAACGGACAAATGCCTTGTCTGAACTAAGGGACGGGGAAACATCGTCTATGCAAAAAGAGAGGGGTCTCTTTTTTTCTCGGTGTTCTTTTTCTTTTTCCAATAGGAGTTTTGTGGACACAACTAAGATACAAGAAAGTTAAATAATTAAGAATTTAGAATGCTTTTCTTCGTCGAACGTGCGCGGGTTTACCCCGATTTAAACGTCACACGAGAACCCTAAGGCCGGAAGGCTCCTTGCTGGTATTATCATAGAGTAGTGGGTTGACGAGTGCTGCATTAAGCTCACCACCTCTCTCCAGGTGTATAGGTCTCGACCGGTCGTGTTGTGCCTCCAATGTTGTTATTTTGATTAAATTAAAGTGCTCAAAGCAAGCTTACACTCTGTATACATTAGCATAGGATAACATTATAGGAGTTTGGTTCTATTGTATTGGCCTTCGGGATCGGAGTAATAATTAATAAGGACAGTTGGAGGATCATATGCATCTTGCCTTGCATTATATCCATGGCTAAGGATCATGGCTGAATGCTGAGAGATCGTGTAGTCGTTGACGACTTGCAGTGATCAAAAGTCTGTCGCTTTGTCAAACCCCTCTACGGTCTAAGGGCTCGCTTTTCATTGGCATTGTGGCTTTTCACCACCTCGCATTTTGGTATGTTCATTTCATTACATAATACGTTGAAGGTTTTGTACGTTAAAATGAAATTTCACAACTATTAAACCCTAACCTATACTACAATTTAAGGGAATGACATTGCTGCACTTCAATAAATAAAAGATGAAGCCCCTAAGAACTCTTAAACGTGATAGTCACTTATCTCGAATTTGCACTAAAAATACTACAAGTTAATCGTGGATTTCCTTTGGCTCCTAAACATCATAAAACAACACAATCAATTCTTTCGGGCTAAAAGGTCGGTCTCCTTTACAATTACAAAAATGCCCCTCCGGAATCGAAATGGGTCATTGAATTCAGTTAAAGCCTTAAATCCGAACTCAGCATCTACAAACTGAGACCTTGTTATACTTATTTTCACAGCAGCGAGTTTAATGATGAAAACCGCATCTGAATCGGATGCCTGAATGTCCACGAGAGCCACACATGCCCCCAAAAGTGGGTCTGCTTGGGATTCTTACACCACACGCAACACCAATTTGCTGATGTTGAGGTTGTCCTACTTTGGTTTTGGAAAGGATTGGTGGTCGATTTATAAGTGTGGGGGCAAGCCTCACTTTTTAAACTAACTTTTGGAGAGGGGCTCAAAATCACCCAACATTTGGTGTGAAGATTTTCAGTTTGAGAAGCATTATTATACATGTCGGGAAGAAATTTTAGGTTTGGTGTCCATCACTTGATTTTAAAAGTAATCCTCACTAAGATGTCCTGGTTTTTAATGAAAATTGAGCCCTTTGAGGTGGAGGGTAGTGTTTTTCATTTGCACGTGTGAAAAGAAAACGGCTCTTTAGGGTTTCTTGTGGTAGTTTTCACATTGCTGCGTGCTCCTTTGCTATGAACAGGAGTGATCACGAAGAGTGTATTCCAATTGTATCTAATGGGTAAGTTAAAAAAACTCTATTAACATATTTTATGTATCATTGGCACTTTTAATTAGTTTTCAACAATATTATTTTGCCCTAAATAATATTTCAATTTATAAATGAATCACGTAGCAATGTAAAAATTGCCTTAAGAAACCCACAAATGCCGCAAAAGGTCACCGCAATCGTCGTCGGATTGTCCCTAATTCGCTGTTTTTACATGTGATCACGTTTTCATGCCCTCAATGCAGTCGCGCGCGGTGACGACGACGTTCCTGGGCGTCGGGCATTAATTCGTACCCAAACCTTCTGAAGAGAAGATGTTTGCTTGGAATTTGTTTTTGAGAAAATAGAAAGTATTTGGGTTAGAAATATAAGTAGCGTTTTGTGAAGTTTATTTTAAAAACAGATCGGGAAACGACTTTGACTTAAATACCATTTGGGAAAAAACTATACTTTTTAAAAGATTTTTATTAAAAAAATCTCTCAAACTATTTGCTTGCAGAACTTAGCCACCAGTGAGCTAAATTGGCCGCTAGCTAGCACGGTGTGAGGTTGCTTGACCTCAAGCATCACCTAGGGTTACATGGCTTGTCGACACTAGAATAGCTTGTCGTCAGCCAGATCTGGCCTCACAGGTGACCTGAACCCTTGCCAATGAGGTTGCATGAGGTGAGGATATTTATGAAATTATAAAAGTTGAGCAAGGGCAAAGTTGGAAGAAAAAAATTGTATTTGCATTTTTAAAAGCACCCTCGGATCTACCTTGGGCTAAAGACCTTAAAGGCAATTGCATTTCCCTAAAAATCTTGAAAAAAAAAAGGGACTTTGGAACCTAAAAGGCTTTGGCAATATTGAACCAAATGTACCCTCCCAATTTTATATGTTTCAATAATGTGCCTTATTTCTCTTTTTATTTTTTTACATACACAATCATTGCAAGCCACCTAAAACTTTTGAAATATACATATATCCACACCTCATATAGTTTTTTTTTTTTTAATAGTATTCCAAGACATGAATAAAATGAGTGTCAACATATCCCTTAAGAGAAACTTGAAATGACTTGGTTAGAATTAGGTTTATTTCTTGTAAAAGCAATGAGAAGATTTCGATGGATGGAAGCTCCATGATTGGTTTCAAGATGGGCTGATTTTCGCTAGTTTGATTCCTAGATTCATGGTGGAAATCTTCCGAGTTGTTCCTAGACCCACCCATCTACAAGATCGATGGGTCTAATTTGGTTAACGGGTGGGTCTATGAGCCGACTGTGAATTTTTTTTTTTTAATTCCCTGGAAGTTCACAAGTTTCACTACCAAAGGCTAACAAATTATCTAGTAACTTTAGCAATTACAAAATTCCTGTGTTTCACTTGTGGTGAGACGTTCTATAAGGACCAAAAACAATTGCACATTCAATAATTACATAAACAATAATAAGGTACTTATATCCAAATATTGCATGTTGGAAACAGATCGAGAAGACTACAGCCTTCCACACTCGGGAGCAACGATGAAACTAAGAGTTTTTCTATTTCAACCTGTGCGTTTGCCACAAAGTTTGACATTCATTATAATCAACACAAGAGTTTGCCACAAAATTGACAAGCTTTAATTCAAATGCATTTACAGTCAACATTACATATCACACGTGGCAAGAACAAGCAAGCAAGCAAGAAAAATAAATGAAACGAGGATAAATGAACACAAATGTCCTATTCTCTGGAATAAAGAGAAATCAAAATGGCTTAAGAACCTCACGAGCCACTACAATAAATTAACTTCTCAAGCTTTGAATGTAGAACCGAGTTTATAAAGGATCCACGAGCCATCTCCAAATTAGAACTTCAACATTTGTCCATAAAAGTCCGCTACAAGACATAATCATAACAAACATGGTTTAAGGGTCTTGTTACATGACGAAATGTAATCATGGGGCTCTTGACATGAGCATTTGTGTTTTAATTTGGACTTGCTGTTATGTTACTCCATTAATTTATTGGACTGCTTGATCGATGTGAATGCAGATATTCAATAAAATTGCATTATTCAGAACTTGATCTCGTAAATGTGGTATCAGGCACTCGCTGTGCCGTAATTTTACGCGCTTCTCTTTTACCTTTCTACGTTCCGACACTAAGAATGTATCGATAACATTTCAAACCCTCTCCTGTTTCACATGTCACTTTAGTCTTACTATAAATCCGCTTCGTGGGGTGTTAGATTCCCTCCCACTCACCAGCTGTTACGAAATCTCACGTCGATTCCAGAAAAATAACGCTCGCAAACAATTCACCAGACAGAATATAGTAATAAAAGAGCAGAATCAGATGAACACGCCAGAAAATTTGTTATCGAAGTTCACCCAAACCTGGGCTACGTCTCCGCGCAGAGGCACTCTGCGAATCCACTAAACTTCAGAAAATGTTGGAATACAACGACGATCTTCTCTCAAGATCAGGGCACAAAGAGATTGAGAACTCTTGCCTCTCTATTTCCTTTTTCAGCGTCTTGACGGCTAGGGTTTTGCCATCGCTAATATATAGGTATCACTTTTAACCTAAAAGGAAATCTAATAGAAAAGACAAAAAGCCCCTAAAAACAAATATTTGGCTTTATCTATAACAATCTCCCACTTGAAGACAAATATACCCAAGCACCAAGCAACTTTGCATCCATCTTCTTCAAAAAATAGTAGTTGAAAAACTTGTGCCTCTGCGATACTCCTCATCAATCAACATGGAGTAATACCAATGGTAGTAGTACAGAAAATATGCTTCTCTCTGTCTACTACCTTGGTCATCATGTCAGCTGGATTCGTCAAGCCATCAATCTTTTGTAGCTTTAATTCATTATCTTTCAATGCTGACCTGATAAAGTGATAACGCTTCTTGATATGTCTAGTTCTTGAGTGATAAGCTGCATTCTTTTCTAAGTGCACTGCACTTTGACTATCACTCCACGATGTCTTATTTGGTTGTTTTCGATGTAACTCCTCCATATAATCTTGTAACCACATGATTTCCTTGGAGGCTTCTGTAATCGCTACATATTCTGCCTCTGTTGTCGATAAAGCAACTACTTTTTGTAGTTGAGATACCCAACTCACTGCTGTATTTGCAACTGTAAAGACATATCCAGTGGTACTCTTACCACTATCTCAATCACCCGAATGATCTGCATCTACATAACCCTGCAACTCTATAGATGTACCACTATAACAAAGTGAGTAATTGGAAGTACCTGCTAGATATCTCAATATCCATTTAACTGCATTCCAATGCTCTCTGCCTGGGTTCTGCATATATCGACTCACAACTCCCACTGCTTGTGCAATGTCTGGTCTCGTGCTCACCATGGCATACATCAAACTCCCCACTGCTGATGCATATGGAACTACCGCCATCTCATCTTTCAAAAGTTGAGTGTTTGGACACATATCCTTGGAAAGTTTGAAGTGATTCGCTAGAGGAGTTGCAACCGGTTTTGCCTTGTCCATGTTAAATCTCTTTAACACCTTGTTCACATAGTCTTCCTGCGACAACCATAATTTCTTATTTTTCCTGTCCCTGATAATTTTCATGCCTAAAATATTCTTGGCCTCTCTCAAGTCTTTCATAGCAAACTGTGATGATAACATTTTTTTCACTTCTACGATTCTCTTCATATTGGAACTAGCTACCAGCATGTCATCCACATATAAAGATAGATACACAATGTCACCATCATCATATTTGCGAAAATAAACACAGTGATCAGACTCACAGTGTGCAAATCCTTTTTCTTGCATGAAACCATCAAATTTTAAGTACCATTGTCGCGGAGCTTGTTTCAAGCCATACAAGCTTTTCTTCAAGCGACATACCATGTGCTCCTTACCTTTGACTTCAAAACCCTTAGGTTGTGCCATGCATAATTCTTCATCTAAGTCAAAATGTAAAAACACTATTTTTACGTCTAACTGCTCAAGATGAAGATCCTCCACTGCAACTATACTTAGTAGAACTCTAATTGATGTCATTTTCACTACAGGTGAAAATATCTCGGAGTAGTCGATCCCTTCTTTTTGAGAAAAGCCCTTGACTATAAGTCTCGCCTTGTATCTAATACTACCATCTGCTTCATTCTTAACCCTGTACACCCATTTGTTTAATAAAGCTTTTTTACCTGTGGACAACTTGGTCAACTCCCAAGTTTTGTTCTGAAGTAACGAGCTCATCTCGTCTTTCATAGCACACTCCCACTACAAGTGAGACGTGTCTGCCTTTGCCTCATCGTAAGTCTCCAGTTCCCCCAAGTCTGTATATAAGACATGGCTCAGAACAGTATTAGCTGATGGATCAAAAATTACCTTTGGCTTTCTCACACGTGTAGACCTTCTCAAGACAGGTACTTCAGGGTCATTCGTTTGCTCCGAATCACTGCGTTCTTCTTGAACTACCTCTTCACTGATAATAGGCTCATCTTGAACCTCTCTTTCAGGTGAACTTTGATCTACTGGAAACATCTTCACAGGCATTATGTCTAATTCAACATACTCTGGTTGTACTACCTTCTCATGCTCTGTCTCTGTCTGACGATTCTTGTACATCTTTTCTTCATGGAATACCACATTGCGACTGCGGATGACTTTGTTATTCTCATAATCCCAAAGTCTATAGCCATACTCGTCGCCACCGTATCCGATAAAGACGCACTTCTGGGACTTAGCATCAAGCTTTTTCCTATCCTCCCTATCAATCAAAGCATATGCAATACAACCAAACACCTTTAGATGTGAATAATTAATCTTCTTACCTGACCACCGCTCTTGTGGTATTTCTCCATCCAACGCACTAGATGGACTTCTGTTGATAAGATAAACAGCTGTATCAACTGTGGCAGCCCATAAGTGTAGCGGGAGACCCGCGTGTAGTCTCATGCATCTCGCACATTCTAGAATAGTCCTATTCATCCTTTCAGCTACACCGTTCTCTTGAGGAGTTTTAGGAACAGTCTTTAACCCATGTATGCCTTCTCGACTTAGATAATTTGCAAATTCTTTACTTGTGTATTCACCACCATTATCAGATTTCACAGCTTTAATCGATAACTGTTTCTTTTTCTACCATGGTCTTCCACATTCTGAACATCCCGAATACTTCTGATTTTTCTTTAAGAGCATAGACCCAAGTCTTTCTTGTTGCATCATCAATGAATGTGACAAAATATCTCTTACCACCATAAGAGAGTTCCTGAGCAGGTCCCCATACATTAGTATGAACCAACTCTAGCTTCTGGCCTTTATTTTGTCGCACATTCAATTGAAAACTAACAGCCTTCTGTTTTCCATAAATGCAACTCTCACAAAAATCTAACTCAACTTTTTGTATACCCCGGAAGTAATTTCCTCGAGTGTAACTGCTTTACACCTTTTTCACCAAGATGTCCCAAACGATAATGCCAAAGAGTAGATAAATTACCTGTAACCATTGTAGTTGCAACCATATCACTGATATTGTCTCCTTGGAGAAGGTAAAGTGTACCTGTACGCTTTCCCTTTACTACTACTCTTACCCCTGAGGTTATCTTCCACTCTCCGCAACCAAAGGTTATTACCAAACCTTCTTGGTCAAGTTTACTGGTTGAAATCAGATTTTTCTTTAATTTCGGAATATGCCTAGTTTCACGCAAAACTAGACGTCCTCCACCTGAGATGTTCACAATCACGGTTCCTTTCCCAACAATTGGACACATGTGGCTGTTTCCCACAACCACTTGTCCAAAATCTCCACTGGCATAATCATCAAATATGTCTCTTTGCGAGGTGTAATGAAAAGAAGCGCCAAAATCAATAAACCATTTATCTGTTGTCAAGTCAAACCCTGCAGACAAACACAAGTTATCTAGCAAAGATTTATCGCTAACTACATTAACACCTTGATTCTCATCTTGCTGCTTCTTTTTGTAGGCTTCACATTGAAACCTCCGGTGTATGGTTTTGTGACAAAACCAACACTCATCTTTTGCAACCTGTCTCTTACCCCTTGATTATGATCTGCCACGACCGCTGAAATTTCCTCTACTTTTACTTCTTCCACGGTTCTCCACTGCAAGTGCCGTTGAAGATGTAGATGTAGAAAAATTATCTCCACGTGAGACTTTCCTTCGCATCTCTTCATCCATGATACTACTCACAGCATCATCAAGAGTTAAATCATCCTTCATGGTGCTCGAAATTCCCTGCACTGCGGTATTGTAGCTTTCTGGAAGAGAACATAAAAATAATAAAGCTTGAAGCTTCATATCTAAATTTATGCCTGCGGATTCCAATTGACCCGTGACCTGAGTGAAACCTCTATCAGATAACTTCGTATTAACTAGTTTTTTCAGCAAAAATACCTGATTTGATGTGGATGGCTTCTCAAAAATATTTGTTAGAATATCCATGACTTCTTTTGCAGTTTTTGCTTTCGCGATGTGGTACCCTGTCTTTTTCGTCAACCCTAGACGAATCGCACCTAACGCCTTTCGATCAAGAATTTTCCATCCGGCTTCTGCTGTTGGATCCACTTCCGCCATCTCGGGTTTCCAACCCTCAAGTGGTGCATAGAGATCTTTCTGATAAAGATAATCCTCTATTTGTAGTTTCCACCATCCGAAATCCTCTCCATTGAACTTATCGATTCTGATTTTATCTTCTGCCATCCTGTTTGCTTTCAATCGAACGTCACCAAAAACTCTCGATGTTCTCGATTAGCCAACCCAGGCTCTGATACCAGTTGTTACGAAATCTCACGTCGATTCCAGAAAAATAACGCTCGCAAACAATTCACCAGACAAAATATAGTAATAAAAGAGCATAATCAGATGAACACGCCAAAAATTTGTTATCGAAGTTCACCCAAACCTGGGCTACGTCTCCGCGCAGAGGCACTCTGCGAATCCACTAAATTTCGGAAAAAGTTGGAATACAACGACGATCTTCTCTCAAGATCGGGGCACAAAGAGATTGAGAACTCTCATCAAGAAAAAACTCACTTTTTTCTTCTCTCTTTTTCTTGCCTCTCTATTTCCTTTTTCAGCGTCTTGACGGCTAGGGTTTTGCCATCGCTAATATATAGGTATCACTTTTAACCTAAAAGGAAATCTAATAGAAAAGACAAAAAAAAAAACCCCTAAAAACAAATATTTGGCTTTATCTATAACACTAGCACCCATCAACCGCTGCCCAAAAATGATTTGTGAGAAATCCCATTTCAGCTGCTTTTCTTTTCCCAGCATTTCTAGTTATTCTTTTGATCGAGTGGAAAAGTTCCCCAGGCTTTCGATTCGATTCACACGAGAACGATCAGCTAGGCATTTCGATTTTTCAAGGCATTCACTTTCTTTTTCATCAATAATTTAATTTAACATCACGAACTTTGTTACTCCTAACCCGGCTCAAACATCACTTGCCGCGAGAGTACTTGAGCCCTCTATATTACTTATTGGTTTAGATACTTCTCGCACCCCCTTCTTTAGCACATTCAAGATAGTGTCCTTAACCTCTTTTTTATTATTATTTTTATTTTTTTATAAACTGGAGAAACGGACATGGAGAGTCTGCTACTTGGAGGTTCAGGGAAGCTTTATGAACCGGTTGAATCCAGACCTTTGACTTGTATGAGTGATCAAAAACAATTTGCAGCGAGATTAAGAAAAACATATCATTTTTCTTCCGGAAAAAGGAAAATAAAATCTAATGTGAAAAATGTTCTTAGCACAAGTCTCGTTGGTTATACTTTTGCCAAGAGCGAGCACAACAATGAAGGTAATCACAATACCTCGTGTACATAGAAATCAATAGATCAACCATTTAGATGATGAAATAAATATCTGTGATAATAAATTTTCTAAAAATAATAGTAATATTTTCTAATAAAATAAAACTAGAAAATAACCCCACGGGAACATAAGAACTTCATAGAATGCACCACCGGTACATAAAACTTCAAGAGACCACATCATTCTTTTATTCTTGCGGAGGGAATGTTCGTTGTAGTGCGAAGCTACAAGCTTTTCGGGAGGCAATTAAAGACTATGTAAACCACTCGAGAAAACTAACTCTGGGCAGAGAGATTAATTTGAATTTTAATGCGTTAATTCAACAACTTTCGTTAGGTATGAGCACTATTAAGAATGATCTTGGTTCACTTTTTCAAATATCAATACATCGTTAATCATCTTCATTTCAAGAAAGAATAGACGCGTCGATGGTCAACAAATCAACATTTACATCAGATATCTCTTCTTTTTGTTCGATAAAAAATAATAGAGATCAATAAGCTTCTTCTTTTTTCTTTTTCCTTTTTTCTTTTTATATATAGAAAGATAGATTAATTTGAATGTTAATGTGTTGATACAACCACGTTTATCGTTGAGCATGTTGATTCACCAGGAAAAAAGAAAAGAAAAAGGAATTGGAAGTCCGTAATATTTACTATCTTTGTAGTGCATACTTTCCTTTTTCAATGGATGTTTATGAATTATTATAAATCAGAATTTCCTAGATTTAAACTTTTTCCTTCATTAACCTCCCTAAACTTGTTTTTTTCTAAAGATTCTCGTTATCGTGACAAGCCTAACATCGATAAAGCTAACACGTGTTTCTTGCCGCCGGGGCCCCTCTTATGCACAAGGGTAACAGAGGAAAAGTCGTGTGGCAACCTTTTAGAGAGCATTAATCAACGACGGAAAACTCTTCAACACTAACGGCTGCACTTTTGGCCTTTAAATTGTTGTTTCCTCACCAAAGTTCACAAAAAAGTACTCATAGAAATGAAATACTATTTACACAAATATTCCAAATGACACCCCTCCACGCCATCCCACCCGGTCCGAATTATAATCTGGCATCACTATCATCATAGCCTTTTCAGTCCGAGCGGTGCAAGCTGATCATCGTTCACTGTATCGCATTTGCACACCCACTATTCTTGGCCTCCTCATGGTTATCTTCTAGGCCAAACCTGTCAAAATGCTGACACAGTTCGGGCTCAACTCGGGCTCTTCACTTTCGTCCCTCAACAACATCTTTTGTTATGAGCACATGGCACAAGTTCAACACATTCAACTAGGACCATCGTTCAGAGGAATATCAAGTTCGAGTCCGTCAATGTATTCAATTAGAACCACATTCATTTAAGAGTTTAAGTCAATAAGTTATGAGCCAAGTGAGATATATAAAAAGTCAACACCACACCAACTCCATGACTTGAGACTTTTTTAACACAACTCACATATGCATTTCTATAATCTCCCCCTCACATATGGGTTAAGGATTACATCTATCTCCCCCTTCAATTCAATTATCATTCTACATCAACATGTCTCAACCTATATCGCCGACACCCACCTTCATTCTTGGTATATTTCTCTAAACCAAACACTGAAGGCTATCATTGAGACTGCATTGCTACACCACAACGTGTAGGTTGCCCGGAAACTGTGTTGATCATATTCATTCTTTAAAATTCGCCAAACATTAGTAAATATTGGAAGTAGGCCATAATCAACCATTGGCTCTAATACTATTTATTAGGAGCACATAATAAAAATCTAATACTTTTACTCTAACTAATGAGTTATGAACAAACTATGATAAATTTATAACTTTACACCTTGCCAATTCCCTAATGTAGGACTTTTTCAATACAACTCACTCATGTATCTACAAAATTTTCCCTCTCATGTGGGAGCTTGGCATTAGATCTGTTTCCCCTTAATTCAAGTATTCGTCTACACGAACATGCCTTTACTTAAATCTCCACCACAATCTTCATCACTAGTTTCCTTCTCCATACCAGACCACGAAGGCTATCATCAAGATCGCCTTGCTGCACAACAATGCATAGGCTGCTCATACACCACATTAGTTGTATTCATTCTTTGAGATATTCACCAAACAACGATACACTTTCAGGGGAAATACTCATTGTCTTGCAATGCTACAAGCTTTTTAATAGGTCATTCAAGCCTATTTAAAGCCACTCGAGAAAACTTTGAGTAGAGATTTCATAGCAAAAGTTAACAATGTTTCATTTTTTATTGACAACAGACCACTTTCTATTAGCATGGAAAATCAATTAGATTAGGCTATGTTTGTTTCGCAAAAAATATGATTGGGAAAATATTTATCTAAAAAAAATTGCTTGGATTGCTAACAAAATCAAACGGACAATTTTTTTTTTTTTCATAAATAGATATGTTGGAGAAATCTTTCCAGTATATTTTGAAGCTGTCAAAACGTTTCTTTCAGTCTAAGTCTGGATGTTCGGAGACCGTCAGTTTAAAGTCTGAAGACTTTGTTCTCTCGAGACTCAAGACTCAAGACCCAAGACTCAAGACTCAAGACTCAAGACTCAAGACTCAAGACTCAAGACTTAAGTCTATTCTCACTGACAGTCTTTCTAATCCAGTGACGAAGGAAATCTAAAGCCGAGGTATATGGTTGAGGATTCGATCCATTTCTCTGGAATAGATTCTTTGGTTGGATAATCATTTCGGATTCTTTAATTCTTATCTAAGATCGATTGAAGATCCGATGGTCGACGAAATAATCTTGGAATGTTCTATTCATGGAAACCAAGATCCCGATTGTATGGGCGAACAGGATTGATGGGCTATCATCGATTCCTTAAATAGCTCGGATGATCTTCTTGATTGATTCCGTCAACGGGTAGATTGGAGGAATTCCTTTGGTAAGTGCCAACGGCTATGATGGCATAAAGGAGTATAAAAGGAAGACGTTCTAGTTGTTTTAAGTGTGTGATCGATAGAGAAATTCCGTACGAAGAACCTTGATTGTTAGTTGAGACTGTTCGAGCGAAATTGTATACACAGAGAGTGTTTATATTTGGTGACACCTTGAGCGAGTGTGGTAGATCATCTACATCTAGAATTCAAGGAAGATCAACACTTTAACAGCTCTTTGATTATAGTGGAATCCAGCCAATCGGCTGTCGGTCGAGAAAAGTGGACGTAGGCTTGGATCAAGCCGAACCACTATAAACCGCGTGTTTAATTCTCTCTTTCCTTGCTCAGTCTTACATTGATTATTACTCTTTGCAAATCCTTCAACTGTCTAAGTATTGCGCAAGTATACAGAAATTATCAAGAAAAATCTTTGTATACCTATTCACCCCCCTCTAGGTACTCATACTAGCAATTTCAATTGGTATCAGAGCCCGTGTTCTTACTTTGTTTGAAGTGTTTTACTTCAGAGTAAAAGATCCATGGCTAGTATGCTAGCACCAGGGCTGATGGAAGGGCAAAGCAATGCCCTGGACCACCCTACTTTGACGGAAATGATTACAACATCTAGGAAGAACAAGATGAAAGCTTTCCTACGATCCAAGGATCCTCGAAATGGGATGTTGTGGAAAGAGGAATCACTCCTGCTGTTGCATCGTCTACGAAAGAGGGAAAGAAACTGTTGAAGCCGCGGAATGCCTCGGGAAGAAATAAACAAGAGACAAGCACTCGATGCAAAAGCAATTTACTCTTTATATTGTGCTTTATCTCCAACCGAATATAACAGAATATCTTCTTGTGTTACGGCAAAAGAAGTATGGGATAGATTACATATCACCTATGAAGGAACAGATCGAGTGAAGGAGACTAGAATCAATATTCTCCTCGGTCAATATGAAGCCTTCAAAATGAAACCAGGAGAATCTCAGAATCGACATGTTTAGTCGTTTTACGAGATATTGTCAATGGTCTTGAGAACCAAGGACAAAAAATTTCTGATCCCATGAAGGTGAACAAGCTTCTCGTGGACTCTCCAAGGATTGGAATCATATAAAGACTTCAATAAGAGAGACGCAAAGAATCATGCCATTATCTAGACGAGCTAATTGGAACTCTTCGGTCTTACGAAGTGGAACGAATTAATGAAGACGAAGATCCAAGAGGTAAGAAATCTATTGCACTAAAATCAAATGATGATTCGATGATGCAGATTCCTGAAGATGATATGGATGATGAGGAGCTCGCCCTCATGATAAGAAGATTCAAGAAACTGAATAGAAAAGGCAGAAGGTTCAATCCAAAGAAACAAAGTTTTCGAGAGACAAAGACCAAGTCGTTGATGATGAGGAACCAAACGAGATGTAGTTTGCTTCGAATGTAAGAAGAAGGGACACATCGGACCAAACTGTCCTCTTCCTCGAAAAAGAAAAGAGGAAAAGCCGAGAAGTTTCGAAAGGCTCTCAAAGCCGAAACACAGGAGTGATACGTAATGTGAAGAAAGTGATAATGAATATGCCAACATATGTTTGATGGCACAATCGACTTAGACTCGGATTCGGATCGACTCGAACAGTGAATTTGAGGTAAGTGATTTTAAAATTCCTGTCAAAGTCTCTAAATATATTGATGAACCGTGTTTCGGTCTTAAGACTTCTCTCAAAAAAAGGATTTCCGAACTTAAAAAGGAAAACTCAATTCGAAACAAAAGGAAGTTACTTTAGAAGAGAAAGTTAAAAGTCTAGACCTAAATGTTTCTGCTCTTAAAGAAAAAGAAGATGATCTTTTGAAAGAAAATGTTTTCTTAAAAACGGACTTATCAAATATTTCAAAGAAGTTTTCGATAGGGTCGGAAAAACTTGAAAAAGTTCTTTCAGTCAAAGACCTTACTTTAATAAGTCTGGTCTAGGTATGACAACGGAAACAATCCCCTTGATTGATTTTCCAAAAGTAAAAGAAAGAATTAAGAAAAGACCGTCAAAAGAGGCTTACAAAAATCATTTCAAGAAAGTCTTTGTAAAGTCTCGTAGGTCGAAATGCTCTAAGATGTTCAAAATGTAATCAATATCATTTTGAAAAAGACTGTCCTATGGTTTGGAAACCTGTTAAGAAAGTATGGCCTAATAATGCTTATCCTACTAACATCAAAGGACCCAAGAAAATTTGGGTACCAAAGAAAGCTTGAGACTCTCTTTTGAATGCGAGTCTCCGTCAAGAAAAAGATAAAATGGTATCTTGACAGCGGATGCTCAAGACACATGACAGAGACTCAAAGTGCTTCGTAAAGCTTGTTCAAGTAAACGGTGGAAATGTTTCATTTGGAGGAAACGGCAAAGGAAGCATCGTGGGATTTGGAACCCTTATTGAAAATTGGAAATCTCACAATAAGCAATGTTTCTCTAGTAGAAGGACTCAACTATAACCTTCTCAAGATTAGCCAACCGTGTGATACGGTTTCAAGATCTCCTTTCAAGAAGGAATTTGCTATGGAATTAGTAAAGACTCTCTTGAGTCTTTCATGGGTCGAAGACATGGAAACATCTATCTCTTAGACATGAAGTTGAATGAATCACAATGTCTAATTTCAATCCAAGATGAAGCAAGCTTATGGCACAGAAAGCTTGGCCATGTCAATATGAAGCAATTAGCCAAAATCTCATCAAAGCAGCTTGTTCGAGGTCTACCCAAATTACCATATCAAAAGTCCGATCCATGCACTCCCTGTGTTCTGGGAAAACAGGTAAGAAATTCATTTAAGCCAATAAATCATGTCTCTACTAATCATGTACTACAGTTGCTGCATATGGATCTCTTCGGACCAACCAGAACTCAGAGTATTGGAGGAACAAGATGAACGAAGAAGGAAAAGTCGTACGGAATAAAGCAAGACTCGTGGCCAAAGGATATACGCAAGAAGAAGGAATAGACTATGACGAGACTTACGCACCAGTAGCAAGGTTAGAAGCTATTCGTCTATTACTTGCATTTGCTTGTTACAAAAATTTCAGGTTATTTCAAATGGATGTCAAAAGTGCTTTCCTAAATGGATTTATCCAAGAGGAAGTTTATGTGGAACAACCGCCTGGATTTGAAGACCCAAAGAAGCCGGACTCGGTCTTCGGGGAAAAAAAGGCTCTATGGTCTAAAGCAAGCTCCTCGAGCTTGGTACGACAGACTAAGTAAGTTCTTATTACGTAACGGATTTGTCAAAGGTAAAGTAGATACTACTCGTTCATCAAAAAGGAAAACAAAAGTTTCTTACTCGTTCAAATATATGTTGATGACATTATTTTTGGATCATCTAATGAAAGTCTTTGCAAGAAATTTTCTAAGTCTATGCGGGATGAGTTTGAAATGAGTATGATGGGGGAATTAACATTCTTTCTTGGCCTTCAAATAAAGCAATTGAAGGAAGGAACTTTTATCTTCCAAGAAAAATATGCTAATGATCTTGTCAAAAGATTTGGATTGGAAAATTGCAAGAAGACGACATACCAATGTCAAGTTCCTTGAAGATAGACAAAGATGAAGAAGGGAAGAAAGTTGATCAAAAGCTGTATAGAAGCATGATCGGTTCACTTCTTTATCTTACTGCTTCTAGACCTGATATTTTGTTGAGTGTTTGCATCTGTGCTAGGTTTCAATCAGATCCTAGAGAATCACATCTCATTGCCGTGAAACGTATTATCAAATACGTTGCCTCATCTTCAAGCATCGGTCTTTGGTATCCAAAGAGGGAGACTTTAATCTTCTAGGATACTCGGATGCGAATCTGGCCGGTTGCGAGTCGATAGAAAGAGCACTTCGGAACTTGTCAACGCTTGGAAACAGGGCGGTGTCTTGGTTTTCAAGAAAGCAAAGCACCGTAGCTCTCTCAACGACGAAGCGAGTATGTAGCTCTTGGAAGCTGCTGTTCGCAAATTCTATGGATAAAACAACAGCTACAAGACTTTGGCATTGAAGACTCATGCACGAAATCGATGTGACAACACCGTAACGATCAATCTCACCAAAAATCCAATCCTTCATTCAAGAGCAAAGCATATTGAGATTCGACATCACTTTATTAGAGATCATATTCAAAATGGAGAAATCTCGATTCAATTTGTTGATTCAAAGAGTCAACTAGCGGATATATTCACAAAGCCTTTGGAGAAAAATCAATTCGACGTTATCCGTACAAGACTCAACATTTTGAAGCTTGAAGAAGTTAAAGTCTAGAGACTCACCAACTCTAAGACTCTGATTTCTCAGACTTTAAATCATGAGACTCAAACATTCATGGCTAAAGACTGTAAGTTGTTATTTCATCTAAAAGGTACGAATTCTTGTTTAGTTATTTTATCTAAATTTGAAAAGGTACGATCTTTCGTTCGATTATAATCCGTGTGAAATTCGAAATCTTGTCTTTTTAAAAGGGATTAATTTTAGGAGTTATTGATTTTGAAAAGAAGTGTTCGTACACTTTCCTTGTACCGATTGAACTTCCTTTTTAAAAGCTGAGTTATATATATACAGTTTCTCTTCGCCCAATCTTCAAAACCCTAAAAGGCACTCTCCTCCCGATACTGTTTTTCTACTTCTTGTTCGTCGACGAGAAAGAAGTCATTTTTCTTGGGAAAAGCAAGTGAAGGAATCTTCAATAGACAAAGAAAGATGTCGTCTTCGAGGAAATCATCAAGAATCGCAAGCAGGGGACCACAAAGAATGGAGAAGGGACCAACTCACTTCGATCTTACTGAGGAAGAAGACTTATCAAGTCAGCGACAAAGTCCGATTCGCTCTCCTCCACGTCATTCAACACCTCCCGCCCCCACAAGGTGGAAGTCAATATCTGGAAGAAGAGTTAATCGAGGAAGCCGACCCAATGAAGAGTCCAAAGACCCTCCTTTATCTATAAGCTTTATCGTGCGTTGAAAAGCTCTGGTTCTTCATTAAAATATATAGATGACTTCCTTAAGGACAAAAATTATGGGAATGAGTATCTTTTTCTAGGAAAATGGAAGAATTGGGAGTTGCTCCTAAAGGAAGGGCGGAGGAGGCTCTTGCAAACATTCCCGGTGACCCTCGTTTGCCGGGACAAAATCTGATTGACGGGAACGATGATGACAAAATGTTCCTTGAATTTAAACCTAGAATGGGTGTGGCAGAAAAGGTGAAAGGAAATCGGATGGATTTGTTTAAATCCTAGGATCAAGAGAAAGTGTATTTCAGGCTGTTGAAAAGAGGGGTGATAAACCCTAGAAGTGTTGATTTTGACTTCCTGGACACCATCAACATGAACGTAAGAGAGAAGTTGAATTTGCTTCAACTTGAGACTTTTTGCTCTGACTCTACGGACGGGTATGCTCAACTGACCGCTTATTCTGAGCTTTTTGGATGCGAATAGAATTTCATTCAGTGTTCGAGACAAAGTCTACGTGGTAGATGTGAATATGTTGGCGGACATAGTTGGAGTTGAACGGGGACGCTATCTCCCAATCAAAGTCTCACCTGCTCGTACTACTCTGAATCTTGTCAAAGATATGGATGCAGAGAAGAAAATTACCTACTCGAGGATGAAGGCCATCAACATCGTGCTTCATAAGATTGTGATCAAGCTGTCTCGGACCCGAAGTCTACATCAAAGACTTCGTGTCTCTTTCTCAAGCAAAATTGATGTACGCGATCAACTCGGGACGGAAGTTTTCTCTCCGCACACTATTCTCTTCCATATGTACGAGCAATGTCAAAAGACAAAGGACAATTGCCTTATCCTGGTCTCCGTGACCAAGATCTTCGACACATGAACATTGAACCGCCACATACATTTTGTGTTCAACCGTGTGATAAGATGGTGGTAGGGTTGAAAATGTTAATGAAGATGCGTCGCAAGAACTCTCCAAGGCAATGGAGAAATTCAAAGTGAAAACTCCAGTTCAGTCTGCCTCAAAGAGAAAAGGAAAGGAGGCCATTGGTGCTCCATCGAAAAAGAAGAAAAGAACTCTCATCCTGGAGGATGAAGATGAAGATGAAAATGATGAAGATCCTTCTATCCATCCACTGACAAGAACCAGACGTTCTGTGTCTCAATCGACAGAACTTCAGCAAAGCAGAGAAGAAGAAGAGCAAAACAGAGAAGAAGAAGAACAGAGAGAGAAGGAGAGAGAAGTTGAAGAAGAAGGAGAAAAAGAAAAGTCTGCGGATGAATCTGGAGAGAAGGGAAATCAAGAGAATGATCATCACTCTTCCTCTTTCGATGTCCTAGAGACAGGGGGAGTTAGCGAGCAAGAGAGGTCTACACCTCATGCTTGCTGCGTTGAAGATCTAAGACAATCTCCAGAAGACCCAGAAGAAGTTCAGGTCTCTCAATTGCCTGAAGAAGGTCACGATACGTCAGAACCAAATCTGCAAGACTTAACAGAAGCGCCATCGCCTGCATACACAACTTCTGAGAAAGCCAATGCTAGTACACAGACGGAAGATTCTGCAGATTTTCGTCGTATCATGGATATTCTTCTGGAAATGCGTGGCCAGATATATGCTCTGGACTGTGAAATCCAAGCCTTGAAGAATGCTGGACAAGCATCTTCGATCTCTGGAGGATAAATTCAAAGACCTCGCTACGCAACTTCAAGCCAATGCTAAGGGAGAAGAGGTAGCTCAACCGAGAGAAGACACGAAGAAGCTCGAAGGAGTAGTCCAGTCCATTGGGGATTTCCGGATCGTGCGCATTCCCAAGCGAGACATGACTCCTTTCTCACCCTTTTTAATGCTGACAAAAAGGGGGAGAACCAATTTGAACCAACAACTATCTTTTAAAATTTTTTTGTGATTATGTTCATTTTTGAGTATGACTTGAGAACTTGAACTTGGGTGTGTGAATTTGACTGAATTGACTGTGGATTGTGATGCTTGACTAGTTGCATTTATTCAAGTATTGTTATATGGTGTTTCTCATGAAAGACTAACCAATTTTCTGTGGATGCAGAGTCTGGTTGTTTTATTAATCTTTATGAGTTAGCCATATTGCTTGAGAAATGTTTTTGCGAGTCAAAGTTGTTCAAATCTACAAGAAAGTTTTGTCACCATAAAAAAGGGGGAGATTGTTGGAGAAATCTTTCCAAAGTATATTTTGAAGCTGTCAAAAACGTTTCTTTCGATCTAAGTCTGGATGTTCGGAGATCGTCGGTTTAAAAGTCCGAAGACTTTGTTCTCTCGAGACTCAAGACTCAAGACCCAAGACTCAAGACTCAAGACTCAAGACTTAAGACTCAAGACTCAAGACTTAAGTCTATTCTCACCGACGCTCTTTCTAATCCAAGTGGACGAAGGAAATCTAAAGCCGAGGTATATGGTTGAGGATTCGATCCATTTCTCTCGGAATAGATTCTTTGGTTGGATAATCATTTCGGATTCTTTAATTCTTATCTAAGATCGATTGAAGATCCGATGGTCGACGAAATAATCTTGGAATGTTCTATTCATGGAAACCAAGATCCCGATTGTATGGGCGAACAGGATTGATGGGCTATCATCGATTCCTTAAATAGCTCGGATGATCTTCTTGATTGATTCCGTCCAACGGGTAGATTGGAGGAATTCCTTTGGTAAGTGCCAACGGCTATGATGGCATAAAGGAGTATAAAAGGAAGACGTTCTAGTTGTTTTAAGTGTGTGATCGATAGAGAAATTCCAGAGTCTGAAGAACCTTGATTGTTAGTTGAGACTGTTCGAGCGAAATTGTATACACAGAGAGTGTTTATATTTGGTGACACCTTGAGCGAGTGTGGTAGATCATCTACATCTAGAATTCAAGGAAGATCAACACTTTATAACAGCTCTTTGATTATAGTGGAATCCAGCCAATCGGCATCGGTGCGAAAGAGTGGACGTAGGCTTAGATCAAGCCGAACCACTATAAACCGCGTGTTTAATTCTCTCTTTCCTTGCTCGGTCTTACATTGATTATTACTCTTTGCAAATCCTTCAACTGTCTAAGTATTGCGCAAGTATACATAAATTATCAAGAAAAATATTTGTATACCTATTCACCCCCCTCTAGGTACTCATACTAGCAATTTCAAGATAAAGATCTAAATATCTCAACAAGTTCGTTCAAATTAATTAATAATGTTATTCTAGAAAACAATTGATGATAAACCCGCGCATCCTGGCTATAGTGGTAGTTCATTAAGATAAATCTATTGACTGTATATCTTAATCTTAAGACTAGTTCCAAAGAAACAATTGTCCGCACGACATTGAACCACCTCTTCAAGCCATTCCGATCAAACGATTGTTATATAATTACATTCGTCAAAGTCTGTTAATGAATCAATGATAACCAACACAAAGAGATGCATAATCCAGGCATTTAAGGCTTCGCTTGCTTTGCAAAAAGTTAATGATTTAGAAAATATTTTCCTTAAAATGATCGTATGTATCGTTTATAAAAATGAATTAAAGGAAAATATTCTCATCGTTCATGAAATTGTTTAAACATAAATTATTGTCAATAATGAAATTTTTTTCCTTGGCTAATTATTTTAAATAATACAAACAATCATTTTCAATTTTTTTTTTAAATCGTTTATTTTCTTTGAAACAAACGAAGCCTAAAATTGTGTTTATGCCTTTTAAAAGCCCAAATATTTAATCTAGGCTCACGGTAAAATGACGAAAGCATGAACTCAACGGAAAGAATCCGTAAAGTCGATAGACCAATAAATCTACCCGGCAACAGTGTAGGAAATAGACCATATGTGTTTCTTGTGGAAGAATTCTCAACCCCAGTGCACTCCAATTCAACCCTTCTGTTTTTTAATGAATAAAAGCGACAACCCCCTACCTTTTTTGTGATTATAAGAGCGAAGGTGCCTGCTTATCCTGTCTGACGGGGCAATGCTTATCGGTCGATTCATTGCCTGCCTCTACAACGCTCGCTAGTCATTTTGGCCCCTGTAATAAGTTGCTGTGTCCGAATAACACTCCACACAAAAATATGTTTAGAATAAGAATATTCACTCGACACAACAATTTGCAAATGAGAGCCCTCCACCCCATCGAACCCCCAGCGGCTAATAATCCGGCATCCCCAGGGCCACCACAGTCTGGCCGGTACAAGCTGATCATCTGCCGCTGCATCATGTATGCCGTGCTCGCTATTCTCGGCCTCCTCATGGTCATCTTCCTGGCCATACCTGCTGGAATGCCTCCGAAGTTCAGGCTCAACCCAGGCTCTTCCCTTTCATCCCTCAACATCTCCACCTCCCATGTCACCGCTCAATGGAACATCGCTCTCTCCGTCAAGAACCCCAGTCCCTTCATCACTATCAAGTACACTCACATGAAGCTCCTCTTGAGTTTCCAAGGCCGACTCGCTCTCTCTCATCCCTCCCTTGTTCCTGCCTTCACTCAGGGCCCCCGCAACATCACCATAGTCCAATCCGAGGCCCTGTCAACACTGGCAGTCGTCAATGACTCAAACGTGAAGGTCCTGGTGAGCATGTTGAAGGGCGGGGTGGTGTCCATTGACGTGGTGGCAAAAGCCAAGCGGAGGCTGCACTTGGGCCCATGGTGGGTGGCCGTGTTCGACGCGTGTGTCTCGTGCATGAATGCGACCTTCACGGCTCCAACTGAAGGCGAGGCCAGCGGTGATTGGATGATCCTTGGAGGCACCCTGAGCTGCAAGCCCGACATCATCACTCGGTTATGGTGAGAAAATATAAGTTCCTGCCTAGGTTATTATTACTATCATCGTGAAAGTTGTTTGTTCATCAATGAAGTTGACGATAGCTTAGAGAGAGTGAGAGTTACTACGGCTACTCGCCGTCCCTTACTCTCACTCCAACCTAATTATATCATATTTACCTGCGGGAGCAACCAAATTAGCTTTGGGCCAAGTATGCCAAAGTGCTCTGATCCCGTTCTGGTGGGTCTTCATGGCGCCCTTGATCCGGCCAATTGCTGGGACAAGTCGACGAGTGAGGATAACACGAGTCCGACTGTCAACAACTTGATCTCAGATGTTGAACTCAGTGTTTTGACGGTGCTGACACGAGGCAATGCCGAGAGAGCAAGGAGGGTAGGGTAGAAAAAGACCGGTTGTGGCCGTGGCAGTGGCAACTTACAGCGGCCCGGCTATGACTTCACTGGACTGTAGGTGGCAAGCTACAGTCACAAAACTATACTTTTTCCCGAATAACTTGTCAGGAAGACGCTCCATGATGCCATGGTTCTTTGGAGGAGAAACGGATCAAGAGAGAGAAAGGAGGACGTAGAGGAGGGTCGAAGATTGAAAATATAGTATCCGGTGTTTTCTCCTAAATGAGATGTGATGGTAGATGGCATGTTTGCCGGAGGGTAAACAATAGCATGAATTGACGATAGGCCCTCGCATCAATTCAATTGCCCGCATCCTGTGCAAGGAGCTAAGAAAACTTTGTGAAACATGGTGACTACTTCTGTAGTATTAAACGCTTAATTTAGGTTAACTTTTTTTTTTTTTTGGGTAGCTTTTGCATTAACAGCTAAGTTGGCCTGCTTATTCTATTGATACGAACAAGGTTTGATTCTCACCACCGTATGTTTTTATTTTCTTTTTTCAGATGGCTTCTACAAATTTGGGCATCTGTTGGAGGTTTCTTTCCTAGCCTATTACTTTGGCAAATACGATAACTATTGGAGCCTCTCAGTCTCATTGCTGTTGTTTGTTTATGTCATATTTCTCTTCAAAATATGTATGCTCTAGATATTTGAATCTTTGACCTACCGTCGAAGAAATAGTTTGTGCTTTACACGTCTCTAATATTTGAGGTTTTGCAAGTTTTCCCTTAACTTGGTTTCTGATCATGCATATGCATGCAATCATATTGCATTGCTCTTTCAGTTGCGAAAGAGGCGACAGAGCCGGCCTCAAAGAATTAACTGAGTAGAGTTGAAAAACTTGTTGACTTGAATGCTTGTAGATCCTGTCCGTCCGCGTTTGCCACTAAAAGTAATCTTGAGATTCATTCATGTCACTCTGTCGTGAAGCCTTGTCTGACATGTATGGACATGATCTATCACGTGCATTTGTGGAGATTAGTCGAGAAAAAAGAGTTTGCTAAAATGAGGATGCTTAGGGTAAGATTATTGTCTTCTGCTCTTTTGAGGCTCTAGACCCAGACCAAGCACGGAGTTGGGTGGCTTTGTCAAAGAGGCTGAAAATGGAGGCTGGTGGCTGACCCAAGCGGTCGGTCGAGCAATTCTTCTCCGACCGCTAGGCTCGTTTCAAAACTCACCATTGCCTCTCCATGCTTATGCAAAAGGCAACCAAAAATGACCAAGCCCGCAAGGTTTCCCATAATTTGGCAATAACAAGGAGAAGATTACGATGGAGAACAGCCCAATTTTAAGCATGCTTCCCCTTCCAAAGCAGCGGCTCTTCCAGAGCTACACCAACCTGCTTAACGGAAAACCCTAGGATCGTTGACGACTGATGCTAGTTACATTCTAGACAAATTTGACGCGCTCAGAGTCCTCGATCTCCCCTCTTCTTTTTCCAAGAGCGTTATCAACTGAGACAAAACTTTATCAAGCATTATTACTTTTCTTCTCTACCAAGGCTAAAAATTAATGGAAACATTACTTTTATCACATGGAGATTGTTAAAGAGACAAAAACAAAGATTAAAAACACAGAACAAAGAAGCTGATAGAAGCAGAGAAGCAGAGCAAACTCGAAGTAAAGCTGAAAGATGAGCTGGCAAGCTATAAAGAAGTTGAAGAAACAAAAGCTAACCTGGTGATCCGTAGAAAAGCTGAGTTGGCAATCCTTGTGAACCAGGAACAGAAGTTGATCAAGCTACTGAAGGAGCTGCACGTGTGTCAAGATTAATCGTTCTGTTACTAAAGTTGTTAATTTTGTTTGTTGAGCTTTAGTATAAAAGGGATTGAAGAAAACTGTTGTTAACGATGATTGATTCCTCCAAAAACCAAAATCACTCTGTTCTCTGAATTCTCTCTCTCGGTTGTTCTCAAGTACTCTCTGTATTTTCATTCTTCTTCATATAGTAAAACCTTGTAAGGTTGAACAAGAAGAAAGGCTGAAAGAAATGTTCGATTGATGTATAGCAAATGATTGTTCAGCAACTACAGAGTACAGAATTCTCTCATATACAGGTTATCTTCTAGATTCTGTTTCTTCTCAGAGATCGCATGCGTCTAGAATATTCACCCTTAAGCATAGTTTGGTGATGAATGCGATGGTTGAACCCTCCCTTAAAATCAACATTTGGATGACATACACGGCTAAGATGCACAGAAAATCTTTTATCCGTGTTCCACATGTATAAAGTGACCACCGCTACCTTTCATGTCATCCCATAATAATAGCATACGAACAAAAAAGTGCTTCTTTGGAAATGACGATCAACGCCTCCAGTGGGAACAAAAGATGGCTTTGTATACATTAGCAATATTTGCTTGACCAAGACTCCACAACTTGACCTGAATTTGTCCATGCTTCACGTCCATCTTTCTACCCGGAAACAATTGCTTAAACGACCTTCCACACCCACTTGAATGTAATAGGAAACCCTCACATTTTTTTCATTGATAATCCTCGAAAAAGTTATCGTCTTTTGGAAATAAAAACTTCTCGATATGCCTAGGTGATGCATCTTTTAGAAAACTCAATGGGGACAGAAATGAGTTTCTTTTGGTTAAAATAACAAACCATTTAAAAGACCTTCGACTAGTTCTAAAAATTGCCAAGGTGGATGATGGCAAGAAAGAGCTCACATTATTACAACATGCAAGCCTATCGCAATTTGTCCCAAAATCTTAATGCAAAATCTGGTGAGACGGAAATTCAAAATGTGACATTTATATGAACAAATTCAAGCCACCTTTTATTACTACTTTTATTGGGAGAGGACGTGTTTTGACTGTTCTACCAGTGGAACATATGCAATATCATTGCAGGATTGGTTGATTGAATAAATTAATCTAGGATTAGAATTGACTCTTCAGATTTGATTTCATTCTTTAGATCAGCATAGAATATTCTCTTTCAATTTATTATTCATACTTTGTATTAAATAAAGAATATTGTACATGTGATCAACACGTGATAAGAGAAATACAAAAAGGTCTCTTCCTTCATCCGTTCTTTCTCTTCTTTTTCGTTTTCTGACATGGTATAAGAGCACCATTTCCTGGCCTAGCTTCTGCACCTTTGTTGCTATTTTTCTCACTCCATCCAAGTCTTTGTTGCGACCTTCCCAAAGGTGAATTACCTAAAGAAGGCATGGATTATTAAGTCTAAAGACTTAGCACGAACTCTCCCGAGTCCTACCAATCGTAACTTGACATTAAAAATTAATCCATTTAAACATGTAATTTTACTCAATTTGAAGCCGCCACTAATTAAGTAAGGTTGATTAGAAACCCAAATAAAGTATGGGAGAATACTTTACTTTTACGAACCAGAGATTCAATAGGTCCAAGACATGGTTACGCTATATCAATCTAATGCCCTTTCGGTACATTTTCATTTTAATTTAAAAAATATTTTGCAAGTAGTCTTGATTAATTTTAACATAAGCCACTAACATGCAAAGGGTGGTCATGCAAGTACACAACCAATAAAATAACATTCAATAAACCGAAGTGATGAATTGTAAGAAATTATAACTAAACTTAAGCAAAACAAACTACAACTTTATTAAGGTTTATTCTTTTTTTTAAAAAAAAAAACTTACAAAATGATGATTAAAAATGCATGCTCTAAGCATGATTTCTAAATGACAAGACACCTAATTTTTTTATTTTTTTAAAATGTTGATTATATGCAATCTTAATCTATTTTTTTTTTTTTTTTTGGGTAAAGATCTTAATCTAAATTTAATATGCATGATTTTTAATTTAATGACACGTGAGATGTAATTTATATGACATAACTTGAACCATCACAATATGCATGCAAACTAATTTACATGATCCTAAATACACATGTGCTACATGATACGGGACGAATGACATGGTAATTCTATAAGCATGTATGTTCCTTTCATGATTTTTCTTTATAAAATAATGCAACTCCAATAAATTCTCTCTCTCTCTCTCTCTCTCTCTCTCTCTCTCTCTCTCTCTCTCTATATATATATATATATATATATATGTGTGTGTGTGTGTGTGTGTGTGTGTGTGTGTAGGTTGCATGAAATAGCAATGACACGAAATAGGATTAATTATGAATTAATCCTATTAATTAACTAGGCAAGTGACCGCCACTAATTAATTAGGATTGATTAGATACCCAAGTAAAGATATAATTTATATGACATAACTTGAACCATCACAATATGCATGCAAACTAATTTACATGATCCTAAATATACATGTGCTACATGATACGGGATGAATGACGTGGTAATTCTATAAGCATGTATGTTCCTTTTATGATTTTTCTTTATAAAATAATGCAACTTCGATAAACTCTCTCTCTCTCTCTCTCTCTATTTTTTTTTTTTATATGCAACCTACATGAAATAGCAATGACATGAAATAGGATTAATTATGAATTAATCCTATTAATTAACCAGGCAAGTGACTGCCACTAATCAATTAGGGTTAATTAGAAACCCAAGTAAAGTATGGGAGAATACTTTACTTTTACGAATCAAAGATTCAATAGGTCCAAAGATATAGTTATACTATATTGATCTAATGTCCTTTCGGTACATTTTCATTTTAATTAAAAAAATATTTTGCAAGCAGTCTTGGTTAATTTTAACATAAGCCACTAACATGCAAAGGGTGGTCATGTAAGTGCACAACCAATAAAATAACATTCAATAAACCAAAGTGATGAATTGTAAGAAATTATAACTAAACTTAAGTAGAACAAACTACAACTTTATTAAGGTTTATTCTTAAAAAAAAAAAACTTACGTAATGATGATTAAAAATGTATGCCCTAAACATGATTTCTAAATGACAAGGCACCTAATTTTTTTCTTTTTTTTGAAATGTTGATTATATGCAATCTTAATCTAAATTTAATATACATGATTTTTACTTTAATGACATGTGAGATGTAATTTATATGACATAACTTGAACCATCACAATATGCGTGCAAACTAATTTACATGATCCTAAATATAAATGTGCTACATGATACAGGACGAATGACGTGGTAATTCTATAAGCATGTAACATCCTTTTATGATTTTTCTTTATAAAATAATGCAACTCCAATAAATTCTCTCTCTTTTTTTTTTTTTATATGCAACCTACATGAAATAGAAATGACATAAAATAGGATTAATTATGAATTAATCCTATTAATTAACCAGGCAAGTGACCTTTGTGTTTTCCCTTTTAAATAGATATTAAAAAAAAAATAACACGGCTTAATAACTTGCATTGAAAAGAAAGTGACCTAACGATGCAATTCTAATCTTTTGGCATTTTCTTCTTTTCTTCTTTTCATTTTTTGTTTGGGGAAAAAGGTCCCTTTATTCATAAAGAAGACGATCTAGACTACATAACGCATCGAACCCTAAACTTTTCGCACTGCTAAAAGGACGGCGGTGCTCCAAGACACCACCACAGGATCACCCACGAAACCCATATCCGATCCAACGAAAAATACGACCCCATCCCATCCGAAACTGAACTATATACATCATTAATAATACATGAAAAACAATAATTAATTATGATCTGATTGCATTACAAGAGTAATAAGACAATGAACATGTGACTCATTAACTAATGTGAAACATATGACATGCATACTATGAAATCTACATGACTTAAGTAACATTTTTATTTGGTTTTTGTTTTATTAAAGAAAACTCTATACTATCCTGACTCCATAAGGATTTTAAAGATCACATGCATTGCTTTAAACATGAATTATGTATGCGCCTAAGTTCTAGATATCAAATATGATGCAATGTGTATGTAATGATTAATTAATCAAATGACACATCGAAATATATGTCTTATTGATAATCCATCAATACAAGTCAATGAGACATTATCTTATTGCGAATCAATTACGCAAAGCAATCCATAGATTTGCCATGAAAAGTCAAAATAATGAAAAATCTACACCGACATCTCGCAGCTCAATATTCTTGATTATTATGACTTAACATGACAAATTTCCTAATCAGATAATGATTAAATAAATCAAAACAAATCAAGTCAGAATCAAAAACTATGAAACCGAATATTTGAACTAAATTTAGTCTAACCTAGTCCACGGCACGGCTTTCTCGAGGGGGCAGCGGCAAGGCTTGCAGACCGACAAATGAGGTATGACTGAGAATTCATCGGCGTTCGATGAGTAACCGGTGATTAAAAGTTGGTGGTCTAAGGACAATTCCACCACCGTGAGGCCCATCCAATGGATCAAAAACCTACACAGGAAAAATCAACCTCCGCGCTGATGGACTGATTCGGATGAAGGATGGAGCGAAAACTCATCGGGAAGCAACAATCGTCTTGGAGCGGCAGGCGTAGGCGGGGAGCAGCACCGGCATCAAAATCGTGACAAGTAGCGAGGAGCCCGCAAGATGTGGGCTTCGCACGAGCAATATAGCGGCGACATGGGACAAAATCACGAGGGAGGTAGCAGCTATGGTGGTGCTCGACAGTTGGCGAAATAGCAAGGCAGGGTCATCAGGGATCTCAGCCGTGACTCTCTCTCTCCCAAGGCTTTTTCCTCCGTTCTCTCCTTTCCTTTTCACTTGTGTCACTTGCGAGCACTCTGCAAATTCCCCATCTCTTTCTTACTTTCTTTCAACGAAGCCTCCCCATGAAACCTCACAGACACTTTTTTCAACATTTTCCTCTTTCAAATGAAAATTCACCAACATTTTGCCGATTCTTCTCTCCCTATAAAACCACACGAACACTTTTTGTCAAATCCTCCCTTTGCACGAAGCTTTGCAGTCTCTATTTATAGAGAAAAAAAGTTTGTTTGCAAGTGGAGATGTTCCAAGATAATTGCATATATTCACTCAACCGACGATTGTCATCTTCCGAAAAGAGAGTATACGCTCAACAAGAAAATGTCACCAAAATCTAAAAAATTTCAAGATCTCCCTCTACAACCAAATTGTTTATTTTACTAATCATTTTTTATCCTCTCTTTTCTATTGTCTATATTTTTTTAGAACAATTTTTTTAAAGAACAAATTTAAATCAAATAAGTTTGCTCCTAAATATTATTATTACCTAAATGTGATGTTATGAAATGCTTAATGTAATTTTGACATTTTTATATGACGAACAAGTAATTAAAATAGTCCAAATTTAGGTGTTGATAGCTGACCCTTCTTTAAAAGAGAGCTTAGAGAGGTCTCCTTCAAAGATAAATGACACCTAAATTTGAACCATGCAAAATGAATGTGCAAATGTTAATACGACGACTCTTTTTTTTTTAAGGAAAGGACTCCACTGAGTTTAATCCCATTTTTAAATGCGAGGTCATGCAATAAAGAATGCAATGCAATGATTTGGTCAGGAACATGGATCTCAATGTGTCTATGCCCATTTTAGAATGTAATGAAATGCAAATGCAAAGAAAAATATGTACCTATCATACTTATTTGGAGATTCAAAAAGCATAATAGGGTACAAAATGATCCCCATGAGACTCGACAAACATCTAGAACTCTCTTCAGATAATTGAAAGACTCAGAGATATTTTTTGAAAAGAAAAAAAAAATTCTTCAGGGATTTGGAATTCTCATCAAATTCCGAAAGAGACCAAACACCTGGAAGTTACATAAGGTATTTGAAGTTTCAAAAATTTGATGTTCACGTCAGACATTTGAAAATCACATCAAATGCTTGAAAGGATAAACGCCTGGAAGTCACATCAAGCGTTTAAAGGTTCAAATATCTAGAATTCATACTGGACATTTGAAAATATTTTATAAATGGGTACCTGGAATTCTCATCAAGTATTCTAAAGATTCAAAAGTGATTAGATGAACTTGGGGCTTCAAAGATGAATCCTTTGGTCTTTGAGGAAAAAATCATTCTTTAGAACTCCATGAAGGTCTATGCATAATGGTCTTATCAAATTTGCACTGGGAAACATTATCATTAAGACAATTTTCACTTATATCGTGGCCTTCTTGAACATGCTAAATGAGACACTTTCAATGTGAAAAGGCTTTTCACTCACTCTCATTTAGGAGGGGTTATTTTTCCCGACCATTGATGTGGGAATATATAAATCACTCAATCTTATCATCATCCTGTTGACAAGAGTTCGGGTTTTCTTGCAAGAGTACGATTTATCAATCTAAGAGGTCTTTACCAAGATCGTGATGTGAACTCAGTTAACAACTTAGCAAAGGAAAATTTGATTGCTCATAAAGGAATATTTTACAATTATCATCTCCAGGTTTACAAGTCAAGAACCCTACAAAATAAGAAAGAAAAAACCTTGCCCGCACTTCTTCAAGCGAATATTATAAACATATAAAGTCCTACATTAATTCAAGTGCTTTGATATGAAGAGACTTTGCAAGGGACGTAACGTAGGCTAGGTTTATGGGTTCAGAAATGAAATGACTCATCAGGCTCAAAGATGTGTATAGATGGGGTGAGAGTTGGTGATCATTCAGGGCTTGTCACTAGTTTTTTCTTTGCCACGAATTGTCTTCTTGACAAATGCCCTTATTGACTTTGAGAGTTTACCACTTGACTCCTTGTAATACAATGATTACTATACTGGGGATCTTTTCTCAACAATTTTTTTTCCAAGTTCTTTTCTTTGATGACAGACATTTGCCTTGCTTTTACTAGGTACGTTGCTTTTTCATGCCTAAAATCTAGAAATGTAGCCCAAATGTTCCCCTGGTCTAAACTTGTGAAACTGTATCTGGCCATATTTGGACTAGGCCCTAGGGCCCAGCCCAGTCCCCAATATATAAAATATAAAAAAAATCAAAAATTGAAAAATGGTTAGAAAAATAGGCCCTGATTACATTGTTCTATTCTACTATTAGATTTAGCTTTATTTCAATTAGTTAAAATACATAGATTAGGGATTTCAGTGATTGGCTTCGATTTGACTTAGCTCATGAGGATAGTCGTCTTGAGACTTAATAATGAGACCATGTATATTTTTTGCCAATTATTTTATTGGGTTTACTTTCTTACACTTTGCTTTTATCATTTTGATTATGATTGTTTACTTTTTCTTGATTACGTACTCATGCATGGACATTGTTTAGTGGCATTGGTTAATAAAATGGTTAAAACTATAGGACACTTAGTTAGCAAATTAATCAAATTGAGGTACTAAAAGGGCACTACATTTCTAGCCAATCTCAATAAACTATATGGGAAGTGAGATATCCCATACCTCTAGTTGCATTGAAAGTGGGATATCCTCCTGTATTTCACTTGATTCATAGCAAGCCCCAATAAACTTGTGGCGACTTCTTCTCATGTAGAGATAAGTGTAGTGCTTGGTGAAGAGATGCTTTGATCAATTGGGTTAGCCATCAGCCTCTATTTTTGGCCTCATTTGAGAAAGCCCCTGACCTTCATATTCGGTCTGGGTCTTGTTGCAAAGTAGCAGGCGGTCTTCTTAATCTAAACAATCATCACTATATTAAACTTTTTTCGCTCAATTGATCTCTATGAATACATATAAAACATCATGTCCATGTGTATTGGGCAAAGCTTCACCAAAGGGTGATGTGCATGGATCCCATTATTAATTAGAGTGGAAGACGCAACAATCAAGACACAGGATTTGCAATCATTCAAATCAAGACGCTTACCTACAAAGTCCATTCTTTGAGGCTGGAGCCTCATTTGCAACGAGAAAAGCAATACAGACTTCAGGATTGCAAGCCAATACACGATGGACATGATAATTTTTTTTAAACAATTTTACTGGTATTTGGAAATCTAAAGCAAGACCACTCTTAATAGTACTTAAGCCTAATGAAGAAAAAAAATTAGGTTTTCTCGCATTATCATTTCACAAATTAAATTTGTCCGCCCAAGGTAATGATGAAGCTAGAGATTTGACAAATCTGAATATATATGTCACACAAGATGATATCATATTCGAGGGATATCTAATGTTTAACTTGAATTGTTGCACTATTAGAGATATAATGCAATAGCAATCATATTTTTCACCTTAGATTGATATATCAATTTCATATAAACTGTCTAGATAAAAAAGAAAAATCATGTTATTGCAAAGTTGAAAATTACTCATGAGAAATTTATTGCCCAATTCATGTGAAAGTTACTTCTTATATTATCCCAAGTAAAATACAGTAACAACGAAAACAAACGAAGGAGTTGTCATAACTTTGGCAACCTAAAATTCCAGCAAAGAAACTTTTTCTTTTTAAATGATTGAATAGTTATCTAAATTATGATGTGTTAATGAAGAGCATATTATTGCTATATAATTCGGTTTTTGGGGAAATGCAAGTTAAAGGGTTTTCTTTTTTCGAAATGCAAATGTCATTCGGTAAGATGTAATTGAAAAATGCATTGAAGCCAAAAATAATAATAATCACATCCCCTCTACGTTGAGATATCCACGAAATTGGCGGCAACTTCCTTGCAAATGCTCAACCCATGGACGTCATAGAAAGCGGCTGAAGCAACGGCCCACAGGGGAATAAAGAAATGTTGCAAAAGACGCTCTTTTAATGTCATAGACGCGGTTTCAATTAGGGAAAAAAAGGTACGACAGATTAAGTGCCTTCATTACAATAAACTAGTAATGTACGTTTAAAGATGTCTCCACGGAAAATGTGAACATGGACAGCAACGTTTCTTATTCGATCCTTGAGATGATGCTTGGGAGGCCCCATGGCGTCCCTCATGTTCAACCTGCCCTTCGGGCTTTGGCGCGAGTCACTTCCAACTTTTTGTTAAATGTATACTTGAGCATCCGACACGCTTTAAATTTTCACAATATATTAAACATGGACACCATATGTAATAAACTTGAATAACGTTTTAAATTCTGGCATGAAAAATGGAGAAAAAAAATAGTATTTTGGCTTTTGAAATGCATAAAGACACGTATGGATGTCTTGACCAACTTTAAATTTCTCTATATTGGTTAGTATTAACTCATTCGCTACATCCAAATCATGAAATCGAAATGATTTGAAGACATGGTTCAATGTGAGAATTCCATGGGTAGAACCCCAAGTACAACTCTTTATCAGAGGATCCAATCTCTCCTTTCGACAGAAAGAAAAAATTCAATCTCTCCCTATCATGAAAACTCTAGATTCTACATTGATTCATGTTGCAGAAAATTTTGAATCTAGGACAGATTCTGAAAAGAATTACTTATTTTCAGTATTTTGTTTTTTGTTTTTTGTTTTTTTGGTCGGTACTTATTTTCAGTACTTTTAAAAGAAGAATTTATAATGCATAGAATGGAATAAATAATGAGGAACCAAACTTTTATCTCATGTGTAAGGCTCAAGGCGAGGCTCCGATAAATATTTGGTCGGAGCCACTAAGAGGGGACACATTGAGATCAATTTCTAAAATTCATGGGTCAAGTTGCAAAAGTTAAACCTTATACGAAAACTTGGGAGGCGAAATGCAATTTTCCCGTGGTTCATGTCCATACTATTAATATTTGAATGCCCACTCGCCAGGTATCCCTTAGAATTACTATATTATTAAAGAGAATGGTAATACCTTGAAAAACTCCAAACCGGTACACTTGTGACAAATTTACCCCAAACTATTTTTTTTACCATGAAAAACCCAAAACTGGTAAACTTGTGACAAATTTACCTCGACTGATTATAAAAAACCCTAACCTGGTACATTTATGACAAATTTACCCCAAACTAATTTATTCGACTGCAAAAAACCCTAAACTGATAAATTTGTGACAAATATACCTATGCTAAATTAGATTAATACCACACAAAAAAATCATAAAAATTGTAAACTATGACAAACGGAACGTAAAATCCTACATTGGTATACTGGTTAACTGTCACGTGTCATTTAACTTAATAATTTGAGAATAAAATTTAACAAAAACTAACATAGGGTAAATTTGTCACAAGTGCACCAGTTTGGGATAAATTTGTCAAAAGTATACCACTTTGGGGTTTTTGGTGGTAAAAAAAATAGTTTGGGATAAATTTGTCACAAGTGTACCAGTTTGGGGTTTTTTAAAATATTATCCCTAAAGAGAATAAAATAGAATTGAATAGTGGGGAGACGACCATGATCAGCAATAGTGCAATGTCCTCTCCTGAGAATTTTTCTCATGATTCTCGATTTATTTTTAAAACTCAAATATTTCAACCATTTACCAATTTACTTCTAAGCATTTTAGTGAGTTGTCAATTTGGTCCTAAATTTTTTAATGATTTGTTAATTTAGTCTTGCTAGCCAATTTTGGTTGGAAATAGCTAATGTAACAGTCTAGTCAACGCCGGCCATTTTACGTAACACGGCTAGTGCTAACATGAACAATATTTTACACATATATATATATTTTGTATTTATTAACACATTTTTAAAAAAAAAAATCATTTTTTCTTTCCTTCTTCCTCTAGCCGGTCACCATCGAGCCTCCCTTGAGGCTAGCAAGGCTCCACCTCACCATATCCGACGAGGGTGAGCCTTGCCCAACCACTAATGAAGCTCGACCTCACCTAGCGATTACTAGGTGGAGTCTCACTAGCCCAACCACTGAAGAGGTGACTAGCCGCATGAAGAAGAGTTGAGAAAAGGAAAGTAAAGGAGAAAAAATGTAAAATGTAAAAAAGTATCTACATTAGTATCGGTTGTGTCACGTAAGATAACTAGCGTTGACTAGAATGCCATGTTAGCTTGGCTGAAAAGACTAAATTGATAAATCATTAAAAAACTTTAGACTAAATTGGCAACTCATCAATAGATTTAAAACTAGATTGACACAATTAAAATGTCTGGGATTAAAAAAGGTTTAGGATTAAATTGATATAACTGAAAGGGTTTATGATAATTGGACATTGTGCAATAGATTTAAGATTTTTTGGACAATTCTCCCTTTGCAACTATACATGCACCCACGGATGTGGTCTTTTCTTTCGCATCTCAAGCCTACCATGCTTCTTAATATTGTCATAAAAAATCAATGCTTTTAAATATTGTAAACTCCAAACCTATAGTTACATTATATAAATATTGCAAAAAAAGAAAAACAGAAAAGAAGAAATAAAACACACGAAAGAAGGGTGCGATCTCTTGACGAGTTTTTAACGAGGCTTATTTTTACTTGAACTTCCATTATAGGTTTATTTCGACGAGGTATCATACAAGAAGAACAAACGAGCGACGGGAATTATGACATCATAGGCTACCTATAATACATGCAAAGAAATTTCTCAATTGACTTTGACCAATATCACATAACATAAAATCCTTCCTTTGGAACATAATGGACTGTTAAATGTTCCCTTTACCTCATTATTATTATTATTTTTTTTTTAATTTTGTGAAGCTTCGCGACAAATTTAAATGAGTCGAAAAAAGGGGGAACTCGTGCTGGAGACAAAAACATCGGCCTTGCAAAAAGAAGAGGGAGAGAGGGGGGGGGGTTGCTTCTTGTTTTTTCCTCTCTTTTTTTTTTTTTTTTTTTTTTTTTTTTTTTTTCAATAGGAGTTTTGTTTGAACAACTAAGATATTTGAATTAAAGGCTCTGTTCCATGAGAATATTTTCCTTATTTCTCGGTGCTATTTTCCTTATTTCTTGGTGCTCAATTCGCTTAGGAAATGGGTCAACGGAAAATGTTCTCCTGGTCCATGAAAAATTATGCTTAAATTCAAGAAAATAATTTTCTATTTAAAAACTTGGAAAACATTTTTCAAAATGTATTTAGGTATTAGCGTTGGACCTAAAACTCTACATTTAAACATGGGAACCTTAACACTGATTCTCGAATCTCCAAGACCCGGGTTGGGTCCATCAAGGTCAGGACCAAGCCTCTAACATGTGGGCACAAGTCCATTAGCATTGGTCCTAGGCTCATTGAGGCTAAGCTCGGAACCCCAATTCCTAGGCCCGCGACACCTATGCTTGGGTCCATCAAGGTTGGATTCGAACTTCTAGTGCTTGAGCCTGCACCCATAAAGGTTGGGTTCGAGCTCTAAAGCTTGAGTTCTAGCCCCTAGTACTCAAGCTCGAGTTCACAAAGACCATACATAAGTTGTTAGGGCTCGGGCTCGGATCCTTGATTAATGAAATATTCATTCTTATAAAATATATATATTTTAAATCAAATCTTCAAATATTTTTTAAAAATCCAATTTCTAATCATTTTTTCATTTTTTCATTTTTTTTCTTTTGCCCCAGCTAATTGTCAGCTAATGCCGTAGTTAACGATTGACCAAAGAAGAAGAAAAAAGAAAGAGGAAGAGAAGAAAAAAGAAAAGTAATAATAAAAAAATCAAAATTGTCACAGTTTCCGTACCGAGCCAAAAGTTTAGCATGCTTTTTCTTGATCCTACGTTAGTACGTTAGTGGCGTTCTCCAGTTTTGGACACTAGGGTCTATGCCGGTATCAACCCTATCGCCTCCCTCCAGGTGATGGGGGCGTCGACGACTTGCAGTGACTTTCGCTTTCCGGATCACCTTTACAGCCTAAGTATTTGCTTTTCATCGCTGTCGCGACTTGTCGCGCCACACGTTTTGGTACAGTTCATTCCATTAGATGATACAGGAGAGCCTTTTGAAATCCAGCTGAGCATCTCCAGACTGAGACTTAGATCATACTAATATCTTCTTTTCTTCGTTTTTTTTTTTTTTTTCTGGTCGAAGAAATAATTCAATTCTATGTTTTATTGTTTTAAATAAATTCGAAAATCTTTCTTTTTTCCGGGCAATTTCCATGTGCGATTTCCAGAGAGCACAGATTTTCCATGAGGCCGAACCAAGAGGAATATAGGTACACAACCATGAAATTAGCGAATATTGAACTATTTTTCAAAGATTACTAGAGAAAAGTTGGGGACGTAAAGCTCATCATGTGAGTTCAATGATGAAAACGGTGTCTCAATCGGACGAGGGAGTGAGCAAATCGGCCAGAGCCACCTGCGAGAGTAACGCGCTTGGTCGAGGGATTTTTCGATTTTTTTTTATTTATTTGGTGCGGACGTAGGAATTTTTCATTTTGGAAAGCGTACTGATGCATGTCGGGGAGAAATTCTAGGATCGAAGTTTATCCCTAAAATTTACAAAACAATCCCTCACTAGATGTCCTGTTTTTTCAAACATGCTGTGCATGAAAATTGAGCCCTTCGAGGTGGAGGTCTTTTGTCATTTACACATGTGAAAAGGAAGACAATTGTTTGGGGTTTCTTACGGTAGTTTTCACGTTGGTCTGTGTGCTTCTTTGTTATGGGCAGGAGTGATCATAAAGAGGGTTCTCCAGTTGTCTTTAGTGGGTAAGTTCAAGGAAACTCTTTACTATATTCTGAGTCTTTTGCACTTTTAATTAGTTTTCAACGAAAATTATGCCCCTAATTAATATTTTTTTATAGACCAGCAATTTACTACTATTCGCTAGTACTGATCATTGATAACAAGCGAAATTTTTGGTGCATCCGATGAAAGATAAGTCTAGTCAATCAAACGCTTTTGAGTCATCCTCCGTAGGCGATTGGCAACCCTGCCTTTGGAGGGAATTTTCAAAAAAGCGAACAACAGCAAAGACTTGCCTCCACATGGTGGATGACTCCGTTGAAACGAAAATCACAATACCTCGGAAGACTTTTGATGTTCGTGCCCCAATCTGGCAACCCTTTAATCATAGAAGAGCTCGAACCAATCACCCTTACTTTCTGGATGACCTGAAATTAGAGTGAAGTCTTTGAGAAGAATGTTAAAGAAATGTTTGGCCCCAATTTGACTCTACGACAAAATACTTTTCACCAAAATCATTCTTCAATGTTTATTAGAGGAGACTGTTTTTGTGGCGATTTCGGACGAGAAATATCACAAGTGTACAGGGAAAAAACTTCACGTCACACGGGATAGATGATACATAAACTTTGTTAGAATTTAATCGACGACAAAACTTGAGAATATAAAGATGCAATGCCCAAATTTAATTTGCAATGAAACACTTGAGACTTGCAACAAAGATACATGACGGAATTTAATTGACAATGCGGTTCCAAAACTTACTACGGAGTGGGAATTAAAAGATAACATGTTTGTCTATGTGTAGAGGGAGGCTTCCAGTAGATGAACACTAGTATTTGTAAGGCTCACGACATAACCTCTTAAGAGCAGTTCTTCCATAGCCGTTGCCATGCTTTCACTGAAAGTCTTGCCCTCATATTTTTACGATGGCATGATCTTATCTAAAGTTACTCCCTTAAAATCGCTTCCTGATCCCCCGTGCGTATTTGCTTCTGTATTTATTTTTCCTCCACAATTTACTGGATTTCATTGCCCTATTCATCAATGATTCCAAATTTGAAACACTATAATTAAATCTGGGCGCCTTCTACATATGCAATTTTCATTTGATGTCTTAATCGGTAACCCATCATCCCTTTTAGTGGATATCTTTGCCAATTAACTCTGCCATGATAATCTTCACCACGAACCCTCATTTATCGACAGTTCGATTCATGGTCATCGACGTACATTAATATCAATAACGGTTCTTACAGTCATCGACAATGTTTCACGTGTCTGATAATTACTTGCGATTTAGTCACGCGCCCACTCATGTCAATGAATTGGTTAATTGTTGGTGTAAATATATGCCTCCTTTTAAAAGAATTCAATGTGATTTTGATTCTTTTAAATATTAAAAAACAAACAAGTATTTCCCCTTTGGAGAGTACAGGGTGCGTATTGTACCTCTAACGCTTCATACTCCACGCTATGACGACTATTTCCCTCCACGTTGTAGGATTTTGACACGTCACTTCAATCAACACGATTGACCAATCGTAATCATTACAAATCATAACTTTTCGGATCGTTGTCCTCTAAATTGTTGCTCTATTTGGAGAAGGGTAAGATTGGACAAGATTTGATTTTTATCCTCATTTCTTCTTCGTTCTCGGCTTATACTCTATATTATTTAAGGCTTAAGGATGCATTTGGTTCAGTATTTTGAAAGCTCATTGAGAAAATGCAGAACATTTTAGCCTAAAGGATTTTAGACAAATGCAAAGGCCGTTTGGTAAACTATACTTTGAGAAGCAATTTTGAGAGAAATGATGTTTGGTAAAAAAAAACACATTTGAAAAGCTCTTTAGATGATTACTATTAGTTTTTCTTTAATTTTATTTGTTTAAAATTAAAAAATAATGCATGCAACTTTTTAAATATAAATTTTGACGATAATACTAAAAAAATCTAACACATATATATGTATATATATTTTTAAAAAGACCAAACCCTTCATCGGAATTTTTTAATTTTTATTTTCTTAAAAAAATCTTTCATTGTAAAAATTATATTTAAAAAGATGCATATATATATATATATATATATATATATATATATGTATGTATTTGACTTTTTAACATTATTTTCAAATTTATATTCAAAAAGTTGTATACTTTCTTTATATATATATAATTTTTTTTAAAAAAAGACCAAACCCTTTGTTAGAATTTTTTTAATAATAATAATAATAATAATAATAATAATAATACATGCAACTTTTTAAATATAAATTTTGACAATAATACTCAAAAAATAAATATATAAATAATTTTTTGAAAAAGACGAAATATATATATTTGATTATTTTTTGAAAAAGACGAAATAATTTTTTATCATTATTTTGGCATTTTAAAATATAATAACAATGGCAAAATCAGAAATTTGAAGAATGAGTAAGGGATAGTTTTAGAAAAAAAAAATAAGTTTCGGCATTTGGCCAAATGCTGAAAGCTCAAAACTAGTCTCTACTAGCATTAAGCTTTCAGCCTTCCTAGTGCTCACTTTCACTTAAAAACTATTTCAAAATGACAGCCAAACGATCCAGCATTTCCTCAAGGGGCTTTGGAGGCTAAAAGCTCATTGGGAATGCTAAACCAAACGTACCCTAAACCTTTGACCTCAAAGTTCTATTCATCTTCCACTTTTTAGCTCAAATGATTTTTGATCCCAATTACTTGCCTACAGATTACATTGCTTATTTGACAAATTACGAGAGGACAAACTCTGTGACAATTGCTATTTCGAACTTCAAAACTACGCTTGAGATTATTGGGACGATGTTCTGTGCCCTTGCTTTAATTAGCATTTTCAGATTTCGCAACTTCTTCAATGTTGTTTTCCTCATCCAAGAGGGTAGAAATTCCCTTTCCAGAAGTCCTCTATTATAGACGTGTGATGTGCTGATCCCAGCGATTCAGAGGATTTCCTTCCTTTGATGTTGATTTTTATAAATGGCATCTGAGAATGAAATATAAAAATCAAATAGTTTCCATCTGGAAGGAAGCCAGTATTTATTGAGAAAATTCCCTATATTATTTTGAAGATGATTGAATAATCAAAATTTACTAATGTGCGTATCGGGTGATATATGCACAAGTCAATATGCAAATGATGTCGTAATTAATACTTGGTGAGCTATTATGAGGAGTGTTTTGTCATCGTCAAGAATTGTCTGCTGATATTGAAGGATCGCTGCTGATATCAAAGGTGAACAAGACATTGAACATCGAGATATCTACAAGCTAGAAGGACCTTGAGATGAGGTGAACATTTGAAAAAACCTTGATTGATGGTGAACACGTCGAGAAGAATGAGGACATTCGTGATGACTTGGAGGTACCAAGATTTGATGAATAGTTGGATGGACCCGATGATGGTGAACAAGCCTAAAATGAGGATGTTCAGTAAAGTTGGAAAGGACAATGGAGGTGAACAACTTAGTAGAGTCATAATCACCAATATGCTTAAAAGGACTAGAAGATAGAAGATTTGAGCATTATCATGAACAATGGATTGCTATCAAAAGTAGCGGATTGTTGGCAAGACTAGTTGCCTTAATTAGATGAGACGGAAGACTATGAAAATATTATGAGTTGTGTGAGTTTAGTGAAGATTGATGAAGACGTCGACAAGACAAGAACAAGTCCAGTAGGATGAGGATTTCATGATTCTTAGAGTTACCAACTAGAAGTCTTTGGAAGCTGACATACTTAGAAGAATTATTGGATGATTGATCGCAAGTCAATCCATATGGTTTGATCGTTGAGCACATCTTGATTATGGGTAATGGGTCATACTGATATCAAGTCTTGGAAGATGTTGGTCACGTGCTCATCTTATTGGAACATTGTTCAAGATGAAAACACCATTACAAAGGTTTGGAATTGGCGAAAGGACCACTAGAGTTGAATTAGAGCAATTAAGACAATTTTGAGTTAGAGACAAACTTTGAAAAAAGCAGACTGACATTGTTTTGAGACATTGCCACCGTCAGAGAGATCTTCTAATGATTTTGAGCATTGACGAGACATTTTATTATCTAAGGTTGGATTTGTTATTGATTCAATCCAAGAGAGAGAGTGGGATTGAGTGGAAACGAATAAAATAAGTCTAGTGCTTTTGTGTATTCTCCTTTGCTCTATCGTTGCTGTGTATTGCTAATTATTCTCTTTATAGTGTTTATATTATTTGTAATCATGATAAGAGCAAGTGTACAAGAGTGTTTTGATTGTAACTTGTCTTGAAAATTACTAGTGGATTCTAGCCTTCTTCTGACTATTAATCATAGAGAGTGGATGTAGGATTGGGGGTAAAGCCAACCACTATCAATCTCTATGTGCCATCTTCTATTTTTTCATTATTAGCATTACGATTATCATCACTATTTGTTTATCAGAAGCAGGCAGATTTGATATCTATGATATGATCATGCTATGTTGAAGTTTAACTTATTTTATTCCACAAAAGTTCTTCATAGTTCCCATACAACGTATTCACCCCTTTAAGTTGTATTGTTAGCTCCAATAATAGGTATTATAGCATTGTTTGAAGTGTTTCACTTCTGAAAATAAAGATTATTTCTCACTAACATTATGCAATTTTTTGTTTTCTGCCAAGGATATTCAATTTTTCAATGTTCCTTGTTTGATGAAACTAACTATGGTTACTAAAATGTGGGATGAGTGTTCATTCAATCCATGAATTATGAGTTATGGACTTTGATCGAAAATAGTCCATATCCAATATGAGGAAATGCAATCCCCAAAAATGCAAAAGAAATGAGATGACTCTTTTTAAACTCAAGAGCCATACAATTCTTTTTGCTTATCTTATATTGAATATGACATAATTTCTTTTTATAGCTGAGCAAAGGAAATTGGGGATACGCTTGAAGTTGGGCAACATTAAGTCCTGTGTGAAGGAGCGAGGATGGCAATAATTGAAGAAAAGACAAAAGATCATTATATAATAAAGAAACACAAAAAAGGAAGATTTCCTCTGCAAAATTACTCTCCACTATCTACTCATCATTATTTTCTCCATGATTTAAAAAAGAAGAAAAAAGTAACGGGAACAACACGCAGAAGGGGAAAGCTTTTGGCATATAAAAGAGCAAACGATGGACCCTCACCACACATTCACCTTAGCGAAGAGACAAGACACGTTCATACAGAGAGGACGTTGGCTATAGGAGGACACGGAGAAAGACACATTCAGAACGCTAACGTTGACCACAGAAAAGGAGAGGCCATACGCATGCGAAGCGAGTTCTGACTGCACATTGAGTTCATACCAAGCCTTCGTGACTCGCTGTTGCAGTCGTGAAGACCCAGCCTGACTCTTCAATTTCGCCGGCAAATCAGAGTTCCTTCACCGCGCTGTGAGCCATCACAGACGCAGCCGAATTTTGCCTTGTTTTTGCAGATTTCCTCGGGCTGCAGTAGCTACAAGCCTACAACGCATCGGTTTTCCTCAGCCAAGTTTCGGTGTGATTCCGGAATTCCAGGTTTCACAGGGTGCTGCCGTCTCGTCCAACAGTCCTCACAGCCGAGTTTGCCATAAGTCCGGTCTCATCGTCACCACTCTCATCGGCCACTTTCCCACAGCTTGCTCAGCCGCCTTGTTGCCTTGCCAGAACCTCCTCCCTATTGTTGCCTCACTGCAATCGTAGCCCTTTACCGTTTCTATTCCCTTCGTCGGTCCTTGTACCGCCACTCACCACTCATTGCCATCGGTCTCGTTCAAATCAACAAGCAATTTAAGTAATTCTCTGAAATCAATCTAGTAAATGATTGTGTGACAGTATTTAATGTACTGTGAGAATAATAGTCTATTCTAAATCACAAAAAATCAAATCACAAATAATTACAAATACTTATGGGGCCATTTCTTCAAGAATTTGTAATATTTTTATCGAAAGACTCTAACCTTACATATATTACTTGAATTGTAATATATTGATTCTAACCTTGATTTGATTCAAATATATAATCATTTTCAAATAGGAAATTCCCCTTATTGAATCATGCATATAATCTAGAATTCGATTTTTAAGACATAAGATCATATTCCCGATTACATTCGTTTCATATTTTGAGAGTGGTGAATATTTAAATTATATCAGCTTTTATTGCATGTCATTAATTTAAGAAATATTCTTATTATGGAAAAATTAAAGAGATTGCATTGCATGTTAGGAGGCATATGAACACCATAAATGACAAAAAGTTGTGTACGGTAATCACTTTAATGCAAAAGTTTTTGTTGGTTCACTTAAGTGCCAAATTGAAGAATGACAAGAAATTATGACACAAAATAATACATGGCTTTTATAATTAAAAATTTTATATGACTTGGCATATTATTTAAAAGAACTCAGTCCATGTGGCATTTTCATGTGGCATGCTTGGTACTGAAGTGATCACTTTTTAACAATAATTAGCACCGAATTGATCATTTTAAATAAAATTTGATACTCAAATTATCACTATTTACAACTTTTAGACAACGTCATTTAGGGATTCTATACTAACTAAAATACTCTAGCAAGCCACTTGAGATTAAGAAATTAATAAAATATGACAATGTCAGATTTCTAATGACCAAGATTGAAGTTGGCTCATGATCTTTTTCTTTTCTTTTAAAAGGTGGCACATAAGTTATCCGAAAAAAAAAATTGACACTAAAGTGAGAGTTGTATATAACTTTTGGCACTTCAAATATTCTTCTCTCCATGTTAAAATATATTGCATTGAAAATTGCATATTTAGCAACCATATAATAATTTAGGAAATTACTTACATTAGGATGTAATATAAATTATTTCTTAGTTTAAATTAGGTAATCACATAATTTTAGGTAGTTTTCTAATTTATTTAAAAAGAAAATCATAAAAAAGAACATGCATATTTCATATCGAAGAAGCTTCATCATTACCGTCCCATCGTTGCCATGTCATCGCATCGCCATGGCATCGTAATATCACACGTCATAATTTTCATGTCATTGTGTCATATTAGATTAATTTATAGTTCTTTTACTCGTCATTAAAATTAGGTTGCACAATGATTGCATTAAAATGCATGATATGTCATTAATTCAAGTTAGAATCCATATGGACATAATTTATATTAAAATCGCATCTCATGCATTGCATATAATTTAATTTATATTTAAAATACCTCTCTTGCTTCTCCTGTTCCTGTTCTCTTTCGTCTAAAATAGATCCATCATAACCTGAGTACTTGATTCAATAACATCTCCTACTTCTTCTACTTGAGTACTACCATCATCTTTGTTATTATTGTAATTCTTAGCATACACTTAAGCTCCCCAACCTTGAAGATAATGGTGAACAATATACTTACTACCATTATCATCATGGAACTATCTCAAACCATTCTTCAAGCTGTTCTTAGGAAGACAATAATACAATTTTCTATTTTTATTTTACATCATAATCATTGCAGTATATCCTTGGAAAATCAATATATGATGACCTCCTTACATCAACAATGACAGTACCTTCATTTTCACTAGCATATTCTCACTTATTGATGCCAATAACAAATTTCCCACCATAATGGATAATAATAGCCGCAAATGCTGCACCAAAGGAAAAAAAGAAAAAGAAAAAGAAATAGCTTCTAGGACCACAACTTATAAACGACGACAACTTCATAAAGAGGTCCCCACAATTGCACTTAATTGATTAAAAAATGATTCAACAGTTGTCATTTAGTGGACAAAAAACAAACAAGCTAGCAACAAATTAATAAAATAATTGAGGACCCCACATTGCACGATTCCTCCTCCAGCAATGTCGTCCTCGACAATTGCACCAACAACCTTAATTCCTCTATTAGGAAAACATCTCATCATCAAAGCCTAACAAGTATAGTACTTGCAAACAGTGTCAATGGCAATAGTCAATGGCATACTGATTACAAATCTATTGCCATTTCTCGACTATCTGTATGCTTTCAACTTACCAAATAAGTCATTTCACCAAACAAGCTTATCAACAGCACATAGTAACATGTTCAATAAGTTCAATAACCGTATAAACGGTTCTTCCCATACTTTCAAGGGCTTCCAATCGCAGGTTGGGCATCCGGGCATCAAGCTAGGCATCTTATACTTTTAGGGGTTTCCTAACTCAACCAGGGCATCTCATTTAATGAATGATGCCCCCCACATGTATTGAGAATAACCCTCCACTCGTTGTTTCATTCAATGCAAAGCACAAAGTCCCCGTGTCCATTTAAACTATGGAAATCGGCATGCTTGGTGCCTTACCAAAATCTTGTGGATTTGGGCGATTCCTGTATCGCCCAAGGCATAAGGTCGACACGTCTCAATGTTGATTTAGGACCTTGCAGCCTTGGGCGATTCTCGCACCAAGCGAGATTTAGACCTAGCATCCCATTTATGCCGAAACCAAGGCTTCATGGCTATCCCTAATTTGTCACGCCTATTTTAAAAGGTAACACACCTAATGACCGAATGTAATGATTGGAGGCCTTCACCATTTTCATTAAATGCTTAGATTTAGTTAATCGAGCCCTAATTTTTCCCTCTAGAGCTACTCAGAGAGGATGAAGAACTTGAGTGAGTCAGAGCGACAAAGATGGCGAGCAATGGCAATGGTGAGCGAACAATAGTGATGGGGAGAGTGGTGTGATGGTCAACCACCATTGAAGACAATTGAGTCCTATAATCTTCCTTGTGTGCGACGCTTTTGCTTGGTTGGATTGAGCAACGTCATTTTGTACATCCATGTAGACTAGATTTCTTTTTAAAAAAATGCCAACTCAGTTTAATTTTTTGATTATAAATGCCACATAATAATTTTTTGTTGGAAATTCTTGCCAAAGACACTTAAGTAATAATTTTTTTTCCAATTTGACACATAAGTGAGCAAGTGAAAACTTTTTTATTAAAATGAGTGTCGTACAAAATTTTTGACATTTTACTGTCCTTTTGCTAATTCTATGCCCATCATGTCAATTGCCTAAAATTTTCCCAATGTAGGTAGGCAATCCACTTCGAGGAGACGGAGACGAGAAGATACCGAGGCACCCTCATCTGGTCGCGTCAGGACTTCTATCGACAGAAGTTTTGTTGTCCCACATTCTGCTTCAACCACTGCGGATGTCAATTCCACTGACTCATCATCAAGTCCTGCCAGTAAGTTATCTTCTTTTTTTGAAAGTGATCATGGTGTTATAGCCAAATGGGCAAGGTTCTATCAGCTACTTTCATATGGTTATGCTTAGATTAGCTCTAACATAAGCGCCGAAGAAGACATCAAGCTCCTGCTCGCGTATTTGGCCAATTTTGTAAACTACCACAATTGTCTTGCCTTCCGGTACACTTTCAAGGAATTCTCCCTCTTTTTCGGTCATAACATGGGGACTTGTAAAGCAAACAGAAATGAAAGTCGGTCTTCTCAAGGTCCTGAGGATGATTTTGGGACCAGAGCGATGACCTCCTTCATGCGAAAGAAATCCTTGAAGATTGCCGCAATGATGATCAAATGCCATCGCAAACTGTTCTGGAGCAGGAGATGCTGGTCGACAATATCACGACCACATGTTACGCAGCTGCAAGGCAATTTTAATATTAGGGTCCTGTGTGGTTTAAGAGATGAAATTATTTTTTCTCTTTACTTTATATTCTATCGGATAAATTGCTCGATCATCGTGTGAACAAACAACTGGTGCGATTAGGGTGATGGTATCGAAACTCTGCTGAAATGGAAATGGACTTTTAACAGTCAAAGTGGATCTCTCCTGTGACCAGGAGTTGTCACTGGTGTAAATCTTTCGATCATGGGCTTGAGAGGCATGCGTGGTGCTCTTATGTTGAACAGAATGTTTTAAGTTTTTTAACAAATGAAGTTCCGTAAAAGTCCATAAACATTGTTAAATTGAAGGAAGTTGGGAATATCCATCCATGTTTCTCGCCTAAAATTCTATGTCATTAAAGAGAACAAAATAAATTTGAATAGTGAAGAGGTCACCATGAAATGAGAATTAAGTGATGTAGCCTCTTGAGAATTTTCTCATGATTTTTAATTTATTTTCAAAACTCATATGTTTTAATCTTATTACTATGGACCAATTCGAGTTACCTTATACATAAAAAAAAAAAAAAAAAAAAAAAAAAAAAAAAAAAAAAAAAAAAAAAAGCTCTAGAGAATAAAAGAATGATGCGGTCTCTTCACAAGTTTTTAACGAGGTTTATTTTTACCCAAACTTTCATTATTTATTGAATTGCTGATTTTTTCAAGAATTTTACTGGTATTTGGAAATCTAAAGCAATACCATTCTTAATAGTACTCAAACCTGACGAGAAAAAAAATTAGGTTTTCCCACATTATCATTTCACTAATTAAATTTGTCCACGGATCAAGCTACAGATTTGACAAATGTGAGTATAAACGTCACACAAGATGATGGTATCATACTCTAGGGAAATCTAATGTTTAACTTCAATTGTTGAATTATTAGAGATATAATGCCTTATGTTTTTCTTTTTCTTTTTGCAGAAGCAATCATATTTTTACCTTAGATTGATATATCATTTTCATAAAAACTGTTTAGATAAAAAAATCATGTTATGCAAAGTTAAAGATTACTCATGAGAAATTTATTGCCCAATTCATGTGAAAGTAATTTCTTATATTATCCTAGGTAAAATACAGTAACAGTGAAAACAAGCGAAGGAGTTGTCATATCTTTGACAACCTAAAATGCCTGCAAAGAAACTTTTAATTTTTAATTTATCGAGTAGATATCTAAATTATGATGTGTTAAGGAAGGGCATACTATTGCTATTCGGTTTGGTTATTAGGGAAATGCAAGTTCAAGAATTTTTTTGAAATGCAAATGGCATTCGGTAAAGTGTTGAAAAATGCATTGAGGTTAAAAAATAATTAGTGAGTTGTATCCAATCACATCCCCTCTACGTTGAGATATCCACGAAATTGGCAGCAAATTCCTCGCAAATGCTTCCCCCCCGGACGTCAAAGAAAGCAGCTGAAGCAACGGCCCAAAGGGGAATAAAAAAATGTTGCAAAATACACTCTTTTAATGTAATAGATAGTGTTTCAATTAGGAAAAGAAAAAGTACGATAGATAAAGTGCTTTCATTATAACAAACTAGTATTGTACGTTCGTTTATGGTCGGTTCGACTGAAACGAACCAATAGCGGATCTCCTTCCAGAAGTCTTCCTGGACTCGCGCCAGGATGTCTCCACGAAAACGAGAACAAGGACAACCAATTGTTCGTTGGGAACACATTTTTATTTTTCTATTTTTAAAATAATTTTTTTAAGAAACATATTTGAAATAGAAATCAGGAATTAAAATTTTTAACTTTTCTATTTTTGAAACAGAAAATGACAAATGAAAACTTTTCTCATCATTCACTCTCGTCATTGGCTGACGCCCACCCATTACTCATCGTTGCCTATTGGACACTAGACATTGGACGCCTGATAACTGATGCCGGTCACCGAATGCCTATCACCAGATGCCAAACAATCATCACGAGACGCCCGTCTCCCATCGCTGAACGCTTGCGCCAATCGTCGGATGTTTGACGATCATCACCAGACGCCAAATGACCCTCATTGATAGCCAGACACCAAAGGATCGTTGCCAGATGCCGAACAACCGTCGTAGGACGCTCGTCACCCATTGTTGGATGCTTGTTGCCAATCGCTAGCCACTAGCCTCCTTGCCTACTAGCCATCTCCCACTGCTATTTGGAAGAGAGAAATTTTGTGTCATTATCAAACGAATTTTTATTTTAAGAACAAATATTTTGTATGATTATTAATTTTTTAATTTTACTTAAAAATTCATTCAATGATTAGAAATAAAAAAATCAATTTCTAAATAAATGATTTATGCAATAAAATAGTTATAATTCGCATCTTTACTTCCCACCCATCTTGGGAAAATCTCCAAAATTGGCGGCATTTCTTTACGCTTGCCGCTCTGAAGTCAAGAAAAGCGACAGAAGCGACCACATGGGGAAGTCACATTCGTGAATCGAACTACTGATACTTTTGCATATTATATTCAGTGGATGGCGCTCATCTTTTACTTAAAGTCGGTTATGACTAATGCATTGTCAAGTCCAGATATTAATTTAAAACAATCTTTTACTCGAATCCTGTCGAGACTCCACTCACTGCAGTATCTCTCTCTTAGATTCTGTTGGGACTCCACTCGTTACATTACAATCTCTCCCTCTCTCTCTCTCTCTCTCCCTCTCCCTCTCTCTCTAGGGAAAAATTTAAGCAACTAACAAGAGACTTTCTGACATGGAGGTGGGTCATCATGCAAGCAATGATGTAGGTCCACGCGAGGACATTGCAAAATGATTGTCTCCTGCCTTTTGCTTTTCCGTGTTTTTTTATTTTATTTTTAAGTCATTGTGGAACGTTGAGTATACGAACACAGACAGTCGAATCACAATTTCGAAGGAACAAGCCTTGACCAAGTTGAGGGAGGATGCGTGCCAGCTAAAACCGGAATCAGCAAGAAGCTAATGCTTCAAAATATGGTCGTTCCTGATCTTAATGGCAGAATAGTCAAGAAATCTTTTCTTTTTCTCCATGGAAAGTAGCCATTAATGACGGAGAACATGGCCTCTTTTGACAAAGCCACCCATCTCCATGCTTGGTCTTGGTCATCTTCAAAGAAGGAGACAACCTTTTAAATCTAAGCAACCATCATTTTATTAAACTTTTCTCTGCACTCGACTGATGTCCACAATGCACATTAATAAATCACGGCCGTGTGTATCGGGCAAAGCTTCATCATAGAGTGAAGGGTATGAATCCCAAGATTCCTTTGAAGGGAAAACATTATTACCAAAAACAAAGCAAACATTTCAAATCGAGACTCTTACCTGCTGAGTCAGTTGTTCTAAAAGTGTACTCCACCACTGCTGAAGACCCTCTAGTTTAGTGATATTTAAGTCTTGCATTTTTCCGGAAGGTATTGGATGAGTTTGCCAAGTTGTACTCCCAATGAATGTTTTACTACATCCTTTTGGTGATGATCCGAATTAGATACGTTTTAAATTTTGGCCTGCTGGACTATTAAATGTGTTTAGAATGACTTACATTTTCTCCTCCTTTTTATACTCTATTGTTCTGGAACACTTAAACTTCTAATAAATATCAAATGTTGACTCTATATATAATTTCTTTGTAATTCATTATAATTCAAATATTATTTCAAGTAATGGCCCAACAAAAAAAAAAAAAAAAAAAGATGAGCATTTTCCCTTTTAAGAGGCGTACTAAATGTCTGACTAATTTTATATCTCTCTATATCGGTTATCATCAATTTACTCACACAAGTTAATCATCTAGCTAGAGCTGTAACTGACGTGAGGATATATGCTGCACAAGACGATCGAACTATTCTCTAATAATATCCAATGATTTTTTTTTCCCCAATCCAATTTAACCCAAGATCTCATGTCCAACCGCAAAGCATATCTGTGATTACACATGCACAGGCGGATCTTTCTTTCGCATCTCAAGCCTATCATGCTTCTTAATTTCATCATCGAAACTCAATACTTTTTAATATCGTAAACTCCAAACCTAAAGTTACATTATATAAGAACCGCAAATAAAAGAAAAAAAAAAACCAAAAGAACATCAAGTTCTCTTTATAAGTTATAAACGAGGCTTATTTTTACCTGAATATTCATTATAGGTTCATTTTCAACAAGGTAATATACAAGAACGACAAACGAGTGACAGGAATTGTGACATCATATGCTCCCTATAATACATGCAAAGAAATTTCGCATTGGATTGTGACTAGAATCACATGACTTAAAATCTTCTCTTAGAACATAATGGACTGCTACACGTTCCTTTTATCTCACATTATTATTATTATTACTTCTTCTTTTTTTGGCGAAGTTTCCTGTTAAATTCAATTGAGTCAAGAAAGGGAACTCGCGCCGACAAACGGACAAATGCCTTGTCTGAACTAAGGGACGGGGAAACATCGTCCATGCAAAAGGGAGGGGAGTCTTTTTTTCTCGTTGTTCTTGTTCTTTTTCCAATAGGAGTTTTGTGGACACAACTAAGATATAAGAAAGTTAAATAATTAAGAATTTAGAATGCTTTTCTTCGTCGAACGTGGGCAGCTTTACCCCGATTTAAACGTCACACGAGAACCTTTAGGCTGGAAGGGTCCTTGCTGGTATTATCATAGAGTAGCAGGTTGACGAGTGCTGTATGAAGCTTACCACCTCTCTCCAGGTGTTATAGGTCTTGACCGGTCGTGTTGTGCCTCCAATGTTGTTATTTTGAAGAAATTAAAGTGCTCAACACAAGTTTACACTTTGTATACATTAGTATAGGATAACATTATAGGATTCTGGTCCTATTGTGTTAGCCTTTAGGATCGGAGTAATGATTAATAGGGACAGTGGGGGGATTGTGTGCATCGTGCCTTGCATCGTGTCCATGGCTGAAGATCGTGGCCGAGTGCTGAGAGATCGTGTAGTCGTAAGTCTGTCGCATTGTCAAACTCCTCTGCAGCCAAAGTGCCTGCTTTTCATCCGCGATGCGGCTTTTCGCTGCCTCGCATTTTGGTATGTTCATTTCATTACATGATACGTTGAAGGTTTTGTACGTTAAAATGAAATTTCCCAACTATTAAACCCTAACCTATATTACAATTTAAGGGAATGACATTGCTGCACTTCAATAAATAAAAGATGAAGCCCCTAAGAACTCTTAAACGTGATAGTCACTTATCTCGAATTTACACTAAAAATACAACAAGTTAATCGTGGATTTCCTTTGGCTCCAAAACATCATAAAACGAAATAATTGATTCTTTTGGATGAAAAGACCTGTCTCCTTGATAATTACAAAAATGCTCCTTCAGAATCGAAATGGGTCATTGAATTCAGTGGAAGCCTTAAATCTGAGCTTAGCATCTACAAACTGAGATCTTGTGATACTTATTTTCACAGCACTGAGTTCAAAGTAAAAACTACGTCTTGATCGGATGCCTGAATGTCCACGAGAGCCACACATGCCCCCAGAAGTGGGTCCACTTGGGATTCCTGCACCACATACAACACCAACGTGCTGATGTTGAGGTTATCCTACGTTGGTTGTAGAATGCACTAGCGATTGATTTATAAGTATGGGGTAAGTCTCACTTTTTAAGCTAACTTTTGGAGTGAGAGGGACTCAAGACCACCCAACATTCTCATGTGAAGATTTTCAGTTTGAGAAGCATTATTATACATGCTGGGAAGAAATTTTAGGTTTGGTGTCCATCACTTGATTTTAAAAGTTATCCCTCACTAAGATGTCCTGGTTTTTCATGAAAATTGAGCCCTTTGAGGTGGAGGGTCATGTTTTCATTTGCACATGTGAAAAGAAAACGGCTCTTTAGGGTTTCTTGCGGTAGTTTTCACATTGCTGCCCGCTCCTTTGCTATGAACAGGAGTGATCACGAAGAGTGTTTTCCAATTGTATCTAGTGGGTGAGTTAAAGAAACCCTCTTAACATATTTTATGTATCATTGGCACTTTTAATTAGTTTTCAACAATATTATTTTGCCCTAAATAATATTTCAATTTATAAAAGAATCACGTAGCAATGTAAAAATTGCATTAAGAAACCTACTAATGCGGCAAAAGGTCACCGCATCCGTCGTCGGATTGTCCCCAAATCGCTGTTTTTACATGTGATAACGTTTTCATGCCCTCAATGCAATCGCGTGCGATAACGACGACGTTCTGGGGCGTCGGGCATTAATTCGTACCCAAACCCTCTGAAGAGAAGATGTTTGCGTGGAATTTGTGCATTCCGTTCGGTTTCGGGCCAAAGTTTTTAGAAAATAGAAAGTATTTGGGTTAAAAAGATATATGTTGAAATATTAGTAGCGTTTTGTGAAGTTCATTTTAAAACATATTGGGAAACAATTTTGATTTAAATACATTTCGGGAAAAAACTATACTTTGTAAAAGATTTTTGTTAAAACAAAAGCTTTCAAACTATTTGCTAGCTAACTTAGCCACTAGTGAGCTAAATTGGCCTCTAGCTAGCATTGCATGAGGTTGCTTGACCTTAGGCGTTATCTAAGGTTACATGGCTTGTCAATACTAGACTAGCTTGTTGTTAGCCAAATTTGGCCTCACGGGTGACTTGAACCCTCACTAGTGAGGTTGCATGAGGTGGGGATATTTATGAAATTATAAAAACTGAGCAAGGCAAAGTTGGAAGAAAAAAATTGTATTTGCATTGTTTAAAGCACCCTCGGATCTACCTTGGCTAAAGACCTTAAAGGCAATTGCATTTCCCTAAAAGTCTTCAAAAAATTTATCAAATGTTATTTGCATTTGTCCAAAAGAATTGAACCTAAAAGGCTTTGGCAATATTGAACCAAACGCAACCTCTTGATTTTATATGTTTCAATAATGTGCCTTATTCTCTTTTTTTTTTTTTTTTTTTAACATACTCAATCATTGCAAACCACCTAAAACTTTTAACATATACATATATCCACACCTCATATAGTTTTTTTTTTTAAAAAATAGTTTTCCAAGCCATGAATAAAATGAGTGTCGACATATCCTTTAAGAGAAACTTGAAATGACTTGGTCAGAATTAGGTTTCTTTCTTGTAAAAGCAACAAGAAGATTTAAATGGATGGAAGCTCCATGATCGGTTTCAAGATGAGCTGATTTTCGCTAGTCCGATTCCTAGTTTCATGGTGGAAATCTGCCAGTTATTCCTACACAGATCGATGGGTCTGATTTGGTTATCGGGTGAGTCTATGAGCCAACTATGATAATTTTTTTTTTTATTCCCTGGAAGTTCACAATCTTCACTACCAAAGGCTAACAAATTATCTAGTAACTTTAGCAATTACAAAATTCCTGTGTTTCACTTGTAGTGAGACTTTCTATAAGCACCAAAAACAATTGTACATTCAACAATTACATAAACAATAATAAGGTACTTATATCCAAATATTGCATGTTGGAAACAGATCGAGAAGACTACGGCGTTCCATACTGGGAAGCAACCATGAAACTAAGACTTTTTCTATTTCAACCTGTGCGTTTGCCACAAAGTTTGACAATCATAATAATCAATTCAAGAGTTCGCCACAAAATTTACAAGCTTTAATTCAAATGCATTTGCAGTCAACATTACATATCACACGTGAAAAAGAAGTTTGCCACAAGTTCCCAAGAACAAGAAAGCAATCAAGAAAAATAAATGAAACGAGGATAAATGAACACAAATCTCCTATTCTCAGGAATAAAAAGAAAGCAAAATGGCTTGAGAGCTCACAAGCCACTAAAATAAATTAACTTCTTAAGCTTTGAATGTCGAGTTTACAAAGGTTCCACGAGCCATCTCAAACTTAGAACTTCAACATTTGTCCATAAAAGTCCACTACAAGACATAATCATAACAAACATAACATGGTTTTCGGGTCTTGTTACATGGCGAAATGTAATCAAGGGGTTCTTGACATGAGCATTTGTGTTTTCATTTGGACTGGCTGTTATGTTGCTCCATTAATTTATTGGACTGCTTGATCGATCTGAATGCAGATATTCAATAAAATTGCATTATTCATAACTTGATCTCGTAAATGAGGTATCAGGCACTTGCTGTGCCGTAATTTTACGCGCTTCTCTTTTACCTTTCTACGTTCCGACACTAAGGGTGTATCGATAACATTTCAAACCTTCTCCTGTTTCACATGTCATTTTAGTCTTACTATAAATCCGCTTCGTGGGGTGTTAGATTCCCTCCCACTCACCAGCACCCATCAACTACAGCCCAAAAATGATTTGTGAGAAATCCCATTTCAGCTGCTTTCCATTTCCCAGCATTTCTAGTTATTCTTTTGATCGAGTGGAAAAGTTCCCCACGTTTTCGATTCGATTCACGCGAGAACGATCAGATAGGCATTTCGATTTTTCAAGGCATCCACTTTATTTTTTCATCAATAATCTAATATAACATCATGAACTTTGCTACTTTTAGGACCAATAACCCTTGACAAGTTTTAAACATCACTTGCTAAGGGTGAGATCATGGTCCCCACATTTTCGATTCGATTGGGAACGATCGGTTTTTCAAGGCATCCACTTTATTTTTTCATCAATAATCTAATATAACATCATGAACTTTGCTACTCCTAACCCTACGCAAACATCACTTGCTAAGGGTGAGCATGTTGATTCCGGTCAATTTTTGGAACCCGCAGGAATTTTTGGGACCGACCCTATTGAGCTTGGAACCAAAGACCGGACCGACTCAATGGGTTTGGTCCGGTTCCAAGGTCAACCTGAGACCAACTGATAATTTTTTATTTCATTTTTTGTACTCCTTAAAAAATTGATTGAGGATCGGACTGACCTAATAGGTTTAGTCCGATTTCAAGGTCGACCTAGGACTAATCAATAATTTTTTATTTCATTTTTTGTACTCCTTAAAAGGACAATTGAGGACCGTATCGACCAAATGGGTTCGATGATGAGCAATGTCATCTAAGAAAGACAATCGGTGAGAATCAAGTGGGGTGAGCATCGAACAAAATGACCATTGAATGTCGAGCGGGGAGCAACAAGCCAAGCGAGCATTGACCGACAAGTGGCACAAGTGACCCAAAGCGAGCGAGGTGAGTGTCAAATGGCAAGTGGATAAGTTTTTTTCGATTTTAGAAAATTAAAGACTAAGAGGACAAATAAGATAGAAGAGAATGAATACTAAATGGTGATGCCATAAGGTGCCTTTTTGGATGCCGTGAGGACTCATCACAAAAACATTTTTCTCCTTCGTAAATTATGACTATTGACTCCATAAAAGACACTAAAAACCTAAGTTATTAAAGAAAAATGTAAAATTACTTAAACTTATCACTAAAGAGCTGTTTAATATCGTTGACACGGTTTATTTTAAGATTATATATATATAAAAATATTTATATTTATTTATTTATTTATTTATAGGGTTGGACTACCTCGAAACTCTCAAGATCGAGAACCGACCCGCACAATGCTAGTTCAGAATTCTAGGAAACCAAGGACCGACCTAGTCTCCCTTGAATTGGACTAGGACCGATAGGGTTGGGCCAGTCTAGGGTCAGTCTAGGGTCGACCTTGAATCGATGCTCACCCCTATCACTTGCCACGAGAATACTTGAGCCCTCTATATTACTTATTGGTTTAGATACTTCTCGTACCCCCTTCTTTAGCACATTCAAGATGGTGCCCTTTACCTCTTTTTTTATTATTATTTTTAATTCGGAAAAACGGACGTGGAGAGTCCGCTTCTTGGAGGTCCAGGGAAACTTTATGAACCAGTTGAATCCAAACCTTTGACCTGTATGAGTGATCAAAAACAATTTGCGGTGAGATTAAAAAAAAAAAAAAAAACATATCGTTTTTCTTTTGGAAAGAGGAAAATTAAAATCTAATGTGAAAAATGTTCTTAGCACAAGTCTCGTTGGTTCCACTATTTTGCCAAGAGCGAGCATGACGATGAAGGTAATGACAATACCTCGTGTACATAGAAATCTATAGACCAACCATTTAGATGATGAAGTAAATATCCGTGATAATAAATTTTCTAAAAATAATAGTAATATTTTCTAATAAAATAAAACTAGAAAATAACCCCACGGGAACATAAGAACTTCATGGAATGCACTACCGGTACATAAAACTTCAAGAGACCACATCATTCTTTTATCCACGCGGAGGCAATGCTCGTTGTAGTGCGAAGCTACAAGCTCTTCGGGAGGCAATTAAAGACTATGTAAACCACTCGAGAAAACTATGGGCAGAGAGATTAATTTGAATTTTAACGCGTTAATTCAACAACTTTCGTTAGGTATGAGCACTATTAAGAATGATCTTGGTTCACTTTTTCAAATATTAATACATTGTTAATCATCTTCATTTCAAGACAGAATAGAAATGTCGATGGTCAACAAATTGACATTCTATGTCAGATATCTCTTCTTTCTGTTCAATAAAAAATAATAGAGATTAATAAGCTCCTTTTTTTTTTTAGAAAGAGAGATTAATTTGAATTTTAATGCGTTGATACAACAACTTTTATCGTTATGCATGTTGATTCACCAGGAAAAAATAAATAAATTGGAAGTCCATAATATTTACTATCTTTGTAGTGCATGCTTTCCTTTTTCAATGGATGTTTATGAATTACTATAAATCAGTATTTCCTGGATTTAAACTTTTTCCTTCAATAACGTCCCTAAATTTTTTATTTTCTAAAGATTTTCGTTATCATAACAAGCCTAACATCGATAAATCTAACATGTGTTTCTTGCCACCGGTGCCCCTCTTATGCAAAAGGGTAACAGGGGAAAAATCGTGTGGCAACCTTCTAGAGAGCATTAATCAACGACCGAAAACCCTTCAACACTAACGGCTGCACTTTTGGCCCTTTAAATTGTTTTCTCACCAAAGTTCACACGGGAATACTCATAGAAATGAAAAACTATTTACACAAATATTCCAAATGGCACCGTCCACGCCATCCCACCCGGTGCGAATTATAATCTGGCATTACCATCACCATAGCCGCTGCAGTCCGACCGGTACAAGCTGATCATCGTTCGCTGCATCGCATTTGCATACCCGCTATTCTTGGTCTCCTCATGGTTATCTTCATGGCTAAATTTGTCGGAATGCTGACACGGTTCCGGCTCAACTCGGGATCTTCACTTTCGTCCCTCAACATCTTTTGTTATGAGCACATAGCACAAGATCAAAACCTTCAGCTGGGGAGATCGTTAAGAGAGAGATCAAATTTGAGCTCGTCAATATATTAAATTATAACCACATTTATTTAAGAGTTTAAGTCAATGAATTATGAGCTAAATGAGATATATAAAATAATCAACACCACACCAATTGCATGACTTGAGACTTTTTTAACACAACTAACATATGCATTTCTATGATCTACCCCTCACATATGGGTTAAGTATTACATCTACTCCCTCTTTAATACAATTATCATTCTACACCAACATATCTCAACTTATATTGCCAAAACCCACCTTCATCCTTGGTATGTTTTTGTAAACCAAACACTAAAGGCTATCGGTGAGGCTACATTGCTACACCACAATGCATAGGTTGCTTGGAAACTGCGTTGATCATATTCATTCTTTAAAATTCACCAAACATCGGTTTATATTGGGAGTAGGCCACCTATCAACCATCAACTCTAATACTATTTATTAGGAGCGCACAATAAAAATCTAACACTTTACTCAAGGAAATCACCAAGAGGGAACTAAAGTCTGACCTCATCAACATAACCAATTGGATCCATATGCACTGTAAATTTAAACTAATGAGTTATGAGTCAACTAAGATAAATTTACAGCTTTACACCTTGCCAATTCCCTAATGTAGGACTTTTTCCAACACAACTCATTCACGTATCTCCACAATTTTCCCTCTTATGTGGGAGCTTGGCATTAGACCTATTTCCCCTTAATTCAAGTATTTGTCTACACCAGCATGCCTTTACTTAAATCTCCACAACCTTCATCACTAGTTTCCTTCTCTAGACCAAACCACAAAAGCTATCATCGAGACCGCATTGTTGCACCACAATGCATAGGCTGCTCATAAACCGTATTAGTTGCATTCATTCTTCAAGATATTCACCAAATACCAATACTCTTTTATGAGAAATGCTTATTGTCTTGCAATGGTACAAGCTTTTCAGTAGGTCATTCAAGACTATTTAAAGCCATTCGAGAAAACTCTGAGTAGAGATTTCATAGCAAATATTAACAGTCATGTTTCGTTTTTTTTTTTTTTTTTTTATTGAGAGCAAACCACTTTCTATTAGCATGGAAAATGTAATTAGATTAGGCTCTATTTGTTTCGCAAAAAATAAATGATTGGGAAAATATTTATCTAAAAACAATTGCTTGGATTGCTAACAAAATCAAATGGATGAGATTTTTTTCATAAACAGATAAAGATCTAAATATCTCAACAAGTTCCTTCAAATTAATTAATAATGATATTCTAGAAAACAATCGATAATAAACCTGCGCATCCTGCGGGCTATAGTTGTAGTTCATTAAGATAAATCATCTATTGTATATCTTAATCATAAGACTAGTTCCAAAGAGACAATTGTCGGCACGACATTGAACCGCCTCTTCAAGCCATTCCGAATCGTTTTTAGAAAAAATGTTTTTAAATTATTTATTTTCCGTGAAACAAATGGAGTTTAAAATTGTGTTTTTTTTTTTTTTTGGTGAAAAAATTTAGAATTAAGTATCATGTAGATTGTTTCCATTATTTTAGTGGCATAGGTAGAAATGAATAAGGGTTGTGTGCAAAACATTTTTGAAATAAAGAGAAAAGGTATCGAAAGAGTATTAGATAAACCTAACGTAACCGAGTTTAAATTGTGTTTATGCCTTTTAAAAGCCGAAATACTTAATCTAGCCTCACGGTAAAATGATGAAAGCAGAACTCAACGGAAAGAATCCTTAAGTCGATAGACCAATGAATCTTCCCGGCAACAGCGGAGGAATTAGACCATGTTTGTTTCTTGTGGAAGAATTCTCAACCCCAGTACACTCCAATTCAACCCTTCTGATTTTTAATGAAAAAAAAAAAGCGACAACCCCCTACCTGTTTGTGATTATAAGAGCGAAGGTGCCTGCTTATCCCGTCTAACCGGGCAATGCTAATCGATTGATTCATTGCCTGCCTCTACGACGCTCGCTAGTCATTTGACCCCTGTAATAAGTTGCTGTGTCCGAATAACACTCCACACAAAAATATGTTTAGAATAAGAACATTCACTCGACTCATCAATTTGCAAATGAGAACCCTCCACCCCATCCAACCCCCAGCGGCTAATAATCCGGCATCCCCAGGGCCACCGCAGTCTGGCCGGTACAAGCTGATCATCAGCCACTGCATTGTGTATGCGGTGATCACTATTCTCGGCCTCCTCATGGTCATCTTCCTGGCCATACCTGCTGGAATGCCTCCGAAGTTCAGCCTCAACCCAGGCTCTTCCCTTTCGTCCCTCAACATCTCCACCTCCCACCTCACCGCTCAATGGAACATCTCTCTCTCCGTCAAGAACCCCAGTCCCCTCATCACTGTCAAGTACACCCACATGAAGCTCCTCTTGAGTTTCCAAGGCCGACTCGCTCTCTCTCGTCCCTCCCTTGTTCCCGCCTTCACTCAGGGCCCCCGCAACATCACCACAGTCCAATCCAAGGCCCTGTCAACACTGGCAGTCGTCAATGACTCAAACGTGAACGTCCTGGTGAGCATGTTGAAGGGCGGGGTGGTGTCCATTGACGTGGTGGCAAAAGCTAAGCGGAGGCTGCACTTGGGTCCATGGTGGGTGGCCATGTTCGACGTGTGCGTCTCGTGCATGGGTGCGACCTTCATGGCTCCGACCAAAGGGGCTGGCGGTGATTGGATGATCCTTGGAGGCACCCTGAGCTGCAAGCCTGACATCATTACTCAGTTCTGGTGAGAAACATTATAAGGTCTGCCTTATTTTATTATTACCATCATCGTGGAAGTTGTTTGTTCATCAATGAAGTTGACGATAGCTTAGAGAGAGTGAGAGTTACTCCGGCTACTCTCCTTCCCTTAGTCTCACTCCAACCTAATTATATCATATATACCTGCGGGAGCAACCAATGAGCTTTGGGCCAAGTATGCCAAAGTGCTCTGATCCCGCTCTGGTGGTTCTTCATGGCGCCCTTGATCCGGCCAATTGCTGGGACAAGTCAACGAGTGAAGATAATACAAGAGTCCGACTGTCAACAACTTGATCTCAGATGTTGAACTCAGTATGTTGAAGGTGCTGACACGAGACAATGCCGAGGGAGCAAGGAGGGTAGGGAAGAACAAGACCGGCTGTGGCCGTGGCAGCGGCAACTTACAGCGGCCCGGCTGTGACTTCACTGGACTGTAGGTGGCAAACTACAGTCATTAAACTATACTTTTTCCCGAATAATTTGTCAGGAAGACGCTCCATGATGCCGTGGTTCTTTGGAGGAGAAACGGATCAAGAGAGTGAAAGGAGGACGTAGAGGAGGGTCGAAGATCGAAAAGATAGTATCCTGTGTTTTCTCCTAAATGAGATGCGTTGCTGGACGGCGTGTTTGCGGGAGGGGAAACAATAGCATGAGTTGACGATAGGCCCTCGCATCAATTCAATTGCCCGCATCCCGAGCAAGGAGCTCAGAAAACTTTGTGAAACATAGTGACTACTTCTGTAGTAGTAAACGCTTAATTGAAGTCAACTTTTTTCCCCCTTAGCTTTCGCATTGACAGCTAACTTGGCCTGCTTATTCTATTGATACGAACAAGGTTTGATTCTCACCGCCGTATGTTTTGTTGTTCTTTTTTCAGATGGCTTCTACAAATTTGGGCAACGGTGGAGGTTTCTTTCCGAGCCTATTACTTTGGCAAATGCGATAAATATGGGAGCCTCTCAGTCTCATTGCTGTCGTTTGTTTATGTCATCTCTTCAAAATATGTATTCTCTAGGTATTTGAATCTTTGACCTGCCGCCGAAGAGATAGTTTGCGCTTTACACGTCTCTAATATTTGAGGTTTTGCGAGTTTTCCCTTAACTTGGTTTCTGATCATGCATTTGCATGCAATCCTATTGCATTGCTCTTTCGGTTGTGAAAGAGGCGACAGAGCCGACCTCAAAGAATTAACTGAGTAGAGTTGAAAACCTTGTTGACTTGAATGCTTGTAGATCCTGTCCGTCCAAGTTTGCCGCTAAAAGTAATCTTGAGATTCATTCATGTCACTCTGTCGTGAAGCCTTGTCTGACATGCATGGACATGATCTTTCACGTGCATTTGTGGAGATTAGTCGAGAAAAAAGAGTTTGCTAAAGTGAGAATGCTTTGGGTAAGATTATTGTCTTCTGCTCCTTTGACGCTGCTAGACCCATACCGAGCACGGAGTTGGGTGGCTTTGTCAAAGAGACTGAAAATGGAGGCCGGTGGCTGACCCGGGCGGTCGGTCGTCAACGATCCTAGGGTTTTCTGTTTGGTGCTCGCGTCTAGAGAACCCTAAGATTACCGATGGAGTACAGTCAACTTTTATACATGCTCCCCTTCCAAAACAGCGGCTCTTCCAGAGCTACACCGACCTGCTTTACAGAAAACCCTAGAATCGTTGACGGCTGATGCTAGTTACATTCTAGACAAGTTTTGACGCGGTCAGAGTCCTCGATCTCCCCTCTTCTTTTTCCAAGAGCGTCATCAACTGAGACAAAACTTTATCAAGCATCATCACTTTTATTCTCTACCAAGGCCAAAAGATAATAGAAATGTTCACGACTACTTTTATTGACTAACATGGAGATCGCATGCGTCAAGAATATTCACCCTTAAGCGTAGTTTCGTGATGAATGCGATGGTTGAACCCTCCCTTAAAATCAACGTTTGGATGATATATACGGCCGAGATGCACACAAAATCTTTTATCAGTGTTCCACATGCATAAAGTGATCAACGCTACCTTCCATGTCATCCCATAATAATAGCGTACGAACAAAAAGGTGCTTCTTTGGAAATGACGATGAACGCCTCCAATGGGAACAAAAGATGGCTTTACATTAAAGATATTTGCTGGACCAAGACTCCACGACCTGGCCTGAATTTGTCAATGCTTCACGTCCATCTTTCTGCCCGGAAACAGTTGCTTAAAAACTTCTCGATACGCCTGGCGACGCATTTTTTGGAAAACTCAATGGGGACAGAAATGAGTTTCTTTTGTTTAAAATAATGGACCGTTTAAAGACCTTCGACTAGTTCTAAATATTACCAAGGTGGATGATGGAAATAAAGAGCTCACATTATTACAACATGCAAGCCTATCGCAATTTCTCCCAAAATCTTAATCCAAAATCTGGTGCGACGCGGAAATTAAAGATGTGACATTTATATGAACAAATTCAAGCCACCATTTATTACTACTTTAACTGGGAGAGGACGTGTTTTGACTATTCTACCAGTGGAAGATATGCAATATCATTGTAGGATTGGTAGATTGAATAAATCAATTCTGGGATTAGAATTGACTCTTCAGATTAGATTTGATTCTTTAGATCAACATAGAATATTCTCTTTCAATTTATTATTCGTACTTTGTATTATATAAAGAATATTGTACATGTGATCAATACGTGATAAGAGAAATACAAAAAGGTCTCTTGCTTCATCCGTTCTTTCTCTTCTTTTTGGTTTTCTGACATGGTTTCAGAGCACCATCTCCTGGTCTAGCTTCTGCACCTTTGTTGCTGTTTTTCTCACTCCATCCAAGTCTTATCAGCTTGTTGTTATAGGATACACTAACTTGCAAAACAAGATTAGCACTTCGGCATGGAAATCGGCATTTGCAACAAAACAAAACAAAATCAAAAAAGCACTCTCTTACCGATACCATAATGAAGGACCGATTACTTGAAGGGAACCGGGATGCTTAACATTCGGGCATGGAGAACCTCCTGTTGGGATTTGTTTCAATAAATAAGGATACGTGCATAAGTAAAATAGAACAAAGTCTGATTCGCAGTGACAGTAAAAATGTCCATACACATTTCCAAAGCATTATTAGTGCATTTTAATAAAACACGTAGAAACGATAAAGGGGCTAACGGCATTACCCGTGTAATGTGCTCCAACTCTTCACACTTTGACCACGAATGTCTAATGTCCTCGTAGCATTGATTCTGACATTTTTCAAATTTTGATTACGAATATTTGATCTCCTGATAACGTTGACTCTGACATTCTTGGAATTCTGACCATGAACGTTTAATATCTTCTAGCAATACTTGTTCCGACGTTCTTCAGATCCAACCCCACAAATGTCAAGCCTCTAATTTAGACACACCACCAATCTCATGTTGAACAATAGAGAGAAATTGAGAGATATCACCACTATAATTGTGCTCATAATTGCTCTCGTGTGTGAATGATTTGGTTAATCACTATCAACACTCTCAGTTGTTGATTGTCGATCATCAGGTGATCATCTCTCTCAATCACCTTTTATAATTAGTCCCAAATCACATTTAAATCAACTCATTGACGCTAAAATTGTTTCATAGAATTAATTTGGCTGTAATGTTTTTTTTTTTTTTTTTTGCCGTAATGTTTGACACTAATTCATGCATTAATTTAGTAACCATTATAGAGCATTATTCTAGGCATTAATTTGTAACCGTTACAAGTCTATATTTCAACTGTTACATCTGAAACCATATCAGAATATTAATTGATCATTTGAATATGAAACTATTAAATCCGAAACCATTTTAGATCATTAAACTATCCATTAATTTTGAAATCATTTCAAATCATTAAGATAAACGTTAAATCCGTGCTTCAAATCATTAATATGGCCGTTAAATTTGAAACAATTTCAGAACATTAATGTGATCGTTAAATGTAAAACGATTTTAGATCTTTAGTTTAGCCGTTAAGTCTAAAACCATTTCAGATCATTAATTTGGCTATTAATTCTGAACTTATTTTAGATCATTAATTATGCCATTGATTATGAACTCACTTTAGATCATTAATGCGGTTATTAATTCTGAACTCATTTTAGATTATTAATTCTATCATTGAATTTGAACTGCGTTTTCAGATCTTTGATTCGATTATAAGGATCGCATCTCCTAACCTACCAACTATTGATATTTATGCCGAGAGAGTTCTAGAGCTCTTCGCAATTACCATATTGTTCACCCTTGGAACATTCCAGAAGCTCTTGTGAGAAACCTTGGCGATCTCAGGAGGTCTTCCTCAAAAATGCAAGGTCCCTTAGTTGCAAGAATCTCATGACCGTGACACATGCTTGGTGCTCTTCCGTTGAACAGAATGTTTTAAGTATTTTAACAAATGAAGTTCCATAAAGGTCCATAAACATTGTTAAGTTGAATGAAGTTGGGAATATCCATCCATGTTTCTCGACTAAAAATTCTATTTCCTTAAAGAGAACAAAATGAATTTGAATAGTGAAGAGATCATGAAATGGGAATTAAGTGATGTGGCCCCTTAAGATTTTTCTCATGATTCTTAATTTATTTTCAAACCTCATACGTTTTAATCTTATTACTATAAAAAATTCAAGTTACCTTATACATAAAAAAGAAATGCTCTAGAGAATAAAAGAATGACAGTCTCTTCACAACTTTTTAACAAGGTTTATTTTTATCCAAACTTTCATTATTTATTGAATTGATAATTTGTTTTTGACAATTTTACTGGTATTTGGAAATCTAAAGCAACCATTCTTAATAGTACTTAAACCTTACAAGGAAAAAAATTAGGTTTTCTCGCATTATCATTTCACTAATTAAATTTGTCCGTCCAAGTTAATGATCAAGCTAGAGATTTGATAAATGTGAGTATAAATGTCACACGAGGATGGTATCATAATCGAGGGATATCTAATGTTTAACTTGAATTGTTGCATTATTAGAGATATAATGCAATAGCAATCATATTTTCACCTTAGATTGATATATCAATTTCATAAAAGCTATCTAGATTATAAAAAGAAAAAAAAAAGAAAAAAAATCGTTTTATTGCAAAGTTGAAGACTACTCATGAGAAATTTATTGCCCAATTCATGTGAAAGTTATTTCTTACATTATCCCAAGTAAAATACAGTAACAATGAAAACAAGCGAAGGAGTTGTCATATCTTTGGCAACATAAAATTACTGCAAAGAAACTTTTTCTTTTTAAATTATCAAGTAGTTATCTAAATTATGATGTGTTAATGAAAAGTATATTATTGCTATTTAGTTCAGTTTTTGAGGAAATGCGAGGTCGAAAAATAATTGGTGAGTCCCATCCAATGACATCCCCACTACGTTGAGATATCCACGAAATTGACAGCAACTTCCTTGCAAATGCTCGCCCCGTGGACGTCAAAGAAAGCGGCTGAAGCAGCGGCCCAAAGGGGAATAAGAAAATGTCGCAAAAGACTCTCTTTTAATTTAACAGATGCTGTTTCAATTAGGGAAAAAAAAAAAAAGTGAACAGAGTAAGTGCCTTCATTAAAATAAACTAGTAATGGACGTTTAAAGATGGCCGGTTCAACTGCAACGGACCAAAAGAAGGTCTCCATCCAGGACCCGCGCCCACGGAAAATGAGAACAAGGACCACATCGTCTCATTCGATCCTTGAGACGCTGCTTGGGCGGGCTCCACCTGCCCTTGGGACTTTGGCTGGACTCATTTCAACTTTTCGTTAAATGTTTACTTGAATATTCTGAAACACTTAAGTTTTCACAATATATGAAACACTGACACCAGATGTAATAAACTCGAATAACGTTTTAAATTCCGACATGAAAATTGAAGGGAAAAAAAATAGTGTTTTGGCTTTTGAAACACATAAAGACAGGTGTGAATGCCTTGACCAACTTTAAATCTCTCTATATTGGTTATCATCAACTCATTTGCAATTTCGATTCACTAATTACATCCAAATCATGAAATCGAAATGGCTTGAAGATGTGGTTCAGCATGAGAATTCCATGGATGAAACCCCAAGAACAACACTTTATTTGGAGGATCTAGTCTCTCCTTTCGACCAAAAGAAAAACTCCAATTTCTCCCGATTATGAAAAATCCAAATTCTACATGATTCACACTGCTAATAATTTTGAATCCAAGACAGATTTTGAAAAGCATTACTTATTTTCGAGACTTTTAAAAAGGAATTTATGATGCCCAAAATGGAATAAATAATGAGAAACCAAATTTTATCTTATTATTATCATGTGTAATGCTCAAGGTAAGGCTCCAATAAATATTTGGTCAGGGCCATTACAAGAGGACACGTTGAGATCAATTTCTAAAATTCATGGGGCAAATTGCAAAAGTTAAACCTTATACGAAAACTTGGGAAGTGAAATGCAATTTGCCCGTGGTTCATGTCATTTGAATGCCCATTCGCCGCAGGATCACTTAGAATCACTATATTATTAAAGAGAATAAAATGGAATTGAATAGTGGGGGGACGACCACGATTAGCAATAATGCAATCTCCTCTCTTCAAAATTTTTCTCATGATTCTTGATTTATTTTTAAAACTCATTAAATTTAGACTTATCATCGCCAAACCTAAAGTCACTTTGTAATAAAACGGAAAAAAATTCTAGAGAAATAAAATAAATAAAAATGATGGGTCTGTTGACAAAATTTTGACGAGGCTTTATTCACCCAAATTTTTATTTTTTTTTATTAAATCGATAGTGTTTTAATATAATATTTTCCGGCATCATCATTTCACTGTCTAACTTTGTCCACCCAAGTTAATGATCAAGCTACATTTCCATAAGCCTTGATTTTAATAGCGATATCTAGTGCTTGTACACTTTTTTTTTTCTCTCGGGAGATGTTCTAAAGATCTTGGACTAGTCAACTACTTCATGAGAACGCCACTGAGCTAGAGAAATTACTGATGAAATTCTTATGGAATAGTAGGGCATGCATGATAATTTTTTTTTTTTTTCGGGAATAAGTATAAAACATAAATCCATTTGGTAATAACATTTTCTTTTTCTATTTCCGAAACAAATTTTTACTTAAGAAATAAGTTTAGAACAAAAATCAGAAATTAAAATTTTTAGTCTATCTATTTTCAAAACAAAAATGAGAAATGAAAAATTTTCTAATCATTCACTTTTATCACTGCCCGCCACTCACCTGTCGCCCTCCACTCACCTGTCGCCCTTCACCACCCGCTAGATGCTGAACACTTGTCGCCGATTGCCTATTGCGGACCACTAGCCTCCCCACTTGCCGGTCACCTTCCACCACAATTCGAAAGGGAAGAATTTTATATTGTTATTAAATAAATTTCTATTTCAAAATAGAAATTTTGCTTAAAAACTCATCTAAAGATTAGAAATAAAAACATAAATTTCTAACCAAAAATTCATTTTTAAAATAAAATGATTATCATTCCCGTCTTACTTCTTCTCCATCTCGAAAAATCCTTGAAATTAGCGGCATTTCCTTACGTGATGCTTGCGGCTTTGAAGTTAAGAAAAGCGACAGAAGCGACAACACGGAAAGGTCACATTCGAGAATCGAACTAATGATTCTTTCGCATGTTATTCAGTGTTCACTGGATAGCGCTCTTATTTTACTTAAAATCGGTGACTGATGGATTGTCAAGTCCAGATAGTAATTTTAAACAACCTTTTGCTTAGATCCTGTTGGGACTCCATAGATCCTGTTGGGACTCCACTCACTCTCTCTCTCTCTCTCTCTCGAAACATTTAAGCAACTAGCAAGAGACTTTTTGACATGGAGGTGGGTTGCCATGCATGCAATGATGCATGTTCACGCGAGGACATTGTAAAATGACTGTCTCGCTCCTTTTGCTTTTTTGTGTTTTTCTGTTTTTCAAAGTCATTGCGGAACGTCAAGTATGCGAATAAAGAAGATCGAATCACAATTTCAAAGGAACAAACCTAGGCAAAGTTGAGGGAGGATGCGTGCCAGCTAAAACTTGAAACAGCAAGAAGGTAATGCTTCAAAATATGGTCGTTCCTGATCTTAAAGGCAGAATAGTCAAGGGTCTTTTTTTTCTCTCTCTCTCCATGGAAAGTAGCCATTAGGGATAGAGAAAAATGGCCTCTTTTGACAAAGCCACTCCATGCTTGGCCTCGGTCATCTTCAAAAGCAGCAGACAAACTTCTCAATCTAAGCAACCATCATATTATTAAACTGATCTCCCCAGTGCACATTAATAAATCAGGCCGTGTATATCGGGCAAGGCTTCATCATAGAGTGAAGGGTATGAACCCCAAGATTCCTTTGAAGGGAAAACGTTGTTACCAGAACAAAGCAAACATTTCAAATCGAGACTCATACCTATTTAGTCAATTATTCTAGAAGTGTACTCCCCCATTGCTGAAGACGCTCTATTTTAGTGATGTTTCAGTCTTGCATTTTTCCGGAAGGTATTGGATTTGTTTGCCAACTTGTACTCCCAATGAATATTTTAATATATCTTCTTGGCGATGCTCCGAACTAAATACGTTTTGAATTTTGGCCTACTAGGCTGTTAAATGTGTTTAGAATGAGTTACATTTTCTTGTTCTTCTTTATATACCCAATTGTTCCAGAAAACTTAAACTTCTAATAAATATCAAATGTTGACTCTAGATATTATTTCTTCATAATTCCTTAGAATTCAAATGTTATTTCAAGTTTTGACAACAAAAAAAAAAAAGGTGAGCATTTGGCCTCCTAAGAGGCATATTGTACTAAATGCCTGACTAATTTTCTATCTCTCTATATCAGTTATCATCAACTTATCTGTACAAGTTAATCATCTAGCTAGAGTTGTGACTGACATGAGGATATACGCTGCACAAGGCCATCGAACTATCTAGGAATATCCAGTCATTTTTTCCCCAATCAAATTTAACCCTAGATCTTATGTCCAACCTCTAAGCATATCTGTGACTATACATGCACCCGTGGATCTTTTTTTCCGCATATCAAACCTTTCATGCTTCTTAATTTTATCATTGAAACTCAATACCTTTTAATATTGTAAACTCCAAACCAAAAGTTATATTATATAAAAACTGCAAAAAAAAAAAAAAAGAACCGAAAGAACGTTGGGTTATCTTCATAAGTTATAAACGACGCTTATTTTTACCCCAACATTCATTATAGGTTCATTTTCAATAAGGTAATATACAAGAACAACTAATGAATGACGAAGATTGTGACATCATATGCTCCATGCAAAGAAATTTCGCATTGGATTGTGACTAATATCACTTGATTTAAAATCTTCTCTTGGAACATAATGGACTGCTAAACGGTCCTTATATCTCATAATATTTTATCTTTTTTGTGAAGTTTCCTGTTAAACTTAACTGAGTCGAGAAAGGGAACTCATCCATGCAAACGGACGAATGCCTCCTAAGAACTAAGGGACGGGGAAACATCGTCCATGCAAAAAGAGAGGGGAGTCTTGTTTTCTCGTTGTTCTTTTTCTTTTTCCAATAGGATTTTTGTGGACACAACTAAGATATAAGAAAGTTAAGTAATTCAGAATTTAGAATGCTTTTCTTGGTCGAACGTGGGTGGTTTTACCCCGATTTAAATGTCACACGAGAACCCTTAGGCCGGAAGGGTCCTTGCTGGTATTATCATAGAGTAGCGGGTTGACGAGTGCAGTCTTAAACTCACCCCCTCTCTCCATGTGTTATAGGTCTTGACTGGTCGGGTCGTGTCTCCAATGCTGTTATTTTGAAGAAATTAAAATGCTCAAAACAAGCTTACGCTCTGTATACATCAGCATAGGATAACATTATAGGATTCTGATCCTATTATGCTGGCCTTCCGGATCAGAGTAATGTATTATGCTGGCCTTCGGATCAAAGTAATGATTAAGAGGGACAGTTAGGGGATCGTGTGCATCGTGCCTTGCATCGTGTCCACGGCAAAGGATGATGGCCGAGTGCTGAGAGATTGTGTAATCGTCGACGAGACTTGCAGCAATCAAAAGTCTGTCGCTTTGTCGAACCCCTCTGCAGCCAAAGTGCCGGCTTTTCATCCATGTCGCGGCTTTGCACTGCCTCGCATTCTGGTATGTCCATTTCACTAAATAATAAGTCGAAGGTTTTGTACGTTCAAATGAAGCTTCCCAACTATTACCCTAACCTATATTACAATTTAAGGGAATGACATTGCTGCGCTTCAATAAATAATAGATGAAGCCCCTAAGAACTCTTAAATGTGATAGTCACTTATCTCGAATTTACATTAAAAACACTACAAGTTAATCGTGGAATTCCTTTAGCTTCTGAACATAATTTGTGTAACAAGACATTATAAAGTTATCCTCAAAACAACACAATCGATTCTTTTGGGTTAAAAGGCCGGTCTCTTTCATAATTAAAAAAATTCCCCTTGGGAGCCGAAATGGATCATTGAATTCAGTAAAAGCCTTAAATCTGAGCTCAGCATCTACAAACTAAGACTTGTGATACTCATTTTCATAGTGATGAGTTCAGTGGTGAAAACTACATCTCAATTGGATGCTTGAATGTCGGCGAGAGCCACACATGCCCCTAGAAGTGGGTCAACCTGGGATTCCTACACCACACACAACAACAATGTGCTAGTGATGATGTTGTCTCACTTTAATTGTAGAATGGGTTGGTGGTCGGTTTATAAGTATAAGAGAAAGCCTCACTATTTAAACTAGCTTAAGAAGTGAGAGGGGCTCAAGACCACCCATCATTCGATGCGAAGATTTTCAGTTTGAGAAGCATTAATATCCATGCCAGGAAGAAATTTTAGGTTCGGGGTTCAGCGCCTGATTTTAAAAGCAATCCCCCACTAAGATGACCTGGTTTTTCATGAAAATTGAGCCCTTTGAGGTGGAGGGTCGTTTTGTCATTTGCACATGTGAAAAGAAAACAGCTCTTTAGGGTTTTTTGGGGCAGTTTTAAATTGCTGCGCCCTCCTTTGTTATGGACAGGAGTGATCACGAAGAGTGTTTTCCAGTTGTATGTAGTGGGTAAGTTGAAGAAACCATTAAACTTATTTTATGTATCAATGGCACTTTTAATTTTTCAACAATATTATTTTGCCCCTAAATAGTATTTCAATTTATAAAAGAAGCACGCAAACCCACTAATGCGGCGAAAGGTCACCGCCTTTGTCGTCGGAATGTCCCCAAATCGCTGTTTTCACATGCGATCACGTTATCATGCCCTCAATGCAGTCGCGCGCGATGACGACTATGTTCCCGGGGCGTCGTGCTTTAATTCGTGCCCAAACTCTCTGAAGAGAAGATGTGCGTGAAATTTGGGCAATCGGTTCGGTTTCGGGACAAAGCCCTTGGGTTAAAAAAATATTTAGAAATATAAGTAGCATTTTGTGAAGTTCGTTTTTAAAACACATTGTGAAGTGATTTTGACTTAAATACTGTTCGGGAAAAAACTATATTTTATAAAATATTATTATTATAAATAATAATAAAAATACTCCTAAACTATTGGCCGTCGCCTAGAACTACATGAGGTTGCTCGACCTCAAGCATCGTCTACGGTCACGTGGCTGGTCGATGCTAGAATAGCTTGTTGTCAGCTAGATCTAGCCTCATAGGCAACCTAAACCTCATCAATGAGGTCACATGAGGTGGGGATACTTATGAATTTATTAAAGTTGGCAAGGGCAAAGTTGAAAGAAAAAATTATATTTGCATTTTTTAAAACACCATTGGACCTAACTTAAGCTAAAGACCTTAAAGGCAATTGCATTTCCCTAAAAGTCTTCAAAAAATTTGTCAAACATCATTTGCATTTGTCCAAGAGAATTTGAAACCCAAAAGACTTTGGCAATATTGAACCAAATGCACCATCCCAATTTCATATGTTTCAATAATGTGCCTTATTTCTCTTTTTATTTTTTTACATACTCAATCATTGCTAACCACCTAAAACTTTTGAAATATACATATATCCACACCTCATATAGTTTTTTTCTTTTTCTATAGTTTTCCAAGACATGAATAAAATGAGTGTCGACATATCCTTTAAGAGAAACTTGAAATGACTAGGTTAGAATTATGTTTCTTTCTTGTAAAAGCAATAAGAACAGTTTGATGGATGGAAGCTCCATGATTGGTTTTAAGATGGGCTGATTTTCACTAGTCTGATTCCTAATTTTAGTGTGAAAATCTGCCGAGTTGTTCCTAGATCCACCCGTTTACTAGATCAACGGATCTGATTTGGTTCTCGAGTGGCTCTAGGAATTGATTGTGATAATTCTTTTTCCCCTATTCCTTGGAAGTTCACAAGCTTCACTACCAAAGGTCACAAATAATCTAGTAACTTAGCAATTACAAAATTCATGTGTTTCACAACCTTCTCCTTTTTCACATGTCACTTTAGTCTCACTATAAATCAGCTTCGTGGGGTGTTAGACTCCCTCCCACTCACCAGCACCCATCAACTGCAGTCCAAAAATGATTTGTGAGAAATCTCATTTCAACTGCTTTCCTTTTCCCATCTTTTTTGGCTGTTCTTTTGATCGACTGAAAATGTTCCCCACGTTTTCGATTCGATTCACCCGAGAACGGTCAGCTGGGTGTTTCGATTTTTCAAGGCATTCGCTTTATTGTTTCATCAATAATTTAATATAACATCATGAACTTTGTTACTCCTAACCCTATGGACATCGCTTGCCGCAAGAATACTTGAGCCCTCTATATTACTTATTGGTTTTGATACTTCTCGTACACCCTTCTTTAGCACATTAAAGCTTTATTATTTTTTATAATTCGAAAAAATGGACATAAAGACTCGGCTACTTCGAGGTCCATGAAAACTTTATGAATCGATTGAATCCAGACCTTTGACCTGTATGAGTGAGAAAAACAATTTGGGGTGAGATTAAAAGAACATATATCATTTTTTCTCTGGCAAAAAGGAAAAATAAAATCTAATGTGATAAATGTTTTTAACACAAGTCTCGTTGGTTCCACTTTTTTGCCAAGAGCAAGCACAACAATGAATGTCATAACAATATCGTGTGTACATAGAAATCTATAAAACCAACCATTTAGATGATGAAGTAAATGTCCGTGATAATAAATCTTCTAAAAATAATAGTAATATTCAAATAAAATAAAACTAGAAAATAACCCCACGAGAACATAAGAACTTCATGGAATAATCCATGGGTACATAAAACTTCAAGAGACCACATCAATCTTTTATTCAAGTGGACGGAATACTCGTTGTAGTGCGAAGCTACAAGCTTTTCGGGAGGCAAGTAAAGACCATGTAAGCCACTGGAGAAAATTAACTCTGGGCAGAGAGATTAATTTGAATTTTAATGCGTTAATTCAACAATTTTTGTTAGCTATGAGCACTATTAAGAACGATCTTGGTTCACTTTTGCAAATATCAATACATTGTTAATCATCTTCATTTCAAGATGGAATAGACATGTCGATGGTCAACAAATCGACATTCTAGGTTAGATATCTCTTCTTCCTGTTCGATAAAAATTAAGAGAGATTAATAAGCACCTTTTTTTTTAAGATAGAGAGATTAATTTGAATTTTAATGCGTTGATATAACAACTCTTATCATTGCGTATCTTGATTCACCAGGGAAAAAAAAAGGAATTGAAACTCCATAATATTTACTATCTTTGTGGTGCATGCTTTCCTTTTTCAATAGGTGTTTATGAATTATTATAAATCAGTATTTCCTGGATTTAAACTTTTTCCTTCTTAACGTCCCTAAATTTGTTTTTTTCCTAAAGATTCTCGTCATCATGACAAGCCTAACATCGACAAAGCTAACATGTGTTTCTTGCCACCGGTGGCCTTCTTATGGGAAAGGATCGCAAAGAAGAAATCCTGTGGCGACCTTCCAGAGAGCATTAATCAACGATGGAAGACTCTTCAACACCAACGGCTGCGCGTTTGACCCTTTAAATTGTTGTTTCCTCACCAAAGTTCACACAGAACTACTCATAGAAATGAAAAACTATTTATACAAATATTCCAAATGACACCGGTCCACGCCATCGCACCCGGTGCGAATAGTAATCTGGCATCATCATCACAGTAGCCGCTGCAGTCCGACCGGCACAATCTGATCATCGTTCACTGTATCGCATTTGCCCAACCACTGTTCTTGGTCTCCTTATGATTTTCTTCTAGGCTAAGCCTGTCGGAATGCTGGCTCAGTTCGGGCTCAAGTCGGGCTCTTCACTTCCGTCCCTCAGCAACATCTCTTGTTATGAGCACGTAGCACAAGTTCAACACCTTCAGCTGGGGAGATTGCCAATAAATTATGAGCTAATTAAGATAAATAAAATAGTCAACACCACACTAATTCCATGATTTGGAACTTTTTTAACACAACTCATGTATGCATTTCAACATTCTCCCTCTCACATATGGATTAAGTATTATGTCTGCTTTCCCTTTAATTCAAGTAACATTCTACACTAACATCTCTCAACTTATACTGCCAATGCCCACCTTCATTCTTGGTATCTTTCTCTAATCCAAACCCTAAATGCTGTCATTAAGGTTGCATTGCTTCACCACAAAGCGTAGGTTGCCTAGAAACTGTATTGATCTTCATTCTTTAAAATTCACCAAACATTGGTATACATTGTGAGTAGACCATCAATCAACCGTTAACTCAATATTATTTGTTAGGCCATAATGGAAATGTAATACTTTTACTCAGGGAGATCACCAAGAGGGAACCAAAGTCAAAGCTCATCAATATATCCAATTGAATCCATCTACACCGTTAAATTTAAAATAATGAATTATGAGCCAAACTAAGATAAATTTACTATACCAATTTCATAGGACTTTTCTGACATGACTCACTCACTTATCTCCATAATTTTCCCTCTCATGTGGGAGCTTGGCATTAGATCTACTTCCCCTTATTTCAGATATGTGTCTACACCAACATGCTTTTACTAAATCACCGCCACAACCTTCATGACTAGTTTCTTTCTACAGATCAGACAAAGAAGGCTATCATTGAGACTGCATTGTTGCACCACAATGCATAGGCTGCTCATAAATCACATTAGTTGCATTCATTCTTTGAGATATTCACCAAACCCCGATGCACTTTCAGGGGAAATGTGTGTTGTCTTGCAATGCTACAAGCTTTTCAGTAGATCATTCCAGACTATCTAAAGCCACTCAAGAAAACTCTCAGTAGAGATTTCATAGCAAAAATTAGTAGTTATATTTCATTTTTTATTGAGAGCAGACCACTTTCATTAACATGGAGAAAATATTTATCTGAAAACAATCGCTTGGATTGCTCACAAAATTAAATGGACAATTTTTTTTTTCTCAAAAATAGATAAAGATCTAAATATCTCAACAAGTCCGTTCAAGTTAATTAATAATGTTATTCTAGAAAACAGTCGATAATAAACCTTATGCGGGCTATAGTGGTAGTTCATTAGGATAAATCATCCGCTGCATATCTTAATCATAAGATTAGTTCCAAAGAGACCACGGTCGACAAGACATTGAAATGCCTCTTCAAGCCATTCCGACCTAACGACTATGATGTAATTACATTAGTTGAATTCTGTTAATAAATCGATGATAAGCAACATAGAGAGACGCAAAAACTACCTAGGCATTTAAGGTCTGCCTGTTCAACGAAAAGTGAATGATTTAAAAAATATTTTCCTTAAATTGATCGTGTGTATTGTTTACAAAAATGAATTGAAGGAAAATATTCTCATCATCCATGAAATGGTTTAAACATAAATTATTGTCAATAATAAGAAAAGCTTTCTTTGGCTAATTATTTTGAATAATACAAATGATTGTTTTCAAAAAAATATTTTTAAAATTATTTATTTTCCGTGAAACAAACGGAGCTTAAAATTATGTTTATGCCTTTTGAAAGCCAAAATACTTAATCTAGCCTCCCCGTAAAATGACGAAAACAGAAATCAGCGGAAAGAATCCTCGATAAACCAATGAATCTTCCCGGCAACAGCGGAGGAATTAGACAATATTTGTTTCTTGTGGAAGAATTCGCAACCCTAATGCACCCCAATTCAACCCTTCTTTTTTTATTTTAATGAATAAAAAGCGACAACCCACTAACTTTTTTTGTGATTTAAGAGCGAAGCTGCTTGCTCATCCCGTCTAACGGGGCAGTGCTCATCGATCGATTCATTGCCTGCCTCTACAACAATCGCTAGTCTTTTGGCCCCTGTAAGTTGCTGTGTCCGAGTATCACCTCACACGAAAATATGTGTAAAATTAGAACATTCACTCGACACAACAATTTCGAAATGAGAACCCTCCACCCCATCCAAACCCCAGCAGCTAATAATCCAGCATCCCCAGGGCCACCGCAGTCTGGCCGGTACAAGCTGATCACCGGCCACTGCATCATGTACGCGATGCTCACTATTCTCGGCCTCCTCATGGTAATCTTCCTGGTCATACTTGCCGGAATGCCTCCAAAGTTCAGGCTCAACCCAGTCTCTTCCCTTTCGCCCCTCAACATCTCCACCTCCAACGTGACCACTCAATGGAACATCGCTCTCTCTGTCAAGAATCCCAGTCCCATCATCACTGTCAAGTACACTCACATGGAGATCCTCTTGAGTTTCCAAGGCCGATTCGCTCTCTCGCGTCCCTCCCTCGTTCCCGGTTTCACTCAGGGACCCCACAACATCACCACAGTCCGAGCCGAGGCACTGTCAACGCTAGCAGCCGTCGGTGACTTGAACGTGGAGGGTCTGGTGAGCACGTTAAAGGGCGGGAGGGTGTCCATCGATGTGGTGGCGAAAGCCAAGCGGAGGCTGCACTTGGGTCCATGGTGGGTGGCCGTGTTCGACATGTGCGTCTCATGCATGGGCGTGAACTTCACAGCTCCGAACTTCACAGCTCTGAACTTCACAGCTCTGACCAAAGGCGAGGGCAGCGGCGATTGGATGATCCATAGAGATACCCTGAGATGCAAGCCCAACATCATCACTCAGTTCTGGTGAGAAAAATTATAAGTTCCAGCTTAGTTTATTATTGCTATGATCGTGGAAGTTGTTTGTTCATCAATGAAGTTCACGATAGTTTAGAGAGAGTGAGAGTTACTACAGCTATTCTCCGTCTCTTAGGGTTTGCTTGATAACTAGTTAAATAATATCTGATCCTATTTTTTTTTCCCGGGAAAAGAAAAATGGAACAGAAATCTTTTGGTAACTATTTTATTCTTAGGAATAAATTTAGAACAGAATCAATAAGTAAAAAAATTGATTTTTTGTTCCCCGAAACAACTCCATAATCAAGTCCAATTTTTTTCTATTTTCTTTTCTTCTTTTGCTTATTCCTTTTGCCGGCAACCTTGTCGAAGCGTCGCTAACCATCAGTGAGACAGAACCTCATCGATCGAGCCTTGTCGGGCCACCATGAGGTCGGCCTTGCCATGGCTGGGCAACGTTGCCGATGAGGCTCGCCCTTGCCAGGCCACCGTGAGGGTGTGTCACCTGGCCAAGGCAAGGGCAAGCCTTGCCCAACCGCCAACAAAGCTCTGACGAGTTCACTGGTCTCAAGGTTGGTGATCGATCAAAGGAAGAAGGAGAAGAAGAAGAAGAAAAATAAGAAAATTTGTAATAAATTTATTAAAGAATTAAAAGAAATTATAAATCACAAAAAAAAAAAAATTGAGGTCTTACCAAATGCATTTCTATCCCGAGACTAGAAATTTTAGGTAATTATCAAATGCCTTAAAATGTTAGAAACCCGTCCAGTCATTTTGAGACAAAAAGTTGTTCCCATAAACAAAATAGTTGTCAAATAAGCCCTTAGTCTCACTCCAACCTAATCATGCCATATTTACCTGCGCGAGCAACCTAATGAACTTTGGGCCAAGTATACCAAAGTGGTCCGATGCTGTTCGGGTGGGTCTTCACGGCGCCGTTGATCTGGCCAATTGTTCCATGAAGAGTAAAAAACAACTTCTGGGTCGGGCGGAGTCGGAAGGGTCGCAGACTGGGACAAGTCGATGAGTGAGGATAATACAGGAGTCCGACTGTCAAGGACTTGATCTCAGAGGTTGAACTCAGTGCGTCAAACGTGATGACACGAGAAAATGCAAAGAGAGCGAGGAAGGTAGGGAAGAAAAAGACCGGTTATCACCGCGGTGACGGCAACCTACAACGCCCTGGCGATGACTTCACCGGACGTGTAGGCGCCAAGCGACCGCCACTATAGTAACTTTGTCAGGAAGACGCTCCACAATGCTGTGGTTCTTCGGAGGAGAAACGGAGCAAGAGAGGGAAAGGAGGACGGAGAGGAGGGTCGTAGATCGAAAAGATAGCATCCGACGTTTTCTCCAAAATGAGATGCGATGCTGGACGGTGTGTTTGCGGGAGGATTAAAAAGAAAAAAAAGCATGAGTTGACTACATAATACGAGTGCAATGGGATCAGAAAATACTTTTGTAGTATTCAACGCTTAATTTGAGAAAAAAAAAAATTTTTTGGTAGCTTTCACATTAACAGCTAACTTGGCCTGTTTATTCTATTGATACGAACATGGTTTTATTCTCACCGCCGTATGTTTTGTTGTTCCTTTTTCAGATGGCTTCTGCAAATTTGGGCATCAGTCGGAGGTTTCTTTCCTAGCCTATTACTCGGGCAAATACAATAAATATTGGAGCCTCTCTCATCGCTGTTATTTGTTTACGTCCTGCTTCTCTTCAAAATATGTGTTCTATAGATATTTGAACCTTCGACCTACCGCCGAAGAAATAGGTTGTGCTTTGCATGTCTCTAATATTTGAGGTTTTGCAAGTTTTTCCTTGGTCTCCGATCATGCATTTGCATGCTATCCCAAAGTTTGTATTGCTTTTTAGGGGTGATTGGGTCCATGGTAGATAGGGTGTAGACCTGGATCCTGTACCCAACCCTGTTATAACCGATTTCCCTTTTTTGAATCATGTACCCGACTATGTTTGTATTGGACTCTATATCCGACCCACCATATTTTTTCAATCCAATTCTAGTGTCAACCATGTTTCCATTGGAACTTATTTTGCAATCTTCTAATATCCTATATAACTTCAAATTTTATATTAATATGCGAGAAAATAACGCAATCCTCCTAATTTGTATCGAAATATTAAGCACTTATAATAAATAAATACATGAATTTTTTGACTAAATGAAAAATTAAGGATCCATATGGCTAATTATAATAAATAAAATCATAAGGCAAATAATTAACAACAAACATAGGTCTAATATTAGTCTTACTCTCGTAACTATTATATGAAGCTACTCATTTATGCAAGCATAAATCCTCCTACAAAAGAGAAATTAGGCAAGCCAATCCACGTGGTACACAAGAATTTGGCACTGATGAACATCGTCCATCCTTTGGACGGTGCGAGAGGGAGCCAATGAGGGAGGGAAGTAAGTGAGGAAGAGGAACAACGAAGGAGAAGTCCCATGTGTGTTTGAGAGAGCCAAGAGAAAAAAAATGCCGTGTGATTGCGAGAGTAAGAATAGAAATAAGGGCAAAAAATAAGGTTTTGGACTTATAGTTCCAAAACCGATTCTCAAACTGGTTCCAAAATCGGTCCAAAAACTGATTCCTAGGTGGGTAATCAATCGGACTTAGTTCCTGGACCGGTTTAAACCGGTTCCAAATTTTGAGAACCAGTTCCTGGACCGGTTTCAACGGGAACCGATTCTCAACCCTGTTTTCCAGGTGGGCCGATCTGGTTTATGGGTATAATCGATCCAATTGCACACCCCTATTACTTTTTGGGTTGCGAAAGAGGCAATGGAGCCCGCCTCAAAGAATTAACCGAGCAGTTAAACACCTTGTTGACTTGAATGCTTGTAAATCCTGCCCGTGTTTACCGCAAAATGTAATCTTGAGATTCATTCACGTCACTCAGTGGTGAAGCCTTGTCCGACATATATGGACGTGATCTTTTTTAGTGCATTCGTGGAGATTTGTCGAGCAAAAAAGAGTTTACCAAGTGAGGATGCCTAGGGTAACATTATTGTCCTCTGCTCCTTTGAAGCTACTAGACCCAGACCCAGCACGGACGCAGGTGGCTTTGTCAAAGAGGTCGAAAATGGAGGCTGGTGGCTGACCCAAGTGGTCGGTCGAGCAACTCTTCTGACCACTAGGCTTGTTTTGAGTCTCGCCATTCCCTCTCCATGCTTGTGCAAAATTTGACCAAAAATGACTAAGCCCACAAAGTTTCCATATTTTGGCAATAACAAGCATAAGATGACAGATGGAGAACGGCCAACTTTTGAACATTCTTCCCTTCCGAAGCATCGGCTATTCCAGACCTACGCCAATCCACTAAACAGAACCCTAGGATCGTTGACGATTGACGATTGAGGCTAGTTACATTTTAGACAAATTTGACGCGCTCAGAGTCCTCGATCTCCTCTCTCTTCGATTTCCAAGAGCTTTATCGAGTGAGAAAAAACTTCATCAAGCGTTATCATTTTTCTTCTTTACCAAGGCCAAAATATAATAGAAATATTCACGGCTACTTTTATCACTGACATGAAGATGGCATGCTTGAAGAATATTCACCGTTGGGCATAGTTTGGTGATGAATCCGATGGTTGAACCCTCCCTTAAAATCAACATTTGGAAGATATATACGGCTAAGATGCACAGAAAATCTTTTATCACTGTTCCACATGCATCAAGTGACCAACGCTACCCTCCCATGTCATCCCATAATAGAATACGAACACAAAGGTGCTATTGGATTTGATGATCAACGCCTCAAAAGGCAAAAAAAAGGTAGCTTTGAATATAATAGTGATCATTTGTTGGACCAAGACTCCACAACTTGGCCTAAATTGGTCAATGCTTCACGTCCATCTATCTACCTGGAAACAATTGCGTTGACACCGTCCATACCCACTTGAATAGAATAGAAAACCCTCACGTTTTTTTCAATGACAATCCTTGAAAAAGTGATCATCTTTTTTAAATAAAAGTTCTCGATACACCTCGGTGACCCTTCTTTTGGAAAACTCCATGGGGACAGAAATTAGTTTCTTCTGTTTAAAATAACGGACCATTTAAAAACCTTGGAATATTTCTATATATCACCAAGGTGGATGATGGCAAGAAAGAGCTCACACTATTACAACATGCGAGTCTATATCAATTCGTCCCAAAATCTTAATGCAAAATCTGAAGCGACACAAAATCTAATGATATGACATTTATATAAACAAACTCAAGCCACGATTTATGGCTATTTTTATTGGGAAAGGACGTGTTTTGATTGTTCTACTATTAAGATCAGAATTGTATGTAGGCGATGTCATCTAATTCGAAATCTATAAGATAAAAAGTTAGAATTAGAAGTAGCCACGAATTTAGTTTATTCAAGCAAGATTGAGAAAAATCAAATTATATTGATTGAGATTCTAATAAAACCCTAAAAAGATAGGGGCAAAATGTATTAATTCGTCGCAATAAATGAAAAAAAGGTTTTTTTTTCCAAGAATGATGCTTTTGTGGGAGGGAATATATACGTGTGTGTGTGTGTGTGTGTGTGTGTGTGTGTGTGTGTGTGTGTAATTTGCAATCTTGTAGCGTTATGTGATTACCGATCTGGTTGTGAGGAGGAGCTTATCTCGTAACAACGTATTCATAGAAAAGCTTGACCGAGTCTCCCCTGTTCTTCTTTCTGGAGATAACTAAGAACTGGGGGCAGAGTCTTTGAGAAGAATGTGGGGGGAAAAATACCAAAAAACTTTAAATATTTTATAATTTTGCTAATTCAATTATAAACATTTTTTTTGTCAATTCAATCATAAACTTTTACAATTATAACAATTCAGTCCATCCAGCCAAATTTGGCTGGCCAATGCTGATGTGGAAGCTAGCTAGCACTAATCATCTAGGCGATGCTGACATGACCAATTTTTTAATAATAGTTTATTTTTTCAATTTATTTATTTATTTATTTTACGTTTTCTTTTTCTTTTGTTTCCTCCTTTCTTCTTCCTCTTACCAGTTGCTAGAGCTCGGCAACCAACCAAAGGTGAGGGTCAGTGAGGCTTGCCCCCATTGGCCATTGGTGAAGGCGAGTGTGAGGGTGAGGCCAAGGCCGAGCTTGTCATCGATCTGGCAAGGTCAACCCTCATTGGCCCTTGCCTTTGACTAAAAGAAGAAGGAGGGGGAAAAAGAAAAAGAAAATTGAATTAAATAATAAAAAAATTATTTAAAAAATTGGCCATGTTAGCATCAACGAGATAGTCAGCACCAATCGGCATCCACGTTAGCTCTAGCTAGCTAAATTTGGCTTAATAAATTGAATTGGCACAATTACAAAATGTTTAAAATTGAATTGGTAAAAAAAGAAAGAAAGAAAGAAAGAGATTTATGACTGAATTGACAAAATTGCAAAAGATTATAACTCTTTTTGGTAATTTTTCTAAAAAAATATGTGTATTTATACCAATTGTCGATTGCTAAAGTCATAAGAAAAAGGATAACTTAACAATTGGTATTTTGCAAATGAAATGATTCAATCAAATGATGTAGTCGGAGAATGACATAAAGAATTATGAAAGAACTTCACTCTCTTGATAAAAGAATTACTAAAAACGAGAGATTGATGAAAAAGAGGCTTGAAATTTCAAACATTGAAAATTAGGTTAGATAATTATTAACATAAATCACTTCTGTAAAAGAAATAATAATAATAATAATAAAAAGAGACCGCGCTGCTGTCACACCCAAGGACAGGAAAAATTACTAAAAAAATCATAAACCTATTGCACTTTTGTCAATTCATTCATAAATATTTCAATTTGTCTAATTTAATCATAAATATTTTGATGATTTTCTAGTTCAGTGATAAACCTTTTAATTACACTAATATAATCCCAAACTTTTAGACAATTTGTTGATTTAGTCCTTGGTTGGAGATCACCAATGTCACCAATTTTTATCATCATCATCATCATCAACATCATCATCACCATCATCGAGACTTTGTTTTTCTAATTTTCCTTGTTCCTCTTATTTTTCGTTTGTCATCCATTCCGCTCTATTTAAACTTTCCTTCTCCGCAAACTCCCAATTCAATGCTCATCCTACCATTTTATGCTTATTTCTATGTGCTTAGGGTGGATATCTCATATTCGAAAATTAGTAGTTTGTCCTATTAATCCTTCAGGGCCCAAATAACTCAATTTTCTCCAATGAACAATTCACGTCAATGGATTCGTTCCATCCAAAACTTGAGATAATTGGTGTAATCCAAAAAAAGATTAATAAGTACATGTACAATTTCTCTATTTTTGAGCCCACTTAGCTCTACCAAGAAAAATGAGTAACGCTGATAAATTCATGAGAGATTATTTGTAAAATGACTCCATTGAGTCCCTTATCAATTAGAAAATCCGATTGCTATGAATAATGTATCAAAGCCACTTCATTGGTTTGATTAGGATTATTAGTAATTTCGCTATTAGCATCAGTATTTAATTTTCTTGTCTTTCCTGAATGATAAAGAGAAAAAAAAAATTGGGTCAAAAGATAATGCCTTTTGGAGTTTTATCAACATTTTGGTTGTGCAGGAGGAGATTCGATATTTTCCAAATCCTTATGTAAGGAATTACAAAAGAAATTCTTTCAACAAAGATGTGAATTATATGTAATCTCGATTGAAGATGAATTAAGTGCAACAGAACCCATTCAATTAGCTGCCACTTTCCTTCAATTCAACTACCCTACTACTACCACGATTGTTCAATATAAAAGAGCCAATGATGGTATAGCAATGAACATTGAGTTGTGAAATCGGCTCAATTCCCCCTTCATGTATGGTTACTTGATGCTACCATCCAAACTTCCTTAGATGCTCCCCCTCGATCGATGTGGCTCCTATTCCTTCTTTTATTATAAGAGAATAGTCATTAGATTACTGTGCGCTCCCAATAGTCCTCCTCTCCTTAGTCTCATCTGCATCTAAAACTACTTCATTTTCTACATCATGCGCGGCACTTGAATGGGTTTTCACCCCTAAATAGAAATGTGGAATTGATACTTTTGATAAACACCATGCATATTCTACATTATAACCTACAACTAATTCAGCTTTTGAACACCATGCATATTCTACATTATAACCTACAACTGATTTAGCTTTTACTTCTAGGAGATCAAACAGTGAACCCTGTAGACCAACCCCATGGGGGTGTGAAGGGAGAGCCCTAATTGATAGGGAAAAAAAAAACTGCAACCCCTTTGGATTGTCCTGCTATGATGCAAAGAATTATACACTTGCCGGATATCAATATTTCAATCCTATAATTACTTATTCATTGGACACTAACCCCTGAGAAGGATAGATTTGAAGATGAGGAAAGTAGATAGTGCAAGTTTCATGATCCAAATATAGAAGTTGTCACCCGCAATAGTTTGATAGAGCCAATACTATTCTTGTCTCCAAGAGTAAGTCACTTACCCTATATATCTTGCATAGAGCTAAAATTGGAAGTGATTCCCATAGCAACGGCAAGCGAAATGAGAGCACCCTAAACCATGAAAACGGGGACAAATATTTTTGTTTCTTAAGAAGAAATAGTTTAAGAGTTGATCTGAAATCTCACTATCAACCTCTTTGCCTATCTTTCTTTTCTCATTTTAGTAAAACGCCTCTGGCTACATCATATTTTGATTGTTAATACAATATATAAATTAGACCTTTCATCACCATTTTGTGGAAAATCGTAAGGTATGAATATGTTAGATACTTGCTCATTGCCCCACTTTCATTTGTCTAGATGTATCCAAGGGAAGGAGTCAATCATCCACTATGGTATCTTAGGAACAAAAATGGTGATATTGTTCCTCCATTGATTAATAATTTCAATTTTTGGGAAATATCACTACAGAAAGCTTACTGGGGTTCACCTTACCAAAAAAAAAAAGCTTACTGGGGTTCAAGATGTCGCTAGCTTATTAAAAATGCATATTTTAATATACTCAACTTAACCAAAAAGAACATAAAAAAAAAATAGAAAATATATGATTAATCGTCCTAGTAACTCCCTGCTTTCAGCCACTTCCTTGTATAACCATTCTATTTTCTTAATTTATTCACAACTACCAAGTTTCACGCGCATGCCCAAACACTAGTAACTAAAAAATGGGAATTGTTGTTTTAACAAGCGATAAAGTGACTTAATATGTCTTAAACACATTACGCCATCCACATGTTATCTTCATTATAAGTAATTAGTCACTTATTCTGCTAATTATGTGACAAAAAGAAATCACATTCCATCCCACATTTTTGACAACTGATATTATGTGATCTCATTCATGTATTTGTGCATTAGAGCGTCCCACAATCTTAACAACAAGTCTCATAAAATACTTCATTAATCTCATTGATCACATGGAGACACAAATCTAAATAAGAATGAATTGTCGAAACATAAATCCTCTCCCACCTTATGATGTATGGCACTGAATTCACGTCACGCACCTGATATTCACATATGTTATCTTGGTTCCTTCACACATGAGTTTTAATTAAATCATGGGTACATCTGTTTTAAGGAAAACATAAAATTTTAAAAAATTTCCTAAGATATTATTGCTTGTGCCATTTATAATAGTAAAGAAATGAATTTTTTTTTATCACCCACAAAAATATTAAGGTCTTAAAATTTTGTTGAAAATGAAAATATTTTTCGTTGATTAATTTTTCAAAAAATAATTTTTAAAAATAATTTAAACAATTATTTTTTGAAAAATATTTTCTACATCTTAAGTTTTCTGTAAAACAAATGCACTCCAAATTTTGATATTTTCTTCATTCACTTTCGATGGGTGGTATGGCGTATGTGGTTTTAAGTAAGAAAATAATTAATTTATTATGTATTTATGGGATTGGCCGCAAAGTGGAGATGGCCGAGTTGGTCTAAGGCGCCAGATTAAGGTTCTGGTCCGAAAGGGCGAGGGTTCAAATCCCACTCTCCACACGTTCGCGGTTTTCCCTATTTTTGTCCTCTTCTTTTTTATCTTTCTGAATTTAACATCTCCTTTGACCCCAAAAAAAAATAATAATAAATAACATCTCTATAAAGACTTGACTTTTTTTCTCTCTTCTTTTTTAGTCTTTCTGAATTTAACATCTCCATTTTTTTTTCTCCTATTGAATTTGACATCTCGTTCGACCCACCAAAAAAAAAAAAAAAAAATTGACATCTCTAAAAGGTCTTGTCCACTTTCGCCTTCTGAATTTAACATATCTAGAAGGACATGTCTTTTTCTTTCTCTCTTTCCCTTTTCCTTACCAAAACCATTCTATCTATACGAAACTCCGAGCGTAAATTTACATAAAAACCCGCTGTCTTTACTCTTGTCTGATGATTCTTCAACTGTCCAACTGTCGATCCCCGCGCTCGGTCGTGCCGTAAACATCGTATCGATCTCCACGCACGAACCACCCATCATTCCAAGCGCCCCGATCCAAATTCTCGTTCCGTTCCCCGTTCGAGGGCTCTCGGGATCGTCGCTTTTCCTCCCTTCTTGTTGCTGCATCCGCACGCGTTCTTGGGGAGAAACCGAGGGAGCCAGGCCCCGCGCCGATCTTGAAAGCCCGCCTTTTGTTCTCGCCAATTCGGGTTTGACTCGCGGTTTTTTTGCACAGCGATTCCTCGCCCCGATCGGGGTCCGTCGCCACGCGGTCGTGCGGTTGCGGTTGGCGGGTCTTTTGATTTGATCACGGCCGATTCTTGGGTTCCGAATTGGTGGCGGGTTCGATTCTGGGAGTAATTTGTATCGACTGCGCGACTGTAAGTTGAATTCTTGGTTTTTTAATTTTTCTTTCTTTTTTCGAATGCTTTGGCTGGCTGTCGTTTGTTTTCTGTCCTGGCTTTTCGACGTGAACGAGTTGCGATTCTGGGCTCGTGCTTGTCGGAACCTACGCATTTTTTTTTGTCGGAAATTTGAACCGTAACGAGAGCAAGGAAGGTTTCCGTAGAGTTCGTCGCGATCCCTGGTCATTTTCGTATGATGGTATTGAACCTGTGCGTTTTATTTTTTATTTTTTTTATCAATGCTGCAATTTAGACAGTGACGTGATGCCCAATCCCAGCTGTTCGATTCTCGGATTAGATTTGTTTTTTTTTTCCCAACCGCTGTTTGACTGCGCGGCCGTAAGTTGAATTCTTGGTTACGAGTATTTTCTTGGTTTTGTTCTTTCTTTTTTTCAATGCTCTGGCTCTCATTTGTTTTCTGTCCTGACTTTTCAACATGAATGACTGGTGATTCTGGGCTAATGCTTGTTGGAACCTTCGCATTTTGTTGAAAACTTGAACCGTCGCAATCCCCGGTCGTTTCTCTATGATGATAGTGAACCTATGCATTTTGTTATCAATGCTGCAATTTGACAATGACATGATGCTGAGTCTTAGCTGTTGATGGTGTGGGCTCACTGAGGCCTCATGATGCATTGCCAACGAATAGCTGGGTATAAGGCGTTGTCTGCATATTCACTCCATTGACATAATTGGAAGTGTTTTTCTATCTCTCGTGATGACTGGCCTACTTTGTAAATGCAATAGTGTATCCTTTCACAGTGAAGTTATGGTCTTGGCTGTCTTCGGCTGCATATGGTGGTACTTTCTCACATCCGTGCTAAGAACTCTGTATATCCATACATTTATATACCTTAGCATGCATATTTCAAATTAAGCCGTCTTTTTGAAAGTGGGTGCTGTTGTTTTTAACCTAGAGTTTGAGTCTATATTGATTTAGTCCTCTTCTAAAGAATCCTAATTGGACTCTATAGTTTTCCAGGTGCCTCATGGCATATAAGGGCATCCCAAATGAGAGAAGAAGTAGGAGTTCAATGCCTATATTTGTCATAGTTGCCTTGTGCTGTGCCTTCTATATTTTGGGTGCATGGCAGCGAAGTGGTTTTGGAAAAGGAGACAGCATTGCACTTGAAGTCACCAAGCAGGCTGATTGCAGTGTCCTCTCCAATCTACAATATGAAACACAAGAAATCCGCGATGCGAGGGTAACGGATGACTCCAACACGGATATCAAGGAATTCAAGCCATGCGATGATCAATATATTGATTACACACCATGTCAGGACCAAATGCGTGCTATGATGTTCCCTCGAGAAAATATGAATTACAGAGAGAGGCACTGTCCCACTGAAGAAGGGAAGTTGCGTTGCCTTGTCCCAGCGCCCAAAGGATATGTGACCCCATTCCCATGGCCCAAGAGTCGCGACTATGTTCCCTTTGCCAATGCACCATACAAGAGCTTGACTGTTGAAAAGGCTGTTCAGAACTGGATCCAGTATGAGGGCAATGTGTTCAGATTTCCAGGAGGGGGAACACAGTTTCCAAATGGGGCTGATGCTTATATTGAAGAACTTGCCTCTATTATTCCCTTGGATAATGGGCTGGTTAGGACTGCACTTGACACTGGATGTGGGGTAAGTGTGCTAGTGCAAGTTACAAGTATTTGTTTCAGATCGGTTATTCTTGTGTTAGATTTCTGCATTAGGTGGATCAACTGTTCAATATGTGCGTGGAAGTTAGATTTATTCAGATGTTGTTCCTATTGTGGTGAAATCTCTCTCACTGTTGCGTATGTGCATGTCTAATGCTAATTTCAATATCATCGGGTTTTGTATTCATATTTGCTCATGTATGTTAATAGGTTGCGAGTTGGGGTGCATACCTGTTTAAGAAAAATGTTATAGCCATGTCATTTGCACCCAGAGACTCTCATGAAGCTCAAGTTCAATTTGCACTGGAACGAGGTGTCCCTGCAGTTATTGGAGTTCTTGGGACCATAAAACTGCCATATCCATCTAGAGCTTTTGACATGGCTCACTGCTCTCGCTGCTTGATACCATGGGCTTCCAATAGTGAGTTTAATTTAGGAGTTGCTCACATCAATTGGCTTTCAAGATTTTATTGTCCTGTAACTGTAAACTTCTGTTTTGTGTAGTTCATCACCAAGTGTTCACATTTCCCCTCATCTTTGTTTCTCCTTTTTCTTTCAATTAAAAGTCTTTCTGAGGCTGGTCGAGGAAGGTTCAGTTTTGTGCCGATATTATGCAGGAAGAAATTTGGCATTGGATTTTGGCCAGTCTCACATGACTTAGGAAATTTCCTTGGAATTCTTGCCACAGAAAACATGCAGTGTAATATTCCCTTTATTTTACTTCATCTATATTTTATGATCTTCCTTTGCAGATGGAATGTACATGATGGAAGTTGATCGAGTTCTTAGACCCGGTGGTTATTGGGTGTTTTCTGGTCCTCCCATTAACTGGATCAACAATTACCAAGCATGGCAGCGTCCAAAAGAGGAACTTGAGGAGGAGCAAAGGAAAATTGAAGAGACTGCTGAACGTCTTTGCTGGGAGAAGAAGCATGAGAGGGGAGAAATTGCTATATGGCAAAAAAGAACCAACTGCCATGGCAAAGATCTGGAGCCCGCAATGTGCAAATCCACAAATCCAGATGATGTCTGGTACATCTTTGACCTTCAACTGTATCTGTCACTTTCTTGTTATCTTGGCATAGTCACTGTTCAATGGTTACTTTACTTTAAAGTTGGGTGAGGGGGTAATTGACCTTAATAGCACTTGCTAGAGGCAACAAAATCCTCAAGGGGTGGCTGTCATACTGTTCTGGACTTGAGTATAGGTATGGTACATGATACATGTATCCTCTATGCTTGTGAGAACAAAAAAGGTTATATAGGAGCATGTATTGACTGGATACTGTTGGAACTTATGCTAGTTTCTGCAATATTTATTAGAAAGATCTTCAGGTTTTTATGTTATTAGAGTTGCTGATCTGCAGGTACAAGAAAATGGAGGCATGCATTACTCCTTACCCTGAAACTACTCATCTAGAAGAAGTTGTTGGGGCATGGAAGCCATTTCCAGAAAGATTAAATGCTATTCCATACAGAGTTTCTAGTGGTTCGATACCTGGAGTGTCAGCTGATTCATTCCAGGAGGACAACAAGACATGGAGGAAACATGTAAACTTTTACAAGACAGAGAACAAGATTATTGGTTCTGGGAGGTATCGAAACATCATGGACATGAATGCTGGTCTGGGGAGTTTTGCTGCAGCACTGGAATCTCCAAAGCTATGGGTCATGAATGTCATGCCCACAATAGCTAAGAGAGACAATCTTGGTGTTATATATGAGCGTGGGCTGATAGGCATATATCATGATTGGTATGTTTTCAAACATAAATCCTTTTCGTTCAGTTATAACTCAGAAATTGCTATTTTCCAGGCAGTGGAACTAAATTTTGGTAACTCTAGGACCATGAGCTCATATCGCTTGTCTCTTGTTTCAAAAGTCTGTTTGTGCTGAGATGTAAGATATCACATCCGGTTCTTGTGGCTCTTTATAGGTTGTATAACTTATGAAATTATTAACATTGTTTTCTATGCCGGCTATTCATGAAAGCACCAAGTTTCAATTTGTAACAGAGTCTCTTTGTCCCTTGGTCAGATGTCACTTTATATTGAGATTTCATCAGTTTGGGGTGGATTACAAAAATAGCAACCACTGAAAACCTTAAGCAACTGATTTGCGCAACCCTGTAAGCATAACCTAGAGTCTGTTGACTTCTGCATAGGCGTATGTTCAGGTACCTGTTGGTATATTTTTTTGGTAAGTACTCATCGACAAGCACCAACAGGGCTAATTATTAGATACCCCCAGTGGATTCTCCTTCCCTCTTGCATGCATTGTGGACCCCACTTATATGGGACCTATGGTAATGCAAGAGGAGTCATTATACTCCTGGAGGATGTAAACCAAGGGGATGCAGCCTTTCAAATCGTTTATTAGGGTTACAACAAGTGCCTATCAGCTGCTGGTATTCGTCATTTTCTGTAGAAGCAAGTCATTTTAAAAACAGAATTTTCACCGTGTGCTACCTTTATGTGCAATTTGCTGTGCATGCTCCTTTAAGGAATTTTCCATTCCAATTATAGTGATTTCATTATGGCATCTTCTCAAGTTCTTCTGTTGCTTAGTTTTACTAATAAACTGCAATCATGGCTTAAATTCCTCTAACCTATGGTTTCTGTAATCAGGTGCGAAGCCTTCTCCACATATCCAAGGACATATGATCTCATTCATGCACATGGAGTTTTCAGCTTGTACAAGGATAGGTAAGTGATCTCTTAAACCTTCATATGATTTGCTATTCTGCTGTAGGTTATTGATTAAAAAAAGCTAAGCTTCTACATAAATAGCATAATTAGATGGCAGATTGCAGGAAGCACTGGAAGCCACCTTATGATGGGAGTAGATGGTGATTAGAGGTGGTTTAATATCATTAATTGAAGTTACTCAATTCTCGTTAGTGGCCTGCAGGTGTAACATGGAAGACATTCTCCTCGAGATGGATCGTATCCTACGACCTGAAGGAGCAGTTATATTCCGGGATGAAGTGGATGTGCTGCTGAAGGTGAAGAGGATTGTGGGTGGAATGAGGTGGAACACAAAGATGGTGGACCATGAGGACGGTCCTCTGATCACCGAGAAAGTTCTCTTTGCTGTCAAACAATACTGGGTTGCTGGCGAAAGCAGCTCTACATACGCACCACAGATGGGTTAAAGAAAGGATGACTAGAGTGCAGTTCTTGCATTAACACGGCTGCTTTAGCTGTTCAATGCGCATCCCCAGAGAGAGGTGAGATAACATGCAACCCCTTCTAATTTTATGTACAGGTGACCCTAATTCTTCAATGGTCTGTAGTACTTTAGCCTTTTCCTTTTTCCTTTTTCCTTTTTGGCTTCTTCAATTCTGTTCTTCCTGATGAATTTTGCAGCACTGTTAATGGTAACTTATGCCTGTATGTGTCCCCCTTGAACACGACTCATTAGCATCCTGTTTGAGGGAAGCTAATGGCCACTCTCCTTTGTACTTCCACTCTGAGATTTCTGGTACAATCATTTGTTATCCGTTTGCTTCTTGGTACAATACACAAACTGCTTTAGCATTCGCTGCGGGTGCACCCGAGTCCGTGCTTTTTCCTGGCAAGTATTAGACATGGGATAAGTATAAAACCTAAGCCGAAGTAACTTAGCTAATTATGGTGGAGAGACATGCTATAGCAAGGGAGGGACGGACATTGTGATCACTTTGAAGTTATTACATTTGTATGTTGTCTGTCTCATTATTCTGATTTTTCACCCTACAATGGTAAACGGCTACTGGAAGTATCCTCGGGGCTGGTCGAGGTTATACTTTAGTTGCGTCAATAACAACCGTTGAGGCGCCTTTGGACACCATGTGAACAATTCGACTATTGCATCTACTCTATCATGTTATAATATCAAAAACGTTATAAATGTATTACACTTATGTTAATTCAATCTTAAACATTTTATTTAATCATTTGAGTCCTAAACCTTTTGGCATTTGCCAATGTAATCCTTTCAGTCATTTTAACTGGAAATTGATACCATGGATGTGAGCTGTTTTATGTGACATGGTTGATGTTAACATGAACAATTCTTACATTTTATTTTATTTTTATTTTTTTCCTTTCCCTTTCTTTCTCTTTTTTTTTTCCTTTTTTCGCCTTGACTGGTTGGCCAAAGCAAGGGCTGCCTTCATCTAAGCGACTGTTGTCCACCCCAAATCTAGTGAGGGCAATGATTGCCGAAAGTCATCTTGCCGGCTGCATGGTAAAAGAAACGGAAAGAAAGAAAAAAAAAAATCAAAAAATTTAAAAAAAAAAAATGACAAGAGTATAGAAATTTTTTTTAAAATGCAAAAATTGTTATCATCAACAGTCAGGGGCCGTCGGTGCTGGTGCCTGCGGCAGCGCCTTTGAAGCCGCCCCAGACAACATCATATTCCCAAAATATGGCGCCGCTTCGGTAAAAGGAGAAGCTGCTTGACCAAGAGTCAGAGGACCCGCATAACTCGATTCACATTTTCTTCTTGATTAGAGGAGCGGACAAGCTACATACAGGGAAAGTTGCACGTGTGGTTCTGGCTAGGCTTTCCTTAGGTATCTAATAACCTTACTTCTGCTCTTAGCCTATGAATAAGAGAATATGAGGTATGCGAAAGCGCTCTTTCGGGCAAATAAGTCATCTAGCTTTCTAGGTGCCTCTTCCTCTTTCCCTCTTACTCCCCCCATATAAGAGCTCGACTCTACCTATCTAGTTCCTCACATGCCATAGGATGGTGGGTCATCTAGCTTACTAGGTGCCCCTTCCTCTTTCTCTCTGACTCCCCCCATATAAGAGCTCGACTCTACCTATCTAGCTCCTCACATACCATAGGATGGTGTTAGGGGTGTGCAACTGGACCGGGTATTACCCAGAAATCAGACCGGCCCACCTAGAAAACAGGGACGGGAACCAATTCCCGTTGAAACCGGTCCAGGAACCAGTTCCCAAAATTCAGAACCGGATCCAATTGATTAACCACCTAGGAACCGATTCCCAAACCGGTTTTGCAACTTGTTTTGGAACCAGTTTTGGAAGTATAGATCCAAAATCCTTTTTTTTTTCCCTTTATTTCTATTTTTACTCTTGCAATCACACGGCATTTTTCCTCTTGGCTCTCTTAAACACGCATGGCACTCCTCCTTCGTTGTTCCTCTTCCTCACTTGCTTCCCTTCCTCATTGGCTCCCTCTCGCACCATCCGAACGGACGGATGGTGTTCGTCTCCACCAAATTCTTGTATACCATGTGGATTGGCTTACCTAATTTATCTTTTGTAGGATGAGTTATACTTGCATAAATTAGTAGCTTCATGTAGTAGTTGTAGGAAAAAGACTAATATTATATCCATGTTTGTTATTAATTCTTTACCTTATGATTTTATTTATTATAATTAGCCTTGTGAATCTTTAATTTTTTGCTTAGTCAAAAAGTTCATGCATTTATTTATTACAAGTGCTTAATGTTTCGATACAAATTAGCAATATTACGTTATTTTCTCACATATTAATGTAAAATTTGAAGTCATATAGGATATCGGGAGATTGCAAAATAGGTTTCAGTAGAAACAAAGTTGACCCTAGAATGGGATTGGAAAAACAAAGTGGGTTGGGTATAGGGTCCAATACAAATAAGGTTGGATACGGGTTCAAAAAATGGAAACCGGTTATAACATGATCGGGTACAGAGTCCATGTTTATACCCTACCCACTTTGGACCCGATCACCCCTAGTTGGTGTCCACATCTACGATTACATTGGCGCATTGTCAAAAGTTTTAAAATATTTTAAATTGAATTGACATAAGTACAATAAATTCACAATTTCTTTGGTAATTTACCCCATGATCACTGTTGATTTAGCGACTGACAATGGAGATAAAACGTCTACCTAATAGTCTCCATTTCACATTCATTTAATGTAGTTTTCAAGTCACTGTGGAGTCTGCTCAAAAAATGTGTTAAAAAGTACATTCTTTGCACCTGTTTTTGTCCACATTAAAGGCGGAATGATTTGAACTTATCAATTTCTCATGGACGAAATTTAATGACTTGATAGTGTTGCGTCCGCGTTAGGAGCTGTTGCAACTTGCTGAATGAAGATGATGCATTTCTTATCTAAACATCTGAGCTAAGATTGAATGGTGGCCAAGTTTACAATTAAGTTTTACTTAATAGAACAGATGCCACTGTGGCGAACAAGATGATACTTTGATGGGATCAAGATGACCCATGAAGCCCCCCTTTAATATAATTAAGACTAAAGAAAACATGGTTTTGGCATTTAAGCACAGTGAGATTCAGATTGAAAGGATAAAAAGGACTCTTGCGTGTCGCTCTCCAAGCAAACTAGGCCACGATCCAAAATCAATGTGATCCGACCAAAAATCTAGGCATTGAGACTGGTTGTTCCGAATGAAGGACCACGAAATGCCAATCATAGCAACCTTCTGTTGTATCAGTTCCCATTACTTATAGGCACATTTTCAACCTGTCCATGCACAAAAAAAGCTCCCAATACGATCTGCCTCCTAGAATTCTCCTCTCTCTCTCTCTCTCTCTCTGTGCAGAGCTTTAGCTGTTGATCTTGCTCTCTCAAAGCTAGTTAAAGCAACAAACCCAAATTCCCTCTGCTACTCCTTGTTGGGTTCTCAGACAGATCCATGGAGGGTGAAAATAACTACACTGATCTTCGAACTGCTTCTTTTTCAGTTTATCTGAATTCGGCACAAGAGAGCTTCGTGCAGAAGCTTGGTGAGTCAGCTCGGATTTCGTCTCCTCCCATCCCTTTGAGGGAGGAGACTCACGTTCCGAAAGGCTTAGGGAAGGCCACTGCTAGAGAAGGCGAGATCGGTGTCTTTGGTGCTGAAAAGTACTTCAACATGGACATAGATAAGGACTCTGCCCCACCAGTTGCGGATGATTACACGAGGAAAATCGTGTATAACAAAGACAGTCATCTCGATCCATATTCTAGGAGCTTGAAGACCAGGTCTGGAACACCGAGTCTGAGCTCTGAGACAAGTTCAAACAGCCAAACTACTTTCTTGAGAAGCTTTCAGAGGATTCCATACCAGGGAAAGCAGAACAGCTCCAACGGAAGGAGCTTTTTAGCAGGACTTAGCTGCAACAAGTCTTGTTCAGATAGGAAGTCCATATACGTCAGCAAAAACGTTCAGTGCAGAGGAATCCGACGAGAGGAGATCAGAAAAGAGAGTACGGAAAATGAGAACTTAGCCATCAGAAATAAGCAGTCTCAATCTCAACCTACATTTCAGAATAAAGACGAGCTGAGCTGCTCAAGTTTCGAGAAGGCCAGAGCTGGGCCAAAAAGAGAGGAGCACTTTGCTTTCCCGGTTCTTCATGATGGGTTGCAGAAACTGGCTGCTGAAAGACAAATGAAAGAGGAGATCAGAACCAAAGTAGAAGAAGAGCCCCGGATCTCTCTCGAGGTGTTCGGCTCCCGTGCAAAGAAGAAAGGTGATGCAGTGGCGATGAATCCTGGAGAGGAAACTATCAATTCTCACTTGGGATGCCATTCCGAAATCCCAAAGCTTCCCGACTTCATCCAAACGCGGGGAAGCAAATGATGACATGGACAGCGAGGCAAGTTCTGATTTATTTGAGATAGAAAACCTATCTGGCACAAGTAGTGTGCCTCCATTATTCACTAGGCAAGTATCCGATGGCTTCTCTGGGTGCATGACTCCTACCAATTTGTACACGCCAAGTGAAGCCAGCATTGAGTGGAGTGTTGTGACGGCCAGCGCAGCCGATTTTTCAGTGGTCTCTGATTATGACGAGAAGGAAGTTTCGCTTTCATCTGGTTTCCAGGATGCTAGTCTAGTCAAAACTGCTAATGGTAAACTGACCCAAGAAAAATCATCAACAGAAAAGCAGGGTCCGAAACCCCGATTGAGCGGAGGTGGACTATTGGGTTGCAAGAGTCATAAAGCAGTGAATGTTGCTGAGACTGCTCACAAGACTAATGACAAGCCGAAGATCCCACGGCCCCATCCGACATCATTGGATGCCACCATGCCAGCAAGGAAAATTGCAAGCTGAGGCTAAGGTGAAAGATCTTGATTTCTCATAAGAGAGGTGAGGAGAGAACTGAGAAGCATGAGTTTTTCTTTTGGTTGCTTTTTTTTTTCCTTGTAAACTTTTTCTAGCATTTGATGTCAATAACAATTAGGAGTGATTATGCTGAGAATAAGATTGTTTTTGTTCTTTGAAGGATTATGTAATTCTTCGTGAAAAGACGGGGCCCATGTCTGGTGTCTTCATGTCTTGTCAAGACAAAGCAGCCGAATTAGCCTGTAAAAATCAGGATTTTGATTTTGTTGGAGCTTTCTAGGCAATTGTCTGAGAGTATTTCTAGGGGACCTGGAATGATTGACCACCCTTGTCTGTTACATTTGTAAGTTCTGTCCATTCTTGTCCTGCTCTTGGAATGGAGGTGTTTCCATATGATGGGGCCTTTTTCTCTACTTTAAACTAAAAGCCACTTTTAAGTTTTGATAGACTAGACTCGTCTGTCTCATAAGAATGTGAATGGGTTGTCATTTTCTATCTGTAACTAAAGCTAAACAAAATATGAAGTCAATGCTTCAAGAATTAGAAAACCCGATCTCTATGCAAAGCCTGTCAATGGTTCCCCAATATACTTTAGATTTTGACAAGAAATTTTTAACAGTGTAGGCTGAAAGATGATGATGACAATGCCTTCCTAATTCTCGCCTTCTCTTTAGTAGCATGTGACTGTTAAGTTCAGATACCACACTTGCATGTGATGAAGCTTCTTTAAAGTAGCAAGATAGCTGGAGCTCACTACATGAAGATTTGGCATTGGAACAGAATCATAATCCTGATCTTTTGAAAATTGTTCCCATCATGGACACATAAAAGATTGAGTTCTTGAACTTTGTGAGAGAATGCAACTTAATTAAGCACAAGTTCAAATTGCAAAAGTTGATGGTAATTTGTCTGTCATAATCCAACAGAAGCCAGTACTCTTTTAGCACCTCACCATGTTTCGCTTTCTTCTTGACCCTATAGATGATTCAGTGTCTCCACTGTTATAAAGACAGTATGCAAAGAGCGATAGAAAATTGTTTAAGATTCAATTAGTCAGACTGTCCATGTTCTGGCGTACTCAGTCTTCCAGGTAATCTCCGCATTTCTCTTAAAATGCAATATAAGACATCAGCTTCCTCAATGGTGCAGGATGAGAAGAGTTCCTTTTTTCAGTTCTTGTTCTTTTTTCTTCGATGGGGATTTTGGGAAGGGTAGGTAAGATGCCTTTAATGGAGGATGCTACTCACAGAGAGATATGATTTGTTAAGGAATGTCGTCTGTGATGACAGTTTCAAACCCAACTCATCATAAAAGCGGATGCTGATATGTCAATGAACACAAGTTGTTTTGCTTGTGCATTTTAGTGGCCTGAACCAACCCGACAGCTAAATGTGGAACCCATTGATGATCCTTTTCATATTCGTTTTTCCACGTTCAGTAACTACGGTTTGGAATCTTGCATATACGTTCTCAATCTTAGAACTTAAAACAACAAATATTCTCCTCTTCTACAGCAAAATAAGGCAAAATTGCAACTCAATAAATGAAAAGATCTGCAAATCTTCAAAAATTGGCTAAATTGTGAGACTCTGTTGACAAGCCATTGATGGCAGCAAAAATGAACTACTTTTAGATTAGGATCTGTCGTTTTGAAACACAAAATGTAATAATAGCAGTTCAAGTTGAAAGCATGCTTTCTCGATAAGAACTCCTTTTCACAGATCTTTCAACCTTGAAAGGGAACCCGATTAAATGTGACATCTTGAGCATCCCTGGGCATGATGTGACCAACAAAAAATAGTGAACCACATGGACAAGCAAAGAAACTTAAATGCAGAAAAAGATGGAGGAGTTGGCTGTCACTTTTGATATCTTAAAAGGGCGACCCAAAATAATATTACTGCAAAAGAAAGAACAAATGCGATATATCCCTGAGACTACAATATTAAACAAACTAAGCCACTGTCCCTACATGAAAATCACGTTGTCTAGAGAGGGATGGACGTTTATTGAAAATTTAATTTCTGACAGAAATTCTCTAGGTATTATCTTAAGAAATCAGACCACACATTGGCTTTTGCCAAATGGAATGTCTTGAAAGGGGACCCTTATATTTCAGCATCAAATTAGTTTGCGCAGTAATGGTTCTCATGGACCACTTAGCAATCACATGGTTGCTATGGCTATTGGAGAATTGAAGGTTGTGTGATACACATCAGAAAGAAACTGAGATTGAAATGGAAGATCCCCACAATTTCTTTTTTGGCCAAATTGAATATCTTGGATTCAGTTTGATGACGCACGTGTTGAGTTTGATCTATAAAGTTCAGAGGGCTCATAATGAAACAGTACCGCAAGATAAGAATGAATTCAATTTGGAAGGTGAATAAAATCTTTGTAGTTTGATTTGATCTCCTAAAAAGCCACTTTGCAATAGTGACCTTTAATAATGCAGGCAAAAGATGCAACAACATTTGTATAATGCAAACCGGGTCAATATGTCTTGTCTCTCTGAAATGCTTACAATGTTTGGACAAACACTTTGATGTCTTAAAATAGTAACCTGTCCACCATCTAGATTAAAAGTTGAAAGGGGAGTGATGATGACCCTTTGGCCCCAAATGAAGAAGTTCTTTAGGGCCACTAAAGTACTGGCTGCCCTTTTTTATGAGATAACCCCCACCAATCGAGCTTCTTAATTTCACCATAAATCGATTTTCTTCTTTACAATAAATGGAGAGGATCTCAATTAACATCGTAAAAACAACATATCTATAGTAATAAACAGTAAATAGATTCCAAGCACGGATTAACACAACACTCCTTGAATAGTCTCTTTTTTTTGCAAATCCAAATGAGGAGTCTGTTAATTGCTTTTATTAATTACATTGTTTCACTTCAGTTCCCTTCCTGTCTCATGGATTTTAAGAATAATAGAAACAAAGAGCCAAATTGTCAAGCAAAAGCGAAACAAGACATGTAGGCCCATCTATCAAGATAATGCAATATGATCCAAAGTGCCTATGCAAGTGATTTTCGTTTGAGCCAGGTCCATGTTCCCTGGCCCATTCTGCTCTCATCAGCCCTCAACTTTCCTTTTGCTCATGTCCATTTCTCCACTTGAATTAAGGCTAAGTTTGGGAAACAGGGGCGATGAAAACTCGTGTAGAAAATTATGAAAAATTGAAATTCTTCGTAAGATTAAATATGAGGAAAAAATTTATAAGTTTTGGGTCTTTTCCCTTCATTTTCTTCATCTTGGTGCTCCGGAATATAGCCTAAGAAAACAAATGATCAATTTTCAAAGAAAAAAGGAAGAAAAACGAACTTGTAAATGCAATTCGTCTTTGATTTTTTCGTAATGTTACTGTGAAATATGCGGGTCAGAAATATAACCCACGAAAACAAACAATTAATTTTCAAAGGAAAAAAAGGGTAAAAAAACGAACTTGTAAATTGCAAATTACGCAAATGACCTTCTCACGCATTCTTTGATTTGTTTTGTAACACTACGATGAAACATGCGGGTCCGAGAACGTAAAGTATAAACAAATTTCAGATTCAGCCTGTAGAGTTTATGCTATTGTGTATGGTAATATTAAGTTGAAAATTGATGTTTCATTCGATTATGAATGATTTTGGCCAAGTGATTGTTGAATTCTTATCTCGGAATGAGAGGGATTGATATTTGTGTGATCTTGAATGTTATTAGATTGCATGGTCAACCCTATTTTTGTCGAGTTGATTATTTTTCAGGGACTTTTTTTTTTGTCAAAATTTTCTCAAACTTAGAACGACACTACTTTTTGAATTTTGACAATAACTAAATGTTGCTTCATACAACTGAAAATCTCGAACTAATAATAATAATAATAATAATAATAATAATAATAATAATAATAATAATAATAATAGATTTGTCTAGAGCAATATGTTTATCTAAAATTATTTTTTTGTGACACAAAAACTCAAAACTTTGTCTACTATAACATATTTTTCCCAAATTTATTTTTGTGATATAAAAAACTCCAAAATTTTATCATATTTACTCCAAATATTTTTTTTGACAAAAAAATGTGACATCAAATTTTTGGGATAAATATGACATATAGATATAAGCTTGGGTTTTTTGTCATCACCACAAAAATTTTGGATTTTTGGGCAAATATGTTACATTGTACAAATTTGGAGTAAATGTATCACATGAATATAAGTTTAGGGTTTTCTGTCTTACAAAAAAAAAATTGAGGTAATTGAGTTAGAATTAATAAAGTTTGGAATTTTTTTTGTAACTTATATCTTATAATAATCCAGCAGTAGGTTATTAACCACCACGCCCACGACCGAGCCGGCCGGTTGAAGCTCAGAGATCCGCTCGGTACGAGGTTTCGTGAACTCCCGACGCGCCCGACATTCGGATTCTTGGGTTGTCTGGTTCGACTTCCGAGATTCCGTTTTCGGTTGCCTCGGCCGAGTTCAACTCGGCAACTGCGCACCGTTTCTTGCCCGACGAAAAACAGCAACAACAACGCCTCCTCCACCCCCACCCCCCCGGGCACTGTTAATAAAACCCCCCAAAACCCTAGCGCCCTCCTCTGTTTCTCTTCCCCTCTCCTCTCTCTCTCGGGCGTGTAGGGTTTTAGTGCGGAGCTTGGCCTCTCGCGAGCAGCAGAGGAGGCGGGACGCGAGCGATGGTGGGGGACAAGGGGAAGAAGGTCAGAGGGGACGACGAGAATTCGGAGCAGATCGATGGGGAGCTCGTCGTTTCCATCGAGAAGCTCCAAGAAATTCAGGATGAGCTCGAGAAGGTGCGTGGTCATGGCTTTTCTTGGGTACCCATTTGGCCAGGCATGTAAATTCCCCATTGCTTTTGCGTGTGGATTGTTGACGGTCAAGATGATGGAGTTTGGGAATTGCCCTGGTTGAGTTCTTGAATTTATCTTTCTTTTCGGGCAATGTCTCAGCGTAAAGAGTTGTCGTGTTTTTTTTTTTTTTTTTGGTTTCGCTGGCTTGGTTTCGTTTTGTGTCGTTGATTGGGGTCATGAGGGAATGGCTCTTTGAGTTTCTTGAAACTTATGGAAGCCTTTGCTGCCCTCTTAATAGAAACTTGCTGCAATGGTGATGAAGAGAATCCAGCTTTTGGAAACTTTGCAGTCAGTTGTAATGAAGAACATTGTAGTGACCATTCTCTGCATCTACATTGTTATTGGGGCGCTAGAACTTGTTGAATAAACTGCAATGCTGTGTTGCGTGTTATCATGTTAATTAACCTGTCTGGTTTTGGGTTGTGTTGATAGATCAATGAGGAGGCCAGTGACAAAGTTTTGGAGATAGACCAGAAGTATAACGAGATACGCAAGCCAGTATATGATAAGCGCAATGAGATCATACAGTCGATCCCTGATTTCTGGCTGACAGCTGTCAGTAATTGGGCTCTCGTCTCTTTAGTCTTTGATTGGACTGACCTTGGCCGCTACAATTCAACAATTTTCATTTTTCTAATCGAGCTGTTATCATTTGTGTAGTTCCTTAGTCATCCTATGCTTGGTGAACTTTTGACGGAAGAAGATCAAAAGGTTTGTCTTCTATTCTTATGTCAGTTGGAGAAAATATCAGTGAGTTCATTTCTGTTATAGTCGACCTCACTGACTCTTTCAGGCTCTAGCAAAGTTGACCAGCCACTCGACAATGATGTTTATATTCAGAATTTTCTACTTACTATTTGCTTGGAAAATTACTCTGTTTTGCATAGTTTGAGTGATGTTTCCCCCCCTCTCTGATAGATATTTAAGTACCTCGATTCCCTGAAGTGGAGGATTCGAAGGATGTTAAATCGGGATATTCCATAACCTTTGTGAGTTTGTTTCTTTTCTTCACCAATCTTGGCTCATAAGAGATTTTTAAACTTTGTTGCCCTTTTTTCCATAAAGATACATTCGTCTATATGGAATTAATGCAGTTTATCTTTTTTGTTTAGACATTAAATTTGCAGATTCTGTACTTATTGCTTCATTTTTATTTAGAACTTCCGACCAAATCCTTTCTTTGAAGATTCAAAGCTTACAAAGACTTACACTTTCCTTGACGAAGGAACTAAAATAACTGCCACGTCAATTAAGTGGAAAGAAGGCATGGTAAGTTTATATGCTTTTGTAGGTCCAGGTTTATTGCTGAGCTTACTATCTTAATGGTATGTGGCCACCTCTTTGTAATGTGAAGGGGTTGCCAAATGGAGTCGCACGTGAGAAGAAAGGGAACAAAAGACCTTTGTCAGATGAAAGGTCAGTATCTTTCTCAACCCAGAGGCTCTACAACATAGTGAAATTGATCTGCCTTTAGATCAGATTTTAATGGTCAGAAATGTTTTCTTTCAAGATTATGGTTGTTTTTATCTTGAGACAGTATCATGCATTTGAACCTCTGTCTTTCTTTACTTTCTTTTGTTTTTCTTTTTGGGGATCTATTTTTCAGTTTTTATTGAATGCTATAGTTTCACATGGACTTTTAAAGGAATCATCATTCAAACTATAAGTTAATCCGTCACAACAGTGCTTGATTGGTTTTTGCTCCCATCTTTGTGGTTTTATTCTAGTTCATGTCCTTCAGCAGTTTGCTTTTTGAAATTGTGAGATCCAAAATCCTTTACCAAAAGAATCCACTGTTCTGAATCGATATGAAGCAGGACAAAGTTTAAATCATCTTCCTGTGCATCATCTTGTAATGCTTCTTTTGCTTCAAACAGGCTGAGGATGCGGTATTTCTTGTACTGTTCTGATGTCACACTTGGAAAAAGTGTTTATCGCTGTCTTTTTTGGTTTTGTTTTTTTTCAATACCTTCTACCTAAAGAAGGCTCATCTAAATTGACTAATTTTCTCAGCATCTGTGTAGGCTGTTTTTATATTTGTTGGACTTTCTATTCATGCATTGTGACTCACCACCCACTTCTTTGTTATGGGATCAGCTTCTTCCATTGGTTCAGTGATGATCAGCATAAAGAAGTTATTGATGAAATCCATGATGAGGTTGGTTTCTTTTTTTTTTTTTTCTTATTTGCTGACAAGAGTCAATTTTGCTGAAAATAATAATTTGAATATTGCAGATTGCAGACATTATTAAGGAGGATTTGTGGGCGAATCCTCTTACTTATTTTAACAATGTAACCCCTTAACCCTTGCTCCCTCTTATTAGTTATGCTGTGAAGGTTTTATAATTATACTAAATTGTTGATGATTATCTTGTCTCAGGATGCTGATGAAGATGATGAAGAGGTAAATGGTTTTTCCACTTACATCAGATGTGTGACTTATACGTTTGGTCTTTGCTAGGAGAGCTAGACATGTACACACGAGCTCCTTTTTGGGACTTAAGCAAATTTCCTTGCGTCCCTCGTTTTTACCTTCTTTTTAGGCCTCAAATGGCTTTTATGGCAGTTCATGCTTTGCCTTTGTGATTTCTAATGTCTGCAATTAGATGGATTAGAAATCTTTTGGTGTTGACTGAATCATCCTTTGATCTTGTTATATTCTGCTCTTCTTTGTCCTTCATGGCTTCTGGAATGTTGAAATTGATGCACTGCCCTGTCCATAACTCTCTCATGCGTACCTATACAAGCAAATAACTGATCTTTAGGATCAGTCGGACAGTTAATACTAACTGTTGATGGTTTGGGCTCTTATTGCATTTAAATAGCATCAGTTTGTCCGATTAGATTTACTCCATTTTGTTTCTAGAGTTCTGTGGCTATTTTCTGTTATTATTTTGCACCCAATCTATGGCTGTTTTTGTTATGTCAAATTGGGTGTCAATTATTAAATGTCAAGGCTTTTGGGACTGGAGCCAGAAGAGTCTGTCATAGGGTACTGGACCTTGTTTTTATGATCTTAGAATTGATGCCTGCCTGCCTGCATGCATATATTCACCTGATTGCTCTATATAACTCGAAAATTACATACAAGAGCAGTTATTAAGTAGAAAAATCTACTAAAATGTCAATGGAGAGTTTTGTAATTTGGAATTTTCCTCAAATTGCCTGTGTTTAAGAAGTTATAATGAATCTTTTTCTTGCTTTTTACTTGGAAATTTAAGGTGATCTCCATTAGAACATTTCCAGAAACATTTCCTGGAGAGAAATTTTTTGCCTGCCAAGATAATCAGGACTTACCTTCAAGGGTGATCCTTTGTGGCCACTGATAGTTTATGATCTGCTGCTGCAGAAATCACTCGTGGTCTCAAAAAGCTTATTAATGTAGTAGACTTGCCTCTGCTAAGTTTCTTATTTCATGTCTGTGCAAATGCAAAATTGCTCCTTGCTTGCATGCTCCTGTCAATCTTTTTGAGGAGCATATAGGTTACTTTACAGGATAGGTGTATTCTGTTTGTTCCTTAATTCTTTTCTTTGATGAGCAGGTAACAAAATAGTGCGTTTTTATTTTATTTTATCATTTAGTTTCTCTTCTGTCCTGCCGTGCAAAAAAAGTTGGATTTTTCAGTTTAGAATTGACCAGAATCAGAGATTCAAACGGTGCAACTAGTCTGGTGAATTTTGGACTTCATCATGTAGTTTCTTGTACATCCTAACTTCTTGTTGCTAACAGGGAAAAGATGATGGCTCAGATGATGAGGAGGAAGATGATGACGACAATGATGAAGAAGACAGTGATGAGGAAGATGGCCAGTGAACTCTTCTCAGGGCCTGTACTTCTTGAATACTAGTGTCCAGATATGTATAGAGGGGTCTTAAAATCATGCTGAATTTGACAGGGAAGAAGAACAATACATGCATTCTCTTTAATGTTAGGGCACGCTATTGTGCTCCAATATCTGTTATGCACGAGAGTCTACTGGTATTCTTAGTTGAGACTTTGTGGTTCTCTTTCAACCCTTTGGTTTTTCGACCTTTTCTTTGATAGGCTAGCACTATTAAGTCTCTGAACCATCATTGTGGAGGTGATGATGTTCTGTCGGCAACTATATTTTACTATACTAGGGAGGAGCGAGAGATTCTGAGATGAATGTAAAGATGTTCTGACAGCCAAACATTATATGCGCAGAATATTTGGTTCAATATCTGTCTCTAAAAAAATTCTGATGCATGATGGATGATTTGTTGTTGGACACAAGTCTAGTGTTTTCATTTAGTAGGTATAATATTCATTTTCTGTCAAATTGTATAGACGTTTCGACATGGATGTACATAATCATGAAATAGCAAGGAAAAGACGGTAGGAGTGCTCTTTTAGTGGGTACAATATTCATGTTCTGTCAAATAGTATGGACTTTTTGACATGGATGTACGTCTTTGTGAAACAGCAAGGAAAAGATGACAGAACCGTCGACAGACTCGTGGAGTGTTCTTTGAAGTTAGATGATAAAGTTTATGCCTGGTAGCAAACCAACATTCTTGTGCTCTTGTACATATGTAAGTAGGAGTACAAAACAGCTAGCTTAGTTACAGATAACTCAAAGAACTCGTTGCCTTTTTTCTTCATCTGTATTACTAATGAACGATGCATGTTTCTTGATTGTCGTGGACAGAAAAAAATGAGCCCTTAGCTGTATGATGAATGGTATGAAGATAGAATGTGATTGAAAGGAAGCAGTTAATGAGACTAGGCCAGATTTTCTATCGCTCTCATCATGAAATTTACTGGTTCTGAGGATGAACTCAGCGTGGTTGGGCAAATACACTCCAGTTGGTTTCCGTCAGCTTGGTCTGGCGTATCGAACATTTTTCTGGTTCTGAGGATGAATCCAACGCGGTCGAGTAAATACACTCCACTTGATTTTTCGTCGGCTAGTTCTGACATATCGAACCGAATTTCAACTTGGCATCACGCAGTCTGCTGGCTTCTTGTGCGAAGCTGTCATAGACACATAGCCCAATGCAAGATTATTTAATCAAAGCATGTGATAGGCTGGTCTCTTGACTCTTTTGAAATAATTAACAAGTTAAAAAATGCACAATGGGTTTGGACTGATGCAAGATCTCTTGGCTGGTGATTGTTTAGTACATTCTAGATGTTACCTTGGGGGGGAATCTGCTGAAAGACACTTTATTTTCATGACTTTCATATTTTTACACAAAAGTACGTCATTACCTATTCAAATATCAGTCGGATCAGACGGAAATGGATGTGATTTCCCCGGCTCATTGATGTCGCCAAAGTTTTCCTCGTGACCAGATAAAAATAACGTGCTCCAACTCCTACGGTAATCTTCGTTAATTAGAATATAGTATGACATTTTAAAACTTGAGGAAAATCAATAGCGAGACAAAATGCGAGTATGTGGACTTTTTAAAGAAAGCAGTGGTGGTCTAGGACCAAGCACTCAAGCAACCACAGGACGCAGAGACCGAGAGACGAGAACTTGCAATGGCCTCCTCAAGCATCCCAACAGTTGATCTCTCTCCTTTCTTCAACGAGGAAGGCGATGAGCATGGAAGAAGGAAGGCAATAGAGACCATAGACAAAGCTTGCTCCGAGTATGGCTTCTTCCAAATCATGAACCATGGCATGTCCACTGATCTGATGAATAAAGCCCTCCAACTCTCCAAGACATTCTTTCAATACCCACCTGAAGAGAAGCTCAAGTCAAGTCCAGGATCAGGCACTCCGCTTCCTGCAGGCTACAGCAAGCAACCCGATCACTCGCCCGACAAGAACGAGTACTTGCTGGTGTTCCCACCAGGGTCAAGCTTCAATGTCTACCCTGAAAATCCACCTGAACTCAGGTAATGCCCAGATCACTGTGAGCCTGACCTTGTTCTTGTCCCTTTCATTTGCTCTGATCGTTAGTCAAATGCTGATAATTCCTAAAAACGATGCTCCTTTACTCTTTGACAGGAGTGTGATTGAAGAAGTCTTCTCACACTTGGTTAGAATTGGTTCTCTTTTGGAAAGCATCATAAATGACTGCTTGGGGCTCCCTCCAAATTTCCTTAAAGAGTACAATCATGACCGGAGCTGGGATTTCATCGCAGCCTTACGCTATTTCCCTGCCACGGAAAGAGAGACAAACGGGATCACAGAGCATGAAGATGGGAACTGCATCACCTTCATGTTCCAGGATGAAGTCGGAGGCCTTGAAGTTCGCAAGGATGGGGAATGGATCCCCGTTGTTCCTGCGGAAGGCAAAATTGTAGTCAATATAGCTGATGTCATTCAGGTAAGTGAAAAGATTCAAAGCTTTTCCCCTGTTTCAGCATGAGATCGACATATTGATCATCTATTCCTAGCTCTTGCCCTGCATCTTGCGTTCTTTGTTCCATCTTTTCATCATGTCACTCAATAGATGCTATATCTTTGTATTGCATGTCGATGCTACCTGGTGGAAAAGGTGTTGAGCAACAAAAAGTTCAAGAGTGCCACTCACAGAGTCGTGAGATCAAAAGGAAGAAGCCGTTACTCATTTGCCTTCTTCTATAACCTGCACGGAGACAAATGGGTGAAGCCGCTGCCACAGTTCACTACAGAGATCGGGGAGTCACCCAAGTACAGAGGGTTCCTATACAAGGAGTACCAGCAGCTGAGGATGAGGAACAAGACTCATCCGCCTTCTAGACCGGAAGATGTGATCCATATTACTCATTATGCAATTGAAACTTAGCACAGATGAAAATTTTCACAACTGGAATGTCTTAATCAAGTAGTTCTTGCGTACTATCTTTCAAGATTTGCAAATGGTGTGAACTAAATAAGAGTTGTGATCAAGATACTTCTTTGCTTCACTTTGTTAGTCGTCCACTGTCATTTCCAGTTCTTACAGTTTCATCTCTCAAGTTTATCTCAGAAACCTCCAATAAAGGAACAATCTTTATCCTCACCATGTGCATCCACGACCAACGTCCCCAATCTGTAATTCAAGTTACGCAGCTTGAAAGAAGTACAGAACTCATCCACTGTGCCCAGTGAATGACAGTGGCAATTAACAAATAAAGAGTAGGTACTACACATCTTTAGAAACTGGAATATGTTTTAGTAATCCATCTTCTGACTTTGAGCAACAAGACAAGGAAATTTGGAGAAATGTCGACACCAACATAAACATTGTGGGAATAATGCTAAAGAATTTAGCTCTTCAACCAAAACAAGATGTCTGACCTTCTTAGAAGCTTTAGATGTATGATTCCTTTAAGAATTCAAAAGCAAGTTAGATTTGGCACTTCAATGTATCCTGCTAATTCCCTTTGCTCATCTATTCCTTGCAGTATGAAGACTTAGAAAAGCTTCTACTGATGTACTTACAATTGTCAAGGGCTTAAAATCCTACAAATTTACAGTTCTCCGAAGCCTGTGTGATTTGTTAAATTATTGATCCATCTTTTAGATTTCCTAGATTTTCTCTAAACTACAATTATCTGCAAATATATCTGAACATGCAGAGATAATCTGTGTATCATGCAGGTTAACGAGGCCTTTGAATTGGCTTGTAGTGCTCAATTCTCATGTACAGAAGAAACCTGTTAGCAACATCAAAGTTCCATACGGTTGTAATACCCCAATTCCTATACCTTGTCCCATTGCTGTTGCAATTGCTGCGAAACCCCACGTATTTTTTACATCCCAAAATACACATACTAACATGATTCTACAGCAACACGAAATGAAAAGATGGAGTCAGGTCGAACTCAACCTTGACCCAGACATGTCTTGAAAGCCTAATCAGCATTGAAAACTATAATTCGTTCATACTGTTATTGACTCCAAATGTAATGGAATCATAGCAAAGAATACATACTTAAGAACCTAATTTTATTACATTCACAACTATTAGTACGACAAATAAATAAGAGGAAGATTCTACCCTACTATCTTCCAAAAGACAAAACTGTAGAATATTAGTCCTTGCTGCTGTTTATTAGACTCCTTGCACTCAACAAATTTAAATTGTATACATGAATGAAAGTCCCAACTCCTTTTGTTATATTCAATAATGGCCGCATGATCCTCCTACTGACATATGATCCTAACTCATCCTATGTTAAACTCTGCAATCTTTTGCTCCTCAATTTTTTTTTTCTCTTCAGGAACCATCATCAGTTATGCACGACTGTTAGGATGTGATTGAGAGCAGATTAGACTCATATAGTTGGTTTGGCGAAGACTCTAGTCAGTTAGGACTAATTAAATTTCTAAACGTTTCAAAGATGAAATGCTGTTAATGGGCCTTAGAGCTTCAATTCGTCTTCCAGAGAATAGCTCAGGGACACAGATTATTCTAAGCTTCGCGTAGTATGGCCTATAATCGGCCCATCGGCCCATACAAGCCCCATGCCATCTTTAGTAATCTTGACTGGAGACTCCATCCTGTGCCTGTTGGCCAATACTTGGTCATGATCTTGTAGGACTTCCTTGACCAATTCAGGACTAGACACGACAATGCTTAGCTTGGAATTGAGCCGAACCAATGTGACTGGGCTGTGGAGCCATGACTTTCTCTGCGAAGAAGTGAGCCATGGCCAGGCTCGGTTTGATTTGGTGTAAATTGCCTATGATTGGCGAAGGGTAAGGACCTATTGGGAGCTTGGGCTTCCTCCAGTGGCAAAGCTTGATCACCAAGAAGATGGAGTATTATCTGCATGACTCCTCTTGAGAAAGCACGGTAACCTTCTTGAGAGAAATAATCATGCCCACAATGTAGGACGGCAGCGATTTGTTGCTGGAACACCAGTCTAGTATTTGCTTTTGGAGGGTACAATATTTATGTATTGTCAAATTGTATTACAGATATTTTTGACATTTGCCTTCTGATATCCACACGCATTGTGGATGAACGTGCGCTTGAAACAAGAGGGAAAATATGGTAGCAAACCATTGACGTTGACTTATGGAGTGCTCTTTCGAGTTATATGATGATGTTTGTGCCGGTAGGAGAACGACACTTTTGTGCTGTTGTACCTACATAAGTAGGAGTACGTAGGACCTAACCAGCATTGAAAACTAGAATTGTTTATACTGTTATCGACTCCAAATAACATATACTCCAGACGAACCTAATTTACATTCAGAAAGATTCATTCGAGGAATAAACGGATGAAGATTCCACCATAATATCTTCCAAAAGACAAAACTGTAAATTTATTAGTCATGAAATTCGACCAAACAAAGGAAAAAGTTAAAATGAAGCCATATGGTTATCTTTGATGTAGCCCTGTGAACCATGAGCAAATATGCTTCAGGCGACACATTCTGTAAGATATGTTTGAAATCTTTTGAGAAGAGGACATACTGGCAGATGACTCTTCCCAAGTTCTTTCCGGAGACCGTAGCGTGATGTAAATCACAGATGTGATGCCTATATTTTATGTGCATTAACATCTAGTCAAGCCAAATTTATATTTTACCATGCTTTTGTCAAGAAAACTTATTACAATGATTTGAAGATGACAGAATAATCAGAGGCTACTAATGTGTGTATTTGAATGTGTAGAATAACTTCTGTTCACACAAGCTATATATTTGGTATCGACAACATGACATCTAAAGCATGGAAAGGCTCTGGTTTTATAAAGGGAGAACAAGCTATCGGATGGGAAATGTGAATGATTTTGGTGTCGCACAACTATCCTCCAGTGTTGGAATCCGCATACAACAACCCCGATCATATCAGAACGCTTTTTTCCATTTTTGTGAAAGTGGAAATGATGTCAAACAAACTGCGGAAGTAGAGAGTCACACTTAGGGAAAAGGCCTTTAATGCTCGCAGACCGACATTCTGAGTGCGTAGAAAATGACTCTAATGGTCAGATTAACGTCCCTTTGCCTGAGAAAGCTTTTGACAGATACGTTGAAGCTTAACAGATCAGAGGGTGCTGTGAAGATCAGCAAAGTTTAAGAACTCTTTCTTTCCCAAGTTCAAATTAAATGGGATGTGAACATTAATTCTAGAGTCTAAGCTATTCTAGATCAGTACTTCAATCAAAAAAATGGACTTAGGCTGACCTCGATCTCCAGCCGGATATGCCTTAGAAGCCTAGCCATCATTGAAACCTACAATTAGTTTATACTGTTATTGAATCCAAATCTAATGGAATCGTATAACTGTCGTGACCTACCATTGGGGGGAAGGAATAGGTTTAGAGGTATTGCCTAAAGATGGATCTAAGGCCCGTGATTAGGTTAAGACTCTCCCAAACCCATACCTCGCGTGATGTTGGGGTATTTTCAAGAATTTTGCAAAAATGAGTCGCCACCGGCCTATTGGAGTCAACTAAAAACCAAGTGAGGCATGTGAGTATACCTCACTTCCTACGCAACCAGAAAATCTAAGGTTTGGGACTTGATTACACTAATTAATCAATTAATATCCTTTCGGTACCTAAATTTGTTCATTTTAAAAGAAAAGATTTTTGTCAGGCAGTTTGAATTGATTTTATACATATCCATTAATATGTGAGATGATCATACAAATACACAATCCATTAAAATAACAATCATAGTTATCAATATTCTAATTGCAGTAAAATTGAGCATGTGCACTTAAACATAATTAAATATGTAAATTAAATGAGCGATATAATCAATATACAAGCAAATAAATGCCTAATTACACAAAGAAGGCAAAACATAACAATTCCTAACCAAACCCTGCATTTTTTGGATTTTCGAATTTTTTTAATTATTATTTATTTTTTAAAAGAAGGTCAAATTTTTTAATTTTTTCAGAGTTTTTAAATTTTCGGAAAGTTTTTTTGAATTTTTATTATTTTTCGAAATTTTTGGTTTTTTGAATTTTTTTTTGAATTTTCAATATATTTTTAATATTTAATATTATTATATTTGGTAAAACGGGTTTTGGCTGGGTAAACCCAATCTGGCCCGTTGACCCATCCAGCAACTTGGACCCGACCTAATTGGATTAAAAAGGAAAACTTTTTTTTTAAATTTGTTTAATTAATTTTTATTTTTAATTTTTATAAAATGTTTTTTAAATGATTTTTGTAATTCCTTTCTGTCTTTTCCTCACTTCGTCCTTTTCCCTACACACTCTGCTCGTTGGTCCTTCCCAAAGCCAACTTTTTCCATGTTATAGTTTTCTATTTTTTTTTTATTTTTTTTGGTTTTGCTTTTTTATTTTTTTTTTAATCTTAGGTTAATACCCTAAAAAATCTCAAAATGGTACATCTGTAACAAATTTACTCTAAATTATTTTTTTTACCATGAAAAACCCTAAAATGGTACACATGTGACAAATTAACCCTGATTGATTATAAAAAAAATCTTAAGCTGGTACATTTATAACAAATTTACCCAAACTAATTTATTCAACCACAAAAAATTTCAAACTGGTAAATTTATGACAAATATACCATCTCCTAAATTAGATTAATACAAAAAAAAATCACAAAAATTGTAAACCATGACAAATTGAGCGTAAAATTTCAAATTGGTATACCAATCAACTGTCCCGTGTCATTTAACTTAATAATTTGACAGTAAAATTTAACGAAAACTAATATATGGCAAATTTGTCACAAGTGTACGAATTTGTGATAAATTTGTCAAATGTATACCAATTTTGGGTTTTTGGTGATCAAAAAAATAGTTTTGGGGTAATTTGTCACATATGTATAAGTTTTGGGTTTTTCAAGATATTAATCATTTATTCTTTATTCTTCTTTTTTTTTTTTTTACTTCATCCCTTCCCTTTGCACGCCTTCAACCCAGCTTTGTCTTAAACCTCTTGCCCCTCCTTCAATGAAGCCGAAAGTCCACTAAAAACCAAAACATCAACCTTGCTTCTTCTTCTTCTTCTTCTTCTTCTTCTTCTTTTGATAACTTAGGAACCCCATACAGCCGGTAGCCGGCTGATCAAATCTGGGGGGACATTAGCGGAGAACCCACCATCCCAACATCCCGCTTAAGACATCAAGCGCCTCCACTAGATTTCGAACCCCTCACCTTTGGACAAGGATCAGCGAATTTCTTATCTAGCGAAGCCACCATGGCTAGTGATTCAACCTTACTTCTTTAATGGCCAAAAAAAAACCTTGCTTCTTTGAAGGCCAAAAAAAATAATTTTCCAAGCACTAAAATAATCTAAACTTAAATAAATTGATTTAAGCCTCTTGCAAACTACGCCCGTATACCTTGCAACTACTGTTCACGGCCACAAACACATTCTTTCAAAATGACCAGTCAAGGAATGCTTATCCGAAAAGATGCCTCGTATGCAAAAACATTGAAACACAAACATACAAAACGATAGGTAGTAGCAGGGACCTATTAAAAACCATTTGATGAGCCAAAGATCCGGGAACGCAAAGAGGTCTAAGAACGGATGTAAGTATTTTGGTCAGACATTTCGTCAAACACGGCAAGGGCATCGGCCAAATAGAAGATTCACATTTATTGGAGACACGAAATTATACTAAAATCAGCGAGCAAGGTTCGACTTTGTAGCGGAAACAACTAATTATGATCGATGTGAACAAAATAACTACAAGTACCGAATGCAAAGAAGACCAAATATGAGCATCTAACTTAGGCATTTCATCAAACATATAGCTTGCACTACAGAAACAAGAGATTTTTGCCTAGACCGAGACTTAAACGCGAGCCTAGTTCCTAATCGAATGTCAGCGAACACCGAGACATCCATGAAGGATTGGTAGGATTGGAGCTCATGCGAACTGGTTGGTTGCGAGCTTCGACCTGACACCTCTCAAAACAACGCACCATAGTTTGGAGGGCCTACCTGGTTCGGACGGACGGGCCTCCGACAACGGCTAGTTGCTCCCTCGAGCTTCCCTCCGCCCTCTGGTTCGTTCTCTTCCGTTCGGACTCTCCCTCTGTCTCTTCGTTTGTGTCCCTCTCTCGCTCCCTTTCTCCCTATTCTTGCTCGGTTTCTCTCCATGGTGCTAGTGTTCTATCCCCCCTCTTATGTTCTCCATCTCCTCCCTTTTAGAGCAATCGGCCGGCGCGCATGGCCTCTGCAGCTACCAACTTACTCGCCGGACTACACCCGACCCACGGATCATGCCGCTCGCCTGCCACCCTGATCCCCTGCTCTCAGTCGTTGCTCATGCTTTTTTGTTTTCTGCAAGTCGTTGCGTGAAGGACAGCAGGAGGGAGACGACCACCTCATGTGCAGGTTGGTCTGAAGGGGAAAAAGGGACTGGTGATTTAAGCCTCTTGCAAACTATGCCCGTCTACCTTGCAACTACTGTTCACGGCCATAAACACATTCTTTCAAAATCACTAGTCAAGGAATGCTTATCCGAAAAGATGCTGCGCATGCAAAAACATTGAAACACAAACATACAAAACGATAGGTAGTAGCGGGGACCTATTAAAACCCATTTGATGAGCTAAAGATCCGAGAACGCAAAGAGGTCTAAGAATGGATGTAAGTATTTTGGTCAGACATTTCGTCGAACACGGCAAGGGCATCGGCCAAATAGAAGATTCACATTTATTGGAGACACGAAATTATACCAAAATTAGCGAGCAAGGTTCGACTTTGTAGTGGAAACAACTAATTATGCTCGATGTGAAAAAAATAACTGCAAGTATTGGATGCAAATTAGACCAAATATGAGCATCTAACCTACGCATGTCATCAAGCATATAGCATGCACTAAAGAAACAAGAGATTTTTTTTCCTAGATCGAGACTTAAATGCGAGCCTAGTTCCTAACTGAATGTCAGCGAACACTGAGACATCCATGAAGGATTGGTAGGATTGGAGCTCATGCGAACTGTTTGGTTGCGAGCTCCGACCTGACACCTCTCAAAACAATACACCATAGTTTGAAGGACCTACCTGGTTTGGACGGCGGGCAACGGGCAAACGGACGGGCCTCTGGCAATGGCTAGCTGCTCCCTCGAGCTTCCCTCCTCCCTCTGGTTCGCTCTCTTCCGTTCGGACTCTCCCTCAGTCTTTTCGTTTGTGTCCCTCTCTCGCTCCCTTTCTCCTTATTCTTGCTCGATTTCTCTCCTTGGTGCTAGTGTTCTATCCTCCATCTTTTGTTCTCCGTCTCCTCCCTTTTAGAGCAATCAGTCGGCGTGCATGGCCTCTGCAGCTACCAGCTTACTGGCCGGACTACACCCGACCCAAGGATCATGCCGCTCGCCTGCCACCCTGATCCCCTGCTCTCAGTCGCTGCTCATGCTTTTTTGTTTTCTGCAAGTCGTTGCGTCAAGGACAGCAGGAGGGAGACGACCACCTCATGTGCAGGTTGGTCTGAAGGGGAAAAAGGGACTGGTGATTTAAGCCTCTTGCAAACTACGCCCGTCTACCTTGCAACTACTGTTCACGGGCACAAACACATTCTTTCAAAATCACCAGTCAAGGAATGCTTACTCGAAAAGATGCTGCGCATGCAAAAACATTAAAACACAAACATACAAAACGATAGGTAGTAGCGGAGACCTATTAAAACCTATTTGATGAGCTAAAGATCCGAGAATGCAAAGAGGTCTAAAAACGGATGTAAGTATTTTGGTCAGACATTTCGTCGAACACGGCAAGGGCATCGGCCAAATAGAAGATTCACATTTATTGGAGACACGAAATTATACCAAAATCAGCGAGCAAGGTTCGACTTTGTAGCGGAAACAACTAATTATGCTCGATGTGAACAAAATAACTGCAAGTATCGTGTGCAAAGAAGACCAAATATGAGCATCTAACCTAGGCATTTCATCAAGCATATAGCGTGCACTAAAGAAACAAGAGACTTTTTCCTAGATCGTGACTTAAACGCGAGCCTAGTTCATAACCGAATGTCAGCGAACACCGAGACATCCATGAAGGATTGGTAGGATTGGAGCTCATGCGAACTGGTTGGTTGCGAGCTCCGACCTGACACCTCTCAAAACAACGCACCATAGTTTGGAGGACCTACTTGGTTCGGACGGCGGGCAACGGGCAGACGGACGGGCCTCTGGCAACGGCTAGTTGCTCCCTCGAACTTCCCTCCTTCCTCTGGTTCGTTCTCTTCCGTTCGGACTCTCCCTCTGTCTCTTCGTTTGTGTCCCTCTCTCGCTCCCTTTCTCCCGATTCTTGCTCGGTTTCTCTCCTTGGTGCTAGTGTTCTATCCCCCCTCTTCTGTTCTTCGTCTCCTCCCTTTTAGAGTAATCGGCCGGTGCGCATGGCCTCTGCAGCTACCAGCTTACTGGCCGGACTACACCTGACCCGCGGATCATGCCGCTCGCCTGCCACCCTGATCCCCTGCTCTCAGTCGCTGCTCATGCTTTTTTGTTTTCTGCAAGTCGTTGCGTCAAGGACAGCAGGAGGGAGACGACCACCTCATGTGCGGGTTGGTCGAAGGGGAAAAAGGGACTGGCGATTTAAGCCTCTTGCAAACTACGCCCGTCTACCTTGCAACTACTTTGTTCATGGCCACAAACACATTCTTTTAAAATCACGGTCAAGGAATGCTTATCTTGAAAAGATCTGCGCATGCAAAAACATTGAAACAAAAACATACAAAACGATAGGTAGTAGCGGGGACCTATTAAAACCCATTTGATGAGCCAAAGATCCAAGAACGCAAAGAGGTCTAAGAACGGATGTAAGTATTTTGGTCAGACATTTCGTCGAACACGGCAAGGGCATCGGCCAAATAGAAGATTCACATTTATTGGAGACACGAAATTATACCAAAATCGGTGAGCAAGATTCGACTTTGTAGCGGAAACAACTAATTATGATCGATGTGAACAAAATAATTGCAAGTATCGGATGCAAAGAAGATCAAATATGAGCATCTAACCTAGGCATTTCATCAAGCATATAGCGTGCACTAAAGAAACAAGAGATTTTTGCCTAGATCGAGACTTAAACGCGAGGCTAGTTCCTAACTGAATGTCAGCAAACACGGAGACACATATGAAGGATTGGTAGGATTTGAGCTCATGCGAACTGTTTGGTTGCGAGCTCCGACCTGACACCTCTCAAAACAATACACCATAGTTTGAAGGACCTACCTGGTTTGGACGGCGGGCAACGGGCAAACGGACGGGCCTCTGGCAATGGCTAGCTGCTCCCTCGAGCTTCCCTCCTCCCTCTGGTTCGCTCTCTTCCGTTCGGACTCTCCCTCGGTCTCTTCGTTTGTGTCCCTCTCTCGCTCCCTTTCTCCTTATTCTTGCTCAGTTTCTCTCCTTGGTGCTAGTGTTCTATCCCCCTTCTTCTGTTCTCCGTCTCCTCCCTTTTAGAGCAATCGGCCGGCGCGCATGGCCTGCGCGTAGCTACCGGCTTCGGCTAGGACGCACCCGACCCACGGATCATGCCGCTCGCCTGCCACCCCGATCCCCTGCTCTTAGTCGATGCTCATGCTTTTTAGTTCTATGCAAGTCGTTGCGTGAAGGACAGCAGGAGGGAGACGACCAGCTCATGCGCAAGCTGGTTTGAAGGGGAAAAAGAGACTGGTGATTTAAGCCTCTTGCAAACTACGCCCGTCTACCTTGCAACTACTGTTCACGGGCACAAACACATTCTTTCAAAATCACCAGTCAAGGAATGCTTACCCGAAAAGATGGTGCGCATGCAAAAACATTGAAACACAAACATACAAAACGATAGGTAGTAGCGAGGACCTATTAAAACTCATTTGATGAGCTAAAGATCCGAGAACACAAAGAGGTCTAAGAACGGATGTAAGTATTTTGGTCAGACATTTCGTCGAACACGGCAAGGGCATCGGCCAAATAGAAGATTCACATTTATTGGAGACATGAAATTATACCAAAATTAGCGAGCAAAATTCGACTTTGTAGCGGAAACAACTAATTATGCTCGATGTGAACAAAATAACTGCAAGTATTGGATGCAAATTAGACCAAATATGAGCATCTAACCTACGCATTTCATCAAGCATATAGCGTGCACTAAAGAAACAAGAGATTTTTTCCTAGATCGAGACTTAAACGCGAGCCTAGTTCCTAACTGAATGTCAGCGAACACCGAGACATCCATGAAGGATTGGTAGGATTGGAGCTCATGCGAACTGTTTGGTTGCGAGCTCCGACCTGACACCTCGCAAAACAATGCACCATAGTTTGAAGGACCTACCTGGTTTGGACAGCGGGCAACGGGTTAACAGACAGGCCTCTGGCAACGGCTAGCTGCTCCCTCGAGCTTCCCTCCTCCCTCTGGTTCGCTCTCTTCCGTTCGGACTCTCCCTCGATCTTTCGTTTGTGTCCCTCTCTCGCTCCCTTTCTCCTTATTCTTGCTCGATTTCTCTCCTTGGTGCTAGTGTTCTATCCTCCATCTTCTGTTCTCCGTCTCCTCCCTTTTAGAGCAATCGGTCGGCGTGCATGGCCTCTGCAGCTACCAGCTTACTGGCCGGACTACACCCAACCCACGGATCATGCCGCTCGCCTGCCACCCTGATCCCCTACTCTCAGTCGCTGCTCATGCTTTTTTGTTTTCTGCAAGTCGTTGCGTGAAGGACAGCAGGAGGGAGACGACCAGCTCATGTGCAGATTGGTTTGAAGGGGAAAAAGGGACCGGTGATTTAAGCCTCTTGCAAACTACGCCCGTCTACCTTGCAACTACTGTTCACGGGCACAAACACATTCTTTCAGAATCACCAGTCAAGGAATGCTTACCCGAAAAGATGCTGCGCACGCAAAAACATTGAAACACAAACATACAAAACGATAGGTAGTAGCGGGGACCTATTAAAACCCATTTGATGAGCTAAAGATCCGAGAACGCAAAGAGGTCTAAGAACGGATGTAAGTATTTTGGTCAGACATTTCGTCGAACACGGCAAGGGCATCGGCCAAATAGAAGATTCACATTTATTGGAGACACGAAATTATACCAAAATCAGCAAGCAAGGTTCGACTTTGTAGCGGAAACAACTAATTTTATGCTCGATGTGAACAAAATAACTGCAGATATCGAATGCAAAGAAGACCAAATATGAGCATCTAACCTAGGCATTTCATCAAGCATATAGCGTGCACTAAAGAAACAAGAGATTTTTGCTTAGACTGAGACTTAAACGCGAGCCTAGTTCCTAACCGAATGTCAGCGAACACCGAGACATCCATGAAGGATTGGTAGGATTGGAGCTCATGCGAACTGGTTGGTTGCGAGCTTCGACCTGACACCTCTCAAAACAACGCACCATAGTTTGGAGGACCTACCTGGTTCGGACGGCGGGCGACGGGCGGACGGACGGGCCTCCGGCAACGGCTAGTTGCTCCCTCGAGCTTCCCTCCTTCCTCCGGTTCGTTCTCTTTCGTTCGGACTCTCCCTCGGTCTCTTCGTTTGTGTCCCTCTCTCGCTCCCTTTCTCCCTATTCTTGCTCGGTTTCTCTCCTTGGTGCTAGTGTTCTATCCCCCCTCTTCTGTTCTCCGTCTCCTCCCTTTTAGAGTAATCGGCCGGCGCGCATGGCCTCTGCAGCTACCAGCTTACTGGCCGGACTACACCCGACCCACGGATCATGCCGCTCGCCTGCCACCCTGATCCCCTGCTCTCAGTCGCTGCTCATGCTTTTTTATTTTCTGCAAGTCGTTGTGTGAAGGACAGCAGGAGGGAGACGACCAGCTCATGTGCAGGTTGGTCTGAAGGGGAAAAAGGGACTGGTGATTTAAGCCTCTTGCAAACTACGCCCGTCTACCTTGCAACTACTGTTCATGGCCACAAACACATTCTTTCAAAATCAACAGTCAAGGTATGCTTATCCGAAAAGATGCTGCGCATGCAAAAACATTGAAACACAAACATACAAAACGATAGGTAGTAGCGGGGACCTATTAAAACCCATTTGATGAGCCAAAGATCCAAGAACGCAAAGAGGTCTAAGAACGGATGTAAGTATTTTGGTCAGACATTTCGTCGAACACGGCAAGGGCATCGGCCAAATAGAAGATTCACATTTATTGGAGACACGAAATTATACCAAAATCAGTGAGCAAGATTCGACTTTGTAGCGGAAACAACTAATTATGCTCGATGTGAACAAAATAATTGCAAGTATCGGATGCAAAGAAGATCAAATATGAGCATCTAACCTAGGCATTTCATCAAGCATATAGCGTGCACTAAAGAAACAAGAGATTTTTGCCTAGACCGAGACTTAAACGCGAGGCTAGTTCCTAACTGAATGTCAGCGAACACCGAGACATCGATGAAGGATTGGTAGGATTTGAGCTCATGCGAACTTGTTGGTTGCGAGCTCCGACCTGACACCTCTCAAAACAATGCACCATAGTTTGGAGAACCTACCTGGTTCGGACGGTGGGCAACGGGCGGACGGACGGGCCTCCGGCAATGACTAGCTGCTCCCTCGAGCTTCCCTCCTCCCTCGGTTCGCTCTCTTCCGTTCGGACTCTCCCTCGGTCTCTTCGTTTGTGTCCCTCTCTCGCTCCCTTTCTCCTTATTCTTGCTCGGTTTCTCTCCTTGGTGCTAGTGTTCTATCCCCCTTCTTCTGTTCTCCGTCTCCTCCCTTTTAGAGCAATCGGCCGGCGCGCATGGCCTCTGCAGCTACCAGCTTACTGGCCGGACTGCACCCGACCCACGGATCATGCCGCTCGCCTGCCACCCCGATCCCCTGCTCTTAGTCGATGCTCATGCTTTTTAGTTCTATGCAAGTCGTTGCGTGAAGGACAGCAGGAGGGAGACGACCAGCTCATGCGCAAGCTGGTTTGAAGGGGAAAAAGGGACTGGTGATTTAAGCCTCTTGCAAACTACACCTGTCTACCTTGCAACTACTGTTCACGGCCACAAACACATTCTTTCAAAATCACCAGTCAATGAATGCTTACCCGAAAAGATGGTGCGCATGCAAAAACATTGAAACACAAACATACAAAACGATAAGTAGTAGCGGGGACCTATTAAAACCCATTTGATGAGCTAAAGATCCGAGAACGCAAAGAGGTCTAAGAACGGATGTAAGTATTTTGGTCAGACATTTCGTTGAACACGGCAAGGGCATCGGCCAAATAGAAGATTCACATTTATTGGAGACACGAAATTATACCAAAATTAGCGAGCAAGGTTCGACTTTGTAGCGGAAACAACTAATTATGCTCGATGTGAACAAAATAACTGCAAGTATTTGATGCAAATTAGACCAAATATGAGCATCTAACCTACGCATTTCATCAAGCATATAGCGTGCACTAAAGAAACAAGAGATTTTTTCCTAGATCGAGACTTAAACGCGAGCCTAGTTCCTAACTGAATGTCAGCGAACACCGAGACATCCATGAAGGATTGGTAGGATTGGAGTTCATGCGAACTATTTGGTTGCGAGCTCCGACCTAACACCTCTCAAAACAATGCACCATAGTTTGAAGGACCTACCTGGTTTGGGCGGCGGGCAACGAGCAAACGGACGGGCCTCTGGCAACGGCTAGCTGCTCCCTCGAGCTTCCCTCCTCCCTCTAGTTCGCTCTCTTCCGTTCGGACTCTCCCTCGATCTTTTCCTTTGTGTCCCTCTCTCGCTCCCTTTCTCTTTATTCTTGTTCGATTTCTCTCCTTGGTGCTAGTGTTCTATCCTCCATCTTTTGTTCTCTGTCTCCTCCCTTTTAGAGCAATCGGTCGGCGTGCATGGCCTCTGCAGCTACCAGCTTACTGGCCGGACTGCACCCGACCCGCGGATCATGCCGCTCGCCTGCCACCCCGATCCCCTGCTCGCAGTCGCTGCTCATGCTTTTTTGTTCTTTGCAAGTTGTTGCGTGAAGGACAGCAGGAGAGAGACGACCAACTCATGCGTAGGCTGGGCTAAAGGGGAAAAAGGTGCTGGGTCGAGCCTAGTGCGAAGGAAAGAGAGGAATGGGCCAGCCCAAGGCTTGTCCGAACTTGACCCGATTGCCCTTCTTTTTTCTTTTTATTTTTTTTTTCGAATTTTTTTATTTTAATTTTTTTGTAAATATTTTTTGATAAATTTTAAAACTAGTGACACAAACGTTCTTAATGTCTATATGTGATGCAATTTTAATGATTTTTTTTGTTAAGGGGTTAGAAATATTAGTATAGGGAATTAATAAACATTTAAACAAATTGCCAAAATTCAAGTGTCAACAATAACATGAGTATATACATCACCGGGAGAATCCAATTGTATTACATTTAGAAATATTAGTATAGGGAATAGACGGATGAAGATTTCACCATACTATCTTCCAAAAGACAAAGATGGAAGTGTCTTGGTCATGAAGTCTAAACCAAATCTAGGAAAGGGACAAAGATGCAAGTGTCTTGGTCATGAAGTCTGGTATTTCTTTTAGTGGGTATAATATTCATGCTATGTCAAATAGTATAGACATTTTGACATGGATGTACGTAATTGTGAAACATCAAGGAAAAGATGGTAGGTACTCTAACAATATTCATGTTCTGTCAAAAAGTGTTGACATTTTGACATGGATGTACGTATTTGTGAAATAGCAAGGAAAAGATGATAGAATTGTTGACAGACTCATGGAGTGCTCTTTGAAGTTAGATGATAATGTTTATGCCTGGTAGCGAACCAATTGTGACATCCTGATTTTCCACCCTGTTTTCGATTATATAGAATGGGTTTTTCATCGACGCGCCTATAATTCTTTTCTCTAAGCTGATCACTCATGAAATAACTAATCTATCAAGTAAAGCCGTTAAGGAATCTAAATGTGACCGCTTAAGAATTCGACTCGAAATCGATTGTTCGACCGTACTAATCTGTAATGGTCAATACAACACCGTTAAATCGATTAGAGACCGGAGATAGGTCGATTCGATAAACGCATGTAATTAAATGGTTGGTGATTCCACCTTATTGCAAAATTATCGTCAAATGACACTAGACCAAATTTTCTGTCGATTTTGTACCTTGTACCCATATTTGAAATCTCGAGGTTTTCACAACAACCGAGAGTCGCTGATGAATCGAAGATGCATATAGTGGATCGAAAATAATTGATCACGAGTCAAATGCGTTAAAAATTCTTAAAAGTTACTCGGTAGGTTAGGTCACGCTAAAATCGTGTCCGGTTGAAATTAACCATGAAATTGAACTCAGTTTCAAAAATTGAAAGTTGTGATGTGTCACGATTTATTTTAGAGACATCGACTCATTCTTTGAAGAATTTTCGATGAGCCCAAATTTTTGGCGAAAAGTCAAAATTGGGCGAATTAAACCCAGGGAAATTCGGATAGCCATTTTTAGGTAAACGTTTGGTCTTCAAGTTGGATCAATTGGTGAGGGAAATTGTGGAATTTGTTATGGCTTCCTCCTTAGCAATTTTAGCTATCAAATTGGAGAGAATTGTGATGAAATTGAAGTGCAATGGGTGACATTCGCAAGGCCATGGGGGCTGCAACATTTGGACATCAAAAGTGGCTTATTGGAGAAGATTTGGAGGGGGATAGGGCTGAAGCTAATGGGGGCATTGCACATGAGTTTTGAGATATTTTCTTTTACTTTGAGAGCTCCTCGTTCCCCCACTTCCAATAGCAGCTTCTTCTTCTTCTTCCTCCTCAGTTTCTTATTCATTCTCTTCTCCTTAGATCTCCACTTCCAGAGCAGCAGCTAATTCAACCCCTTATCGAACCTGCCAGGCCTCACACCAATACGCCCAAGCAGCCCGCATGCTCACCGATTGCCACATGCCATCCTGGTCGTTCACCAAGCCAGCCGCTACATCACCCACGTTTGTGCTCCTCGCGCTCAAGCCCGACTGCTCGAGCTGCCGTCCTGAGCTCACCAGCTCATCGTTGCTAGTCCCCGAGCTGCCGTCCGGAGCTCACTAGCTCATCGTCGCTAGTCCCCAAGCTGCCGTCGCAGCCATTCACTGCTCCAGCCCGTCCCCTACTCGCCTAGCTGCCCACCTCTCGCTTCCGTCAACCTGAGCAAGCTCACTCCAGCCCAAAACAAAAGCAACTCTCAACTTTGGGCTAAGAGCTTTCTAGACCATTTTCGGGCCCTTCCAAGCCTCATTGGGTGTCGCTGTAGGCCCAAGTCTTGCTCACCTCCACATCGTCGTCACCGTGAACTCATCAACTCGTTAAACCGGTGAGTTTACTCTCTAAACTTTACTTAGAATGTTAATTATACTTAGAGGAGGATTAGTTTAGACTAAGTTTGGATTAGGAGGATTAGTTAGTGTGATTAGGCATTTAGATAGTTAATTAGATTCATTAAGTAGTTAGATTAGTTTAATTATAGGTTAATTAGATTATGTGATTTAGTTAGCTTAGTAGATTATTTAATTAGTCCAATTAGGTAGTTAGATTAGTCTATATAGCTTAATTAGTGATTTATTTAATTATTTTGCATTTAGCAAAAATTATACAAAAATTATCGATAATTGGTTGCTATAATTTCGTGTTGATCATCGCTATGTAGTTGATTTGTACAATTGATTGTTAATTTGTGCAATTGGGTGCAGATTGATGATTTTGATTTATTATTTCAAAAACATGGAAGTTTGATATTTAATTAGAAAAATACCGGTTGTCAAGTTTTGACACCAAAAATGTTTTAGGTACTATATAAAATCATGGGATTTTTAAAAGAGAGAATATTGCATTTTTTGGTTCAATCTGATCGTATATCCACACAAACCTATTTTACCAAGTATTTTTTATATTAAGAAAATAGGCTAAGCACATTATTTAAATTGAGGCATTTAAGTGCAAAGCACGATGTCCTTGGCTGGACTTGGATGTGCGTGTAATCATTATGAAAACCCGTACCCAATGAAGATCAGGTGGACGATGCTCCTATATAGAATGCCCCATGTCAACGGATACCGGATCGTGGTAGAAGTCGAATCGATGCTCCTTCAGAAATGCCGTCTAGAGGTAGATGTTACTGTGCTCAATGGGGTGAGACGATGTCTTGTTACACCGAAAGACCGCCAACTATTGAGTTGGCCGTGCCCGTGGAGTCGTAACTAATTGGAATACGCTTGGATGATTGATATAACTACGCTTGATTATGGGATAAAATTATGTGACACGAAATAGGACGTATCATAACGATTTTGCCTTATAATCATGACCCATGTATTTGATTAGCATGTGATATGGTGTGTTCCAATTAGAGATGTACACTTGCTGCATACATATGTTATATGAGTTGTATTGACATGCAAGGAGGTGCTGAGGCGAGGTAAGTCCTCTATGATGTGTGCATAGGTTGCCTCTAGGTGTATTATCTTCCTAATCGAGGTTTAGGGCATGGACTCACTAAGACATTATCTCACCCTATCATGGTTTAAATTTCTCAAATCCTTAGATGGAGGCATGTCATGTGCAATACGGGGTCTCGTAGACTTTGGATTTTGAGTTCACCTATTTCCCTATCCCAAGATCACATTGATCCGAGAGTTAGTTGAGTTCGTGGTATGGGTCGATGAGGGCCTACTTCAATTAGTATCTCACCAATACATAGCATGGTTCATAAGCTTCCCTTAAGGGTGTTAGGAGGGTCCCTTTTTGGGTTTCGACAGGCCTCTCGTTGGGACTGCGGAGTGGGAAGCAATGCATCCCATGGATCTTGACACTCCTAATGGTGTCGTGGTAGACTTGAAGCCCCCGAAGCCTATGGATGAGGAGTCTAGTGCCTAGATGGCTCAATAGCTCTTAATTTTGGAGTTAGGCCCCTGTTGATAGACAAGTTATGTATATAAACTTGGCTTGTTTATAAAAGCATGCTTTGTGGGAAAATTGTTGTCCTACTTTTCTATCCTATGTTTATTTTTTGACTAGAGATTGTTTATTTCGCTTCCTCATGTGCATGAATCATTTGGGTCGGCAATGCGTCCTGGGAACGTTGCAATTTAGTCGACCACTAAGGGACGTGCGTGCGCTCGATGTTCGGGGCGTGACACCAATATTCTTGTGCTCTTGTTCATACATAAGTAGGAGTATAAAACAACTAGCTTAGTTACAGATAACTCAAGCATTTGTTGCCTTTTTTTCTTCATCTATATTACTTAGCAGTTCATATGACATATTTTGCCCGAGGTCAGGCAAGAGGCGAACTGCGTGGTCAAGTCACGACTCGTAGTGAACTTTGCTTTCATTGACTCGCTTTGTGTCATTACTAATGACCGATGCATATTTCTTGATCATTGTGGACAGAAGGAAATGAGTCCTTAGCTGTAGGGGTGTCAAAGATCGAATCGAAAACCGAACTAAACTGAACTAAAAAAATCAGTTTTTTCAATTCAGTTTTCATTCAATTCGATTCTCATTAAAAGCCAATATTTTCTTCGGGAGGGAGTGAGCTTAATGTGACTTGACTTGAGGAAGAGTGATGCCCAATAGGTACCCATGAATATTTAAGCACGTCTCTTAAGTTGGCGTGTTGACCGTTCGACGAAATTTCTGAACTTTCTCTGCTTTCGAGACTGGTCGTTTCTTCTTCTTAGGGGTAACCGTCTCCGCTATTTGTAGGGTCCGACTGAGCATCTACTTGTTCAGGGAAAAGTGAATGCTTTCTGATTGACAGTAGTGGATGCTTTTCTAGAAATTCAAGCCCATCGATAGAGGCATGATATGCATATGTTCTTACTACTGTTGGAGTATTCGCAGGCGGTATTGCAGACCATGGATGATCCTGTCTAGTGTGAGAAAACAAAAGCGAAAACCCAAAATTGAAAATATGAATCAAAAGGGGATTAGGAAAATTACTCTCATAAGTTATAATATACAACAGAAAAAGGAAAAAAAAAACAAATGCAAAAACTAAAAATTGAAAGCTGAAAACTAAAAATTGAAAAATCGAACCGAACCGAACCCAAATTTTGGTTCGGTTCGGTTTTTCAAAAAAATCAAACTGAACCGAATCGTTGACACCCCTACTTAGCTGTATGATGAATGGTACGAAGATAGAATATGATCGAAAAAAAAGCAGTTAATGAGACTAGGCCAGATTTTCCATGGCGCTCATCGTGAAATTTACTGGTTCTGAGGATGAACTCAGCGTGGTTGGGCAGATACACTCCAGTTGGTTTCTGTCGGCTAGTTCTGGCGTATCGAACATTTTTCATAGACTCATAGCCCAATGCAAGATTATTTAATCAAAGCTGTGATAGGCTGGTCTCTTGACTCTTTTGAAATAATTAACGAGTTAACAAATGCACAGTGGGTTTGGGCTGATGCATGATCTCTTGGCTGGTGATTGTTTAGTACATTCTAGATGTTACCTTGGGGGGGAATCTGCTGAAAAATACTTTATTTTCATGACTTTCATATTTTTACACAAGAGTACGCCATCACCCATTAAAATAACAGTCGGATCAGACGGAAATGGATGCGATTCCCGGGCTCATTAAATGCTCCGACTCCTTCGGTAATCTTCGTTAATTAGAATAAAGTATTGACATTTTAAAACTTGAGGAGAACCAATAGCGAGTCAAAATGCGAATATGTTGACTTTTTATAAAAAGCAATGGTGGTTTAGGACAAGCACTCAAGCGACCACAAGAAGCAGAGACCGAGAGACAAGAACTTGCAATGGCCTCCTCAAGCATCCCAACAGTTGATCTCTCTCCTTTCTTCAACGAGGAAGGCGATGAGCATGGGAGAAGGAAGGCAATAGAGACCATAGCCAGGGCTTGCGCTGAGTATGGCTTCTTCCAAATCATGAACCATGGCATGTCCACTGATCTGATGAATAAAGCCCTCCAACTCTCCAAGACATTCTTTCAATACCCACCTGAAGAGAAGCTCAAGTCAAGTCCAGGATCAGGCGCTCCGCTTCCTGCAGGCTACAGCAAGCATCCAGATCACTCGCCGGACAAGAATGAGTACTTGGTGGTGTTGCCACCAGGGTCAAGCTTCAATGTCTACCCTGAAAATCCACCTGAACTCAGGTAAAGCCCAGATCACTGTGAGCCTGCCCTTGTTTTCCCTTTCATTTGCTCTGATCGTAAGTCAAATGATGATAATTCTTAAAAAAAGACGCCCTTTACTCTGACAGGAGTGTGATTGAAGAAGTCTTCTCACACTTGGTTAGAATTGGTTCTCTTTTGGAAAGCATCATAAATGACTGCTTGGGGCTCCCTCCAAATTTCCTAAAAGAGTACAATCATGACCGGAGCTGGGATTTCATCGCAGCGTTACGCTATTTCCCTGCCACAGAAAGAGACACAAACGGGATCACGGAGCATGAAGATGGGAACTGCATCACCTTCGTGTTCCAGGATGAAATCGGAGGCCTTGAAGTTCGCAAGGACGGGGAATGGATCCCCGTTGTTCCTGCGGAAGGCAAAATTGTAGTCAATATAGCTGATGTCATTCAGGTGAGACGTTCAACTCTTTTCCCCTGTTTCGGCATGAGATCAACATATTGATCATCTATTCCTAGCTCTTGCCCTGCATCCTGCGTTCTTTGTTCCATCTTTTCATCATATCACTCAATAGATCCTATATCTTTGTACTGCATGTCGACACTGCCTGGTGGAAAAGGTATTGAGCAACAAAAAGTTCAAGAGTGCCACTCACAGAGTTGTGAGATCGAAAGGAAGAAGCCGTTATTCATTTGCCTTCTTCTATAACTTGCACGGGGACAAATGGGTGGAGCCGCTATCACAGTTCACTACAGAGATCGGGGAGTCACCCAAGTACAGAGGGTTCCTATACAAGGAGTACCAGCAGCTGAGGGTGAGGAACAAGACTCATCCGCCTTCTAGACCGGAAGATGTGATCCATATTACTCATTATGCCATCGAAACTTAGCAAGGATGAAAATTTTTCCAACTGGAATGTCTTAATCAAGTAGTTCTTGCGTTCTATCTTCAAGATTTGCAAATGGTGTGAACTAAATAAGGGTTTCAATCAAGATGCTTCTTTGCTTCACTTTGTTAGTCGTCTGCTGTCATTTCCAGTTCTTACAGTTTCATCTCTCAAGTTAATCTCAGAAACCTCCAGTAAAGGAACAATCTTTGTCCTCACCATGTGTATCCACGACCAACGTGCCAAATCTGTAATTCAAGTTATGCAGCTTGAAAGAAGTACAGAACTCATCCATTGTGCCCAGTGAATGGCAGTGGCAATTAACAAATAAAGAGTAGGTACTACGCATCTGTAGAAATTGGAATATGTTTTAGTATTCCATCTTCTGACTTTGAGCAACAAGACAAGGAATTTTGGAGAAATGTCGACACCAACATAAACATTGTGGGAATAATGCTAAAGAATTTAGCTCTTCAACCAAAACAAGATGTGCTGACCTTCTTAGAAGCATTAGATGTATGATTCCTTTAAGAATTTAAAAGCGAGTTAGCCTTGGCACTTCAATGCATTCTGCTAATTCCCTTTGCTCATCCGTTCCTTGCAGTATGAAGACTTAGAAAAGCTTCTACTGATGTACTTACAATTGCCAAGTGACGTAAAATCCTACAGATTTACAGTTCTCCAAAGAGTGTGTGATTTGTTAAATTATTGATCCATTTTCTAGATTTCCTAGATTTTTCTCTAAACTACAATTTTCTGCAAATATATATGAGCATGCAGAGATAATCTGTGTATCATGCAGGTTAACGAGGCCTTTGAATTGGCTTGTAGTGCTCCATTCTCATGTACAGAAGAAACCTACTAGCACCATCAAAGTTCCATATGCATGTGATAACCCAATTCCTATACCTTGTCCCGTTGCTGTTGCAATTGCTGCGAAGCCCCACATATTTTTTACATCCCAAAATACACATACTAACATGATTATACAGCAACACGAAATGAAAAGATGGAGTCAGGCCAAACTCAACCTTGACCCAGACACGTGTAGAAAGCCTAATCAGCATCGAAAACTACAATTCGTTCACTGTTATTGACTCCATATGTAAAGGAATCACAGCAAAGAATACGCACTTAATAACCTAATTTAGTACATTCACAACTATTAATATGATGAATAAACAGAGGAAGATTCCACCCTACTATCTTCCAAAAGACAAAACCATAGAATATTAGTCCTTGCTGCTGTTTATTAGACTCCTTGCACTCAACAAATTTAAATTGTAAACATGAATGAAAGTCCCAACTCCTTTTGTTATATTGGATAATGGCCGCATGATCCTCCTACTGACACATGATCCTGACTCATCCTATGTTAAACTCTGTGCAATCTTTTGCTCCTCATTTTTTTTTTCTCTTCAGGAACCACCTATCAGTTATGCACGACTGTATTGGTTTCAGTCTATTCAAAAGTAAGGATGTGATTGAGAGCAGATTTGACTCATATAGTTGGTTTGGCGAAGAGAAGAGTCAGTTAGGACTAAATAAATTTCCAAACGTTTCAAAGATGAAATGCTGTTAATGGGCCTTAGAGCTTCAATTCGTCTTCCAGAGAATAGCTCAGGGACACAGATTATTCTAAGCTTCGTGTACTGTGGCCTATAATCGACCCATACAAGCCCCATGCCATCTTTAGTAATCTTGATTGGGGACTCCATCCTGTGCCTGTTGGCCAATACTTGGTCATGATCTTGGAGGACTTCCTTGACCAATTCAGGACTAGACACGACGATGTTCAGCTTGGAACCGAGCCAAACCAATATGACAGGGCTGTGAAGCCATGACTACTCTGCGAAGAAGTGAGCCATGGCCAGGTTCGGTTTGATTTGGTGTAAATTGCCTATGAGTGGCGAAGGGTAACGACCTGTTGGGAGCTTGGGCTTCCTCCAGTGGCAAAGCTTGATTACCAAGAAGATGGAGATGATTAGAATGAAGGGTTCATATGAATCCATTCTTAGAAGGAAGAGGGTGATAAGTATTATCTGCATGACTCCTCTTGAGAAAGCATGGTAACCTTCTCAAGAGCAATAATCATGCCCACAATGTAGGCTGGCAGCGATGTGTTGTTGGAACACAAGTCTAGTATTTTATTTCGGAGGGTACAATATTTATGTATTGTCAAATAGTATTACAGATGTTTTTGACATTTGCCTTCTGATATCCACACGCATTGTGGATGAACGTCTGTTTGAAACAACAGGGAAAAGATGGAAGCAAACCGTTGACGTTTACTTATGGAGTGCTCTTTCGAGCTATATGAGAATGTTTGTGCCTGGTGAGAGAACGACACTCTCGTGCTCTTGTACCTGCATTAGTAGGAGTACATAGCCCCTAACCAGCATTGAAAACTACAATTTGTTTATACTGTTATTGACTCCAAATCTAGTGGAGTAATATAAAAAACATATACTCCAGACGAACCTAAGTTACATTCAGAAAGATTCATTCGAGGAGTAAACGGGTGACGGATGAAGATTCCACCATACTATCTTCCAAAAGACAAAAATGTAAATGTATTAGTCATGAAATCCAACCAAACAAAGGAAAAGGATAAAAGAAGCCAAATGGGTGGTCTTTCATGTGTGGTCCGATGAAGCATGAGCAAATATGCTTCAGCCGGCACATTCTGTCAGATATGTTTGAAATCTTTTGAGAAGAGTACATACTAGCAGATTACTCTTCCCAAGTTCTTTCGGGATACCGTAGCGTGATATAAATCATAGATATGACACATTTTATGGGCATTAACATCTAGTTAAGTCAAATTTACAATTTTACCATGCTTTTGTTGAGAAAACTTCTTATAATGATTTGAAGATGGCAGGATAATCAAAAGATACTAATGTTTGTATTTGAATGTGCAGAACAACTTCAATTGACACAGGCGATATGCAGCTTGTATAGACAACATGACATCTAAAGCATGGAGGAGAACAAGCTATAGGATGGGAAATGTGTACACTTTTGGAGAAACATTTGTAGAAGATAAACAAGCAATAAAGGAAGTTTTGTTAAAATTTGAATGGACCACTAACAGGTCAACAATTTAAAGACGTGCGACGTCAAGTTTCTCGGAAGGACCAGTCATTCAGTGGAAACTTATGAGAAATTTGGAAGGACATGTCAAAGAAGCTGCTTATCCTAGAGATGGTAAAGCTAGCGGACATACGAGCATCTACAATCATGGTGGGAAGACCCAGATCGATATCAATTTGAATGGGACTCAAATTGGTGTCCCACAACTGTCTTAAAATGTTGGAATCTGCATGCAACGACCCAGAGTGTATCAGAAAGCTTTTTTTCATTTTTGTGAAAGTGGGTAAGACGTCAAACAAACTGCAGATGTAGAGAGTTATATTTTGGAAAAAGGCCCTTAAGCTGGCAGACCGACGTTCTGAGTTCGTAAAAAGTAATTCAAATGGTCATATTAACGTCCCTTTGACTGAGAAAGTGTCTAACAGACACCTTGAGGCTCAACAGATCAAAGTGGGCATCAGCGAAGTTTAAGGACACTTTCTTTCTCAAGTTCAAATTTAATGGGCTGTGACTGGAGGAGTCTAAGCTACTCAAGATCAGTACTTCAACTGAAAAAAATGGACTCAGGCTGAACTCGACCGCCACCCAAATATGCCTTGAAAGCCTAACCATCATAGAAACCTACAGTTAGTTTATACTGTTATTGACTCCAACACAAGTATAAACATCACCGGGAGAATCCAATTGTATTACATTCAGACACATTAGTACAAGGAATAACCGGATGAAGATTCCAGCATACCATCTTCCAAAAGACAAAACTGCAGATGTCTTGGTCATGAAATCCAAACCGAACAAAGGAAAGGGATAAAAGAAGCCAGGTATCTTTGATTTAACCCTATGAAGCATGAGCAAATATGCTTCAACCGACACTTTCTGTCAGCTATCTTTGAAATCTTTTGAGAAGAGGACATTCTTGCATGACTTCCCAAGTTCTTTCCGGTCATGCGGATACCGTAGCAAGATATAAATCATAGATGTGACACCCATATTTTATGGGCATTAACATCTAGTATAATTTTACCATGCTTTTGTCGAGGTAAATTCTTATAATGTTTTGAAGATGACAAAATGATAAATAAATAAATAAATAAATAAAAGGTTACAAAATATTTGAATGTGAGGAAAAACTTCTCTATAGACAGGCTGTATGCAGATGGTGTGGACAATACTACGTCTAACGCATGGAAAGGCTTTGGCTTTATAGAAGGAGAACAAGCTATTGGATGTGAAATATGTGTAATTTTGGAAAAGCCTTTGTAGAAGAAAAACAAGCAATAAAAGGACGGTTTGTTAAAACTTTGAATGGACCAATAAAACGTAGACAACTTAAAGAGCACATGACGTCATTTTGCTTGAAAGGACCCGGTTGTAGAAGGTGAACAGACCATTTAGCGAAAACTAGTGAGGAGTCCAGAATAACCATGCTGCAGAAGCAGCTCATGCTAGCTGGTGGACGTACGAGCCTCTACAATCCTGGTAGGAAGACCCAAATCGTTATCCATTTGAAATGGACTCAAACTGGTGTCTCAAAACTGTCTTTGTCGGAGTCCGCATAAAACAACCCCGAGTATATCATCACAGCTTTTTCCATTTTCTTGAAAGGGGAAAAGATGTCATACAAACTGTGGAAGCAGAGAATGCTCGTGAACTGAAGCTCTGAGTGCGTAGACAGTAGCTCTAATGGTCAGATTGATGACTCTTTGATTGAGAAAGCTTCTTACATATACCTTCGAAGCTTAACAGATCAAAGTGGCTGTGAAGATATCTTTCTATCTCAAGTTCAAATTAAGTGGGCTGTGAACATATGGAGTCTAAGCTTTTTCAGAAAATCAATCAATTCTTCAACCAAAAAGATGGACTTAGACCGAACTTGACCTCTGCCCAGATATGCCTTGAAAGCCTAACCTTTATTGAAACCTATAGTTAGTTTATATTGTTATGGACTCCAAATCTAATGGAATCTTATAAAACAAGTATATAAATCACCAGGAAAATCTAATTGTATTATATTCAGAAATAGTAGTACCAGGAATAAACAGATGAAGATTCCACCATACTATCTTCCAAAAGACAAAACTCTATATGTAGTAGTCCTTTCTGTTCTTTAATGAATTCAATGTACATCATGATTTGGACTGATGCAATACCTGGATCTCTTTGCTGCTAATTGTCTGACACACCGTACTTGTTACCTTTGGAGCGACTTGCTGAAAGACATTTAGTATTCATGACATCCACGGTTTTGCACCAGAGTACTCCATCACCCTTTAAAATAGAGGTCTGAATAGACAAAATCGGATACGCTTCTCTACTCATTCAAGTTGCCAAAGTTATTCTTGCGACCTGATCAAAATTATGTATTTGAAGTCCCACGATAATCGTATCTTCATTAAATTGAAGTATGATATTTTAAACTTGAGGACAACCAATAGTGTGTGAAAATAGCAAGTACATATGGCATTTAAACGATACTGTGTCAAAATAGCAAGTATGCGAACTTCTATATAAAGCAATGGTGGTTTGGGACAAGCGCTCAAGCAACCACAAGAAGCAAGACTGAAAATCAAGAATTGAGATGGTCTCCTCAAGCATCTCAACCGTCGATCTCTCTCCTTTCTTCAACGAGGAAGGTGATGAGCATGGAAAAAAGGAGGCAATAGAGACAATAACCAAGGCTTGCTCTGAGCATGGCTTCTTCAATATAAGGAACCATGGCATACCCACTGATCTTATGAATAAAGCCCTCCAACTCTCCAAGACATTCTTTCAATACCCACCTGAAGAGAAGCTCAAGTCCTGCGCCAGGTGATTGTCAGATTCCTGTTGGCTACAACACACAACCCGATCACTCGGTGGATAAGAATGAGTACTTCCTTGTGTTCCAACCGGGGTCAAGCATGAATGTGTACCCTGAAAATCTACCTGAACTCAGGTAATGCTCAGTTCACAGTGGGCCTGCGCTTGTTCTCTTCCCTTTCATTTGGTCTCATCGTAAGTCAATATGCTAATGTTTCCCTAAAAATTGCCCTTTTACACTTTGACAGGAGTGTGATGGAAGATCTCTATTCTCGCTTTGTTGGAATTGGTTCTCTTTTGGAAAGCATCATAAATGACTGCTTGGGGCTCCCTCGAATTTCCTTAAAGAGTACAATAATGAACGGGACTGGGATTTCATGGCGGCGTTCCACTATCTCCCCGCGACAGAGAGTGAGGCAAACGGAATCACGGAGCATGAAGATGGGAACTGCATCACCTTCATGTTCCAGGATGAAGTTGGAGGCCTCGAAGTTCGCAAGGATGGGGAGTGGATTCCCGTTGTTCCCGTGGAAGGCCAGATTGTGGTCAACGTGGCTGATTTCATTCAGGTAAATGAAAACATTCAACTCCTTTCCCCCTAATTCGGCATAAGATCAACATATGGATCGTCCATTACTAACTCTTGCGCTGCATCTTTTGTTCCTTGTTCCATCTTTTCATCATATCACACAACAAATGCTATGTCTTTGTTTTGCATGGCCACCCCGGCTCACGTGGGTAAGGTGCTGAGCAACAAAAAGTTCAAGAGTGCCACTCACAGAGTGGTGAGATCGAAAGGAAGAAGCCGTTACTCATACGGCTTCTTCTATAATTTGCATTGGGACAAATGGGTGGAGCCGCTGCCACAGTTTACTACGGAGAAAGGAGAGCCGCCCAAGTACCAAAGATTACTAGTCAAGGAGTACCAGAAGATGAGGATGAGGAACAAGCTTGATCCGCCAGCTAGACCGGAAGATGAGATTGGCATCACTTACTATGCCATTAATACTTAGGCAAGGATGAAACTATCCCTATTAAGAATATGTGTAATCGTAATGTCTTGAGTAACTAGTACTTGTGTTCCCTGAAGTCAAGAATAAGAACTTGTCATTGTCTGATGGCTCGAAATATGTAGAAGGGGTGAACTAATTGAGGGTTGTGATCGAGGTGCTCATTTGCTTCCCTTTGCTAGTCCTCCAATGTCATTTCCTATTAAAGTTCCATTTCTCAAGTTTATCTCGGAAACCCTCCAATAGAGAAATGATTTTCTCTTCATCTTTTGTATGCACCTAAGTTGCACCAACACCGACACGCGACACGCGACACGACACGACACGATACACCTACACGTAGTTTTTCAAAAATTAGAGAATTCCGACACGTTGCATATTTTTATATATACATAATAAATTATCGTTCTTATGATTATTTCAATCAAATTAATTTGAATCAAATTTATAAATAAATAAATAATTAAAAAAGTCTGGAATGAATATACACTAAAAACATTAATCTTCCATTTATTAATATCATTCATTGTTTCAATTTGACAAATTCAACTCTATTTCAATAATTCAGAAAATTTGGGGAAAAAACAAGCATTCTATATTTTGGACTCGCATGTTAGATATGTTGGAACAGGGAAAAAAAACTTAAGGGATGAATTGTGTATCACGGGAAGTGGGAGTCGGAAGAAAAGAGAAGACAATGTTTTTCTTCTTTCTTCATTTATTATCTTTATTATTGTGTTTTATTTTTTCACATATATATATATATATATATATATATATTGACATCTCATTTATTGAATTTTTAAAATTGACCTCAATATCAAAATCACGTGTTGAAAACTTGCATATTAAAATTCCAACTCGAATGTCAAAGAGCATCGAAAAAGTTGACTAGGTGTCGGATTTTCCGACACGTGTTGACCGAGTGTCGGACACACGTCAAAGTGTCCAACACGACACGAAGGCTCTTGAAGAGTGTGAGTGCTTCACAACCCCCATCTCTAGTCCATAATCCAAGATTCAAAGCGTAATAGAAGTATAGAACTCATCCATTGTGCGCAATGAATGTATCTTTAGAAGTTGGGATTGTTTCAGTATTCTATCTTCTCACTTTGAGTAACAAGATAAGGATATCTGAAGAGTTGTCCCTTCCCACATTAACATTTTGAGGATAATGCAACTGATTTTAGCTCTTCAACCCAAAAAAAAGATGTGCTGACCTTCTTATTGTGATTTCTTTAAGAATTCAAAAGTGAGTTAGCTGTTTGGCACTTCCTTCTTTATGTATTCTACTCATCCCTTTTGCTCATCTGTCCCAATAGTATGAACACTTAAAAAAGCTTCTATCGATGTAATTGCAATTATCAAGTGATGTAAAATCTTAGTTCTTCAAAGGGTGTGGTTCTCTAGCAACATGAAATGAGGAGATGGACTTAGGCCGAAGTCAACCTTGGCCCATGCATGCCTTGAAAGCTTAACCAGCACGGAAATCTGCACTTAATTTATACCGTTATGACTCCAAAACTAGCATAAAAATATTAGGTAGTCCCACCCCCACCATGTTAGTCACACGTGCCTCTCCACTCACTGATTGTCACATGTCCATATGGGGTCTCCGTTGCATATTTTCAAGAATCTCTTTCTTAGTCACATGCTCTTGTTTCACAATCATCCCTCAATCCCCTTAGACTTTGAGCCTAGAATCATGCAAAGCTAAAAAAATTTGCTTGTACTCAATTGCAACTTTTGATTGATAGATCTATAATCTTAGGCTAGATTTTACTTTCGTGAATTATGGCTCTTTGCTTCAACTTACGGCAATGTGATTTCTTTTCCAACTATTGAGCATGCGTGCCTTGGTGCCTAGTTAAAATGTAAACTTAAGACGTGGGTGCCATATGAAGAAGATGGCTGTCACACTCTGATTCCTACCAGAAAAGGGGAATGAAACAATTGTCCTTCATTCCAAAGGATGCAACCTCAAACCATACCCAAAAATCATTCTCGCAAAAGTCCTAATCAATAATGCTCTCAAACTATTGACTATTATTCAAGGAACCTCAAAAGATTTGAAAAAAAAAAAAATGGGTGAGCACTTACAACTTAATGAATAACACATCTCTTCCAAGCGGACCAAACATTCACCGTGCATCTTTATAAAATGGATGCCATCATATATCATTCTCAAAACTTGAGTATTGTATACAAAAAATATCAAACGTGGATAATATCTTTCCAACAAATCTTTTTATGTATAATATCCATAACAATATCAACTCATAATGACAAATCAACAATCAACGGTCTATTTCAATGATCAACGTCAATCAAGTAAAATGTCAATGTTCCACTCCATCGACTAATCTAATGCTCAACATCTAATTATGGTCACGTTTAACTTTGTGACAAAGGCAACCGAGATTAATTCTGTTGGCTAGATCTACCACCAATATCAGCTGGTAATTTGGCATTGAAGGATGTCCTAATAATAGTATATATATTCCCCTCTAAATGGATTCTTATCATAGCAGTATGAACTGTTACACCCCAAAACTATAGGAAAGGGAAATGATATAGTCATCCTTCCTCACGAAGAACGTAGCCTCAAATATAACCAACAATCATATCAATATATCCAAATACACACACACACACACACACACACATATCAGATAAACTAATAGATTGGTTACAACATTAGAATTTCTATAGTTTACAAAACACACACACACACAAGTAGAACTCAGCCAACCCAACAATCATCATTAACTATATACACAACTTCCATGAGCCATTAAAAAAAATCAACTCTTAAAAGTTTCCCACTAATAGCACTTTCCCCATAATTGTCGTTAACCGAGAGACTTGAAAATATGAAAAACAAGTTGAATGAGTAACCATAGCTCAATGAGTAGTATATATCTTCTAAATAAATTAAGCAACCACTATGCATATATAAAAATCATTGCCAGAACTTCATAACTCAAACTCCAAGTATAAAATACATATTGAATCATATATGAGTTGTTTCTTATACTAATTAGAAAACTCATTTAAATCATCATCACAGCTCAAGCATTATTAGTCAATTCTATTAATTAATCCCTCTAAAAAGACCATATCGATGACCTATCCATTGACCCATCTCATATCAAAACGCATGTTAATGGTCCATCCATCAATCAATCTTTTGATTAATATCTAATTATGATCATGACACAATGCCTAATGACAAGGCAACAAAGATTTCCCCATTAGCAATGTCTTCACCTATAAAGCTTATGGCTTGACTTAGAAAGGATATCCTAAATTGTTATGCATACACCACAAAAACTCCTCACTAGGTTCACAATCATATTAAGCATTAACAATCATTATTTAATATTAGAAATCCAATACAAAAATCAATCTCACAAATCAAACAAATGACATTTCGCAACATAGACATCCACCATTTGTTAATCATTTCTCAAATATTCTTAAACTCTTTCACAAAACGATACACATACGTAAACTATCATGACACATTTCACAATATATTTTTCGGCCGTTCTCAAATAACTGAAAAGTAGTAAATACTAGATCCCATTTTATGCAACAAATTATTTTTTCCAATTAAATATATATACTTCAAGGCTGAGGTTTTTTTTTTTTTTTTTTTGGGTAACCCAAGGAATCCCGTAAGCCTACAGCCGGCGAGCAAACCCTGGGGGAGCGACTGCAGGATCCACCACCACAGTACTCCAGGTAAAAATCCCTAACAACGCCTCTGGGATTCGAACTTCTCCCCTTCGTGAGGGGGAGAGAGCCCGAGCCAACTGCGCCGCTAAGGCGATAGTTCAAGGCAAAGGTTTTGATCCCATTTTATGGAACAAAAATGTTTTTTTTTCCAATTAACTATATATACTTCAAGGCATGGGTTTTACAAAAACCTTTTGTGCTTAGGTGCTTTTTATGTGCCATGCTTTAAAGAGTTTTACTCTTCTTTGATAGCTCATTCTAATGCATCTTTATAAGTTATTAGTACTAGAGATACAATTGTGGAGCTAATTTTAGGTCAAAGCCCTTTTTGAAAATATTCGGCCTTATCTTCCTCATTAGCTATAAAATACTCTGCAAATCTACCGAACTACATGCTCCACAATTAGACTCACTTTGAGAAATATGCACAAAATCACCATTCATCTTTGCTTGGAATGACACTGGAAGAATTGAGCATTTAAAAGTTTCATAAAGTTCTCCCAAGATATAGTAGCATCCCTAATTCCAAGGGCTGGCTTTATTCATTTCCACGAATACTTTGTTTCACCCACCAAATCTTAGGTGGCAAAGCTAACTTCCTAATTCTCAGGAACATCTTCAACTCTAAATTTTCCTCAATCTTTTTAATCTAACGTTCAATCGATACCAATGGATCCATTGCTTACTCAAAATTAGTCGGAGGAAACAGCTTTTGGTTCTCTTCCTTGACTTGCGACTTCATGCAAATCCAAACTCCTATCAAATTAGTCATCTAGTCTACTCCTTGAAGTCAAACCTTAAGAAGCTGGAGGTGTATTTCTAGTTTCGGGAGTAGTGACTAGCTTGCCTTTACTACTCCTACAAAGCGAGGCAAGCATCTCTGAATCAATACCTATGATCATCCGAATCTAAGAATGAAATTAGATGTTACTAACTAAAAGACTCGTGCATTAAAATCTACCACACAATCTCAGGTTGTTGGTTATGTTTAAGGCTATGTCCTTCACGTGAAAGAATGGCCATGTCATCCCATATTTTGTAGTTTTAGAGTCTACTATCTTTTGGTACCAAAGCTTAAGTTTTGATATATCACCATATATACATATTAAATAAATCAGCAGATTGGTTACAACATTAGAATTTCTTTAATTAACTAAAAAGAACATATATAACTAGAGCTCAATCAACTCAATAAGTAGCATGAACTATATACACAACTTCCATGAGCCACAAAAAAAAAAAAAAAAATACTCAGCAGTTTCCTACCGATACCACTCTTATAGTTTCCTACCGATACCACTCTTACCTTACTTGTTGCTAACCAAGAGTCCTAAAAGCATAAAAGACGAATGAAATAAGCAACCACACCTCAATTAGTAATACATATCTTCTAAGTAAATTGAACAACCACCATGCATATATACAAAGTAATACCATAACTTTATAACTCAAACCCCAAGTGTAAAATATTTATTAAATCATATATAAGTTGTTTCTTAGACTAATTAGAAAATCTATTTAAATCATCGTCACAATTCAAGCATCATTGGTCAAGCCCATTGATTAATTTTTATCAAAAATCAAATCGATGGTTCATTCATTAACCCATCTCATATCAAAACACGTGTCGATAGTCCATTTATAGACTAACATTTTGCTCCATATCTAACTATGATTATGACACAACGATTGGTGACAAGGAAATTAAGATTTCTCTATTGACAAGATCTCCACCAATAAAGCTGATGGCTTGGCATAGAAGGATATTTTAAACCAGTATACATACCCCCCAACTCCCCATCGAATTCAGTCATATTAAGTATAAACAACCATCCTCCAATACTAGAAATCCAATCTAGAAATCATCTCATAAACCAAGTAATTAACGTTTTGCAACATAGCTATTTGCCATTTCTTAACTATTTCTCAAATTATTCATAAACCCTTTCATAAAGCAATACATATACGTAAACTATCACAAAACATCTTATAATATGTTTCTCCAACCGTTCTCAAATAATCGAAAAATAGTGAGTATTTAATATCATTTTATACAACAAAAATGCTATTTTCAGTTCAATATATATACTTCAACGCATAGATTTTATAAAACCAAAGAAGATATAGTATCACTTATCCCGTCGCCTATGACCAAACAATTAATGGTACTTGTATCGTCAAATTCATGGTCTTAACAAATAAGTTAGGAATAGCATTAAAATCAAATAAAACTCTAACTCAACTACAAAACAACTAAACTATGTCTAAATGATAACAAAATAACTTATATGCGTTAACAAATCACTTCCTAAAGCGATTACTCAAACCTAAGCACAACTTAAAACTCACCAATAAAAACCTAAAATCTCGTTCCAATAAAACTATTGCTCTAAAATGATGTATCACAAACTCATGGCTCCACAGTGCCCTAATCCACCATTCCCAAGAAATCCTAAGGTTCCATAATTCAAAAATGGAACTTTGAAGCTCAATTTTCACTAACCTTCGAATTTAAGCTCTAAACTCGAAAACTAATCTAATTAGAAGGGCAAAGGGTGCGAGCATTTGTCGGACGTTGCATTATGTAGTTTAGTCAATTTGGTAAAATCCCATTGGTATGCATATGCGAAACCCCTCCCTCTTCTTCCTATTTCTTTTCTTCTTCTTCTTCTTCTTCTTCTTCTTCTTCTTCTTTCTTCTTTCTTCTTCTTTATCTTTCCTCTCTCTTCTTTCCTCTTTCTTTCCTAAATTGGTTCAACCTCCTAAAAGAGCGAGCAACCATTACTCACTTCTTTTCTCTTTTCTTTTTGACTCTTCAACCTTTTATTTCCTTTTTTTTAAACACTAGTGAGCCTCACGACTTCTTTGACTTGGTCAAAGGAAATGTCCCACCATTACACAAGCAATATCAACCAATAACTTTCTCCAACAACTTACAATCAAAACCAAAAAGTCACATGATAAATTGGTTTTACAAATCGAATCACATAACCTTTCACAATTTCATTTATCAAATAGAATACATTTCTTAAAGACATTTCGTAACCGATACAAATAACTTTCAACAATTCCCTTCACAAAGCATTTAATCAAAATATTTACAAACGACCCCTACCAACTATTTCAAATAAGGCTTTCCAATGCCTTTTCAACCAAATAAAAATGTAGGAAAAGTTCGATCCAAATTATGCAAGAAGCACACTCTTTCATAGCTCATACTACAATTTCAAGATATGAATTTAGAAATTCATAAAAGAGATGGTATTACTTACCGAGAAAGTTGAAAACCAACTTATGGAGGTTACTTGAATCATTGAAATTGTCTTCCTCTCAAATAATCGAAATACGACATCAAATACCCGAGTAGAACACTAATCTAGAAAAAAACTTGACTAAACAACACTTAACCATCAATAAATTGACTCTTAAATATTAACAAAATAAACTTGTTTCTGTTTATAGTAAAACGTTCATCTTTATCCATCACACGTGTTGTTTGTTATGCGTAGCTCGTATGTGAAACTTCAAAAATTCGTTCTAATTTAATCATACTTCAGAATCAATTTTTGTTAAACACCACAACTCCACAATATCTTAAACTATCATTTCCACAATAATCACAGTTTAACAACTTCTTAATCGAACCTCGAAGTTCAAAATTGACATCACTTCGAATTCTTACCCTAATTCAGAAAATTACTTCGATTAGATGAATAATGGGCTTGAATATCTACCAAGTGTTGCAAAAAGAAGTTGATTCGGCTTGTCACAAGTCTAGATCAGCTATGCATGCAAATTTTTCCTTTTTTCTCTCTTTCCTCTTTTCCTTTTCTCACAAATGAGCCCCTATTTTCAATTGTCACTCACTACTTCGGCCCCGTTTGGTTCGGCTTTGGGGGAATGCCCTTGGCCAAATGCAAATATCTTTGGGGTAAAGGAGTTTTCGGGAATGCTTGGACGTTTGGCAAATTGAGCATTGGAAAGTGACTTTGGTGTAAATACCGTTTGGTAAACCCAACATTTTCAAAGAGCTTTCATTATCTTATTTTTTAAAAAAAAAATCCATTGAAACTCAATTCAACGGCGGGCTAACCACCGGCGACCAGATCTGACCGCCGGCGAGGCTGGCCAAGGTCTAGGGAACCTAGATCTGGCCGCCGGCCAGGCTGCCTGAGGTCACGCGACCTCAAGTGGCACTGCCTAGGCCTCGCCGACGGCCAAATCTGGGTCCGCGCGACCCAAGCAGGCGTCGCCTGGGTCACGCGAACCCAGGCGACGCTGCCTGAGGTCGCGCGGCGTGCGACCCAGGCAGGCGTCGCTTGGGTTCGCCGCCTGGGTCGCGGGTCCCGCCACCCCGGGCGGTGGTCACCGGGGATGCGGGACCCCTACGCGGCGGTGACGACTGCCGGGGAAGCTGAACTCTCGGCCGGCGGGGAAGACGAAGAACAGTAGTCGACGAACAGGGAAGGAGAAGGAAGAAGATGAATAGTAATCAATGAACAGTAAACGGGCATTTCCAAAATGCTCAATACTCAAAGCTGGTCCTCCCCAGCATTGGGCTTTCAGCATCGGGAATGCTGACATTTGGCCAAGTAGCTTTCGAAAATGGTTGCCAAACACCAAATATTTTCCCCAAGGGGCTTTCGGGGCCGAAAGCCCCTTGGGAAAGCCCAACCAAACGGGGCCTTCTTGTCTTCTTGCTTCAATGCACAAATTTGTTGAAGGAAGAAAGGAAAATGAGCTAGGGCTTAGGTCTTAGGAACATGGACTAGGTGTTAGACCATATTACAATGACCGAGTGAATTGCTAGCGCCTATGTTTGTTTATGCACACATGCTTTGCCTTCATCTAAAGAGGATAATAAAGTTAGGCACCCTCACTTGGCTTAACTTGTTTCTCCACTACCATATTTTTTTTTCCAAGAAAAAAGAGCATTATTCCATTAATATAGTGAAGAATAGTGGATTTTCAGCGTTGACAAAAATAGTCTCTTCTACATTGTCACATATCCAAAAATCTTTAATCATTGCAAAAATCATTTACAAGCTTTTTAAAATGAGAGTAACCATATCACAAACGGCACTTTTTTTCTTGTTAGGCTCAAAACAATGATACTTTGAAGCTTTGAAGCTTGGTCGTTGGAATGGCTATGGCATTTCCGTGGAGGCAATGAAGATGAAGTGGGGGGTGTTTGTGGAAGAAGAGCATGTACTTGAGAAAGAAATTCTTGAAAATATGAAATGTGGTCCCGCCTAGACACGTGGCGATCAACGAGTTGACAGGCATGTGGTTGACGTGATGAGGCAAAACCATCCAATATTTTCTCAAAACTAGCAGTCATATGAAATTAAAAAAAAAAAAAAAAAAATATACTTCACCGTAAGCACCTATTGTCAATTCATTCAGAAATACTAGAAGGAATCAACGGATGAAGATCCCACCATATTATCTTCCAAAAGACAAAACTGTAGATATACTAGTCATTCCTATTGCTTATTAGACTCCTTGCACTCAATAAATATAAAATTCCAATCATGAATAAAGGTCCAAAACTCTTCCGGACTTGGCCACGTGATGCCAGACCACCCTTTATTCAGGAACCATTTAATCATTTTCGCCCGAATGTAGGGATGCGATTAAGAGCAGATTAGATTCATACCGTTGATCTGGTGAAGATTCAGGCAAACTAACAGTCTGTGGAAAACTAACAGTCCTTTACAAATTGTCATGAACGTAGATATTGTGACACGGGCAGGCATTTTTCCCGAGAAGTAACCCACACCGGTAATATTCTAATCTAAGCATGCTTGACTTTGGAATTCCAAAGCAAAACTTGTCGTTATGCCAAAAGGCGTATTTAATTATACATATATATATTAGAATCACTTTCTCTCTATTCAATACACCAATTGATTTTTTCTGCCCCCTTCGCCATTCTAAACGCTTGCCAAGAGTCACTCCTTATCCAGACCTTTTGGCCTAGCAACCACTTCCCACCCTCATTATAAAACTGGGTCATTATAGGTACAATCATTTCGCTTTAATTAATAGCGATGATATCCAAGCAATTGATCATCTGATGGGTACTTTGGCGGCTTCACCACATAGTTTTTTTTTATTTCATAAACATTACGAAACAAAAGTCACGGGTGTCTTCCTCGTGAAATTCACCCAGATAAAGGAAAAGGATAGAAGAAGCCAATTTGAGCATCTTTCATGCAGCCCTGTGAAGCATGAGTAAATATGCTTCAGTTGACACATTGCGTCGGCTATGTGAAAATCTTCTGAGATGAGGACATACCTGCAGATGATTTCCCAAGCTATTTTAGGCCATGGCGATGTAGCATGAAAGAATCACAAATGTGACGCCCATTTCTTGTGCTTTAACATCTGGTCAAGCCAAATTTTTATATAGATTAACCATGTTTTGGTCGAATCTCGACTTCTTTTACAACCAATGCATGCGCTAGTTTAACGAGGTTCATCGACCTTGAAAAGTTCTATTAGTGCCTCACGGGTTGCTGTCAATTTCTTGGTTTCAATTTCTTCTTTTTGGCTGAGCCTCTTAGTTTTAGTTGAAAGGTAGTCATAACAACCAAACTTACTGAAATCTTTATTTCAGACTCAATATAAATAGGCAGAACTGAGAAGAGATCAGGGAGTGGCACAAAAAACATATTTTCTTAACTATGAATTCAGGAATTCCAACGGTGGATCTCTCTCCTTTCTTCACAGAAGGAGATGAAGAAGGCAAAAGGAAGGCCATTAAAATAATAGGCCATGCGTGCTCCGAGTATGGCTTCTTCCAAGTAGTGAACCATGGTGTTCCTGTTGAGCTGATGAAGAGCGCCCTGGCTCTTTCCAAGACATTTTTCGACTACCCGACTGAGGAAAAATTGAAGTCTGGTCCAGTGCCTGGCACGCCAATCCCCGCTGGCTACAGCCAGCAACCAGAAAGGTCGGCCGACAAGAATGAGTTCTTCATGATGTTTCCTCCTGGGTCCAGCTTCAATGTATATCCTATCAATCCACCTGGCTTCAGGTATCGCAAAGCAATAACTTCATAGTCCATGGTGTCCCTTGAAGAGGAAAGAATTCAATAAGCATTTTTTATGTTATCATTGCTTCTGAAACTTTGAGTTTCAAATCAGTTCATACCGAATGAATCATATTCTAAACAAACACTCTTATTGGAGGAACCATAAGCTTTAAGCTTTAACAATTGAATTTTTCTTGACAATGTCTTGTAGGGATGTCCTGGAAGAGATGTTCTCACAGTTTGTGAACACGGGGAGGATCATTGAAAACATAATCAATGAGTGCTTAGGACTCCCATCAAATTTGTTGACGGAGTACAATGATGACAGGAAGTGGGACCTCATGTCAGCGTTCCGCTACTTCCCCGCTACCGAGAGAGAAAACACTGGGGTCGCCAAACACAAAGACGTGAACTGCATCACATTCGTGTTCCAGGATGAAGTAGGAGGACTAGAGGTCCAGAAGGACGGGAACTGGATACCAGTGACTCCGGTGGAAGGCACGCTCGTCGTCAACGTTGGAGATGTAATTCAAGTAATGACTAATGAAACATATGGCGAGTATTGATTGTTATTCCTGGCAGATGTATAGGCAATGTGTAGAGAAATTTTGAAAACTTTTGTGTAGGTACTGAGTAATGACAGGTTCAAGAGTGCGAGTCATAGGGTGGTGAGGCAGGCAAGAGATCGGCACTCGTATGCATTCTTCTACAACATAGGTGGAGACAAGTGGGTCGAGCCATTGCCGCAGTTCACTAAGGAAATTAAAGAGGCGCCGAAGTACAAAGGGTTCTTGTTCAAGGAGTATTTGCAGTTGAGGTCAAGAAACAAGACCCACCCTCCAACTAGGGCAGAAGATGTGATCAGCATAAAGCACTATTCAATCCGTGCCCCATAAGAGCGATCAGAAGGCAAGTGATGTGCTTGACTCATTATGAAAGGAAGTGTACAGTTTGCCAATTTAAATTCTCCTTGGGAGCAAATTCTGAGAGCAAAGATGCCCTTGAAAATTCATCTGAATAATGCCACCACAAAAATGGTGTCCTGGCTTATATTGCTTCCTAAGAATTTCTTCACATTTCATTGTATCCAGGTAAATTCCCAGCTCATCAGCAATGCCCGCACGGATGCTCTTTCTGCAGAGCAGGCAAGGATAGCAGGTTTCAGAGTTGCAGTTGATAAGCTTCCTTAAAATTCAAATATTGCCAAGCTTAAATTATGTTTTGTTCTAATTTATCATTGTTGTATCAAAGCTATGGCTTGTCTGACATAGCACATCACTGGCGCCACAAGCATCTCTGTTAATGAATAATATCCGAGTATGTCCTTAGATGATGGTGTATTTTGGCCTTCAAATACACTTCTGCAGTGGATCTTCCCAATTTCAAGCTGAATCAGTCAAAAATATTGTTCCCCGAGTTCAGTGAATACACAAGTTTACCGTTCTGACACAAAAATGAATGGCAAAGAGTATGAAAAGCATTCAGAGCCTTTGCATCGTCACCACAACACAGCTATAACATGAAAATGAAGGGCAGTGACATGGAATTTATAAAAGAAAGTATACATATAGCTAAGCTTATATTCCTGCAGCAAGAACATCACTATACAGAAGGAATTGATGTTTTTAAGAATTTGAGGACCCATCAAATTTGGTCAGTGAGACCAAAATTTGTCAACGTTGACATGAAGTATGAAACTGGATATTACCATCCTAAAACTTCAATATCTGGCGTGGAAGTTAGGAATCGGGAATTCAAGAAGTTCATGTCATTTTCACAATCTTATCTGGTCTTTCTTTCGTGTCATTTCTTTTTTTGGGCATTCGACAGTGCTCAAATCTTGAAAGAGAATTGATACGCATTACTCATGGAAATTCATAGATACTACTAGCATGGCAGAGTTTGTCCTTTACAACCACCAGGAATGTCGTAGCTCTGAACATTTTCACCCTTTTGCATGCATCTCTCATTAACTGTGCAAGCAGAACTTACGTTTCCTGTTAAATCTTCTATAGCACAAAAGTACTCCTGATAGTTGGTATTATGGTTTTCACCGAGTATATTGTGCAATTGTATAGCTAACTTCTGTCATACAAATTTGCTGGGCGCCTTATGGTTGGTATTGCCTGAACAAGGTCTCTGCATGTAACATACCAATCCTGGGGTTTTTCGTCATGTCTATCTCCTCCGCACCGGCCCAGGAGAAGTGGTGTAGTAGCTGGCCCAACATTGATGCGACCAAATTTATGCTGAGCTGGGCCGCAGGACAGACCCGTCTCCCTGACCCGAACGGCAAGAGCCTGAAATCTTGACCCTTTACATCGACATCGTCTTTGAGGAACCGCTTTGGCCAGAATTCCAGCGGGCCTTGCCAAAGATTCCGGGTCACGGCCCATGGCCAACAGATCTATGGATACAACAGTGCCCTTTGGAATGTCATGGTGACCAATCTTGGTATTGGCATTGGCCTTGTGAGGAAGCATCAATGGGGTTGGAGTGTCACGCCCGAATCTCGAGCACGTTTCCATCCCTCTCTAGTCGATAAAATTTTTGCGACTTCTCAGAACAAGTCGCCGACCCCTTTCTTTTTATTGCACATGTGGAAACGAAAATAAATCCCCTAACAGTAATTATCTCGGGATAGAAAAATAAGACATGCTTTTATATATATACACTGAGTCATGTACCAAAAATTTATGGCTAAAAGACTACAAAAGACTAGTCTTCCAAAAAGAAGCGGTCCTAACTGACTTACGTTTTCCAATCACCTCCTCTCAACTCCAAGTCCTCCACTCAACAACCCTAAAAATGGTTATATAATAACCAATGAGACAATATCTCAACAAGTCCATGCTCTAAACCCCGATTAGGAGGAAAATATGCCCAAAAGCATCCTAATAAGACAATCATACAAGCACAAAGACTTACATTGGTCTCAAATCCACCTTGTAGGTCTGTACAATTCAAATCAACCATCAACCAATCGATTCATTCGACTCAATGTTATTAATGTCATTCATAAATTCTGTCGATTTGAACACTGTTCGCCTAAGCTGAAATAAATATACTCATATATCATTGCTCCCCCAGAGCTAATGTATAAAATTTTCTCACCGAAGATGCTAGATCAAATAATGCTCACCAAAGCTGCTAGATGACATGTGCTCGTCGAAGTTGATATCTAAAGTGCTCATTGAAGATGCTAAAGCATTATTGCTTGCCATTGCTTACTGAAGTTACTAGAGATCTATAATGGTATTAATATTCCCCGAAGCTATTATAGATTTATATTGCTCACCTAAGTTAAAATAGTACTTAAAACCCACTCTCGGTGTCAACACCCAACATCCGGTATTTTTTAATTAAAATACCTATATATTACAATCATCACTCAATTCAACAATACATCATTCAATTGTAGAAACTAAACACACCATTAAAATCAATACGAAATTATGGTCACCAACTATCTCGACCTAATTTCCGAAAAATAATTAATTTAATTTAATTTATAAAAATACTAACCTAGACCAAAATTATTAAATTAAATACCAATACGGATTCGAAAATTCCCGACCCTTCTAGATAAATAGTAAAATTTATTTAGGCCTTAGCTAAACTATGCTAACCACCTAACATGCTCGATTAAATAATTAAATTTCTAATTTAATCTAACTAACAATCTAATTCCTAATTAAATAAATCTAAACACCCCTTTAAACGTTATTAGTCTACTAAAAAGAGTTTAGTGCATAAACTCATCGGTTAATTGCGAAAACCGGTTCACCGCGATGACGATGTGACGATGGCCAAAATCCAAATTTTCAGTGGCGTCGGCGAACACTCGGACCGGGCCTAAAAGCCTTGCAAGCCCACAGAAAATTATGGGCTTAGACTTGGGCTTGGGCCTGCTTCAAGGGCCGAAATTCACTGGGTTGTTGGACCGGGCCGAACTGGGCTGCTGAAATTTTTGGGCTGGGCTTCGAAACTGCTGCAGGCTTCAAGTGGAGCGGGCTGCTGGCTTCTTGAAATTTCGCTGGGCTTCACTGGAATTGCTGGGCTGGAAAAGAAGATTGCTGGACTTAATGGACTGAAGACAAGCCCAGCTGATGGGCCACGAAAACTTGCGCGGACTGCTGCTGAAAGCTGGGCCGAAGACACGTCGCTGGAGGAGACGGTTTCGCTGGGTCTTCGAGGGACGTTGAAGAAGCTGCTGATGTCTTCATGCGAGAGACACGGACAAAGACGAACGGCAGAGAGGAGCTGCTTCGTCGATCTTCGGTGGACGCATGGGCTCGCTGGTAGAAGGAGTCAACGAAGGGGCTTCCAATTTGCTGGATTTGCTGGGCCGAGACGCACGCGGGCAGCTTCGTGGCTTCGGTGGATACGCGTAGGTGGAGAGATGAAGATGGGTGAAGGTTGGGACGCTGGTTTTGGTGGAAATTTGGGGCTGCCTCGGTCAACTAAAGCCTAATGATTGACTTGAGGAAACAAAAGGTGGTGGAGATTTCGTTCGGTGGGAGCTGTGGGCTTGAGAGAAATGCACGGAGAGAGATAGAGGTTGAGGGTCAAGCAAGAACAAGCAGCCGTGGGATTTTTGGGGCGTGCGGATGAGCTGGTGTCGTCGACGCACAAGGAGACCGGCGGGGTTAAGGATAAAAAAAATCAAGAGGATGACCCAAATTCCATAAATGCTTGTCCCCAAAAGTCTTCAATATTATCTTATATGTCCCCTAATACTTTTGAACTTATAAATTCTCTAAATTAACCAATTTTGAAGTCCAAAATTGCTGACCCTTGGAAAGTTCCGATTTTCCATTTTTAGTCTTCAATTTCCTCACTCAATTTCTCAAATTGAGGTCCAATTTCAACGGAGAAAAATTCCCAAACAATTATCTGTAAGTCCCCAACACTCAAAAGCTCGCCTTGAAAGTCCAAATTTTCTTTAATTTGGCCCATACGAATTTCCGCTAATTTTTTGTAATGTCCGACACAATTTTCCATAAAAATCCTGGAATCTCTTAAAATTTTTCGAAAGATGAGTTGACATTCTTAAAATAGCTCATGACACCACAGAATTTTTGGGTTCAAATTCTCAATTAATTTCACTTCGGCGTGCTTTTAGTGTGACTTGATCTAACGTGTCACTTTTAAGAATTTTTGTGCAATAAACCCGTGATCGATTTATCTCGAGTCACAATATATATCTCCGACACATTGGCAATCATCGGTTGTCATGAAAATTTCGAGTTTCAATTACGAGAACCGGATACCAAAACGATAGAAAAATCGGTCTAGTGCCGATTGATGAGTATTTTGCAATCAAATGGAATCACCCACACACTGATCACATATCTCAGTTGAATCGACCTATCTCCGTACTCTGATCGATTTCGACAGTGTTGTAATGATCTCGGTGGATAAACACGATTGAGTAATCGATTCTTGGTCGAATTCTCAAATCTAATTGCATTTAGATTCCTTAATTGTTTCCCTAGATAGTCCAATTATCTTGTGAGTAATCAGCTCAGAAAATAACACTATCGACGCGACAACGAATGACTAATTTATTTAATCGAAAACAAATTGTGAAAATTCAAACTGTCACATGGAGGGTGCAATCAAAATGCCTCCTTTACTACACATTGTAAATAAGGAGGGAGGTTCGAGAGATCGGATTCAGCAATCCAATGACCCAATCCGACAACCCGGTCCAGTTCTTGGACCTTGCGTTGCGCTTGTAGATTCTTGATTAGCTCAGCCATGGCCCATTCGACTGAGATAGCAACCGTGTCCATGCCAGCAGTGATCATGTCCCAAAGTAACTCAATTACGGTTTCCTCGCTGAGGTCATGGTTTTCTTGCATTCCAAGCAACGCATCCACAAATTCTTGCATGGCAGCACGGCCTTGTACAGCTTTTGGCCTGTGCTCTCCGATGATCACTTGCACAAGCCGATCTCTCCAAGCAACATGCCTCATCAACTCCTCTTAATTCAGCCTAAAAACCCAATCGAGCCACTGGACATGCTCCAAGAAAAACAGGGAAGGCGACGCACCTCGCCAGTTCCCTTCGGCAACTATTTCCTTGAAATTCAACCCTTGCTCGGTCGCGTCACCCCCCGCTGTCATGAACCTCTTCCTGAACACAAGCCACGAGATGCAATTATATGCGACCGAGTTCAAGCACTTCCTAATGACCAAGCTTCTCCCCTGATATTCCCTAAGGTTCAATCTTGGAAATTGGACTCCACCATGTTCCTGACTTCATCTTCTCTGATGGGTCTTAGAGCTTCAATTCTCCTCGCAGAGAACAGCTCTTGGACACAGATTCTTGTGAGCTTCACATAGTGTGGCCCATAGTCGGCCCATACAAGCCCCTTGCCATCTTTAGTGTTCTTGACTGTAGACTCCATAGTGCCTGTTGGCCAATACCTGGTCATGATCTTTGAGGACTTCCTTGGCCTAACTCAGGAGTACACACGACAATGCTCAGATTGTAACCGAGCCAAACCGACATGAGAGGGCCGTAAAGCCGCGACCACGCAGTGAAGCAGCGAGCTGAGACCGATTTCAGTTTGATTTGGTGTAAGTTGCCTAGGAGTGGCAAAGGGTAAGGACCCGGTGGGAGCCCGAGCTTCCTCCATTGGCAGAGCTTGATGGCCAAGAAGATGGAGATGATTAGAAAGAAGGGTTCATAAGAATCCATTCCAAAAAGGATGAGGGCGATCGACACTTCCACTTCTATCACATTTGACATTGGATTTGGAGCTATAAAAGGTTCTAAAATAAGCATTTGTTTCTAAATTTTGGTTTAACAAATGTAAGGGAAGTTGCTCCATCTGGATGACTCCTCTTGAGGAAACATGCTAATCTCATCGCCTTCTCGGGAGCAAGAATCATGTCCACTACTCTTTGGATGACGTCAGAGGGCACAACAACTCTTGTCTTATTTTACAATAGCTTATATGATTATTTTCCTAACATAAAAATACCCTCATTTGAAATTATATCTCTCTGTCAATCGAATAGCGTGGTCCCGCATAATCCAAGCCAACCTTAAAGCATCACCGACAATTTTATTTGGAAAAAAAAGTGTAGAAAAAGACTTTTCGTAATTTCACTTTTTTTTTTATGAGAATTTCTCGTTGAAGAGTTAGATTGGCACTACTGCATGATTGACGAGCCCCTCTTGAGGGTTTTGACACCGATAGAGAGTATTGAAAGTCATCCCCAAGTGTAATGGTGGTTCCAGGGAACATGATTACGTGGCGTGTTCTCATTGGCTGTCTCCAATGTTGTTTGGATAAGATATTTGATATTCTACGTGGAGTTTGCAACTTGCAGAAGTGGGCCCCAGAAAATACACTTAAATCAAGAATCATTGAAGATGAGCAATACCGTTGTCCTGCGTGGACATCCGGGCCTTAAGTTTCACGCCTTTTTTCTCGATGGGAAAACATTCATTATATTAATTGATAAATATATATATATAATTAAAAACTAAAGTTGCATAGGTTAACATGGGAAATGCATGTTATAGTTTATATATATGTATGTCATAAGTTTCAAATAACCTATTTATTTTAAATGCCGTGAATACCTTGTGTAATTTATGATGTGATTCCAAACAAGTCAATGTCATGAACATGATTGGACCACCAGCATCTCATAGCAATGGTGAAAAAGATATTGCCAACATTATCCAGGTGTCAAGACATGGTACGATAGATGACCATAATATTATCCATGATTGTTTTACTTTTAAAAGTAATTATTTATTTTATATTATATACATATGTAGAGAGATAGTGCGCTCTCACAAGCCGCGAACATTAAATGGTGTTCCTTTGAGGGGGAAAATTAACACATGGCCACACTCGCAAAAACTTTCATATGTTATTGAAGCCCGGCTTTTTTCATAATAGAGGCAATTCTTACAGCGTTTGCTTATTCAGATTCGAATAATAGGATAAAGGGAGATTTAAAATCTTCCAAATATCCTCTTAATTATAAAAACATCCCATCATTTGTTTGGTGCAACCTAAGATGAGATTTAAAGGTAGAGCCATTGTGATAGTGGGGAGTGTGACGAAGGAGGGCAAGCTACAAAGCGAAATGAAGGTGGATGACCTATTCCATTAACCAAAATTCTGAACTAACGACAGGGAGGATTTCTCTCTAGCATTTCATCAAACACTTGGGGAGCGCATCATTTAAAGTTGATCGAGAGAGAGATTAGGCTAAGAATGAGCAATCAAAGGTGAAGTAGAGAGAAACAGAGAGATGATTCGGTGATGGTGGAAAAGCTGGAAAACCGACTATGAAAGAGAGGAAGCTATGGATGAGGTGGTGAGCCCTAGCTTTCCTAGCCTTCCAAGTGACTCGTGAGCAAGGGCACTAGTGAGGATATTCAAGGACAACGGAGTGAGGGACAATCACGATGTGTAACAGCTCGGTCTGACAAGGGCTAAAAGTGGTCGCCTCGACCAAAGAGTCTGGATAAGAAGCAGCTTCTAATAGGCTTATAAGATGGCAAGGGGGCCAAAAAATGAACCAAACTATGTACCGAATAGGATATATGTGAAAACTAGAATTCACTTACGGATGCACCTTCTGACGTAACAACAAATTTTTCTTTGAAACTCTAAAGTTAAGTGAGCCCAAATTAGAACAATATCAAGAAAGGTGACCTCTTGAGAAAGTGCTTGTCTATATGCCAAAAGAAAACATCGTGAGGTTTGGTATAAGACAAGTAAAAATGGATAACATTTCGAGTGAGTTAATGTAAAGATGTCACAATATGATATCAGAGAAGAATCCTCTCTAGTGAGTGTATGGTTTGAGAACGAACTGTATGAAAGCTAGTAGGCTAGTAACAACCTAATTTGACAAAGGCGGGGAGCAGTGGCCAAGAATAGAGTGCCTAGATAGGGAGTGGCTCTTGGCAAGTTTCAAATATGACGAAAAGGGCCAAGCTATGCATCGAATAGAGGAAAAGCGATTCCGAGATATATATGTGAAAATTGAAATTAACTCACTAATGCGCCTTTTGACGTAACAGCAACCTTTGCTTTAAAACTCTAAAGTTAAGCGAGCTCAGACTAGAACATTATCATGATGGATGACATTTTGAGAAAATGTCTACCTATACCAAATGATAAAATCATGAGGCTCGATATAAAGCTAACTAGAGTGGACAATACCTTGAATAAGTTAAATAGAGGATGTCACACAATGGACATCCACCAAAGTGGTGGTGGGATGTTTATGGGGAGAAGAGCAGTGAGTCTCACCTGAGTTGGGGTTTTCTTGGTACATGGAAACTACTAAGTTAATTTTTAAAAGTTTATATACAACCAGATTTATCCCACCCCTCTAACATTTTATCCGAATATATTCAGATTTATCCAGTCTAAAGAACATCACAACCACCGGATAAAGTAATATATTATCCTATCTAGACTCAAGTTCGAATCACCAAATAGAACCTTAAATCTTGATGTATGGAAAATATCCCGTTATGTGTGAAAATTTTCAGATTTTCTCTAAACCTGACTTTTTCATAGCTGGAGGCAATTATTGTCATGTGTCGTGTAATATGAACTAATGGGTCTTGGTAGATGGAAAATACCATAATACGCTGAGGAGACACAAACCCTCTTTCCCCCACTCTCTCGTAAAGCTACCGAGCCTACTCATCCCCTGGAAGGAACCAAATATCTATATTAGGTAGGGACCAATCGAGAAAGAGAAGCCCAAAATCACGTTCAGAACACTTAAAATAGAAGCATAATCCTAATAATGATATCTAAATAGTCATGAGAATTGTATGAAAGGGATATTTCCCAATAGGGCCATGCAAAGAACCAAGTTAAAAATTAAGTTGATGTGACGCACAGAGGCTGGCTATTTTAGCTTATATTCGTTCTAGAGGCTGTTTTTTTTTTCTTTGTGACGTCAGCCCTAGCTCCATTTGGAGACATAAAAGATTCCAACTGTCCAGATATTTCCCTCAACGTGACGTTTGATCCAATCAGCAACAGTTTCTCATGAAGCTGGCCATCTTGTTAAAGTAGAGGCCTAAATATAGTTTTGAGTATTTATAGTGCGCACCAACCATGGCCAATTCCATCACATTATAATTTCTCTTTCGGTATTTTACTCCTTAAGAAACTACAAAGAGAATATTTTCCTTTTTGGTTTTTCACTTTTCTCAAATATCCTGGCTCATCAAAAAGTATTCGATACGTACAGCGATTATTAAAGGAACAACACCTAAATCTCAAGATATTGATGATAATGAGCTTTTTGTGTCGGGTCAATTGGTCTTTGGGCTGGACATGCACAACTTAACCCGAAATCGGTTGAAGACACATGATAATAATAATGAAACTGAGATAGTTGGGATTACGTAATTATTGTGGAGACATTGAACTTTCAATTAAGGACAAAACTTATTCAGCTCCAAAGTGCAATTCGGCTTAGGGAGAAGCCAAAATGGGGTTAGTTAAGGTCAAGCGTTGGCCCATACGTAAGGATCACGGAGTCTACTTTAATTAATTGTTGACTGGGTCACTAGTCAAAACATGCCAAAATGAATGAGTTGGGTCCTAATATAACCTCATCTAATTGGGTTTCTGGAGTTGATCTCATGAACTTAATTACATGTTCTTTCCTAGAGTCTTGATTATTTACACAGCTTATACGTCAATATGAGGCACCATATGTCATCTTTAAACCAAGCAAATAGTGTACAATCAATCACATTGCTGTCAAACTCGCAACTTGGTGACAGAAATAGGGGCAAAGATGAAGATAGTTGGATCAAAATGAAAGTGAGATTGACATGAGAAAACATGATGAAGAGTTCACAACTCAGAATGCAGGGAAACAAGGAGAGGACCTGGTCTATCTCGCTGGCAGCACAAACTCAACCACGAGTTCCCTCCTTTTGTTTTTTTGGGCAATTCACTATGTTCTCAAATGATTCAATAATGCAAAAGTCATCAATTTATAAAATCTTCTTTGGGTGTTGGTACCAGTCCATCCATCTCTCTCTCTCTCTCTCTCTCTCATCTGGAATACACTCACCCAACGTACAGCTCTTTCCGGCAATCCAGCCATTAATGGAGCATACAGTACCCTCTTTTCACCCAAAAGAATCAAGAAAATATAGAAATAAGCTGACAAAAGAGAAGACCTACAGACCAAGGTCAACATAGAGATTGACAGGAACCCTTAATTTATAAATTTCTATACTTCAGCAACCTCCATTTGTCATTAAATTGCGTCAATTATAAACAACTTGCCCGACCATGATCTCGGGGGATCAGCCATAGAATAAAGATCTTAGGGTTTCTAGAACCCTTTTAAGTTGCATTTTAAATCTCAAGAACAAGAGTCCACTTATACACTAAAATTTTGGATTTGCAAGATATCATATATGCATGTATCATGTAGATGGACAGACATAGCTAAACGGGAAAATGAGGGACCGTACAGGAGAAAGGAGAGAAGGTAAGACGTCGATGTCAGGATGGCATAAGGGAGCTGAAGCTTGTGGTCTCAGAAAAGGCAGCATTGACTAACTTCTGGTCCACAATCCTCAGCCAAACTGGTCCACATTCGCGTCGTAAATCAGGGCAGTTTTTTCCTCAGACCAAATACTCATCGCCCTCTAACTCGTCACTTATTACACAGCATCCACACACGCTCGCCCACTAGGTCTTGCCACGTGTTTGAAAACATATTCATCAGAAAAAACCCACAATATCCCGCAATTGCAACACACTCAATCAGCAAGAACCGTCGAAACAGCGGTAATTCGAGGTCCGTCCGCGTCTCGTCCACGTCGGGCTTTTTCTTTAAGGTTATCTCGAGAGCTTGGATCCGGTGCTTAAAACTAAAAAAAAAAAAAAACCCATTTTCTGGAGGTAATTTTCCGTCTGGAGAGGGTAAAAAGTTGGGAGGCTCAAACTATTTGGGCAGTAAATAGAGGAGCTAAATTGGACGATGTAGTTATTTTAAACATGCAATGTGACGTTTTCTCTTCATGCTCAGTCAGGGCAAAAGTGGGAGCAAAGACAGAGCCTCTCTCCACCACAACCGTGCGACACTGACAACGACATCGAGAAACAACGTGCATGTGCAAAACCCTAATGTGACAGCCCAAAAATAATGGAGGAGGAGCAAAAAAAGAAAAAAAGGAAAACAAATTATACCCTTTACAGAAAAGTTACCTATCGGATAAACTTACTTTTCATCATGTTGAAAACGGCATGTGTTTTTGCTTATCGATGCAGCCAAAGAATGGAAAAGGTGGGGGTGAAAGTGATTAGCATGAAGTTATTGACTCCCCAATTTGACTGTCGTTTTCAATGCCCCAAGATAGAATTACCTTCGCCACCACCGTGTCCCATTCCGCCATTCCAATATTTTCGAAATTGGAATATAGCTAAAGATAAGATAAAATTTATAAATGAGAAGAGAGTGCTCCAATGGATATGTTTTATCGATATTTAGTTGTTTATTACCTTCTATATATGAAAAATTAAACATAAATAATACCATTCAAATTTTCCATTAAACATGCTTGAATTCATTCCAATTATCTCCCACTGTATTTCAACTTTGGTAGAAATCCAAAACTGGACACAACGAATTTGTTAGATGTCAAACCAGACACGCTCGAAATTGAGGTTAAACATCGGAGTTGGACAGCTCTCGACGTGGATATAATATTGTATTAACATCACCAAACCATGATCGACATTGATCTTACAGAGAAAAAGAAGCACAAGAGGGGGGGCCCATGCATATTCGCGAAAATCAAAGTCACGAAAAGGAACGCTAATCGACCAAAGTACTCGCTAATCAAAGGTTATTTAACTAGGCCTCGCACGTAATCTGTCGTCTTGTTAGTGTGACATCATAAGTGCATATTCCCACCCTTAAAGCATCATTCGAAAAGAATACTTGAAATTTGCAGGGATTGTCATTTATAGACTCCTATAGGTGATCTCGACAGGACCCAGATAAGCATCTGCCTCGGACATGGTCCCTTTGAAGCACCATCCTCAGAAGGCGTTAAAAATAATGGCAAAAAGGCATCCTTTGGTATGATTAAGTTCTTAAACTTTGCTCAATTCTTTTCCCCAATTCATGGTCCTAGATATAATATTCCCTTATAATCTTCTCTTTTTCTCGTTGATAATTAGTAAGGCCAGCATCCTTTGAATGTTCCTATGTTTGAGAATAAATTATCTATCTTTTAACTTATCTAAAGATGTGGACTGAACTATTCAAGATGTGTATATAACAAATAACAGCACTAGATGAGGTTGGGGATCGTGTTTCCCGTCCCAGCCCCATTTAGGAAAGCTCGACCTAGCCATCCCCCCATGTCTCGTCTGGGCAAGATAGTTTTGCCCCAATCCCATGTTCCCATGGGGCAACAATGCCTCGGGGGTACCACCTAATAGGCTAAACATACACCTTTGCTCATTTTCCAGTAAGTTTTTAGATTTTATCCCTATTTTGATATGATTCTAAAGCAGTAAATTATTATCTAGATTCCTCTTCTATGGCTATCAAATGTCTAAGTGCATATTTTCCTTCTTAATTGCATTTTAAATGAAGTAATGTCACTATGGTGAGTGGTATAGTCTACATCTCCAAAAAGAATATAGTCAAATGAACTTGTAATTGCCAAATACTTGTAATCGATATATATTTCAAAAAACATATTAGTCGGGCTTTACAGGGCTGATATCAATCTCCTCTTGATTTCTCATCTAGTTGTCTTGCAAATTATATCTTATATCCATTTTGATGCGGCGAATCTATCACATCAAAATCGAGAAATGCGGGATGCGAAGAATCCGTGCCTTCCATATCCATCCCCAAATAAAATAGACTCTAGAGAGTAGTCCCAACACCGCCCTTCACCTGATCATAGGGGTGAAAAATTAGGTGAGCCAACAATCAAATCTAGCCAAAGGATCCCAAGGAAAAGGCAACATGAATGTTGAGAGATAGCTACTGAGAGAGCTTAGGGTATCCCAAAGACGGGTGTGTGTTATCTTTCTTTTTCTCTCTCTTCAGTTTCTTTTGTTCTGTTTTCTGATCCCCACAAACAAAGCTTTGATGCAGAGCAAAAGGCAAAGGGCCAAAGGCAGCAGGGAATGATTACTTGAATGGGGAAGGGGACCCACCTCATAATCTTTCCTTTATAAGCCCCTTCCCTCTCTCTCTTTCTCTCTCTCAAAATTTATCTTTTTGACTTGGGACTGGGGCCCACCCCAATTCCAATGCCCATTGTCTTTATGGATTGAATGATAGAAAAAAGAGGGCACCTCACGTGGAGTCTGAACCAATGGCCTGTCCGACCACAATAAAAAAAAGAGCAACTTCTCACTTCCCCTTCACATACCCCAAACCCCAAACCCCCCCCCCCCTCCCCCCCCCCCCAAAAAAAAAAAAAAAAAAAAAAAAAAAAAAACATGCCCAAAGAAAGAAGAGAAGATTACAACAGAACAATGAAAATCAATACCAAAATCCTCTATTCATTTTAGGAATGTATTGCAATGGCATGATACTCAATTCAGAAGAACAAGCAAATACTCAATTCGGACACTCATGTTGAGTTGTGCAATAAATATTTGATAATTTTATATAAAGTGATCATAAAGAGGAAATCATATATCAACTCAATTGGCATTTCTAATCAAACAAATATTCACTCAAAAGAACTAATCTAATGAGTAATAATTGCTCCATGCTGCATTAATTTTTTAATTGAGACTATAAAAGAAAGGCCAAGGTCTAGTCCATTAACATATCAATAGGACATATATTCATTCAAAAACTTAAGCTAATAAGTTATGAGTCAACTATAATATAGTTAATACAAAAAAAATTATTAGAATAGAACAACTTACTCTATATCACATCAATTCTTCAAGTGAAACTACTACCTTAGACCATCACATACGCACCTGAAATTGTTCCGTGTGCTTTTCAAGTATTAAAATATATCTCTTGATTTACTAAAGAGACAATATTGAAATCAATGGAGCTTTAATACCTTTTAAGCAAGTCATTGAAAAAATGACAAGATATGTTTTATAGAAAATTCTCTCATAAGTTAGGAAATAATCACATACCGAGAACTTATTTTTTTCCTTGATATGGTTAAACTAAGTAAAATATCAAGTAAAAGCACAATGTTTGATCAATGAGAAATCTCACAAAATGGACATCATCGCAATGAACAAAAGTCATGAGAAATATCACAAAATTGACATTGTTGCAACGAACAAAAGTCATGGGTCGGCAAGCATCACTTCAATCATAACATAATATCAAAAATACATCTAACATCCACTTTTGTTACAACCCCCACGATATTTGATGGTAATGCGACACTTGGATATTCAAATTTCGCCCATCAATCTAATCTAATTCAGTTGGGCCGATGTCATGCAATTTAGACTATATTTCTTTTTTTTTTTATTTCTTTTTCTCTGGCAAGTATCTAGATTACACTTCAAAAGCCTAAAACTGACCTGGTTAGCAGTTGTGACAAAAGTGATGAATTGGATTTTATTTTTGTTCGAGAGAGAGAGAGAGAGAGAGAGAGAGGGAGAGAATTTTTTTTTTTTTTTTTTTGGTCGGTAGAGAGGGAAGGAATTAAAAGCTCAACAAGGTACAGCAAAGAAAGCAAAAGAAAAAAATTAATTTTTTCAATGGGGAAGGGAGAGGAATTGAGAAGAAAAATAAAATCAGCTTTTTAAAGCTCACCCATATAATTCCCACTCATTATCTTTTTGTTCCCTCAAAGCCCTTTTTAGCTTTGCCCCTCTCTCTCTCTCTCTCTCTCCTTCCTTATCCTCTCTCTTTCTCTCTCTAACTCAGACGCCTGCGAAAGCAAAGCAATTCCACAAACTCTCTGCAACTCTCGCTCACTCTCAGGGAAGAAGGAGGAGGAGAAGGAGCTGTGCAGGCAAGAAGCAAGAAGAAGAGAGAATAGAACGAGGGTGGGTTTTGCTAGAGGGAGAGGGAGAGGGAGAGGGAGGGGAGAGCTTGGATTACATGTGATAATGGAAGGAGGTGATCACGACCACTTCCACCACCACCACCACCACCACCACCGACGCCCCACCTTCCCCTTCCAGTTGCTGGAGAAGAAGGAGGACGAGCAACCATGCTCGACCTCCAACTATCCCTCCCTCGCCATGTCCTCCGACGACGCGCCCCCGAACCCTAACCGATCGTCCTCCACCTCGAACACCCTCCAGATCGTCCCGGCGGAGGATCAGCAGCAGCAGCAGCCACTGGCGGCGGCGGGGGCGGGGGCGGGGGCGGCGGGGTCCAAGAAACCGCCGCCGAAGCGGACCTCGACGAAGGACCGGCACACGAAGGTGGACGGGCGGGGGAGGCGCATCCGCATGCCGGCCCTCTGCGCCGCCAGGGTCTTCCAGCTCACCCGCGAGCTCGGGCACAAGTCCGACGGGGAGACCATCGAGTGGCTCCTCCAGCAGGCGGAGCCCGCCGTGATCGCCGCCACCGGTACGGGCACCATCCCGGCCAACTTCACGTCCCTTAACATCTCGCTCCGCAGCTCCGGCTCGAGCATGTCGGTTCCGTCGCAGCTCCGATCGAGCTACTTCAGCCCCAACTTCTCGCTCCCGCCGCAGCGCCGGGGCAACCCCTCCTTGTTCCCTGGGATCGGGCTGTCGCCGGAATCGACGACGACGCTGCTCAATTTCCAGGGCTCCTCGAGCAATTTGAGCTCCATGCTGTTTCAGGCCAAGCAGGAGCTCCGGGAAGCTTCGAATTTGGAGCTGTCGGAGGGCGCCGATCACGAGGGCATGAGCAAGAAGCGAAGGGCCGATCAGCTTGATCTGTCGGCCAATTCTCAGTCTCAGCCTCAGTCGCATGCCGGGAGCTACCTGTTGCAGTCGAGCTCCGGCGTCCTTCCGGCGAGCCACGGGAATCTCCCGGCGAACTTCTGGATGGTGACGAACCCGAGCAACCAGGTCATGAGCGGCGATCCGGTATGGACGTTCCCCGCCTCGGTCAGCAATAACGCCGCCTTGTACCGAGGCACCATGTCCAGCGGCCTGCATTTCATGAACTTCCCCGCGCCCGTCGCCCTAATGCCAGGTCAGCATTTGGGCTCGGCCGCCGCCGCCGCCGGGGCCGCCGGCGGCAGCGAAGGGCAATTCAACATGCTCGGCGGGCTGAGCCCGTACCGGCCCATGTCGAGCTCCGGCGTGTCGGAATCCCAGGCAAGCGGCTCACACTCGCACCACGGCGGCGGCGGCGGCGGTGGGGGCGGCGGCGGCGGCGACGAACGGCAGCCACCGTTCTCAGATCCCGGCGGCGATTGAATTTGGTGGGCTAGTTTGATTGATGTGTTGTACACACGTGAGGTTTTTGGTTGTCGTTAATTGGATGAGCTGAGCTTCTTCTTCTCTTTTCTTTTTTTTCAAAAAAAAAAAAAAAATTCACTGATATTACCTATCATTATTACTATTTTCCCAATTTTTTTTTTCTCCTGTGTGATTACATATGGATTGATGATTATCAAGGCTTGCAAGAAGACACTTTTTAACAGGGTGGATTATGGAGGATTCCCTTTTTCGGATTAGGGCAAAAATTCTGATCTGGGTCTTCTTCTTTCTTTTTTCTCCCCTTTTCTTGCGCACCCATTTCTAGTCTCTCGTGCAGATTGCCCCCACCCCCTCCAAAAACATGGTTGTATAATCTTATATAATGCTTTGTTTTTTTCTTTTGGGATCAAATGGGTCAAAATCATCACCACCTATATTCAAATGTAATGCATTTGATTGGCAAGACTCCCACCTAACCAGCACCTCTCTGTCTTTCTCTCTCTTACTCTGTGTGTGTGTGTTTTTGCTGCAAGTGGGAGGACCACAATTGCCTTTTGAGTACTTGGAAAAGAGGGAAGAGATGGAACAGTGTCACTTCAATGTTGGGGATAGAGAGAGAGGGGGAGAGAGGGGGAGAGAGGGGGTTTGTGAATCAATGTGATTTGATGATTCCTAACATGACCCCAATGGGAGGACGGATGGGAGATGATGGATGCTGATGATGGTGATGATCAGACGGCTGAGGAGAGAGGTGGGGGTGGGGGGAGGGCCCCACAGAGAGGGCAGTTCCAGGTGTTGCTCAGGTAGGGGAGGCCCAGCTGCTGGTCATTGCCCTAGCCAATGCACAATTGTCACTGACAAACAGGTGAATCATTCCTCCTCCTCTCTCTCTCTCTCTCTCCCTCTTTTTTTTCTTTTTTACTCGATTTAGTTTTGAATAATCAATGTTGCTACAAACAATTACAAGATTCGTTTTTATGGTTACTATATCGATCATACAGTAATAGCCCGCGAGAGCCGAACCGGGTCGCTAGAGAATTCGAGTTCTCGCTCGGCGACCGACCATGTCGGCCGAGTCGAGAATTGACCATAAAACAAGTCGACGCGATACCCTTTTCATTTTTTATTTTTTTTTTTTAATTTTCTTTTGCCTTTGCCTAGTGACCAGTTGGAGATCAGTGGTGGGTTTCAGTGGCCCTACTTTGGGAGGGGGCCCGCCGGGGTCATTAAATCTGGACCGTTCGTTTGGCGGGCCCGGGGGTCTTGATGGGGCTCAGTGAATGATTGGGTCGTCTCAGCTGAGAGAGAGAAAGAGGGGTCCGGGGGTAGAGAGAAAGAGCGCGGAATCTGGAGTTGAATGTACCGGAGTATTTTATATTTTCCCTTTTAATCCCTTTTTCGCTTTAATTGATTAATAAATTGAAATAAATAAATTGGGCTCGCCACGTGGCGATCGGCGATTGGTGCAGTCGTTCCCCATTTCAGTGTGGGACTGACCGGACGTGACTCGGGGGGGGAAATTTCCTTCTTTTATTTTTTTTATTATCTTTATGTTAGTTGTAAAATGAAATGTGGGAAAAAGGGAAAGGCGGATTTGGCAGATCCCAAGGAGAAACCCTTTAGCGAATTTAATTGATTTTTTTTTTGGTCGAAAGCGAATTTAATTAATTGAAAGGTGTCGGGTGTTGTTTTTTTTTCTTCCCCTTTTTTGGGGGAGTTTATTAAATTACATAAAAAAATCAAGAACGTTCTCCAGGGAGAGGGGACTATGATTGTTTTGGCGTGCGTCGACGAGAGCCAATCGAAAAATTACACCTCATCGAGAGCCTTTCGAGGGCGAGCTTGCGGTTTTCATTACACTAATTGAGGTCGTGTTTTGGAAAATCAATTTCTTGGAAACTCGATTATTTTAAAATTACGTATGATTAACAAGTGTGCTCATTGCAACTAACCATGTAGCGCTCGTAAGTCTGGAATAATTATCGCTTTGTTTTGTTAATCAAATCTTATATGAAAGCTACCGTTTTGATGAATCATGTCGTTTCGAGTTGTTTCCGATTGCAAAAGGATAGCCTTGGAGGAGCACGAACAAACTCGACCCATAAAGGTCTCTAGAGTGGATTCCCTCCTAAAATTCCCACAATTTCAATTGCCCATCATGCACTTATTGAAATGCTTTTCCTCACTATTGAAATATTTAAATATAAACACACCATAATATCATAACTAAAGCTTTTTAGATTGTTAGTAGCGGTTCTCATGGAATTTTGAAAGGAACTAAAGTAAGACATCCCGAATTCAGATATTTTCATGTCCATTATTATATACTTTTACGCTTAGCCTCGGCCAAAATCCAGTCCATGGAGAAATGAGAGTATTTGAATATTTAAATATCAAACCACACATTCATTTGACAATTTAAACATCTCGTAAGACATATAGGTGTCTTGCTCAACGAAAGTTCTCTATCAAACCGACAACCGAATAGGACAATCAACTTATCGGCATGTGGTGCACAATGCCTTTGCGAATCGAGCAAGTATGAAATCGATTTGCATGGCCACTGCATTTTTCCATCCTTGGCGACGATGATTTCTGGAGACGGTGTCTCTGGGCATCATGTGTGCTGGAGGATCTTCCACGCACGCATGAAATTCGCGACCGCGCCTGTCCTTTTCTTTGACTTTCTCCGGTCGAGTTTAATGCGGATCTCTGCTACGGACATGGCCGTCGCACGAAAGTAGGTGATTTTTTTTTAACCTGTCGGTTCTTCTCATCGCTAGGGAAGTCGCAATTGAGTAGTGCCAAGGAGTCGAGGACCATGGAAACGAACGATTGGCATGAATGTCGAGAGTAATTCGAAACGCGCGGGAGCCTGATTTCACGATTTTCCTCCTTGATGTAAGCTGTCGGACGATGTCGTCTCGTGTAATTTTTCCGCGCATGAGACGAAATGGATCATTCAGTTTGTTCAAAGACATGAGATTCACGTACCCTGCCCATGCTGAGGAATTCGGAAAGAGTTAAACTCTTCGGTGGCCTAACTGCTAGGCGGTCGCATCGAGTAAGAATTGAACTCGATGTTAGGCGTTGAAGAAGAAAGTGAATTTAACACATGAGATTTTATCATGCTTTACCCTCAGATTAGAACTACATCCATCATAAAATTCCAATATAATTAGCATATTGTAACTTTCTGTTCCATCTTTCAATTACAAAAAATAAAGAGATTATATATACTTAGTAGCTTTTCATGAGTTTAGGTCCAAACTATCAATAAAGTATAAAAACTTTCCGGCTCGGGGAGTTGTCCCCAACCCTTACCCTCGTTGAGGAGTGAGACTCCATGCAATCTGTCAATGGGAAATGTGAACCATATCCTAACAGCCGAGATCTCCGATTTTTTTAAAGTTAACTACCTAGTGTTTGAGGGTTCGAGAGCCACTGTTGATCAATGAATTGCACAAGACAGTCTAGCTGCTAGTGCAAATCTATCTCAATCGTGCTTTTGAAATCGAAACGCATCCCCCTTCCAGCTAGCGAGAAAAGTCGATAATTCAATCGATCCAAGAGATTACGTACACGACATTGATGAGTATCAAAACACATCCTCTAGCTAGCAAGCTGAGATTTTAAATGGATCCCACATGAAGTAGTGTCGCATGACTTCAACATTCCCGTCGCGCACATGTAGACACAGGAGATTTTAATTTTCTACCACACCACGTGTTAATGGAACGTCATAAAGCCGACTGGAATAGATCGTTCGGAAACCCTAGATGAAGAATTCGGTCAGGGGTGCATCACGTGAGTTGGACCGGGTCGGTGGCGGCGCAATAACCCATGTAATAGATGCATGAAATACTTCTTTTGGGCTGTGCGCGTCGTGTCATGTCGTGGCCGCGGGACTACTAGGGAGTGGTACATGAACATCACGTGGTGGACGGTAAATCCGAACACGGTACGACCAAGACCCACCCATGGCCCATGGGTCCTTTTGCCAAGACCCAAGACAGCAATTTTTCTCCTTTTTTAAAGGAAAAAAAATTATCATGAGGGTCTAAATAAAATTGAAAATTTAGCAAAAAAAAAATTACAAATTTTTGAATCAATGGAAATCCGATGACCCTCGATAAGGGACCAAAAGAGGTTTCTGGCTAATCCCAGCCGTCGATGTATAGATATTGGGCCCCGTCGGATCACTTTCGTGTCTCCTCCTTTAATTGTCATGATGGGGGTAGATTGTTCATCTTACTTTGGGAGATCTTTGTGTCCTTGATTCGTCTCGATTAGGGAGGGCTAACCGCTCGTTCGGGCTCGGCACCTCGTGTGTCGACACATGTGCAAGAAAGGATAGGAATTTTCCCTTTTTCCACCTCCGGGGTAATCATGCAATGTACGAACTTGCTAGATTTAACGTATCGTTATCGAGAATTTCTTTTTGACTCGGCACTATTGCAATTTGCAATGACCCTCATCGCTTTGAATATCAATAACTTTACAGAACTGGAGGTGTCAAAATGAGTTGAAAATCCACATAGAACCCATATACAATGAGATTGATCATATATGGGTTAGCTAAGTTTTAATAAATGGGTTTGGGTTGTATGTAAGTTTAGCAATACATGAGTTGTAAATGAGTTTGTCTTTAAATCCATTTAATTTATAAAGGTTATTAATGAAGTCAGCCCATTAATGAGATTCATCTTCTTCGACAGTTTTTATCATTTTTATATTTTAAAATTTTATGATTTTTTTATAATTTTTTATTTTTCATTTTTTTATTTTTTATTTCCTTTCTTTTACTTTATTTTTTCCTTGTGAAGTTTGACAGTTAGCCACCAACCAAGGATTGTGAAGCTCTCATTGGCAGCGGGCAAGCTTGAGCTCACTAGATATGGTGAGGCCAAGCTGGCCGACTCGACGCAGCAAGGTTGGGCATCCCCGATCTAACAAGACTCCAGCTTGCTAGATCTGGTGAGATCGAGCTTGTTGGCCTCAATGCTAGTGATTGATGAGCTCAAATGATCAGGGAGACCCCAGCCTCACCAACAACCTCACTCGGCCTTCCCAGATTGGGCAAGCTCGAGCGATACTGGCAAGGTTGGGGCCTCTTGATCTGGCGAGACTTTAGCTCATCGATATCGAGGTGAGCTCGAGCGATACTGGCAAGGTTGGGGCCTCTTGATTTGGCGAGACTTTAGCTCATCGACATTGAGGCGAGCTCGAGCGATACTGGCAAGGTTGGGGCCTCTTGATTTGGCGAGGCTTTAGCTCATCGACATCGAGGTGAGCTCAAGCGATACTAGCAAGGTTGGGGCCTCTTGATCTGGTGAGACTTTAGCTCATCGACATCGAGGCGAGCTCGACCTCACCCAAGGCTGGCGAGGCTTGGCTTTTTGGAATTAGGCAAGCCTAATCCTCGCCGACTTATGGCAAGGCTTCAACTCGCCTATTGTCGATCACAGTCGCCAACCATGATGAGGGGGTGAAAACAAAAAGAAATTTTTTATTTTAAAAATTAAAATTAAAATTTCAAAAAATAAAAATAATTAAAATTATATTTTTCAAAGAAATAAAAATTATAAAATTATATATATTTTTTAAAAACACTGAAAATCAAATTAGATTTTCCATACAAAATGGAAAAATTTTCTATTTCATTTTCATGGTTCAACCAAACAACAAAAATATTATCATTTTAAAAAATATTAGATTTTTCATCATATAAATGGGGCCCCAATTTTTAAAAAAAATATATAAAATTTATCCATTAAATTTGTAATTGTATGGAAGCGTTTTAATAATATATATATATATATATATATATATTTTAAATCATAAGAAACAAGTTTTTCCTAGATTTATTTAAATATAAAAGTATTTAGCAATTTGAGTTGAATATAAGTTGGGTTGGGTATGAATTGATAAATTTACATTACGAATAAATTGGTCATAAACAGATTAATAAGTCAATTTGCATCGGATCATTTATAATCCAATTCAAATCTAACATAATCCACCCGTTTGACAAGTCTAGATGAAACTAATATCGTTAATAATATGCAAGGTACTTTAGAGTTTGATATTTGCGTCTATTTTAGCCATGCTAGCAGCAGAAGTAACTTAAGATTTGACCTCTACTGTCAAAATCATTGTTTTACAGGAAGATGGAGTGAGGCTGAAGACTGTTCCTTCGCTCTTCTTCTTCTTCCGAAGTACCAAATCAGGCAACCGCGTAACCACGTTTTGGGGGAGAACACCGCAAGTAGCGGTGCAAGGGCATCATCATCGTCGTTGTCGCCATCAAAGGAAATGGTGATGCCTAGGATTGCGGCTCGGTGGAACCATTCGAGAGCGAAAACCGCACTCATCTGGTTTGTCTGCTTTGTCCCGTTTCACTTTCTTTTTCACATGGGTTCGCACAATTCTTCGCAGAGTCCCGCCCCGGATTCGTCTTCGGGTCATTCATCGGGTGCGGTCTCTCGGCTTGCATATTTTTCTGTTCTTGCTGTATGCACGTCCTTACAAGATGTCAACTCAGGTGCAATTTTTCCCCTAGGAAGTAATAAATCTCATCATTTTTATGTTCTTTTACCCAGCTACCTTGCTCTCGGCAGAGCTCACCTCAGATGATAGGAGAGAGATTCCTTCCTCTCGTTTTCCTTCATCCTACAGCTCGCGATTCTACATGGAAGTGATGCTCGAACTGTATCTGGCAAGGATGCTGCATCGCCATTAATTGGACCATGTTATGATAAAAAGTTAAGCTTTTTGTTAAGTATTCAGTCGCTTCCCTGGCAGTTGCACTTACCAATGGCAAGCTGACAGGCATCTTTGTTCCTGATCTGGTTTCGGAACTCACAGTTGGTATCATTTTGGCACGTTCCAGCCTCCGAAGACGAGGTAATTTACGCGTCACGGGATCTAATTCTTGACATAGATTCTGCATGGACTCGGTGCTGGTTTTTGCTTAAACAGATCGAAGCTGAAGCTGCTGCCGCGAGGGCAGGTGCAAATATTGAAAGCCTTTTGAATCTTGGAAAGAATGGTTTTCGATGTGCTTCTCAAAATCTATGAAAACCATCCATGGGTTACTGAATGACCGTACTGATGATTTGATGCTGCTGCTTGGCATTTGTCCAGGTCATCTTGACGCACAGATCCTGTCTCCATTCGTGCAAATGGAGACAATTCTCTCCCTGTTCAACCTAGGGGTGTGCAAAATACCCGGGATCCGTCTGGATCGCCCGGAACCGGACCGGAACCACCCGAAACCGGCGGGTCTTAAGGGAACCGGTGAGTACTGGTCCGGTTCCCGGTTCCGTGGGTGGATCCGCCCGCCCACCCACTCCTGACCCACCGAACCCTTTTAATATTAAAAAAAAAAAAAATTACTAAAAGAAACCATACATCTCATCTCACTCTCTAGGAACCTTTACATTTGGTCAAAGAAAATTTAACCATCTATGGTTATTTGCAAGTAGGAAATTGGAGAATGTTGCATTCTATCTATTTGTGTGTTTTTTTTTTTTTATCTACGAGATACATTTATAATTACAACAAATGAATATTTGTTTCACGTACTTAAATTTGATTTTTCTTTCTTTGGCTTACTTTGATGTCACGTAATTGTTTTATGTTGAAAACCAAAAAAATTTCACGTCAAAATTGGTTCCATGGATTCACCCAGGAACTGGACCGGACCAGCAGTCCGGTTCCCGGGTGGATCCACGCAACAAATGGGTGGATCCTGGTTCCAATTTTTCGGAACCGGTCCTTAGCGGGTGGTTCCCGGTTTTAGGTCGGGAACCGCCCACCCGGACCATGCACACCCCTAACTTCAACCTGTCAAGGTATTACTGCAGCTCTTCCATTTGGGTTAAAATGGGGTGCACTCCATTGCTCGAGAAAAAATATCAAAAAAGTCATAAATTTATTACATTAGTATCAATTTAATTCTAAATTTTTTTAATTAGATTAATTCAGTATTAAACCTTTTAATATCGATACTAATTCAGTCCATCCACTAATTTTGGCTGGCCAACGCTGACGTAGTAATTTTTATTATTTTTTCGAATTTTTTTATTTTTCCTTTTCTTTTATCCCTCCTTCCTCCTTGGACCGTCCTTGCAGCGCTAGACGAGCCTCACTGGAGGCTCGCAGCCCTTGCCCAGGGCCTCAAGTGAGGCGGCTTAACTCAGATTTGGGAGAGGCCAGCCTCGCCGTAGCCTTGCTGTGGGCGAAAGCGGCCTTGCCAGCAGCTGGTGAGACCAACACGGGCCTCACCAGGCCTTGCTGCAAGCGAAGGCGGCCATCGCTAGCCACATTTGCCAGCGGCAAGGCCAGGGCAAGGCTAGCCTCGCCCAGATCTAGATGAAGCCGCCTCGCTTGCAACCCTGGGCAAGGGCGAGCGAGGGTCACGACCCTCACCGGCGGCTGGCGAGGGCTTCATGGCCACCGTCGGAACAATTCAAGGAGGAAGAAGAGAGAAAAGAAAAGGAAAAGAAAAGGAAAAAGGAAAAAATATTTAAAAATTGTTGCGTCAGTGTCTGGCCACTGATCGACGTCTATGTCAACGCTGATCAGCCAATATTAGTTAAATTGACTGAATTTGTATCAATATAAAAAGATTTAGGACTTTTTTGATATATTTACCTCATTGCTTGGTATGCTTGTGCATTTGGGGAGTTGGTGGGACCTTTGAGATGGTTCGATTGTCCATCAGATTTAAATGATGGATGTGACGAATTGATGCCTAAAGCTTGAGGAGAGTGGTAGCTTCGATTCCGTAAAGATAGGCTTTGACTAGATGATGGTACGTATATAGAAATGCTAGGTTAATATCCTAATTATGTTGGATTTCCAAGACGGACGTTTGAGGCGTGACATTATGAGAATCCAACATACTGGGGATTAACCTAACGCCATCATGCGTATGCTATCATCTGATCAAAAACTTGTTTGTACCATATCCAAGCTGTCACTCTACTCAGCGGTCTATATCCACAGGCCGATGCATCACCTCCATAATCAAAACCCACTGGACCATCGAACACTTTGATAGGTCCCATCAACTAGCCATTACTACGAGCATACCAAGTAACGAAGTGATGAGGGTATATTGAAGTAACCCAGCGCGAACCCAAAATAAAGAGCTACACCTACCGTGCTCAACCGCAGAACCAGGTACGACGACGTGTTGATTGTCATACTCTAGAGATAGCAGTATCCAAAGCTCATTGTAAGAGGTAGATCCGTCACTATATATTTGTAAATAAAGGGGTTACTCAAATTTTAAAAAGTGGAATCTCTAAATTTAAGATAAGAAATTATGTTATCAATTGATCCAGTGTGATACGACAGCATGAATTTAAAACAAATAGGGCATGTTGATAGTCATACTCTATGGATAGCGGTATCCAAAGCTCATCACAAGAGGTAGATCCATCACTGCATATTTGCAATAAAGAAGTTACTCAAAATTTAGAAAGCTGAATCTCTAGATTTAAGATAAGAAATTATGTTATGAGTTGACCCAGTGTGATACAACAGCATGATTTAAAATGAATATGAGTAGATATATCTATTTTCTACCATAATATTTAAATAATGATAACTTGTACTGTGTCATAATTTTTTTATTCAAATGCAAGTAAATAACATATAATTTCACAATGCACGATCACCACATAGCTCACCAATATGCATAAGTATCTAGCCTCCTCCATCACTTCATGTTTGTAAATAAAGGGGATAGTCAAAGTTTAGAAAGTGAAATTTCTAGGGTTAAGGTAAGAAAGTATGTTATCAATTGACCTAGTATGATACAACAATATGAATTTAAAACAAATATGAGTAGATATATTTATTTACTACCAGGATATTTAAATAATAATATCTTGTCATGAGTCATAAATTTTTTATTCAAATGCAAGTAAATAGCATATAATTTCACAATGCATGATCACCACATAGCTCACCAATATGCATAGATGAGTATGTAACCTCCTCATCTCTAGCTAAGACTATCTTGATCAACAAGGCATCATCCCACCGGTCATGATGATGGAATCATAAATTCATCCAAGCTACATCAGCGAGGCTAAATATATTGACGATTATCTCATACGCATTTTCTTTTATATTTTTCTTTTGCAAAGTTGGACCTTTGTTTTTTAAATCTCGCCACTCCAGCCATACTATAAATTGTGAATGCAAGTCGGAAGCCAAGCCGGACTTGATTGAAACCACGGTTCTTAAGGGAATCGAACTAAACTGGACTGAATTGAAACCAACGGTTCTTAAAGAAACTGGTCCGATTCTCAATTCTAATTTATTGGAACCGGTAAATAGTGGTATGATTAGGTGTGAAACTGCCTATCCATCCACTCAAACTAGACCGAACCAATAATATATAAATATCTATTCAATTTTAAGAAAAATTTCCGACTAAAAAATTAAGAAAAATGAAAATCTTAAAATTCCTAATTTGAAGCTCAACATCCATTAATTGAATACTCGTCTTGTCTCATTCTCACCTCATATAAGTCAGTTATCTATCTCTCACCCACGGTCTTAACTCTTAAGCTCAACTCCTATCAACTCATAATATAAACTCTAACTTTTAATATGAGTCCAATCTTTTCACTAATCTTGTAATTAAAAATAGGGAAGTTCTTTTTTTTTTTTTTACTTTGGCTTGTTGAAAAATATTGCACTAAGTATGTGAAACTTGATGGGACCGATTCCATGGACTTACCTAGGAACTAGACTAGACCGATGATCTAGTTTTCGTGTGGATCCATGAAACTAACGAGCGATTCCTAGTTCCAATTTTTCGAAATTGATCCTTAGTAGGCAGTTATTGATTCTGGGTTGGGAACCGTTCACTTGGATCATGCTCATCCCTAACTCTAAGGGCCTTTAGTCCAAAGCAGGTCTAGAGGTCCTTTGGGAAGTAGCATTCTCAAAATGCAAGTCTTGGCCCCTCATTTGTTGTCCATCTTTTTTATTGTTTGCATGGAGAAGCCAAATAGAGGTTGATGACCTCCAGCCAAGGGGTGATGTGTGTCGACGATCATTGCCTTGGGGTTGTGACCACTGGGTGATTGCCGCTTGGGGTCATGCAACCTTGGGCAACGCCCCACAACTATTGCCTGGGTCACGGCAACCTAGGTGACGATACAACCCAAGCATCGCTCAAGGTCATTGCAACCTTGGCAATGCCTGGGTCACGGGACTCAAGCAACGCCTAAGGTCATGATGCCACTGCTTTAGGTGAGCCAGCAGCTATTTTGGCCACCGATGATCGAATTGCACCAAACAAAATTAAAGACGTTTTGAAAAAAAAATTGTAAAAGTTGTCTACAAAATGTAATTTTTTATCAAAAAGCCATTGTTTCCTAATCCACTTTAAAATTATAATTCACTAACACTATTTGTATTTTGGAAAATCTCTTTAACCCAAAGATATTTGCATTTCCCCGATGATATTTTCCTAAATCCAAACCAAATAGGGCCAAACAGCCTAGTTCTCGACTTTACAAATGGGAAACTGTCTTTATTAGTTGTGTTCCCAACTCTATACCCTAAACTGGCTGGTTCTATTTGGAAACCGAGCTGGTCCCAAGTGAACGGGCAAGAAAAACCGGTTTACCTATAAAGAATTGATCCAACGCACGCTTGAAGAATCAAAACCCATTATCTCTTTAAACTAAGCGCATGCGCTGCACCACTTGATCAACGTCTTGCTTACGTTTGTATGTACCAGAAGACTATATACAGTTAGAAAATGTCACGAAATTTGAGAATGTTAAAACCCTACAAGCCTAAACTTGGGGGCCTATCATCTCTCTCGTCACAAAACTCTCTCTGTCTGTCTGTCTGTCTCTCTGAGATTAAAAGTATAGAAGAAGTTGCAGGTAAAAGCCAAAGCCAAAGCCGCGTAGAAAATGCCTTCTCTCTCTCTCTCTCTCTCTCTCTCTCTCCGTTGCTCAAGGCTCGACTATCCATCTCCCTCTCCTTTTCATCTTATTTTCTGCTGATTGTCCACGATGGCCACTGCATTGCATTCGCCTTTTGTTTGACTTCACTCTTCTTTTTTTTACCAGACTTGCTTTCACTTGTTCGAAAAATAAATCAATAAATAAAGAAGAATCCTGATTGTCGTAAATCAAGAATCAACTAAGAATCAGGCAATTTGGTTCCAAGCCTTGCCGATTTGATTCTCGGTTCTGAAAAAGAACTGGAACCCACATGGTCAATTCAAGACACTACCTTAGAGCCGGCCCATTCTGAAGTTTCAATCTTTAAAACATGAGAACCATCGAAACACCTTGCCCTAAAGTGACACCGCTTTCACACATGGAATTGGCTAATGGGATATCTATTTAATTTGATGATCAATATGTTCTAAATGTCACAAATCACGTCGTGAACTCATAATGTATGTATGTTCAAGTTTAGAATTTTTTATTCATTTGTTGCTCTCTAAATATGTAAATACGTTTTATCGTGAAAATGGACAACCGCCAAAATCTTTGACGGGTAATAACATTAGTCGTAAACCGCTTCGGTATAATTCTCTTTAATGATTTGATTTTCTTTAATTTTTTTGGCATATTTTTCTTTAATGATTCATGAAATTTTCAGCAATTGAAAAAAAATCGGGGTATATGGTTTCACACATTTTTTTTTTCCATAATTCTAATTTCTAAAGAAAAGGATCTAGTATCAAATACAACAACATTAATTCAAAACGAATATGAGTAGATGCATTTGCTTTCTACCATGATATGAAAATGACAATAACTTGCCACGCATCATAATTTTTTTTATTCAAATGCAAATAAATGATATATAATTTCACGATGTGTGATTACCACATAGCTCAACAATATGCATAGGCGAGTATCTAGCCTATTCATCTTGTTAAATAATTAAATATTAAATCATGCCTTGCATGTTTTAACATTTAATTATTATAACACATCTCAAGCTAAGACCATCTCGATTTACAAGGTATCATCGCCACTACTCATGAGGATGGAATCATAAATTTTTTTGAGCTACATCAGTGAGGCTAAATAATTGGCAATTACCTAATACTCATTTTCTTTTATATATTTCTTTTTCAAACTTAGACCTCTGTTTTTATATCTCGCCACTCAAGTCATACTGTATATTATAAATGTGAGTTGCAGCCCACCTCATGTCCTCTCAACTTTGCAGAGTATAGGGCCCCAAGCCAGCCTTGCACCAGTGGTTTAAAGCTAGTTCCCAATTCCGGAAACTAGACCAATTATCTTTCTAGCTTTAAACTGGCCGGCTCCAAGTCAACGGGCTAGAAACCGATTTACCTAAAAAGAATTAATTCAGCGCACGCTTAAAGAATCAAACACATTATCTCTGTAAACTAAGCGACAGGCTGCACCACTTTTTCAACATCAACAAGTTTGCTTATGTTTGTATGTACCAAAAGATCTTATACAATTAGAAAATGTCACAATTTTGAAAAATGAGTCTGGGACACCTAAAGTGTCAAAACTTGACACAATTTGACACTTAAGTGCTAAAAGTTAAGAAAGTAACACTTAGATGTTAAAATCGGAATAAAATAGATTAGTTAAGTGCTAACGGCGAGAAAGTCCGACTAAAACACTAGCGTGGTGAGCCAAGTGCAAAATGACATTGTTTTGCACACTAACGTGAGTAAATAGTTAATATATAAATTTATTAAATTAAATTTAAAACAATTTTTTTTTTAAAAAAAAAAAGGAAGATGAAGATAGCCATCGGTGAGGCCTTTTTTTTTTTTAAAATTGATTTTAAATTAAATTAAATTAATTTATATTAAAATTTGAATTATGCCACAACGATGTTGTTTTTGTGTTTCTTTATTGAGTTAGCTTTCCAATGAATCACGTACGCGAGCAAAATTAATAAAAAATTGCCACATAAAATTTCCAATTGGATTCACCGGATATGACATTCAAGTGTCCCATTTTTTAAAAGTAGTGATATTTAAGTACCACTTTGCTAATTTTTAGCATTTAAGTTTTCCCTTGTACCAAATTTTGGTACTTGGAATTTTCTTTTCTTTTGAAAAAGTTAAAACCTCCTTAACCTAAACTTAGGGGCCTATCATCTTTCTCGTCACAAACTCTCTCTCTCTCTCGTGTGAGCTTGAAAGTGTAAAAGAAGCTGCAGGTAAAAACCAAAGCCACATTGATCTCTCTCTCTCTCTCTCCCTCCCCGTTGCTCAAGGCTTGACAATCCATCTCCCTCTCTCTTTTCCATCTTATTTTCTGCCGATCGTCCATAATAGCCACTGCATTGCATTCGCCTTTTGTTTGATTTCACTCTTCTTCCACTTTTACCAGACTTGCTTTCACTTGTCCCCATAAAAAAAAAAAAAAAAGTATCCCGTTTCTCAAGTAGAATCAAGAATTGGCTTGGAATTAGCTTGGAACTGGCATTGAGTTCCAAGTTTTGCCAATTTAATTCTCGATTCTAAAAAAAGAATTGAAACCCACAGATCAATTCAAGATCCTAACTTTGTACCGGCCCATTGTTAAGTTTTAATATTTAAAACATAAGAACCAATGAAACACCATGCCTTGATGCAACATTATTTTCACACAAGGAATTGGCTAATGCGATTGTTATTTAATTCAATGATCAAATGTTTTTAACTCACATATCACATCTCGAACTCATAGTATATATGTGTTCGAGTTTGGAATTTGTTATTATTGCTCCTCTCCCACCCCCTTTCCCTTCCTCCCTCTTTGAACCCTTCTTCATCTTTTCCACTTATGGAGGGGAGGGATTTGACATATCTCTCTCCCCCCTCCTAGTTCCTTTTGCTTTTGTTCCCTTTTGTTTCTTTCCATACTCTCCCAATCTAGTTTTAGATTTGAAAGTTTTACTCTCCCGATCTTATATCTGGGAGCTTTTCTCTCTAATCTAATTTTAGATTTTGGAGTTTTAATGAATAAGTACTCCACTTCTAGTTTCAATGGAGTTGCAGCAGTTTTAGTGTTGTATTCATTCAACATATTTTTATTCAAAGGTTTGACACTTCATATTGGCTTCAGGGCTTGCTCTTACAAGTGTCAAATATGAGTTTCTTCAACATTTTTATGTTGTCTCCGTATGATGATGGTACGAGGGACGTTAAACCTAGGTGTACACTGCCGAAGAGTGAAACCATAATTATAGATGGAGATCCCGACACATGCTTATCATTGATAGTGCACCGTGACTCGATAATTGATTGTCAATCCTTTCATTTCGATGTAGTCCCAAATATATTCTTGAAGGACAAGCCTATGATTATCATTAACTATCATGCTCTAATGAAACACTTTAATTTCTAGTTTTTTATTTGTTTTGGAGCTTTATGGGCTTACTTTTATTATTGTGACTTTTGAGATTTATTTTCATATATCATTTTGATATTGAATAGAAATTTCTTTTTAATAAAAATATATATGTAAATATGTTCTATCATGAGAGCGGACAATTGCCGAAATCTTTGACGGGTAATAACGTTAGTCTTATTTTGCTTTGGCAAAATTCTCTTTAATGATTTGACTCTCTTTAATTTGTTTTGGCATAGTTTTCCTTAATGACACATGAAATTTTCAGCAATTGAAAAAAAAAAATTAGGGTATATGTATGGTCCACATATAATTTTTTTTTCCCGTAATTCTGAAAATTCTAAAAAAGAAACGAAGAAGACGAGTTGAAGGCTGGCGAGCGTGGACGGCACACGCTTGGAATGGACCAGACAAGGGCCGGGGCTCGGCATCATCCTCGTTCCTCGGTCACTCCATCCCTCCAGCTCGTGAGCGCCACACGCCTTGCTGCTCCTCTTTTTTCCTTTTTTGGATTTTCGGAAATACCCAGAATCCGTGGCCAAAGCTGAAATTTTGGAGCGATTTCGTCACGAATTCTGTCGAGTTACAAGGCTTTACTTGGATTGGCTGATTAAAAATCCGTACTTTGATTTCGCAGATCAATTTTCTTGACGACCCATTTTCCCAAAAAATAAATATTATTTTTAAAATTTTGATTTTTTTGAAGGGATGATCTGTTAGTGGTGGACGACTCATTTTTGGTGAAACGATCATGGAAAAAACTAATTTTTAGTAAAAAAATTTCTAAATTTTATGACATTTATTTCATGAAAAATGAATTGATCAGAGAAAATATAAGAAAAAATGTTTATCACTTTTTAAAAAATGGAAAATATTTCCCATCATTTTTCTTTCACTTCTAGACCAGCACCTTTTTTCCACCAAGACACCTTTTCCATTTTTCCCCCTTAAAATTCAATTTTTAATCATTTGAGATTTTTATTTTTAAATTTTTAAATTTTTTATTTTTCCTTTTCTTTTTTTTTTTTCTTTTCCTCCTTTATCGGCCAAATACCGGAAAATATTTTTTATTTAGGGTTAATACCCTAAAAAACCCCAAACTTGGAACACTTGTGACAAATTTACCCAAACTATTTTTTTGACCAAAAACCCCAACCCTACATACATACGCGAGATCTACCTCTGTTAAACTTCCGTTCGATTTTTCCGTTAATTTTGCTTTGACGTGGTTCTTGTGGCAAACCATGTGGAAATTCATAAGTTTAATACCATTAAAAACCCCAAACTGGTATATTTATGACAAATTTACCCCAAACTGGTATATTTATGACAAATTTACCCCAAGCTGATATATTTACGACAAATTTACTCTAATTAATTTTTTTGATCATAAAAAACCTAAATTGGTACACGTGCGGCACATTTACCATCTTTCAATTTTCCCAAATTTGACAGAGTTGTGATGTCCAATAAATTTTATTTTCCGGATTACTCTAACGTTGCCTCCATATCATTAATACTTAATTTTTTTCTTTTTATTGGAATCATTATTAGAAAATATTCAAAGACTACCAAATGTGCACTTCATTCTTGTGCCGAGAGGATGCCCATTAACTAAAAGATGGACAGATCGCTTGCGCACATATACAAAAGAAAGTGCACATATTGTGATTCTTGCTTCGTTTTTGGTTTGTGACAAACTTGGCTTTATGTTTCTATGTCCATTTTTTGGTTTACTACTTGTCCAATCTGTTTGTACGCTTACATATCACTCTTACTTTCTTTGGTCCTTATTAGCGTTACGTAGTCTTTTCTACCTTGAATTGTAAGTGTCAAAATTTTAACATGGAACTTGCATGTGAATGGTATGAGTGACTCGTACATCACATGCTCGTTGAAATGCGGGAACCAAAATCACTTATGTTTGTCGCTAATTTCGGGTGTGCTTTGAGTGTGATTCTTTTGTATATGTGCGCAAAGCGATCTATCCATCTTTTAGTTAATGGGCATCTTCCCGGCACAAGAATGAAGTGCACATTTGGTAGCCTTTGAATAGTTTTCTAATAATGATTCCAATAAAAAAATCAAGTATTAATGATATGAAGGCAATGTTAGAGTAATCTAGAAAATAAAATTAATTGGACATCACAACTTAGTCAAATTTGGGAAAATTGAAAGATGGTAAATGTGCCGCATGTGTACCAATTTAGGTTTTTTATGATCAAAAAAATTAATTAGAGTAAATTTGTCGTAAATATATCGGCTTGGGGTAAATTTGTCATAAATATACCGAGTTTGGGGTAAATTTGTCATAAATATACCAGTTTGGGGTTTTTAACGGTATTAAACTTATGAATTTCCACATGGTTTGCCACGTCGGCAACAACGTGGCATCAAAAAATTAACGGAAAAATCGAGCGGAAGCTAACGGAGGGTAGATCGTCACATATGTACCAATTTGGGGTTTTTGGTAGTCAAAAAAATAGTTTGGGGTAAATTTGTCACGGGTGTCTGGTTTGGGGTTTTTTAAGGTATTAACCCTTTTATTTATTTTCAAGTTTCAGCACTATTGTCGTTTTCCTATAAAATGGATTCTTAGAAAATATTTTTCAAAAATGCTACATTTTTCACAAAATGAATGAAGTCTAAATATGTGAATACCTTCCATCATGAGAACAGACAATCATCGAAATCTTTGACGGGTAATAATATCGGTCTTAATTTGCCTTGGCATGAATCTCTTTTAATGATTTGATTTTCTTTAATGATTCTTGAAATTTTCAACAATTGAAAAAGAAATAAATCGGGTATTGAGCAGTTCAATTACAAGCCTTGTCAATTTGATTATCAGTTTCAAAAAGGAATGAAACACACGGAGTCAATTCAAGATTTGGCTTTGAACCAGCCCATTTTGAAGTTTTAACATTTAAAACACAATAACCATTGAAACACCGGGCCTTGATCCAACATACTTTCACACAAGGAATTGACAAAATTTAATTTGATGATCAAATGTTCTAACCATCATGAACTCATAATATATATTTGTTCGAGTTTGGAATTTTTTATTCATTCATTACTCTCTAAATATGCAAATACCTTCCACAATGAGAATGGGCAATCACCAAAATCTTTGACGGGTAATAATATCGGTCTTAATTTGTTTCGGCATGAATCTTTTTTAATGATTTGATTTTCTTTAAAATTTGTGCTGGCATAGTTTTCTTAATGATTCTTGAAATTCTAAGCAATTGAAAAAAATAATAATAAATCATGTATGGTTCACATACAATTTTTTCCCGTAATTCTAAAAATTCTAAAAAAGGGAAAAAAGAAGACGAGTTGAAGGCTGCCGAGCGTGGACGGCACACGCTTCGAGTGGGCCAGACAAAGGCCGGACCTCGACATCATCCTCGTTCCTCGGTCACGCCATCCATCCAGCTCGTGAACGCCACACGCCTTCCTCCTCCTTCTTGTCCCCCCCTTTTTTTCTTTTTCTTTTTTGATTTTCGGAATTATCCAGAACCCGTGGCCAAAGCTGAAATTTTTAGAGCCGATTCTGTCGAATTACGAGGTTTTCTTTGGGTTTGCTGATTAAAAATTCGTTCTTGATTTCGCAGATCGATTTTCTCGACGACCCATTTTCCGAAAAAGAAGTATTATTTTGAAAAAAAAATTGATTTTTTTTATTTTTGAGGGGCGTGATGGGGGGTGCTGATCTGGGGTGGAATGCAAGAGGGGGAGGAGGAAGGAGACAAAAGGGAAGGAGGAAGGGCACGTGGAGAGAGGAGAGCACGCGATTCCAAGCTTCGCATCGGCAGGTGTTCGCCACGCTCCTTCCTGTGTCCGTGTCCCTCTCTCTCTTCTCTCTCTCTCTTTCTTTCTCTCTCATACCTACTTCTTCAATCATATATGCCTTCTTTCTCTCTCTCTCTTCTCTCTCTCCAACCCTAGAATTTCTTGCAATTTCCTGCCTTTCTTAGGGAATTGTCCCGATTCATCGTTCGGGTGTTGTCCTGGGAATCTGCCCTTTTTCCAGGTAGATCAATTCACGCTGTTTCTCTCCATTAGCAGTTAGTTTGGTTTGATTTTGGATCTCTGCTTTGCCTGTTGAGATTTCTTTTCTTTTCTTGCTCTGGTTTCTGTGATTCTTGATTTTCTTGTCTTCCTAGGCTTGATCTTGGTGCTTTGTTTGTCTGGGGATTTAATTTGATGGTTTCCCGATTCGGTTCTGGTCGAAAGATCTCTTTTTGTTTTCTGGGTTATGAATGAATATTTGGGTTCTGTGCCATAGGACCTGGGTGGTTCTGTGTTTGGTTGCAGAAGAAGAAGGTCAAATTTTGTAGATTAGTTTTGGAATTGGCTAGTGTCTGCATATAGTTGGGCAAATGAAATAGAAGTTTGATCGGCCTCCTTTGGTTTCTTCAGTGATTTGCGTTAGCGCCGCGGCAGACATGGTTTCAGAGGCGACCACGTCATCCGGCGACAATTCCAACGGGGCGGCGGCGGCATCACTATCGGCAGGAAGGTTAGTTCCCATTTGGCCGTTTTGGTTGATCGTGGTTGCTGTGACTGCTGTGCATCTCTAAGTTCATGGAGTCCATGCTGCGTGTAATTGGTGTGTGGAATGCAAGTAATCACGCCAATGAACCGTGAGTCGAGCAGATGGCATGCACTTTTGTTCAACATAATGAACATTGACTGAGAACAAGTGTCAGTTTGCCTAATGGTTCCTAAAGTTTAGCTTATTAGCTTCAAACTACGATGGGAGCCTGCATAGTTAATGAGATTGACAAGGTCATTTTGCTTGTGTCAGACATGAGGACCATAAGCTGAATGGTTCAAAATATCATTAGATCCACATAGTGCATAAGTTTAATGGAGCTTTAGGCTTCTGTTAACTGAATTGGTGCATCATTGTAATTAACTGGTGGTAAGTGTTAGTTGAGATGTGGTGTGTATAGGCTTAATTTACTAGTTGCTTGTGTCATTACAGATATGCCAATCAATTTATATGGGAAAAAATGTTCGAGAAGTTTGGTTATGCCTGAATTTAGTAATTAACAATTATAACTTGATCTTGAATTTTTTATGGTAAAGTGTAGAAACAGTACAAGTCTTGGCTTTCTATATCTGGAGTTGGCTTTAATGTTTCTTTTGTAGACATTAAGTCTAACTGACTTGTGCACTTTTACTTGAAATGGTAATCCTAGATGGAAGATCAGCATTATCTTTTAAATATGAATCTTTTAAGTGCTTGTTTTACTGATTGTTCCTTAGGGCTTCAGACTGTTTTGCTGTGTACATCTAGTAAAAATGGACAGGGTTATCCAGTTTTCAATCTGATAAAATTCTCAGGCCATTCATTTTCTTGGCATGGCATGGATGTGCGCTGTTTCAAATCATTTTCATTTTATGCTTTGTGGCCTTATAAATTTTTGTTTTGCGTTTGCAGGTCATCTCCTTGCAAAAAGACTCAGGGTAAAGTACCGAAAAGAATTCACAAAGCCGAGCGGGAGAAACAAAAGCGTGAGCATTTGAATGAGCTTTTCCAAGATTTGGCAAATGCACTTGGTAATTATCATCCTGTTTAATGGACCATATCATCTGCTAAATGTTATAGCAAGATGCTATCTCCTTTTCAGTTTATCTGCTCAGATATTATTATTCTAATTAGTAACTCAAATCACTCCGTTTGGATTTGACCTCATTGTGGTAAGTATCTTGTGCAGAATTGAATCAGCAGAACAATGGCAAGGCCTCAATACTGTGTGAAGCTGCTCGCCTATTGAAAGAAATATTTGGCCAGATTGAGGATCTTAAAAAGGAGAATGTTGCTCTCGTGTCTGAGTCTCGCTATGTAAGTACTAACTTCTATTGAATCTCTGTTGATGCTGATGGTTGGGCATGTCCACTGTTCCTGAAATGTAGGCTCCTAAGTTTTGATGTGTCAACCATTCTCGGTCTCGTGTCCTTGCCCATCACTCTGAAACTTATTTTCTCTATAAATAGAACATTTATACCTGTTAGTTTTTGTATGTCAATTTTTCTTTTAACACAACTATGAACGTAGGACTCTGCTTTGGAAAGTTCCTGTCATTTGACTATTTCACTCTTCTATGTGATCATCAAACTGAAAATTTCTTGAAGTTTCATTTGGCATCAGTTTGTTTAAAGTTCTAGGGGCGATAACTTTGTGAAATGCTGGTTCAGGTGACGGTCGAGAAAAATGAGCTGAAAGAGGAGAATTCTGCATTAGAAGCCCAAGTAGAGAAATTGCAGAGCGAGCTAAGAGCCCGGGTAGCTGAGTCGAAGCCTGATCTGAATGCACCACCTCCTGAATGTACCCAACCTGCTGGAGACACTGCTGGGTTGGCTACCGCAGAACAGCCATTGCAGCAAACACACGCGGTGATCATCGTCCCCCTTCAACCCCCCCTTCAACCCGATTTCTCCTCGTATCCCATGCACGCCCCACACGTGAGCAAACCACACCCGAGATACCCCACTTCTGCAGATTCGTGGCCATCACAGCTCCTCGGCGACCAAGCCCCTTGGAGGAATGAACTCCCGCTTTGTGGCGGCGAAAACGGTCGCAGCAATGAGGAAACCGGCCCCGACAATGGCCTGTAAAAAACCCAGTTCTTAGACTCTGAGGAATCTGTACCATCGTATTCTTGAATTTGCTCCTTCTGCTTTATCCCCTCTGGCATCTTGGACCGGCAGTCTGTACATGGATGATGGATAAAGGGCAAATCAGTTTTCTGGGTTTGTGGAGTTCTCTGCTCTGCTTCACTTCGAAAACCTTACAAGACAGTAGTTTCAACTCAGCGCAGTTAGCATAGGCAAGTCGATAAGAGAAAATGACATAAATAGTCCTTAGATTATTTTAGCTGAATATCCAATTTGATTCCTGAACTTTTAATTTATTCAATGTAATTCTCGAATATTATCTCAATGTACTATATAGTTCTTAATTGTATGAGAATTATTTATATCATTATTTCGGTTGATAACGATGGATGGTGGAGCAAAGTAGAGCATCTTCAAACTAAAGGTGGAACCTTTGTTAAGAATCCATCCATAGCTACGAATCATTAAATCTGTAAAGCGCCGCTCTGCAGACAGAACGCACGTACGTACTCACGGAAGAAGACAGAAGACCATCGTGTGATGCAATCAAGAGCACACGCGAAGTGGCACTTTCGTGGTTTCGACGGGGACCAGGGGCCTTTTACTGGGATCTCATCTGCCGCAACCGAACCCACCGCCGTCGAAAGATCCGGTGGTTGAGGGCGCACCGTAGTCCGGCGACCGAATCCACTGTCCGAAGCCACCGGAGTCAAAGTCAAACTGATTGTCCCGCGTGGCGCATCCCGATTGGACGAACGGCTGAGCTCACCGACACCGTGATGCGCTTTACCGAATGAATTCCTGCGATCTGCCTTCGGGGAGCTCCCCTCCCATGTTTTTGTCTTTCAATGCTTTTGCGTCTCTGCCTTTTTTAAAGCTCGGATTCTCTCTCTCTTTCTCTCTCTCTCGAACTAATTTCTACCTGAAACCCTATAATAATACTACCCTTTTTCTCTCTTCTGCAACACGCAAGGGCTGTAATTTGAAGGAGGAGGAGGCTGAGGGAGACGCGCATTTGAGAGGGAATAATGGGATCGGGAGCTGGAAGCTTTCTCAAGGTGGTGCTGAAGAACTTCGATGTGCTTGCTGGGTACGCCTTCTTTCCCCTTCATTCGCTTTCTCCACTATTTCTTTCTTGATCTTTTCCTGGAGAATCCAAAATTCTTGCAAAAAAAGGAAAAAAAAAACCATTGGGTTGATGCGTTTCGATCGTGTGAGCTAGCTAAAGATGGTAATTTGGTGTACGGAGCTGAAGGGCTTTACTCGGAATCTCTTGAAGTTGATAATTGGTGTATAGAGCTAAAGGGGCATACGTGGAATCTGTTGAAGTTGTGGTTTTTATGCGTTTTAGTTAATGGGTCAACTAATTCGGGATCCATTGTGTTTTGTTTCAGGCCGGTTATCAGTCTTGTGTATCCTCTGTAAGTCGGTTTCTGATCACATTAACTGAAATTTTTAGCTTCCTTTCGCTTTTACTTTGATAGTGTGGTTTAATTCCTAGTTGATTTTGTATCTGATCAAAATCATTTTGCTTACAGGTATGCTTCCGTCAGGGCAATTGAGACTAAATCTCCTATAGATGATCAGCAGTGGCTTACCTATTGGGTTCTGTATTCCCTTCTCACTCTCTTTGAGCTCACCTTTAACAAACTCCTTGAATGGTAAATTGCATTCCTTTTGCTGTCCATGAAGTAGTTATTGCAGTTTGCAATGTGTTGCTATTGCATCAAAGTCACATAAATCGCTGTTTACAAAGAATGTCAAGATGGTTTTTTGAGGATTGTGTTGCAAGAGCTGTATTCAGTGCACATCATTTTAGACTCTCATAATCAGGGTAGGTTGACCTTTTCTTATAGCCTGCAATATACTTCCAAGGCCTGTTAGCCATTCTACTTTTTGGAATGAGTTGTATGCGCAAACAGCTGGGAATAGGATGTCATAAATACCAACGGCAATGCAGATGTGACCTGATTCGTAGCAATCCCCTGGTAGTTGAAGCTTTTGTCAGAGTCTTCTAGGTCATAGTGTCATCAAATGCTTTAGATATAGGACTATTCTACCTCTTGGATGTGCTCGGCTGGTTGCTGCATTCTTAAGATGGGTATCATCAGTGTCCTACTTGATTAGCATAGTGACTTTGGTAAAAAAGATGAAGATTGAGAATGATATTGTGTGGTTAGTGTTCTTGCATTAAAATCTCTGCTAAGGTTATAGAATAAAAAAGTGATCGCCAACAGCAAGCATTGTTCTCATTATGTTGTCAGGGGCTGGTACTCTCCAATCAAGGCTTTGTTTATTTATGTCATGTTAAATAATAGAAAGTGATCTGTATCATTCCCTCAGCCTTTCCTGATTGTATTACGGACTTGCGGTTCCGTGGAGGATTACCTAGTAAACAGAAGACACATATAACATGTCTAGGACATGTTTTTGCATAGGCTTTGTGGTCTTCACATATTTACAGATTCTTGAATCTTTGGCAGGGTCCCCATATGGCCATATGCAAAGTTGATTTTGACCTGCTGGTTGGTCATACCATATTTCAGCGGTGCTGCATATGTATATGAACATTTTGTGAGGCCTGTCTTTGTCAACCGTCAGACTATTAACATCTGGTATGTCCCAAGGAAGGAGGATGTCTTTAAAAAGCCAGATGACATTTTGACGGCTGCAGAGAAGTATATTGAAGAGCATGGAACTGAACAGTTCGAAAATATCATCCATAGGGTACGTCTTAGCTAGATTCTGAAGAGTAAACATTTCTTGATGCAATCTCTCCTATGTCTCTGGTTGACTACCACCAGAGCACCAAATTATTTGAGAAATTTGTGTTTCATAATCTGATTTGGAAGTCTCGGGATAGCTGTGAAGCCACTTAATTTCTTCTCTCTTTCTGTGCAGGCTCATAAGTCTGAAACTAGGGGGGCTTTTGCAGGATCTGAAGAGGACTATCATTATTCATAATGTTCTACTTCAAATTCTAGAGTTGGTGATGCCTACTAACAGAGATGTACAATGTCAGGGTGTGTTGTGTTGCAGTACCACATTTCACTGTCTTTCTGCTTTCCCGTGATAATGTACATGCACCCTTTTGTTATTTGCAGTAGTTCTACCGTTGCAGTTGCTGTCACTGTTCTTTTGCTTCTGTGTATTTAGGGCATGTAATGGTGTAAATTCTTCAGATGAACTATGAAGTACTTGGGGTTGGAAGGTTGTGTTGCTTTATTTTCACCTCTTGTCCATCTCTTGCCTCGTGTCCCAGCATCTCACTTCTCTATCAAATTAATGTGGATGGGATCGGGCTGAAACTTTTGGGGAAGCGAGACATGATCTCAGCTTCTTGTAAGCTTTCTTTGAACCTGGAGCTGTGATAGGCATCGTAGGAGTGTTAGGAATCCCTTTTCTTCTTTTAGCCAAAATCTGTGCATTCCTAACCTACTAGTTACACTCTGTGAATATTTGCAAGCCAGCTTCTTTCTGCTCAAATCATCGTGGCTTTATCCAAACTATATTTGTAATGCTGATAAACCAAACCAGGGGGAGCTGTTTGCAGAAAATGTAGGCAAACAGTCTCCCCAAACTCCTGAACTCGAAATTTTGTGTAAATGAGAAAAATAGAATGTGCAAAGATCGATTTACTTCGTTGTGAATCACCACAAGCGTGACCAGTACGGATAAGCTGTTAACTGGGATCTTCATCAACAATTTGCAGTTTTATTCTCACGGCACATGCAATGTCTGAAAGTACATTGTGGAGATCGAACTGCATGTTCCGACATGGTGAAAGATATCCTAGTTCTGTAATGAGAAGACATCACACGGTTCAGTCATGATTGGATTTCCGCATGTATTCCCGAGCTTCTTCAAGAGCCGATTCCTTTGCATCGGCAGCGTACAGTATCTTCTTCACGGCCATTGACATCTGTATCGAAATTCATATATTCATCAGAGAAAAGAATGACGAGATGTGTCTTCATAAAAAGTACAATGACCAAAGGATGAGATGGAGAAGAAGATTTCATCAGTATAAATGAACGAGTTCTTGAATCTCTTACAGGGATATCCTCCAATTCGGGAGTCTGACAAAGTATCTCTATATCTCGCAATTTTGCAAAGTAAAAATCCCGTTCTTTTTCCAGGAAATCCACAGATAGCTTGAGATCTGCAACCTGTAAAATGTGAAAAATATAGTCAATATGATCATCTGAAGAATCTATCTAAGAATGACGATCCGCCCAGATGAGCAGACAAAAACAAGGACATATCCCCGAAAATCCTTTAAAAGGTAAGAAAATATGGAACAGCCTCCACTGACATGAAGCATGCATGTATACAAGTGTGCATGTGAGCAAGCGCGCACAGAGATTGGACACAATGCACTAGCATGTATCAGCATCATAAGTTTCTGATGTAAGGAAACAACTAAATGTGGCAATCTACTAATCTCATACCAAATTTCTTGCTTTGATGCATACATTTTAATAGCAAAACATGAAGGCAAGAAAACAACTTCCCAATCCTATTTCGGTTACCTCTTTTGACAAAGCTTGAATTTCCCGAGAAGAATCAGCAGCACCCACCGTTTCACTCATCCTCCCTTGACGAGGCCCTACAAAATTACAACCAACTCACTATATAATTGTCAAGTAGGGGGAGAGAGAGAAAACTTGTAACAGCTCCTGAATTTCTGCCAAGCTAACCAGAAGCTTTGGTGACACCAACTGTATCCGTCGAGCTTATGTTACAAGCATTGTTTGCTTGCAGTGATTTTGAATTCTTCTGCGAACTCCTAGGAACTCTTTCCCTGCCACCCTTAGAGCGTCTTTCCACAGGATTGTAGTTTCTGCCGAGTTGATACAAAAAGGGATTCTTATCAAGAAATACCACCCAAAAGTTTGAACAATCAAAACATTATTTGGAAGGAAGCGTGAATGCAACCATAGTTAAACAGGGAGTTGCATACTCATTCATTATGCCACCATTGACAGCATCACAGTAGCGCTTCAACCATTGTAGAAACTCCAAATTGTCCAGGGGTCGGCCTTTGACAAGCCTGTTGACTTCAATATGCTGCCAAGAAAGCCATAGATTAGAACAACAGATCTGAATTGGTGGTTTATCTTTTACATATGCTCCTCAAGCACAACAAGACAGCTATATTATGGACATTGCCTTTCTCAATTTCTGCAAACATGTAGCTACAAGTCAAAAGTGCTTATTTTACATACCAAAACAGACATTAATCCAGTTCAGGCTTCAAACAAAGTGCTCAAACAGAAACAATGCCACTTGGACAATTGGAAGACTAGTTAGTTCACCAATTACACATTGAAATGCAACTGACTTATACAGAATGAATTTCAAATTGACACAGTTGCTATGAACATCTCACAGTTTTTTGCTAAACCTGGCAGGGAAAAAACCATTTAGCTGTTCTTCTAGCTTTGAAGTTGTCTGACAGGAAATGAGCCAAAAAATCAAGTACACTACAAAAACTTTTCATCACAAGCCACACACACACTCACTTATACTATGAAAGGCAAATCTTTCACCACAAAATTCCTTAGAACTTAATGTTCAATGCAGTCATTCACACAGCAGGTCAAGAGGTGGTCACAGATCAGAAGCACCCAAATGAACTAACATCTGAGTTACCTTTCTCAAATGGATCAAAATTATGTTCTTGCTGCATTGTAAAAGCATACTAAAACTTTTACATTAAAAGAATCTGTGATCCAATGCAATATCACGTATTACCTTGTCAATCTTCAACTTGTTAAATGCTTCCTGCAGAACCTTGTAATTTTGAATCATATCATATTCAGTCTTTGCATCAAAATTCACCTGCAAAACAGTATAATCAAGTCAGAATGGAAAGGGCTATTCTGTGAAACAGAATAAACCTAACAAGGAAACGGAATTGTGCTATTACCTTGTGCATGGGAACTACTCCTGGATAGGTCATGTCCATCAATTGGCATTGGACTGCGCCAGATGCAGCCTGTCAAGATATGTTGCATTAAAAGCATTTGACCAGCTAAGTTTGACAGGAATTAACAGAATGCACCGATTCATAAAAGTGAACAATCGCTGATATTCTTCAGATGAAGAAACAATGACTGATGTTCTGTCATAAAAGAAATTCAAACTAATAATTGGAATTTCTTACAACATACATAACCAACGTCAATTCTTAAGGAGGTCATCAATAGTATGAATTGTTTTGGTTTTATTCTAAGAATCACCACAGAAAGTGCAATATGGTATAGTTTGATGCACTCGATATAAATATTAACACACTTTGGGCATCAGATTGGATTGACATGACTTCTCTGAAACTGCAATCAGAAGTAAGCATATAAGTAAGATCATTTTTTTGACCAAAAAAAGAAGTAAGATCATTTCTACCTAGATTATGCCTAAGACTCTAAGACTTGGCCATAGAAATCGATGGATGACAGAATAATTAGATGCTGTCACCTTCATTATCGAACCACATTCCTACCTCAACCAACATTGACACTTCTCAATAAAAATCACGACCTGATTTGCAGTTCTAAACATTCCCATATCTCATTATTAATGAACCATTGCAGTATCCAATTTCATTGACCAAGAAAACCCATTAATACAGAAAATCTTCGAATTTAGCATGACACCACCAACTTTGTAAACTTGTCATACAGACATATGGTGATCTCTGTTTGAATCGCTGAATTTTCTTGAATTTTCTTCGAACCATTTCCCATACCATTCTCAATTGCTCCGATTAAATGACTGTAGCCATCATTTGATGCATACAGTGCATAAATATAGACTCATGTGCTGGTAACTTAATTGAAATTTTTCTTAACTAGACGAAACTAACCAGGCTGAAAAGTGAAAATTTTGAACTATCGACTATGTTTCATCTTACACCTTGCCAACGCAGAGAAAATTTAAAACAACGACTTTGATCTAACACTCCAACAGAAGCCTTATTAAGCCTTATCTAATCCATTCTTTTCAAAGCTACAGAACGGAGGGTTCCCATACTGACCCACATATCCATAGTTTAACGAAGGATAAAACCTCACCATCAATTTGTGAAAATGGGCGGAAAAAAATAACTCAAATTCAAACAACCCACATGCCGTATCAACACCCAGATGGAGAGAAATCAAAGTTATACCTCTTCAATGCGAGAGAGACTGAGCTGCAGCCTACCGTTGATCCAAGTCAGAATCTCGTTCCTCCCCACGAAGTAAGCGCTGTCCATCATCCCGATGGTAGTGGCCATCCTGTTTGGACTCCCACAGGAACCAAACCCAAAGAGAAAAACTCCTCTTCCTGCCTATCTCCGAACCCCGCTGCTGCCACCACAAAAATTTCAAAGATTTTCCGACCCACGACGGCCTCAGAGACCCGTATAAACTCGCAGACCACGTAACGGACGAGAACCCGATGATGGGTCCTCGGGTTCTTGATTCCGGGTGTAAAAAACAACGGCGAAAACCAAGAAAATGAAGAGAGAGATGCGAAACCGAAAAGGGTAGAGAGAGAGAGAGAGAGAGAGCAAGACGCCGTCGCCCCGGAAGACAAAAAAGGATTCTTTTCGTTTTCCCTCCAACGTACAGAAAATCTGAAACCGGATTTGGGTTGGCTCGGATCGAAACGAGGGCAATGACGAAGAGAATTAAATGCGAAACGAGCGTGGGAAGCTTTCCACGTTCGAAAAAACAGAGGGAAATTCAAGATATGGGTTCATATCAAGCTCGGATTTTTTATTCCAAAACGGGGGGATTATCCCGTTTAGGCCCGATATAGGAATCGAGATGGAGACATCGATGGCGACAGGAGGCGAGCGTGCGTCACTGTTTGTCGCGTCAGATGATTGGGACGGCTCGTGAATCCGCTCTTCGGCCTAACTTCCAACATGATTGATCGATCAATCGTACGTGATCGTAACTTCTTCAGCCCACATGCGATGGTCACACATCAAAATCAAATCAGGATCGGATAGATGAATTTGGGAAGAGGATTGGGTCAGGGACTCAGGGCTGTAACTCTCGTGAACTTTAATGATGAGATTTCATTTCATTAGTTTTCAGAACTTGACACAAAAGGAATAATAACTTAAATGGTGCATATTGGTTCAATCCATAGGCTTTTAATACATACTCAACTTAGTCTTTTAACTTATGAAGATCTCCGATATTATTTTTCATTAATTCAAGTTTAGAAGTAACATTTAATATTTTCATATAATTCAATGATCAAATTAAAAATGTATCAAAATTTCATAAATCTATACTAAAAAATTAAAATTTCATAAATCTATACTTAAAGTTCATAAATCATATTATACAAATTAAAAGTTCGGAAACTATTTATGTCATTTTCCCCTTCCACAAAAGCCGGACCTGACTCGAAGAGCGGATGAATTGAACGTGGGCCTAAGAGGCCCAAGATCAAGTGGGCCCTCGGATGAGACAGTATGGCCCAATAAGCTCGGGAGAGGGTTGCCTGTGGGCCTCTGGATTGGGCCCTCGGGACCTTTTCGACGGGTTGTTATTGATGGAAGATCCAGCGTTAGGGTTTTTGAGGGTTTTCCTTACCCCCTTATAAGGCGCACTTAGAAACTCAAAGAGCCATAAAGATTGCATCTTTCTCGGGGAGAAGGCTTGATTTTCCGCCGCCACGATCCCGGTGGGCAGCCGCAGAGCTTAGCTTCGCCGGAGAGGAGCCATGGTGCACGTCTCCTTCTATCGCAACTGTAACGTCTCCCTCTTGTCTCTGTCTCTGTCTCTGTGGTTTTGGGCAGTAGCTTGTGTAACCTCTGGTGGGTGTCCGCATGTTCTTGAATGCATGCCTCTTCGTCCTTGGGGTTTTGGAAATGTGGGATCCGATTTCTGAAGGCGTTGGTGTTTCGAGTCCTATGATGAGTTGTGTATGTCGCTCGATCTGTTTGGTTTGGGATAGATCGACAAGGAGATCTTTTGTCTTGTCTTTTGTCTTTCGGGGGTTGGGGTCGTTTGAAGTGTTTTCATTTCGCACTTTCGTTCACCCTTCTAGATGAAAAATGTAGCGAGCGAAAAAGGGTTGTCGGCTGACCAAGTGATGGCGTTGAATTGAAGACTGTTGCAGATGCTCTGTTTTGTGGGTCTCCGATATTTTCGCGGTTGGATCCAGTTGGTCTTTACGTTTAGCGATATCTGCTCATTGGAGCAACTGCAAAGATTCTGATAAAAGGAATTGGTTGAATTAGTTCACATTTGCAACACCAAATTGAGTCCTGAGTTCGGTACCCATAGCTTCAGATGATGGATTGGAGTGAGCACGTGCTTAGAATGCTGCTTAGTTGAAAGAGGAAAAAGGTTCTACTCAATTGTGAAGAACTTTATTTCCATGGACTAGGATGGAAATGATGGGAACTTGTACTTTATATATCTCCTTTATGTTCCTGCTGCAGTAGACTCATGGATATGTCGTCAGTCACCTAGATATGCAGCATCTCTGTGGTTGACAATGAGTGAGTGATTTCTAGGAAACTCTTTACATCTTCATTTGTTTTGACTTCAGATGGGAAGACATTTAAGAAGCCCCGTCGCCCTTATGAGAAGGAGCGATTGGATGCTGAGCTGAAGCTGGTGGGAGAATATGGACTTAGATGCAAGAGAGAACTCTGGAGAGTTCAGTATGTTCTGAGCCGTATCCGTAACAACGCAAGGATGCTTTTGACCCTTGATGAGAAGAACCCTCGTCGAATCTTTGAGGGTGAGGCTCTTCTCCGGAGGATGAATCGCTATGGTTTGCTGGACGAAAGTCAGAACAAGCTTGATTATGTCTTAGCCTTGACTGTTGAAAACTTCCTGGAGCGTCGCCTGCAGACACTTGTCTTCAAGTCTGGAATGGCAAAATCAATCCACCATGCCAGGGTGCTCATCAGGCAGAGACATATCAGGTTAGATTTTTAAAGTTAAAATAGGCACGTGGTGTATCACAGATGTAGATGCATGTGCAGGGCCTGTTTTGTACATTGATGCTTTGTGTATTGAGGAATAGCAACTTTGGATGTTTATTTCTTAGAGGTCTCATATGATACAGTAATTTTGTGTTGGGTTGTTTTGTAGTTAACAGTTGGAGCATCTAGTTCATTTGAGTTGAATATTAGATGAGCCATATAAATATCTTCTTGGAAAGATTAGATTATGCAATGGGCAGTGGAGAAGTTTCTGTAATGGATATTGGAAAATTGATTAGTCTTCTTAGTGGTTTAAAGGCTGTGAGTCTGGGTTATGGTGAGTCTGTTTCATTCTTGTGTCATTCATAATTGTTAGTAATATCATGCAACATGAGGTGTGAAATTTTGATAAGTTTCTATAGTCAGGAGGATGGTGAGACTGTGAGAGTAGCAGTTTGAACGTTCAGTTCCCCATGTGTTGATCAATCAAAGTAACAGCTTCCTTGCATTTCTCTAAATCCTGTGAAATCTGAATCAAAAGCTAGCTGTTTGTGTGTTCCCCTAATGCTATCAAATAACATTGCTGTCATAGATCATGGTTGATGTACTGATTTGATCTTGCTTTTAACTTGGCAGGGTTGGGAGGCAAGTCGTGAACATCCCATCTTTCATGGTGAGGGTTGATTCGCAAAAGCACATCGACTTCTCACTTACGAGCCCATTCGGAGGAGGGCGACCTGGAAGAGTGAAGCGAAAGAACACCAAGGCTGCCGCTAAGAAGGCTTCTGGTGGCGATGGAGATGAAGAGGACGAGGATTAGATCATTGGACGGGTTCTTGTTATCCAATGCTAGCTGTCATTCCATGGGCCAATTTTTATTCTTTTTTGGTGTTGACGTTAATTTAATTTTGGAACTTTTCGCGGTTCTACTCGGGTAGGGACTCGCTTGCATCATGACAGCATTTCATCCTTTTGGAACATGGTCAGGTTATATGTATAATTTGGTTTCAAGGTGACTATTCTCGGCCACTGGTCATAACTTCAAGTTTTGCTAATTGCCGTAGTTGAATTGATAACTCAGGTGTTCGTAAAAGCTCCCAAACGCGGCTAAAAATTCGATCTTGATGGTAAGGTATGATAGGATTGGAAATGCTAAAACTACCCAACGACCTTTAGTAAATTACCTTGGATGGATTTGGAAGTTTTGAGTGCCGGGTCGGTCTAGATGTGAATTATAGGAAGAATTCGGAATTCTAACTCAATTTAGAACGTTGGATGGGCAAGCTCTTGCACGTTGATTTTTGTTGGGTCGTAGGTAGGCCCTTGACTTTATCGTTTGGACGATGATAAACTATAGAAAATCAATCGTGGGTTTGATGTCCGGAATTCTGAGTCAGCTCGGAAGATGTCAAAACGCTTGTTCACGAGCCTCGTCCAACATCCATCTCCCTCATCTTCTTCGCCTCCTGCACAAGCAAAGAGAGAAGAAACCACCAACACGAGCATGGAATCCATCAACGTCTTGAAGGGCTACGGCAAACTGAACAGCCCCGAAGCTCCGATTTCGCAGCACCACAGAGCCACCAAGAGACCTCTGATAGTCGCCTTCACCGTCTCGTCGATCGTTCTGCTGACCATAGCTCTCGGCTTCCTCGTCGGAGCCCTCATCCGGGAGTCGAACACCGAGGAATCGGAGGCGCAGTCGCTCAGATCCAGCTCGGCCCAGTCGATCCGGGCAGTCTGCAGCGTGACCCAGCACCAAGACTCGTGCTTCGCGAGCATATCCTCCCTCAACAGCTCCGTCAAGCCCGACCCAGAAGCCATCTTCGAGCTCTCCCTCCGGGTGTGCGTCGACGAGGTGTCCAACGCCTCCCTGTTCGTGCGGGACCTGGTCAAGAACTCGAACGACGCGGGCTCCAAGGGCGCTCTCGGGGACTGTGCCGAGCAGCTGGAGGACGCGAAGAGCCGGCTCAACGACTCGGTGGCGGCCATGGACGCAGGGCCGGGAGAGATGGCCTTGACGGAGCTCAAGATCAGCAACATCCAGACGTGGGTGAGCGCGGCCATGACGGATCAAGAAACGTGCCTGGAGGGGTTGCAGGAGATGGGGTCGACGGTTCTTGATGAGGTCAGGGATCGGTTCACCAGGCCGAGGGAGTTCATGAGCAACAGCTTGGCGATTTGTGCTCAGATGAGCGCCATTCTCGACAAGTTCGACATGGGTATGCATTGATCTTTCTCTGGTCGCGAAATCGAATCTGAGAGGATGCATTGATACAGAATTGCAGGTTGACTGTTGTGGACTGGTGTGTTGGTCCCGGTATAGAAATTCGGAGTATGTCGATTTGGTCTGCAATTGTTATATGAATTTGTAAAATGTGGGAGATTACCAACTATATGAGAATGATCACTTCCCAATGGCAATGATTCATTTATTTGTAAGAGTGCCTTTGTGAAGTTTATGGTGCTTGATCTGTAACTTCCATAGTATGCAAAAACTTGTTTCGATTTACATAAAACTCTGCTAGATGCTCTGTAGATTGTACATACTAAACTCCATGAGGCCTGTGAAAGAGCAGTACATCTCTTGTTTGGAAGCAGCTTTAGTTTTCTTGCTTTGCTGCTGGCTTATCACTTGTCCTAATTGCATGATTTTTGGCAGAGGAGCAACCGAAATGAAATCCTTGAGAATGCTTTTCGGTCCATTCTTTCTCTGTGTAATGGTTCCCTTAGTATTTCCTTAGATGCAAAGCATACTTTCTTGATCCTGCCACTCGGCATGGCATGGCTGTCTGACCAAGATGGGCTTATGATGGCACAGATTGATTTCATTTGTTGTAGCTCCCACAGCGGTGTCCTTTATCATCTGTGCCTCTTCAAGCAACTGGATGAGGCCTGGCTAGGGACAGAGGTTGCGGTTTACTCTCTGTTAGTGATTCTTTGCCTTGACAAGTGATTGTGTCTTAGACATTCCTTTTTATGGACCTGATCTTTGGCCAGGCATGATGATTTTGAAGCCAAACCAACAAGCACATTGAATTATCTCCAAGATGATATGTCGTGATTCAAAGTAACCATCACCAGACGGTGACTGAAATTACTGGCTATTTTTGGTCATGAAATTCATCCACTGTGCTCCAGCCCTCAGTGAAACTATGAGAAGAACTTGCAGAACCTGTGGCACTGGTTCATCGACCCACGGTGCTGGTTCATTGACCTGGGTGACCAATGGTTTGCCCACCTGGACTTACGCTACATATCGGGCATCATCATTTCTCCAAAAACCATGGTCCAACACAAGCTTTGTGATACGCGTGCTTGCAGCAGGCGAGCAGTGGACACACTTCGCCAGCCTTAGAATCCCTTGGCAAAAAACACAGTCTGTGTTCTTGGCCTCTGTTTCATTGCTATTGCACGGATGATCTGGGGTGAGGCCGAAGAAATGGGTTCATTTCTATGAAAGCCAGCCACCAACCTACAAAGAGGAAAGCTAGAGATACTACATCTTAGCAGATATTTATAGTCAGTATGACCAGCAAAGATTGTTGTGAAAGCATATGGTTGCACATCAACATCGGCCCTTGTGATCTTGTTTAATGAAAGAGCTCTTGCCAACATGAGGGCACCCACAAATCAAGATCGTCGGAGTATTCGGGTCGATAGCCTGGCCATGTGCTGCCTAATATGTTCCCAAGTAAAGCCAAACTGCCACTACACTTCTTAATCAAGGCACACAATCGTCCAAGAGAAGTACCCTTCGGAGACTTGCAGCGATAGTGTGAGTCTCCATGCTTCAATAGCTTAACATAGTCTGTGGCAACCTTTCCAATTTGAGTAATTGCCCTATTGACCGCCCCAAAGCAATGGCGTTGGATGGTGATGAACACCATAGTCTGAAATGGATATGAGGACATAATGTTGGAATCTAATCGACGACATTGGACAATAATAATAACATCTAGTACACATTGCTCTTAGATGCGTATGCAAATACAATATTAGAATCTAATCAACAACGCTGGATCAAAGTGACATTTAATGAACACCGTCTTTAGATAAGGATGAGGACACAATGCCGGAATTTAATTGGCGACATTGGACAATGGGTTAGCACTATAATCTAATTGACAGCACCTCCTGAGATATAGACACTCGCAAGAGTTGAATCTACGATGGAAATTTTAAGCTATGGCTAGGCTAAGGTTAAGTAAAGATAAAGGCAATATAGAGTAATTTTGTATATTGTTCCCGAGGGGCTCTCTATTAGATGTCTTGTGGTATATATAGACTAACTTGGTAATTGTCAATGATTAGTTACTTCCTTCTCAAGAGTCACTCCATGTTTCAAGTTGAACCGCCTTATCCATGCTTGTTCGACAATTATGTCATGACTTACTCAGCAAGTATTAATTGCTCCTCTTTCAAATTTGTCTCCTTTTAACATGTTCCTGTCTATCTTTCTTGCCAAGGTTTCATATTCATCATTGATCTTTGGCTTCAATGCGTGGTGCCATGTTACTTCATCATGATATCACATGTCTTGGTTTATCAAAGGTCAACTCGAAATTCCTCAAAATCCTTAATTATCCTTTTTTAAAAAATTTTTTATGGGTCAAATAATGTAAATTATGGCCCATATATGGTTGCCATGACTGTTCCAAAGCTTTTTGTCCCTCGTGCCTTGCACATGCCCATAGGGGTATTTTTGGGTGTCAACTATAAGGACTCGGCCTCCCACTGTGTAATATTATTTGCTTTGGGCCTTTGGCCCTCACAGCTTCCGCACGCGATCGGAAGTCGGCTCTGATACTATTTATAACGTCACGGGTTTCCACTGTATACATTGTCCGCTTTGAACATTAAGTCCTCACGGTTTTGTTCTTCTCAGGATGGCCCATACTACTCCAATAAAACACGTATGTACATTAAAGACACCCAAGCCTTATAAGCTAGTCCAAACTCCTCTCCTAAGTGATGTGAGACAATAGACACGCCCCCTCCTTGCGCACGTCCGGGACGAGGCGCGGACGCACGCCATCCCTCCTCCCCACGCATTTCTACCTGTGACGGCCCAAGCAATGGTGTGCGGGGAGGAGGGATGGCGGTGCGTCCGTGCCTTGGTCCCCGGACGTGCGCGGGAGGGGCGTCTCCTATCCCACATCACTTAGGAGGGGAGTCCTGAGCTAGTTTATAAAACTTGGGTTCTCTGACCAATGTGAATGTATTTTAAAGCCGTGAGGGTTGAAGGCCTAAAGCGCGAGGCCCAAATCCTTACAAATGTGATCAGAGTCGAATCTCGACCGCGTGTGAGGCCACAGTGAAGGCATTGTACTCCTAAGGGGGGTAGAGTGTGACAGCCCAAACGACGGTGCACAGGGAGGAGGGTCCTAAGGGGGGAGGAGATTGTGACGGCCCAGACGATGGTGCATAGGGAGGAGGGATGGCATGTTCGGGAGGGGGCATGTCTCCTGTCCCACATCGCTTAGAAAGGAAGTCATGGGTTAGTTTATAAGGTTTGGATTCTCTAACCTGATTAACGCGTTTTAAAGTTGTGAGGGCTGAAGGCTTAAAGCGGATAATATTACATAGTGGGAGGCCCGGGTCCTTACATCAACAATTAGAAAATAACTACAATATTAAAAACGAAAGAACATAGAACGCAATAGAGATTGAGAATGCGGTATTACAAATGTATTTTTATCAGGAGTCCAATTATCGACGGATTTGATTGCTAAAGAATAAGGCCTTTGAGCCAAAAATTTAGATGTCAACAATAATATTTCTTAAATATTAATAAGTTAATATTTCTTTTTAAAATCATTCCTTGGGCAAAATTTATTTTTTTTTTTATCAACGATCCAAACTGAGTATGAAATTGGTCTCGTGAATTGTTAGACTAGATTGTAGAATTTCCTTAGACATTGACATTGCAATCTGACCTGTTTTGTTCGGATTTGTAAACGAAATAGCCTTTTTCATATGGGCATAAGTGATTAGTGTAGAGTTAAAGTTCTAAATTTGAGACAATATTTATGGCTTTGCTCTTTTTTTCCGACTAGCGCCGTAGCCTTTTTAGATAAGTTTTGTTTTAATTTTTCATTTTCTTTGCAAAGTCTAGAGAGTTTGGCAATTAAGTGAACCATATTTTAACGTTCAATAATAGCTTTCCCACCTCATATGGTTCGCCGCTTTTTAAAAATCTTTATGTAATTTGTACCATTTCGGGTGGGGAAAAAAAAGATAAGGAGGCTAAAAAATTCTTGGCCGCACATTGTGTTCCTACAGCCAAAGCTGAAATTGGGTCAAAGGTGAACGCGTTTTCTTAAGTAGGACCGCCCACTCCTTTTGACGACAATTACCTGGCACTCTTGATGCTCCTCTGGATCCACTGGGCTGCTTGAGATTCTCCTTTCAAGGCGTGTTCTCCTGCTCAGATAATCCAGAATTTTTTCTTCTTTTATTTGGTAAATATAATCTAATTTTCTTTTGTTAATTTCCCCTGTGTAGATCTAGTGTTTCTCTCTCTAAATTCGCTTTTGTTCCTGGTGAAATAAGGAGAGAGATCTCTATACTTTGGGCATACACAACTCAGGTGGTTTGGCTCTGTTAAGAGGATTCGAGGATTTTGCCTCGATATCAAGTCTATCTAGCCAGCTAACTGTTAACATAACTTTGGAGTCCTTTACGTTTCTATATGCACCTTGTTTTATTGATCTTGTCTGTTTTTAACAGTTCTGTGCTTTTGCGTGGCATTTTCTCTGTCTTTCATCTCATGTCCTCTTTGTAGGTAATAGCAAAAAGAATGCCTAAAGAGCGAGATCGATTTCGTGAGTATGTGGATGATTTGGAGAACAGAAGGTGGAGGTGCAAGTTTTGTGGCAACGAGTTTGCCGGAAGTACTCCAAGGATCCTGGCGCACCTCGCCGGAATTCCAGCCCATGGTATCAAAGCTTGTGAGAAAGTTAAAGATCCAGTGAGAGCAGAAGCCTTGGAGACATTTAATGGTAAAGGCAGCGGGTTGGACAAAAACACGGGAGGCACATCGGACGAAGGAATGGAAAGAACAGTTTTTGGCGCAAGTCAAAGTGTACTCCCAAGTGACGATGCGTGGAATCCCAACGACACGCAGAACTCGAATCAACCCTGGTGCGCGCCGCAGCAACCATCTTGCTATAGGTCAACTGGAATTGGTACTCCTTCAGCATGCCCTCAGGATCAAGTGTATTTGCCTACCAGTGATATTTCTCTGGATAATCTAGATACCTCCCAGCAACCCGATCTATTGAACCATAGGTTGGATGCAACATATGGAAGTGAAATTGCTTCGTCTGTCCAGCAACTTCCAATGGACTGGCCGACTTTATCTTCTCTTGATCTAAGTGAGCTACCGGCGCTTCCACAGCTACCAACTCATCTTGAATCAGGGAGGGAACAACAAAATTCAATAGGGCTATCATCATTCCCAAATGATCAGGTCCTTCGCAACAGTATGTCAAATGAGCTGCAGGAGTTCATTGGAGGTGATGTTTTACCCATTCCTCTACTCATTAACATAACTACGACCAGCATTCCCTAATATTCAAAGGAACAATATCTAAGCTCTGACGAACAATTTGCAGATGGAATCACTCCAGATTCACTGCTACATTCAACAAATTGGTCAAATAATCACCACTCTCTGCTGGAGAATCTTCCTGGATCTCGTGATGAAATTGCAAAAACTTTCGAGGAAATACAAACGAATGAACCGCACAATCCGACAGTGGTATCATCATTACAAATTGATTCATTCCTTGATGTGGACGGCGCAAATCGTTGGCGGGATTGTGGTCAACCGTGTGTAGTGGAAGTGGATCCTGTATGCAGCAATGCAAGTCCGATTGACAATGTCCAACACCCTGGTCAGCTTCCCCCAAGGTGTGACAAGGAAGATGGGATTGATGTCCGTCGGTTTCCTTCTCTAACTCCGATGGACGCAGATCCCTCAATTGCATCACAGCATTCAAATTTCGTTGATTCGCTAGTTCTAGAGCCGCCAACAAATACAATTGGCCCATCATCATCACAAGGTGCGTCTGGATTTATCTACATTGCTACCGTGGTTCCGTTAGATCCTCAAATATCCCTAGATTATTTTATCAAAATCTAATATATGATGCGTTTTCAGACAAGATATCAACAAGGTTCTCCAATCATGAATACGTCGAGCATCATTGCATGTTCCATATGTCCAAAATCACTTCCTTTTTATTGCACCGTTTCTTTCATCAAAATATTTAACTTCCGCAGATGTTGATTTTCATTGTATATATTTTGTGTGATCAAGTTTTAGATGTTTTTTATCTGTAACGATGGCTTGATTCAAAAGTCCAATTGTTGATTGATCTTACAATTGAATATTTTATCGCTAGCAGCTTCGGTGCCGCCTCAACGTCGAAATATTCTACATCAATACATCAATCTGGAGACAGCGCAGCAGAATCCAACCATGCCACCATCATCATGGAAAAGCCAATTAGTCACATGTCAGTCAGAAACTCTGATGGACATGGATCCATGTATGCCATCATTATCACAAGCCCCAAATAACGCTCCTCCACCTTCTCAGATCCTACCTCGTGGAACAGGCTTACTAGGCCAATCGTCATTACCAGGTCTATAATTTTATACAAAAATTAATCCTCATGTATCACCAGTTACATTATTATGGGGCAGCAAGAATGCTATCATGAGACTCTAACCGATGGAAATTTTAAATTGCAGAATTAGATATGAATGAGGGGGTGCCTATGACGTACCATCCAAACACAGGGAGCAACTTTGAAGAGAATAAAGCTTTGAAAAGAAAACTAGAACTACTCTATAGAAAAGAAGTCGACGTAAGGGATGAGTTAAATTTTGCTGCATCTCTATGTCTAAAGAAGCTGAGAATGGAAGTTGCGAATTGGTTGGCGAATGTGGAGAAGCTTAGAATTGATTGTACTGAAGCAGCAAGCGAGGATTGTTTGCCACCACATCAACAGGTGGATATACTAATGCGAGAGGCAGAAGACATTAGGAGACAAGGCAAAGGACTATTGAAGGCGAGAGAGACCAAAGCCAGTAAATTGCTAGAAGAAAATATGGTGGGAGAGGCATTTCAAAGAAATACTATGAAGATTTTAGAGTATCTAGTAGGAAATCAAATATCTCGACTTGGCATTTATGGAATGGGGGTGTTGGTAAAACGACTATTATGGTGCACACACATAATAGACTCCTTGAAAAAACAAATGATGGCAAAGTGTTATGGATCACTGTGTCACAAGATTTCAACACACAAAGGTTGCAAGACGCCATTGGGGAGGGACTAGGTTTGGACATACAACAAGAAAAGGATATGAGGAAACGAGCAACAAAGTTGTGCAATTATTTAATGGAAAGTGGCAAATTTATAGTAATCCTTGATGATGTGTGGAAACACTTTGATCTTAAAGAGGTGGGAATCCCAGATAAAGCAGATAACATCAAGTTGGTCTTAACCACTCGATCCTTCGAGGTATGCTGCCAAATGCAGTGTCAAGAAATGATAAAAATAGAACCTCTATCTCATATAGAAGCTGAGAGCTTATTTTTGGAGGAGCTTGGATCCGAAGTGACCCTTAATTTGGAAACTAGACCAGTTGTGGAGTCCATTGTTCGAGAATGTGCAGGCTTGCCGCTTGCAATCATCACAATGGCAAGGAGCATGCGAGGAGTGACCGATGTGTTTGAATGGAAGGATTACTTGGAGAAATTAAGAGAATCAGATATGGGGAAAACGGATATGGAAATGCAAGTCTTAATGAAATTGGAATTCAATTACAAGTGCCTTGGTAATCATGAAATTCAACAGTGTTTCTTATCTTGTGCACTTTATCCAGAAGATGAATTGATTGACAAGTTCAAGTTGATAGAATTCTTTATTGATCAAGGATTGATTGGTCGATTGAATACGAGGAGAAACAATACATTAGAGGCCTCACCATACTGAACAAACTAGTAAATGTTTGCCTATTGGAAGTTCATGGGAGCATGATGAAGATGCACGATTTGATTAGAGACATGGCATTACACATCATGAGTGTGACTTCGATTGTAAAAACGAGAAAAGGGTTGAGGAGGATACCATCTGAAGAATATTGGACGGATGCTTTGGAGAAAATTTCTCTATGGAGAATAATATTGAAGAATTTCCCTTGAACATGTCACCAAATTGTCCTAAACTATCGACTTTTCTATTGAATGGAAGCTTGTTCTGTGAGGTCATCCCTGATTCTTTCTTCATACAATTATTGGGGCTAAAGGTTCTAACTTGAGTGGATGTTGCCTCAAAGAACTTCCAAATTCCATTTCAAACTTGGTAAACTTGAGAGCACTATTGCTTCAATATTGTCCGGGCTTGCGCCGTATTCCTTATTTAGGGAAGCTCAAATCTTTGAGAAAGTTGGATATTTGTTATTCTGTTAGGGTTGAAGCGGTCGAGGGTCTCAAAATGCTGGTGAATTTGAGATACCTTGACCTATCTCATACACGCATAAATAGATTACCCAAAGGAACATTGGGGGCTTTGCGAAACTTGCAATATCTTAAAGTTCGTATAGTAAATGGAGAAGACATTACAAATTTGTGGGCATTGGAGACCCTTGTATGCTACTTTGAAGATGTTGATGATTTCAACAAGTTTGTGAGGGTAGCTTTTGAGAAGAGAAATAACCCTCAGCATTACAATCTCAATGTGCGTCAAGAAGAATTGAAGGATTATATGAAAGTAAATGATGATGCTCAATTTGAGAATTGTGAGAGGGGTGTCGACATTGCAACGAGGAGTCAAGCTATTGTGAGCGTGGGAGGGGAAATTAATGGCAGTGGCGTTTGTATTTTGATTCCTCAAGATGTGCAGGTATTGAGAGTAATCAATTGCGATGGTACAACAAATTTGTCTAACGTGAGTTTGCTTGAAAACCTTGAGAAGCTAATAATAGTCAAATTGAAAAACTTGCGGGTGCTCAATGGAGGACAAGATGAAGAAATAATCAACATCCGTGACTCTCCAGCCCTAGCCCCAACCCCTCTCCTCTTCCCAAGCCTTAGGGTTTTGATAATAAGGAAATGTCCAAAATTGAAGTATCTCTTTGGGCACGGGCCTAAATTCTACCTTTCACATTTACGAGAGATTGCAATAGATGACTGTGAGGAAATGGTGGGGATAGCATCACCACCACCGCAACCGGCCCTAGACCTCCCTAGTCTAGAAAAGATTTATGTTTCAAGGTGTGATAAAATGAAGAGAGTGGTAGAATCTGAGTGGCTGCCCCACTTCCCCAATCTGCGAGATATCATATTATTCTATTGTGAGAACATGGAGGAGATTATCAGAGGTCCTCCCCCATACATGCCAGTTGAAGGGATTTCTCTGGAATGGCTTTCGCTAAGAAATTGCCATAACATGAGAAAGCTGTTTTTGCATGAGTGGCTGTTCCATCTTCGAAATCTTCAACGTGTCGATGCCTTAGGCTGCAAAAGAATGGTGGAGATGATAAGCGGAGTGGGACAAGACCAAGAAGGAGTTGTTATGCTTCCAAAATTGAAGCGTTTGTGGCTACAGGATCTACCCCAGCTGAAGAGCATATGCAAAGTCCCAATAACTTGCGATTCCATGAAAATTTTGATGGTGATCAAATGCCCAGAGTTGAACAGGATCCCTTTGCAATTGCGATTCCTTGATATTGAGGACCTTCCACAAATTGAGGTGGAAGGTGATGTGAATCGTTGCGGAAGGATCGTTCTACAAGGCCCGAATGTGCGAGCAAACCTCGACCTCCAATCAAACTTGTGATTGGCAACCTCGGTATGAACGTGACTTTGTTGACGACGTGTCAACCAACCAAAATTATAGACGCCACAAGCGAAAAGAATTCGCTATCTCGCTCGATAAGTCGAAGAGAATCTTGATTAACAAGTCCTCAAAAGAACAAGAAAAGAGAACCTCTCAATTCTTTTTCCTCAAAAATAAAATATATCTGTCCTCAAAGAAATTTGGCAAATCCTTTATATAGGCTGCCACACAAACCCTAAAACCAACCCTAAAAATCTAATGCGTTATATTCTAAAATATTCCTATTTTAGAATATTCTTAAACAAGAATATATATATAAATTGACTTGGTTAATTATTTGGTGACAAGATAATTAAATTGCACCAAGATTTCAAGATTCTTCATTTGATCCAAGGTCATCTTCATCACGAACCATGACGCCAACAGCTTGCAATTGTTTGGCCCACGCTTTTAATCGAACCAGTAGGAATAGACAATGGGTCCCTAGCACATCCTCCTCGATATGACTCGATGTCCACATCATTCCCTCCCCCGTGAAAAGGATTTGTCCTCAAATCATCACTGGCATCAAAAAGAGTCAAGTCAGAAACATTAAATGTGGCACTAACGTCATACTTACCTGGAAGATCAAGCTTGTATGCGTTATTGTTAACTCTTTCCAAAACCATGAATGGTCCATCCCCTCGCGGTAATAACTTAGAATGTCGCTGCTCAGGAAATCTCTCTTTGCGCATATGAACCCAAACCCAATCGCCAGGTTCAAACACCACTTCCTTGCGCCCTTTGTTAGCTTGCCTTGCATATTGCTCAGTCTTGCGCTCAATATTTGTGCGCTCTTCTCATGCAACGACTTGACAAATTCAGCTTTCTTTGCTCCATCTAAATCCACACGCTTATCAACAGGTAAAGGGGTTAAATCTAACGGAGTTAATGGATTAAAACCATAGACAATCTCAAATGGTGTAAATTTAGTAGCAGAATGCATGCTCCTATTATATGCAAATTCAACATGTGGTCTTCCCAAGATTTTATGTTCTTTTTAATAATAGCACGCAACAATGCCCCTAAAGTTCTATTAACTACCTCGGTTTGACCATCGGTCCAAGTAGTAGAAAATAACAACTGTGTTCCTAGTTTTTTCCACAATGTTTTCCAAAAGTAGCTAAGAAATTTAGAATCTCGATCTGAAACAATCGATCTAGGCATGCCATGCAAACGTACAACCTCCTTAAAGAACAAATTAGCAATATGGGATGCATCATCAGTTTTATGACAAGGTATAAAATGAGCCATCTTTGAAAACCGATCAACAACCACATAAATAGAATCTCTACCATACTTAGACCTAGGCAATCCTAACACAAAATCCATAGAAATATCAATCCAAGGATGCGTTGGAATAGGTAATGGTGTATACAAGCCATGCGGTTTAGTTGTAGACTTCGATTGCTTACAAGCAATGCATCTCTCACAAACACGTGTGACATCTCTCTTCATATGTGGCCAATAAAAATGTTCATACAGCACTTCATAAGTCTTATTAATGCCAAAATGCCCCATTAAACCACCACTATGAGCTTCTCGCACCAACAATTCACGCAAAGAACACTTAGGCAAACATAGTTTGTTTTCACGAAAAGATAACCTTCATGCCTATAAAATTTATCAAATGCAGCGTGTTCACATGCTTCATAAACTCTCCCAAAGTCATCATCATCAATATATAAGCCCTTGATATGCTCAAAACCTAGACACTTTGCTTCTAAAATAGTTAGAATCGCATACCTTCGAGAAAGTGCATCGGCTACCACATTTTCCTTACCTTTCTTGTACTTGATCACATATGGAAAAGTCTCAGTGAACTCCATCCATTTGGCATGTCTTTTATTCAACTTTTGCTGTCCTTTCAAGTACTTCAAGGTCTCATGGTCGGTGTGGATCACAAACTCCTTTGGCCATAAATAATGTTGCCAAGTCTCCAAAGCTCGCACTAAAGCATACATCTCCTTATCATAGGTAGGATAATTCAATGTTGCTCCACTCAATTTTTCGCTGAAATAAGCTATGGGACGCCCTCCTTGCATCAACACGGCTCCAATTCCTATACCAGAAGCATCGCACTCTATCTCAAAAGTAGCACTGAAATTCGGCAAAGATAACAAAGGAGCATTAGTTAACTTATCTTTTAGCAGATTAAAGGCTTTCTCTTGCTCTTCTCCCCACGTGAAACCCACGTGCTTCTTGATGACCTCAGTTAAAGGTGCGGCAATGGTGCTGAAATTTCTCACAAATCGTCGATAAAAACTCGCCAATCCATGAAAGCTACGCATCTCTCCTATGGTCTTAGGCGTTGGCCATTCACGGATTGCTTTAACCTTTTCTTCATCAACCTGTATACCATTAGCACTAACAACAAATCCTAGAAATACTAATTTGTTGGTAACAAAAGAGCACTTCTTTAGATTAGCGTATAATTGCTCGGCCCTTAAAACCCGCAAAGACAGCTCGCACATGCTCAATATGGTCATCAGGACTTCGGCTATAAATCAAGATGTCATCGAAATAGACAACCACAAATCGACCAATAAAAGCACGCAAAACATGATTCATAAGTCGCATAAATGTGCTCGGTGCATTAGTTAATCCAAATGGCATTACTAACCACTCATATAATCCATACTTGGTCTTAAATGCAGTTTTCCATTCATCACCTTCTTTCATCCTAATTTGATGATAACCACTTTTCAAATCGATCTTAGTGAAAATACAAGAACCATGCAACTCATCCAACATGTCATCTAATCTAGGAATAGGATGTCGATACTTTACCGTAATATTATTGATTGCTCGGCAATCGACACACATTCGCCAAGTTCCATCCTTCTTTGGCACTAACAAAACAGGGACGGCGCATGGGCTAAGACTCTCTCACATGCCCTCGTTCCAATAATTCACTTACTTGTCGCTGAAGTTCCTTTGTCTCCTCGGGATTGCTTCGATATGCGGGTCGATTAGGTAATGGCGCACCAGGAATCAAGTCAATTTGATGTTCTATGCTTCGAATAGGTGGTATCCCTCCGGGAAGTTCATCGGGAAAGACATCTTCAAATTCCTGCAATAAAGACACAATAGGACTAGGCAAACTTGGGTCAAGATCGTTAGTAGAAAACAAAACCTCCTTGTACACAAGTACAAGTATTGGTCGATCTAGAACTAAGGCTCTCCTCACTTCACTTGATTTTGCATAAAAATTATTTTGCCTCTTTTCTTTCCTCTCTTCTTTTCCCTCAGTTTTTACCACAATCTTTCTCTCGGCCTCTCCTTTTCCTTGTGTCTCAGACACACCACGCAAGCCCTTGGATTTCTCACCTTTTCTTTCTCTCTCGGCTTCTCGTTGTATCTTTAATTGATCTTGATACACCTCACTAGGTGTCATTGGTACCAAGGTATAAGTCTTTTGATTCATCACCAATGAATAACGATTAGTATATCCATCATGATGTACCTTTCGATCATATTGCCATGGTCTTCCAAGCAAGATATGACCCGCTTGCATAGGTACAACATCACACTCTACCTCGTCCTTATATCTCCCTATCTCAAATGGAATTCGAACTTGCTTCGATACTTTCACCTCACCACTATCATTTAACCATTGAAGTCTATAAGGCCTAGGGTGCTTTGTTGTCTTCAAGCCCAACTTATCCACCATAATACAACTTGCCACATTCGCACAACTACCTCCATCAATTATCATACTACAGATCTTACCATTCACCACACACCTTGTATGAAACAAATTATCTCTTTGTTGGTGATGCTCCTCCTCCTTTACTTGCACACTCGAGAAACGCCTAACCACCAATAAGTCTCCTTTTATAGCCACTTCTCCATCACTACAATCCTCCAATGGTGGCATCTCATCATCATCTTCTTCCCTTTCACTTTCGGACTCAATAACACCATGTCCAGTCATGATCATCACCCTCCTATTAGGGCATTGATTCGCCATATGACCCCTACCCAAACACTTAAAACATTTAATTTCACGAGTTCTAGTGTTAGGATTTTCGGTTTTACCTGAAACCGGATTCGTTCCAACTTTACCGTCCCTCTCTTTCTCCTTTGAGGTTTCGGTTTTGGTGTTGTTTCCTCTCCAATTTGGCTTCTCATCTCTCTTCTAATTGGATCTCCAATTCTGACTTGAACCTCCTCCACTCTTGTGATTTCGGTCCAACTTTAATTGCCGCTCAACTTTGATGGCTTTGTCCACCAATTCCTCCAATTCAACATAGTGTTGCAACTCTACCACCCTTGCTATGTCTCGACTCAAACCACTCAAAAATCTTGACATTGTGGCCTCACGATCCTCCATCACATTAGCACGGATCATGGCAATCTCCATCTCCTTGTGATACTCTTCCACGCTCTTATTGCCTTGTGTGAGATTTTGTAACTTTTGAAACAAATCTCGGTGGTAATGACTAGGTACAAAACGCCTTCTCATCACCGCTTTCATCTCATCCCACGTCTCTATCGGTCTTTCACCATTGCGCCTCCTACTAGTCACAAGTTGATCCCACCAAATTATAGTATAATCAGTAAATTCAACAGCTGCAATTTTTACCTTTTTGAGCTCAGAGTATCGTTGGCAATCAAATACCATCTCCATGCGTTTCTCCCACTCTAGATACGCATCGGGATCATTCTTCCCTTGGAAGGAAGGAATCTTCATCTTGATGTTGCCAAGTTCATCATCTCCTCGGTGTCTAAACCTTCGGCCTCCATTCCACCTTTCAAATCGAGCATCTCGATCATCCTCCATGTCGACCTCATCATCATCATATTGTCGTTGCCTTCTATGTTGTGTTCTAGAGGCATCTCGTTGATGTTGCGGCCTTCGTCGGGGTATCTCTCGATCACCATCAATCCTCATGCCATTCCCCATCATTCGGCCACTAAGCTCCTCTACTACGACCCTCAATTGCTGGATGCTTTCCACGAGCGCTTCATCCCTTCGTATGGAGTCAACCTCCCGTTGATTCACGCTTTCTTCGCGGGACATATTTTAGACCTGCAAGTAAACGTTAGTCTAAAAAAAATCCTCACCAATCGCTCCCTCACGTGTTTCTCTTGAGATGTTTGTCACTCCTATCGTGTTTAACTCAAGTCTAGGCTTTTTCCACCCTCAATTAAGCTTACACACTCTTGCATTTTTCCTCTCGTATTCTCTTTTCACAAGCTCTTTATTGGACTCAAAACCTGTCTCTCAACCCCCTCACGACAATCAATCAAACTAATCAAACAAGATTAGATCACTATTGATTTTGTTTCAGCAAGTAACAATTTCAAACCAACAAGTACAACTTTTGAAATTCCAATTGAAACGCAAATCACTACTGATTTTGTTTCAATTTGGTCTACTAACAAACGAGTCGCCTTCTTTTTTTTTTTTTTTTTTTTTGTTCGGCTAATTTTTTTTTTTTGCCGAATCTGTTTTTTTTTTCTTGCACACTTTTTTTTGCGTTTTCTTTCTCTTTTTTTTTTTTTTTTTTTTTGACGAACTCGAGATACAATTTAAGATGCTAGAAAAGAAAAATTTAAAACTAACAGCAAACAACTACGTATGGAAGCACAAAAGCAATCGGATCCCTAAATTAGCTAGAACCGAAACCCTAACTCAATAAATCTCAAATTACTAAATATCAACAGAAAATTAAAGATAAATAGACCTTGTAGAAGCAAGCTCTGATACCAAACTGATGTGAATCGTTGCGGAAGGATCGTTCTACGAAGGCCCAGATGGTGCGAATTGCAAACCTCGACCTCCAATCAAACTTGTGATTGGCAACCTCGGTATAAACGTGACCTGTTGACGAACACGTGTCAACCAACCAACATTATAGACGCCACGAGCGAAAGAATTCGCTATCTCGCTCGATAAGTCGAAGAGAATCTTGATTAGGTCAAGTCCTCAAAAGAACAGTAAAAAGAGAACCTCTCAATTCTTTTTCCTCAAAAATAAAATATATCTGTCCTCAAAGAAATTTGGCAAATCCTTTATATAGGCTGCCACACAAACCCTAAAAACCAACCCTAAAAATCTAATGCGTTATATTCTAAAATATTCCTATTTTAGAATATTCTTAAACAAAAATATATATATAAATTGACTTGGTCAATTATTTGGTGACAAGATAATTAAATTGCACCAAGATTTCCAAGATTCTTCAAGATTTGATCCAAGGTCATCTTCACGCCAAAGATCACGAACCATGACGCCAACAGCTTGCTTGAATTGTTTGGCCCGCGCTCGAGTAATCGAACCAGTAGGAATAGACAATGGGTCCCTAGCACCTCCTCCTCGATATGACTCGATGTCCACATCAGAAGGTGAGGAAAAGTGGAAGACGCTGATATGGGATCATCCCAATGCTCAGGCTCTTCTTCAATCTCATCTCCATTTCCGCTGGGGTAACTGTATTCTACGAGGCCGGCACGAATCTCGTGAGTTATCGATACAATTACCTTCATTTTTGATAGAAATGAAAAATATTGAAGGAACTATGGATTGTATTGCTACATGTTTTGCACATGTACATAAGCCTATTCATAATACTAAAAAGATAAAATAGGAAAAAATATACAAGATAACGTTTCAATATTTTACGTTCTAAATATCTAATCTTACCAATTGATTGAATCAATTAGTCCATAATCAGAATTAGAATCAGAATCAAATTGAATCGTATATCCAGCAATGGCTTAAGTCCTACTGAAAGGCCTACAGCTGCTATTTTAATTCCTTGAGCATTCTTTCCTGCAAACTTTCAGGTTCCCATATGAATTACTTTTCTTCACATGTCGTTATGGGGCAGTGGAACTTGGAGATGTCGGGCGGGCAGGGCTGAACCTGGGCAAAGGAGTGCGGGCAGTAGGCGCTGAAGGTGCGCGCCTGATGCTGCCTTCTGGGAGGAAACCCTGGGCAGCTCGGCGACGGCAGCTTGAGCGAATTTAGTCATGGTAGCTAAATTAAAGGATCAAAGTTTGCTTTGCCCTGTGAGGGCATTGTGAGCTAACAACTCCGATCCATAATTCAATAGATTGGATATGGCATTTGGTGTTATTCAATAGATTTATGTATATTGACGTTGAATCTGAGTTTGTGTTAGGCTTCTTAATTCGCGGTCTGTAACTCCATCAGCAAGCTTCAGTTATTTACACCTCAATTTATGTGATTGGATTGTCATTGCATTTCATAAAAAATTTCAGGGACCAAATTTGCCAATAATGGTGGAATTCGATCCCTAACCGAAATCACCTATGCCGCAGGGTTTTTGCATTCATTCCATCACGTTCGTGATCAGAGGCATCTTGATTTTGATCAGCGCTACTCACGAGTTTCCTGTACATCTTCATCCATCCGAGGCGCTGGTTTTTGGCCTCTGTCCTCCCCTGTTCACGGGATATTTCGTCGAACGGAAAGAAGCCAACGTCACCGTGTAGAGGCTGCTCTCCTGACCAGCCCCGGAACCACCATCGCATCATCGTCTCGCGCTCACATCACTTCATAGACTTCGACGTCAACCGCTAAGCTATAAGCCGATCACTGGACAGAGTTGCTGATTATAACTGCACGGCCGTTTCACCATCACCGCCGTTCAACCGAGACATCATAACCAAGATTGAGTCGTCACCGGCATCGCGCACTCCGATCGTGTTGTTCCGTTCCGTGGCCGATTCCAAATCAAGATTTGTTATTGCCCCCGACGAAACCGGGGCTGTCTCCTTTCTTAGTATTCTCTAGAGCTGTTTCGCTTTCTACATTTGATTCCTGCCCTTGCTTTGTTTTTTATCTGAATTTTGTTGTCGTGCATTGGATCGTTGCATCGAGCAATTGACAGGTCATCGCATCATGATTTTTAGCCTTTGCTTATTTGAAATTTAACCTTATGATTTGAGTTAGCGGAGGTGAGCAGGAAAGACAAACGATTTATTATCTCAAAAAGATTATAAAAAAAAATGATTAGTAGTATTTATGTGTTTTTATTTCTAGTTTCTAGTTTAGTATTCATGACTAATCTCATTCTTATCACAATGAAATTTGACTTCTATATATATAGATCAATAAATTTACATTTATTAACTCAATTCATGCTTATTTTTATGCACCACTCTTGGGACAATCTTGTCTCAGGGTGTAATAACCAGGCCTTGTGTATTCTCCACCTGACTCATATCGGGTTTTACTTACTAAACTTTAATTATTTCATTATCATTGTACTTGATTTGTGTTTTTGTTTTGATCACTTGGATGTGGACGTATGTATATATGGCCTATTACGTTGAGTTCGATTGTGCATGGACATGTAGAGGAACATGTTTAGGGAATTAAAAGTGGAAAGATTGCATGATTCATGTTTTTGATAACCAAAGCGAGATTAAGTACCGGAAGTTCGTTAATTAGACTATTAGTGTAGTCAAATCCCCGGATCCAAATCTCTAGTTCGCGGAAGTAAAGCCACCTCACGTGCTTAGCTCCTAACCAGGCTCCAAAAAAGTTAGTGGCACTAGTGGCAACTCTTAAGGTATATATATAGATGTGAAAGTCTGAAAGTTTTCTTGGTAAGCAAGGCGGGACAATTGCTTCCCATGTGTTCCGTTTTCAAATTGTTTCGCATCCACAATTTTGTGATATTTTGAGTTTATTTGACTCAATAAAATCAGTTCAAGAGTTTATTCTTTTTCAAAACCTACCCGTGAAGCCACTTCTTATTATTTCTCTATCTTTTTACATAATTATTGTATTGACATTAATAATGAAAAATGCCAAATATAATAATAAACGAATGCCAAGATTAAAGCAGTGCTTCGCGAGGGTAAGTTGTCTCCAGAAGAGAAAGCTACCTCGGCCCTCACAGGGAAGGGGCATGTTTGGGGGTGTTTGTTTGTATTCTTTTTTTGTTTTTTCTTTTGTTTATGAATACAAATTCTGTTTTTTTTGTTCCGGGAACAAAAAAAGAATAGAAATACGTTTGTTTGCGTTTTTGTTCCAAATTTATTTTTTTGTTCCCGAGAACAAATTTGGAACAGAAACAAGAAACAAAAAAAAATTGTTTCTTGTTTCTGGAACAATTTGGAGAAACAAATTTTCTCTCTCTTCTTTATTTTCTTTTTCTTTGGCCGGTCGCCGGCCTTGGCCATGACTGGCGATTGGCCGGCGACCTCGCCGGAGCGTCGCCGGTGACGCTCAGCCTTGCCTTGGCTAGGCGAGCTCGGGCTCGCCTAGATCCGGCGAGGCCTCCAGGCCAAAGAAGAAAAAAAAGAAAAAAGAAAGAAAAAAAGGAAAAAAGGAAAAAATAAAATACAAAATATTAAAAAATTAAAAGAAACAAAAAAAGAACACAAATTTACCAAACGTATTTCGGTTCTTTTTTTATTCCCGAAACAAGTTTACCAAACGCGTTTTCTAATCAAAAATTGTTCTCCGGAATAGAAATAATTTTTTCTATTTATGTTCCCTAGAACAATTTTTGAGCAAACACAAATAAACGCACCATTTTTCGCCCCGTCACGTGTCCGTCACTGGGATTTCGTGATTTGAGAGTATTGTTATCATAATACATTTTGTGCACATTTCAAGTAACCGTTACTATTTATTTTTTGATTTCTTCTTTCTACAAATCTTGCTATTTACACAATGATTTTTTACGAATGTTAGGCATCTGTAACCCTTGTAAAATATAGGTCTTCACGTGCAAATGCACATATCATTTTCTTCCATAAAGTTTTACACTTTGAGTAATATTTTATACTGCAACAGAGAAAATCAAAAAGATAATTACATAGACATGATTTGCGTAGTCCTATTATTTGGGTCAGACATGTGTTTGACGTCCACGTTCATTCAATGCGATAATAATGGCATTTTTTATTTGCATACTTTCAAATATCTCATTGTAATACTGAGGAAGAGCACGTTGAATGAGTGTGTAAATCTACAATTTCAATTGCAATAACACGCATATACAGTGGACGCAATTAGTGCAATCCGATGTCTGGACTCTCAAAGTAATCTTTCATTTTCCTATCATATAAATGTAATCTTCAAAAGCAAATCCCTTGATTCCCCTAATCATCATCCACGTGGAAATACTCAGAAAAAAATACCATTATTAAAAATTTTTAATATAAAAAAAGAAAAAAAAAAAAAGAGAAAGATATATAATGGAGAGACCAGAGAACGACGGATGACCATAATGATCTGACCCGACCCGTAGCTAAAGCAGTTGACACCGATCATCATCACCGGGGCTCCTCATCACTGCGTATCTCTGTCCAAACTGACTTCTCGGCCCACTCTTGATAAATGTCACGTTCACAACAAACTCGGCCCACGCACCCCCTCGCCAAGCCGGAGGGACGATCCCTGCCGTGCATGCGCTCCATGTCCTCCAAGAGCGAGGTGCGAGTTCCCTCCCTTCGGGTCCACGAGGGTAGACATGTAAACTTGCATGATGTTGTCGGATTGCACCGAAGTAACCACAGCACTTAAAGAGTGCATATGATAACCATTCTATTTTTATTTCACACTTGTTTCTAGAACTATTTGGTAAATTATTTAATTTTTCTATTTCCGAAATAGATTTTTACTCCAAAAAGAAGTTTGAAATAAAAATCAGAAGTAAAAGGTTTTGCTTTTTTATTTTTGGAATAGAAATGAGAATAAAAACTCTTCTTATCATTTGTTCTTGCTACTAACCGGTTGCCCATCTCTTGCCGCCTTCCACCGTCCGCCGCGGTTGTTCGCCATCCATCGGCCGTTGCCGCTGCTCCCCGGCCACCATCCCTGGTCACCATCTACCGTCGCTCCTTGGCCACTTGCCATCAGTTCCCTTCGCCACTTGTCGCCACCTACTGGTTGTCATCGCCGTCATTGATCGTCATACACTAGCGCCGCCGTCCGTCAAGGCCGATCGCGGCTGCCCCCGTTGTTTGTCATTGCCGGAGAGTGAAAAATTTTGTGTCGTTATCAAATACATATTTTCACTCAGAAACTCATCCAAGAATAGAAATAAAAAAATATATTTTTTTTCACAAATCAATCTCTCGCCAGAGTGGTTATCATTCGTGCCTTAGGTGTCCCAATGGAAAGCACACACTTTGAAGCATCGGCTATCATCTCCTGTGCTCGAGTCCAAATTGTATTTGTTGCAACCGCCACGTGTCAAGCCATGGTTGGGGGATTCCAACCGAAGAGTCCTTAGCTAAAGCCATATTGCAGAGAGCTCGTCAAAAATACCATGAGCGTGAGGCTATCTTACATGTTGGAATTTAATCGACGACATGAGTTTGGAAAATAAAAATGCAGGAAGGTAAATATACCTGAAAAATAGTAAATATGTTTGATTTATGTGGAGTTCAGTAGATGAGGTGATGATATTAATATTGATAGTGGTAGTGCCATAGTTGCTTTTGAGCAATTTTTGGCAGTTGTATCCATATTCCTCCATCTCCGTGGATTATGTGCCCATATTCTCACGACATCACTATCCTATTCTCGGACAGCTGCTCCTCCCAAAACGTATGCCAATTGTTCCATGACCTTGAGTGCCTTGTTCCCCAGTGACTTTGAATTGTGTAACCATAGCTTGAGACTCCCTGTGTATTTGGTCTTCTTCTAACAGCTTGATTCTTCTAACAGCTTGATAAGATCTTATCAATACTCGTGTCAATCATTGTTAATCACCTGTTGTCGTATATCGACAACCGATCGGAGGTGGATATAGGCGTGTATTAATATCAATATTGATCTTAATAATTGTCAACAATGCATCACGTACTTGGTGATATCCGTGCATTAGTCATGTGCTCATCCATGCTGACAACTTTGTCATTTTTTGGTGTAAATAGATTTGATATATCAGATCTGGCTATTTATGTTATACAGATATGATTTTTGGAGATTCGTGCATACTGACGCCACGTCAGAATTCGTATTAGGTTTCTTAATTCACATGGCGTGAATACTTCGACGGGCGACTTTATTTTCCTGCTTTTTGTGTGCTTTTTTACTCTCTATCTTGTTGAAGATGGTGTGCTGGATTTCCATTCCGGTGTCCTTTATGACCCCTTTTGACGCCAATTTCGATCCCCTTTTTGTTACTTGCGTGTTCTCACATTGCTTATTTCCTTCATTAACAGCCGCATGGGCGTGTTGAGGGTGGCCTCAAGTCGACCATTTCGGTCAACCTGAAGGGAGGAACGGTAAGGACTTGAACTCGGAGAGCGGACCACGTCCAAATGGGAATTCCCCACTTAAATTCTCCTTGAAAAATTCAGTGTCGGGTAGGGTCAGGTAACAGATTGGTTTACAAGAATTTGTAATTTTATTAGAAAGGATCTACGATATTGAACGCAAAAGAAATTGAGAACGCAATAGAAATCAAGGATGCGACATTACAATTGTATTTTTATTAGGAGTTAAATTATTGACGGATTTGATCACTAATATTTTCATTAAAATGTGAATGAGGCCTTAGAGAGAAAAATGTAGGTGTCAACAATAATATTCTTCTTTTTAAATCATTCCTTGGGTGCAATTTGTTTTTCTTTTTTATCAACGATCTAAACTGCGTATGAAATTTGTCTCGTGAATTGTTAGACTGAACTGTAGAATTTTCTTAGACATTGACATTGCAATCTAACCGTTTTGTTTGGATTTGTAAACGAGGGCATAAATGATTAGTGTCGGTAAAGTTCTAAACTTGAGACAATATTTATGGACAGTAAATAAGCAGCATTACTTCCTAGGTTTTCTTAACAAATACAATGTAAATCATTCAGTGCGGTAGCCTTTTGGGATAAGTTATTTTTTTTAATTTTTCATTTTCTTTGAAAAGCTTAGAGAAGTTGGCAATTAAGTGAACCATATTTCAACCCGAATAACCATATTTCAACGTTCAATAATAGTTTTCCACCTCATTTGTTACACTGCTTTTTAAAAATCTTTATGTAATTTGTACTATTTCGGGTGGGGAAAAAAAGATAAGTAGGCTCAAAAGTTCTTGGCTGCACATTAGTTTCCTTACAGCCAAAGCTGAAATTATGTCAACGGTGAACGCGTTTTCTTGAGTAGGACCGTCCACCCCATTTGACGACAGTGACATGGGAGACAATTACCTTGCACTCCCGATGCTCTTCTGGATCCACAGGGCTGCTTGAGATTCTCCTTCCAAGGCGTGTTCTCCTGCTCAGATAATCCAGAAGTTTTCCTCCCTTTTTTCGGTAAGTATAATCTAACTTTCTTTTGTTAATTTCCCCTGTGTAGATCTAGTGTATCTCTCTCTACCTTCGGTTTTGTTCCTGGTGAAATAAGGAGAGAGATATCTGTACTTTGGCATACACAACTCAGGAGATTTGTGTAGTATGCGGCGTTTAATAAAAAACGATCGTCCAAAAGTCACCAAAGGTGGGGGCAAAAGGGGGTGCTTGGTTCAAACTGAAAAAGAGCCCCAGAGCTCGCGCTAGAGAGAAAAAGGAAAGAGACGAAGAGTTGAGTGGTCAAAAATAGAGGAAAAAGAGTGCACTTCAGCTTTAAAGAGAGAGAAATGGAGAGAGAGAAGAGCACGGTAGAAACTGGGAAAAAGGGCTCCCCGAGAAAGAAGTACAAAAGAGAAAGGGGAAAAATTTCACGTGCTCATGATCCGTGCAACTCGCGAAGCTGACTCAACTAAGTTTGGCAATGTCAGTAAGTGACCGAAGCCTCTAATCATCTATTCAAGTGAATCGTTGCATTTAAGGCTTTTTTAAATTCTTATTTTTGGGATATTTGAGTGATGAAGTCCGATTTTTGAGTCGTTGAGCATAAATTTTTTTGAAAATGATATTTTAGGGTGTTTTGAAGTTATAGCATTTTATGGATCGTGATTTGAGCTTACAATTTGTCTGAAATGGAATTTTTAAGTTTGGTGTGTGTTCTAGAACAGTACCAAACAATAACTTTGGGCCTGATTTTTAGCCCTTTTTGGTGAGGTTTTGAGGCAGTTGAGTTGGGGTTGTTGTAGTACATCAAGAGCACTTTCTAAAAACTATAAGATTGCTCGAAACAAAATTTTGTGGAGGAAGTTATGATGCGATGAAATTTAGGACGCGGGCTATGCCTAGTGGACAACAATAGGTTTCCACTATAGGCAAATTTCCCATTGGTGCGTAGGTGTCGTTTTATCGACAAATTGTCGTGGTATAGTCAAGTTGTTCATTAGAATATCGTTTTACTTGGTCTTTGATATTGCTTTTCAATTATTCATTAGGAATTCAAGTACATCAGTTCGAATAACTAGCGTAAGTTGGTTTTTGGCCTTCCTTGGTAAGTGATACTATTTCTTCTATGAGTTTGTAAATGCATGTCTTGAAAGTTATGGAGATTTGGTGTATAAAGCATGTATTGTTGCATAAAATCTAGATCGAGCAATTACTACAATTTGGTATTTGTGAATGGTTTGCCAAATATTTGTGCAAAGTTGTTGCAAAAGGTTATATGTATATAATTATTGATTGGTGAACTTGGTTTATGAAGTGTGTTGTGAAAAGGTACGTGAAATTTATTCTAGTTTAAGAAACAAGCTGAGAAATGCTATAAGAAAAGTATTTATGATGAATAAGTCATGTTGCAGAAAGATTATATATATTGATTTATGGAACTTATATTTTGATTTGGCTTTGTAAATTGTGGAGGTTGTTATGGATTGGTGTTAATGCTGAATATTGCCGTAAGCCTAGTGAGGGGCTTGTGGATATGCGCATATTGATCTAAGATATCCTTGTGGGTCGAGCCACCAACTAATAATAGGTGGAGGCCTAACCAAGAGGAGAATTTTCATCACCTTGTCACAAGCGTTATATGTGACCATGGTTTGATACTTGAGCAAAAGATTGATCGATGATTGGACTATTAATGTGTAGTTTCATATGAGATGGGTCAATGGGATAAACATTGATGTGTAGCATGAGACTAACCAATGAAATGAACCATTGACGTGTATTTTTATGATATCCACTAATGGGCTGGACCATTGGTATTTATTTGCTGTCATCTTGAATATTTCTGTCTTGAACATATTGTGTTAAAGTAAGAAATGTTGCATTTTTGGTCTTGAAGGTTTATTAGTGAGTTATAGTTGTGTTTAAAGTACAAAGTGATTGTTCAATCTACTTAGAAGAAATATATTACTCACTGGACCATGATATTTCTTATAATGTTTTTCAAGCGCCTCAATTAGTGTTCAATAGAGCGAGAGCACTATCGCAAGAACTATTGGGAGCTGGATACTTGGGGTATAGTGTGAGGCTGTGTCCTTTAGGGAAAAGATGGCTGTGTTACTCTCTCATCCCTATAGGATTTGGGGTGTGACTGTTTGGCTTTGTCAAAGAGGATTCAAGGATTTTGCATTGATATCAAGTCTACCTGGTCAGCAAACTGTTAACATGACTTAGGAATCCTTTACATTTCTATATGCATCTTTTTTTATTGATCTTATCTATTTTTAACTGTTCTATGCTTTTGCTGGGCATTGTTTCTGTTTTTCATGTCATGTTCTCTTTGTAGGTAACCGCAAAAAGAATGCCTAGGGAGTTAGATCGATTTCGTGAGTATGTGGAATATGTGCAGAACAACAAGTGGAAGTGCCAGTTTTGCGGCAACAAGTATGGCGGAAGTGCTACAAGGATCCGGGCGCATCTCGCTGGAATTCCGCGTTATGGTATTAAAGGTTGTGAGAAAGTTGATAATCATGTGAGATCAGAAGCCTTGCAGAAAATTGAAGGTAAAGGTAGTGCGTTGGATATAAGCACGGGAGGCGCATCGGGTGAAGTAACAGAAAGAATAGTTTTTGGCGCAAGTCAAATTGTATTCCAAAGTGACGATGCGTGGAATCCCAATGACACGCAGAACTCGAATCAACCCTGGTGCGCGCCGCAGCAACCATCTTGCCATAGGTCCACTGGAATTGGTAGTGCTTCAGCATGCCCTCAGGATCAAGTGTCCTTGCCGATTGGTGATATGCCTCTGGATAATCTAGATACCTCCCAGCAACCCGATCTATCGAACCATAGGTTGGATGCAGCACATGGAAATGAAATTGCTTCATCTCTCCAGCAACTTCCGATGGACTCGTCGGCTTCACCTTCTCTTGATTTTACTGAGTTAGCAGCGCTTCTTGAGCAACCAACTCATCTTGAATCCGAAAGGGAACAACAAGGCTTAAGAGGGCTATCATCATTCCCAAATGATCAAGTCCTTGGCAACAGTATGTCAAACGAGCTGCAGGATAATCCGACAGTGGTATCATCATTACAAATTGATTCATCCCTTGATGTGGACGGTGCAAATCGTTGGCAGGATTGTGGTCAACCGTGTGTAGTGGAAGTGGATCCTGTCCAACATCCTAGTCAACTTCCCCCAAGGTGTGACAAGGAAGATGGGAATGATATCCGTCGGTTTCCTTCGCGAACTCCAACGGACATAGATCCCTCGATTGCATCACAACATTCAAGTGTCCTTGATTTGCTAGTTCCAGCAGCGTCAACAAATGCAATAGGCCCATCATCATCACACGGTGTGTCTGGATTAATCTACATCACTGCTATGGTTCCGTTAGACCCTTAAATATCTCCACATTATTTTATCGAAATCTAGCATATGATGTGTTTTAAAACAAGATATCACCAGGGTTTCTCCAATCAGGAACATGCTAGCATCATTGCATATTCCATATGTCTAATATCACTTCCTTTTCATAGCACAGTCCCTTTCATCAAAATATTTAACTTTTTGCGGATGTTGTTATTTCATTGTAGATATTTTGTGTAATCAAGTATCTGGATGTTGTTTACCCATGGCTTGATTTGAAAGTCCAAATGTTGTTTAATCTTACACTTGAATATTTTATTGTAAGCAGATTCGATGCGCCCTCAACATCAAATTGTTCCACATCGATCCAATAATCCCAAGACAACGCATCGGAATCCAACCTTGCCATCATCATCATCATGGAAAAACCATTTAGTCACATGTCACCCACAAACTCCACTGGACATGGATCCATGTATGCCACCATCATCACAAGCTCCAAATAATGCTCCTCCACCTCCTCTTATTCTACCTTGTGGAACAGGCTTGATAAGCCCATCGTCATTACCAGGTCTATGGTTATTTACAAAAATTAATCCTTGTATCACCATGTCACATTATTATGGGGCAGCAAGAATGCTATCATGAGACTCTAACCGATGGAATTTTTAAACTGCAGAACTAGATACGAGCGAGGGGGCGTCTATGATGAGTCATCCAAACACAGGCAACAACTTTGAAGAGAATAGAGATTTGAAAAGAAAACTGGAACTACTCTATAGGAAAGAAGCTAGCATAAGGGATGAGTTAGAATTTGCTGCATCTCTATCCTTTAAGAAGCCGAGAATGGAAGTTGCGAATTGGTTGGCGAATGTGGAGAAGCTTAGAAATGATTGTCCTGAAGCAGCAAGCGAGGATTGTTTGCCAGCACATCAACAAGTATATATACTGATGCATGAAGCAGAAGATCTTATGAGACAAGACAAAGGACTATTTGAGGCGATAGAGACCAAAGTCAATAAATTTTTAGAAGAAAAGATGGTGGGGGAGGCATTTCGGAGAAATACTACAAAGATTTTGGACTTCCTAGTAGGGAATCAAATATCCCGACTAGGCATTTATGGAATGGGAGGTGTTGGTAAAACGACTATTATGGTGCACATACATAATAGACTCCTTGAAGAAGCAACCTATGGCAACATGTTATGGATCACTGTGTCACAGGATTTCAACACACAAAAGTTGCAGGACGCCATTGCAAAGGAACTAGATTTGGGCACACTACAAGAAAAGGATGTGAGAAGACGAGCAGCAATGTTGTGGGATTGTTTAACAAAAAGAGGCAAATCTATAGTGATCCTCGATGATGTGTGGGAATGCTTTGATCTTAAAGAGGTGGGAATCACAAATGGAATTAAGTTGGTCTTAACCACTCGATCCTTCGAGGTATGCTGCCAGATGCAATGTCAAGAAATGATAAAAATAGAACCTCTATCTCATGCAGAAGCTGAGAGTTTATTTTTGGAGGAGCTTGGATCAAAAGTGGCCCATGATTTGGAAACTAGAACAGCTATAAAGTCCATTGTTCAAGAATGTGCGGGATTGCCACTTGCAATCATCACAATGGCAAGAAGCATGCGAGGAGTTACCGATGTGTATGAATGGAATGATTGCTTGGAGAAATTGAGAGAATCAGATATGGGGCAAACGGATATGGAAAATGGGGTCTTAAAGAAACTAGAATTCAGTTATAATTGCCTTCGTAATCATGAAGTCCAACGGTGTTTCCTATCTTGTGCACTTTATCCAGAAGATAAACAAATTGATAAGTTTGAGTTGATAGAATTCTTTATTGACCAAGGATTGATTGTTCGTTTGAATACAAGGGAGAAACAATATGTTAGAGGCCTCACCATATTGAAAAAACTGGCAAATGTTTGCCTATTGAAAGTTCATGAGAGCACAATGAAGATGCACGATTTGATTAGAGATATGGCATTGCACATCATGAGTGTGACTTCGATTGTAAAAGCAGGAAAGGGGTTGTGGAGGATACCATCCGAAGAATATTGGACGGATGCTTTGGAGAAAGTTTCTTTGATGGAGAATTATATTGAAGAATTTCCCTTGAACATGTCCCCTAATTGTCCTAAACTATCAACTTTTCTATTGAATAAAAACTCATCCCATGATTTGGTCATCCCCAACTCTTTCTTCAAACAATTATGGGGGCTAAAGGTTCTAAACTTGAGTGGATGTTACCTCAAAGAACTTCCAGATTCCATTTCAGACTTGGTGAACTTGAGAGCACTGTTACTTAGAAAATGTGAGAAATTGTGCCGTGTCCCTCATTTAGGGAAGCTCAGATCTTTGAGAAAGTTGGACATTTTTGGCTGTGCTAGGGTTGAAGCGCTCGAGGGTCTGGAAATGCTAGTGAATTTGAGATACCTTGACCTTTCTCATACATGCATAGGTAGATTACCCAAAGGAACATTGGGGGCTTTGCGAAACTTGCAATATCTTAAAGTTGAGGTAGCAAATGGAGAAGACATTACAAACTTGTGGGCATTGGAGACACTTGTATACTACTTTGAAGATGTGGATGATTTCAACAAGTTTGTGAGGGTAGCTTTTAAGAAGAGAAATAACCTTCACTATTACAATCTCAAAGTGGGTCAAGAAGAATTGAAGGATTATATGAAAGTAAGTGATGACGCTCAATTTGGGAATTGTGAGAGGGGTGTCCACATTGAGAGGAGGAGTCATGCTATTGTGAGCGTGGGAGGGGATGGCAGTGGCATTGGCGTTTGTATTTTGATTCCCCAAGATGTGCAAGTATTGAGAGCAACCAACTGTGACGGTACAACAAATTTGTCTGACGTGGGTCTATTTGAAAACCTTGAGAAGCTAGAAATAGTCAAATGGAAAAACTTGTGTGTGCTGAGTGGAGGACAAGATGAAAAAATAATCGACATCCATGAATCCCTTGGCCCAAACCCTACCCTTCTCCTCTTCCCAAGCCTTAGGGTTTTGATAATAAAAAAATGTCCGAAACTGAAGTATCTCTTTGGGCATGGGCCTAAATTCTACCTTCCGCACTTACGAGAGATAGTAATAAGGGAATGTGAGGAAATGGTGGGGATAACAGTAGCAATTACATCACTACCTCCACATTTGCCCCCGCCTTCCCTAGTCTAGAAAATATTATTGTTTGTGAGTGTGATAAAATGAAGAGAGTGGTGGAATCTGAGTGGCTGCCCCATTTCTCTAACTTGAGAAATATCTTAGTATACCGTTGTGAGAACATGGAGGAGATAATAGGAGATCCTCCCCCATACATGTTAGTTGAAGAGATTTCTTTGGAAGGGCTTTTGGTAGACAATTGCCATAACATGAGAAAGCTATTTTCACATGAGTGGCTGCTCCATCTCCGAAATCTTCAAAGTATACGTGCCATAGGTTGTAAAGGAATGGTGGAGATGATAAGTAGAGCGGGACAAGACCAAGAAAGAAGCACAATGACTCCTGCAAACAACATTCCTTCATCCTCCCAATCTTCATTTTCTCTCTCAAAGCTAGATTCCTTGTGCCTATGCGATCTACCCCAGCTAAAGAGCATATGTGAAGTCCCAATAACTTGCGATTCCATGGAACATTTGACGGTGATAAGATGCCTAGAGTTGAACAGGATTCCTTTGCAATTGCGATTCCGTGATATTGAGGACCTTCCGCTTGTTGTGGTGGAAAGTGAGGAAAAGTGGAAGTCGCTGATATGGGATCATCCCAATGCTCAAGATCTTCTTCAATCTCATCTCCATTTCCGCATGGGTAATTATATTCTAGAAGGCCGGTGCAATTCTCGTGAGTTATCGATACAATTGCCCTCATTCCTGATAGAAATCGAAAAAATATTGATTATGGATTGTATTGCTACATGTTTTGCACATGTGCTCAGCCTATTTATAATACTAAAAAGATAAAACAGGAAAAAATATACAAGATAACATTTTCGTATTTTACGTTCTAAATATCTGATCTTACCAATTGATTGAATCAATTAGTCCGTAATCGGAATTAGAATCAGAATCAAATAGAATCGTATCTCCAGCAATTGCTTAAAAATCATTATGAAGATGTAGTAGCTCTTCTTTTTATATTCACGCAGAGTACTACAGTTGTGTAGCTCTAACACTGGCTTTGGGAGAATCTTCTGCCAAGAAGAAGTGAATCCCCCGATGCTGCTTTCGAAGAAGTCCTCCTCAAAGGCATTCAGCTGCTATTTTAATTACATGCTTTTCTGCAAACTTTCAAGTTGCCATAAGAATTACTTTTCTTCATATGTCGTACCGGTGGAGGTCTTTCACAAGACAGCCGAACTTGGAGATGTCGGGCGGGCGGGGCTGGACCTGGACCTGGGTAAAGGAGTGCCGGAAGTAGGCGCTGAAGGAGCGCGCCTAATGCTGCCTTCTGGGATGAAATCTTGGGCAGCTCACAACGGCGCTGAAGGAGCACGCCAAAATTAAAGGGTCGAAGTTTGCTTTGCCCTCACACGGCAAGCTAACAACTCCAATCCATAATTCTATAGATTGGATACGGCATTTTGTGTTATTCAATATATTCATGTATATTGTAGCTCCCTGAGCAAGCTTCAGTTATTGAAACCTCAATTTTTGTGATTAGATTGTCGTTGCATTTCATAAAGAATTTCAGGGACTAAATTTGCCAATAACGGTAGAAATTGATCCCTAACCGAAATCACCGACTCCGCATGGTTTGTGCATTCATTCCATCGCATTCGTTATCAGAGGCATGTTGATTTTGATCAGTGCTACTCGCGAGTTTCCTGTACATCTTCATCCATCCGAGGCGCTGGTTTTTGGCCTCTGTCCTCCCCTGTTCACGGGTCGTTGAACGGAAAGAAGCCAACGTCACCGTGTAGAGACTGCTCTCCTGACCAGCCCCGGAACCATCATCGCATCATCGTCTCGCGCTCATATCACTTCATGGACTTCGACGACAACCACTAAGCTATAAGCCGAGCACGTATTTTATTCTCCTTTCGATTTTGCTCGGTTCCGACACTTTCCCGTCCATTTTTACTTTACAGAGTCGTTGCGCCGCCACATCTACCAGGTTGTTTCTCTCCAAATATGTAATATATGGGCTTAAGAAAAAAAAGAAAAAAAGAAAGGATTTGAAAAGTCAACAAAAGAAGCTGAAGGAGAATTGTGGAAGCTTCTGCTGTTTTAAAGAGAGGAGAGAGGGAGGCATTCGGCAGAAATGAAAACAGGGGAAACAGAGAAACAGGGGAGAAGAGAGAAAGAAGAGAAAGGAAAAAAAAGGGGAAAAAGAGAAAAAAAAAATCGGCACACTTGCGATCCCGGACGCCTCATCAAGCCAACGCCAGCAAGAAATCAGGCCTTTAATCATCTACTTCAAGCAATCATTGCAATTAGGGCTTGAAATTTGGATATCTTGGATATTTATGTAGCGAAGCCGATTTTTAAGTCGTTGAGCTGCATATTTTTATGTAAAACAGTACTTTGGGATGTTGTGAACTATAGTATCTTACGGATCGTGATTTGAGCTTGCGGTTTGTCTGGAACGAAATTTTAAAGTTGAGAGCGCATTCTGAAACTGTAGCGAACAATAGCTTTGACCCTTTTTTGTTGTTGTTTTCAATGCTGTTTTGGGGCGGCTAAGTTGGGATTGTTATAGTACATCAAGAGAGCTTTCTAAAACCTGTAAGACAACTTGAAACAGAATTTTGTAAAGGAAGTAGTGGCGCGACGAAATTGGCGCATGGGCCCCACCTAGCAGAAAACAATGGGTTTCTGCTAAATGCGAGCTTTCGTGGCGCATAAGTGTCGTTTTATTGATAAATAGGCCTAGTATAGACAAGCCATTATGAGAATATCGGCCTTTTGATATTGTTTTTTCATTAATTGTTAGGGATCCGAGTGCGTGGTTCGAGTAAGCGTCCTAGTTGATTTTTGGCTTTTCCCAAGTATGTGACACTATTTCTTCTTTATATTTTTAAATTCATGTTCTGAGAAACATGATGGATTATATATTCTATGAGTTGATAAAAAAGGCATCTCTTGTTGCATAAAACAAGATCGAGTTATTACTGTCATTTCTGTTGTTCGAAATAAGTTATATTTCAAATTTGATTTGAACAGTTGTTTGAAAATGATTTGTGAAATTTTTTATGAAAGAATCCTAAGACATTTTGAAGAATGCTTTGATATTTACATATCAAATTTTGAGTTGTGATATGACTTTCCTTCTGATATTGGATTATTGGATATTATGATTAGTGGTTGGCACTCAATATCTCTGTGAACCCTGAGGGGTGTGTGGGTATGTGTATACTAGTCTAGGATATTATTGTGAGCCGAGCCATTGACTAATAATAGGTAGAGACCTTACCAAATGGGAAATCTTGGTCATCTTGTCACGGGTGTTACGCGTGACCATAGCTAGACATTTGAGCATGAATTAGTCAATGAAGTGGGCCATTGACATGTGATTTGAGTTTGGTCGATGGAATAGACCATCGATGTGTGGTTTGATGAAATTAATCAATGAAATAGATCATTTATACATGTTTTATGATATTGACTAATGGACTAGACCATTGGTATTATTTGAGTTATATTATATATTATGTTAAAATAAGTTAGGATTGTGTTTTTAAATATGCATAGTGATTTCTCGATCCGCTTAGAATAAATGTGTATAAATGTGTTATTCATTGAGCCGTGATAACTCACTCCTCGCATCTACTTGTTTTTCAAGTTCTTCAGCAAGTCGCGAGTAGGCGGAGAACTTTTGTGGTTGGAACTTTTTGGTATGACTTCTATATAGTTGATAAGTTTATAAGTTAATATTTACATAAGGTATATGTTTTGGTTTAGTGAATTATAGAAATACTCTGATATATATATACATATGTTGATATCGGGCTGAATCTTGGTTACGTTGAGACTGTGTCCTTTGGTGAAAGGACGGCCGTGTCATGCCCTTGTTCTTGTGGATTGGGGTGTGACAAAATAAGCTCCAAAAATAGTTTCGATTCATTCTGCATTTACCTATCGGTTTCTGCTTCGTTTCTTTTTTGAGCAGTCACTGAATTGCAGCGCCGAATGCCGAGGCTATGCGGAACCGTCGCTGAGTAACCGTTGCTTACGCCCTCTCGTCACAATCAGGTCGTTTCTGTCCAACCGAGTCTTAAGAGTTAATTTTACGTTCAGTTTTTCTCCCTTGCTTTGTTCCTCTAGTTCTGGTTTTGCCTTCTTCTTTTTCCAGCCGGAGTAGTAGGCAAAACTGATTTGATGTGCTACGTCTATTGAACTGAGCTTTGTGCTGTCGCGCCACTGTCGGATCACTGGACAGAGTTGCTGATTATAACTGCAAGGCCGTTTCACCATCACCGCTGTTCAACCGAGACATCATAACCAAGATTGAGTCGTCACTGGCATGGCTCGCTCCGATCGTGTTATTCCGTTCCGTGGCTGATTCCAAATCAAGCTTTGTTATTGCCCCCGACGAAACCGGGGCTGTCTCCTTTCTTAGTATTCTCTAGAGCTGTTTCACTTTCTACATTTGATTCCTGCCTTTGCTTCGTTTTTTATCTGAATTTTTTTGTCGTGCGTTGGACCGTTGCATCGAGCGATCGACCGGTCATCGCATCATGACTTTTGGCTGTTGCTTATTTGAAATTTAAGCTCATAATTTGAGTTAGCGGAGGCGAGCAAAAAAGACAAACGAGGAGTGGGGGAACGTCAGTCGAGATAAAAAGGAAACGGCAGGGATGAAAAATAAGGAGATCCCTACATATATACACTAGAGCTCTCTAATTACAATCCTAGATCCCCTTAATCTGATGATGAAGATTCAATTTCACTATATTTACAAGATTTCTCTAGAATCAAGCATACAATTACAATATTGCGCCCAAAAATAAGTACTATGAATTTTTCTTGGGATCTTCAAGTAGAGAACAGATGATCCATATGTATATCAAATCTGGATGCTTCAACTATGCTCAGCATTCTGGTTTGGTTGATGAAGAGCTGAAATTTTTGGATCTCCCTCTGGACGCTTGGCCAATGTGATTCCGAGAAAGAGAGACAAGGCAGAGAGGATAGATGATGGCTGCGATCAAGAAGGTCAATGCAACGCGAGAGGTGCGAGCCAGATAAGAGAGACAAGTGAGGGACTAAGCAAGTTTTTTTTTTTTTTTGGTAATCTAGGGAACCCCGTCAGCCGTTCGTCACCTTACGGCGGTACATAGCCGCCAAGTAAACCCTGGAGTGATGCTAGCGGAGGACCCACCACCCCGACATCACGCTTAAGATGCCGATGCTTCCACTGGGTTTTGACCCTTGCACCTTTCCCCCAAGGTTCAAGGTCTTATCCAACTTCGCCACCAAGGCCGATGGTGGACTAAGCAAGTTTATGATGACCATATGGACTGGAGTAGAGGTAGGATGGCGTCAGGGATGTTCCCAACAGTGGAGGTGGTCATGGCATGCCTAGGCAGCAATCATATATAGTTTTCATGACTACGATAATTAAAAAATTTTCTTTTCCAAGTCTCAACGAATTGATTTTTTGTTTTCTTGCTTTTAATCTAGTTTTGTCCATGAATATCCGGACATCATCAAATGTTGCATAAGATATTTCAAATCCTATCCTATCCTTATCCTGTCCAAACTTAACCTATCCAGTAAAATTGTTCAAATTATCAAATGCAGTCTTAAAAGTTTCAAGGCTTGCTTGATCATCCTAGCCATTCCTCAGCCTATTGTGCCTTGAAAACCTCCCGTCCGGGGAAAGTCACTTGGAAGAAAATTCTAGTTGACATGATGCCTATTGTAAGAAAGAGTGGACGATCTTGTGGGCTTCAATGGTCATGTGTCCGAGCCTGCTCTTAACATTAATCCAAAAAACAAAATCAAAACAAAGAGAACTTCGGTAAGTAAGTACACAAAATTTGAGTTAGATGGACCAAGTCGAACTGAGTCAGGTCGAGCCCTCCAAGGCGGGCCTACCAGCCCACCTTTTAACAACAAAATGTGACGAGCTAAGCCTGATGGGTAAAGCCCAAAGGTCTGGCCCAACCGGGCCTAGTCAATTAGAGCAGCGTACAGCCTGACTCAGAATAAAGGCTCCATATTTTCACTGAATAATGTATCAAATCAATAACTAAGAAAGAAATTATTGGGATTATCTCACGTCAGTTATGAAAGAGGGAGATAGTCAATTATAAGTACGAGAGAAAGCCTTACCTTTTGGATTAACTTTTGGGGTGAAAGAGTCTCAAAACCACCCAACAAAAATACATTCATTTACTTATTCTCAACCATTGCTCATGGTAGACCTTTTTGGTCCTGAATCAGAGCATAATGCAGGAGAAGAACCCATGTGACAGAAATTGTCTAAATTGCATTGCATGTTTCACCACTCACGTGACAGTACTCCCAACAGCAACAAAAGAATTTGGCCCAGCTTGCTCTTTTTCCCCATGTTTCCACTTTTCACAACTATACTTTGGGTGCGTTTGATTCAACATTCCCATTCAGCCTCCAAGGCCCCTCGAGAAAATGCTGAATAATTTGACAACCATTTTGAAGTAACTTTCAAGTGAAAGCCAACATTGGAAAGGCTGAAAGCCCAGTACTAATAGGGATTAGCTTTGAGCTTTCAATATTTATGCTTAAACTTATTTTTTTCTTCTAAAATTATCATCATTCATTTTTCAAATGCCAAAAAAATGCCAAAAAAATCAAAGATATATAAATACTAAAAAAATTAAATATATTTTCATCTTTCTTAAAAAATTATTTATATATTTGATTTTTTTAGGATATATATTTGATTTTTTAGCATTGTTGTCAAAATTTATATTTAAAAAGTTACATACATTTTTTTTCTCCCGCGCCTCCCTGTTCATGCAGGACCTGGTCAAGACTCGGGGACTGCGCAGGCCAGCTGGGGGACGCGGCGAGCCGGCTCACCGACTTGGTGGCGGCCATGGACGCAGGGCCGGGAGAGAAGGCCTTGACGGAGCTCAAGATGAGCAACATCCAGACGTGGGTGAGCGCGGCCATGACGGATCAAGAAACGTGCCTGGAGGGGTTACAGGAGATGGGGTCGACGATTCTTGATGAGGTCAGGGATCGGTTCACCAGGCCGAGGGAGTTCATGAGCAAGAGCTTGGCGATTTGTGCTCAGATGAACGCCATTCTCGACAAGTTCGACATGGGTATGCATTGATCTTTCTTCGGTTGCGAAATCGAATCTGAGAGGATGCATTGATACGGAATTGCAGATTGACTGTTGCAGACTGGTGTGTTGGTCCAGGTATAGAAATTCAGAGTATGTCGATTTGGTCTGCAATTGTTATGTGAATTTGTGAAATGTGGGAGATTACCAACTATATGAGGATGATCACTTCCCAATGGCAATGATTCATTCATTTGTAAGTTCGCCTTTGTGAAGTTTATGGTGCTTGATCCGTAACTTTCATAGTATGCAAAACTTGTTTCAACTTACATTAGACTCTGCTAGATGCTCTGTAGTGTGAAAGAGCAGTATATCTCTTGTTTGGAAGCAGCTTTAGTTTTCTTGCTTTGCTGCTGGCTTATCACTTGTCCTAATCTCAAAATTTTTAGCAACAGAGCGAGTGAAATGAAATCCTTGAGAGTGCGATAGGTGAAGACGTTATGAGTTTTCCCCTAGATGCAGAACGTACTTTCTTAATGCTGCCATTCGGTATCACATGGCTGTCCGATGAGATGGACTATAATGGCACGGATCGATTTCTTCTGTTGTAGCTCCCACAGCGGTGTCCTTTATTGCTTGTGGATTATGCAAGCAACCGAATGAGGCCTGGCTAGGGTCATGGGTTGCGGTTTACTCTCCATCACTGATTCTCTGCCTTGACAAGTGATTATATCGGAAACATACCTTTCTATTGGCCAGGCATGATTGGCTCTCTCTCTAGATAAGACTTTTATCGGTGTCACATGAAGTTGTTTTTAAAGCCAAACCAAGAAGCACATTGAATTATCTACAAGATAATATGTCATGATTCAAAGTTACTGACACTAGACGGTGACTGAAATTGCTGGCTATTTTTGGTCATGAAATTCGTCCACATTATGCCCCTACCCTCAGTGAAACTATGAGAAGAACCTGCAGTACCTGTGGCACTGGTTCATGGACCTGCAGCGCTGGTTCGTCGACTTGGGCGACTGCTGGTTCGTCCATGTGGAACTCGTGCTACATATCTGACATCGTCATTTCTCCGAAAACCACGGGCCAGCACAACCTTTGTGGTATGCGTGCTTGCAACGTGCAAGCAGTAGACACACTTTGCCGTCCTTGAAATCCCTTGGTGAATAGCAAAGTCCGTGTTCCTGGCCTTTGTTTCATTGCTATTGCACGCGACGATCTGGGGTGAGGCCGAAGAAATGTTAATTGCAATGGAAACCCAGCCACCAACCTACGAAGAGGAAAGCTAGAGATACCACATCTTAGCAACATTTATAGTCAGTATGACCAGCACAGAGTGAGTGTGCCGTGAAAGCATATGGTTTGCACATCAACGTCAGCCCTTGTGACCTTGCTCATGAGATAGCTCTTACCAACATGTGGCCACAAACTCGGGTCGTCAGCCTGGCCATGTGCTGCCTAATCTGTTCCAAGTAAGCCCAAACTGCCACCAAGCTTCTTAATCAGGGTACACGTTCGTCCAAGAGCACCAACCTCCAAGGACTACAGCGATAGATTGAGTCACCATGCTTCAATAGCTTAACATAGTCTTTAGCAACCTTTCCAATTTGATTAGTTGCCGTATTGACTCCCCCCAAAACAAGCTTGTAATGATCCCTGTTGTATAGAACGTGAAGAAGATCACTGTATAAAAGGTTGGATGTCATCCTGTTGAGCGAACTCATCAATGATCGTCGAGAGGCTTGTTGTGAAAATTCTGTTGAGTGTACACAGATTGCCTAACAAATAAGGATAGACGGCGAAATGTCGAAGTTAGTCTACATTAAATCAATCACCCATGCTTGCATTTGTGCATAGTGCAAAGAGCAATTAAATTCTCCGATTAGCTCTGCTTCAGATGACAAGCTGACTAGACATTCATGACATGCGCAGAAAACCGAAGCCAACGACACTTTTAATACAACTTCCAGCAGCCCTCGAATCCCTTAGGATCTAATTTTCATAATTCAGCATTTTACATTGTTTTATTTTTATTTATTGTGGGTGTCTTATGTATATTAAAGGTATCGTGTTTTCGCTTCTATATTAGGATTTTACTTCCGTAGAAATGATTTTGGTCATAAAGGGAATTTTCCGTGAAACCTTATTCTTATCTACGTAGTCAAGCAGATTTATAGATTAATTGTTGAGTAGAATTCAAAATCTATAGTCATGCTGCTATCTATAGTCATGCTGCTATAGAGACTAGGATTGGAACTAGAGTCATGCAACTGTAACAGTGGCTTTTGCAGAGCCGTCTGCAAGTGGAAGTGAATCCTCCAATGCTGATTTCGAAGAAGTCCGATGAAAGGCCTTCAGCCGCTATTTTAATCATTTGAGCATGCTTCCTGCAAACTCTCAAAGTTGCCATATGAATTACTTTCTTGTTATGCCATACTGGCGGAGGTCCTTTATGAGGCAGAGCCCGGAGATGTCCGGTGGGCAGGGCTAGGGCAAAGGAATGCAGGAAGTAGGCGCCAAAGGAGCAGCATAAGGCCGCCTTCTGGGAGGAGATCTTGGGCAGCTCGGCCGCGGCAGCTACAGCGAATTTAGTCATAGTAGAATATTGAAGGGTTGAAATTTGCTTTGCCTTCACAAGCATCGTGAGCTCACGACTACAATCCATAATCCAATAGATCAGATATGGTATTTTGTGTTGAAGAGATGGTTTTTAGAGATTTATGTGTATTGACGTGGAGTCTCAGTTCGTATTAGGTTTCTTAATTCTCTATTTGTGACTCTATGAGCAAGCTTCACGTTCGTTGATGATTAAATGTTTGTGATCAGATTTTAGTTGCATTTCATAAAAAAGTTTAGCGACCAAATTTGCCAATAATGGTTTTTTGTCCTCTGTCCTCCCCCGTTCACGGGATATTTTGTTGAATGAAAAGAACCCATCGTCACCGAGTGTAGACTGCTCTCCGGACCAGTCCCAGAAGCACCATCGCACCGTGGTCTCGCGCTCACCTCACTTCTTAGACTTTGACGACAACCATGTAAGCTAAGTCGAGCACGTATTTTCTTCTCCTTTCGATTTTGCTCGGTTCCGATACCTTCCCGTACTTTACAGAGTCGTTGTCGCTGATCCTCGCCAAATTCTCTTTGCGAGCAAATATGTCATGCCCCAACTCAACAAAAACAAGAGCATAACACAGCCATCCTTTCTCTAAAGGATGCGGCATCAACATAACCAAAATTGAATCTGACATTGACATACATACATCCTCATATATATATTTTATAAAAAGGCATTTGGTTATAATATCCGAACTTTTTATAAACCACCAAAAAAATAGATACATCTTTTAGGAGTGTCAACAGTTTGATTCGGTTCGGTTTGGTTTTTTTGAAAAATCGAACTGAACCAAACCGAATACGAACAGAACCGAAATTTCGGTTCGGTTCGGTTTAGTTCGGTTTGATTTTTCGGTTTTTGATTTTTAGCTTTTGATTTTTGGTTTTTTTTTTTTTGAAAATTCACAAAAATCCCCCAGCCCGGTCGCCGAAATCCACAACGGGGGCATTCCACGATCTCTTGCACTATGTTTTCGACAACATCGCGTGCTACATTGGGCTCTTCCCAAGCCCTAATCTCGTTGTTTTCCTCTTCCTCTTCGTCTTTCTGCACAATGTACTCCTGCTCTGCTGGTAATCGCTTCCTACTCCCACGTCCTCTTCTTCTTTGGACTCAAGGACCGAACCCCGAACGCCGGCCCGAGTTCTTGGCCTGGACGCCCTCCAAGTTGCTGCCCCGGGTCGAGTCCCGCTTCAACGGGTTCCGGTCGTCGTCGAGGCTGAAGAGCGTGCAAAGCGTGCTTCGGACCCTAACGTCGCAGGACTTGCTCTGCGGCTCGAAAATACCGGAGAAGAAACCCTCGTTCTTGGATGCCGAGAACGACTTGGTGCGCTGGAGCTCCAGCAAGAAGCCCGAGGTGGACGCTTCACATCATCAAAAACCCCCAAAAAGATCAACGACCAAGAGAAAAAAAAACCCTCACCAGACCCTTCTCGATCGCCACCAGAATCTCCTTGAATCCGCTGCCCGCGCTGTCCTCCCCGTCCCCATCCCCGTCGCTGCCGCCCGCTGCCCACCGCCACGTCGTCGTAGATGGAGGAGACGGCATTCAGCAGGTCGGGGGGCAGGAGGAGGTTGCGGGAGATGAGGCTGAGGGCACACATCAGCGACTTCATCTTCCCCACGCGAGCTGGGCCACCATGGAGGGAGGCGTGCTAAATCAAGCCAAAGGAGACGGGAGACGAGAGAGAAGAAAATCGAATTTTTAATGGTTTGATTTTATCGGTTCATAGTTTGTGACATCCAGATTTTCGGGTTCTAATTTCGACTGGATAAATAGGGCCGTTTTCGTTCAATTGAAGCTAGGGATTGTGAAATTGGGATGCAAGTAGGCTACATTGGTAAGGAAAAATACCAATTGGAACGATGAAATATTGAATGAAATTATGGGGGTCAAATTGATTTGATTCAAGTGGGATTAAGGTTCAATTTGGGAAGAAAACCTAGCAAAATTCGTATGCCCATAAACCCAACTCTTTGAACTACCTAAATGCTTCTAGAAGGGGGCATATTTGTCAAAAATTGAAGAGTGGGAGACAGCTGGTGGTGGCCCACGTGTGGCTGACCTAAGAGAGAGAGAGAGTGAGAGAAAAGAAAGAAAAATTGGTTTTTCTTCCTTCCCTCTCTCTTCCGTCGAGCATCTCCATCTTCTTCCTCTTTTCTTTGGCTTTCTTCTTCAGCAGCAACGGAAGACAAGCGGGCGGCGCGATTCCTCTCGGCATTGTCACAGCAAGCAACCGGAGCCAGGGTCGCCGCCGTCCGCCGTCCTGCTGCCTCGCGCAGCTCCGCCTCACCCTCTTCCCTCTCACCTTGCGAACTAGAGAAGATGAAGACGGAAGTAGCTCGCCTGGGTTCGAAGCAGCAGCTCTCCCGTCGCCGTCGCATGCCACACGCCGTTCCCGGCCCGCATCGCCTCGCCGTTCGCCGTCCCATGCTCCGCCTACCTCGGCCACCCCCTCGCTCAGCCCTCTGTTCCAGCGACGTTTCAGATCTGGTGGAGCTCCGCCGGAGCCGTCCACCCCACCTCCAACCACCATGAAGCCTCGCCTAAGTCTTGTTCAGCCTCTCCATTCATCTAGGTCTGTTGTTGCTTCAATCCGAGCCCGGATCCGCCCCCAACCAGCAGCGATCAGAGGGTTGCAGAAAATGGGTATCGCAGAGGGTTTTGGCCCGTTTTTGCCGCCTTCCCGAGCTCGGATGCTCGGCCCGCTTTGAGGAAAGTCGATCCTCGCGTCGAGCCCGTCGTTTTGAGTGAGTTTTACTCACTAACGCCTTCTTAGTGCGCTAATTATACTTAAAGGTTGATTAGTGTTAATTAAGTGTAATCATGTGGTTAGATTACAATTGATTAGTGATTATTAGTTAATTGCTTTGCATATTAGTTGTGTGATTAGTGTAATTAGATAGAGAATTGCCTATAGTATTTATTGGGCGCTTCTTGGGATTTTTCCGTCCCTTATCGGGTGTTAATTAAGCAATTCGAGCCTAAGTGGAAATTTTTAGGAATTAAATATTTATTTTCGAAATTAATTATTTAATTATTTATTTTCCGAAAATTCAACTAGGATGGCTAGTGACAGAGATTTTATGCTGATAATCGTGGCGCAGACCATTTCTTTAATTGAGCTTCATATTGTGCTAAATTGGAATTATTGTGTTTATTTATTTATTTTTCGGAATTAAATTAATTAATTATTTATTTTCCGAAAATTCAACTGGATGGCCAGTGACCGGAATATTATGCTGATGACCGTGGTGAAGTCCGTTTATTTAATTGGGCTTTATTTTGTGCTAAATTGAATTTTTAATATTTACTAATTAATTATTTTTCGAAATTAAGATTGAGATGGCGACGACCGAAATCTCGTGCTGATCGTCATGGCGCAGTTCGTTTATTTATTTGAGCTCTACGTTGCATGGAATTAAATAAATTGTGATGTTTTAGGGATTTACCTAATTTGATTTGGAATTTATTGAGATTAAATGATTGATTGGTAGATGGCCGGTCGTTAGAATTTGTGATCGCAAAACGGTCGGTTTGTGTTAATTGTATGTTTAAATTGAGAAATTGAGTGATTGATGATTATGGTTAATAATTCCAAAAGTGTGGAATTGTGTGAAATTGATGAAGTTGTGGTATTTAACTTGAAAATACCCGGTGTTGGCTTTTAGCACCGTAATTGGTTTGTATGACCAGTTTGAATCGATTGGATTGATTGATTGATTGAATTGAGGTATGAGTTGGGTTATTATTGAATTATCAACTTTGGCGAGCAATTGGTTTATATATTTATCAGCTTGTGAGAGCAACGATCCATATATCAGCTTGTGCGAGCTACCATTTATATCAGCTTGTGAGAGCATTGCATCCAATTCAGCTTGTGCGAGCCATAATTGTATTGATGGATGAATAGATGGTATGGTTTAATAGATGATATGAATTGATAGATGTGTGGATCGTATAATATCAATTGATTGACTGAATGGAAATGACCGTGAGTGGTCTTGTTGGCGTGTAATCGACTAAGTCGATTAGATCGATGTTTCGATCTGTGATGTTATTGCTTGGGTGCCTATTTGATTTATGCTAATATGCAGGTGGAATCTGAGGCCAAGGTAAGTCCTCTGACTCACATTGTGCATAGGCAGCCTTAAAGTGTATTAGTTTTCTAATCAGGTCTTAAGGGGTAGAACTTGCTAAGACGTTGTCTCAGTGGTTATTGAATAACCATTTCAGGACCTGGATGAGGAGCCTAAGGAGCATGAATCTGATGAGGAGATCCCTGTTGAGGAACCCGAAGAGGAGTACGTGGAGGAGGACCCTGAGGATAACCCCGAGTACGACCTGGATGAGGACTGAGATCCCGTCCTGTCTTGTCAGACCTTGTGTGCATGTGAATAGACGTTAGACCAGAGTTGCGTATATATAGTATTGTAGAATACTATGAGATGCATGGAAAAAGATGTAGTTATGAATTTTCAGTAAAGGAAATATATGGCCTGCTTTTCTATCCCATTGCTTTATTGTTGAGATAGCTAGTATAAGCACCTAGAGGGGGGGTGAATAGGTGTAAAAACAATTTCTCAAGATACGGAAGCGATACTAGGCAGACGATAGAAAGGAAGTTCTCTTTTGATTAACAAAATGAAATACGATCAAAGTAAAGTAAAGAGTAGATAAGAGAAAATTGAGCACAAGGTTTATAGTGATTCGGCTTATTCCAAGCCTACGTTCACTCTTCCGCACTGACAGCCTATTGGCTGGATTTCACTATGAACAAAAGAGATGTTACAGCACAGCTCTTCCTTGATTCCACAGTGTAGATATTCTACCACACTCCCTCAAGGATTCTCACGAATATAGACTCTCTTTTGTGTACAAGATTTCACTCAACAAATGAATTGACTAAGAACAAGGAGCTTCAGACTTTGGAATTCTTCTATTGTGCACACACTCAAACGACTAGAACGTCCTCCTTATATACTCATTTATGACATCATACCCGTTGGCACTTACCAAAGGAATTCCTCCAATCTACCCATTGGACGGAATCAATTAGAAAGATCATTCGAGCTATTAAAGGAACATATCGATAGCCCATCAATCATGTTCGCCCATACAATCAGGATCTCGGTTTCCATAAGTGGAACCTTCCAAGTATACTTTGTCAATCATCGAATCCTTAATCTTCGAATCAATCATGATAAAATAAAGGATTCTATTATGTCATATCCAGCCAAGATATCTTCTCCAGTTGATAAAGTCACATCCTTAATGAAACATCCAGTTCTAAATAGCCTTTCTTCAACAGATTAGAAACTGTCAATGAGGATAGACTTTGAGTCTTGAGTTTGGCTATCCGGAGATCTTCAGACTTTAAATAGCAGAGTCTGCAAACCTTCAGACTAGACTAATGGAAACGTTTTGTCTGCTTTAAAATACTTCACGAAGATTTCTCCAACAATCTCCCCCTTTTTGATTGTGACAAAATTTTCCTGCAGATTTGGATAACTTTGACCTGCAAAATATTACTCAAACAAATATGGATATCTTATAAAGATAAATAGCTTAATGAATGATAACGCTATAATTTGCAACCACAGAAATTAGGGTAGTCTTGCATGTAATAAAGCCATCCATAAGATATCAATAATAGTTAATATAACCAGTCAAGTCCAAATCCAAATGTAGTCCACATCCAGACACAAAAGTAAAGTCAAACATCAAAACAATCAAAAAGTTCAAAAGTAGTAAAGATTCAAAGTTTTCAAATCTCGCATCTCTCCCCATTTTTGTCAGCATAAAAAAGGTTGAGATGAAAATGGAGTAGAGTCAAGAATGCTTGGGAACACGAACAAGCTGGAAATCTCCCATTGACTGAACGATGCCTTCCAACCTTTTCAAGTCTTCCTTTAGTTGTGCAACATCCTCACCCTTAGCATTAGCCTGAATTTGAAGAGAAAGGGCTTGGATCTGATCATTCAAGGAACCCGAAGAAGCTTGACCTGCATTCTGCAAATTCTGAACTTCGCATCCCAATGCATATATCTGACCTCGCATTTCCATGAGAACATCCATAATTCTGCGAAAGTCTGCTGAATTATCGGTCTGCATACTAGCGTCGGCACGATCTGATGGAGTAAAAGCAGACGATGGCAGATCAGCATAATCACGCAGATTTGGCGATGAAACATCATGTCATTCCTCAGGAAATTGAGAGGCATAAATGTCCTCTGGATCTACTGGAGAGCGACTGACTCCCTCACTGGTAGTAGAATATGAGGACATTCCTCTTTTCTCTTGGTCTCCCCCTGTTTCCATGCCTTCAAGTGGAGAAGAGTGTTCCTCATGTTCTCCTTCCTCTTGATCTCTTTTCTCTTCTTCTTCTTTTTCAACTCTCTCTTTATCAGCATCTCTTTCTTCTTCTTCTTCTCTCTCCTCCGTTTCTTTTTCCTCTGCTTCTTTCTCTTCTCTTTCTCTAGTCCTCTGTTTTGAGTCTTTCTCTAGAACAGAATGACTCAGATTCTTCAATGCCATTGCAGAAATGGTGATGTTTTCCTCATCATCTTCATCCTCAACGATGAGAGCTCTTCTTCTCTTGGATGGAGCATCCATGGGCTCCTTCCCTTTTCTTTTTGTTGTAGAAGAGATTCGATGAGTTTTGACTAGAGTCTTCTCCTTGAATTTCTCCAACGCCTTGCTTAGTTCCTTCAGACACATTTTAGTCACCATTTTCAGTCCTACCACCATATGATCACACGATCGAGCATAGAGAATTTGTGGAGGCTGAATATTCAGATGTTTGAATAACTTCGTCACAAGACTTGGATAAGGAAGTTGACCCATGTCCTTCACCACTGCTCTATACATGTGGAACATAACAGTGTGAGGAAGAGAAATCTTTACATCAGCTTTGCCTCTAAACTTGAGACATCAGTCTTGAAAGTTGATTTCGGTCTGAGGCAATTGATCACAATCTTGTGAAGCAGAATGTTAAATGCACTCATCCTCAAGTAGGAAATCTTTTCCTCTATTTTTCTATCCTTAACAAGTTCCAATGTAGCACGAGCAATAGAAACATTGATAGGTTGATATCTTCCTCTCTCAACCCCAATCACATCCGCCAACATATCCATATCCACCACAAAGTCCTGATCTCGGACACTAAAAGAGAACCTATTCGCATCCAGGAAACTAAGATTCGAATAGAAATAAGCAGTCAATTCAACATGGGCTTCTGTGGTGTCAGAACAAAACTGCTCAAGTTGAAGAAAACTAAACTTTTCCCTCAAATTGACATTTACAATATCAAGAAAATCAAAATTCACACTCTTAGGGTTTAGCACCCCACGCTTTAACAATTTTGAGTACAGAACCTTTTGTTCTTTCGATCTAAACAACGCTGTCCTTTTTCCTCGAATTTTCGCTGCAACACCCATTCTCGGTTGAAATTGGCTGTACAGTTTGTCATCATCATTCCCATCTATTGGATTAAATCCCCCAACACGCGGATCAATTGGGATATTTGCAAAGGTTTCTTCTGCCAACCCTTTAGGAGCAATTTCCAAATACTCCATTTTTCGCAAAAAGATATACTCATTCCCATATCCTTTGTCCTTAAGAAACTCATCGATGAAGTTCAATGGAGTTCCGCCTCTTTTCAATGCACGATAAAGCTTGTAAATAAAAGAGGGTTTTTGAACTCTTATAGGTTCTGCGTCTTCAACGATTTCTTCCTCTTGTTGATGACCAGTACCCTGTGGTCTAGATGGTGGAGAATGACGCTGTTGAGAATGTTGTGGGCTCTGCTGCTGACTGGGATACTCTTCTTCCTCGGTGAGATCGAAGTGCGTAGGCCCCTCACTCATTCGCCGTGGTCCCCTGCTTGCGATCCTCGAAGACTTTCTTGAAGACGACATCTTTCTTAGTCTTTGAAAGATTCCTTGCTTGACTTTCCCAAGAAAGATGACAACTTTTTCGAAGATTAAACAAGAGAAGAAAACAGGAATGGAAGATCGGTGCTTTTTAGGGTTTTGGAGTTAAGCGAAGAGAAACCGACTGTATATAGATCAGTTGAAAGGGGGGAATACTAAACGTCATAATGGAAAGTGAAAAGATGCATTTTCAAATAATAACTGCCTTTTTCGGAAAAATGGTCATTTCAAAATAACTCCTTTTTAAAAAAGGAAATGTTGCAATAATCACGTTAATTAAATATAGCAAATGAGATAGCAATAATCAAACACGGTTGATGATCGTACCTTTTCAAGATGAGATTCGAGAGAGAGAGAATAACTTACAGTCAAAGTCTTGCAGTCAAAGTCTTATTTGTCTGAGTCTGAGAGTCTGTAGACTTTAACTTCTTCAAACCTCAAAATGTTGAGTCTGGAACGGATAATTTCAAATTGATTTTTCTCCAAAGGCTTTGTAAATATATCCGCCAGTTGGTTCTTTGAGTCAACAAACTGAATCGTAATTTCTCTATTTTGAACATGATCTCTAATGAAGTGATGTCGAATCTCTATATGCTTTGCTCTTGAGTGAAGAATTGGATTTTTGGTGAGATTGATTGCGCTGGTGTTGTCACATTTAATCTCCGTGCATGAGTCTTCAATTCCAAAATCTCTTAGCTGTTGTTTTATCCACAGGATTTGTGAACAACAACTTCCAAGAGCTACATACTCTGCTTCTGCTGTAGAAAGAGCTATTGTACTTTGCTTCCTTGAAAACCAAGACACTATCCTGCCTCCAAGTAGTTGACAGGTACTCGAGGTGCTCTTTCTATCAACTCTGCATCCGGCTAGGTCTACGTCTAGTATCCAAGAAGAGTAAAGTCTCCCCTTTTAGGATACTAGAGACCAAAGCTTGAAGTTGATGCAATATATTTGATAATACGCTTTGCAGCATTTAAATGAGATTCTTTAGGATCTGCTTGAAATCTGGCACAAATGCAAACACTAAACAAAATGTCAGGTCTAGAAGTAGTAAGATAAAGAAGTGAGCCAATGATACTTCTGTATAACTTCTGATCGATCTTCTTTCCTCCTTCATCTTTGTCTATCTTTAAGGAACTTGAAATTGGTATATCAACCTTTTTGCAATTGTCCAGTCTAAACTTTTTGACAAGATCTTTAGCATACTTTTCTTGATGAATAAAAGTTCCTTCCTTCAGTTGTTTTACTTGAAGCCCGAGAAAGAAGGTTAACTCACCCATCATGCTCATTTCGAATTCATCCTGCATAGTCTTAGAGAATTTCTTGCACAGACTTTCATTAGGAGATCCAAAAATAATATCATCGACATATATTTGAATAAGCAGAAAACTTTTGCTTTCTCTTTTAATAAACAGAGTAGTGTCTACTTTACCTTTTATAAAGCCTTTTTGAATTAAAAACTTACTCAGCCTGTCGTACCAATCTCGAGATGCTTGTTTTAAGCCATACAATGTCTTTTTTAGTCTAAATACTGAGTCTGGCTTCCTTGGGTCTTCAAACCCAGGTGGTTGTTCCACATAGACTTCCTCACAGATAAATCCATTCAGGAAAGCACTTTTGACGTCTATTTGGAATAACCCGAAATTCTTATAACAAGCAAAAGCGAGTAATAATCGAATTGCTTCTAACCTTGCTACTAGTGCGTAAGTCTCATCATAGTCCATCCCTTCTTTTTGCGTATATCCCTTGGCCATGAGTCTTGCTTTGTTTCTTATGACTTTTCCTTTCTCGTCCATCTTGTTCCTGAAAACCCATTTAGCTCCAACAATAGATTTACCTTTTGGTTTAGGAGTTAACTCCCAAACATCATTAATTCTGAATTGTCTGAGTTCTTCTTGCATAGCTTCAATCCAGCTTTCATCAGATAAAGCTTCATCTATGCTTTTGGGTTCTATTTCATAAATAAGAGCCACAACACTAGACTCTTCGCGCCTTTTGGATCTTGTGCAAATTCCTTCATTGATGTCGCCAATAATAAGATCTTTGGGATGACTGGACTTATGCTTCCAGTTACTGATTGATTTGTCAGGTTAATGATCACTTCCTTCATTTGAATCTTCAATAATCATTTGTTGCTGGTCTTTCAGAGTTTGAGCTGCTTCTTAAGATTTAGACTTTGTAGAGTCTAGAGCAGGTTCAGATTCTTTAAGATGAGTATGAATTGATTCATTTTGCATAGAATCTTGGAACTTAACATTCATTGATTCTTCCACAGATTGAGTCTTTTTGTTGTAAACTTTGTACACTTTGCTTGAGGTTGAATATCCAAGGAAGATGCTTTCATCTGACTTTTCTTCAAATATACCAACTCGATCATTTGCATTTTTTAATATAAAGCATTTGCATCCAAACACATAAAAATATGAAACAATAGGCTTCTTTCCTTTATATAACTCATAAGAGGTTTTTTCCAGAATATGTCTTAGAAAAACTCTATTAATAATATAACATGCTGTAGAAATTGCTTCAGCCCAAAAATGTGAAGAGATATTGCTTTCTATTAAAAGAGTTCTAGCCATTTCTTGAAGCGACCTATTCTTTCTTTCCACAACTCCGTTTTGCTCTGGAGTATATGGAGAGGAGAACAAGTGCTGAAAACCATATTCATCACAAAATTTTGTAAAACTTTGTAAAATCTTGATTTTTAAATTCACATCCATGGTCTGTTCTTATATTTGAAATAACATAACCTTTTTCATTTTGAACCTTTTTAGCAAATTTTTCAAAGTAAGAGAAAGTTTCAGACTTACTTGCTAAAAAATATACCCAAGTAAATCGTGAGTAGTCATCCACAATTACTAGGCAGTATTTCTTACCTCCAATGCTTTATGTTCTAGTTGGTCCAAAAAGATCTATATGTAGAAGCTGCAGTACACGGTTAGTAGAAACTTAATTTATTGATTTAAAGGAATTTCTTACCTGTTTTCCCAATATGCATGGTGTACATAGATCCGACTTTTGGTATGATAAATTGGGTAGACCACGAACAAGTTTCTTTGCTGAAATTTTGGCTATCTGCTTCATATTGATATGCCCAAGCTTTCTGTGCCATAAGCTTGCTTCGTCTTGGATTGAGATTAGACATTGTGATTCATCTGGTTTCACATCCAAGAGGTAGATATTTCCATGTCTTCGGCCCATGAATGACTGAGTAGAATCTTTACTAATTCCAGAACATATTCTCTCTTGAAAGTTGATTTTGAAACCAGTATCACATAGCTGACTAATACTGAGCAAATTGTAATTAAGTCCTTCCACTAAGGAAACATTGCTGATTGTGAGGTTTCCAATCTTTACAGTTCCAAAACCCACAATTCTTCCTTTGCTGTTTCCTCCAAATGAGACTTTTCTACCATTTACTCGAACAAGCTTTATGAAGCAATTTGAGTCTCCTGTCATGTGTCTTGAGCATCCACTATCCAGATACCATTTTACCTTTTTCTTGATAGTGACCTGCATTTAAAAAAGAAACTCAAACCTTCTTTGGTACCCATATTTTCTTGGGTCCATTGGTGTTAGTATGATATGCGGTTTTTGCCCATACCTTTTTAACAAGTTTTCAAACCATAGGACATTCTTTTTCAAAATGATCTACACTATTGCACTTTGAACATCTGAGAGCATTGCGACCTACTGGTTTTACAAAGATCATTTTAAAATGATTTTTGTAAGCATCTCTTGTGGGTCTTTGTTTGATTCTTTCCTTCACTTATGAAAATTGATTAAATGAATGGTTTCACCAGTCATTCCCAAACCAGATTTATTGAAATAAGGTCTTTGAACAGAAATTATTTTTTCCAGTTTCTCATATCCTATAGAAAATCTTTTGGAAATATTTGAGATATCATTTTTCAGGAATGCATTTTCTTTTAAAAGATTATCTTCACTTTCTTTAAGAGAAGAAACATTCTTGTCTAAACATTTCACTTTTTCTTTCAAAACATTTTCTTGTTGTTTTATAGCAGAATTTTCCTTCTTGAGTTCGGAAATTCTTTTAAGAGAAGTCTTAAGACTAAAACACAATTCATCAATGTATTTTGAAACTTTAATAGGGATTTTGAAGTTACTCACCTCAAATTCGCTTTCTGAATCTAAATCTGTCTCGGAGTTTGAATCTGAATCCGATTGTGCCATTAGACATACATTGGCATAATCATCATCACTTTCTTCACACTCTGTATCACTCTAGGTTTTTGCTTTAAGAGCCTTTCGATACTTTTCAGCTTTTCCTTTCTTCTTCCTCAGAAGAGGACAGTTGGGTCTGATGTGTCCTTTTTCTTACATTCAAAGCAGACTACATCTTTGTTTGATTCATCATCCTCAATAGACTTAGTCTGTTGCTTTTGAAAACTTTGTTTCTTTGGATTGAATCTTCTTCCTTTTCTGTTCAGCTTTCTGAATCTTCTTATCATGAGAGCAAGCTCCTCATCATCCATATCGTCTTCAGAATCTGTAACATCAAAATCATTATTGGATTTTAATGCAATGGATTTCTTACCTTTAGGGTCTTCGTCTTCATTGATTCGTTCGACTTCATAAGACTGAAGAGTCCCAACCAACTCATCAACAGATAGTGGCATGATTCTTTGTGTCTCTCTGATTGAGGTCTTTATGTGATTCCAGTCCTTGGAGAGTCCACACAATAGCTTGTTTACCTTCATGGGATCAGAAATTGGTTGACGTTGATTTTCAAGACCATTCACGATTTCTATAAAACAACTAAACATATCAGTTATAGATTCTCCTGATTTCATTTTGAAGGCTTCATATTGACCGAGGAGAATGTTGATTCTAGTCTCTTTCACTCGATCGGTTCCTTCATAAGTAATATGTAATCTATCCCAGACTTCTTTAGTTGTAACACAAGAAGATATTTTGTTATATTCAGTAGGTGATAAAGCACAATATAAAGAATAAATTGCTTTTGCATCAAGAGCTTGTCTCTTGATTATCTCTTCCTAAGTCATTTCATTAGACTCAACGGTATCTTTTCCTCTCTCTGAGACAGGTGCAGCTTTGGGAATGATTCCTTTTTCTACAACGTCCCATTCCAGAGGATCCTTTGATCTTAGAAACGCCTTCATCTTGTTTTTCCATATGATGTAATCATTTCCATCAAAGTAAGGCAGTCTGGTATTGCTTTGCCCTTCTATCAGCCCTGGAGCCAACATACTAGCCATGGATCTTTAACTCTAAAGTAAAACACTTCAAACAAAGTGAGTACACGAGCTCTAATACCAATTGAAATAGCTAGTATAAGCACCTAGAGGGGGGGTGAATAGGTGTAAAAACAATTTCTCGAGATACGGAAACGATACTAGGCAGATGATAGAAAGGAAGTTCTCTTTTGATTAACAAAATGAAATACGATTAAAGTAAAGTAAAGAGTAGAGAAGAGAAAATTGAGCATAAGGTTTATAGTGGTTCGGCTTATTCCAAGCCTACGTCCACTCTTCCGCACTGACAACTTATCGGCTGGATTTCACTATGAACAAAAGAGATGTTACAGCACAGCTCTTCCTTGATTCCACAGTGTAGATATTCTACCACACTCCCTCAAGGATTCTCACGAATATAGACTCTCTTTTGTGTACAAGATTTCAACAAATCAACAAATGAATTGACTAAGAACAAGGAGTTTTACCAAAGACTTTGGAATTCTTCTTTGAGCTATCGTGCACATACTCAAACAACTTTGTCAATCATCGAACGTCTTCCTTATATACTCTTTTATGCCATCATACCCATTAGGCACTTACCAAAGGAATTCCTCCAATCTACCCGTTGGACGGAATCAATTAGGAAGATCATTCGAATGCTATTAAAGGAACATGTCGATAGCCCATCAATCATGTTTGCCCATATAATCAAAAGATCTCGGTTTCCATAAGTAGAACCTTCCAAAGTATACTTTGTCCAATCATTGGATCCTTAATCTTTGAATCAATCATGATCAAATAAATGATTCCTTTATGTCATATCCAGCCAAGATATCTTCTCCTTTCAAACATTGATAAAGTCACATCCTTAATGAAACATCCACCTTACAGGATAGCCTTTCTTCAACGGATTAGAAATTGTCAATGAGGATAGACTTTGAGTCTTGAGTTTCCGACTGAAATTTGACTCAAAAGTTATCATTTGAAACTCTATCTAGAACGCACGCCAAACTTGAAAGTTCCGTTTCGGGCAAACTGTAAGCTCAAATTGAGATCCACAAAATGTTATAATTTTATAACATCCCATATTATCATGTCTATATAAATATGCCACTCGAAAACTCCACATTCAAATGCAACAACTCATAATCAGCCTCATTCTGAATTTCCAGCCCTAATTTTTTACGATTCCTTTGAATAAATGATTAGAGACTTTGATCACTTACTGGCAATGCAAAATGGTATTAAAACTCAATCCACGCTTATTTTTATATAGCGTTCTTGGGGCAATCCTGTCCCAAGGCATAATAACAAGGCCTTGTGTATTCTTTGCCTCACTCATATCGGGTTTTACTTATTGAACTTTAATTATTTCATGTGCCTATAATCTCACAATGCCACAATCCTATTCTTGGACGGTTGCTCCTCCAAAAATGTATACCAATTGTTCCGTGACCTTGATTACCTTGTTTCCCAGTGACTTCAAATTGGTAACCATATCTCGAGGCTTCTCATGTATTTAGTTTTCTTCTAACACCTTGACAAAATCTTATCAATACTCTTGTCAATCGTTGTTACTCACCTGTTGCCATATATTGTCAACTGGTTGAGGGTGAATATAGACATGTACTAATATTGATATCAATATTAATAATTGTCAACAACGTGTCACGTGCTTGGTGATATCCATGCATTAGCCATGTGCTCGCTGACAACTTGGTCATTTTTTTGGTGTAAATAGATTTGATATATTAGAAATGGCAATTTGTGTTATAGAGATATGATTTTCAGAGATTCGTGTATATTGACGCCAAGTCAGAATTCGTATTAGGTTTCTTAATTCACACGGCGCGAATGCTTCAACGGGCGACTTCATTTTCCTGCTTTTTGTTTGCTTTTTTACTCTCTATCTTGCTGAAGATGGTGTGCTGAATTTCCACTGCGGTGTTCTTTTTGACGCCTTTTGACGCCACTTTCGATCCCCTTTTTGTTACTTGCGTGTTTTCACATTGCTAATTTCCTTCATTAACGCACGCATGAGCGTCGTGTCGAGGGTGGCCTTAAGTCGACCATTTCGGTCAACCGGAAGGAAGGAGCGGCAAGGACTTGAACTTGGAGAGCGTACCGCATCCAAAATCTTTTATAGGAATTCCCTGCTTAAATTCGCATTGGAAAATTCAGGCTCGAAAAGGTCGCGTAAGAGATTGATTTATAAGAATTGGTAATTTTTTCAAAAGAATCTACGATATCAAACGCGAAAAAATGCAATAGAGATTGAGAACCATATTTTTACCTTTTTTTCATCAAATAACCATATTTTAACTTTTTTTTTTTGTCGAAAACAAAGTTTTATTTATATCAAAACTGGTGCAGAACCAGCGGCTCCCAAAAGAGGGGCGTCATGACGTGGTAAGGCCCAAAACCCCAAAGGGCCGGAGGAGGAGATAAAAGCCAATTGGGCGGTAACGTTTTTTTTATATCCTCGCGCGCGGCCCAATCCGCTACTCCATTAGCAGTTCTTTGACAGAAATGAAGGCCCACAAGCGGTAGATTCTGTAGCAACTCTTCGCCACCAGAGACCACGTGCGTCCCAGTTGAAGTTTTCTGCTTCCTTTAGAGATCGTACCAGGCTTTGGCAGTCGGACTCAACAGAAACAGCACCTATCTGCATCTTCTTGATGTACTTCAATGCTTCTACCAGAGCTAGGGTTTCCAGTTGAGCGACTGAAGTCCACTCGAACTCTCCTGGTAAAACCGTCGACGAGGCAACCGGAGGAGTCGCGGACGATGCCGGATATAGCTCCTTCTGTTGACCCGTCACCGACCGACCCGTCGACGTTGATCTTCATTGTCCCTGTCTCCGGAGCTACCCAGTTCTGAGGTATGTCATTTTCCTCTGATTTTCTTGCTTGAGGGTGTTGACAGACCCATTTCTCATAGCTTCTTTGCTGAAACCGGCTTCCTTCCTCGAAAAATAAGGTTATTTCGCCCCTTCCAAATTTGCCAGAGGATGTTTGAAATCGCTTCCAAGGATAGTAAGTGAGTGTTTTTCCTCATAAAACACGCCAGCCATGCATCGATTCGGGTAACCTCTTGTATTCTTATCTGGATTTTGGCTTCCGGATTGTTCCGTACTTGTGCGGTCCATGGACAGAGTAGGAAGATGTGCTCGGCCGTTTCCATGCTTTCTCGGCAAAGGTCACAGACGGGGTCAGGTAAGATCTTTCTCTTCCATAATTTCTCCTTGGATGGGATGACGTTTTGGCAGACATTCCAGATAAATATTTTAACTTTAGGGCTGATCTTCATGTTCCATATAGCAGTCCATAGTGCTATTGGTGCTTGGTAGGAAGAAGAAGGGTGTTCAGTGGCTGTGTTGGCTTTCGTCTGTTTTCTTAATGTGTTGTAGCCATTTTTTACTGTAAAGGACCCATTCTTGGTCCCTGTTCATACCAGTTCATCATTTGAAATCAGCCTATTGACCTCATATGGTATACTGCTTTTTAAAAATCTTTATATAATTTGTAACATTTCGGTTGGGAAAAAAAGATAAGTAGGCTCAAAAGTTCTTGGCTGCACTTTCCTTACAGTCAAAGATGAAATTGGGTCAAAGGTGAATGCGTTTTCTGGTGGGGAAAAAATTGATAAGTAGGCTCAAAAGTTCTTGGCTGCACTTTCCTTACAGCCAAAGCTGGAATTGGATCAAAGGTGAACGTGTTTTCTTGAGTAGGACCATCCACTCCTTTTGACGACAGTGACATGGGAGACAATTACCTTGCCACTTGATGCTCCCCTGGATCCACAGGGCTGCTTGAGATTCTCCTTTCAAGGCATGTTCTCCTGCTCAGATAATCCAGAAGTTTTCCTCCTTTTTTTGGGTAAGTATAATCTAATTTTCTTTTGTTAATTTCTCCTGTGTAGATCTAGTGTATCTCTCTCTACCTTCGCTTTTGTTCCTGCTGAAATAAGGAGAGAGATCTCTGTACTTTGGGCATTCACAAATCAGGTGGTTTGGCTCTGTTAAGAGGATTCAAGGATTTTGCATCGATATCAAGTCTATCTGGTCAGCTAACTGTTAACATAACTTAGGAATCCTTTACGTTTCTATATGCATAATTTTTTTTATTGATCTTGTCTGTTTTTAACTGTTTTATGCTTTTGCTTGGTCTCTTCTCTGTTATCATGTCATGTCCTCTTTGTAGATAACAGCAAAAAGAATGCCTAGGGAGTTAGATCGATTTCGTGAGTATGTGGAATATGTGGAGAAAAACAAGTGGAAGTGCCGGTTTTGTGGCAACAAGTATGGTGGAAGTGCTACAAGGATCCGGGCACATCTCGCTGGAATTCCGCGTTATGGTATTAAAGGTTGTGAGAAAGTTGATCATAATGTGAGAGCAGAAGCCTTGCAGAAAATTGAAGGTAAAGGAAGTGCATTGGATATAAGCACGGGTGGCGCATCGGGTGAAGGAACAGAAAGAATAGTTTTTGGCGCAAGTCATATTGTAGTCCAAAGTGACAATGCGTCGAATCCCAATGACACACAGAACTCGAATCAACCCTGGTGCACACCGCAGCAACCATCTTGCTATTGGCCAACCAGAACCAGTACTGCTTCAGCATGCCCTCAAGATCAAGTTTCTCTACCTCCTGGTGAGATGCCTCTGGATAATCTAGATACCTCCCAGCAGCCCAATCTATCGAGCCATAGGTTGGATGCAGCACATGGAAATGAAATTGCTTCATCTCTCCAGCAACTTCCGATGGACTCGTTGGCTTCACCTTCCGTTGATTTTGCTGGGATAGCAGCGCTTCTTGAGCTACCAACTCTTCTTGAACCAGAGAGGGAACAACAAAATTCAATAAGGCTATCATCATTCCCAAATGATCAGGTCCTTGGCAATAGTAGCTCAAGTGGGCTGCAGGAGTTTATTGGAGGTGATGTTTTAACCACTTTTCTACTCATTAACATAGCTACGACCAGCATTCCCCAATATTTAAATGAACAATATCTAAGCTTTAACGAACAATTTGCAGACGGAATCACTCCAGATTCACCGCTACATTCAACAGACTGGTCAAATCTTCACCACTCTCCATCACAGAATCTTCTTGAATCTGGTGATGTAGATGTAAACACTTCTGCGGAAATACAAACGAATGAATTGCATATTCCAACGGTGGGATCATCATTACAAATCGATTCATTTCTTGATGCAGACGGTGCAAATCGTTTGCAGGATTGTGGTCAACCCCGTGTAGAGGAAGTGATTCCTGCACGCAACAATACAAGTCCGACCAACACTGTCCAGCATCCTGGTCAGCTTTCCCCTAAGTGTGACGAGGAAGATGAGAATGATATCCGTCGGTTTCCTTCTCAAACTCCAATGGATATAGATCCCTCAATTGCATCACAGCATACAAGAGACTCTCAAAATTTTGAGGAAACAATGATTGATTCGCTAGTTCCAGAGTTGTCAACAAATACAACAGGCCCATCATCATCACACAGTGGGTCTAAATACATTGCTATTATGGTTCCGCTAGATCCTTAAATATTCCCAAATTATTTTGTTGAAATTTAAGATATGATGTGTTTTTAAACAAGACGTCAATGGGGCTTCCTCGATCAGGAACATGCCAAGCATCATTGCATATTCTAGATCTCCAATGTCACTTCCTTTTTATTGCACACTTTCTTTCATCAAAACATTAACTTTGAGATTTTTGCTATAGATATGTTGTGTGACCAAGTTCTAGATGTTTTTTTTCCTGTACTGACGACCTGATTTGAAAGTCCAATTGTTGATTGATCTTACACTTTAATATTTTATTGCAAGCAGCTTTGGGGCACCATCAACGTCAAAGTCTTCCACATCAATTCATTAATCTCACGACGGCGCATCAGAATCCAGCCGTGTCATCATCATCATGGAAAAACCATTTAGTCACATGTCACCCACAAGCTCTAACGGACATGGATTTATGTATGCCATCATCGTCACAAGCTCCAAATGATGCTTCTCCACTTCCTCATATTCCACCTTGTGGAACAAGCATGACAGGCCCATCATCACTATCAGGTCTCTGGTTATTTACAAAAATTAATCCTTATATACGTTACATTATTATCGCGCGGCAAGAATGCTATGAGGAGACTCTGACCGATGGAATTTCAATTGCAGAATTAGATATAAACGAGGGTGTGCCAATGAAGAGGCATCTAAACACACGCAATAACTATGAAGAGTATAGAGATTTGAAAAGAAAACTAGAACTACTCTATAGAAAAGAAGCTGGCATAAGGGATGAGTTAGAATTTGCTGCATCTCTATCCCTAAAGAAGCCAAGAATGGAAGTTGTGAATTGGTTGACGAATGTGGAGAAGCTTAGAAATGATTGTCCTGAAGCAGCAAGTGAGGATTGTTTGCCACCACATCAACAGGTATGTATACTGATGCATGAAGCAGAAGACATTATGAGACAAGACAAAGGACTATTTGAAGCGACAGAGACCAAAGTCAGTAAATTGTTAGAAGAAAAGATGGTGGGAGAGGCATTTCAGAGAAATACTAGAAAGATTTTGGACTTCCTAGTAGGGAATCAAATATCCCGACTAGGCATTTATGGAATGGGGGGTGTTGGTAAAACGACTATTATGGTGCACATACATAATAGACTCCTTGAAGAAGCAACCTATGGCAACGTGTTATGGATCATTGTATCACAGGATTTCAACACACAAAGGTTGCAGGATGCCATTGCGAAGGAACTAGATTTGGGCATACAACGAGAAAAGGATGTGAGGAGACGAGCAGCAATGTTGTGTGATTGTTTAACGAAAAGAGGCAAATCTACAGTAATACTCGATGATGTGTGGGAATACTTTGATCTTAAAGAGGTGGGAATCCCAGATGGAATTAAGTTGGTCTTAACCACTCGATCCTTCGAGGTATGCCGCCAGATGCAATGTCAAGAAATGATAAAAATAGAACCTCTATCTCATACAGAAGCTGAGAGTTTATTTTTGGAGAAGTTTGGATCCGAAGTGGCCCTTGATTTGGAAACTAGAATGGTTGTAAAGTCCATTGTTCAAGAATGTGCGGGATTGCCACTTGCAGTCATCACATTGGCAAGAAGCATGCGAGGAGTGACTGATGTGAATGAATGGAATGATTGCTTGGAGAAATTGAGAGAATCAGATATGGGGCAAACGGATATGGAAAATGTGGTTTTAAAGAAACTAAAATTCAGTTATGATCGCCTTGGTTATCATGAAGTCCAACAGTGTTTCTTATCTTGTGCACTTTATCCAGAAGATACATTGATTGACAAGTTCAAGTTGATAGAATTCTTTATTGACCAAGGATTGATTGTTCATTTGAATACAAGGGAGAAGCAATATGTTAGAGGCCTCACCATATTGAAAAAGCTGGCAAATGTTTGCCTATTGGAAGTTCATGAGAGCACAGTGAAGATGCACGATTTGATTAGAGATACGGCATTGCACATCATGAGTGTGACTTCGATTGTAAAAGCAGGAAAGGGGTTGCGAAGGATACCATCCGAAGAATATTGGACAGAGGCTTTGGAGAAAGTTTCTTTGATGGAGAATTATATTGAAGAATTTCCCTTGAACATGTCCCCTAATTGTCCTAAACTATCAACTTTTCTATTGAATAAAAACTCATCCTATGAATTGGTCATCCCTAATTCTTTCTTCAGACAATTATGGGGGCTAAAGGTTCTAAACTTGAGTGGATGTTACCTCAAAGAACTTCCAAATTCCATTTCAGACTTGGTAAACTTGAGAGCACTATTGCTTCAATATTGTCCGGCCTTGCGCCGTATTCCTTATTTAGGGAAGCTCAGATCTTTGAGAAAGTTGGACATTTTTTGTTGTGTTGAGGTTAAAGCGCTCGAGGGTTTGGAAATGCTGGAGAATTTAAGATACCTTGACCTTTCTTATACACACATGGATAGATTACCCAAAGGAACATTGGAGGCTTTGCGAAATTTGCAATACCTTAAAGTTGGGGCAATAAATGGAGAAGACATTTCAAAATTGTGGGCATTGGAGACACTTGCATGCTACTTTGAAGATGTGGATAATTTCAACAAGTTTGTGAGGGTAGCTTTTCAGAAGAGAAATAACCCTCGGTATTACAATCTCAAAGTGGGTCGACAAGAATTGAAGGATTATGTTGAATTACCTGATAATGCTCAATTTGATAATTGTGAGAGGAGTGTCCACATTGAGACGAGGAGTCATGCTATCGTGAGCGTGGGAAGGGAAATCAATGGCAATGGCGTTTGTATTTCAATTCCCCAAGATGTGCAGCTATTGAGAGCAATCAATTGCGATGGTACAACAAATTTTTCTGACGTAGGTTTGCTTGAAAACCTTGAGAATCTAGTAATAGTCAGATGGAAAAGCTTGCGAGTGCTCAGTGGAGGAGAGGATGAAGAAATAATTGACATCTATGACTCCCTTGCCCCTACCCCTACCCCTACCCCTCTCCTCTTCTCAAAACTTACGGTTTTGATATTAGGGAAATGTCCGAAACTAAAGTATCTCTTTGGGCATGGGCCTAAATTCTACCTTCCACATCTACAAAAGATTCAAATATCGGGATGTGAGGAAATGGTGGGGATAACAATAGCAGTTACGTCACCACCTCCGCATCTGCCCCCTACCTTCCCTAGTCTGAAACATATTTTTGTTCAGGAGTGTGATAAAATGAAGAGAGTGGTGGAATCTAAGTGGCTGCCCCACTTCCCTAATTTGCGAGAAATCAGTGTATTCTGTTGTGAGAACATGGAGGAGATAATTGGAGGTCCATACATGCCAGTCAAAGAGATTTCTCTAGAAACTCTTACGGTATACAATTGCCGTAGCATGAGAAAGTTGATTTCCCATGAGTGGCTGCTCCATCTTCGAAATCTTCAAAATATCAATGTCACAGGCTGCAAAGGACTGGTGGAGATGATAAGCGGAGCGGGACAAGACCAAGAAGGAAGCATAACGACTCCTGTAAACAACACCCCTTCATCCTCCCGGTCTTCAATTTCTCTCCCAGAGCTGAAGCGTTTGAAGCTAGAGGATCTATCCCAGCTGAAGAGCATATGCGAAGTCCCAATAACTTGTGATTCCATGAAACGTTTGATGGTGATCAAATGCCCAAAGTTGAACAGGATTCCTTTGCAATTGCGATTCCTTGATATTGAGGACCTTCCATATATTAAGGTGGAAGGTGAGGAAAAGTGGAAGACGCTGATATGGGATCATCCCAATGCTCAGACCCTTCTTCAATCTCATCTCCATTTCCACCAAGGTAACTGTATTCTATGAGGCAGGCGCGAATCTCGTGAGTTATCGATACAATTACCTTCATTCCTGATAGAAATGAAAAATATTGAAGGAATCATGGATTGTATGGCTACATGTTTTGCGCATCTACATAAGCCTAAAAAGATAAAATAAGAAAAAATATACAAGATAATGTTTTCGTATTTTACCTTCTAAATATCTTATCTTACCAATTGATTGAATCCAATTAGTCCGTAATCAGAATTAGAATCAGAATCAAATCGAATCGTATCTCCAGCAATGGCTTAAAAATCGTTACAAAGATGTAATAGCTCTTTCTCAATATTTTGCTCTTCAACACAATCGTAACCTCCTGTGCTACCCCAATGTAGGATTGTTCTTGACAGGGTACTTTAAAAAATCATCTTTATTTGGCCCAAATGGCTAGCAAGATGTCAGCTCGGTGCTTAGGGTTAATGAAGGAAACACCTTTATTCATTAAATGTGAACACTTTAGGGACATTACAATATTCAGTACATCAGCCTGGAGCAATGCCTTCAAGTCTACATCAAGCTGTGAAATTTGTGATCGAAAGGAAGTTGGTCACCGTGTATGGTGAGGAAGACCACCGGATCTATCATGAGACGGCTATCCCGTGTAGAGCCGGATTCTCAGTTTGAATCAAGTTATCACTTGATTTGGTGTCCACCATACATGCTTCTCGAGGTTCATCACCGCTTACGGATATCATAGCATATAGGAGTTTTCTCTAATAGCCGGAGGTCAGAACTGGCCGGCAAGAAGCCGAACAGCCCCACCCCGTCAACAACCAGTCAAACCGATTCATGCTAATTTGACTTGTACTGGATCGGTTCAAGCTAGTTCTAGCTGGTTCACGCATTAGTGGGACGTCCTTCTTTTGTGCTTCATTTTTGAAGACCTCGGCCATTTGTGCGGCATTTTCATTGCTTACTCTACTATAGTTTTAATAATTTGGGATGTCTAGGTTTAGTGACTTTCTAGTGGACTGCATTGCATTAGATTTTTCTTCTTTTTATATTCATGCAGTGAACTAGAGTCGTGCAGCTCTAACACTGGCTTTCGCAGGTTTCTTCGAAGTGAATCCCCTGATGCTGCTTTCGAAGAAGTCCCTACTGAAAGGCCTTCAGCTGCTATTTTAATTACTTGAGCATGCTTTCCTGCAAACTTTCAGGTTGCCATATGAATTACTTTTCTTCATATGTCATACCGGCGGAGGTCCTTCACGAGGCAGTGGAACTTGGAGATGTCGGGCGAGCAGGGCTGGACCTGGGCAAAGGAGTGTGGGCAGTAGGTGCCAAAGGTGCGTACCTGATGCTGCCTTCCGGGAGGAAATCCTGGGCAGCTCGGCGACGGCAGCTTGAGCAAATTTAGTCATGGTAGCTAAATTAAAGGATCAAAGTTTGCTTTGCCCTCACAGGGCATTGCAAGCTAACAACTCCGATCCATAATTCAATAGATTGGATATGGTATTTGGTGTTATTCAATAGATTCATGTATATTGACGTTGAATCTGAGTTTGTATTAGGTTACTTAGTTCCCCGTCTGTAACTCCATCAGCAAGCTTCAGTTATTGACACCTCAATTTATGTGATTGGATTGTCATGAGATTTCATAAAAAAATTCAGAGACCAAATTTGCCAATAATGGTGGAATTCGATCCCTAACCGAAATCACCTATGCCGCAGGGTTTTTGCATTCATTCCATCACGTTCGTGATCAGAGGCATGTTGATTTTGATCAGCACTACTCGCGAGTTTCCTGTACATCTTCATCCATCCGAGGCGCTGGTTTTTGGCCTCTGTCCTCCCCTGTTCACGGGATATTTTGTTGAACGGAAAGAAGCCAACGTCACCGTGCAGAGACTGCTCTCCGGACCAGTCCCAGAACCACCATCGCATCATCGTCTGGCGCTCACATCACTTCATAGACTTGGACGACAACCGCTAAGCTATAAGCCGATCACTGGACAGAGTTGCTGATTATAACTGCACGGCCGTTTCACCATCACCGCGGTTCAACCGAGACATCATAACCAAGATTGAGTCATCACCGACATTGCTCACTCCGATCGTGTTATTCCGTTCCGTGGCTGATTCCAAATCAAGATTTGTTGTTGCCGCCTACAAAACCGGTGCTGTCTCCTTTCTTAGTATTCTCTAGAGTTGTTTCGCTTTCTACATTTGATTCCTGCCTTTGCTTCGTTTTTTAACTGAATTTTGTTGTCGTGCATTGGACCGTTGCATCGAGCGATCGACCGGTCATCGCATCATGACTTTTGGCCTTTGCTTATTTAAAATCTAAGCTCATGATTTGAGTTAGCGGAGGCGAGCAGAAAAGACAAACGAGGAGTGGGGGAACATCAGTCGAGAGACAAAAAGGAAACGGCAGGGATTATAAAAAAGGAGGAGATCCCCACATATATACACCTGAGCTCTCTAATTACAATCCTAGATCCCCTTAATCTGATGGTGGAGATTCAATTTCACTATATTTACAAGATTTCTCTAGAATCAAGCATACAATTACATATTGCCCCTAAAAATAAGTATTATGAATTTTTCTTCGGATCTTCAAGTATAGAACAGACAATCCATATGTATATCAAATCTGGATGCTTCAACTATGCTCAGCAATCTGGTTTGGTTGATGAAGAGCTGAAACTTTTGGATCTCCCTCTGGACGCCTGGCCAATGTGATTCCGAGAAAGAGAGACAACAACAAGGCAGAGAGGATGGATGATGGGTGCGATCAAGAAGGTCAATGCAACGTGAGAGGTGCGAGGCAGATAAGAGAGACGAGTGAGGGACTAAGCAAGTTTATGATGACCATATGGACTGGAGTAGAGGCAGGACGGCAGCAATCATATATAGTTTTCACGACTACGATAATCTTTTCCAAATGTCAACAAATTGATTTTTTGTTTTTTTACATTTAATCCAGTTTTGTCCATGTATATACGGACATTATCAAATGTTGCATAAAATATTTTACAGCCTATCCTATCTTTATCCAGCCCGAACTTATCCTATCCAGTAAAATTGTCCAAACTATCTAACGCAGCCTTAAAAGTTTCAAAGTTTGCTTGATCATCCTAGCCATTCCTCAGCCTATTGTGCCTTGAAAACCTCCCGTCCATGGAAAGTCACTTGGAAGAAAATTCTAGTTGACATGATGCCTATGGTAAGAAAGAGTGGACGATCTTGTGGGCTTCAATGGTCATGTGTCCGAGCCGTTTCCATGCACGCCCTTACTTACCGAAGTTCTCTTTGTTTTGATTTTGTTTTTTGGATTTATGTTAAGAGCAGGCTCGGACATATGACCATTGTGTTTCTGTTCCTTTTTTGTTTTTTTATTTTTGGAACGAAATAAGAACAGAAAAAAGAAACATAAAAAAGTTGTTTCTTTTGAAAAGAAACACTTCTTCGACGGAACAAAAGAATAAAAACCAAAGGAACAAAAGAACAAAATCGGAACAAAGGCGAACTCTTCTCCTTCGTGCGTGCTCGTCGCTCCTCTCGTCGGCTGAAGCTTCGTTCTTCCTTTTCCGGCGTCTCTCCCATCTCTCCGGTGGCTCCCACTCGGCTGACTCTCCGGCGACTCCTCACTCCGGCGACTCCAGGTACGTTTCTGGTGCTCCTCCTTCTCCGGTCAGCGTTGCTCCCCCTTTGGCGCGACAGATCTGGGACGGCTCGCTCGAGCCTCGAGCGAGCGTTGCTCGCCCAGATCTGCGGTAGAGCAAGGAGACGAACTCGAGCTCCGGTTCTGCTTCCCCCCCTCAGGTACGTCCGCCTCGTGCACCGCCCTCCTTCGCCTCCTCCGGCCTGCTAGTTCCGGTTTCACCCATTTCATGATTCGACGTGATCGTGCTATAATTTGCATTGATTTCTTGGGTTGGGGTGTTGCAGAGGCTGGTCATGGCGGAGAAGGGAGGGAAGGGGCATTCGCTGCCCGGCAAAGCGGCCAAGTCCTCGCTCAAGTCCACCACTCCCAACGGAGGTAAAAGTTAGCGCGACCCATTTTCGCTTTCTTCCGATTCTCGCGTCGTTGCTTCGTTTTTCGATTGCATTCTTGTTTTTGTGGCAATCGGCTTCTCTTGCTGTTCTTGGGTTTATGCTGAGAGAATTTTTCATGGTTGTATGTGTGTTGACGTGTAGCGTCCGCGAAGGGCAAGGACGATGGTTCTGGGAAACCCAAGAAGGGGAGGAAGGTTCAGTTTGATTCCGAAGGTTTGCATAGCGTTTGGGTTGTTTGATTCTTTTTCGTGGTTGTTGATTATAAGTGGTTTAGAGATGTGGGTTCTGTGACTATCCGGGTTTCGCTCCGTTTCCTTGTGGTGATGTTTCTTTGTTGTGGGCGGCTATTTGCACAGGTCTCGGGGATGGAATTTTCGGGTTTTCATCTGGCAGCAAAGCAGACAGCTTGTTGAATAAATGTCCGTCTCCGAATTCATCATTTTCGGGCTGTTTCTGTGGATTTATTGCTTGGCAGTTCCATGTGGCTTCGGTTGCTTGCGATGTGTTATTTGCTACTTACTGCGTGCTGATTATTTTGTCCTGGCAATCTGTGTATTTTCCTTAGTGAATTTGGGCAAAGGAGGGAAAGGAGATAAGACTGGCAGGGCTGCCAAAAGTTCCGCTCCCAAAGAACAGCCTCCTCTGGAGCTCAGAGTTGAGCAGGGTAGGTGTTTAGCTATAGTGCTCCTTTTTTTAAGCGGCTCAGATTGAATATCTTACTTATGGGTTGCTTCAACCGCTGACTGTCGGGTATAACTACACGTGTGGAGCTTCGCTTGAATTGGTTTGTTTTAGGTATGAAAATCCAAATGAGATCAGTAATTGGCCTAAATTTTTTTATTTGAAAAATTTGGGTTCAAGCGAGATGGGCTTGGCAAGAAGGTGGCAAGAAGGCATTTAATACGAATGGAGAGACAGATGCCTTACAAATTACGTCTACCTTTAGCAGTTAATAAACTTACCCAATCATTGACTCATGCTTGTAAGCATAGGTCTGCATGTTGGCAACCTCTATGATTGTTTCGTTTCTGACTTACTAGAGTCATACAGATTGGACTTCAGCAGGTTCATTTTGGACTATGGAGTCGTGGTTTTTCCTCTTCTGGCCAAAGAGCAGAGTTGTATTGAATTTTTCAATTTATTGGGCATATTGGTGATGATGCTACGTGTGAATAATACTTTACCTTTTCGTCAATTTAAAGGTTTGGTTTAGACTAGTTACTGTGTTGGGTATGCTCCCTGATCTTGTCAATTTATTGAATTTATAGAACTCCCAAAACATGCCAAATGTCTGATGGACTGTGAAGCTGCTGAAATCTTACAAGGAATCCAGGAGCAAATGGTTGTATTGTCTGAGGATCCAACGATCAAAATTCCTGTGTAAGGAGTACATTCTCGTGGGTCTCTACTTTATGAACATTGGTAGGATGTATCAAGCCCTTCTGGCTTCAGGAGACCTCAAGTCTGCAAGGATTGTGCTGAGCAAAATGCCCAAGGACGATCCCCACGTGCGCCTCATCATCCAAGAATCCCAAACGGTGTATGCCAAGATGGCATCTGAGAAAAAGACGGAGAAAAACCGGAAAACAAAGGGAATAAAGCATAAAAAGTCGAAGGCGAAAAAGTAAGTGCGAGGACTAACTGCATTCCAGTTCGAGTACTTTGTAGTTCCTAGGTCAATAGCCTCTTGTACATGTTTGCCTTGATGTTGTTTTTAGCGTAGCATCATCATCCTCCAACGCTCTTGTGACAAATTTTCACGGGATTCCCCCGTTCATCTCACCTAATGGTTACTAATATATCAAAATGCTGGGAATAGTAGCATGAGAAATCTTTAACTTCTTCCATTTGTGCGATATCGTCTTTGAATTTATTTATTTATTTTTTTCACGAATTGGGTCCTCGGATTTTGATGATTAATTTCGTTTTGGTTCTTTCATAAAAAAAAGGGAAGTCATTGTGAAATTTATTAATTAATGGTGTGAAGCGAAGAAGGTTATTAATATATCTAAGTATTTACCTAACTTGTCATGTCTCAGCATCTACCTTTGCAGCTCTATGCTTTGTAATAATTCTGAGAATTTACTAAGGTACGGGGTATTTGCCAATGGATGCTAGTAAATGCAATTATCGAACGGAATGAAAATGTAATATTTCGTTGCAAAAGTTACTCGTCAGCGGTTCTGATTTTCGAAGTTATACTTTTGTTAATCTACGTTCTGATTTACCAAATGAAACAGTAAAAAGAAAACATTCGAGCAACAAAAAGAAAATGATGGATCGTATTTATTGCAAAAAATGTCACTAGTGGTCTTTCTGTTCAAAAGGCGCTTTAATTAATTTTGGCCGTTTTGAGTTCTCTCATTGGAAAGCTCGTGTTCTCAGAGATGATATGCAATCTTGCTGAAATAAAGATGTGAAAATGATGACACGTGGGGTTTTTGCGATAGTTTGGAGGAGGACGAAGTCGACAATTAAAAAATTCAGAGCAGCAAACTTCTTCTAATGTGGTTCGATGTCGAATTTCACTAGTCATAACTTGTGATAATATATATTTTGATGAAGCGACTCTTTTAAAAAGAATACTAAATAAGCGATCATTATGGACGGATGATTACTTAGACATTGGTTTCTTTGGAAGTGACGATCGCAGGTCATACTAATGATGATCACGCGTATGTGTTTTCGTACAAACTCTCTGATCATGTAAGAAAAAAAGATTCCGTGCAATGATCACATCCGAGGCACCTGGAATAACGAGCCTATCAGAGTAGGAAAATCTTTCCATATTGTAATGGAGAAATCACTATGTTAAATTACGTATCGATAGACACGAACCTCAAATTCGCGATATTTTTACAAACGAATTATCCGAAATTCCACCTCAATAACATAATTCTTTGTGTCGGGACCGGGACGGTCAAAAGGAATTGGCAACGAGGATGGCCGGCGGCGGGCCCGCCTGCTCCAGCCTCTCCGCCAGCGTCTCCGGCTGCACGGCTGCCCTCACCATGGCCAGGTCCATCTCCATCATTGTGATGCAGTTGAACAATGAACTATATTACTTCATTATTGTGATGTCATGTATGGAAGAGTTCATGTTGAGATGTATGAAATTTTTCGTTTAAGGACACACATATGACCATGTTGAAAATATTTTTCTTCACTCACCATTTTTCAAAATTAAATTGATAAGCATTTAATGAGAATGAGAAATCAATATCAAGTTATATGCTTTAAAACTAAAAAATAAAAAAGTACTTGAAAAAATTTGATACAAACTTTAATTACAAAATTTCCTACGAAATATGCCATATGATCATGCTAAAAATGTTTGTCTTCACTAACCATGAACAAAATAAAATTAATGAGCATTTCACAAGAATGAGAATTCAATATCAATTTTAAACTTTATTAAAAAAATGTTTTTAAAAAAAAAAAGAAATTTTTTTTCCGTTTACCAAACATGTTTCTTCTTTTTCTATTCCAAGAACAGTTTTTTTTTACACTTACCAAACGCGTTCTTTTGTTCAAAAATTGTTCCCCGGAATGCAAACACTTTTTTTTTTTCGTTCCCAGAACAAAAAAAAAGAAACATAAGTGTTTCCATGCGCACCCTAAGTACACAAAATTTGAGTTAGATGGACCAAGTCGAACTGAGTCAGGTCGAGCCCTCCAAGGCGGGCCTGCCAGCCCACCTTTTAGCACCAAAATGTGACGAGCTGAGCCCGATGGGTAAAGCCCAAAGGTCTGGCCCAACCGTGCCTAGTCAATTAGAGCAGCGTACAGCCTGACTCAGAATAAAGGCTCCATATTTTCACTGAATAATGTGTAAAATCTCAATAACTAAGAAAGAAATTGTTGAGATTATCCCACGTCGGTTATGAAAGGGGCAGATAGTCAATTTATAAGTGTAAGAGAAAGTCTTATCTTTTGGATTAGCTTTTGAAGGGAAAGAGATCCAGAACCACTCAATAGAAATACATTCATTTACTTTTTCACTGAATAATGTGTAAAATCTCAATAACTAAGAAAATTCATTTACTTTTTCACTGAATAATGTGTAAAATCTCAATAACTAAGAAAAAAATTGTGGGATTGAGAAAAAAATTGTTGGGATTATCCCACATTCCTTATAAAAGGGGCAGGTAGTCAATTTATAAGTGTAAGAGAAAGTCTTACCCTTTGAATTAGTTTTTGAGGTGAAAGAGACCCAAAACCACTCGACATCCATTGCTTATGGTAGACCTTTTTGGTCGTGAATCAAAGCATAATGCAGGAGAAGAACATAACAGAAATTGTCTGAATTGCATCGCCACGTGACGGTACTCCCAGCAGCAACAAAAGAATTTGGCCCAGCTCGCTCTTTTTCCCCATGTTTCCACTTTCCACAACTGTACTTTCTTGGATTATGTTATGTAGAGAGAACAAGAAAATTCTAAATTATCCATTTTTCCCTTTATGCAGAATCTGCAGTGGAGGGGGACCAATGTGCAGAGCAAGTCCAGAAGAAGTGGCATTGTCCACAATTCCTGCTTCATTTTAGGTAACAACTAAGAAACTTGGGTCAACAAGACAATGTAGATGGATGCCGCAGCAGAAACTAGTGCTTTCATTGAGTTGGTAAGTTATAAATGAACTCTGAAGTAACGGAGTATTAGCACATTCTTGATGTTGAAGCAAAACATAAAGTATGTTCACTCAATATGTTTGATACCCTCTAAGGTTAGAAGCCAAAAATGAAACAAAAGGAGTCAAATAAATTTTTCAGTTAATGTCTGCTATTTATGTCTTAAAAGAGGGGACTTATACTTCTGGTTCTTTATGTAGGAAAATCAAGTACGTCCTCCGAAGACAGAAGTCCTTTTAGAGGAAATGATGCTTAACCTTGTTATAGGAACGGTAACCTTGGACATGACTCGATCACAAGACACGGCAAGCCACCATGCAATTGATTTAGAGTAACTTGACCACTACTTTATTTTAGTGCTATAAAAACCGATAATCCCTTCAATAAAATCCCTAATATTTCACAGAAAGGCATATTTTTCCCATCCTTAATAATAAGGCTAGAAAGACGTATTAATGCCTTCTTGAAGTTGTGCATAAAAAGAGGTCAAAAAGAGCACAACACAGAGAGAGACAGACTACAGCTATGGGTGCCCAAATGTTCTACTAGTGTCAATTCATGCAAAGCAAAACGACAACACTCGTTCGAACCTGAGGGGTTTCCGGAAAAAGGCTTCACGTAAAACTTGCTCGCGAGCATCCCCAGCAAGAAAGCAATCACTCGGTAAAGAACAAGCTTTCTACAGCAGAGAGCTATCAATAGCCCATTTTGCCCTGTTCTCAAACCGTAACTTCCCTCGCATTGTTGTTACCAATTTGTAAGCCTTTGCATGAAAAAGAGGCACCGAGTGTGAAGCAGAAAGTGAGCCAAAGTACGGCTATGTGAGTGAACGATCTACTGGTGTCAATTCATGCAAGGAAAAGGACATTTATCACCATGCAACCGTTTCAATTCCACAAAGAAACCAGCAAACAAAGACTTATCTGCAACCATTATGGTTAAGGAAGCGTAATTGAGAAGAAAAAGAGCTTTTCCAACAGATAGCCATCAGTAGTTCTTTTCCCATGTTTCTCGCCCCCTACTTTCCTCACGTTTAAGCGAGTTACCCATTTAAAGCATTTGCATCAAAAGAGATCCGATCATACACAGAGAGCCAAAGTACAGTTATACAATGAGCCTGAATGTCTTCCTAATGCTTTGACCAAAAAAAAAAAAAAATGTCTTCCTAATGTCTTCCGTGCATGAAAATAAGACCATCATTGATTATGAACCTTTTCATAAAGACATAGCCGGTGTCTTTCTCACCCATATTTCCCTCGCTTTTAAGGGGGTTACCCGTATAAAGCTCTGCATCTAAAGAGATTGTACACAAAGAAAGCCAAAGTGCAGTTATTCCATGCGCCCGAATGTCTTCCTGGTGTCTTCCATGCATGGAAATGAGACATCATTGACTAGGAACCGTTTCATAAAGATATAGCTTGTGTCTTTCTCGCCCATATTTCCCTCGCGTTTAAGCAAGTTACCCATTTAAAGCTCTGCATTGAAAGAGATCCGATTGTCCACAGAGAAAGCCCAAGTACAGTTGTAGCATGAGCCTGAATGTCTTCCTAGTGTCTTCCATGCATGGGAATAAGACATCATTGACTAGGAACCGTTTCATAAAGATATAGACGGTGTTTTTCTCTCCTGTATTTCCCTCATGTTTTAGCGGGTTACCCATTTAAAGCTCTGCTCGAAAGATATCCGATTGTACACAGAGAGGGCCAAAAAACAACCATACCGTGAGCGTGAATGTCTTCCTCATGTCTTTCATGCATGGAAATGAGGCATCATTGACTAGAAACCGTTTCATGAAGACATAAATGGTGTCTTTTCTGCCTGTATTTCCCTCGCGATTGAGCGGATTACCCATTTAAAGTGGGTTACCATTTAAAGCTCTGCATCGAAAGAGATCCGATTGTACACAGAGAGAGCGAAAGTACAGCTATTCCATGAGCCTGACTGTCTTCCTGGTGCCTTCCATGCATGGAAATGAGATGTCATTGACTAGAAATTATTCCATAAAGATACAGCTGGTGTCTTTCTCGCCCGTATTTCCTAAACGTTTAAGCAGGTTACCCATTTAAAGCTCTGCATCAAAGAGATCCGATTTTACAGAGGGAGAGCCAAAGTACAGCTGTAACATGAGCCTGATTGTCTTCCTGGTTTCTGCCATGTATGGAAATGAGACATCATTGACTAGAAACCATTCGACCAGACTAACTTACAACCTTAATAATTATTGAGAAAAACAAAACTTCGTGCACCTGGATTTTCTGTTAAACAATGCTTTAGAACACTAGAGGAGAATTTACAAATGGCCAAATTATGTTCTAGGGTGCATCCAGCATTACAGCCATAGTGCACATTGCTCTAAAATTACACTGTGAGCTACGGCTGATTATAAGCAAATGAAAAATCAGTCACTTAAAGAATGAATGGAACTATCTCCCGTTTTCTACATTACAAGGTGGCATCTTAAACAAAGTTAGTTCTCAATCCTTTACACCTAAATATTAGACAGGCTAGACAGATGGATCTTCCAGTTACAAACTCTTTGAAAACAGGCTCCCTCGTCATTGCATCCAAGTGATCCTACTGTCACCTTACCGTCTTCATCGATACCTCAGCTTTTCTGTCATAAAAGAAATTGCATATGTACTTAGAAGAATGGTGCAGTATGCTATTTTTCCATAATATTAACTGGTGGCAAGTTAATTAAAATTACTCTGATCACTTCCAATGAATTATCATTACATCTTAACAGAGTTTCCTGAAATTGAATCATGAAATAAGGGTGGCACAATAAGAATGATCTTAGAACAGGCTATGCTCATTGATGTACTAAAACGAGAGAAATTAAAGGAAAACAAATTGCTTTCTCAAATAACCATCCTAATTGATCTTTTCCTGGTGAATGTCAAAGATCGGCAAGTCTCGACAAACATGTAATGTTAATTTAGCTTTCACCGTGATGTGATAATGTCACCTAATGATAGTATGTCAAAACCTTAGAAGAGGGAAGCTAGCATCAAACTTGAAAATACATATCCACAGTGGGAACTTGCCATAGGTAATCAAATAAACACGAGATTGCACCATACAATATATTGTGTAAATTGTCAACTGGACGACCAAGATCCAAAAAAGAGGGCACACGCTTGCTCCAAGCTCTGAGACTTCCCAGACAGTGGTTGCATAATAAAATAACCAAATGTGATCTTAACTGAATTTCATTTCTTTCCCTAAGGACTTAACTGCATGATCATGAACACAGACTGAGCTTATCGTCAAATGGCTGGCCAAGGATCTAATAAAGATGTAGTGATCAAAGAAACATGGTTGCCAAAGCTCTGAGACCGCCTAGACACTGAACGAAACAGAAGTAGCCAGAACTAAAACGTGTTTCGATTGAAAAAGATACTTATTGTGGAAGGACTACACAGAGCATACATTCATGTTTACATCTGTAATTGTAGGACTGTCACGCCTATTGCGAAAGAGATACTTACAAGGATATGTAAATCGCTAACATTCATGGCAGTTTCCGAAAGATAAACTTACTAGGCATTAGGATTCCAAAATATCATTTATATGCAATGTAGATTTAAATTAGAAATTCTTTTAAAATTTACAGCATTAGTTGAATCAAATCTATAGGACTTTGATTCTCAACCTGAGAACCATAATGTCTATCGGGCAGTCTTTCAAACATGATCTAATGGTAAACCATGAGAAATTGAATCATCAATTCCATGCTAGCCCAGAACTCAACTTCTACAGCACATTGTTTAGCCTTTTTCCTTTTTTATTCTTTTTTTTTTTTGTGGTGACTTGCTACAGGTAATGTGTTCCCTCCATAGATTCGACAATTAGATGCATATACCGCTGCCTTCATTGGTCCATCCAGGATCTACAATTTCATGGCTAGCACTTGAAGGTCATGAATAACAAGAACATAAGGATTTCAATTTCCTTTTGTGCATAACATGAAATAATGTACAAGGGATTCAAGGTTTGCTTTCTAACTCACACAAACACTTGATATGCTATGCCTTTCTACTCATTAGGCTGCTCAGAAAAGATATGTCTTTATTTGACAAACATCAGTTCATGATTTCATGTTAGGCTGCTGCTTTCTCAGACCCATCTTTCAGTGCATATACAACTTTCTTTTGGTTTATTCATTCATTTAACATCACGCATCCTGTGCTTTCCATTTGGTTCATAACATCTTTTGGGATATGTTGATTATGAATTTGTTCAACAAATACATCTGGTTGCCAAGTCGAGAACATTCAACACATGAGATTAGCAAAGATTTGTACAGTTTGCAGTGATGCCTCAATTTTCTGTGAAGAGCAGACATTTTTACATCATTTGGTGCTTCCGATATTCACATGTACCTCTCTACATGGCACCCCCCTTGGAAAACTTTAGAAGGTGAATACGACAAGAAAGACGCAATGTGAAAAAACGGAATACGTAACGGAAGAAAAAGAACTCTCCAGATCCTCCTATTAATTTATTTGCAAATCTAGATTCCTGAAGAGCAGAGATTACCATCCAGTTGACACCTTTCTCTATAAAAGCCGCCCCTTCCATTGAGCTCAAGCGGCGCCACAGGAAGCTGCACCAGGAGCCTCAGCATCCCATCACAGCACAGTTGTACACGAAAGTACCTGATGGTTTTCTTCTGGCTAGCAGCTTCCACTGTGGTGGCCCTTCACTGGGAACCCAGGAGTTGAGTTCAATAGTTCCACCCGCTGAAGCCCTGGGTCCGCCGATAACAACTATCCTCTCTCCACATCCCCGAAAAGCGATACCCCAACCGTTCGATGACATGGCACGCTCTGGCAAGCTCCCCACTGTAGACCATGAGTTCCTGACCATGTCATACTTCCTGACCTCCTTCGCTGCATGATCAGCTGCGTAGAGCTCATTGTTCACCACTGCAAGGAGGGGAGGAGCCTCAGCCGCAGAAGGAGCCGCAGTCGCCCCAGTCCCGCCATTCCGGGCTGGGAACATATTAGGTATCTCCCTCCATGTCCTAGTCTCCATATCGTACACTTCTCCGCAGGTGAGAGACTTCATGTTCCCTGGTCCAGTCCCGCCGATCACGTAATACTTCCCATCCATGAATACCCCAGAGCACATCTTTCTGGCTTTATGCATGTCTGGCAGCAACTCCCACCTTCCGGTGTCCGAGTTATATAGCTCAGCAGAGCTCAGGATGTTGCCTCTTGGATCACAACCACCAGCTAGGATTCCGATTTCTCCAAGGCTGGCTGACCCGAACAAGCACCTGGGCACGTTCATCTCCATGCCCGATGTCCAAGTGTTCGTCAGGAGGCTGTACTTGTATATGATATGAGACATTATCTCCCTTCCAAAGACAAGGAGTTCAGTACCGACAGCCAGCGACTCCTTATCAGTGGAAGCAAAACACTCGTCCGTACTCATCTTGGGCAAGTGCAACCAACGGCGACGAATGGGATCAAACGCGTCCCACTCCAGGAGATTGCAGGAGAAGTACACCCAATGTTCGACAATTCCCATTTGCCTTCTCAGCCGGTAGAGCTCACCGCTCTTGATCAAAGAACGAAAGCTCCGGTTCACAGCCGCAAGGGAGCCGTAATCAGACCTCGAGCAGCGGAGGAGGCAATTGATGGAGTTATCGCGGCCAATCTGATGGATGAGGGAACTCGAGTCCTCTTTCTCGCCAGCTTGATGCTTGTCACCGAGTCGAGCAACTTTAGAAACAGAGCGATCCCGAGCACCCTGCATCGTATCCCACCTGTAATGTGTGTCCAGTGGCCTGGAAAACCTTGTCAGTGAGAATTCATCTGCATCATCCAATTGTTTCGAATGCTCAAGCACACGAAAAGTATTATAAACCCATCTGCTCTCTTCCTGGCACGAGCTAGGCAAGTGTCGCATAACAAGGTAAGATAGAGCTTCCAACATGTTTGCCAGACTTTTCTACTATCCAAGTCCAACGAGCTTTCCTTCTTGCTCATCAAAAAACACAACGCATTTCGAATCAGTAACTAGTCCGCATTTATAATGGAACCAAGCACAGAACAATCTACTCGACCTGATGCGCGATCTCCGGTGGGAATCGAGCAAACCCACTCACGCATTTTCCAGAAAGCAAAGACATCCCGGGCAGGAACTAGCCATAAAAACACACACAAGAACAAACTAAAAGCGGATCTTCGAAACTTTTTATTCATATCCATGCAAATGCCAGTGCCAGAACGAATCAAAATCCCGCAAGTTCCCGTAGCCCGGAATTCAACGTCTAAAAGAAACAAAGACTTCACGCTCATTCCACACTCGGAGCGGATCGTAATTACGTGGGAGGCAAAAAAAAATTAAAAAAAAAAAAATCGGATCTTTAGCTGCAGAGAGAAGACGAAAGTCGAGTAAAAAAGCACCGGAAACGAGAAGAACATGCAGCAACCTCCGGCACCCAACAAACGAAACGGAACAGAATTCGACCGGAACGCATTCACGCCCCCGAAACGCGACGCCAAGGAAGCCGCGGCCGACTCAAGCACGACGGACCCGAGATTCCTCCTCCCTCACCTGAGCCAACGAGAAGAGAAGAAGGGACGCCGGCGGGCATTCCCAAAACCATCGGGACCCCCGGAAAACGTCGCGGCAAGAGAGAGAGACAGAGAGACAGAGAGAAACAGAGGAAGAGAGGAGGAGGGAGAATTTCCCCGGGCGGCCGAACGCGAACGCAGGCGAACGGGGGAAGGGGGAGAGGAAGACAGAGAGAAATCTCGGGAACGATTCAGCTGCGTGCGTACGCGCGTGCAATGCATATAGAGAGAGAGACAGAGAGAGACAGGCACAGAACAGAAACAGAGGCAGATGCAGGGGAGGCAGGGGAGGGAGCTTACACGTTGGCTAGGCGGGATTTTCTTTTTTTCTCTTTTTCCCTTTTAGTTTTTCCTTTAAAAAAAATTCCCTTCGTTTTTCTTTTTTCTTTTTTTTTTCGTCGGGGGTGGTATCCTGAATTTGTGTCGCTGTCGCTGTCGTCGTCGTTGCCGTCGCCGTCGCCGTCCGCTGCGGTAAATGGCGCTATCACAGAATCCTCTTGCCCTCTCTTTCTCTCTCTCTATCTATCGCTTTCAGTGCAGAAAATTCACAGAGCCCCAAGCGCACTTTCTCTCTCTATCTCTACCTCTGTGGATTCTCCTCGCATAATAATAATTTTTTTATTTTTTTTTCTCTTCGGTGGTTTGGTGGGGGGACCCCCAGTAGGGGTCACGCCCCGTTTTATAGTCGCGGCCGGCCCGCGCGTGGGCGAGGGACGGGGAGGGAGCCGCGCGTGGGGGTCGGCACGCGTGGCGGCGCGTGCGCCCGAGCCTCGACTGGGGCTCGGCTCTTCCCCCCGGGGTCCGTGGGTGAAATTTCCTTAACAGAAAGTGAGCGACGTGGGGGGCCCACACGCCACGTGGCCCCTTTCCCCGCTGAGAAATTTTCCTTCGGGTGAATATGACCAAAAAAAAAGAAGAAAAAAGCCATTTGAAATTACTACAATTTTCTCATGAACTAATAATCGAGTTACAAATTATCTCAAACTGAGGCACTGAAATCCCAAATTGATCCGCCATCCATTAGCTTTTTTGTCCAGTATCACTTGTGTAACCAGTAAAATGGGTGTCATGAACGACGTGGTTTTCGAGAAAGCCGTTTAATCTTAAGAAAATGAATTTAGATTGGAAAAAAACTGTCGCTTTTGCCCTTATATCTCCCTTATATTTCAAAGATTGGCTTAAATTATGCAATCTTTCAACACAGCTTTATTTTTAAGATTGTGAGAGATCATAGTGTATTAATTTGAGATTTTTGTGATATGAAAAGTAATCTAAGATGGATGTAAGGGTGTATAAATTTGAGATTTCTATGATGTGAAAATTAATTCGGATAAATTTGTTACGTATGTATCAAATTGGGATTTTTTGTGATATAGAAATTAAATTTGCCTTAACATGGCACAATTTAAACCCTTGTTCTTTTGACAAAAGTGATTGAAAAGAGTACTTGATTATTGATAGAACATGCATAAAGAGTAAGAAATTATATTTTCTTGAAAAAATTTAAATTTTTATATAACATGAAAATACCAAAATATAAGATAAAACGAGATTTCGACTCAAACATGTGAAAGGCGTAAATCTTTGAAAATCTGAGACTCATTAAGACTCCATAAGAACTATAAATTCATGTCTCTGTTGAAATATTACTAAAAATGAATATTGAAAAGATGTACAAATCGCCACAAATTTATAACACGCGATTCATTTACGATTTTTAATTTTCTTTTACTCTAGCGATGAGAGCATAAGCACAATAGTTCGACACATGAATACTGTGAAATTTTGTGAAGCCATAATTATAATAACTTTAAATCGACGAATAAAGATGCGTATTAATATTTAAATATTTAAACAGGAATTGACGAGATTATGGCGAGGCACCGGAGCCGGGGAGTGGGAACCGTAACCGCCATCCGCGCAACGTGCTGCGGCAAGCCCCCCACGCGCGGCGTGCAGGGCTTGCTTGTTTTGGTGGATTTTTTTCGGTTTCTTTGCTTTTATTTATTTCTTTTTCCTCTTTTTTGGCATTTTGCTTCCCTTTTTTTCTTTTTTAACCTTTTGCATGAGGGAAATCTGATTTTCCATTTAAGAGCAAAAAGAACCCGGGAAATCGTGAAGCGGTGGGGAAAATTTTTGTTTGAACGTGGGCTCACGATTTTCATGTTCTTTCGAGGGGAGGGCAGTTTCTTGTTTTTTTTTTTTCTTTTCTTTTCGGTTTTCTTTTTTTTTTTGTCGAAAAAGAGAGCAAATTTGGTGTGATAAGGGTTTTCAATGGTTGGCGGATAATAGGGAAGTAAATCGCCCTTAGTAAGCACTAGTTCCAATTTAGGGAAAAAAAATCGGAGTGGAATTGGTAAATATTTGATATCATGGTCTAGTTAATTGGGTAGGGGCATAATTGGCCAACGAATAGAAATGGTAGGTACGTCATTTTTTTTTTTTTTGCTATTTTCTTTCAAAAGTGAAATGGTGCGGCGAAATGTTCGGCATGGATTGTTTCATCTTTTTTTTTAAGTGAATTTGCATTATTGAATATTTGATTTGAATCATAATTATTCCGCAACGCCCTTTAACTTGAGGGCCTTGCACAAGGTATGTCACAAGTAGAGAAGCACAAGCCCTTCGATGTATTCTTGCGATATGAATCAAACTTGTGATAGATGAATGACTTCTTTATTACTAAACCAATCGCTTTGGTGGTCATCGTATGCTTTGCATCTGGTGGATAATAGGGCATTGTATCAAATTTAATTTGGGAATTTCTTGATGCTTTAATTATAAGGAAAGAAATCCATATGTTGATCAAATATGGGGGGTAATGTTGCATTTCTTTTCGTTGCTCTTCTTAAAGATTTAGCAACAACATTATCTCCTCAAATCAAACTTAAGGAAAGTAGCCTTTCTATGGAAACTAGCACACAAAGGCATCCTCCTAACATTTTTGAAGTTCTATCTAAAGATTACCTGTAATATCTATCCAATCAATCATGGAACACTAAATATCAAGACGAATAATTCGATTAGTGCAAGATCAAGGAATGATGAAATATACAATATTTTGTGCAAATGATGTGGGATCATCATTGATCATCGTTCAATGATGTTTTGAATGTTGGTTCAATATATCAATAATGACGAAATTCAATGATTTCAATTCAGTGCGTGTTTTATCTCCCCTAGGAATGTTTTGTATGTTCTAGAGAAAATTGAACAATTAAGTAACTATCATGGGTTCAACGCCATGAGGTACGAAATAGTTACAAAGCCTATGCCATGCCTCTTTTCAAAAGTGATTTCTCATGTTTAAATAGAAATATGCAATAAATAATTAATAGTAACATATTGATGATTGATTACGATATGTAAAGTTGCAATACGCGATCTTTTGCCCAAGAATCTTTCACGCGCTAACTAATTGTCTCCATGAAATAGTATCTAACAATCGCACTACGCGCCTTTTGCTTAGGAATCTCTCACGCGCTAATTGAAACTGAAATCAAAACTGAAACTATCAATAACCAGAGATCTGACAATATCGAGCCACAAATTACAAGGAAAATGTGATGGTTATGCAAATTAGTGGTTGTTTCATAAATCAATGAAATAAATATGCCAATCATGAGTCAGGTGATATGATCGTGCCAAGCATTAATTTGCTCTAATCTTTGTATCTCATACTACTTTTGGTATATGCCAATCATGAGTCAGGTGTTACAGTTATGCAAGTCATTAATTCGTTCTAATCTTCGTATCTCATACTACTTTTGGTATGTGGGTGAAAATTTGAAAGTTGAACTAAAAGCCTAAAACTGAGCTAGTAGTTGCCAATGTAGTAAGTATACAGCTGAAATCAATAAGCAAGGTTAGCGACATTTGGTTTTGTTAGAAGAAATAAAGGAAAAAGGAAAAAAAATTAAAAAGGGAATATTTGCAAAGTCATGCAAATATAATTAACTCAGCAAAAAAGTACAGAAAATACTAAAAATTGGAAAAAAAAATATAGACGTAAAATGAACTTAACTATATATAAAATAAATAAAAAATGCGATTGACTTTCGGCTCAACTTGCGGTGTCTAAATAGCAGCCTATTTGTGATGATACTAACTGCTTTTTCATCATGCACTTTTCAGAGCTTTTTAATGCTTTAAAGTATACCGACTAGAAAAATGCTTGAAAAATATACGAAAATTAATAAAAATTGTGAAAGAGGAGTATTAAATATAACGATAAGAAATTATGCAAATTCATATATTTTTTTCTCAATCGATATTTGATTTCTTTGCTTACTGTTAGTTGTGAGTTGATTGAATTTTGTGTTTAAGGAAATTTCCTCTATTTACTTAAATTCTAAATCATTGTGATTCTTGAATTAATAAGAGGTCACCTGGACATAACAACCAAACCCTAGATCACATTCACTATCAATCCTATTCATAAAGAATCTTTTTTATTTCGAATGTCTAATATTGCATCTGATGCTATGGGCAAAAAATAAATAAATTAGATTTTGTGAATTCTATTCGATTGTAACAGGCTATTTTCTCAGACGATCGATAATGCTCCTGCCAGCAGAATAACATGCAACTTTATTGTTAATTATTCCTTATTAATATTTTATCCCAAAAAATATATATTTGATTACAGAATCGAATAATTAAGTTGTAGAGATTTGATTGATGTTATGGCCTTTTTGTCATCTCATGCTCACGTCATTTCTCACATCATCTTATTCCCTTTTATCAGTGCTGGATGTCTCCAAAAAAATCAACTGTACACTTTTCAGGAGCGGTACTTTTGGCAAGGAGCTTTCTCAAGTTGCCACCCAACCCACCGGAATCCAGATTTGGGCAGCGATTTGGAATATCCATGCACACTTATTTCACATATATAAGATGTGAAAGGTTATAAAGATTGAATAGTGATTACGTGCACTTTAAAAAAATTCTCCCAAAATGGATCGCGGTTTTTACATGAATAGGACCATCGCGTACATATGCCCTCTTGCATTCAGATATAAAAATGGAAAAATAGGAATGAAAGAGTGCCTATAAGAGCCGTGTTGATTTTACTGATCCATTGCAATCATTGAGCTAATTACCACAAAAGGTTTTATTTGAATTGGTGAAAGAAAAGTTTACACCTCAAGAAAAAAATGGTGGGGGGAGGTCTAATGATAAAATCAAGAAAATGTCTCTACATCTATGTTGATAAGCATTCTATTTATCTATTTATATATATTTTTTTGTTTTTCATAAGAAAAGAAGAATAGTAATCCATTTGATAACATTAAATAATTTTTTTATTTCTTAGAATAGATCAATAGCCAATAAATTGATTTGGAATAAAAACAAGAGGTAAAAAAAAAAAATACATCTTTGTTTTCGAAAAGAATTTCTAAAATAAGATCATTTTTTTTTTGCTTTTTTATTCTTCTTCCTCCTCTCTAGCTAATCACCAAGTCTTGGTGATGGCTAGAAGAGGAAAAAAGAAAATAAATTAAAATCTTTGAAAATTATTTAAAAATTTTAAAAAAAAATTCTACATCACAAAAGAATTTAAGGGTCATATTAAATACATTCATTTTTTTCTATCCCGAGAAAAGAAATTTTGTGTAATTATCATACATGTTTTTCTACTTAAAAACTTGTTTAGGGAATAGAAATAGAAAATACTATCTGTAAACATAAATTATTCTTAGAAATAGAAATGTTACCAAATGCATTTTAAGATGTATTTGATTTCCATTCTTTATGAGCCAATGATAGTAGCAGCAGTAGTAGTAGTAAATAATAATAATAATAATAATAATAATAATAATAATAATAATAATAATAATAATCATCATCATCATCATCATCATAATAATAATAATAATAATAATAATAATAATAATAATAATAATAATAATAATAAGGGAAGCCCTATCTCCACTCTAGTTTTGGTTAAGTCAATCCTTTTGTCAATTAATTGACCAAAATATGCTTCTCTCTTCAATTTATTGTTCCTTTTTTTATCAACCTAATCAACAAAGCTGCCTTTAAATCTATTATCTCTCTTTTTTAACCATGCATCTTATTATCCCTTCGCCTAGAGAATGTTACCAATTTTAATTTATAGTCTTACAATTTCGATCAAAAGAAGTTTCTATTCATGACAACATTTGAAAACATACTTAATTGCCTATTTTTCAAATAATGTAAGCAAAGATATGTTTTCAAGTCAAAAATGAAAATTCAATCTAATTACTTTGCCGATCTCAATCAAAAATGGAAAAGAAAAATTGATCAATATATGAAAAAGGTTAATTTGTTAGAAACGTGATCAAATGTCAAACATATTTATATTCAAATCATATTCAAATATCGACAGAATATAAAGGGGAAAAAAATAAACTTCTTGCTATTCTACTCCTATTATGAAGAAAGTAATGGATATTAATTGTAGATTCAGTCTCATAACAAGTGGATCAAAGCTTTAAAATATGCTTAAAACTTTCCCTATAAAAATCTGATGTGAGTTTGAAAGTGCGGAATGTGAAAATAAATTTTCTAATCCATCTTGCAATTCCCATTAAAATTGTAAATTGTTCAAAAGAAAGCATAAATCAATGGCATTTAACTTTGGAAACCTACAAACTTATTTCGGAAAAACACCCACAAGGTCAAAATCGGTTAGATAATTAGATTGAATTTTAATTTTCAACTTTGAGATAAAGATTCCCACAAAATTTTTGATGAATAATGGGCAACTAATTGTGTGTTCATAAGCCATCACAATTAGAAATTTCTAACTTTCTATGTAACTTTTGTGATTAAAAATATGAGACTATAAATTAAAATTGACGATCTTCTCTAAGCAAAGCGATAACAAGATACATGACAAGATAATATCTTGTTGGATGTAATTTGACATATATATTGTGAAAACGATAAAATAGTGGAGATTAGATAAATAAAGGTAGTTTTGTTAGTTAGATTGATTTTTTTTTAAAGAAGGGAAAATGACACAAATAGTCCCTTAACTTTGGCACAATCCCTGAACTTTTAATTTGTTCAATGTAGTCCCTAATGTTTGATACATATTCAATATCGTTTATAAACTATATGAAAATCTTCAATACAATCACTCATCTTTAATTAATGAAAAGATTACATTGAACATTTTCACATAATTAGAAAACTGTATTGAACATATATCAAAAGTTCATAGACTATATTAAACAAAATAAAAGTTTAAAAATCACATTGTATGTTGGGCTAAAGTTTAGGGACCAAGTTACACATTGAGCCAAAATCGATGGATTGTTTATGTCATTATCCCAAAAGAAAACAAAAAATTGAAGAGAGGGAAAAGAATATTTTGGTCAATTACTTTTTAGCTAAATTATGGATGGAAATAGCACTGTCCAATAATAATAATGGTCATCTCATCGTAAAGGATTGCTATCACTGTCAATGAACTATAGGAGCATCATAAACAATATTCGGCCTCTAGGAGAATGTTGTCTTTATTTGGAATTGGTCAAATAAAATTTTTCCTCCCTTTTATTTTTATTTTTTCAGATTCATGGACAAGAATATTCCACACTCCCTCTTAATTATATAATTTTCTACACAGCTACTAGGTCACTGACAGCTGACTTTTTGATTAATAAAACCCCCATATAAATCAGATGAACAAAAGGCAAATGGACAAAAAGAAGCACGTAGGAAAAGCATCCTCTTTATTTAATTAAACAAAATAAAATAGATGAACTAATAAATATATATTTTTAAAAAATTTAGCTTTTTGATTATACCTTACAGAATCTTTGTCAAAACCCTAGTGGTGGGAATATTGCAGTTAGGTGAAGTGCAATTGGATGAAGCAGAAGTGAATTTAGCCTATGTGGAAACTAGTCCTAGTCAATGGCATGCGCAATACTTTTATTATTTTTCAAATTTTTTATTAAAGTACTTTTTATTTCACGAAAAATGAATAATTTTAAAAATTCTAAAAATGATTGTCTGAAATAATTATCAGTAAAAATTATTTTCATTATTTCAAATATTTTTGTGAATGATTAAAATATTTTTCGTTTATTCATTTTTTTAAAGCGATATATAAATGATTAGTTTTAGAAAAAATATTTTTTCGATCATTCTTTTTCTTTTTTTGCGAAATAAACATTGCATGCTGAAGAAAGTTTTTTTTTTGTTCATTCATTTTTCAAAATGATATATAAGAGAACATTATTAATTTAATATTTTCTAAATCATTTATTTTCTTAATGAAATAGACAAAGTCTAATATTTTTATTTTTCAAGTATTGTGCTTTAGGATCAGATAATGTGGTCTTGCGATTTAGAAGTGCAAAAGGCAGACGTAGGTTTGTTCCTAAGTGGCCGGTGTCTTGCACACATTTAGTATTGTCATCTAGAGAATTTACTAAGGGCGCGTTTGTTTGTGTTTACTGTTCAAAAAGTGTTTGGGAATAAAATAGAAAAAATTATTTTTGTTCCCGAGAACAATTTTTGACCGTAAAAACGCGTTTGGTAAACTTATTCTAGGAATAAAAAAAAAAGAATAGAAATATGTTTGGTAAATTTGTGTTCTTTTTTTGTTTCTTTTAATTTTTTTAATTTTATTTTTCCTTTCTTTCTTTATTATTTATTTTTTAATTCTAATTTTCCTTTTTTTTCTTTCTTTTTTCTTTTTTTCTTCTTTTGGCCGGTCACCGGCCTTGGCCATGGTCGACGACCGGCCAACAAAGGCTGGCAGCCTCGCCTAGATCCGATGAGGCTGAGCCTCGCCGGTGGTGGGGTGAGCTCGGCCTCGCTGGATCTGGGCAAGCCCGAGCTCGCCCAGCCAAGGCGAGGCTGAACGTTGCTGATGCGGGCAAGGTCGAGCGTCACCGGCACAAGCGAGGCTCGGCCTCGCTAGGCCACCACCAGGCAACGCTGACCTAGCAGTGGTCCGACAACATTGAGCCTCATCGGTGGCTGGGCGAGCTTAGCCTCGCTAGGGGTCGGCGATGCTCAGCCTCGCCGGGGGCCGACAACGCTTCTGCGAGTTCGTCGGCCCCTCGACGGCTAGTCGCCGACCATGGCCGAGGCCGGCGACTGGCCAAAGTAAAAAGAAGAAGAAAAGAAGAAGAAGAAAAAAAAAATAAAGGAGGGAGAAAATTTGTTTTTAAAAATTGTTTCAGAAACAATAAACAGGTTTTTTTTTTTTTTTTGTGACCCAGAGAACCTCCGGGATGGATTGGGCCACTACCACAGACCCAGCCACAGGTAAATCGCGCGTTTTGCATTGAAGCAACGCGGACGTGGAGTCTCGAACCCTTCCCCCTGCGGATGGGGTACCAAGCCTTAACCATCGCGGCCACCGCGGGTGGTGGTATAAACAAGTTTTTTTTTTTTTTTTGTTTCTTGTTTTTATTCCAATTTTGTTCCTGGGAACAAAAAAAAAAGATTTGGAACAAAAACGCAAACAAATGTGTTTCTGTTCTTTTTTTGTTTCCGTGAACAAAAAAACAGAAAATCTGTTCATGAACAAAAAAAAAAAAGTGCAACCATGCACGCCTTAAACTTCTGCTCATTATTGATGCATCTTCAATTGTGATCAAAAGCATATGGCCGAAGAATTTAATCGTACCAAGTGCAATTCAAAGACAATGAACTCGCTTATCTGTTCATTAATTTCTTTTTCATCCCCCACTGTCTTATCGGCATGGTTTATATTATCGAGCCCGTTGAATCCATTGCCCAATAAAACGTTGTACGGGCACATGAAAAATTTCATACTGTTGTAGAGCAATTCTTGACCAATTGGGCATTCCATTCTCCGCATAATTCGACACGTCGCTTTTCTTTATTGTATTTTCTGTCGGGAAATGTAAATGATGGGATTTGATTTGACACTGATGTCATGTTGGTTATTCAAGAAATTCTGAATTGTCGTTGGTAAATTAGCATACAATTTTACGCTATGTGAACCGTATTGTCTAAAATCAATTAAAAGGAAAACCAAAAATCCCCTAAATCGTACCTTAATCCTCTAGCTCAGAGGTGGCAATTGAACTCCTCATCCCGAATCGACGAGGAGGAAGATGCATGGGCCACTGGAGAAGTCCAAATCGTCATCAATCCTTTCTCAATCGCGACCATGAGGGCCCATTTCTTTTGTGGGCTTGGGTGCTATCGATTGTCAGCCCGAACCGAATCGTATATCCGGGTCGGTAAGATTGCTTGTTTATGATATTGCTAGGTCTGTGAGATTTCGAATTGGATGGACTAAGGTACCAACCGAAATGCAAAATCTGCATCAGAGCATAACAAATTACAAAAGGGCCCGAGGAAGGTTTGAAACCCAATTGCGAGGAAGGGCTTGTCTATAATTTGTTTTGACATTCTAATCCGTAACTTTTGTAACTTCTCTCGAGCAGACCCGCTCAAGGTCCGGAAATAGTAGAAGCAGGTCTTCAATGTCTTTGATAAGTGCACTTCACTTTGAAAAAGCCCACACAAATTCTTTTGCTCGAGGCAAACAATTTACATGTGTTATAGCTATCCCGACCCGATTGCCTTGACAAAATCGACTCAGTCCAAACTCAGGACCAATTCACTCGCCTTTCCAACTTCGGTCTCAATTTAGCTCACAATATTGAATGGCTAACCCTCTTCGAGATCTTTGGTTGTATTATTTTCCAAGCCGGGTACGTAAGCCATCTATCTAGGATAAATTTAAAGGGTGTTCGATTTTTAAGCCTTACCGCCTTTGTAAGCAACCTTTTCCCAAATCAGCCGAGAAGGATTCCCGTCTGGATTGATTTTTACTCTTTTTTTTTTTTGGTCGAAAGAGAACTTTCATATTTATATAACCGGTAAATTACACCCTGAAGCTACAGAATCCGCAACCAAGAGATCAAGCAAAGCAGCAGGGGGGTTAAAAAGCCGTTGTCTTGGGCCGAAAAAAACATTGCTGTGGGCCTTCGCGGCCCGTCGGCAACCCTATTCCCTTCTCGCCTACAATGATTCAGCAATAGGTTGGGAAAACGTAAAAGCAAAAAGACAGCCTCCGCTTGCGCGACCGAAGCTCCCATGGCGTCGATCCTTCATTCCTCATAGATTCTATGACAATAAGGCAGTCCATTTGAAGTTCGAGCTTGCGTCTTGTAGATGCCGACTCGGCGAGTGATGAAGGGTATAGGTGAGTGCTTTAAACTCCGTTTCTAGAGCCGAGTGAGATCGAAAAGAGTTTGAATACAGATCAGTGATTCTACCTTGACTATCTCTACAGACACACGCCATTGAGCCCTTTGTGCTTCCCGGATGATATGCCCCATCAATATTACATTTAATAACTGTTGGATCGGGAGGTCGCCACAGATGATCAGGGTTGAAAATCTGTCGGTGAGAGCGCGAAAGAGTAACCGCAGGAACGTCAGAAGTACTGGTCTGAGCAATCGCCAATTCCACTACAAGATTGGGGTCTGGTTCTTGATTACGAAAGACGAAATTGTTGCGCATCCGCCAGATTTGCCACAAAGTGTTGGCAATCAATTCAATGCCAGGTGTAGTTGTTGATTGGGCTGTGCCTTCTGTGGTTGTTCTTTCTGATAACCATTGGTCCATGCGATGGACAGATTGAGGGGAAAAGTAAACATTAATCTCCGGGTTTGTCCAAACAGCTTGAGTCCATGAGCAGTGGAGGAAAAGGTGTTCAATGGTTTCAGGAGCTTGCAGATGACAGAGTCGACAGCAAGGGTCCTCAAGGATGTGTCTTTGATAGAGATTGGCTCTAGTAGCAATCGCATTCTGACAAACCGCCCAGGTAAAAATCCTGACTTTTGGTGTTGTTTTCAATTTCCATATTCTTCGCCAAAGGGATTTAGGAGTTTGATAGGATGTAGAAGTATTGTTACCTATGGAGAGGTCTGCTGCATTGAGAATGTTGTGGTATCCGCTCTTTACTGTATAGACTCCATCTTTTGTAGTTGTCCATATCAATTTATCTGTGGAAACTAGAGGGCTGATTGGAATTTGTAGAGCTTGTTCATTAATGTCGTCTCCGAATAGTCTAAGGAGCAGAGTCTGGTTCCAATCATGGTGTATCGGGTCAATAAGATCCGCCACCAGCAGTGGTTCCTCAAGAGTCTTGGGGCCATAGAGAATTCCCATCGGTAGCCAGCGATCACCTCTTATGCGAATGTTTTGACCATTACCAACTGACCAACACAATTGGGGAGAGATAGCATCTCTACCCGTCAATAAGCTCTTCCATCCCCAGGAGGGACGAGAACCCGATGTCACCAAGAGGAAGTCTGTTGTAGGAAAATACAACCCTTTAAATAATTGACTCCATAGAGCATTAGGTTGTTGCAATAAGCGCCAAGCCTGCTTTCCAAGCATAGCTTTGTTAAAAGTTGTAAGGTCACGAAATCCCAAACCGCCATTATCTTTATTTCCTTTCAATACATTCCAATTACGCCAATGAATGCCTGCCTTATTCTGATCATTTCTCCACCAGAATCTTGCAATACTTTTCTCTATTGATTTACAAATATTTACAAATTGACAGAGGGATCTGAAAGATAGACATAGCATAGTGTGGCAAAGCTTGTATAATAGATTTAATTAGAACTTCCTTACCACCCTTGGATATCAGCTTACTTTTCCATCCTTCCGTCTTAGCATGGACGCGTGCCTGTAGCCAAGAAAACATCTCCCTCTTTGAACGGCCCCATTCAGAAGGTATTCCCAAATACTTACCATATCGTTGCAACACAGGCAATCGAAGTTCCCCTGACATATTTTCTTGTAAGCTAAACGGACAATATTTGCTAAACATAATACCAGACTTATTTCGATTCACTATCTGACCAGTGGCCAAACAGTATTGAGTAATAATTGTCGCAAGATTCTGGCATTCTATTATTGTCCCATCAAGGAAAAAGACTGCATCATCTGCAAAAAATAGATGGGAAAGATTGGGACACCACCTATTAAACTTGATGCCTTTAAGATGTCCCACACTGACTGCTTGATTGATTAAAGTTGAAAGGACATTGGCCAGCAAAATAAATAGATATGGAGATAAAGGATCTCCCTGTCGGAGGCCGCGAGAAGGAGTAAAGTAAGGCAAGGGTTCGCCATTGAATTTCACACTAAAAGTTGTTGTCGTCACACATTGCATAATCCATTGAACCCAGATAGTATGAAATCCCAATTTCAAAAGATAATCGTGAAGGAAATCCCATTCAACTCTGTCATATGCCTTTTGCATGTCAATCTTCAAGATTGCATTGAATTTCTTAGTTCTCTGCCTGGTCTTGAATTGGTGAAGAACCTCTTGAACAATTAAGATATTGTCTTGAATCACGTCCACTCACAAAGGCCGACTTTGTTCCTTGGATATTAAAGAATTCAAACAAAGTTTAAGACGGTTGGCTAGTACCTTAGAGATAACTTTGTAAGAAAAATTGCAGAGGCTTATAGGGCGATATTGCTCCGCTTGCTCGGATGAGGCGTCTTAGGGATCAAGGCAATAAATGTTTGATTGAGCTTGGAAGGCATCGAGATGAGAGAAAGAAATGCTGCACTAGGAGCAGAAGATCATCCTTAATAATGTCCCGTGTTTTTGGTAAAAAATCCATTTAATCCATCCGGGCCGGGAGCCTTAGTAGCCCCCAGCTGAAAAGTTGCTTGTTTTACCTCCTCAATGGTTGCCATAGCGATCAACTGATCATTCATTTGAGAGGATACGAGTTGTTGACATTGGTCAAGGATAGGGCCATAATTCCTAGATCCTCCCGATGTATATAAGTCAGAGAAATAAACAGTAGTCATACTTTGTAGCACGTTGGGGTCCCGAATCCAATTCTGATTTGCATCTTGCAACATTGTAATGCGATTTCTATTTCTTCTCTGGATCGTGGATGCATGAAAGAACCGCGTATTCCTATCCCCCCATTGCAACCATTGTATTCTTGATCTCATTGCCCAATATTGCTCTTCCATTTGCCAAGTCTTTTTAATTTCCTCTCTGATAGTTGATGCTTCCTCTCTATAATTAGAGAAAGTGGATTGGTTGGTTAAGTCTTGTAGCTGTTGTTGTAAAGCAAGCACCCTGGCATGCCCATTGGAAAATTTCTTACGACTCCACGTAGATAGAGCGGTGATGACTTTCTGTATCTTGGCAATGAAAACTGGATGAGTTGCATAATGTGAGCCCCATACGTTTGATATAATGTCACGACATTCAGCTTCGTCATTCCAATAGGCTTCGAAATGAAAAAGCTTAGTGTGTCGTTTATAAGTGGCTGAAGTTTGTATAATCAAAGGGCTATGATCTGAACCTACAGCAGGTAACGCAAAAACCTCTGCTCCTGGAAACATAAGGCGCCAATCCATTGAACACAAAACTCGATCCAGTCTTTCCTTCACAAGCTCTTCACCCTCTCTATTATTTGTCCAGGTGAATTTACACCCTTTACTCTCTAATTCCATAAGCTCACAATCATTCAGGACAGCGCGAAAAGATAGCATCCTAGATAAGTCCGCAGGTCGTTTGCCAAACTTCTCCCAAGGGTAGAGAAAATCATTGAAATCTCCAGCACACAGTAAAGGGAAATGATTCATACGGCTAAGCATCCTAAGTTCATCCCAAAAGACATGTCTTTGTTGATAGTTATAAGGAGCATGAAGACATATTAGGCGAAAAGATCTGTCTTCCTGGACTATCCTGCAAGTCATATCAACCATATGTTGTGAAGAACGAGCCACTTCTATAGTTACCTGATCATTCCACATCACTGATAATCCTCCGGCCAAACCAGCTGGGTTGAGAAAATATGAATGCTGAAAATGTAGGGTAGTCTGAATTCGTTGAAGCTTAACTTCGGGGTTTTTCGTTTCCATTAAAAAGACTATATCGGGCTTTTCTGAGGCCATTATGGCCTTTAAAGCCTGAACTGTCAGGGGATTGCCCAAGCCCTGACAGTTCCAAGTGATTATCTTCATTTGTGAGGTGGTGGCTGTTGAGGGCTAGCCACCATAGCCCAAGTATCAGCTTCCCCTGCTTCACGCACAGGAGTATCCAGTAAGTTTCCTTCATCCAGGTCACGAAGAACTACACCATTTGTGTCATATGGCGAATATCGTTTCTGTTTTTTAGCCACACTCACCTTTGGTGGTTGTCTAGAACTCTTTGTTTTCTTGTATTGTTTGAAATCCATAATGGATGATTGAATCCCCTTCATTTTATCTGTTGCAGGGATAAGCGCTGTATGAAGATGAGGCCCTTCCATGATCGGCTCTTGAATTACCTGATGTATAGAAGCTGTAACTCCATGATCCGAAAGAAAGGCTGGTCTGGGCTCTGGTTCTGCAGCAGGAGCGATTGGAGGGGGCAAGAGTGGGATAATCTGAAGCTGGGAAGGGGGCGTCTCAGGTATACTCTCTTCTGGCTGATCCGAGTGTTTTGGAGGGTTATAGAATGTTTGCCAGTAAGGACTTGTTGCTTTAACTTCAGCTTTAAGCCATGGGCCATAAGTCATAGTGTCTCTTCCTTCAAATTTGGACTCATCATAGGGGATCTCTTTGCAATACGAAGCATAATGGCCCAATCTTCCACAAGAGTAACAATAATGGGAAAGCCGCTCATAGCGAAAGTCAATCCATAACAATTTCCCCTCTATTCGAATAAGCTTACCTGTCTTTAAAGATTCCTGTAGTTTCAGTTCAACCCTCGCCCTAGCAGTCCGTGAAGTCAGTCCCACTTTAGTATCAACTCGCACTTCTAGTACCCTACCAATATCTTGCGCTGCCTTAATAATCATCCTTTCAGTTATCCATTCCAAAGGCAGACCAAATATTTGTACCCATAAAGCACAGCTGGAAAAATCATAACAATGCAGTGGAGTAATAGACTGCCATGGCTTTACTAGTACTAGATGACCCGAAAAGAGCCAGGGACCTCCAGCAAGAACACGTTGTTTATCGGCATCAGAATGAAATTTAGCTATATAAAAACCATCTTCACGTTGTGAAATGTCAACCCGTTCAGTCTTCCATGCTTTCTTCATTATACTCTGGAACGCCAAGAAATTTACCGTTGGATTTGATAGAATTCTGCACACCAAAATTAAGCCACATTCCTCCAATTTTGCAGGTGAGGGTTCTTCATCCCAGCAATCTATTTCCCTCTCTGTTGTAAGTCTACCCAGTCTTGAACAGAGAGCAGCTAAGCGATCAGAATCGCTATGTTCTGCCGAGTCCATTACTCAGCGAGGAGAGCGTATAAAGAGAAATAGGAACAAGCGGAATGTGGGTCGAAGCTGAAGATATACTATCATCCAGTCTGGAAGGAGTCGCAAAAATCACGAAGCCGTCTATTCGGATGAAAAACAGAGGAGGATGTAAAGCGAACCAAGTGGGAATGAAGCTGGGGAGGCGAAGGAGAACGTCTTCTTCAAATCCCGACCCACCATCCAGTCTGGAATGGGTCGCAGCAATCACGAAGCCAGCATTTCGGATGAAAAACAGAGGAGGACTGCCATGGGAGTGGATGGGATGAAAGTGGGAAGTGTCGGAGAAAAAGATAAAGAAATTTGGGGATTAGGGTTTGAAAAACTTAAGTAGCCATGGGCGACGAAAACTCTACATGTCGAGAGGGATATTCTCTGCATTTCGAGAGAGTATGGGTGATTTTTACTCTTTATTTTTCGTTTTAATCTAAATCTTGCAATTCACGCATTCCGACAACAACCAATTTTGACAAGTACGTTCACATGTCGTCTTATTAAAAATAGAAGTAAACGACCCATGAAAGAGTTACGAAGCTAGAAATGATGGTCCGACATGTCGGGTCCCCTGAATCCCGATGCCACCGAAGCCGCCCTGCCCTCGCTTCTCCAGATTCTCGAATTCGAGCGCCACAAAGCACCTCGACCCGTTTCGAGAAATCGCCTCGCGCCTGCAATCATGCAAGCGCGCCACCCACCTCGACCAGATGCACGCTCACCTGACCACCACGGGGCTCCTCCTCGACCCGGTCGTGGCGGGCAAGCTCGTCGCGGCTCTGTCGGCAAGCTCGTCCCACTCCGCGGTTTCCGCGGCTCATTCCGTCGCTCGCGGAATCGAGGGTCTCGACTCGTTCACGTGGAACGCCGTCATCAGGGGTTACTTGGATAGGAACGACCCTCAAAATGCCGTCTTGGTGTACTCCCATTTGAGGGGACTGAACAGGACGGTGGACTCCTACACTGTTCTGTTCGTGATCAAGGCTTGCGGATTGATTCCCGCGATTGATGAAGGGAAACTGATGCATGCCCAGATTTTGAAGATGGGTTTTGTGTCGGAGATCATCGTGCAGACTGCCCTCCTTAATATGTATGCGGTGTTCGACGAAATTCGGAGCATGCAGAAAGTGTTCGACGAAATGCCTCGTAGAGACTTAGTTGCTTGGAACTCTCTTATTGCCTCGTATATTGGACGGAACTGCTCTAAGGAAGCTCTTGAAGTTGCTCGCACTATGGTCTGTGACAATGTGAGCATAAATGAAGTGACTGCAGTGAGCATTCTCTCGGCTTGTTCGGCACTAAAGGCCTCGAGAGAAGGGAAATCTGTCCATGGTTATTTGCTAAAAAATGATGTCGATCTGGATGTCTTTGTTCAGAATGCCTTGATAGGGATGTACTCCAAATGCAGTTCTTTACCGAATGCTTGCAGGATTTTCCGTTCAATGGCTACAAGGAACGTTGTTTCGTGGACTGCAATGATTGATGGCTATGCATGCAACGGTTATTTTAATGAAGCATTGTCTGTTTATAGACAAATGGAGTCTGCCAATGTAAGACCAGACGAGGTTACTCTGTTAAGTGTTATTTTGGTGTGCTCGGAGTTGGGAAGCTCCGAACTTGGTGAATGGATTACTCTGATAGTTGAGAAATATGGACCTAAAAGGGAGAGGACTGCTCTGGCTAATGCCCTTATGAGAATGCATGCAAAATGTGGTAACATCTTGAAGACTTGTCAAATTTTCGATGGGATGAAGGAGAGAACACTAATAACTTGGACCACTATGATTCAGGCTCTAGCAATGCACGGACAAGGCGTGGCTGCTTTGACGAGGTTCGTTCAAATGCAGAGGCAAAGCTCAAAACCCGATGGGATCGTCTTCCTCTGTGTACTATTCGCTTGCAGCCATGCTGGTTTAGTAGAATATGCAAGAAAATGTTTCGATCTTATGATAAAGGAATATAATATCAAGCCATGGATGGAGCACTGCGGCTGCATGGTGGATCTATTATGTAGAGCTGGGCTAGTTGAAGGCGCATTTGACTTTGTGGCAAATATGCCAGTTGAACCAGATATGATTCTGTGGCGAATGCTCCTCGTGGCTTGTCAAAACCAAGGACGCCCCGAATTGGTGAGTCAAGTTATGGATCATATACATGAATTGGGGCCTAAGAGTAGCGAGGACTACGTGCTGATGTCAAATGTGTGCGCTTCAGTGGCTGAGTGGGATGTCGTGAAAGAAGTAAGAGAGGAGATGAAGCAAAGAGGAGTCACTAAGGAGGTTCCTGGTAGCAGTTTTCTCGAAGTAGATGAAAATGTGCATACATCCTGATCCCTGACAAGATTAAAAGCTTGATAATCACTTCAAAGATGAAAAGAAAGGCCTGAAAATTTGGCCGTGTGAAGAACATCGGTTTCGGCATAGCAATTTGTAGTTACAGTAGAATCAGTTCTTTTTCTTTTGTCTTTATATATGCAATTGGCAAATGAATTTACTCGGAATCTCACTCATTCGACACAACAAGTCTATTCTTCAAGATCATATGGTTCCTTTCCTCCATCAGAGCGTTCTGTTTGTCCTCGGCCCATTGTAATTCTTGTACCAATTAGCAACAAAAAAGGGCAAATACAAAAGCGAAGAAGGGTAAAAAATTGTGGAGCTGTGGGTCAATGCTTGTCCTGATATTTTTGTTTCTATTTCACAGGAATTACCTTGCCTTTGCTTTTCATGTATTATTTCTTGAACTGCATCTAACACGTTCATGCCCATTCAAGAATCTTGAGAGAGAGAGAGAGAGAGAGAGAGAGAGAAAGAAAGAAAGGAAGAAAGAAAAAATCTTTCATTTTTTCGAAGTCCCGTTTAAAATTGGTGAAATATCAGTCAACTAACCCAATGATGAAGATAAGTGGAAGTCAACGCCTACCAGAAAAGAAAGATTCTTTTATTAAACGGCACATTACAATTGGCCCTATCAAATTTCGTGATTCCGTTGCATGTTATACCCCACTTTTAATCTGCTGGCAGAAACAAAAAGAAAACAGATTAAACTCGGTCTGAAAGCAATGATCTATCCGAATCCAATTCCAACGCCAACACCAACACCAACACCAATATCCCTAACTGCTATTACTGCGTTCTCCTGCTTCACTTCAAAGTCACTACTTACCTGTTTGATTGATTGATTGATTCTCATTAAAGTAATGCTTCCAAGACCCAATAAATACCATTCAATATCCACGAGTGCCTAAAATACAATTCTCTCTCTCTCTCTCTCTCTCTCTCTCTATGTGAGAAAAGACGGCAAGCACAGCAATGTTTCCACATCTCTGTGAGGCATGGCAGCCTCAAGATTCTGTGCCTGAAGAGACCCTTTCACAACGCGATGAGTTCTTGATCGAAATCTATGCAAATTTTGTGTATGTAAGGATGGGGAGCGATGATGCTGATAGCAGCAGTAATCCACACATAAGCCCCACAACTTACAAGCCCTTCAGGCACAGCCGCGACCATCTGATACGAGAATCCACATCCTGGTCGACCATCTCCAGCATGCTTTCCCAGGTCAATGTTCCATACCATGTTCAGCCGCTCATGATCCGGAAAATCCATGAAGCAGCTCGGTCAATCGCCAATGCGTCAGTAAACAAGGACTTGAGGACTCTTCCAATGGTCGTGTCCATAAGGGTGGTTCAAGAAGTCCCTGGAGAGACATTGCCTGTTCCTGAGGTACAGGCTGAACTGATGAGCGTTCACGCAAGCGGGTCACGGGCTGCGAGCTGGTCATCAATCCAGGCTCTAGAGAAAGTCGAAGTTGGAGGAGGGTCAGAGGAAAAATGCGTGATTTGTTTGGACCGTATTATGGTTGGTTCAGAAGCCGTTCGGATGCCTTGTTTGCACAACTATCATGAAGAATGCATTGTGAACTGGCTGCAGAGGAGTAATCTCTGTCCATTGTGTCGGTTTCCAATGCCTATGTGATTCTCAGCCTTTCTTGACGAGGAGTAGTGGCTTTAATTTGGACTTTGACATTGATTTGAATTCGGGAGCAATATCTGCCCGTGTAGTCCTTTTCATGTTCCTGTTAGGTTTCTTTTCTTGCAGTAATCTCTAAGGTCAATCTCAATCATGAGGTTGTTGGCTTTTATCTTTAGTAGTTGTTCAACAGACAAACAAGTTTAGCATTACTATTATTTTTTTTTGATTGGCTAAGGTACTCCTACATACAAGTTTTTCATTGTATTCTGGTCTGTATGGGCAAAGATTGAGGTGCTTCCGAGCCTTTTCTTGTGGCTCTCGTTCTTCTTAATTTTTGCAAGAACGAAAGTTCCCTCTGGTGAATCTGATAAGGAGATTGATAGAACCCTTGAAACGTTCCCTTTCTTCCGTCTGAAAAAGAAAAGACTTTGAACATCCTTGTTTCTGGTAAGTCTCAAACCAAAACGAAGACGATATGAAGTAGTTCAGCGACGTGATGATAGATATAGTAACCTAGTTCTCTTCTCAATAATTTAGGTTGTTAGCTATCTCTATCTGGCTAGCCCTTTTTTTAATAAATATATATTATGTTGGTTGGCCAGTTCCATCATTGGCTGGTTAGATCACTGTTTTGAGAGTTTGCTATCATCTTTAGCATCTGAAAAATGCAAATAGTTTCGTTGTTTCCACATTCAGATGGCAATTTGATTGACTATCTAATATAGACTGGTGGGTCTAATTCAAGAACAAGTTGATGTCAAAAGATTGATCAGCTATCAATACCAGTTTTCTGAAATTTCATAAATTGGACCAGATCAGTGCATAGAAAATATTCTTCCTGAATGCTCATAACCATCTCTACCAAAAAATCAACATAAAACGATGGTTGATAACATCGACAAGAAAGTAAGGGAAAAAGTTCCTGGTCTTGAGCATGTCTCAAAAAACTTCTAACGAAGCTGGAATTTAGTGAGCTGAGAACCGAAAGACCATGACATTCTCATAATGCTGTCCAGGATTCACTATCTGCGAGGGGAAATTTGGGTGATTCACTGCATCAGGGAACCCTTGTGTCTCCAAGCAAAGACCGGCGTATTTCGTGTAAACAAATCCGCCTTTCCCTACCACATGATCAATCATATTGCTTGTGTAAAACTGCACACCGGGCTGATTGCTCCACAGTTCCAACTTCCTTCCCGAGTGGTTATCTTGCACGATGGCAACCTTCTTCAAGTGCTTGGTTCCGGTGTCATCTAGCACGTAGTTGATGTCATACCCACCGGGCACCTCATTGATCTGGCTCCCGATTGTGTGAGGTTCTAGGAAGTCGTATGGCGATCTTCGGATGTCGCGGATTTCACCTGTGGGTATAAGAGCACTGTCGACTGGAGTGATTTTCGATGCAAAAAGCTGGATTTCATGAGAAAGGATGTTGCCACTGTTTTGGCCTGCAAGGTTCCAGTAGGTGTGAAGGGCGAGATTCACCGGAGTTGACTTGTCGAGTGCCTTGGCCTCCAGTTTGACGCCTAACTTGTCGGTCCCAATGAGCAGATAGGTGACGTATACAGACAGATCACCGGGAAAGCCTGCAGAGCGAAAAAAAAAATCCAATCATGTCTCATTTGATCTCTTTAGGCAGCAATTATGGATTAAAGTCTGTTCAAGGATAATTATGGATTGGAGTTCAGATAATTCATCACCGGCCGCATGAACAATATGCATATCAGCACTTCAAATCAAACGAAGCCAAAACAAAAGTAATGATTTGGTCGAAAGGCAGACTAGGATTCGAGTTAAGTAGCCGGAGAACTGACAAAACGTCTAGAACATCATGGAAAAATTCAGAAAAAGATTTTACCTTGTTCGCCATTAAAGCTGTCGTAAGTAAATGTAACATGACTCTCTGTGTCATAGCTATGCACCCTCCAGATAACATCGGCGAACCCTTTGCTGCCACCTGATATTCGATTGCGAAAAGGTTTCAAGCCCGAACAACAGCTCGGGCCAGACTAAATTAAAAGACAAATCGCGGACAAAGGAGAATACAGCAGGCAAGGGAAAGATATGAGCTACCATGAAGAGTGTTATTGCCATCATTGGCTACCAATTTGTAGGCAGTCCCGTTCAGAGTGAATTGAGCCCCTCCAATTCTGTTGGCGACGCGTCCGACCACAGCTCCAAAGTAGGTAGTATCATTCTGCAGCAGATTTAACAAATAAGCGCAAGATATTTCATGGACCGACGCAAAACGAAAATTTACATTTCATGGAGACATCCCTGCATTCTCATCGCTCTGTTAAAACAATATTTTCTATCGATCCTCTATCTTTCATACTGAACACGAATGCATGCTGATTGAGTCGTTGAAAATTCCATGCGGTTTAGTAGACACTGGTTTTGGTTAATCCGCATGACCGATCTTATTAAGTCATCGATGCGGGAGAATCGGTGGTGCAAAGGAAGACGAGCAAGGCCATACCTTGTAGCTCTTGAGCGAATCGAAGCCGAGAACGACGTCATCCAATTTACCTGAGAAAGACAAGGTGTGAAAAAGAAGTGACCGCGACACGTGAAAAACAACCGGCAACGTTCAAAACAAGGCCACATGACCCCGGGAACCCGGAAGGCCATACGAAAGCGACCACAAGACACTGTTCAAACGAGAACGATCAATCCGAACCTGATCAGAACTAGGAAGAGCAAGAGAGCGTGCCAAAACGTACCGTTTTTATCGGGGAGAACGAGGGAGAGCATGGTTGCACCGTAGTTCGTGAACTGCGCGGTGAAGTATCCGCTCCTGAGCTCGTACACGCCAATGCCTGGATGGTCACGCGCGCCGACGCCGCCGACGACGAGGAACGCCGCCAGAAGAAGAGCAGACAGGAAGCCGACGTTGCCCATCTTTCGAGACCGGAACAAGGCAAAGAACCAGAGAGAGAGAGCGTAGAAAATTCGCTTGTGAGAGACTGATGATGATGAGGAGAGGCAAGAATGAATAAATAGGGAGGGGGTGAGTAGAGAGATAGAGATGGGATTCAGTTGAGGTAATTTTTTTGGGTTATGGATAAGGATGAGTAAGCAACTTATCCCGAGTTTTTCTTATATGGTAATGGAATTGAACCGCGCTCGATTTAGTGCACGAACGAAAGTCGATCCAAGATGCTACTAATAGCCCTTGGTGAAGAGATGATGATGGCGACGGCAATGATGATGATGACGACGATGATGGGAAAGTGCGTGGCAGGATTCTTGGGAAAGCTGCTGGCCACTCACGTGTTTTTTTTTCTTCGGCGAAAGGCGAGGGCGATGGGCATTGAAATCGTGAGTTCGATGGGAGGAAAAAGCGTATTCCGTGATGCAAATCATTGAATTTTCCGGCTTGTTTTTTCCTTTGAATGATGGGTTTTCTGACAAGGCACGTGATTTCCTAAGACCCAGAAAATTCAAGAATTGGGTTACAAACGACTTATTAAGCGTACGGTAAGTCGTTTGTTTGGAGAGAAACGTGCATTGAGGTAAGGAATGAATAGAGAGAGATGAGCGCAAAGAGGGGGTTTTGGCGATATCGAGTTGGCGTCTCGAGTTCGATTGCTGCTTGGCACAATCTCTTGCCTAAGGTGTAGATTAGGAACGTTTAGATTGCCGCTTGGCACGATCTCTTGGCTAAGGTGTAAATTAGGAACGTGGAGCGAAACCGATATGTATAAGTTGGCTTGAGACACTTATCTTTGGAATGAATCTTATCGAGAAATCAAAAGTTGCACTGATCATTGTTTATAGACAATAGATGGCTTAAGGGCAGTTATTACTCATTAATGATTTGATTACGTCTCTTGTTGCATCTTCATTGTTGGATTATGGCCTTAATTAGTCGATAAACCATGAATACTTAGCACGAAACCTTTTTGATTTCCTTTCTTGCTTACCGAAAATTCAAAGTCGAAGCACACCAATTTGGAAATTTTCATTATCCCCCAGTGGCATAGAAACTTGGGAATCTCAAGAGGATAGGGTTTGATCTTAGTACAATATTCAATGTTTGACCGGATTTGCTAAAAAAACAGAGAATTTTCAAAAGATACGGTTTAAACAGCTGTCCATTCGAGTAGAGATTGACGATTTGTAATTTTTCTCTACCTTTTTCAACACTGACAAACATACTTTTCAAGGATTGTCCTTAATTTCATACTTGTGCATCGTGCGTACACCCGTTTACTTTTCAGGGATTGTCCTTCCCAGTTTGAGTTTTTTATTTTAATAGTAGGAGAAGTCCTTTATAAAGTGTCATTTTTCCTAACATCATTTAAATCAAAATTGTTTCTAAATACACTTTAAAATTACAATTTATCAATCACTATTTACATTTCAAAAAGCCCTTTTATCCTTGAAGTATTTTGCATTTTCATAAACAGTTTGCCTAAAAGGCCAACCAAATGCAGTCATCCAAGAAAAGCAACTGCGAGTCGATCGTCGCTCCAAGAGCCTCCCAACTTAATGTGCCGCTTGAGTCATATGTCGTGGACGATGATGACCTAGCTACATTGCCTATTACAAGCATCTAAGTCCAGCCTTCTCACGAGAATTTACAAGCAAAGAATGATTAAGAGGCAAAAAGAGAATCTAATTTTGAATGAACCAAGCACGCTAGAAACATCAGCAGAATTAATCATCAATCGGTGCCACACGTTACAGATGAAAATGTTCACGATGCCTAACATCAGCGGACCAACAGAGGTAGCTAAACAGATGCACAACTATACAAATATGCATGTATGGTACCATAGTACTGACCAATAATGAGTTCAACACTATTTTGAGACATTAACATGGTGAGACTCCAAAAATCATGATGTTACCTGCACTAACAAATCCAACTCAAAGTCTAGAGAACCAGCAAACCAGACACCACGAATTAAGCTTCAAAACTAATTCTTCTACTGAAATCTGCACACAATGTTTCTTGAATTAGACTCGAACCATAGTGTTTCTGAAAGTCACCTTCTCCACTCAGCCTTCCCTGTGAAATTGAAACAATAAATACCATCCTCAGTAAGTAGCTAAATAACATAAAATTTCTAGTTTCGGAATTTAATGATTCTCTTGTGTGTGCGCGTGCCGGGGGGGAGGTGGGGGGAGTATTTCCCTAGGATCTTTCCAAAGGCCGATTTCACTTAGATCAGTACAGAGTATATTGCAAGATTAGTTTCTCTAGAAATCCTTCTTATCAAAACAGGCAAATATCAGAAAAATTTAAGTCTGCTAGGGTGACATGCATTTGGGACCATTTCTCGCTTGCCATATTCACTAGCATAATGTGATTTGACTTAGGTAAAAGATTTGGAAAGTACACATAACCAACTTCATTTATAGGATTTGCCCCACACAGAGAAAACATGTAATTCCAAAAGAGAGTTGAGAGCAAGCATTCTCTAAATTACTTCATCTACCCTTCAATCAAATCCAGTATTCCAACACAATAGAATGACAAACAAAATACTCGAGTTGTTGAAGAAATAAGTAGTAATTCATAGTTTCTTACCATTCGAATCTCTTGATGATCTGTCACTTTTATTCCCACCTTTGCCACTTCCCTGATCAGGTTTCTGGGTTCTTGGTGACTGCGAGTTGATTTTGCTGTTAGCTGGGGAAGGAAGAGAGTGACGTCTCGACAGATTACTCTTTTCTGCCCCGTCCTGTCCAAACCTCGGAGAACCTTGCGCTCTCAGTTTGGCCTTTGCAGATGCAGTTGCTGCCATATAACTTGGAAGTGCCGGACTGCTCCGTGAGCCATTCTCCTCATATTCTTGCTTTGAGGGTGTGGAAGATTTACGGCCTGATCTACGTTTCTCATCGCTAGCTGAATCATCCCTCTGGATCTCGACTTCTTGATTTTTGGATTCCTGATGGCCATTTGTTACAGGACCACTGTCATCTTCAACATGGTTCTTCACTGAAGCATTTGAGTCAAATACTACTTGACCATCAAAAGGAATATCAGCTCTGTCATCTATTTCCAGTGGCTCCTGAATCTTTTCTGTATCAGGCAAATTTGATGAGGTCAATATTGTCTCACTCTCCATTTTCTCATCAGAAGTTTTATTGTTCTGCTCAAAAACATCAACTCCCCTAGTGATGGATGGCCTTTCCAAACTGTCCTTGGGCTCTACACTTTCAATTTCAGACTGGATCACAGCATTCTCTACAATAGGATTGTGGACCTTTCTCAAACTACGTTTGACCTTTTGGATCTCATTCTGTGGACTATCCTGTGAAGGATCCAAAGAATGGCCAGACACCTTCCTTACATTGCGTTTAGGCGTCTCTGTGGTTGTGCGCGCTGAAATAATGTCAACATTGGAAGCAGGAGTTTTCTGGACACCACGCTTCGTCCTACGAGTTTCAGTTTCTGAATTTTGTGAGTAACCCTGCTTTCTCTGTGATTTGGAGATTTTTCTCGGTTGGGAAACTGGTTTCCAGAAAACGGATGCTGACCAGCATGCTAACCAACTCGAAACTGAATTTGGCTCCGCAGAATCATAATTGAGGTGCAGAGGCATGACAGTTGGTGATGAAGCAACAAGCTACAGCATCATGCAGTGGTTGCATGGAGGGCATGTAGGAACGAAATCAGAAGAATACTTTTGAATAGCAAACTTGCAATTCAATACTACATGATGCTGTATTACCTTTCGAATGAAATCATTTGCTGAAACATTGGCAAGCTGAGTACTTAAATTAACTTTGGCAGAATCCCCTGACATGCCCTGTCAGATCATTTATAAGGAAATGTAACTCAGTAATCTATCATCATGAACACAGGAGAAAAATGAAAGGCAGCAGAGGAACAAAGGATTCAAAAGTAATGTAAGAAGAATCCATCCCCCCCCCCCCCCCCCTTCCTTCCTCCTCCTCCTCCTCCTCCTCACTCCCTCCCTCCCTCCCTCCCGCACACGCACAAGTGTGTGCCCGTGACAATGCATACACAGTTAAATCCTGCCTAGTAGGCACTTGTGTCACACATCACTGTTCAAAGAAATGACACTTCGAAGTACCTTCAACTAACCAGAGAAGTGACATCTCAACAAACAAGTAGCAGACACCCCATGAAGCAAGTTGCAGACATCACTGTTTGTTGATTTCATATAAGTAAAGCTATACAAGACTGTTGGCATATTATCATTCAGCAATGCGACATCAGAAATAAGCAGATATATCTATCTTAGAGTGAATGATCCAAGCAGTTCACACCATAACAAATATTTAATCTGTGACATGTTAATTTTACTGACAAACACTATGCTAACTTCGCTTTCGTCTACATTGTTTATCGATGGCCCACCACTCCAAGGCATGCGAGGCATAAAGCCCCAGTGACATTATAGTTGGATAGGATGCCATTTTTGTCACAAGTAAAGACATCCATATGAAAGAAAAGGAGCTATTCTATCATCCGCTACAAGCATTGCTTCACCCTGAAGTACCTGAGATATTAGTAACTTGTGTACTTCAAGCCCAGTGGTAGATTGCCTGACGTTTCTCCCTCGAACAAGTGCCTGCAATTTAACTATTCCCAGCATGCAGGACAAAGTAGCAACTGCCTGTCTCCGAACCAAATGCCCACGGATACGTGCTTGTAACCGAATGATTCCCTTGAGAGCTCGAAATGCACGACGAGCCTTCATCATGAAAACAAAACAAAATCCATAAACAAGCCTGGTCTAAGTAAACAGTGGCCATTCAAAAGAAAGGAGGTTTTATTGAAGAATAAACTATTAGGAACATTCTCCAAAGTACGTTTCATATTCAGATAGTTATCCATTCTTTAAGTACAACAAATGTCGAAGGACAGTAGGGAAGAGTAGAGAAGATAAATCTCAGAATAAATACCAAATAACCCCTGAAAGCAGCTTGCGTCTTTGTTGCTGCCATCTCTTGCTTGATTATATCTGGATTTTGAGGTGCATCCTGAGTTTGAGCCATGTCCAGATCCTCATCAGTCTCAATCCCTCGATCTTGGAGTAGAACTTCCTCATTCTTTCTCTCTGATTCTTGTTTTCTGCTATTCCAATCATCACTTTCAGCATTAGGCTGAGAAGTCACGTGATAATTAGCTTCAGGTGCCCTAGCACCAACCTGGACCACTGCGTCATTTGTAATTTTCTGCACATGATGGTACCTTAGTCAGACGAAAAGAACACAAGCGCTGGGCAGGAACTGTCATATAACTATCATGCTTTTATTTACAACATACAAGAACGTCGGAACATTAGGAAACAGCATTCCCGACATTAAACTAAGAAGTTACAGGGTTTGTTGTAGCTAAAAAGAATACCTCTCTTCCCTTAACATTGTGTTTTGATGTTTTTTTCCCAAATAGCAATGTCTTGATCCATCTACCAGGTGATTTAGCTCTACCCATGGCAGGAAAGCAGGAACCGATGCAGCAATAACCTCAACCTCAGCTCCTGCACAGCCTGAAGTAAAATAGCTCAGGCGTCGATAGAGGAAAAAGTCTCAGCTAGAGTAGTTGAAGTTTTAGCTCATCACAGAACAAGACGACCAGAACAAACCAAATTACTCATCTTGAAGAATAACGGTTGAGAAGTTTAAACAAGCGTGCAAAACAGGGGCCTACTAGGACTGTCAGCACTACAATCCCAAATCCTGACCAGAAGCTTTGCTCATTACCTCTTTGTCGACTTCACTGAGCGGCCACATATTGCACGACGCTCAACAATACAACAGTAAAAGATGGGAACATGCTAGATCTTCACCCATCACCATGACCAACACCAATTCATTCCGGACTCTCTACCGCCTGTAAAATGAATCCATATAACGGCAACCTAACCTTCTTGTCGCGTCCTTCAAGGATCATCGATTCTTTCGCAGAAAGACCAGTTTTTTTTTTTTTTTTTAAATCCCCAAGCCATCAATTATAGGACAGTTTCTCATTTCAAATTCAAACAACCAGACCAATCAACAAACGCAGTCCGTCCTGTGATCTCCCAGCTAACATCGAAGCGATTCAGAAACAAGAAGCAGACAACTGACCCCTAAATAAGGCAAGGATACACCAAATGGAGCTCAGCAGAGCACAACCCACCAAAACCAAGTCAACCCAGAAACCGCGAGACGGGAGAAATCGCCAATGTAGCTCGAGGGTGAGCCAGATCTGCAATTTACCTGCCCAATGCGCTACCCCGGAACGCACCGCCTAGCATTCCTGATACAAGCCACGACCAAGGATCAAAAGGACGCGACAACCCACGTTTCGACACGAGAACGTTTTATACAAATCACAGGCACATAAAGAGAGAGAGAATGTACCAGGGCTGTGCTTGCAAATCAAGGAAGCTGCGATCTAGTTGCAGCATCAACCCCTCTCTCTGTCTCTCTCTGTCTCTCTCTCTCTCTCAGTGAAGCTGGTGGAGCAAAAAACTGCTGAGATTTTTGAAAATAATATCATAAATAAAGGAGGCGGTCCTAAGCTGGCCCCGTGCCTACGGTAAGCCCGGCGAGCTCCGTCGCTCAATGGCTTCAACCGCGGGCCCCGCGGATGGAATCGCGCAACTGCGGCTCGACGCGTGGCGGTCGCAGTGGGTTCAAGCTGGGGTCGAGCGCGGGGAACGCCGGCCCGATGCTTTAAAGTGCGTGCTTTTTTGTTGGGACACCTAAAGCGCTGTAGTTACTTCGGTCCAAAGTGTTCGGCTTCTTCGGTCCGACGGCATCGCGGGAATTTACACGCCTGCCCTCGCGGGCGCGGGGCGCGGGAGCTCGCCGCGTGAATCGCGCTTGGAGTGCGTGGAGGGCACGCACGGTGAAGATTATCCCACCGGCTCGGGGGGTGGCGTGGGAGGGCGTGTCTCGGAGGGTGATGGTTGCCGAGAGTGGGCCGGGAAGTCGGTCTGGACAGAGATTCGCGGCGACGAGGAGGGCGCGGGTGATGATGGCCGGTTTCAACTGCCTCGACCGGGGACCGGGTCGGGTCATTATGGTCATCCGTCGTTCTCTGTTCCCTCTATTATTATTTTTTTCTTTTTTTCTTTTTTTCTTTTAAAGCTTTTTAATAATAATATTTTTCGCTTGCTATGCTCACGTGGAGGATCATTTAGGGATCATGGGATTTGATTTTGAAGATTAATTTTATATGATGAAAAATGAGGGATTGCTTTGAGAGTCCAAACACCGGATTGCACTTATTGCATCCACTGTCTATGCATGTTATTGCAATTGAAGTTGTACCTGAGTACACTCATTCAATTCAACGTGCTCTTCCTCATTATTAGCATGAGATTTTTCAAACTATGCATATAGAAAATTTGTCATTATTATCACGTTGAACAAAGATGGGCATTGGATGTATGTCCATTATTTATTTATTTTCAAATTATGCAAATAGAAAGCGTGATTCCCAAACACGATGAGGGCAAGTGATGATGATCGGCGTTAATTGTCTCAGTCGGCAAGTTAGGTCATCATGGTCATCCGTTGTTCTCTGGTCTCTTCATTATTATTTTTTCTTTTAAAGCTTTTTAATAATGATATTTTCTTGCTTGCTATACCCACGTGGAGTATCATTAGGGTAGGGGATCATGGAGTTTGCCTTTGAATATTTAGATTTATATGATAGAAATTACTTTGAGAGTCCAAACACTAGATTACATTTATTGTGTCCACTATCTATACATGTTATTGCAATTGAAATTTCAACTTGATACACTCATTTAAATGTGCTCTTACTTATTATCACAACGAGATCTTTGAAATTATGCAGATAGAAATCTTGTTATTATTATCTTGTTGATTGGATGTGGACATTGGAAATGTGTTTGACTTGAATAATTTGATTGCACAAATTGTGTCTAAGTAATTTTTTTTTATTTTCTTAGTAGGAGTATAAAATATTATTCAAAGTTTGAAAATTTTATGAAAAAAAAAATGATATGTGAATCTGCACGTGGAGACCTTCAAATGTAACATTTGTAAAGAATCATCGTGTAAACCGCAAGATTTACACAAAAAATAAATAGTAACAGTCACTTGATACGTGCTATTGCGATAATCACATAAGTTATAGGGTTGGGCACATGGTGGGACGAAAAACATGCCTCCTTCCCGCGTGAGGGGGGCTAAGGTAGTTTTCTCTTCTCGGAACAACCAATCCTTGCAGAGCGCCACTTTATATTTGGCATTCATTTATTATTATATTTGCCATTTTTCATTATTATTATTACAATAATTACGTTAAAAAAGATAATGATAAGAAATGGTAGGTTTTGAAAAAGAATAAACAGATTTTATTGAGTCACACAAAATCTAAATATTACAAAATTTTGGATGTGAAACAATTTGAAGGCAGAATACGGGAAACAATTGTCTTATCTCCCGTAAATTAAGGCTTGTAAGAAGAAGAGATTGTTCTTAAAGTCCTTTTCATATATATATAATGAAAACTACGAAAACAGGATGGATTCATGAGACGGTGTAGGGCTAATGCTAGCTTTACCCCATCCTGCCTCTTGCCCTGCAATGTACATCTAGGTTTGTCAAACAATGAGTTGGGATGGGTTTGGATTGAGTCATATATGGTCCAGTCCAAATTATCATATAATTGCAATGTACATTTCTCGATGTATACCCGACTCAACCAATATTCGATCCATACCTAACCAAACCTAAGATTCTTTTTTTTTTTTTTTTTTTTTATAGCATTTTTTCTCCTTAAATTATTGCCTTTGAAGAAAGAGTAGCTCCAACGACTGGCTCACTCGTTGAATTAGTGAGAAGTTTTTCGAATCAAGTTATAAATAGGAGCATGAAGGTGATGGTGAAAGTTTAGCTCAAGTCATGTATTAACCGTAAAATATGTTCGAACTTCGATTTTGAGTTAAATAAAGATGGGTTTTGGGCTGTAAACTTACTAATAAATAAAATCACCCCATAGATTGCTCTCCACATATATACGGTCGCATGCATGAGACAATCAACTATTTGGACCCAAACTAACCAATATCTTGGATAGTGCTAAGTATCAAATATATTCTACATGTTGAAATAGAGAGGATTTATGAATATTCTAATTTACGAAACTAATTTTAATCTATCCCAAATTTCATTTTCCAGCTCTGGTCATCTTCTCTGGACTGCAGAGTCAAATTGACCTATAACGCTGGCAAGTATCACAGATTTATCTAAGAGATTTCGCTTTGTTTTCAACGACAGGGCGATTGCGAGTGTGTTTTCATATCAGAATACAACAATCCAAGTTTGAACAAGGCCCGAATTACAAACGCACATATCATCAACAAATGGAAGAGAAACAACGTGAAGTCGCAGATAGGAATTTAAAAAACCTAACACGAACTCGACTCGATGTCAATACACATGAATCTCTGAAAACCGTACCTGTAAAACACAAAATGCCATATCTAATCTATTGAATTATGGATCGGATTTGTAAGCTCGCGATGCTTGTGAAGGCAAAGCAAACTTCGATCTTTCAATTTTCTACTACGACTAAATTCGCTGTAGCTGCCATCATCGAGCTGCCCAAGATCTCCTTCCAGAAGGCGACATTCAGCTGCTCCTTCGGCGCCTACTTCCTGCGCTCCTTCTCCCAGGTCCAGCCTCGCACATCTCCAACCCTCCTCTGCCACGGGAGGGGCCTCCGCCAGTATGGCCTAAGAAGAAAGTAATTCAAATGGCACCTTGAGAGTATGCAGGAAAGCATGCTCGAGTAATTAAAATAGCAGCCGAAGCCTTTCAGCAGGACTTCTTCGAAAGCAACATCGGGTGAATTCACTTCTTCTTGGCTGCCAAAGCTAGTGTTAGAGCTGGCACGACTCTAGTTCTGATCCTAGTCTCTATAGCTCCAAGATGGGCAACATCATCTTAGTAACAAATATAAAGGAATTGTTGAAGATACGATTTGATTTGATTCTGATTCTAATTCCAATTACGGACTAATTGATCCAATAAATCCATAAGAGTAGTATTTTACACAATAAAATAGAAAAATGTTATCTCGTATATTTTTTTCCTAATTTATCTGTTTTGTATTATAAATAGGCTTATGTACATGTACAAAATATATAGCAATACACTTGATAATTCCTTCAATATTTTTCTATTCCTATCGGGAATGAAGGAAATTATATCGATAACTGTCTTCCACTTTTCCTCACCTTCCACCTCAATGTCACGTAATTGCATCTTCAAAGGAATCCTGTTTAGTTTTGGGCATCCGATCACCGCCAAATATCCCATGGAATTGCAAGTTATTGGGACTTCACATATGCTCTTCAACTGAGGTAGCATGTATAGCCACAAGACATTCAGCTTTGGGAGAGAAATTGAAGACTGGGAGGATGAAGGGGTGTTGTTTACAAGAGTCGTCATGCTTCCTTCTTGGCCTTGTCCCGCTCCACTTATCATCTCCACCATTCCTTCGCAGCGAATGACTTGGATAGTTTGAAGATTTCGAAGACAGAATGGCAAATCATGGCATCCTTCTACCGAAGGCCGTTGCGGAAAATTCTCTTCAACCAACATGTATGAGGAAAGACCTCCGATTATCTCCTCCATGTTCTCAAAACTAGATACACCAAGTAATCTCAGATTAGGGAAGTGGGGCAGCCACTCAAATTCCACCACTCTCTTCATTTTATCACACCGCCAAACCATTATTTCTTCTAGACTAGGAAATGTTGGAGGCGGATATGGTGGTGGTGATGTAGTTGCCATTGTTATCCCCACCATTTCCACACAATCCACTATTTGGATGCTTCGTAGATACGGAAGGGAGAATTTAGGCCCATGCCCAAAGAGATACTTCAGTTTCGGACATTCAGATATTTCCAAATCCCTAAGGCTTCCGAAGAGGAGTGGGGTAGGGGTTCGGGTAGGGGAGTCATGGATGTTGATTACTTCTTCATCTTGTCCTCCGCAGAGCACCCGCAAGTTGTTCCATTGTCTTATTTGCAGCACCTCAAGCTCTTCAAGCGGACCCATGTCAGACAAATTTGTCGCACCGTTGCAATTCCACGCTGTCAATTTCCGCACATCTTGGGGAATCAAAATACAAATGCCTTTGCCACTACCACTGCTTTCCCCTCTCGCGCTCACAATAGTGTGACTCCTCGTCGCAATGTGGACACTCCTCTCACGATTCTGTAATAGAGCACAAACACTTTTTCGCTCAAAAGACTTATAATTTCCTACTATGATCCTGTAATAGGGGGTGTCATTCGTCCGCTCACTAAACACCCTCACAAACTTGTTGAAATCATCCACATTGTCAAAGAAGCAATCAAGTGTCTCCAACGCCCGCAATTTTGTAATTTCTTCTCCATTTACTAGCTTAGCTGCAAGACATTGCAAGTTTAACAAGGCCCCCAATATTCCTTTGGGTAATTTCTCCATGCGTGTACAAGTTATGTCAAGGTATCTCAAGTTCACCAACATGTCTAGACCCTCCAGCGCTTCAACCCCATCACAATGATAAATGTCCAACTTTCTCAAAGATCTGAGCTTCCCCAAACGAGGGATACGACACAAGTCAAAGCATTCTCTAAGCAATAGTGCTGTCAAGTTTACCAAGTCTGAAATGGAATCTGGAAGTTCCTTTAGGCTACATCCACTCAGGTTTAGAACCTTTAGCACCGATAAATGCTTGAAGAAAGAATCGGGGATAACCAAATCATCTCGAAAGTTTCTGTTCAATAGAAAAGTTGATAGTTTAGGACAATTAGGGGACATGTTCAAGGGAAATTCTTTAATATCATTCTCCATCAGAGAAACTTTCTCCAAAACATCTATCCAATATTCTTCGGATGGTATCCTCTCCAACCCCTTTCTTGCTTCTACAATCGAAGTCCCACTCATGATGTGCAATGCCATGTCTCTAATCAAATTGTGCATCTTCATCTTGCCCTCTTGATCTTCCAATAGGCAAGCATTTACCAGTTTTTGCAATATGTTGAGGCCTCTATCATATTGTTTCTCCCTCGTATTCAATTGACCAATCAATCCTTGGTCAATAAAGAATTCTATCAACTCGAACTTATCAATCAATCCATCTTCTGGATAAAGTGCACAGGATAAGAAACACTGTTGAATTTCACGATCACAAAGGCGACTGTAACTGAATTCTAGTTTCATTAACACTTGCTTTTCCATAACTGTTTGCCCCATATTTGATCCTCTCAATTTCTCCAAGCAATCCTTCCATTCAAACACATTGGCCACGTGTCGCATGCTTCTTGCCATTGTGATGACTGCAAGTGGCAAGCCTGCACATTCTTTAACAATGGACTTCACAACTGCTTCAATTTCCAGATTAAGGGCGGCTTCAGATGTAAGCTCCTCCAAAAATAAGCTCTCGGCTTCTATGTCAGATAGACATTTAATTTTTATCATTTCTTGACATTGCATCTGGCGGCATACCTCAAAGGATCGAGTGGTTAAGACCAACTTAATCCCATCTACTCCAACTAGGATCCCCACCTCTTTAAGATCAAAGTGTTCCCACACACCATCGAGGATTATTGTAGATTTGCCACTTTTCATTAAACAATCGTGCAATATTGCCGCTCGTTTCCTCACATCCTTTTCTTGCAGTATGCCTGAACCTAGTTCCTTCCAAATGGCATCTTGCAACTTTTCTGTGTTGAAATCTTGTGACACAGTGATCCACAAAACATTGCCATAGTTTGCTTTTTCGAGGAGTCTATTATGTATGTGCACCATAATAGTCGTTTTACCAACACCCCCCATTCCATAAATGCCTATTCGAGATACTCGATTCCCTACTAGGTACTCCAAAATCTTTGTAGTATTTCTATGAAATGCCTCTCCCACCATCTTTTCTTCTAACAATTTACTGACTTTGGTCTCTCTCACCTCAAATAGTCCTTTACCTTGTCTGCTAAGGTCCTCTGCTTCACGCATTAGTATATCCACCTGTTGATATGGTGGCAAACAATCCTCACTTGCTGCCGCTGGACAATCAATTCTAACCTTCTCCACATCCACCAACCATTTCGCAACTTCCTTTCTCGGCTTCTTTAGGAATAGAGACGCAGCAAATTTTAACTCATCCCTTACGTCAGCTTCTTTGCTATAGAGCAGTTTTAGTTTTCTTTTCAAAGCTCTATTCTCTTCCAAATTGCTACCTGTGTTTGGATGACTCGTCATTGGTGCATCCCCGTTCATATCTAATTCTGCAATTTAAAACTTCCATCGGTTAGAGTCTCATGATAGCATTCTTGCTGCCCCATAATAATCTAACATGGTAATACATAAGGATTTATTTTTGTAAATAACTAGAGACCAGGTAATGACGATGGGCCTGTCAGGCCTGTTCCATTTGAATATTGAGGAATGCTGGTCATCGTTATGTTAATGATTAGAGGAGTGAGTAAAACGTCACCTCCAGTATGCTCCTGCAGCCCAATTTCCTCAGAAGCGTTTGCAATTGCATCAGGCAATTCAGGAGGATTCTCTGGCGGAGAGCGGTGAAGATTTTCTGTCGAATCTACCGGCGAATCTAGAATGACTTCACCTGCAAATCGTTTAGCAAAGCCTGGATACTGTTCATTTGAATTTGGGGGAATGCTATTCGTAGTTATGTCACTGAGTAGAGTGGGTAAAACGTCACCTCCGCGAAGCGCTCGTTGCTCACTAAAATCAAGAGAAGGTGAAGGCGATGAGTTCATCAGAAGTTGCTGGCAAGATGAAGCATTTTCAGTTCCATGTTCTGAATCCAATCTACAGTTTGATGGATCGGACTGTTGGGTGTTATCCAGATTATCCAGATGCATATCACCGGGAGGCAAAGCATCCCGAGGGCATGCTGGAGCAGTACCAGTTCCAAAGTCAAGACGAGTTGATGGCTCAGGAAGTGTCGGTGGCTCACTTATATAAAGAGAAGATAAAGGCTGGAGAGATGAAGCATTTTCATTTCCATGTGCTGCATCCAACCTCCGGTTCGATGGATGGGATTGTTGCGTGTTATCCAGATTATCCAGAGGCATATCACTGGGAGGCAAAGACACTTGATCCTGAGGGCATGCTAAAGCAGTATTAGTTCCAGTTGGCCAATAGCAAGATGGTTGTTGTGGCGCACACCTGGGTTGATTCGAGTTCCGCATGTCATTGGGATTCGATGCATCGTCACTTTGGAGCGCATTTTGACTCGCGCCAATAACTATTCTTTCCGTTCCTTCGCCTGATGTGCCTCCCGTGCTTGTGTCCAACACACTCCCTTTAGCATTAATTGTCTGCAAGGCTTCTGCTCTCACATGTTGATCAACTTTCTCACAAGCTGTAATACCATAGCGCAGAGTTCCAGCGAGGTGCGCCCGGATCCTTGTGGCACCTCCGCTCCGCTCGATGCCGCAAAACAGACACTTCCACTTGCTGTGCTCCTCACGTTTCACATGCTTCCAAATTGGATCTGGTTCTCTAGGCATTCTTTTTGCTATTGCCTACAAAGAGGACGTGACATGAAAAACAGAAAAACAGAGACGATACCAAGCAAAAGCACAGAACGGTTAAAAAGAGACAAGATCAATAAAGAAAAGATGCATACAGAAACATAAAGGATTCCTAAGTCATGTTGACAGTTAGCTGACTAGATAGACTTGATATCGATGCAAAATCCTTCAATCCTCCTAACAGAGCCAAACCACCTGAGTTGTGTATACCCAAAGTACAGAGATCTCTCTCCTTATTTCACCAGGAACGAAAGCACAAGTAGAGAGAGATTCGCTAGATCTACACAGAGGAAATAATTAAAGGAAAATTAGATTATACTTACCGGAAAATAAGGAGGAGAACTTGTGGATTATCTAAGCAGGAGAACGCGCCTTGGAACGAGAATCTCAAGCAGCACTTACACACTAAGCATGGATCCAGAGGAGCATCAAGAGTACAGGGTAACAGGGTAATGGCCTTCCACTTCTTTGTCGTCAAAATCACGCGGCGAGCGCCATCCCCGCTTCTTCGCCCCGGAAGAAAGCAATCCAAAAACCCTAACTTCGACCTCCCCCCAAAATCACGCGGCCAGCGCCGACCCGCGACCCGCTCGGAGGCACGTAGGCGACGAGGCGAACGAAAGGAACCGGAGAAGCGAAAACCGGAGGGCCCGGCAAGACGAGGCGCTCAAAGAAGATCTAGGGTTCCCGGGCTTCTCAAGGCACGACTCAATGGAAAAATCGTAAGGAAGAAGATGAAAACGGCGCTAAATGAGGTGGGAAGCTATTATTGGAAATTAAATTATGGTCATTCGACAAATAAAAAAAGTTAAAAGTATAGTTTGCTCAATTACCAAGCTCTCTAGCTTTGTAAAGAAAATTCCTAAAAAGGCTACCACGCTATTATATATATATATATACACACACGTTTGTTTTATGTCTAGCGTTGCTCTTTCTTCTCTATAGTAATGAGTTACATTGTTTTAATTAAGAAAACCTTTGAAGTGATGTCTAAAATTTTTATTTCCGAAATAGATATGTATTTGATAGGATTCTTAAATTTTTTTATTTCCTTTAATTTGTAATACTATTATTGTATTTTCTTTCTCTTTTTGTCTTTTTCTTTTATTCTTTCTTCTTATTTGTGATCAATCACCGGCCAAGGTAAGGTCCCGCGAGCTTGCCCGGCCACAATGAGTCTCAGCCTCGCAGGTCTATGTCGCCTAGCTCGGCGAGTCACACCAGGCCAAGGCAAGCGACCTCGCGGTGGCCCTGCATTTTAACTATTCCCAGCATGCAGAACAGAGTAGCAGCTGCCTGTCTCCAAACCAAATGCCCACGGGTAAGTGCTTGTAATCGAATGATTCCCTTGAGAGCTCGAAATGCACGGCGAGCCTTCATCATGACAGCAAAACAAAATCCATAAACAAGCCTGATCTAAATCAACAGTGGCTATTCAAAATTAAGAGTAAGTTTCATTGAAGAATAAACTATTAGGAACATTCTCCAGAGTACGTTTCATATTCAGATAGTTATCCATTCTTTAACTACAAGGAATGTCTAAGGACAGTAGGGAAGAGTAGAGAAGACAAATCTCAGAATAAATACCAAATAACCCCTGAAAGCAGCTTGCGTCTTTGTTGCTGCCATCTCTTGCCTGATTATATCTGGATTTTGAGGTGCACCCTGAGTTTGAGCCATGTCCAGATTCTCATCAGTCTCAGTCCCTCAATCTTGGAGTAGAATTTCCTCATTCTTTCTCTCTGATTCTTGTTTTCTGCTATTCCAATCATCACTTTCAGCATTAGGCTGAGAAGCCACGTGATAATTAGCTTCGGGTGCTCTAGCACCAACCAGGACCTCTGCGTCATTTGTAAATTTCTGCGCTTTATTTTCGTGGCGCATAAGTTCAAAAGAGAGGAAATTACTGAATTACTTTAGTCAGACGAAAAGAACACAAGCCCCTGGCAAGAACTGACCTATAACTATCATGCTTTTATTCACAACATACAAGAAAGTTGGAACATGAGGAAAAGGGATTTCCGATGGTTTAACTAAGAAGTTACAATGTTCATCGTCGCCAAAAAGAGTACCTCTGTTCCTTTAACATCGAGTTTTGATGTTTTTTTCCCAAATAGCAATGTCTTGATCCATCTACCAGGTGATTTAGCTCTACCCATGGCAGGAAGGCCGGAACCGATGCAGCAATAACCTGAACCTCAGCTCCTGCACAGCCCGAAGTAAAACAGCTCAGGTGTCGATAGAGGAAAAAGTCCCAGCTAGAATAGTTGAAGTTTTTGCTCATCATAGAACAAGACGACCGGAACAAACTGAATTACTCATCTTGAAGAGTAACGGTCGAGAAGTTTAAACAAGCGTGGGAAACAGGGACCTACTAGGACTGTCAGCACTACAATCCCAAATCCTCACCAGAAGCTTTGCTCATTACCGCTTTGTCGACTTCACTGGGTGGCCACATATCGCGTAACTCTCGACAATACAACAGTAAAAGATGGGAACATACTAGATCTTCACCCATTGCCATCACCAACACCAATTCATTCCGGACTCTCTTCCACCTGTACAATGGATCCATATAACGGCAACCTGACCTTGTCGTCGCGTCCTTCAAGGATCATCGATTCTTTCGCAGAAAGACCGGCTTTTTTTTCCCGTTTGGGTAGTTCTGGAGCGAGTTGTATGAGAGAAACCGCTCGTTGAAACCTCCCAAGCAGTACACAGACGCGCAGAGAGAGAGAGAGAGAGAGAGAGAGAGAGAGAGAGAGACACGGAGAAGATCCGATCGGAGGGTCGCCGGCGAGAAGGGAGGAGACGTCAGACATGGAAGAGGCTGCCAAGGAACAGTCCGCCGGTTCCCGTGATCTCCCTCTCTCTATCTCGTGTTTTTGCGACGCGGTGAAGTGGAATTGTCGCGGAGTTTCTTCTTCTTCAGGGAAGCCAAAGCTGCTCTGCTACCAGCTGCGATCGGCGGCAATGCCGAAGGAGGAGAAGCAGGAGGCGGCGACGGCGAAGATTATTCCATCGGCCCGGAGGGGGTGGCGTGGGAGTGCGTGTTGCGGAGGGTGATGGTTACCGAGAGTGGGCCGGGAAGTCGGTTTGGACAGAGATTCGCGGCGACGAGGAGGGCGCGGGTGATGATGACCGGTTTCAACTGCCTCAGCCAGTGACCGGGTCGGGTCATTATGGTCATCCGTCGTTCTCTGTTCCCTCTATTATTACTTTTTCTTTTTTTTTCTTTTAAAGCTTTTTAATAATAATATTTTTGCTTGCTATGCCCACGTGGAGGATCATTTAGGGAATCATGGGATTTGCTTATGAAGATTGTATTTATAGGATGAAAAATGAAGGATTGCTTTTGAGAGTCCAAACACCGGAATGCGCTTATTGCGTCCACTATCAATGCATGTTATTGCAATTGAAGTTGATATAGTCATTCAATTCAACGTGCTCTTCCTAATTATTAGGACGAGATCTTTCAAATTATGCAAACATAAAATTTGTCATTATTATCGTGTTGAACAAAGGTGGACATTGGACGTATGTCCATTATTTATTTATTTATTTTCAATTATGCAAATAGAAAGCTTGATTCCCAAACACGACGAGGGCGAGTGATGATGACTGGTGTCAATTGCCTCAGTTGGAGAGCTAGGTCATCGTCGTTATCTGTCGTTCTCTAGTCTCCCCACTATTTTTTTTTCTTTTAAAGCTTTTTAATAATGATTTTTTTTGCTTGCTGTACCAACGTGGAGTATCATTAGGGTTGAGGATCATGGAATTTGCTTTTGAAGATTAGATTTTGATAGAAATTATTTTGAGATTCCAAACACCGTATTACATTTATTGTGTCCACTATCTATGCATGTTATTGCAATTGAAATTGCAACTTGATACACTCATTTAAATGTGCTCTTCCTTATTATTACTACGGGACCTTTGAAATTATGCAGATAGAAAACTTATTATTATTGTGTCGATTGGACATGGACATCGGAAATATGTTTGACTTGAATAATTAGATTGCACAAATCATGTCTAAGTAAGTATCTTTTTATTTTCTCAGTTGGAGTATAAAATATTATCCAAAGTTTGAAAATTTTATGAAAAAAAAAAATGATACGTCAATCTGCGCGTGAAGACCTATAATTTGCCAGGGTTTCAAATGTAACATTTGTAAAAGAGTCATCGTGTAAACCGCAAGATTTGAAAAAAAAAGAGTCAAAATATTAATAGTGACCGTCACTTGAAACTTGTTATCGCGATAACAGTACTCTCAAATCATGTATGTTCTAAGTATGGGCACGTGATGGGATGAAAAACATGCCCCCTTCCTCCGTGTGGGGGGCTGAGGTAGTTTTCTCTTCTCGGAACAACGAATTCTTGCGGAGCACTGCGTTATATTTGGCATTCGTTTATTATTATATATGTCATTTTTCATTATTATTATTACAATAATTATGTAAAAAGATAGAGTACTAATAAGAAACGGCTTTATGGCTAGGTTTTGAAAAAGAATGAACAGATTTTATTGAGTCAAACAAAATCTAAATATCACAAAATTGTGGATGCGAAACAATTTGAAGGCGGAATACAAGAGAAACAATTGTCTCCCGTTGCTTACCTAGAAAACTTCCAATCTTGCATCTCCCATAAATCAAGGCTTGTAAGAAGAAGAGTTTGTTCTTACAAGTGCTTCTAATATCTATATTTGTTTTTTTTTTTACATAGAATGAACACTACGAAAACAAGATGGATTCATGGGATGGAGTAGGGCTAATGCAAGTTCCACCCCCACCTTACCCGTTGCCTGCAATGTATGTGTAGGTTTGTCAAACAATGAGTTGGGATGGGTTTGGATTGGGTCATAAATGGTCCAACTCAAATTATCATATAATTGCAATGTAGATTTCTCTATCTATACCCGACTCGACCAATATCCAATCCATACCCGACCAAACCCGAGATTCATTTTCTTTTTAGCATTTTTTCTCCTTAAATTATTGCCTTTGAAGAAAGAGCAACTCCAACGACTGGCTCATTGAGTTAGTGAGGGAGTTTTTGATATTAGGTTATAAATAGGAGCATGAAGGTGATGGTGAAAGTTCAACTCAAGCCATGTATAAATCATAAAACATGTTTGAACTTCAATTTTGAGTTAAATAAAGATGGGTTTTGGGCTGTAAACTTACTAATAAATAAAATTGAGCCATAGATTGCTCTCCATATGTATATGGTTGCATGCATAAGACAATCAAGTATTTGGACCCAAACTAACCAATATCTTAGATAGTGCTAAGTATCAAATATATTCTAGATGTTGAAATAGGGAGGATTTATGAATATTCTAATTTAAGTAACTAATTTTAATCTATCTAAGCTGAAATTCTCAAGTCAAATTCTTTTGAGAAATTTTCACGAACACTTAGCGGGCAATAACGACAAAGTTGAAATAAATTTTTCATTTTTAGCTCTAGTCATCTTCTCTCAACTGCAGAGGCAAATTAACCCAAGACAAAGTCAAAAAGCAATATTGTCTTCCTATACTAGGCATCATCAAAGAACCCACCTTCCAAACCCAGAAAAAATGGCTTAAAAAATACACGGCAAGATTGATACGTGGAATTCTCACGATTGAACAAGAAATAATCCAAACTAAAATAAAGCAACAACGATACCGCCATGGATTATGAATACATATCGACCATCAACAACAACCAAGCACACATGTTATGAACAAACTATCAACAGCCGAGCACACTGCTGACTTAGGAATTTCATCAAACACAATATAGGCACTGAACCTCTCGAGAGGGCTTAATTGAATAAAAATCACAAATCTCACAACCAATGCAACTGATTCTAAAATATCAACAGGGCTAAGAACAGGGCCGTGAAGGCAATGGTGAAAGTTTGGCCCACGCCATATACAAATATGAAACAGGTTCTGGTTGGTTTTGGGTTAGATATGGGTTTTGGATCGTAAACTTACCGATAAACAAAACCACACTATAGATTGCTCTTCATACGAATACGGTTGCATACATAAGACAAGCAAGTACTTGGACCCAAACTAACAAATATCTTGGACAGTGCAAAGCATAAAAAATTATAGGCGCTAAAATAGCGAGGCTTTATGAACATTCAAATTTACACAATTGACTTGAACAATATATGCTGAAATTTTCAAACTTTCAAGTCAAATTCCTTTGAGAAATTTTCATGAACGCTTTACGGGCAATGGCAACAAAGAGGAAACAAATTTCATTTTCCAGCTCTAGTCATCTTCTTTCAACTGCAGAGTCCAATTAACCCAAGACAGAGTCAAAGCAAAATATAGTCTCCCTATACTAACCATCATCTCAGAACCCACCTTCCAAATCCAGAAAAATGGCTTAAAAAAACAAAGCAAGCTTGGTCTGTGCAAGTCTCATGGTTGAATAAGAAATAATCCAAACTAAAATAAAGCAGCAATACCACGGGGATTATGAATGCAAATCAATCGTCGACAACAACCAAGCACATCTGCTATGAACAAATAATCAATAGTCAAGTATGCTACTAGGTTAAGAGTTTCATCAAACACGTTAGGTGCTAAACTCTCTCTTGACCTATAACACTTACAATTATCACAGATTTATCTAAGAGATTTCAATTTGTTTTCAACAACAGGGCAATTGCGAGTGTGTTTTCATATCAGTGAACTGCAACAATCCAAGTTTGAACAAGGCCCAAATTACAAACACACATTATTAATAAATGGAAGAGAAACAACGTGAAGCTTGCTCATGGAGTCGCAGACAGAGAATTAAGAAAGGTAGTGCAAACTCAAGACTCAACGTCAACACATGTGAATCTCTGAAAACCATACTTGTAAAACAAAATGCCATATCCAATCTATTGAATTATGGATAGAGATGTAAGCTCGCGATGCTTGTGAAGGCAAAGCAAATTTCTATCCTTCAATTTTCTACTAAGACTAAAATTCACCGTAGCTGCTGCCACCGAGCTGCCCAAGATCTCCTCAAAAAAAAAATATTTTTCTTTTTCTTTCTTCCAAAAAAATTATGTATCTTTTAAGCAGATAAAACCCAATCAAAGCATGACAAAATGCACATCCAAAGTTATCAATACAACAAAACTATGCTCAAGGAGCAAGAAGTTGAAAAAATACATTAATACAGAAACGATCTTGAGAATAGCGAATGCTAGATGAGCGACAGTATCTGTTGCTATGATATGTTAACTATATAGAGGTACCACGTCCAGTTGCTCATCTAGCATTCGCTATTCTCAAGACCAGAACAAGAACCCAAAAGAAAGGAGGGGGAAGGGGGGAGGATAGAGAGAAGGATGGCAACTCACAGCAGAGTTTAGGTTTGCGGCCCAACCACGCCGGACGACAGCGACCGAGGTCTAAAAGACTGCACATCTGCCCGATGAAAGCGCGATGGCTTTTCGCGAGAAAATACAATCGCCAGCCATTCCGAGGTGGCGGCATTGGCGTCGGCGGTGGCGGCGGCGGCGGCGGCGGCGGCGCGTCGGCAGCGGCGGGCGTCTGCGGCGGCGGCGGCGGGTGTCGGCAGCGGTGGCGGCGTCGGGCGGCGCTGGCGGCGGCACTGATGGCGATTAGAACGGAGACATCGACTGACGGTGGAAGGAGAAGGAGGAGAAGAAGATGGAGGTTAAGCAAGAAAATGAAGAGAATGAAAAGGGAGAGTAATCGGTCTATGTTCCTGTAAATAGGTTCATTTTTAATGGGTTGATAAATGGGTCTTAAATGGTTGCAGATTAGACCCATTTAAGATCCATATATCTCAGTCTCTTTATGCTTAGAACCCATTATGGGTGCTTTGGGAAATAAAGCTTGATCCATTAATGACCCATTTAAACAAATATGGGTTCATAAATGGATTGTATACCCCTTTTGACACCTCTAATTCTGATCCTAGTCTCTATAGTTACATGACTATAACAAGAAGGGCAACATCATCTTCGTAACGAATTTAAAGGAATTGTTGGAGATACAATTTGATTCTGATTCTAATTCCGATTACGGACTAATTAAATCAATCAATCCATAAGAGTAGTATTTTACACAGTAAAATAGGAAAATGTAATCTTGTATATTTTTTTCCTATTTTATCTTGTTGTATTATAAATAGGCTGATGTACACGTATAAAATATATAGCAATACGATTGACAATTCCTTCAATATTTTTCAATTTCTATCTGGAATGAAGGAAATCATATTGATAACTCACATGCACTGGGCCCGCAATCCAAAATACAGAGATTGCCCTCGAAAACGAGAAGAGATTGAAGATTAGCTTGAGCATCGGAATGATCCCATATCAGCGTCTTCCACTTTTCCTCACCTTCCACCTCAATATGCGGAAGGTCCTTAATATCACGAAATTGCAGCTCCAAAGGAATCCTGTTTAGTTCTTGGCATCCGATCACCACCAGATCTTTCATGGAATTGCAAGTTATTGGGACTTCACATATGCTCTTCAACTGGGGTAGATTGTGTAGATGCAAGGAATTAAGCTTTGGGAGAGAAATTGAAGACTGGGAGGATGAAGGGGTGTTGTTTATAGGAGTCATCATGCTCCCTTCTTGGCCTTGTCCCACTCCGCTTATCATCTTCACCATTCCTTCACAGCCAATGACTTGGATAGTTTGAAGATTTTGAAGACGGAGTGGCAACTCATGGCATCCTTCTACCAAAAGCCGTTCCGGGGAAATCTCTTCAACTGACATGTATGAGGAAAGACCTCCAATTATCTCCTCCACGTTCTCAGAATTGGATACGCTGAGTCTTCTCAGATTAGGGAAGTGGGGCAGCCACTTAGATTCCACCACTCTCTTCATTTTATCACACCTTGAAACATAAATCTCTACTAGACTAGGGAAGGCTGGGGGTGGATACGGTGGTGGTGATGTAGCTGCCACTGTTATCCCCACCATTTCCCTACAATACAGTATTATAATCCTTTGTAGATGCGGAAGGGAGAATTTAGGCTCATGCCCAAAGAGATACTTCAGTTTTGGACATCCAAATATTTCCAAATTTCTAAGGCTTCTGAAGAGGAATGGGGTAGAGGTTCAGGTAGGGGAGTCATGGATGTCGATTACTTCTTCATCTTGTCCTCCACAGAGCACCCGCAAGTTGCTCCAACATTTAATTTCTAGCTCCTCAAGCTCTTCAAGCGGACCCATGTTAAACAAATTTGTCGCACTGTCGCAATTCCATGCTCTCAAATTCCGCACATTTTGGGGAATCAAAATACAAATGCCACTGCCACTACCACTGCTTTCCCCTCTCGCGCTCACAATAGCATGACGACTCCTCTCAATGTCGACACTCCTCTCACGATACTGGAATAGAGCACCAACATTTTTTTGGTCAACACTACCCCATCCTTCTTGAGCCATGCCGATCTTGTAATAGCGAAGGTTATTCCCCTGCTTACTAACCGCCCTCACAAACTTGTTGAAATCATCCACATCGTCAAATAAGCAGTTAAGTGTCTCCAATGCCCACAATTTTGTAATTTCTTCTATATTTACTAGCCCAGCTCCAAGAAACTGCAACTTTAACAAAGCTCCCAATGTTCCTTTGGGTAATCTCTCTATGCCTGTATGAGCTATGTCAAGGTATCTCAAGTTCACCAACATCTCAAGACCCTCGAGCACTTCAATCCTCTCACAATTAAAAATGTCCAACTTTCTCAAAGATCTAAGCTTCCCTAAATGAGGGATACGATGCAATTCATCACATTCTCTAAGCAATAGTGCTGTCAAGTTTACCAAGTCTTATATGGAATCTGGAAGTTCCCTTAGTGTACATCCACTCAGGTTTAGAACCTTTAGCCCCCATAAATGCTTGAAGAAAGAATCAGGGATGACAAAATTATACAATGAGTTTTTATTCAATAGAAAAGTTGATAGTTTAGGACAATTTGGTGACATGTTCAAGGGAAATTCTTCAATATGATTCTCCATCAGAGAAACTTTCTCCAAAGCATCTGTCCAATATTCTTCGGATGGTATCCTCCGCAACCGCTTTCGTGCTTTTACAATTGAAGTCTCACTCATGACGTGCAATGCCATGTCTCTAATCAAATCGTGCATCTTCACCTGGCCCTCATGATCTTCCAATAGGCAAGCATTTACCAGTTTCTGCAGTATGGTGAGGCCTCTATCATATTGTTTCTCCCTTGTATTCAATTGACTAATCAATCCTTGGTCAATAAAGAATTCTATCAACTCGAACTTATCAATCAACCAATCTTCTGGATAAAGTGCACAGGATAAGAAACATTGTTGATATTCATGATCACCAAGGCGATTGTAACTGAATTTCAGTCTCTCTATGACCTTTTCCATATCCGTTTTCCCAATATCTGATTCTTTCAATTTCTCCAAGCAATCCTTCCATTCAAATGCGTTGGTCACTCCTCGCATGCTTCTTGCTGTCATGATGATTGCAAGTGGCAAGCCTGCACATTCTTTAATAACGGACATCACAACTTCTTCAGTTTCCAAATCAAGGGCCACTTCAGAACCAAGCTTCTCCAAAAATAAACTCTTGGCTTCTATATCAGATAGAGGTTCAATGTTTATCATTTGACATTGCATCTGGTGGCATATGTCAAAGAATCGGGTGGTTAAGACCAACTTTATTCCATCCACTTTAACTGGGATTCCCACCTCTGTAAGATCAATGCATTCCCACACATCATCGAGGATTATTGTCAATTTGCCTTTTTCCGTTAAACGAGCAACTAAATGATTGCACAACATTGCCGCTCGTTTCCTCACATCCTTTTCTTGTAGCTTGTCCAAACCTAGTGCCTCCCAAATGGTGTCCTGCAACTTTCTTGTTTCAAAATCCTGTGACACATCTATCCACAACACATTGCCATAGTTTGCTTCTTCAAGGAGTCTATTATGTATGTGCAACATAATAGTCGTTTTACCAACACCCCCCATTCCACAAATGCCTAGTCGGGATTTTTGATTCCCTACTAGGTAATCCAAAATCTTTGTAGTATTTTTCTTAAATGCCTCTCCCACCATCACATGTTCTAACAATTTATTGACTTCGCCTAGTTTTCTTTTCAAAGCTCTATTCTCTTGAAAGTTGTTTCTTGTGTTTGGATGACTCATCATTGGCGCACCCCCGTTCGTATCTAATTCTGCAATTTAAAAATTCCATCGGTTAGAGTCTCATGATAGCATTCTTGCTGCCCCATAATAATGTAACATGGTGATACCTAAGGATTAATTTTTGTAAATAACCACAGACCTGGTATTGACGATGAGCCTATCAGGCCTGTTCCACAGGGTGGAATCTGAGGAGGTGGTGGAGCATTATTTGGGGCTTGTGATGATGATGGCATGTCCATTAGAGCTTGTGGGTGAGACGTGACTAATTGTTTTTTCGACAAAGATGATGCCAAGGTTGGATTCGGATGCATTGTTGTGAGATTAATGCATCCATGTGGAACAGTTTGAAGTTGAGGGGGCGCCGAAGCTGCTTGCAATAAAAGATTCAAGGGTAAGATCAATCAACAATTGGACTTTCAAATCAAGCCATGTGTACATGTAAAATAACATCTAGAACTTGATCACACAAAAAACCTACAGCGAAAATCAACATCCGCAAAAGTTATATATTTTGATGAAAGAAATTGTGCAATAAAAAGTAAGTGATATTGGACATATGGAATATGCAAGGATGCTGAGCATATTCCTGATTGGAGAACCCCCAATAGTATCTTGTTAAAAAACACATCATATGTTAGATCTCAGTACAATAATCTGGAGATATATATTAAAGATCTAATGGAACCATAGTAGAGATGTAGATTGTTCCAGACAAACCGTGTGCCAATGATGGGCCTCTAGTATTTGTTGACGCCTCTAGCTGCTGTGATGCAGTTGAGGGATCTATGTCCATTGGAGTTGGCGAAAGAAACTGATGGATATCATTCCCGTCTTCCTTGTCACACCTTGGGGGAAGCCGACCAGGATGTTGGACAGGGTCGGTCGGACTTGTGCCGCCAGGCACAGGAACCACTTCCACTCCACGCGGTTGACCGCAATCCTGCAAACGATTTGCTCTGTCCGCATCAAGGAATTGATCAGTCTGTAATGATGATCCCACCGTTTGATTATGCAGTTCATCCGTTTCTATTTCCTCGGAAGCGTTTGCAATTACACCACGAGATTGAAGAAGATTCTCTGGCAGAAAGAGGTGACGATTCGACCAATCTGAATATAGCGGTGAATATGGAGTGATTCCATCTGCAAATTGTTCGTCAAAGCTTAGGTATTGTCCATTTGAATATTGGGGAATGCTGGTCATAGTTATGTTACTGAGTAGAGGAGGTCATAGTTATGTTACTGAGTAGAGGAGTGGGTAAAACATCACCTCCGAATCCAAGATGAGTTGGTAGCTCAGGAGGCGCCAATAGCTCACTAAGAATAGCCGACCGGTCTATCAAAGGTTGCTGGAGAGGTGAAGCAATTTCATTTCCACGCGATGCATCCAACCAGTGGTTCCATAGATCCGATTGTTGGGTGTTATCCAGATTACCCAGAGGCATATCACCGGGAGGCAGAGAGACTTCATCCTGAGGGCATGCTAGGGCAGTACCAGTTCCAAATTCAAGATGAGTTGACAGCTCAGGAAGCGCTGGTGGCTCACTTATATAAAGAGAAGATAAAGGCCGGAGAGATGAAGCTTTTTTATTTCCATGTGCTGCATCCAACCCTCCGTTTGATGGATCGGACTGTTGGATGTTATCCGGATTATCCAGAGGCATATCACTGGGAGGCAAAGACACTTGATCCTGAGGGCATGCTGAAGCAGTACCAGTTCCAGTCAGCCAACTGCAAGATGGTTGCTGCAGCGCGCACCCATGTCGATTCAAGTTCTGCGTGTCAGTGGGATTCGACGCATCGTCACTTCGGAGTACACTTCGACTCGTGCCAAAAACTGTTCCTTCCGTTCCTTCGCCCGATGTGCCTCCCGTGCTTTTATCCAATACACCTTTAATTCCCTTCGAGGCTTCTGCTCTCACAAGATGATCAACTTTTTCACAGCCTTTGATACCATAGCCCGGAATTCCAGCGAGGTGCGCCCGGATCCTCGTAGCACTTCCGGAAGACTCGATGCCACAAAACTGGCACTTCCACTTTTTGTTCCCCACTTCTTGTTCCACATACTGACGAAATGGATCTCGCTCTTTAGGCATTCTTTTTGCTATTACCTACAAAGAGGACATGACATAAAAAACAGAGACAATGCCAAGCAAAAGCACAGAACTGGTACAAACAAGCAAGATCAATAAAAAAAGATGCATATAGAAACATGAAGGATTCCTAAGTCATGTTGACAGTTAACTGACCAGATAGACTTGATATCGATGCAAAATCCTTTAATCCTCCTAACAGAGCTAAACCACCTGAGTTGTGTATGCCCAAAGTACAGAGGTCCTTATTTCACCGGGGACAAAAGCACATGTAGAGAGAGAGATTCACTAGATCTACACGGAGGAAATTAACAAAGGAAAATTAGATTATACTTAACGGAAGAAAAGGAGGAGAGCTTCTGGATTATCTAAGCAGGAGAACACGCCTTGAAACGAGCATCTCAAGCAGCACTTACTAGGCATGGATCCAGAGCAGCATCAAGAGCATAGGGTAATGGCCTTCCACTTCCTTGTCGTCAAAATCACGCGGTGAGTGCCGACCCGCGAGGGGGCACGTAGGCGACGAGGCGAACGAAAGGAACGGCGGCAAAACTGGAGAAGCGAAAACCGGAGGTCCGGCAAGAAAAGGCGCTCGAAGAAGGTCTGCGGTTCCCGGGCTTCTCAAGGCACGTATCAATGGAAAAATCAAAAGGAAGAAGATGAAAACTGCCGAACAGCTTCAGCACAGCACCACCGCGCTCGTCGTCGTCGTCGTAATGGTCTTCGCCATCTCTGTCGTCAAAAGCAGCGGACGTTTGCTTTTGAGCCAATTTCAGCTTTGACCATAAGGAAAAAGTAACGTGCAGCCGACAAACTTTTAAGCCCACTCATCTTTCTCTCCGCACCCGAAATTGTACTAATTATATAAAGATTTTAATAAAGTAATGTACCTAATGAGGTGGAAAGCTGTTAATCAACGTTAAAATATGATTATTTGATAATAATAAGAAAAAAGGCTAAAGTATGGTTCACTTAATTGCCAAACTCTCTAGACTTTGTAAAGAAAATGAAAAATTAAAAACAAAACTTACGTAAAAAAGCTATCGCACTATTTTCCTCTTCATATTCCATCCATCTTAATATATACGCACACACTTATATGTATAGATCCATATTTCTTTTTTTCCCTTTAGGAATGAGTTACATTGTATTAATTTAGAAAATCTTGGAAGTTACTCTGCTTATTTACTATCCATAAATCTCATCTCAAATTTAGAATTTTACCTGCACTAATCACTTATGCCCATAAGAAAAAGGCTTCTTCATTTTCAAATCGAGACAAAACAGGTCAAATTGCAATGCCAACGTCTATGGAAATTTTACGATCTAGTCTAATAATTCACAAGACCGGCTTCATATGCAGGTCAGATTATTGATAAAAGAAATTCACACAAGGATGATTAAAAAGAAATATTAACTTACTAATATCTAATGAAAATTATTATTGACACATAAATTTTTGCTCAAAGGCTCTATTCACATTTTCATGAAAATTGTCGATCTTTATTGCATCATTTCACGTTCAATATCGTAAATCCTTTTTGATAAGATTATGAATTCTTGCTAACTGCTTTGTTACACGACCCGATCCTAAATTTTCCAAGGTGAATTTATGTAGGGAATTCCTATACAAATTCTTGGACGCGGTCCGCTCTCTGAGTTCTAAGTCCTTGCCGCTCCCTCATCCCTTTCGGGGGCCACTTTCAATACGACATTCACGCATGAGGAAATTAGCAGCGTGAAGACACCCAGGGAATGTGGCATCAAAAGGCGTAAAGGGAGCCGAAAGTGGCATCAAAAGGCGTAAAAAAGGACACGACATTGGAAATCCAGCAACGCGCTAATAGTGACCATATCTTCGGCAAGATTGAGAGCGAAAAAGCAAACGCCCGTCGAAGTATTCTCACCGCTTGAGTTTAGAAACCTAATACGAATTCTGACTGAAAAAATACCAAGTCTTCGGAATGGATGAGCAGGTGGCTAATGCTTGGATATCACCAAGCGCGTGATGTTGACAGTTATTAGCAACGATAGAGATATTAGTACGCATCGATATTTACACTTGATCAGTTTTCGGTAAGATGAGAGTGATTAATGCTGACCGACGATAGTACTGAGAAGATTAGTTAGTTGCTAAGGTGTTAGAAGATGACTGAATACACGAGGAGCCTTGAGATATAGTTACTAGTTCAAAGTCACTAGGGAACAAGGCAATTGAGGTCATGGAATAACTAGCATGTGTTTTTGGAGGAGTAACTGGGTGAGAATAGGATCGTGGCCTTATGAGAACATGGGCACATAATTCAAGAAGATGGAAGAACATGGATACAATCATTGGAACAGCTCAAAAATAGTTATGGTACTATTACTATAAATATCATCACCTCATCTATTGAAGAGTCCCACTCAAATCAAATAAATTTATTATCTTGAACCAATCCAAAATCCTTGAATCACGAATATTAAGTTATGTTAATAATTAGTTGACTAAATAGACTTGACACTGATGCAAAATCCTTGAATCCTCCCAACAGTGCCAAACCACCTAAGTTGTGTATGCCCAAAGTATAGAGATCTGCCTCCTTATTTCACCAGGAAAAAAAGCACAAGTAGAGAGATCCACTAGATCTACAGAGAGGAAATTAACAAAGGAAAATTAAATAATGCTTATTCAAAAGAGGAGGAGAATTTCCGGACTCTCTAAGAACACGCCTCGGAAGGAGAATCTCAAGCAGCCCTGCACATTAAGCATGGATCCAGAGGAGCATCAGGCTTTCATTCTAATTTGTCTCCCATGTCAGTCATCAAAAGGAGTGGTGGGCCCTACTCAAGAAAACGCGTTCGCCTTTTAGCCAATTTCAGCTTTGGCCACGCGGAAAGTAATTTGCACCAAGAAACTTTTGAGCCCACTTTCTTTTCCCCACCCGAAAGAGCACTAATGATATAAAGATTTTAAAAAGGTAGTGTACCGAATGAGGGGGAAAGCTATCATTGAACATTTAAATATGGTTATTTGATAAATAAATAAATGTTTAAGAACGATTCACTTAATTATAAACTCACCACTAGGCATGTGACCCAGGGAGTGGGGACACTATAATGATAGGTACAGGATTCGACTCTTGTGCTTTGTAAAGAGATAAATTAAAAATCTAAAAGTGATATAAAAGTTAGAGATAAGATGGACAAAAAAAAGAATTACCAAACTCCCTATGCTTTGCCATGAAAATGAAAAATTAAAAACAAAACTAATCTATTAAGGCTACCGCACTATTTTCCTCTTCATGCTCCATCCATCTTAATACACACATATATATATCCATTTTTCTTATATCTAGAATTGGTCCTTTTTCCTAATTAAGAAAACCTCAAAATCAGGGCTGCTTATTTACTATTTATAAATCTGGTCTCAAAATTAGAACTTTAACTGCACTAATCACTTATACATAAAAGGAAAAGGCTTTTTCATTTCCAAATCAAAACAAAACAGGTCAGATCGCAATGCCAATGTATAGGGAAATTCTATGGTCCAATCTAACAATTTGCGAGACCGGTTTGATATGCAGTTTGGATCATTGAAAAAAAGAAAAAAAAATTTCACCCAAGGAATGATTTAAAAAGAAATGTTAACTTACTAATATTTAATGAAACTTATCATCGACACCTATAGTTTTCGTTCAAAAGCCTCATTCTCATTCACATTGTCATGAAAATTAATCTGCTGATAATTTGACTCCTGATAAAAATACAAATATAATGCTGCATTTTCGATCTCTATTGCATTCCTTCGCATTCAATATTGTACTTCTTTTCTTGAAAGATTATGAATTCTTGCAAACCAATCCGTTACACAATGTGACCCTGAATTTTCCAAGGTGAGTTTAAGCCGGAATTCTTATACAAGTCCTTGAACGCGGTCCGCTCTCCGACTTCTAAGTCCTTGCCGCTCCCTGCTCCTTCTAGATGACCGAAATGGTCGACTTGAGGCCACTTTCAACGCGTCATTCATGCGTGTGTGAACGAAGGAAATTAGCAGAGGGTAAACACGCAAGGAAACAAACGTAGAGCAACTCGGTCGAAAAGGACACAGCAGAGAAATTTCGGCAGACAGTCATCATCATTACATTTTCAGCAAAGATTGAGAGTGAAAAGCAAATAAAAAGCAGGAAAATCCGGGCTGAAGGGGAGGCTTTTGTCAAGACTCCCGTCGAAGTAATCGCACGGGGGGAATTAAGAAACCTGATACGAATTGAGACTCTATGTCAATATACACGAATCTCTAAAAATCATATCTATATAACACAAATTGCCATATCCGATCTATCGAATCTGTTTACACCCAAAAAAAATGATGAAATCTTCGGCATAAATGAGCATGTGACTAATGCATGGATATCACCCAGAACATGACACATTGTTGACAATTATTAGTACACGTTGATATTCATCCTCTATCAGTTGTTGATATACAATGATAAGTGATCAGCACTGATTGACACAAGTATTGATAAGATCTTGTCAAGGTCTTAGATGAAGACTGAATACATGAGGAGCCTCGAGATATGATTACCAATTCAAAGTCAGTGGGGAACAAGACAATCGAGGTCGTGGTAGGGGTGATCAATTCCTAATTCGGGAGAATCAATTCTCAGTTTCTGGGACTGGGAATAGGACTGGACCAATCTGTTAGGTTCCAATGGAACCAGTCACTTATTCCGGTCCATAAAAAGTATAAACTTTTGTATAGGAGTGGGACTCGAGTTTTGAGCTAAGCGGGTTGTTTGGGGAGATGTTTGTTTGAGGTGTGCTTCGGACTTGCATGCGGTTTAGTTAAATGCAGCTCTTGAGCTGAAGTGAATTGGCTTGCAAGAAATGTCGTTGTGATTGAAAGTCCAGCAGTTCGGAATTTCACATTTAACGGTGGACTATCCTAGGATGATAACTTTGTCATCCCGGTTTGTCTCCCAGTATGAAATTTAGTCATGCAAAGTTTAATAGATTCTTTGGAATAAGCACGATGGTGGAATTTGCGCATCAACGACTTGTCCACCGTGAATATTTTCGCATGGCGTAGATTCCAAGTTAGCACTTTGTGAGAGTGTGAATAGAGGTTTCTTTTAATTAGTTCGGGATGGATTTTGAAATGTTGCTAACGAAAAAAAAGTAGTTTTGAACATCACATAATACATGCTGAAGGTGATTAAAACCAGGTCTCTTGGATAGTTTGTAGAGTTGAGTTGGCTGTTACTACTCCTAGATTAACGAATTTTTTTGTCATTGGTACGTGCGGCTGACGAAGATAGTCTTTATGCATCTAAGTTTAGTGACTGCACAAGAACCTTTAAAGACGGTGGCATAGCATCTTTTAAGTCCCTTGATCAACATCACTTCATTATGCTTCTAGCCTCTTTGAATAGGCAGGGAAAGAGGAAACTAAAGGAGTCGCCACAATGGACAATCTCACGTGAGCCCATTACTGGATTTATAGCATCATTTGATTTGTTCACCTCCATTGACATTTGAATAGATCACCTAAATCAAGCAAAACATAGATTGGAGCCATCAAATCTAAACACCCACCAAATTCAGCTTTTCTTCAAGCTAAAAGCATAGGTAAAACAAGCACAACAAATAAGTTGTGGCTAAATGTTGTAAAAGAAGAATCTTCTTCAAAGGTGAGAAAGACACAAGAACAACAAACTTGGCTAACCGATGCATCATTCAAAAACTGAACCTTGACCACAAAGCACACTTACAATTTCATGTTAACCCCCCCCCCCCCCACCAAAATCATCCACAAATTTACCCCCTCAAATGATCATCTCACTAAACAATTGGAATTACCCCATAGAAGCTGAGCCAATCTATTGGCGCACAAAATCACTCAAACAAGACTGAAGTCAACAGAAAGTAGATGTGAAAAACTCACTAAAGACTGAGAGTCAATGCGAGAGATGAGAGCCGAGAGGGACATTTGAGACTCGCGAAGAGTCGAGTTTCATTTAATCACATAGCAAGAGTGCATATGCTAACACTATAATCGATCTTCCTTCTCTCTGTATCTTTTTGTTTCGGCACCCTCACACTCTCCCTGCCCCACAGCTAAAGTGTGAGTTATGGTGCCGAGTTCTTGTTCATTTCTCCAAAGTTTAATATATATTCTTACCTTTTACCAAAAAAAAAAAAAAACAACAAAATCAATATTCATTTTAATAATTAACATCCAATGCAAAAGTCTTTTCATGCATATCATTACCTTGCCCTATTTAGTGATCACATAATATTGACCTACTTACCTCCTTTTATTTCTCATGCAAGCAACATTAACACATTTAGCAAATCAACAAATGGGCATACTCAATAAGGGGGTACACTTGGCAAATAGCAAGTGGATATACTCAACAAATGGGTATACTTGGTAAGTGATTATTCTTGAAAAGTGAATATAAGCAGTAAGTGGTCATACTCAGAAAATAGATATGAGCAATATGTAGTGATACTTAATAGGTGAGTATAGGTAATTTGTTATCATATTTAAGTGGTAATAAGTTGCGATAAGTGAGTATAAGGTAAATATGAGCAGTGCCACTAATAATAAGGTAAATATTAGCTGCTGAATATGAGTAGTAGCTAGTAATTCTAAGGTGAATACTCGTAGCGGCTAACAAAAGGTGAATTTATGGGGAATATGAGAAGTATGCTTGCATACTTGGTAAGTACCAAAATGGCGAAATTAATACTTTCAAGCCCAATTTTTTTTTTTTTTAATTTTCACATACAACATGCAACCACACCTTAAGGAAATCAATCAAACGCATCTAAAACTTGAAAGAACACATTAATACAAGCTAACGAATATCCCAACACAGTACACACTTATCTTAAGTAATATTACTAAACATCAACCAATCAAGTCAAGAGTACTAAATAAATTAAGCTATCTTAATGTTTGGAGTTTTCACTTACCTTGACAAAACTTGAACAACCAAAAATTTTAACCACCTTGTAACTCTTGAAAGAAGGAATCTTTACTTTTCAAGCTAAGGGTCAAATGTAGAGAAAAATTTCTTTTTAAGTTTGAATATAGAAGAATACAGGCAAGGTAAAAAATGAGCATAGGATATTTTACCAATTTAAGAGTGATGACTCAAAGTGTAAAATGCTAGGTGGAAGGTTGCAAGTGCATAATAATTTACAAGTAGCAAAGTTTCATCTAGTTTATGGCCAAGTAGAATGAAGAGTTTATGACTAATAAATTTAGTAGTCATGGCTAAACCTTATGTTTCAAGAGACATATAAGTGTTTTAATCTTAATAAGACAAGTGACCCAACATGCATGTTTTAAAGGGACAAGTGGTTAACATGTAGCTTAATGAGCGTAGTTTAAAGGTAATCATGTTGAGGAAGAAGTTCTTCACCTTTAGCCAATTGAGTGGGTCAACGTTAATATAAGTGAGTCCTTATTAGTATTAGTCAACTAAGGTTAAAATAAATTGAATAATGTAGCCCTTGATATCTCAAATTCAGCAAAATTATTGATAAACCATATTGAAAGTTAGGAAAATTTGGATTTAGTAAATTTAAAACTTAGTAATCATGAAACATATAATTTGAATGATGTCCATCCCCATCAATAACTAAGTAGTAAATTAATTAACGTAACTCTACACCATCAATGTATATGTCAACATCTATCATTTTAACTATTTAAGTCCAACGCATTGGACTTGGGATGATCACAGTCGCAAGAAATTATCCTCCACATTTTCTAAACCTTGTAAAATTAATAATCCCACTAAGAGTTTTTACATGCCAACCCAAATTCCATGCTAAATAATACTTAGCTTCATAACCTAAATTTTATTATTGGACATAGAAAATTCGGAATGTCGCACAAGTATTATTATGAAAATTACTGATGTCTCAATTAGGATGGGATCCAATTAAGAAAACCATTGATTTAAGTGATGAATGGTGAGAGAGAAAAATTTAGGTTTTTTTCTCTTCTTTTGTTACTTTTCTTTAAGTTCATCTTTTATAATACAATTCACAAACATGTTTATTATAACAGGAAAATCTTAAGATTAATTTTTTTTTTTAGAATGAAATGCATACATCTGGATCTTGAAGTTTTGTTGGATAAAATGTTTAGAGATACAGTTGCTATTGGAAGTATTAGATGAAACCCTGCACAAGATTTACGTGTTGATAAGGATGTTATGACCACACAACTTTATATTGACGATTGTGCAGGATCTACTAATGATATAGAGTGTAATTTGTGTGAAAAGATTATTAAATAACCTCAAAGCCATAAAAGAGTGACACAAAGTTCAATGAGGCGAGTTTTTAAAAGAAACAAAAGAAATTGACTACGGTTGCTAAGCTAACAATGCAAATGGACAGAATTTGCTCAACTATTGAAAGTAGGGATGATGTCACAAATCATGCAAGCAAGTTTGATCCTTATGAGGAAATTATATGGATGTCAAGAGCCATACTTGAAATTAAGCAAGACCCATAGTTATATTTTTTTGCACTAGATCATTTTGCCAAAAGAAAAAGGATAATAAGCAAATATTCATGAACTTTGATGACAATTAGGAAAAAGTCATGTGGGCTAGGTATAAGTTCAAAAAGCATAGTCATCACTAGTATGTTAGCTACTTCTTTAAACTTTTTTCATATGCTACATTGATGCAATAAGACACTTTTTTGCACTATTTATTCGTGATATTTGGCGAGACATGTTTATGTTGTATTGTGAAACTTGTTTCTAATTGATATTCTTTATCACTCACTCATTTATTTTATATTCTATTATGAGATTTGTTTTTAGCTGGTGTTCTCTTTATTGAGTGGAGTTTCCATATATATGATAGTTTATAAGTGTTTTGTCGATGGATGATCTAGATAATTTGTTATCTCTCTTATTTTAATTATATTTTGTTACTTTAAGTAGCTATGAATAATTCTTCTAAAAGGGAAAACAATGAAAAAGATGAAGATGAATATTTGCAACTCTGTGCTACCGCCCATTCTACAATTGTTTATCAGTTAGGAGACGTGATTTACAATTTTCTTATCCTCTGATAAGTTTATTAATTAATGGTTTTTATACATTAATATATGTATGTGGTATATACTGATTAATTTTGCAGTATTTTTGCGTAAGTAAATACTATATAGTAGATGTTTTATATCCAAATTTCATGAGTTATTTGGGTCATACAAAGAAGTTAGATATCATTTGCCTGAGTTTCAATGGGGTCTTGCACCTACAAGTTATAAAGAAGTGTTAAGTTGTGCACATTTCTCATTATGATAAAAAATTGAGCGAGCCTTTGGCATATTAAAAAAGAAGTGGAAGATTTTAAAGAGTATGCTAAATTATCGATATTAAAAAAGTGAAAATAATGATAGTGGCAATTATCTATGAAGAAACATCGTAAATGATACACATTTTGCAAGTGTAGATTTGGATCATATTCTATATACAGTGGATTTCGATTACGTAAATGAGGAGGGTAATATTTCAAATGATGATGCAACTTTTGACATGGCACATTTATGTAATCAAATACCTATAAGTTTAGGTAATATGTAAGGATATTGATAATTTTTAAGAATATTTAGACATATGTTACCATGTTTATTGTAATGAAAGTACTATTGAGAAATAGCCCATTTTGATGTGAAATTTTTCCATGTGAAATTTTTTAGCAAAAAAAAATTATTTATAAATTTTTTAGTACATAAACATTATTGTCAATATTCAAATGGAAAACTTGTAGACATTATATTTAAGGATATTTGTAATTTTTAAGGATAATGATTTTCTTTCATCTAGGCCTATGTGACCACGTTTATTGTAAGAAAGTACCATAGAGAAAGAGTCCACTTTGATGTGATTTTTTTTTCATTTGATTTTTTTTGGAAAAGCAAGAAATTTTAATTTATAAATTTGTTACTACATGTATTTAATGTTGTCATCAATATTTAAATTGAAAAACTTGTAGGCATTAAATTTTTCAATTTTAAAAAAATTAAAAATTAAAAAACTTAAACTAATCACCCTAAGGAACTTTTCAAATGCGTTTGTACTAAATGGATATTTTTCTTAAAGTTGTTTCTCAAAATATAATTTATCAAACAATCTTTGCATTTCCTCAAGATCCTCTAAGCAAACTCATTTGCATTTCTCCAAAATCCCTTGATAAAACTAAATCAAATGTAATCTAAATGGCTTTATTTTAAAATCCATTTATTATAAGCTTTTTAATTTAGAACGCATCATAACCCATATCTTAATTTTAAACTAACCCATTTACTACCCACTTCTATGACTTTGAACGAAAACTTGAGTCCGCGGACCACTTTGACAGAACTAGTACAGCCCTCCCAGTTTTCACTAGGTTTTGGAGGAAAATTGCCTGGTCAAGACGATGTTCCGCGGGGCCTGTATTTGTCGCGTCCCTTGCCTGTCGCCGGGAGAAAATATTCAGTGGTTCGTGCGTGCCACGTCATCCGCCGACGTGGCGCACACAAACCTCTAAGATATCAACACCTGTCCCGAGCGGGACCCCCTCGAAAATGAGAAAAGGGCTGATTTTTGGTCGGCTCGACTCGGCTCAAAAGGACGGTCAGCGTACTCCTCCCACTCAAAATTTTTCTCTCTCCTCGCTTGAATGGGCGGGTTCTCTCTCCTCGTAAAAGAACCAAGAACGCTCATAGCCTTCCTCTGTTTTGCTCTCTGCGCATCCCACCTCTCTCCACCTCCGCCTCCGCCTTCGCCTCCGCCTCCGCCTCCGATTCCGCCTGCCCAAAAGCCTCGCTGGTCATCTGCCTCTAGTATCTCGGTCTCGTTCCCGAGCGGCACCAGGCTCCCCGCCACTGACCCTGACGCTGGCCCGCTCGGTTGCGAGAGAGATCTCGGCGGACTTGGGTGGGGTCGACAGCGCGGCGAAGAAGAAGAGGCCTGCTGCATTTTCTCTCTCTTTTTTTCAACGGAGCACGTGCTATTTCTTCCCGCTTCTGCCTCTCTCTTCCTCAAGCACTCCTCTCCTCTTTGTCCCGAGCCCTCTCACTCACCCCAAGCGCCCCCCTCCTCTCTGTCTTGAGCCCTCTCACTCACCCTAAGCGCTTCCCTCCTCGCCTCTGTCCTCATCGCTGTCATCGACTTTCCAGCCGCGGCTCCAGAAATCGCCGGCTGCCGACTGGCCTCTCCAGCTTCTTTGTCTTCTACTCCTTATTCGGTCCCGATTTCGGGCTCGAGTACCAAGGATTTTGAAGCAAAAGAGGTTTGCGAGGCTAGAAATACTGGTGGCGGACGGCGAGAGCACGATCGATCTGAGTCGTTACTCTTCGCTTGGTGATTTCAGGCTCGACGTCGAAGTAGAGAAGGAGGAAGAACAAGAACGAGATGAAAGAGAAGAAGGAGAAGATGGGTCCTTGCTGTTCTGCTTTCGGGTTTATCTCTTGAAGTCCGCCACTTTCCCTTGTACCATCTTCCGTCAGGTAAAGGAAAGCCGCCGTTTTTCCATCTTTTTTCGTCCCTTTTTGGTTCGTTGGTTTTTGATTGGAGGGACAGTGTTCGTTTCTCAATTCTGTGATTATTTTTTTATTTTATTATTATTATTATTTTTTATTTTTTTTAATGTTTGGAGAGGTTGGGTGTTATGAGTTGCTTGTTTGGCGGTTGTTTTAGTGATTGATCACTCACCGGTTGTTGGATTTTGTGATTTGGAGGGATGCTTTGCGTTGGTTTGGATTGACCACCAGCTCTCGGGTTGTCTGTTGGTCTGATTACGATGAGTTTGAATCATTGTGGAATTTTTCCAAGAGTTTCTTTTCACATTCACTGAAGTCTATTGCTGTGTTGTTCCTGTTAGATGGTATACTGAGTGTTAATGCCTGTTGGTGGAACCAAAGCTTATTGATTTTTGTGGATTTGTCTGGGATCAATCCTTTGTAATGCGTCAAGTCTTGTTTTTTTTTTTTTTTTTCCGTCCCCTATCGCGATCTATCTTGGTTTGTGACACAAGGGACTAGTCGAAAATGGTGATTAAGGGATGATGTATACCATAATCACAAATAGTGTTGCTTGTCACTTCTCTTTTTAGCTCAAAGTTCTATGGTTAATGAGCTTAAAAATACTCTTTCACACAGGTGAACTCAGATGTCAAGGATGGTTTTCCAATTCTCGTTTTGAATGGAGATAAGAGACTCACACTTTTGCCACCGCTTCCTCCACAAAAAGAATCTCCTGATTCTAAGGTTTCTCCTTTTTCAAGTGAAAAGTCGTACCCTTCTTCAGATAGTGAGTTTTCATTTGGAAAATGGGTCCATGTTGACTGTCAGGAATTACTCTTTCTACACATGGTTTTTAAACTGCTCGTTCCTTTTGAGTTGATAACTGCTGAAATTTTTATGGCTATAGCTGAGCACATTAATGTCTGTCATGTTTACCACTTATTGGTTCAAGCTGTCGAGCTGAAGCAAGTTGTTACTGAACATTTTATCTGTCTGTTTTACCTTTAACCAATCATTTTCAGATGTAATTGGAATTGTATGAATGGTGCATGATCTTCAAATATATAAAAGTAAGGCGTATTGGATGGATATTCATATAGCACATAGAACTGTTGCACTTTCAATGTGACTGAAAAGAACAAGCTTTTATAGAGTACATACATGGAGTATGATTCTATTCATATTCATTGGAGTGCCTGTGATTAACTAATTGCATGCATTATCTGGAGGATCTCGGACAAGAATTGTTATCTGCGAAATTTCATGTAAGTCTATGTCTCATTGTTGGTCTGATGAAAGAGATAAAGTAGAATTTTAGATTGCATAAATGGTGCCCAACCGAAAGTCTCTTGTCAATCTTATGATGTCATTGTCTTTCCTAGGTTTCTTACTCTCAGGGCCTTTTTCCCTTTGTAAATTGCTCAAAGTTCTATCTTCATGGCAGGTCTCAAGTGAACTTTTACGGCTTCACATTGACGGGGAAGTGGTGGATGAGAAGCCCCTAAGTGCCTCAAAAGATGGAGAATCTAGCCCTTTAAGGAAAATAAGTTTGGTTAGTACCAGTGGAACTGATGATGGCATAGAAGGTTATTTATACAGTCCAAAGGTCTTGCACCCTTCTTCATCCATTGAGGATCATTATAAGGTACCTTCTGTCGAGTTTGTTTGACCTTATTCATGTGGATATAATTTCTTTAATGAATTTTTCTTGTAATGCCAGGACTCACCTGTACACTTAGCTATTGACAAGTCATCTGCTTCTGACATAGAAGAAGGTAGTGATGGTATCTAGAGTATCGTGGGTGGAAAGGTAAGTTGTTGTATCTTCCTTTTAATCCTATCACCACTACATTTTTTTTTTTTGGACAAAATCTAATTGAGTGTCACCTCCAGTGTTAAGCATTTGTCGTTGAACTGCCTTGATGAAGTTGAATCTTTTTTCTGTGACGTCAGCAAGCAATATTTCTATGTTAATAGCTTCCGACTTTTTTTTGTTGTTTTTCTTTCAATAGAAAAAAGTTGGCTCTAAAGCTTGCTTCTGTCTTGTGAAGTTCTCTCTTGATCTGACACAATCTAAATGTTGATCAGGCTAAGGATAGTTTCGGGACTCGCCCAGACGTGATATTGAAGAATATTGAAACTGCAGAGAAACTTTTTTCAGATTCTAAATGTACTAAAATGCGAAATTCAAATTCCAAGAGTATGCCAAGTGTTGGAAAAGCAGTTCCAGATTCTTTCACATTTAGATACGCAGCGTGCCCACATGAGAGGGCTTTTCTCTGAAGAAGTTTGCAAAGATCTCGCCCCGATGAAGAAGTTTTGGAACTTGCAAATCAGGTCTCCTTGTACACTGGATGCTCCCATCATTGGTAAGTTCCTATCTCTTTAGTCATTTCTATTGGGATGCCGACAGAGACTATACTTACCATTTTCCCTTATGTGCACGATAGTCTATTTGTCCGAAATGATCGTGCTTATAAGTGGGGGAGAACACTTGTCTTCCCAAAGCCATCCACAAGCCGGCTAAGTACTAGTCTTCCCACATGTACTTTCTTGTTGCCAATTGACCAACTATGTTCGAACACGAAATCGATAGTTCTTATTAATGCATGATACGACCTTCTTCTCTCGAGCACTTAATGGTAATGATATTGCTTATTGGCGGCTAGGTAGTTTTCCCACCTCGCCGTAGTTTATCGCCTCCCCTCGTGTCACCGCCACACTTTCAATAGAAGTGTAAGTGAACCTTGTGCGTCCATAACACTTCTTTTATTTTTAGGAACCAAATTGCAGTTGCAAAGAAATTGATAGAGGAAGGAACGAAATTATGGAGCTTGCTTTCACAAAACGACAGCCATGTTTTCTGGGAGAGCGCCATCTATGAGATTGAAGAGTACTTTATGAAGATTGCTTCCTGCAATACTAGAACTCTTTCCCAAAAATAGTGAAAATGGACGGAATAGGTGGAAAGTCGAGAGAAGTTTGAAATTTCTGTGAGAGAGAAATAGAGGAAAATTCAAATTTTTAGATACTCTCTCCAAATTCTGGCCCTTGGTGCTCCCAAAATAGCCTTAGTGTCATGGTCACTATTTGCTATCTCTGTTGTTGTACATGTTCTTAGACTACCCTTCTTCCATGCTTTGGCACTTTATGATGCTTAGTTTAAGATTTCTTTTACATGCGTTCGTTTTTGTGTTACTATCAATTGTTTTGTTGCTTTTTAATCTCTAAATATAGAGCGCAAAGAACAAATAGAGAAAGCGAGAGGAGAAAGAACGAATGAGAAAAGAAAAATAAGAGAGGGAAAAAGAGAAGGCGAGGGGAAAGCGGCAAAGAGAAAGCGGTTTCGGCGGGGTTGGGTGTTGGAGATCTTGGATCATGTAAGGATGGGAGGAGGCGAGGCTAGCGAGAGAGGAACAAGAGAAAATCGAGGCCGAGATGAGAAAGAATGCCTACCAATTGGCCTATGCTAAAGCGAGGGAGGCATCTAGGTTACTGCGCAGTGGATCAAACAAGAAAGGGAAGAGATTCTAAGATGTTTTGCTGTTGCTTTTTCTTGAATCTCTTGGGCCTACCGAAAACCCGCATGAAAGACGCAATTCCATTCAGCCAAAAACATACCGGTGGACCGGATTTGTATCCGAGGACATAGCTTTGAAGTGTCGTGGAAATATTTTCAAGGGAAGAGGTGTGATTGCTTCGCTTTTAAGGTTTGTGACTGTGGATATGGGTATCATCTTAGTGGTATCTTCCTCTTGCTATGCAAGAAAAACTGATCTCCAAAAAATAATTATGACAAATAAAAAAGGAAAATCTACATTGCATTATTAAGTATCATTTCAGCTTTGAGCTGTAAGTGTGAGTCTAGTTATTAGTATTTTAGCTTCAATAATTCTCCATATTGCGATATATTTCATTTTTTCTATCGGTTCATTTATATCTTCCATTCTAATTGTTTTGGCCGAATTTTAATCTGTAGCTCCCTCCTCATACAATTCATATTCGACCGTTGATGATCAAGGTTGAAAAGGACCCGAAGCTTTCAGATATCAGGACCGTTGATGCACTCAGAATAGTACAAACAAGGTACAACCAACATATTTTGCCAGCAGGCTATCATTGTTTTAATTAATTCTCTTGAGGTTCTTATGGTACCTTTGACCCCTAGTATTGTGATCACAGTGTTATCTGTGGGTTTGTTGCCTGGCTATGCTATTGATTTGTTGATCATTGTGTTAAAATTTTCCTTTGGAGTTAGCTGGTTAAAAGACCCTTACATAAATAGACTGAAAAGTTAGCGGCTTTCTTGTTCTTTCAGCAATTTAATTTGAACATGGGACATGTTTTTCTTGTGAATTACTAAATCCCATTGCTTTTCGTTTGGAGCTTTTTCTGCCATCAAATTTTACCTTTTTAGAAGAACTGATTAGACCTTGGTCCTCATTGATGCAGTAATAAACCAAAGCCTGCATATCCTTCAAAGATTTTGATTGCACTTTTAAGCTATGGCGGGGTCCCTAATGAATTTCTTTTGGACATGGTGGAGAATGCTCTGGAGATGCAAATAGTGTCTTCTCTAGTAAACGAGCAGCTCCAAGAGGTAGTATTCTTTGAACATTTGGACTGTTGAAATAATGTCTATTCTTAAAACAGTCCAAAAAGAGATTTTTCTACAAATTTGGCAATCCTATTAGCCCTTTATGGTGTCAGTAACACGTAACAAGCTTTGCTGGCTATGAAGATCTGGAAGTCCCACCGTAAGACTCTAATCTTCATTGGCCGTCACTTTGTCATTTTCAAGGAGGTTGAAGTGTGAGATTTGCCTTAAAAACTCAATTAAGATTTGGAGGAGCGTTGTCCTCCTTGGCCTTAGATATCAAATCCTGATTTGTATTCATCAACTTTCAGAAACAAACTCCAAAACAAGGCCATTCTTCGGTGGAGTCGGCGTCAACCGAGACATACTGGTGGTGGATTTGGATGATGATAATCATGTCTCATCACCTAACAGCACCGTGTCGAGCATAAGTGGGAAAGAGAAGTGAGAGAGACCCGCATGGAGAAAATGAAGTTGAGGCTGAGAGAACTTCGTGCTCTTGTGAGAGCATCGAAGAAGATGGCAGCGGAGGAGATGGAGCGAGGAAGAAGCTCAGGTTGTCTAGAGAACAGTCATTGGTGCTAGAGGAGACATTCAAAGAGCATAACACTCTTAACCCTGTGAGTGGCAATTTTGGTCATTCTATTACCGATTAATATATGCTTTCTTTAAATGTGCGTGAGCATGTAATCACCGCTTATAAACCTGACATGGATGTTTGGTAGGAAAAATTGAATTTAAAGTGCGTTTTGTCATGAGATTGATGTTTATTTGTAGTTGTCGATTCTGGGTAACAATCGAATTGGGGATTTGAGACCTTATTTTTGTTTTCTTTTTTGCAATGATTGGATCTGTGTGAATCACAAATTGGTTTTCATTTTTATTTATGAATAATGGATTATCTTTAGGTTTCCCTTTGGATGTAATAAAGGGATGGTTTCGATGAGTTTAACTGAGATTGTTTTGAGTTTCGAAGCAAAAGCTTGCCTTGGCCAAGCAGCTGAATCTTAGTCCCGCATGTAGAGGTCTGGTTTCAGACAAGCGTGCCGGGTAATTGATAGTTTTGAGTTCTTTTTTCCCAAATACATGGCTTTACATCTCGTCTCATCTCGCATCATTCTGATCATTATGGAAGAAAAATGTCAGGAGTGGGAGAGAGGTGGGTAGGGGTGGGGGTGGTTGGTTCTCTCTTAATCATTTGATGGTAGTTCGACAGCGAAGTTGTTTTTCTTTATAGTGAGTGCATGTAATCTTTGGGTCCACATGTATCCCAGTTGGGCCATCTTGCACACAAGGTGTGTGAGCGTGTAGCGGGAGTCTGGTGATGTGACTTGTCACTTAATCTAGGAGTACACTTCTCGTTCTCACTTTAGTATGGAGCACCGATATGTGGGATCCATAAATTCTAAGCCGCCAGGGGAGGAAGTGAATTTATTAGGGAGTACTCAAATACCTAAAATTTTGTTATGCGAGGGCTCCAGTTTAGATTCATGCACTCATGATTTACAATGCAGCTCTGGAAAGCTCTGTTTATGGTTAGGATAATGATGTTGGGTCTTTTGCATCAAAGAATTGGTTTGATGAAGCAGCTTCTTTATGCTAAGTTTGAGCAAATGTGCAATTCTTTTGTCTAATAGCTGCCATCTTGATTTTCTTAATCACATGGAAATGGGTTGTGATATTGCTAGTACGAGTACCTAGAGGGGGGTGAATAGGTATAAAAAGATTTTTCTTGATAATTTCTTTATACTTGTGCAATACTTAGACAGTTGAAAGATTTGTGATAAGTAATAATCAACGTAAGACTAAGTAAAGGAAAGAGAGAATTAAACACGCGGTTTATAGTGGTTCGGCTTGATTTAAGCCTACGTCCACTCGTCTGTACTGACAGCCAATTTGGCTGGATTCCACTATGAACAAAGAGATGTTATAGTGTTGATCTTCCTTGATTTCTAGGTGTAGATGATCTACCACACTCGCTCAAGGTATCACCAAGTATAGACACTCTCTGTGTATACAATTTCGCTCAGACTGTATCGACTAATAATCAAGGTGCTTCAGACTCTGGAATTTCTCTATCAATCACGTACTCAAACAACTAGAACGTCTTCCTTTTTATACTCCTTTATGCCATCATACCCATTGGCACTTTCCAAAGGAATTCCTCCAATCTACTCGTTGGACGGAATCAATCAAGAAGATCATTCGAGCTATTAAAGGAACCTGACGATAGCCCATCAATCCTGTTCGCCCATACAATCAGGATCTTGGTTTCCAAGAATAGAACTTTCCAAGAATACTTCGTCGACCATCGGATCTTCAATTGATCTAGATATGAACAAAAGAATCCGTTATATTTATCCAACCAAAAGATCTTCTCCAGACGATGTAAATCCTTAACCATTTACATCGGCTCTGGATCTCCTTCGTCACTGGATCAGAAAGACTGTCAATGAGAATAGTCTTGAGTCTTGAATCTTGAGTCTTGAATTTTGAGTCTGGTAATCAGAAAGTCTTCAGACTTTAAACTAGACGAGTTGCAGATGTCCAGACTAGACTGATAGAAACGTTTTGTCAGCTTCAAAATATTCTGGAAAGATTTCTCCAACAATCTCCCCCTTTTTGATGGTGACAAAACTTTCCTGTAGATTTGAACCACTTTGACCTGCAAAAACATTTCTCAAGCAATATGGCTATCTCATAAAGATAAAACAAAACAACCAGACTCTACATCCACAGAAAATTGGTTAGTCTTTCATGAGTAATACCATATAACAATACTTGAAATAAATGCAAACAGTCAAGCATCTAAATCCACAGCCAATTCAGTCAGATTCAAGTTCACATCCAAGTTTACTAAAAAAAAAAACATTCAAAATAAATTTAAAGAAGGTTGGTTTGATGGTTGGTTCAAATTGCTTTCTCCCCCTTTTTGTCATCATTAAAAAGGTGAGAAAGGAGTCATGTCTGCTTGGGAATGCGCACGATCTGGAAATCTCCCATGGACTGGACTACGCCTTCTAGCCTCTTCAAGTCCTCCCTTAGTTGAGCTACCTCCTCTCCTTTGGCATTGGCTTGAAGTTGCAGAGCGAGGTCTTTCATTTTATCCTCCAGGGTAACTGAAGATGCTTGTCCAGTATTCTTCATGGCTTGAATTTCACAGTCCAGAGCATATATCTAGCCACGCATTTCCAGAAGAAGATCCATAACACGACGAAAATCTGCAGAATTGTCCGTCTGAGTACTTGCATTTGCTTTCTCCGATGGAGTGAATGCAGACGATGGCACTTCTATATAGTCTTGCAGATTTGGTGTCGACGTATCGTGTCCTTCTTCAGGCATTTGAGAAGCCTGAATCTCTTCTGGATCTGCTGGAGATTGTCTTAGACCTTCACTATTGGCAGCATGAGGTGTGGACCTTTGCTCGCCAACTCCCCCTGTCTCTAGGACATCAAAAGAGGAAGAGTGATGATCATGCTCTGCTGTGTCTTGATTCTCTTTCTTTCCAGATTCAGCTGCAGACTTTTCTTGCTCTGCTTCTTCTTCTTCTTCTTCTTCAGCTTCTTTCTCCTTCTCTCGCTGCTCTTCTTCTTCTATGTTCTTGGCTTGCTCCTCTTCTTCTCTCTGTTTCTTCTGTTGTTCTGTTGATTGGGGAACAGAACGTCTGGTCCTTATCAAGGCAGTGATTGTAAGATCTTCCTCCTCATCTTCATCCTCCAAGATGAGAGTTCTCTTCTTTTTTGATGGTGCACCAATGGCCTCCTTCCCTTTTCTCTTTGAAGCAGACGGAACTGGAGTCTTCACTCTGAATTTCTCCATTGCCTTAGAGAGTTCTTGCAGACGCATCTTACTTAACATCTTCAAACCTACCACCATCTTATCGCACGGTCGAACACAAAGTGTGTGTGGAGGTTCAATATTCATGTGTCTGAAGATCTTGGTCACCAGACCTGGATAAGGCAATTGTCCCTTGTCCTTCGACATTGCTCTGTACATGTGAAAGAGAATAGTGTGAGGAAGAGAGAACTTCATCCCTTTGTTGATTGCATACATCAATTTTGCCTCTGAGTTTGACACATCAGTCTTTGATGTAAACTTAGGCCTTATGCAATTAATCACAATTTTGTGCAGCACAACATTGATGGCACGCATCCTTGAATAGATGATTCTTCCCTCTATATCTCTATCTTTGACAAGTTCCAGTGAGGTACGAGCAACTGAGACTTTGATTGGTTGATAGCGTCCTCGTTCAACTCCAATTATGTCCGCCAACATATCTACGTCTAACACATAATCCTGGTCTCGAACACTGAATGATATTCTATTCGGATCTATAAAGTTGAGATTCGAGTAAAAATACGCAGTCAGTTGAGCATAACCGTCCGTGGTATCAGTGCAAAAACGTTCCAGTTGAAGCATACTGAACTTCTCCCTTAAGTTCACATTCACAGCATCCAAGAAATCGAAATCGACACTCCTAGGGTTTATTACCCCTCTTTTCAGCAGTTTGAAAAACAAATTCTCCTGTTATTTTGATTTGAATAACTCCATCCTCTTTCCCTTCACCTTTGCAGCAATACCCATTCGAGGTTGAAAATCAGTGAACATTTTATCATTTTCGTTCCCATCAGTCAAATTTGGTCCCGACATACGAGGGTCACTGGGAATATTCGCAAGCGCTTCCTCTGCTTTACCCTTGGGAGCAATTCCCAAATCCTCCATTTTCTTCAGAAAGATATACTCATTCCCATAATTCTTTTCTTTAAGAAAATCATCCACGTATTTCAACGGAGTCCCGTACTTTTCAACGCACAAAGAAAGTTTGTAAATAAACGAGGGTTTTGGACTCTTACCGGGTCTCGTCCTCGATTATCTTTTCCTCTGGATGTTGACCCGCATCAAGTGGGGTAGATGGTGTTGAGTGACGTGGTGGAGAATGAGTCGGGATCTGTTGCTGACTCGATAATTCTTCCTCTTCTGTGAGATCAAAGTGGGTAGGTCCCTCCTTCATCCTCTGTGGTCCCCTGTTCGCGATTCTTGAAGACTTCCTCGAAGAAGACATCCTTCTTGTCGCTGAAAGATTCCTTTACTTGCTTTCCCAAGAAAAGATGACAACTTTCTCGAAGATGAACACGAAGTAGAAACCGGATTGGGAGGAAAATGCTTTTTAGGGTTTTGAAGATTGAGAATGAAAACTGTATTTATATATATAACTCAGTTTTGAAAAGGGAAGTTCAATCGGTACAAGGAAAGTATACGAATACCTCTTTTCGAAATCAATAACTGCCAAAATTAATTCTTTTGAAAAGACAAGTTTTCGTTTTTCACGGAGACTGAACGAAAGATCATACCTTTTCGAATATCAACTTACAGTCTGTAGACATCAATGTCTGAGTCTGAGAGATTTAGAGTCTGAGGTATTAGAGTCTGACGATCATCAACTTTCTGAGTCTGAAGGTTGGAGAGTCTCTAGACTTTAACTTCTTCGAGCTTTAAAATGTTGAGTCTAGAACGGATAAAATCGAATTGATTTTTCTCCAAGGGCTTTGTGAATATATCCGCTAGTTGACTTTTTGAATCAACAAATTGAATCGAGATTTCTCCACTTTGAATATGATCTCTAATGAAGTGATGTCGAATTTCTATATGCTTTGCTCTTGAATGAAGAATTAGATTTTTGGTGAGATTGATTGCTTGTTGGTGTTGTCACATTTGATTTACGTGCATGAGTCTTCAATCCCATAGTCTTGTAATTGTTGTTTTATCCATAGAATTTGTGAACAGCAGCTTCCAAGGGCTACATACTCGCTTCGTTGTTGAGAGAGCTACGGTGCTTTGTTTCCTTGAAAACCAAGACACTCGTCCCCTTTCCAAGCAACCGGCAAGTTCCTGAAGTACTCTTTTTGTCGATTCTACAGCCGGCTAGATCTGCGTCTGAATATCCCAGAAGATTAAAGTCTCCCTTCTTAGGATACCAAAGACCAATGCTTGAAGATGAAGCAACGTATTTAATGGTACGTTTTGCAGCACTGAGATGGGATTCTCTAGGATCTGATTGAAACCTAGCACAGATGATGCAAACACTCAACAAAATGTCGTGTCTAGAAGCGAGTAAGATAAAGAAGTGAACCGATGATGCTCTGTACAACTTTTGATCAACTTTCTTCCCTTCTTCATCTTTGTCTATCTTCAAAGAGCTTGACATTGGTATATCAGTCTTCTTGCAATTTTCCAATCCAAATCTTTTGACAAGATCATTAGCATATTTTTCTTGGTAAATGAAAGTTCCTTCCTTCAAATGCTTTATTTGAAGGCCAAGAAAGAATGTTAATTCTCCCATCATACTCATTTCAAACTCATCCTGCATAGACTTAGAAAATTTCTTGCATAGACTTTCATTAGAGGATCCAAAGATAATATCATCCACATATATTTGAACAAGTAAAAGGCTTTTGTTTTCCTTTTTGATAAATAAAGTAGTGTCTACTTTACCTTTGACAAAACCATTCTGTAATAAGAACTTACTTAGTCTGTTGTACCAAGCTCGAGGTGCTTGCTTTAGACCATACAAGGCCTTTTTCAGTCTGAAGACTGAGTCTGGCTTCTTTGGGTCTTCAAACCCAGGCGGTTGTTCCACATAAACTTCCTCTTGGATAAATCCATTTAGGAAAGCACTTTTGACGTCCATTTGGAATAACCTGAAATTTTTGTAACAAGCAAACGCAAGTAATAGACGAATAGCTTCTAACCTTGCTACAGGAGCGTAAGTCTCATCATAGTCTATTCCTTCTTCTTGCGTGTATCCTTTGGCCACAAGTCTTGCTTTATTTCGTACGACTTTTCCTTTTTCATTCATCTTGTTTTTGAACACCCATTTGGCTCCAATAACAGTTTTACCTTTTGGTTTAGATGTCAATTCCCAGACATCGTTAATGTTGAACTGTCTGAGCTCCTCTTGCATAGCTTCGATCTAGCTTTCATCAGATAAAGCTTCTTCTATGCTTTTTGGTTCAATTTCAGAGATGAGAGCCACAGCACTAGACTCTTCACGTCTTTTAGATCTGGTACGAATTCCTTCATTAATTTCGCCGATAATGAGATCTTTAGGATGACTGGACTTATGCTTCCAGTTACTGGTTGATTTCTCTGGATGATGATCTCTTTCTTTATTTGAATCTTCATGAACATCTTGATGCTGGTTTTTCAGAGTCTGAGACATTTCTTGAGTTGCCAGCTTTGGAAAGTCTGGAGCAGATTCAGACTCTTCATACTGAGTCTGACTGGATTCATCTTGCGTAGATTCTTGAAATTTGACATTCATTGACTCCTCCACCGACTGGCTCTTCTTGTTATAGACTCTGTAGGCTTTGCTTGATGTAGAATATCCAAGGAAGATCCCTTCATCTGATCTTTCTTCAAACTTACCAACTCAATCTTTTGCATTTTTCAATATAAAGCATTTGCAGCCGAACACATGAAAGTATGAAACAATGGGCTTCTTACCTTTGAATAATTCATAAGGGGTTTTCTCAAGAATAGGTCTTAGGAAGATTCTATTGATGATATAGCATGCTGTTGAAACAGCTTCAGCCCAAAATCGTGAAGAAATTTTGCTTTCAATTAAAAGAGTTCTAGCCATTTCTTGAAGAGATCTATTCTTTCTTTCCACAACTCCATTTTTCTGAGGAGTGTATGGAGAGGAGAACACATGCTTAAATCCAGACTCATCACACAAATTTGTAAAATCTTGATTTTCAAATTCTCCTCCATGATATGTTCTTATACTTGAGATAACACATCCTTTTTCATTTTGAACATTTTTAGCAAATTTTTCAAAATACGAAAAGGTTTCTGACTTACTTGCAAGGAAATATACCCAAGTAAAGCGAGAGAAATCATCCACAATTACTAGGCAGTATTTCTTACCTCCAATACTCTGAGTTCTGGTTGGTCCGAAGAGATCCATATGCAGCAACTGTAGTATATGATTAGTGGAGACATGATTTATTGGCTTAAATGAATTCCTTACCTGTTTCCCCAGAATACATGGTGTGCATGGATCGGACTTTTGATATGGTAATTTGGGTAGACCTCGAACAAGCTGTTTTATTGAGATTTTGGCTAATTGCTTCATGTTGACATGACCAAGCTTTCTGTGCCATAAGCTTGCTTCATCTTGGATTGATATTAGGCATTGTGATTCATTTAACTTCATGTCTAAGAGGTAGATATTCCCATGCCTTCGACCCATAAAAGACTGAGTAGAGTCTTTACTGATTCTAGAGCATATTCCTTCCTAAAAGGAGATCTTGAAACCAGTATCACACAATTGGCTAATGCTGAGGAGGTTATAGTTGAGTCCTTCCCTAGAGAAACATTGCTTATTGTGAGATTTCCAATTTTCACAGTACCAAATCCCACAATGCTTCCTTTGCCGTTTCCTCCAAATGAAACATTTCCACCGTTTGCTTGAACAAGCTTTACGAAGCACTTTGAGTCTCATGTCATGTGTCTTGAACATCCGCTGTCAAGATACCACTTTACCTTTTTCTTGACGGAGACCTGCATTTAAAAGAGAGTCTCAAGCTTTCTTTGGTACCCAAATTTTCTTGGGTCCTTTGGTGTTAGTAGGATAAACATTATTAGGCCATACTTTCTTAACAGGCTTCCAAACCATAGGACACTCTTTTTCAAAGTGATCATTACTATTACACTTTGAACACCTTAGAGCATTTCAACCTACGAGACTTTACAAAAACCTTTTTGAAATGATTTTTGTAAACTTCTCTCGACGGTCTTTTCTTAATTCTTTCTTTTACTTTAGGAAAATCAATCAAGGGAATTGTTTTTGCTGTCATGCCTAGACCAGACTTATTGAAGTAAGGTCTTTGAATTGAAAGAACTTTTTCAAGCTTTTCGGATCCTATCGAAAATTTCTTTGAAATATTTGATAAGTCAGTTTTAAGAAAACATTTTCTTTCAAAAGATTATCTTCTTTTTCTTTAAGAGTAGAAACATTCAGGTCTAGACTTTTAACTCTTTCTTCTAAAATGGCTTCCTTTTGTTTTAGAGCTGAGTTTTCCTTTTTAAGTTCGGAAATCCTTTTGAGAGAAGTCTTAAGACCGAAACACGGTTCATCAATATATTTAGAAACTTTGACAGAATTTTAAAATCACTTACCTCAAATTCACTTTATGAGTCGATCCAGAATAAGTCTGAGTCCGAATGTGCCATCGACATATGTTGGCATATTCATTATCACTTTCTTCACATTTTGTATCACTCCCGTTTCGGCTTTGAGAGCTTTTCAAAACTTCTCAGCTTTTCCTCTTTTCTTCTTCGAAGAGGACGGTTGGGTCGATGTGTCCCTTTTTCTTACACTCGAAGCGAGACTACATCTTTGTTTGATTCCTCATCATCAACGAGACTTGGTCTCGCTGTCTCTGGAAACTTTGTTTCTTTGAGTTGAACCTTCTACCTTTTCTATTCAGTTTTCTGAATCTTCTTATCATGAGAGCAAGCTCCTCGTCGTCCATATCATCTCCTGAATCTGTATCATCAGAATCATCATTTGATTTTAATGCAATGGATTTCTTACCTCTTGGATCTTCGTCTTCATTAATTCGTTCCACTTCATAAGACTGAAGAGTTCCGATCAGCTCGTTGACAGATAGAGGCATAATTCTTTGCGTCTCTCTTATTGAAGTCTTTATATGATTCCAATCCTTGGAGAGTCCACGCAGTAGCTTTTTCACTTTCATGGGATCAGAAATTTTTTGTCCTTAGTTCTCAAGACCATTGACAATATCTGTAAAACGACTAAACATGTCAGTTATAGATTCTCCTGGTTTCATTTTGAAGGCTTCATATTGACCGAGGAGAATGTTGATTCTAGTCTCCTTCACTAGATCTATTCCTTCATAGGTGATATGTAATCTATCCCATACTTCTTTTGCTGTAACACAAGAAGATATTCTGTTATATTCAGTTGGAGATAAGGCACAATATAAAGAGTAAATTGCTTTTGCATCGAGTGCTTGTCTCTTGTTTATCTCTTCTTGAGTCATTCCGCTGGCATCAACAGTTTCTTTCCCTCTTTCAGAGACTGATGCAGCATTAGGAGTAATTCCTCTCTCCACAACGTCCCATTCCAGAGGATCCTTTGATTGTAGGAAAGCTTTCATCTTGTTCTTCCAGATGTTGTAATCCTTTCCATCAAAGTAGGGTGGTCTGGTATTGCTTTGTCCTTCCACCAGCCCTGGTGCTAGCATACTAGCCATGGATCTTTTACTCTGAAGTAAAACACTTCAAATAAAGTAAGAACACGAGCTCTGATACCAATTGATATTGCTAGTACGAGTACCTAGAGGGGGGTGAATAGGTATAAAAAGATTTTTCTTGATAATTTCTTTATACTTGTGCAATACTTAGACAGTTGAAAGATTTGTGATAAGTAATAATCAACGTAAGACTAAGTAAAGGAAAGAGAGAATTAAACACGCGGTTTATAGTGGTTCGGCTTGATTTAAGCCTACGTCCACTCTTCTGCACTGACAGCCAATTTGGCTGGATTCCACTATGAACAAAGAGATGTTACAGTGTTGATCTTCTTTGATTTCTAGGTATAGATGATTTACCACACTCGCTCAAGGTATCACCAAGTATAGACACTCTCTGTGTATACAATTTCGCTCAGACTGTATCGACTAATAATCAAGGTGCTTCAGACTCTGGAATTTCTCTATCAATCACGTACTCAAACAACTAGAACGTCTTCCTTTTTATACTCCTTTATGCCATCATACCCATTGGCACTTTCCAAAGGAATTCCTCCAATCTACCCGTTGGACGGAATCAATCAAGAAGATCATTCGAGCTATTAAAGGAACCTGACGATAGCCATCAATCCTGTTAGCCCATACAATCAGGATCTTGGTTTCCAAGAATACTTCGTCGACCATCGGATCTTCAATTGATCTAGATATGAACAAAAGAATCCATTATATTTATCCAACCAAAAGATCTTCTCCAGACGATAGGATTAAATCCTCAACCATTTACATCGACTCCGGATCTCCTTCGTCACTGGATCAGAAAGACTGTCAATGAGAATAGTCTTGAGTCTTGAATCTTGAGTCTTGAATTTTGAGTCTGGTAATCAGAAAGTCTTCAGACTTTAAACTAGACGAGTTGCAGATGTCCAGACTAGACTGATAGAAACGTTTTGTCAGCTTCAAAATATTCTGGAAAGATTTCTCCAACAGGTTGAAGATTGTTATCCATACCTTACTAGATTGAGCTGATAATGTGTTATTATCATGCTGTAGTTTGGCACCGACAATCTGTGTGGGGTAGCTCTGTATAAGGATGTACCGTAACATCTTTTTTTCTTTTTACCAATTTAGTGTAGGACTAAGACGAAGCAAACTGAGGTGGACTGTGAGTACCTTAAGAGATGCTGCGACAATCTTACACAGGAAAACAAGAGGCTGCAGAAGGAAGTACAGGAGCTCAGAGCACTGAAGCTCTCCCCACAGCTCTACATGCATATGAACCCTCCCACCACGCTCACCATGTGCCCTTCATGTCAGCGGGTGTCTATTCCTTCAGCATCATTGTCGCCTCTGATATAGCTAGTACGAGTACCTAGAGGGGGGTGAATAGGTATATAAATAATTTTCTTGAAGATTGCACAATACTTAGACAGTTTAAGGATTTGCAATAATGAAAAATCAATCGTAAGATTGAATAAAGGAAAGAGAGAATTGAACACGCGGTTTATAGTGGTTCAGCTTGATTCAAGCCTACGTCCACTCTTCTGCACTGACAGCCAATTGGCTGGATTCCACTATGAACAAAGAGATGTTACAGTGTTGATCTTCCTTGATTTCTAGGTGTAGATGATCTACCACACTCGCTCAAGGTGTCACCAAGTATAAACACTCTCTGTGTATACAATTTCGCTCGAACTGTATCGACTAATAATCAAGGTTCTTCAGACTCTCGAATTTTTCTATCAATCACACACTTAAAACAACTAGAACGTCTTCCTTTTATACTCCTTTATGCCATCATAGCCGTTGGCACTTACCAAAGGAATTCGTCAAATCTACCCGTTGGACAGAATCAATCAAGAAGATCATCCGAGCTATTTAAGGAATCTGATGATAGCCCATCAATCCTGTTCGCCCATACAATCAGGATCTTGGTTTCCAAGAATAGAACATTCCAAGAATATTTCGTCGACCATCGGATCTTCAATCGTTCTTAGATAAGAATTAAAGAATCCGAAATGATTATCCAACCAAAGAGTCTTTTCCAGAGGATAGGATCGAATTCTCAACCATATACTTCGGCTTTGGATTTCCTTCGTCACTGGATTAGAAAGACTGTCAGTGAGAATAGACTTAAATCTTGAGTCTCAAGTCTTGAGTCTTGAGTCTCGAGTATTGAGTCTTCAGACTTTAAACTGTCGGTCTTCAAATATCCAGACTAGACTGATAGAAATGTTTTGTCAACTTCAAAATATTCTGGAAAGATTTCTCCAACAATCTCCCCATTTTTGATGGTGACAAAACTTTCTTGTAGATTTGAACAACTTTGACCTGCAAAAACATTTCTCAAGCAATATGGCTAACTCAAAAAGATTAATAAAGCAACCAGACTCTGCATCCACAGAAAATTGATTAGTCTTTCATGAGTAATACCATATAACAACACTTGATAAAAATGCAACCAGTCAAGCATCAAAATCCACAGCCAATTTAGTCAAATTTAAATTCACACCCAAGTTCAAGTTCTCAAGTCATACTCAAAAATAAACATAACCACAAAAGTCAAAGTTTTAAAAGATGTTGGTTCAAATTGGTTCTCCCCCTTTTTGTCATCATTAAAAAGGGTGAGAAAGGAGTCATGTCTGCTTGGGAATGCGCACGATCTGGAAATCCCCCATAGACTGGACTACTCCTTCGAGCTTCTTCAGGTCTTCCCTCAGTTGAGCTACCTCTTCTCCCTTAGCATTGGCTTGAAGATGCAGAGCGAGGTCTTTGAATTTATCCTCCGGAGACCGAAGATGCTTGTCCAGCATTCTTCATGGCTTGATTTCACGATCGAGCATATATCGGCCACGCATTTCCATAAGAATATCCATGATACGACGAAAATCTACGAGTCGTCCATCTGTGTACTAGCATTGGCTTTCTCAGATGGTGTGTATGCGGACGATGGCGCTTCGTAAAGTCTTGCAGATTTGGTTCGACGTATCGTGACCTTCTTCGAGCAATTGAGAGACATGAACTTCTTACGGGTCTTCGGAGATTGTCTTAGATCTTCACTATCGCGGCATGAGGTGTAGACCTCTCTTGCTCGCCAACTCCCCTGTCTCTAGGACATCGAAAGGGGAAGAGTGATGATCATGCTCTTGATTTCCCTTCTCTCCGTTTCATCGCGAGACTTTTCTTTCTCTCCTTCTCCTTCTTCTTCATCTTCTTTCTCCTTCTCTCTCTGCTCTTCTTCTTCTTCTCCTTTTTCTCTGAAGTTACGTCGGTTGAGACACGTAACGTCCGGTTCTTGTCGGTGCTTGGATAGTGGGATCTTCATCCTCTTCATCTTCATCTTCATCCTCCAGGATGAGAGTTCTTTCTTCTTTTTCGATGGGGCACCAATGGCCTCCTTTCCTTTTCTCTTTGAGCGGACCGAATCGGAGATTTCACTCTGAATTTCTCCATTGCCTTGGAAAGTTCTTGCGACGCATCTTCGTTAACATCTTCAAACCTACCACCATCTTATCACATGGTCGAACACAAAATGTTTGTGGCGGTTCAATATTCATGTGTCTGAAGATCTTGGTCACCAGACCAGGATAAGGCAATTGTCCTTTGTCTTTCGACATTGCTCTGTACATATGGAAGAGAATAGTGTGCGGGAGAGAAAACTTCCGTCCTGAGTTGATCGTGTACATCAACTTTGCTTCAGAAAGAGACACGGAAGTCTTTGACGTAGACTTCGGTCTGAGACAGTTGATCACAATCTTATGAAGCACAATGTTGATGGCATTCATCCTGGAATAGGTAATTTTCTTCTCTACGTCCCTATCTTTGACAAGTTCCGAGTAGTACGGCGGTGAGACTTTGATTGGTAGATAACGTCCTCGTTCAACTCCAACTATGTCCGCCAACATATTCACATCTACCACGTAGACTTGGTCTCGTACATCGAATGAAATTCTATTCGCATCCAAAAAGCTAAGATTTGAATAGAAATAAGCGGTCGATTGAGCATACCCGTCCGTAGAGTCAGAGCAAAAAGTCTCAAGTTGAAGCAAATTCAACTTCTCTCTTAAGTTCATGTTGATGGCGTCCAGGAAGTCAAAATCAACACTTCTAGGGTTTATCACCCCTCTTTTCAATAGCCTGAAATACACATTTTCCTGATCCTTGGATTTGAACAAATCCATCCGATTTCCTTTCACCTTTGCTGCCACTCCCATTCTCGGTTGGAATTCAAGGAACTTTCTGTCATCATCGTTCCCTTCAATCAGATTCTGTCCTGGCATACGAGGGTCACTTGGAATGTTCGCAAGTGCCTCCTCTACCCTTCCTTTCGGAGCAACTCCCAATTCCTCCATTTTCCGCAGAAAAAGATACTCATTCCCATAATTTTTGTCCCTAAGGAAGTCATCTATATATTTTAATGAAGTACCGGTGCTTTTCAACGCACGATAAAGCTTATAGATAAAGGAGGGTCTTTGGACTCTTACTGGGTCAACATCCTCGATTATCTCTTCTTCCAGATGTTGACTCGCACCTTGTGGGGCAGGAGGTGTTGAATGACGTGGAGGAGAGCAAATCGGACTTTGTCGCTGACTTGATAAGTCTTCTTCCTCAGTAAGATCGAAGTGAGTCGGTCCCTTCTCCATTCTTTGTGGTCCCCTGCTTGCGATTCTTGATGATTTCCTTGAAGAAGATATCCTTCTTTGTCGATTGGAAGATTCCTTCACTTGCTTTCCCAAGAAAAGATGACAACTTTCTCGAGGATGAACAAGAAATAGAAACAAGATCGGGAGGAGAGTTCCTTTTAGGGTTTTGAAGATTGGGCGAAGAAAAACTGTATATATATAACTCAGTTTTGAAAAGGGAAGTTCAATCGGTACAAGGAAAGTGTACGAACACTTCTTTTCAAAATCAATAACTGCCAAAATTAATCCTTTTTTTTTTTTAAAAGACAAGTTTTCGAATTTCACACGGATTATAGAATAACCGAACGAAAGATCGTACCTTTTCGAGTTTAGATAACTAAGCGAGAATTCGTACCTTTTAGATAAAATAGCAACTTACAGTCTATAGCCATGAAAGTCTGAGTCTGAGGGTTTAGAGTCTTAGAGTTGGTGATTCTCTAGACTTTAACTTCTTCAAGCTTCAAAATGTTGAGTCTTGAACGGATAAAGTCGAATTGATTTTTCTCCAAGGGCTTTGTGAATATATCCGTTAGTTGACTCTTTGAATCAACGAATTGAATCGAGATTTCTCCATTTTGAATATGATCTCTAATGAAGTGATGTCGAATCTCAATATGCTTTGCTCTTGAATGAAGGATTGGATTTTTGGTGAGATTGATCGCACTAGTGTTGTCACATCTGATTTCTGTGCATGAGTCTTCAATCCCAAAGTCTTGTAGCTGTTGTTTTATCCATAGAATTTGCGAACAGCAGCTTCCAAGAGCTACATATTCTGCTTCTGTCGTTGAGAGAGCTACAGTGCTTTGCTTCCTTGAAAACCAAGACACAGTCCTGTTTCCAAGCAGTTGACAAGTTCCAAAAGTGCTCTTTCTATCGACTACGCAACCGGCCAGATCGCATCCGAGTATCCTAGAAGATTAAAGTCTCCCTCTTTGGATACCAAAGAACGATGCTTGAAGATGAAGCAACGTATTTGATAATACGTTTCACGGCAATGAGATGTGATTCTCTAGGATCGATTGAAACCTAGCACGAGATGCAAACACTCAACAAAATATCGGGTCTAGAAGCGGTAAGATAAAGAAGTGAACCGATCATGCTCCTGTACAGCTTTTGATCTACTTTCTTCCCTTCTTCATCCTTGTCTATCTTCTAAGAACATGACATTGGTATGTCGGTCTTTTTGCACTTCTCCAATCCAAACCTTTTGACAAGATCATTCGCATATTTTTCTTGACGAATGAAAGTTCCTTCCTTCATTTGTTTCACTTGGAGTCCAAGAAAGAATGTTAACTCTCCCATCATACTCATTTCAAACTCATCCTGCATAGACTTAGAAAATTTCTTGCATAGACTTTCATTAGATGATCCAAAAATAATATCGTCCACATATATTTGAACAAGTAAAAAGCTTTTGTTTTCCTTTTTGATAAACAAAGTAGTATCTACTTTACCTTTGATAAAACCATTATGTAATAAAAACTTACTTAGTCTATCGTACCAAGCTCGAGATGCTTGCTTTAAACCATACAAGGCCTTTTTCAGTCTGAAGACTGAGTCTGGCTTCTTTGGGTCTTCAAACCCAGGTGGTTGTTCCACATAAACTTCCTCATGGATAAATCCATTTAGGAATGCACTTTTGACGTCCATTTGGAATAACCTGAAATTTTTGTAACAAGCAAACGCAAGTAATAGACGAATAGCTTCTAACCTTGCTACAGGAGCGTAAGTCTCATCATAGTCTATTCCTTCTTCTTGCGTGTATCCCTTGGCCATGAGTCTTGCTTTATTCCGTACGACTTTTCCTTTTTTCGTTCATCTTGTTTCTGAAAACCCATTTGGCTCCAATAATAGTTTTACCTTTTGGTTTAGATGTCAATTCCCAGACATCATTAATGTTGAACTGTCTGAGCTCCTCTTGCATAGCTTCGATCCAGCTTTCATCAGATAAAGCTTCTTCTATGCTTTTTGGTTCAATTTCATAAATGAGAGCCACAGCACTAGACTCTTCACGTCTTTTGGATCTGGTACGAATTCCTTCATTAATTTCGCCGATAATGAGATCTTTAGGATGACTGGATTTATGCTTCCAGTTACTGGTTGATTTGCTTGGTTGATGATCTGTTTCTTTATTTGAATCTTCATGAGCTTCTTGATGTTGGACTTCCAGAGTCTGAGATGCTTCTTGAGTTGTAGACATAGGAAGGTCTAGAGTGAGTTCAGACTCTTCATATTGAGTCTGGCTGGATTCATCTTGCGTTGAGTCTTGGAATTTGACATTCATTGATTCCTCCACAGACTGGTTTTTCTTGTTATAGACTCTGTAGGCTTTGCTTGATGTAGAATATCCAAGGAAGATGCCTTCATCTGATCTTTCTTCAAACTTACCAACTCGATCATTTGCATTTTTCAAAATAAAGCATTTGCAACCAAACACATGAAAGTATGAAACAATAAGCTTCTTACCTTTGAATAATTCATAGGGGGTTTTCTCTAAAATAGGTCTTAGAAAGACTCTATTTATTATATAGCATGCAGTTGAAACAGCTTCAGCCCAAAATCGTGAAGAAATTTTACTTTCAATTAAAAGTGTTCTAGCCATTTCTTGAAGAGATCTATTCTTTCTTTCCACAACTCCATTTTGCTCTGGAGTATATGGTGAGGAAAACATATGGTTAAAACCAGATTTATCACAAAATTTTGTAAAATCTTGATTTTCAAATTCACTTCCATGATCTGTTCTTATACTTGAAATAGCACATCCTTTTTCATTTTGAACATTTTTAGCAAATTTCTCAAAGTACGAAAAGGTCTCGACTTACTTGCAAGAAAATATACCCGTGGTAAAGCGAGAGTAATCGTCTACAATTACTAGACAATACTTCTTACCTCCAATGCTCTGGGTTCTTATTGGTCCGAAGAGATCCATATGAACCAACTGTAGTACATGATTAGTAGAGACATGATTTATTGACTTAAATGAATTTCTTACCTGCTTTCCCAGAATGCATGGAGTGCATGAATCAGACTTTTGGTATGGCAATTTAGGTAGACCTCGAACAAGCTTCTTTGATGAGATTTTGGCTAATTGCTTCATGTTGACATGGCCAAGCTTTCTGTGCCATAAGAATGCTTCATCTTGAATTGAGATTAGGCATTGTGCTTCATTTGGTTTTACATCAAGGAGGTAGATATTTCCATGCCTTCGACCCATGAAAGACTGAGTTGAGTCTTTGCTAATTCCAGAACATATGCCTTCTTGAAAGGAGATCTTGAAACCGGTATCACACAATTGGCTAATGCTAAGAAGATTGTAATTGAGTCCTTCCACTAGAGAGACATTGCTTATTGTGAGATTTCCAATTTTCACAGTTCCAAATCCCACAATGCTTCCTTTGCTATTTCCTCCAAATGAAACTTTTCCACCATTTACTTGAATAAGCTTTATGAAGCAATTTGAGTCTCTTGTCATGTGTCTTGAGCATCCGCTGTCAAGATACCACTTTACCTTCTTTTTGACGAGAGACTGCATTCAAAAGAGAGTCTCAAGCTTTCTTTGGTACCCAAATTTTCTTGGGTCCTTTGGTGTTAGTAGGATAAGCATTATTGGGCCATACTTTCTTAATAGGCTTCCAAACCATAGGACACTCTTTTTCAAAATGATCCTGACTGTTACACTTTGAACACCTTAAAGCATTTCGACCTACAGACTTTACAAAAACTTTCTTGAAATGATTTTTGTAAGCCTCTCTCGACGGTCTTTTCTTAATTCTTTCTTTTACTTTCGGAAAATCAATCAAAGGGATTGTTTCAGCTGTCATACCTAGACCAGACTTATTGAAGTAAGGTCTTTGGACTGAAAGAACTTTTTCGAGTTTTTCAGATCCTATTGAAAATTTCTTTGAAATATTTGATAAGTCAGTTTTTAAGAAAGCATTTTCTTTTGAAAGTTTATCTTCATTCTCTTTAAGAGTAGAAACATTCAAGTTTAAACTTTTCACTTTTTCTTCTAAAATGTTTTCCTTTTGTTTTAAAACTGAGTTTTCCTTCTTAAGTTCGGAAATCTTTTTTAGAGAAGTCTTAAGACTAAAACATAGTTCATCAATGTATTTAGAGACTTTGACAGGGATTTTATAATCACTTACCTCAAATTCACATGCAGTCGATCCAGTCGATCCAGTCGAGTCGATTGTGCCATCAGACACAGGTTGGCATATTCCTCGTCACTTTCTTCACACTCTGTATCGCTCCATGTTTCGGCTTTGAGAGCTTTTCGAGACTTTTAAGCTTTTCCTCTCTTCTTCTTCAGGAGAGGACAATTGGGTCTGATGTGTCCCTTTTTCTTACATTCGAAGCAAACTACATCTTTGTTTGGTTCCTCATTATCAACAAACTTGGTTTGCTGTTTCTAAAAACTTTGTTTCTTTGAGTTGAACCTTCTTCATTTTCTATTCAGCTTTCTGAACCTTTTAATCATAAGAGCAAGCTCCTCATCGTCCAGATCTTCTTCAGAATCTGTATCATCAGAATCATCATTAGATCTTAATTCAATGGATTTCTTACCTCTTGGATCTTCGTCTTCATTAATTCGTTCCACTTCGTAAGACTGAAGAGTTCCAATCAGCTCGACTACAGATAATGGCATAATTCTTTGCGTCTCTCTTATTGAAGTCTTTATATGATTCCAATCCTTGGAGAGTCCACGCATAGCTTGTTCACCTTCATAGGATCAGAAATTTTCTGTCCTTGATTCTCAAGACCATTGACAATATCTGTAAAACGGCTAAACATGTCAGTTATAGATTCTCTTGGTTTCATTTTGAAGGCTTCATATTGACCAAGGAGAATGTTAATTCTGGTCTCCTTCACTCGGTCTGTTCCTTCATAAGTGATATGTAATCTGTCACATACTTCTTTTGCTGTAACACAAGAAGATATTCTGTTATATTCGAGTTGGTGACAAAGCACAATATAAAGAATAAATTGCTTTTGCATCGAGTGCTTGTCTCTTGTTTATCTCTTCTTGAGACATTCCGCTGGCTTCAACAGTTTCTTTCCCTCTTTCGGATGCGATGCAGCGGTAGGAGTGATTCCTTTTCCACCACATCCCATTCCAGAGGATCCTTTGACCGTAGAAAAGCTTTCATCTTGTTTTTCCAGATGTTGTAATCTTTTCCATCAAAGTAGGGTGGTCTGGTATTGCTTTGCCCTTCCACCAGCCCTGGTGCTAGCATACTAGCCATGGATCTTTTACTCTGAAGTAAAACACTTCAAATAAAGTAAGAACACGAGCTCTGATACCAATTGATATAGCTAGTACGAGTACCTAGAGGGGGGTGAATAGGTATATAAATAATTTTCTTGAAGATTGCACAATACTTAGACAGTTTAAGGATTTGCAATAATGAAAAATCAATCGTAAGACTGAGTAAAGGAAAGAGAGAATTGAACACGCGGTTTATAGTGGTTCGGCTTGATTCAAGCCTACGTCCACTCTTCTGCACTGACAGCCAATTGGCTGGATTCCACTATGAACAAAGAGACGTTACAGTGTTGATCTTCCTTGATTTCTAGGTGTAGATGATCTACCACACTCGCTCAAGGTGTCACCAAGTATAAACACTCTCTGTGTATACAATTTCACTCGAACTGTATCGACTAATAATCAAGGTTCTTCAGACTCTGGAATTTTTCTATCAATCACACACTTAAAACAACTAGAACGTCTTCCTTTTATACTCCTTTATGCCATCATAGCCGTTGGCACTTACCAAAGGAATTCGTCCAATCTACCCGTTGGACAGAATCAATCAAGAAGATCATCCGAGCTATTTAAGGAATCTGATGATAGCCCATCAATCCTGTTCGCCCATACAATCAGGATCTTGGTTTCCAAGAATAGAACATTCCAAGAATATTTCGTCGACCATCGGATCTTCAATCGTTCTTAGATAAGAATTAAAGAATCCGAAATGATTATCCAACCAAAGAATCTTTTCCAGAGGATAGGATCGAATTCTCAACCATATACTTCGGCTTTGGATTTCCTTCGTCACTGGATTAGAAAGACTGTCAGTGAGAATAGACTTAAGTCTTGAGTCTCAAGTCTTGAGTCTTGAGTCTCGAGTCTTGAGTCTTCAGACTTTAAACTGTCGGTCTTCAAATATCCAGACTAGACTGATAGAAATGTTTTGTCAGCTTCAAAATATTCTGGAAAGATTTCTCCAACAGCCTCCATATTCATCTTTAGTCACTGCCTCAGTGATTGGCCCCATAGGGCCAGTCCATAATCCTTTTAGTCAGTCTGGACCATCCATCAACCCTTGGGCAAGGCTACAGATGCAACAAGGACTGAACAATTTGCACTCTTAATGGCTTTTCTGACATCTGCGCGGCATGTGCCAAGGCATAGAAAGATCCAATGATTGGCAAGTATGACATAGAAAGATCCAATGATTGGCAAAATAGAGCGTCTATTGTGCTTTTTGCTGATAATAGGACATTGATTGCTGGGTAGACAAATCTTATCCCTGTTTTTAAGGTTGAAAACATGTAGGGAACAGAAAAGGTGAACGTTAGTTGTTCATGAAACTTGTTCACTTAGGTAATTTGATGATCTATCATGATGTGGGTGATTGTCGAATCTATTCAAATGTCGATGAATCGTGGTCTCATCTACCATGTTGAGTCATCAGCTGTTTCAAGCAATTCAATTGTGATATTTGTTGACGGGTGACACAGAATATGCCTTTCGAAAGTAAATTTAGGATCAAAGTACTGAAACACCAGCAAGAGTTGTATGATGTCCCCTAACCATGGATACGTACAAGGCGGTCACATTCTATGATTAGGCAATGACAATATCCGAATATTAACAGTTCTCTTTCATCTTATTATTTAATAAATCTCGATCGCGACGTTTCTAGTCTAGGAGTAAACTGGTTAGGTTTTTGGAATGCTAAAATCAATTTCCTGACTAGCCCATTTGGTAGAGCAAGTAGTTACATCACATGGAATATGACGGCGACTTAAGGTGTAATAAACCGATCAAAAGTGAGATTTCGGAAATTCAAGCATCAATTGAGTAGGACGAGGCACATAGTGCACATCAGTTGGATGACTGATACATGAAGCACCTTTCCCATAAGGTGGCTTCGAGAAGTGGAAAAGATGGTTTAGAACACATGCGTATGTTTCAGCTTGTATTTGACCCAGTTTTTACGACTTCGAAGTGCACATCGGTTGGATAACTGATACATGAAGTACCTTCCCATAAGGTGGCTTCGAGAAGTGGAAAAGATGGATTAGAACACATGCGTATGTTTCAGCTTGTATTTAACCCGGTTTTTACGACTTCGAAAATTCTTCACATCACCTCTGTCATGTAACAATGGCCATTCGTCCTCCTTGTACAATCAATGCACAGAACTCAGCTACCAAGATGAGCTATGGAGATTTCATTTTATTTCAGTTTTGACAAAACTGGACTTAATCAAAATGTTGCTTTCGACTGTCTCAGTCTCCAAGTGACAATGCAGAATCGTCTATGTGAAATTTGGATGCAGTCTAATCTGTGTTAATTATCAGTTAGCCATACTTAAGTCCGGAGCAAAAGTTTCTCATCTTCGTGTTGAGTTAATCTCAAGGGTAGACAAATGCTCAACTCCTCGAAATGATAGAATGCATGTTCTCTGGCAATCTAAAGCAAGTTTAGCTTTGTAAGGACTCAGAGATGATACTTCGTAATAAAGTGTAATACCGATCACATTCATTTTAATGACGGATACACTGCAGCCCAAATCTACAGGAAAGGGAGGCGAGGAATCATATAGTGGGCACTTTTCTCTCTTCAGATCATGATAGCAATAATCATCATACTGTATTTGTGGTGTCTGCTAGGGAACGAAGTATGCACCTCAAGCCGGCCCTCTCCGTGAGTCTTTCGTGAATCCGCAGGCACTGGTCACAGGTGGGGCGATCCCCTGTAGACAAGCCTCTGTACAAGTATCTGGCAAGCAACGAGAGGATCAAATTAATGAGGTAGGTTCTGGTTTTGTAGATATGCTGTACATGGGAAAAGAAGAAGGCATTAACGAACGAAACGTAGCACACATGAACTACAATAGTGATAGCATTTGCACACTGAATTCTCTTACTACTCACTAGAGAAGGAATGCATGTTTAACTCCATCAAAGGCCTTAACAATAACGGTAATCCAAGCAAGATGGTAACGATCAGATGAGGAATGAATAATACATGGGGAAACTCTGCTCTCCTTGAATCGGACTTATTGGCCAGCCAAACAACAAAACCAACTGGTCAATAAATATATCTACCTTTAATCTCAGTTAACCATGGTAAAATTAGAAGACAATGCTCAATTTGCTGGTCATGAGACCATAGTTGCATGATGAGCCTGAAGGTCAAAGTAAAATACATGTTAAGCGTACATACATAAGGCAAACGACAGATGCCATCAAATCCCATCTACTTAATGACCAGTCCTAAATGACGATGTTCACAGCCGTAAGAACATTCAAGTACTTTGACGATGACCTCAAGACAATTTTTGTTGTATACCATCTTGTCAGTTTAGACAAACTCAAGTACCAATAGCGATAAAGAAACATCCCCAGAGCATTTGCATATAATTCTTCAAGGAGAGTTAGATAATGCTCTAAGCCAGTCTTAAGCATTGACAAACCAATAAGTCATATTTGCAGTATCCATAGAATAAGATAGGTTTCAAGTGCTGATGAAAAGAAGGAACATGTTCTCCAACCAGAAAGAAAAGTATCGTGCTATCAAACGCAATTTATCTGGTCAAATGACACTGTTATGGACAGGAAGGAATTTTAAATACATTACTGCAGGAGACTGGGGAAAACAGCATGCAATTGTCTTGTATGATCATTATATGCCAAAATTCAGTGAGTGAGAAGAACACACGAGACGAATGAATATGGTACTACTTTTTTGCTGGCTGAGTTGTGAAGACTATGGCAAGCCAATAGAGTATGTCACCTTGGTGAAAATGGAATCTAAACCAGAATCCTGCAGAAACAAAATTATTATACTCCTGCTTGAAACCGGCCTTGAGATCAAGCTAACCCCAAAAGTTGTCAATTTAATTCCTCTCCTTCCAATCACTCAGAACAGAAATACCATTAGATCAACCTACTCAGAAGTCTCAGGGATTTGATCTAGAAAGGAGATCTTTTAGGACTAGATTGCATGACTAGATTTTGGCACTCAATACAACCAACAAAGAAACAACCAATAAGGACTTTGTCGATAAAATTGATGAAATGTCTTGTCTAGAATTCAGGGAAAGCTACACGTCATCATAGCTTTGAGACGATCTAAACCAGGAGTTGCTTCTGCTACTCTGGATCCACAACCACCCCAAGCATTAACACATATAACCCCAGGACAGGAGCAACTATCATTGAGCATATCTTACCATCTATTCCAAATTGACAACCTTACCTGCCCTGCTTTATCCTCTCCAGTCTATCATTCTTATACTTCGTTTAGAAGGCAAGAATGGGATGAAAATGGAAAGAAAACTTAAATTTCTGTCCTCTCTGCGCTAAAGTTTCAAACTTTACCCCAATTTTCCTTCCCCTCTCCTCCTTCCCAAACAAAGCATTGGTACCGATCCTTGGGACGAGGCAACTAGAATGCCTAATACAAATCACATTGTAGCAATAAAGAAAGTCCAGCTTAGTCTGAGCATAGCCTCTAAAAGGGCTGTTCTTTGGGAATAGGAATCCCTATACACTCTAACTTGACTGCCTTGCATAGTTTAATAAGGTTTGTTCCTTCAAAAAATGGGGTGTCAACAAATAAGTAGAGCAATCACAAGTAGCATAATTCAGTGAATTCACAATACAACAACACAAACATTTTAACAAGGCCTTAAATAGATAGACTATGATCAGCCAAAGCATACAATTAATAGTACTTACTGGCGCAACCTATTCTTCATAAGCAAAATTGAGAAACTGATAACCTAAACCAAAGTAGTAGGCTATTCCTTAGCAAAGTTATGGTCAAATTTCATAAATGGTAATTCTTCCAAGATCACATCATTAGTTTGAGTTATTCTCACCCAATTATTTGTAGGTTTGAACACCATAAATAAGAAAATGAATATCAAACTAAGTCGTTGGGGGAAAAAAAACATTAAGTCTTCAGAGATCCTAACGTGCCAACCCTGATGACACATATAAACCAATGAACTGAAGAGACAATTTGCTGTTTCTAGTCATTACATCACCCATGAATTCTTTATCTTTATCAAATATCTCTACCAAAAGCTGCAGCCACAACAAACAGCTCAATAATTAAGCCCTTCACAACCGATAATCATTAGGCATAATTGTCACTACCCAAAGAGCCCATGATCCTTATGTTAATCTGTATCAAGGGACTACAAGAGTACTCAAATGTCCCATTGAAAGAACAAGATAGTTGAGTGAAAAGATTAAGCCCTTCACAAACCCCCCACACACACAGTGGCATTTCGGCATTGATATCACTTGTGCCTTCAAGCGCTACAAACTTAATGGAAAGAAGAAAACCATCCCCTGTGCCTTAAGTTGCTACCATCACTCCAAACATTTCAATTCCATGGTAAAGATTACTAAGCAAACACGAAGCAATAAATCCGAACAAGCATCGACAATGGACAGGTACGGAAAACAGGGAAAAGACAAACTTCAATCCTTCAATTTTCTACTATGACTAAATTCGTTACAGCCGCCACCGAACTATGCAAGATCTCCTCCCAGAAGGTGGTATTCAGCTGCTCCTTTGTCGCCTACTTCTTGCACTCCTTCGCCCAGGTCCAGCGCCATCCCTGGACATCTCTGAGCTCCTCCGCCTCATGAAGGACCTCTACTAGTACGGCATATGAAGAAAGTAATTCAAATGGAAATTGCGTTTGCAGGAAAGCATGCTCGAGTAATTATATAGCTGCCGAAGGCCTTTCATTAGACTCCTTTGAAATTAGCGTCGGAGGATTCACTTTCACCTTTGGACACATCTTCACTATCGGACCATTCTGCAAAAGCCAGTGTTAGAGCTGCACGACTCTAGTTCTGATCCTAGACTTCTAAAGCTGCATGACTATAGAAAGAAGGGCTACATCTTCGTAACGATTTTTAAGGAATTGTTGGACATACGAAATGATTTGATTCTGATCCTAATTCTGATTATGGACTAATTGATTCAATCACTCCGTAATATCAGATATTTAGACAGTAAAATAGAAAAGAAAACATTATCTTGAATATATTTTTTTTGTTGGTTTTTTTCCCCCTTCTTGCATCGTTTGGTGATGGTGGCGAGTTTCTTCTTCTTCAGGGAAGCCAAAGCTGCTCCGCTACAGGCTGCGATTGGCAGCGAAGCCGAAGGAGGAGAAGCAGGAGGTGGCGACAAGCTCTTCTTCATCTCGGAGGTTGGTTTCCCCTCGATCTCCTCTCCTTTGCCTTTTCGCGGCTTTGACGGTTTTTCTGTTCCTCAACCGGTAGTTTAGGGTTTCCGTGTGTATGTGTGAGTGAGTGAGTGATTTGCGAGAATCGGACCGAGTCAAGCACGCATTCGGCACGTGTGAAAATCAAGCTATCGTTTGCTTTTGCTTATTTCGGTTAGGATGTACAATTTGTGTCGGTTTGTGTAAGGGCACAGAGAATTTGATCTTTGAGTCACCTCATTTGTGAATGGAGTGCTGGATGTGTATGCTGTGGCGTGTTCTGGAATTGCTCTTGTGCATGTCGGGATGATGGAGGAGGGTTTTTGATTTACAATGTTAGATTAAACAGATTGAAAGCGTGGGAGAGTATCTTGCATGAGATGTTACGATTTAATCTTGCCTGAGGACTTGTCTCGTGATTTTTCTGGGCGTTTAAGTTGCATATGTGCTGGTTAAGCATTTAATGAGTCGGTTTGTAGACTTACTTGATACTTGATCATCAACTCTCTTGTGTTTGTTAGAAATCTTGACTGGTTCATGTAATGCTGATTAAGGCATTTTGCTACTATAGCTGAATTAGAAGTGCGCTCCATCTATGTAAACTGCTTAGTGATATTTGGTCCAATCGCGCTGTATTTAGGATGAGACCCTCACCCTCGGTGAGTAAAAAGCATGGCCATTCTGATCTCTCTGGGAAAGGAGGAATTTGCGAAGTCCACACAGAAGGCTCTCCATCCCTGCTAAGTCTAGTGTGAATCCAGCTCCTAAATCGGGCAGCAATGTGACTCTGATCTCCGAGGCAAGAGCAAGGAGACCTACAAATAATCGAGCAAGGAAACGAACCGATGCAGCAATAACCTGAACCTCAACTCCTGCACAGTCCAAAGTAAAACAGCTCAGGCGTTGATAAAGGAAAAAGTTCCAGCTGGAATAGTTTAAGTTTTTGCTCATCACGGAACAGGATGACCAGAACAAACCAAATTACTCATCTGGAAGAATAATGGTGGAGAAATTTAAACAAGCGTGCGAAAGAGGGACCTACTAGGACTGTCAGCACTACAATCCCAAATCCTGACCAGAAGCTTTGCTCATTATCGCTTTGTCGTTTTCACAGGGTGGCCACATATCGCACAACGCTCGACAATACAACAGTAAAAAATGGGAACATACTAGATCTTCACCCATCACCATGACCAACACCAATTCATTCCAGACTCTCTTCCCCCTGTACAATGGATTCGTATGAGGGCAACCTAATCTTCTCATCGTGTCCTTCAGGGATCATCGATTCTTTTGCAGAAAGACCGGCTTTTTCTTTAACCCCCGAGCCATCAATTACCAGCACAGTTTCTCATTTCAAATTCAATCACCCAGACCAATCAACAGATGCAGTGATGCAGTCCGTCCTGTGATCTCTCAGCTAACATCGAAGTGATTTAGAAACGAGAAGCAGACAAGTGACCCCTAAACAAGGCAAGGACACACCAAATGGAGCTCAGCAGAGCACAATCCACCAAAACCAAGTCAACCCAGAAACCACACTTACTAGCTCGGAACTGCGAGATGGGAGAAATCGCCAACGTAGCTCAAGGGTGAGCCAGATCTGCAATTTACTTGCCTAATGTGCTACCCCAGAACGCACTGCCTAGCATTCCTGATTCAAGCCACAACCAAGGATCAAGAAGACACGACAACCCATGTTTCGACATGAGAACGTTTTATACAAATCACAGGCACAGGAAGAGAGAGAGAATGTACCTGTCAGAAGGTATAGAGAAGCAAAGAAAAATTGAAGAAAGGAAGAGAGATCGTAAAAATTTTGGGGAATTTTCTGTTTTCTCTATATTGTAGTCAATGTACATCACACTGTAATTATAATACAAGAGATACATGAATAAAAGGAAAAAAGATATTTTACAAATCAATTCAATATCTCAGTCTAATCCCTAATTGATCTAATGCATGATCATAACCAAAAATAGATCCAGCATGTCTTCCAACACTCCCCCTCAAACTGGTGGCTTGTAGATATCCAAGACTCTTAGCTTGTTTAGAAGATATGCATGCCGTCTTTGACATAGAGGTTTGATGAAGATGTCTGCAGGTTGTTCTGCAGTTCCAATTTCTATTATCTCGATGATTCCTTCTTGAATCTTTTCTCGTGTGAAGTGGCAGTTCACCTCTATATGCTTCGTTCTTTCATGCATTACAGGATTTGTTGCGAGTTTGAGAGCCGCATCATTGTCGCAAAACAGCTTCTTTGGCTCTCTTAGCCTTATTCCAAGATCCCCAAGTAACCCTCGTAACCATACAATCTCACATGTAGTTTTCGCCATAGCCCGATATTCTGCTTCAGCAGAGGATAAGGAGATTGTCGCCTGTTTCTTGGTCTTCCATGAAAAAAGAGATTCCCCAAATCTAATACAAAAGCCAGTAATCGATCTTTGACTCATCGGACAGGTCGCATAATCTACATCACAATATGCCGTCAATTCCATGTTATATCTTCTAGATAGAAGTATCCTGAGTCCTGGGCATTTCTTCAGATATTTCACAACTTTCAAGGTAGCATTCATGTGAGACTCTTTCGGGATGTGCATAAATTGGCTAAGAGTTTGCACGGCATATGAAATATCAGGCTGGTCATAATTAGATATATGAGTTTTCCAACGAGCTTCTGATAACTTGTCGAATCTTTGAGTATAGGATCATCATTCTGAGATGTCCCTCTAAGAAAATCCGCTGTGGTTAATTTGTATTATGCTCGATTGGAATAACTGCTGGCTTGCAACCTCATAGTCCAGCTTCTGAAATGATCTTCAATACAAACTTCCGTTGAGTGAGAGAAATCCCTTGGTCGGATCGAGCAATCTCAATATCAAGGAAGTATTTCGGTGCTCCCAGGTCCTTTATATGGAATGTAGCATGCAAATATTTCTTAAGACTCCCTATTGCAGTTTCATCATTTCCCATGATGAGGATGTCATCAACATATATCATTAAGTAGATAGATGACTTACCTTTAGTCCATGTGAACAGGGCGTAATCATACTTGGATTGCTTGAAGCCTGTAGTTGTGAGAGCATTCGCAAACTTTGCATACCATTGCCTTGAAGCTTGTTTTAGTCCATAAAAGGATTTGCGAAGACGACATACTCTATTCTCCTCCTGTCTTCGTAAGCCCTAAGGAATGTCCATGTAGATTTCCTCATCTAAATCGCCATGAAGAAAGGCGTTGTGAACATCCATCTGATGCAAAGACCAATTATGAACAACTGCAATTGATAAGAATGAACGAATTGTGACGTCCTTAGCGACTGGGGAAAAAGTCTCGTGATAATCGAAACCTTCCTGTTGGCTATATCCTTTAGCCACCAACCTAGCCTTGTAATGCTCAATGGATCCATTAGATCTATATTTGATCTTATACACCCATTTACATCTTATGGACTTTCTGTTTTGAGGAAGGGTGACTAATTCCTATGTGTGGTTATCAATCAATGCCTGTAATTCTACTGCCATAGCCTGTTGCCATCATGGATCTCTAGATGCCTCATCATAACTAGAGGGTTCTTTCTCATCGGAAATACGGCTAATGCAACATCTATGATCTAACGAAAGCTTATCAAAGCATACATAAGAAGATATTGGATAGCGAATACCTGGTGAGTTAAGTGAAGCACAAACATAATCTTTAGTCCAGGACGGTGGTCTTGTAGCTCGTCCCGAGTGACGTGGATGAGCTGTCAGCGATGGAGATGGAGACTGTCCCTCTACATTTGTCTCAGAAGCATCCTCCATGTTGGTTGTGTCTATAGGAGCACTATTCATAACCTCTTTTGGAGGAGAGTTAGGTAAAGTTGGATGAAGACCTGCTTCTGGAGTTGTTGTGAGGATATAGCCAGGGGATGCTTTTTCGTCATCTAGGATTTGACGGGAATTGGTTGGAGCATCCAAGTCGTCTTGGAAGGATGAGGTTTCACGAAAGGGGAAGACATTTTCGTGAAAAACAACACCCCGACTAATGAAAAAATCTCCTATTCTTATGTCGAGGACACGATATCCCCTTTGCAGATTTGGATATCCCATGAATATGCATCACCTAGAATGAGGACTCATTTTGTCCCAAGGCCTCATTACTATAGCATAACATAAGCAACCGAAAATCCTCAGATGATCCAATGTCGGTTTCTTTCTATAAAGCAATTCGAAAGGCGATTTGCCATCCAATATCCGTGTTGGCATCCAGTTGATCAAATAAGTTGCAATAATAACACAATCTCCTCAATAATTTTATGGGATAGATCCCTAAAATTTCAATGCTCTAGTGACTTCAAAGAGATGGCAATGTTTTCGCTTTATTATCCCATTCTGTTGTGGAGTATAAATACATGAGCTTTCATGAAGAATGCCATGGGACAAAAAGAGTGAACAACAATCATTATTAAAAAATTCTGTCCCATTATCAGTGCGAATTCGTTGAATTGACTTCTTAAACTGATTCTTGGTAAGGATTAGAAACATCCTTAGATGAGATACAACTTGTGCTTTCGATTGCATCAGGAACACCCATGTGGCACGGGAGTAATTGTCCACAATTGTGAGAAAATAACGTGAACCATCCTGATGTGGGGTGTGATAAGGTCCCTAAACATCCATATGAATCAGGGAAAAAATTTCAGTGGAATGTTTTGTATTGGAAGGAAAAGGAGTTTGGGATTGTTTTGCAAATGGGCATATTTCACATTTAGAGTAAGGAAAGAATGCACTATGACCCATTTGTGAATGCATAAGAAAACTGTTATCATTGGTAGACAGATTACACAACGATTTTTTATTCAGGGGAATTGAAGATAAATCAAAATGACTAGGATAAATGATCCAAAAATAAAGCCCTTCAGAAAGACTACCCAAATTCATCATTTTGCCAGTCGAACGGGCCTGGAAAAAATAGGTGTCAGAATCAAAAAATATTTGATAGGAATTTTCTCTGCAAACTTTGGAGATAGAAATGAGATTGAATTGAAATTGTGGAACATAAAGGACATTTTGAAGGGTAATTTGATGACTTAGTTGGACAGTGCCTGTCAAAGTGACATGAGTGATGTTTCCATTTGGCAATTGCACAGAAATAGGTGTATCTAATTTCTTGTGCATGTTGGAAAAAACTCTATCACAAATTATATGATCGCTTGCCCCTAAGTCAATTATTCAAGCTTTTCTTAAAATAGAATTTATCAAGCAATGAGAAATACCTGAAAAACTTGCTCCTTTGTTCCCAACATCAATTTTTTGCAATGCCTACATCAGCTGTTGATACTGCCCATATGTAATAGGTTGATCATTATTCAGACTGGTTGGTCCAGTGACTTGATAGGCTACTGAATATTCTTTCTTCTTCCCCTTTTCTCTTGGCTTATCATGTAAACAATTATCTATGGTATGATGTGGACGTTTGCAATATTCGCAATATAATTTACCTCTCCCTTTTGAATTTTGACCAAAATTCTTTAAAGATGCAAACAAAATCTAACCGTTTGATCCTTTTAATGAGGAAAAGATCTAACTGTCGGATCCCTTCAACGAGGGGTGATATCCACCATCTGATTTGCCGAAGTGATAGGGCCCCTGTGCACCGTCAGATCTCGGCGGAGGATCTGAGCCGTTCATCCCCTCTCTTTTAAGGGGCCATTCGACAACACCTCCTTGTAACCCTAGCCCCCCTTCGTGATTCTCTCTCTCTCGGGCTAGGGTTTTTCCCGAGTCTCGTCGGACGCCGCGCATCGCGAGGGCGACGCTGTTGCTTCCTCGCGTTTGCTCTGAAACCGCGAGCCTCTGGCTTTCCTCTTGGATGGCCAGCTGGAAGATTCGTCCAAGAGGAGGCACCGGATCCATCGCCAAGATCTGTGATCGAAAAGTTAGGTAAGTTTCATTCAAAATCAAAAGGAATCGCGTAGCCTTCTCCCTCTCCTTCATAGATCTGTACTACTGGAGTGTCTCTGTTGGTCCCTCAAGCTTCTCCTCCGTTGCTTCGAGTTGGTTCCAGAGAGACGATAGCTTATTGTAGCAGGCCGTGACGGTCATATTTCCCTGTTTTAACTCGCTTAATTCCTGCATGAAGAAAAAGATCTTTGCTCGATCTAACTTCCCATACATCTCTTTGATGCTATCCCACATCTTTTTTTTATTCTTCCGTAAGAGGAAGCCCGGTGGCCACCTCTGGAGAAACACAATTGCCGATCCACGTTCGAATAAGGTGGTTGCACTTTCTCCAGTGCCTGGCCAGTTGCTCGTCTGAAGGTATGGGTATTGTTCGGTCGAAAAATCCGTCTTTGTCCTTTGTCACAAGGGCTCGCCGGAAATCCTCGACCATTTGGAATAGTTCTCCGACCCGATGAGTTGTAAACTGATCAATTTCAGTTTTGGAACGTCGGCGGTTGACATGTACAAAGGGTCGCCGGGTTCCGGTCGGCCGGTGACAGCCGCAATTGGAAACGGGAGAAAGCCGGGTGCGAGATTCAGGTAGGGTCCCTGTACCCAATCCGCTAGATCCAGATCCATAACCCACATTGGAAAAACCCGGGTAGGGATTTGTCCCAAAATCCGGTTCACCCGACCCGCTCACTTGTTCTAAACCGACAGCTGAGTTTTCCCCATTCGTGGCCGGTGGACTCCCGTAGGACTGGGGGTTGCTCAGGGTGCTCCCAGTCCCAAGCAATGATGCATTTGGGCCTAGCCCAACGTACCATGGATACGGTATCCATTGGTAAGGATGCCTAGAGATGGGCAGCCCCATGTTCGATTGATTCGGGTGATACTGCCATGGTAGACCTTGAATTTGAGCTTGCTATTGGATTGCCGGGATCGTGTTTCGTATTTGTTGTGCAGGTAGGCTCTTCTGTGGGTTGTGTATCTATGCCAGAAGATGGGTTTTCTGGTTGACTGATGGTGAGTAACGATTTCTGCTTCTCTCTTCTCTAATAAATTTTGATTCCTTCACTGCTTTGATCCGATTTTGCAAATTAGGAAGCTTCGATAGGCAATCAATGCATGTGGAAGCGGAATCAAGAGCCAAGCTTCAATACCATGTTAGAAGGTATAGAGAAGCAAAGAATAGACCGAAGAAAGGAAGAGAAGAGAGATTGTAGAGTTTTGGGGAATTTTCTGTTTTCTCTATATTGTATTCAGTGTACATCACACTGTAATTATAATACAAGAGATACATGAATAAAAGGAAAAGAGATATCTTACAAATCAATTCAATATCTCAATCTAATCCCTAATTGATCTAATGCACAATCATAACCAAAAATAGATCCAGCATATCTTCCAAAAGTACCAGGGCTGTGCTTGCAAATCAAGGAAGCTGCGATCTAGCTACAACATCAACCCCCCCCCCCCCCACTTCTCTCTCTCTCTCTCTCTCTCTCTCTCTCTCTCTCTCTCAGTGAAGCTGGTGGAGCCAAAAACTGCTGAGATTTTTGAATATGATATCATAAATAAAGGAGCGGTCCTAAGCTAGCCCTATGCCCACGGTAAGCCCGGTGAGCTCCGTCGCTCGATGGCCTTAGCCGCAGGCCCTCCGGATGGAGCCGCCCAACTGCAGCTCGACGCGTGGTGGTTGCAGTGGGTTCAAGCTGGGCTTGAGCACGGGTTACTGAGAGTTGGCCGGGAGGTCGGTCTGGACGGAGATTAGTGGCGACCAAGAGGGCGCGAGTGATGATGACCGGTTTCAACTGCCTCAACCGAGGACCGGATCGAGTCACTATGTTCATCTGTCGTTTTCTGGTCTTTCTATTTTTTTTCTTTTTTTCTTTTAAAGCTTTTTAATAATAATATTTTTTGCTTGCTATGCTCACGTGGAGGATCATTTAGGGGATCATGGGATTTGCTTTTGAAGATTATATTTATATGATGAAAAATGAGGGATTGCTTTGAGAGTCCAAACATCATATTGCACTTATTGCATCCACTGTCTATGCATGTTATTGCAATTGAAGTTGTAGCTTGATGCACTCATTCAATTTAATATGCTCTTCCTAATTATTAGGACGAGATCTTTCAAATTATGCAGATAGAAAAGTTTGTTGTAATTATCACGTTGAACAAAGGTGGACATTGGATGTGTATATCCATTATTTATTTATTTATTTATTTATTTTGGTGAAGTCCATTATTTATTTATTTTCAAATTATGCAAATAAAAAACTTGATTCCCAAACATGACGGGGGCAAGTGATGATGACCAACGTCAACTACCTCAGTCGACACGTGAGGTTGTCATAGTCATCTATCGTTCTCTAGTCTCTCCATTATTATTTTTTTTCTTTTAAAGCCTTTTAATAATGATATTTTTTTGCTTGCTATACCCACGTGGAGTATCATTAGGGTAGGGGCTCATGGAATTTGCTTTTGAAGATTATATTTACACCATAGAAATTACTTTGAGAGTCCAAACACTAGATTATATTTATTGTTTCCACTATCATGCATGTTATTGCAATTGAAATAGCACTTGATACACTCATTTAAATGTGCTCTTACTTATTATTACAACGAGATCTTTGAAATTATGTGGATAGAAATCTTGTTATTATTATCGTGTTGATTGGATTTGGACATTGGAAATATGTTTGACTTGAATAATTAGATTGCACATATCATGTCTAAGTAATTATCTTTTTATTTTCTCAGTTGGAGTATAAAATATTATTCAAAGTCTGAAAATTTTATGAAAAAAAAATGATATGTGAATATGCGCGTGAAGACCTATAATTTGCAAGGGTTTCAAACGTAACATTTGTAGAAGAGTCATCATGTAAACCGTAGGATTTTTTTTTTTTTTTTTTTAAAGTCAAAAATTTAATAGTAATAGTCACTTGAAACCTGCTATCGTGGTAATACTAGTAGGGGTGTGCATGGTCCGGGCGGGCGGTTCTCAACCTAAAACTGGGAATTGCCCGCTAAGAATCGATTTCGAAAAATTGGAATCAGGATCCACCCGGGAACTAGACCGCCGGTTCGGTCTGGTTCCCGGGTGAATCCATGGAACCGATCTTGACGTGAAACAATTTTGGTTTTCAACATAGAATGACTACGTGACTTCCATAACAACAGCTAGAGAGGTTGCAGAAGGATATCATGATAGGCACTTAAGATAATCGTGAGGAAATGATAGCAATTTTGGTTAAACTTGTTTTCTATCATGGCTATCATGGGTCGGAATAAAATTTTGCAGGCAAATTATGTGTCCTAGGCTTTTTTTTTTTTTTTTCCTCTTAGGTTTGATACTTTAAAAACCCTCTATGTGATGCTTAGGAACCTTTGTTTGTGATGAAGCCTAAAGATTTATTCCTTGTTGTGGACTCGTTGTCCTACATCAAAATCTCTCCGTCAAACTTTTTTGCTTTGTTTTGGCAAGTCTGCATAAGGTATATTACAGAAGCTGCATGACGAGATATCTTTTCCTCATTGTCTTTTTAGTTTAACTAAGGCCAAATTATTTTGGCATTTTTCCAGGCATTTCATTATGGAATGATGATAAAGAAGCGATCTTGACTTAATTTTTTTAGTTATTTGATTTGGGTTTATTAATTAGTAATTTCAATTTTTTTAATATTAAAAATTAATATATTATTTTAATATAATTGGTCCGTGCAGGTGGGCGAGTGGACGGATCGACCTATGGAACCGGGAACCGGACCGGTATCCACCGGTTCCCATAAATTGGAACCGGCAATCGGACTAGTTCTCTCAAGAACCACTAGTTCCGGGCAGTTCTGGACAGTTCTTGTCATGCCCCGAACCCCGAGTGCGTGCTCATCCCTGTCTGGTCAATAATAATTTGCGATTTCTCAAGATAAGTCGCTGACCCTTTCCATTTTATTGCACATGCGGAAGCGAAAAGAAATCCCCTGATAGTAATCATCTTGGGATAGAAAAGTAAGATACGAATTCACAAAACAAACATGCTTTTATATTCACATAATGTCAAGTACAAGGTCTGTGACCAAAATGCCACAAAAACTAGCTTTCCAAAAAGAGATGGTCCTAGCTGACCTACACTTCACATCACCTCCTCTCGGCTCCCGGTCCTCCACTCGACGACCATGAAATTATTGTCCTACAACAGGGTGAGATATAATCTCAGCGAATCTGAGCTCTAAACCACGATTATGAGGGTAATACACCCAAAGGTGTCCTAACCACACAATCACATATTGAGCATAGATGACTTATCTCGCCTCAATTCCACCCTACAAGTCAAAACAGTTCATATCACTGACGGTCATACACATATGAGTAATAATTAAGCTCTAACAACTGGAACGTCACACTCAATTCTTAAATCAATACAGGAGTCCTAATTATATGGCCAAATCGTTATGACACGTCCCATACCATGTCACAAAATTTTGTCCCATAATCCGACACATCAATTCCACTCAACAAACGTTCTAATTGGCAATTACTCTCAGTCTAGGGCACATCTTACTCAAAGTTCGGCGGTCTACTGGCATAGCCAGGCATCGTCTCACCTTATTAAGCACAGTTACGTCTCTCAGATGATTTTCCTAAAGGAGTATAGGTCCAGAATCTATTGCGACCAAAATCCCACTAAGTGGGTATCCCATATAGGGTAACATCTATCCGATACAATTCGGGGACAGATTCTCTTAATCAGCATACAACCATTCAATCTCAGCATAGAACACCATGCATTGCATTCAAATGCCTCAATTAAAATAGTGATCTTGGCCTATTTTCTTCGTATTAAAAACATCTAGTGAAAATAGTCGTGTGTGGGTACACGGTCAGATTGGAACCTGGAAATTCATAACATTCTTTTCAAAATCTCACTGGTTCATATAGTATATAAAACCATTTCGATGTTTAAAACCCGACACCCCGACTTTTTGGATAAATATCGAAATTCACAAATTTTAGAATAATTGACCAAATTTCCAATCGCACTCAATTTTCACAATTTAACACGATTGCAGAAATTAACCACACCATTGCAATCAGCACGAAATTCCAATCACCAGCTATTTCGACCTAATTTTCGGAAAAAAATAATAATTAATAATTAATTAATTTCGAAAATTAATTAAATAAATCAATTTAATTTCTTAAAATACTAACCTAGGCCAAAATTATTAAATTACATACCAATACGGACTCAAAAAATTCCCAAACCCTTCTAAACAAATAGTGCAATTTATCTAGACCTTATCTAAACTATGCTAACCACCTAATTCCAAATTAAATAAATCTAAACACCCATTAAATGTCATTAGCCTACTAAGAAGAGTTTAGAGTATAAACTCACCAGTTAATTGCGGAAACCGGTTTACTGTGACGACGGCGTGACGGTGGTCGAAATCTGAATTTTCAACGGCGTTGGCGTACACTTGGGCCGGGTCTAAAACGGGCCCAACAAATCTCAGCCCAAATTGAGATTTGTTATTGAAACAGGCTGGGCTTGAAGCGGGTTGATTTCACGGGCCGAACTGCTGCAGGACTTGGCTTCACGGGCTTCAAATGGGCTGGACCCAAAGCTGAAAATTGAACTGGGCTTGCTGGACCAACAAATTTCGCTGGGCTTGAAATCCAATGGGCTGAAAACACTCGCTGGACTTGAAGACTTCAACCGGGCCGAAGATTTGCTGCTTCGGTGGATCGCTGTTCGCGCGGATGGATGGACGAAGACACTGAAGTTGCAGGCGCTGAATCGTGGACTTCACTGGCGGAGGCGTGGACGAAGGCAGCTGCTTCGGTGGCTTCAAGTTTCGCTGGCAGCTGCAGCCCAGCAGCGTGAGGCATGCGGTCAACCGAATGAAAACCAGGCCGGTTTGTTGACCGTGAAGACGCGCTGGCAGCCAAGGAACGAACGGAGAGGAGACACGGGCAGGTGGAGATGCAGCTGGCGTCGTTGCTTGTGGAGGAGACTGCTCGGTTCGTTGACTCAAGTTGGCTGGACAGAAGACGCGTGGAGCCGAGGGCGGTCAGCAAAAGGGCTTCGTGAGTGTGGCTGTTGACCGAATTTTCGGTGGTGGGGGTGCAGGGATGCGGCAGGGAAAAACGAGCTAGGATGGAGAGCTGTGGTCTTCAACTGCAGTCCGGTTCTTCGAAGAGGAAATGAAGAAATCAAGCAGAAAATGGGGGTGGGTGGAAGGCAGCGTGCAAAAGAAGATTAAGGGGAAGGATGATGATGAAATGTCCAAAAGTCCACCAATCTTAGCCACTTCATTAATTTGATGTTCCCCTATTACTTTCTTGAGTTGGATTTTCCATTAAATCCAATTTTGATGCAAAAATTTCCAGCCCCTTGTCCAAAACCGAATTTCACTCAATTAAATTCATTCTCCTTACTCAATTTCCCAAATTGAGGTATGATTTCAATGAAGAAAAATTCCGAACAATTTTCTATAAATCCCCGACACTCACAGGCTCAGCTTGGAAGTCCAAATTTCCTTTAATTTAGCCTGTACAAATTTCCGCTAATTTTCCGTAACGTCCGTATCGATTTTCCGCAAAAACCCCGGAATCTTTGAAAAATCTTCGGAGGATGAGTCAATGTTCCTAAAATAACTCATGACACCGCAAAACTTTCAATTTCTGAAATCGGGTTCAAATTCACAGTTATTTTCAATCCGGCGTACTTTTAGCATGACTTAGTCTACCGGGTAACTTTTAGGAGTTTTTTGTGCAATTGACCCGTGATCGATTTATCTCGAGTCACAATGTACATTTTCGACACATTGGCGACTATTGGTTGTCATGAAAATTTTAAGGTTTCAATCACAGACATAGGGTACTCAAAACGTCAGAAAATCAATTTAGTGCCGATCGATGAGAATTTTGCAATCAGGTGGAATCACCCACACTCTGATCACATATCTTGGTCGAATTGACCTATTTTTAATCTCTAATCGATTCTGATGGTGTCGCAATGACCATTGCAGATCAACACGGTCGAGCAGTCGATTTCTGGTCGAATTCTTAAGTCCAATTGCATTTAGATTCCTTAATTGCTTCCCCAAATAACCCAGTTTTTTCGTTAGTGATCAGCTCAGAGAATTGCACTATTGGCGCGTCGATGAAAGGCCCGATTTATTTAATTGAAAACAAATCTGAAAATTTAGGCTGTCATAGTTCTGGGCGATCCAGGTGGGTTTCGATTCTTTTGCACACCCCTAGGTAATAGTACTCTCAAATCACGTAAGTTCTAAGTATGGGCACATGATGGGATGAAAAACATGCCCCCTTCCTCCGTGAGGGGGGCTGAGGTAGTTTTCTCTTCTCGGAACAACGAATCCTTGTGGAGCACCACATTATATTTGGCATTCGTTTATTATTATATTTGCCGTTTTTCATTATTATTATTACAATAATTATGTAAAAAGATAGAGTAATAATAAGAAACGGCTTCATGGGTAGGTTTTCAAAAAGAATAAACAAAATCTAAATATCACAAAATTGTGGATGTGAAACAATTTGAAGGCGGAATACAAGGGAAACAATTGTCTCCCGTTGCTTATTTAGAAAACTTTCAAATCTTGCATCTCCCATTAAGCAAGGCTTGTAAGAAGAAGAGATTGTTCTTAAAAGTGCTTTTAATATCTATATTTGTTTTTTTTTTTTTACATACAATGAAAACTACGAAAGCAGGATGGATTCATGGGATGGAGTAGGGCTAATGCTAGCTCCACCCCACCGTGCCTGCTGCCTGCAGTGTATGTGTAGGTTTGTCAAATAGTGAGTTGGATGGGTTTGGATTGGGTCATAAATGGTCCGATTCAAATTATCATATAATTGCAATGTAGATTTCTCTATCTATACCCAACTCGACCAATATCCAAGCCATACCCGATCGAACCCGAGATTCATTTTCTTTTTAGCATTTTTTCTCCTTAAATTATTGCCTTTGAAGAAAGAGCAACTCCAACGATTGGCTCGTTGAGTTAGTAAGGAAGTTTTCGGTATCAAGTTATAAATAGGAGCATGAAGGTGATGATGAAAGTTCAGCTCAAGCCATGTATAAATCATAAAACATGTTTGAACTTCAATTTGGAGTTAAATAAAGATGGGTTTTGGGCCGTAAACTTACTAATAAATAAAATTGCGCCATAGATTGCTCTCCATATGGATATGGTTGCATGCATAAGACAATCAAGTATTTGGACCCAAACTAACCAATATCTTGGATAGTGCTAAGTATCAAATATATTCTAAATGTTGAAATAGGGAAAATTTATGAAGATTCTAATTTACGGAACTAATTTTAATCTATTCATGCTGAAATTCTCAAGTCAAACTCCATTGAGAAATTTTCACGAACACTTAGCGGGCAATAACGACAAAGTTGAAACAAATTTCATTTTTCAGCTCTAGTCATCTTGTTTGAACTGCAGAGTCAAATTAACCCAAGACAAAGTCAAAAAGCAATATTGTCTTTCCTATACTAGCCATCATCTAAAAACCCACCTTCCAAACCCAGAAAAATGGCTTAAAAAAGACACAGCAAGATTGATATGTGGAATTCTCACGATTGAATAAGAAATAATCCAAACTAAAATAAAGCAACAACAATACCACAATGGATTATGAATACATATCGATAATCAACAACAACCAAGCACACATGTTATGAACAAACTATCAACAGCCAAGCACGTTGCTGACTTAGGAATTTCATCAAACACATTATAGGCGTTGAACCCTCTCGATAGGGCTTAATTGAACTAAAATCACAAGTCCCACAACCAATGCAACTGATTCTGAAATATCAATAAGGCTAAGAACAGGACTGTGAAGGCAATGGTGAAAGTTTGGCCCATGCTATATACAAATACGAAATGAGTTCGGGCTGGTTTTGGGTTAAATATGGGTTTTAGATCGTAAACTTACTGATAAACAAAACCACACTATAGATTGCTCTTCATACGAATACAGTTGCATGCATAAGACAAGCAAGTACTTGGACCCAAACTAACCATTATCCTAGACAGTGCAAAGCATAAAAACTTCTAGGTGCTGAAATAGCGAGGCTTTCTGAACATTCAAATTTACACAATTGACTTGAACTATATATGCTGAAATTTTCAAACTTTCAAGTCAAATTCCTTGGAGAATTTTTCATGAACGCTTTACGGGCAATGACAACAAAGTGGAAACAAATTTCATTTTCCAGCTCTAGTCATCTTCTTTCAACTGCAAAGTCCAATTAACCTAGGACAGAGTCGAAGCAATATTGTCTCCCTATACTAACCATCATCTCAGAATCCACCTTCCAGATCCAGAAAAAGCAACCTTGATCTGTGCAAGTCTCATGGTTGAATAAGAAATAATCCAAACTAAAATAAAGCAGCAATACTACGTGGATTATGAATGCAAATCAATCATCGACAACAACCAAGCACATGTGCTATGACCAAATAATCAATAGTCAAGTACGCTACTAGCTTAAGAATTTCATCAAAGACGTTAGGTGATAAACTCTCTCTTGACCTATAACACTTACAAATGTCACAGATTTATCTAAGAGATTTCGATTTGTTTTCAACGACAGGACAATTACGAGTGTGTTTTCATATCAGTGAACTGCAACAATCCAAGTTTGAACGAGGCCCAAATTACAAACACACGCATCATTAACAAATGGAAGAGAAACAACGTGAAGCTTGCTCATGGAGTCACAGACAGAGAATTAAGAAACGTAGTACAAACTCAAGACTCAACGTCAACACACATGAATCTCTGAAAACCATACTTGTAACACAAAATGCCATATCCAATTTATTGAATTATACATCGGAGTTGTAAGCTCGTGATGCTTGTGAAGGCAAAGCAAATTTCTATCCTTCAATTTTCTACTAAGACTAAAATTCGCCATAGCCGCCGCCGCCAAGCTGCCCAAGATCTCTTCATAAGATGCAGCATACAATTCTTCTAGGCCATACTTCCGGCATGCCTTTGCCTAGGTCCAGCAGCATGCCTTCACCCAGGTCCAGCTTCACCTGCCAGGCATCTCTGGGCTTCTTTTCCTTGAGAAGGACTTCTGCTAGTACGACATACGAGAAAGTAATTCATATGGCAACTTGAGTTTGTAGGAAAGCATGCTCGAGTAATTAAAATAGCAGTCAAAAGCCTTTCATTGGACTTCTTCGAAACCAGCATTGGGGGGATTCAAGGCAAAAGCCAGTGTTAGAGCTGGTACGACTCTAGTTCTGATTAGAGCTGTTAAATGGGTGGGTCAAATGGGTGGGTCAAGTCAGGTTTGGGTTGGGTTATTAATGGTCCGACCAAATTGACCCATTAACCTATTTATGACCAATTTACACCTAATGTAAATTTTTCGACCCATACCCATACCCAACCCGACCCATATTAATAAAACATTTTCATATTTAACCAAATTTAGGAAAACTTATTCTTATGTTTTTTTTTTTAAAAGATTATATTACTAAAAAACTTCCAGCAACCACCGCCCACGGTGGCGCAACTGGTTTTGGGCCCTCTACCCCTCATGAAGGGGAGGGGTTTAAATCCCAGAGGCGTTGCATTCACACGACTCAAACACGGTTGGATCTGTGCCGGTGGTTTAGTCCGCCCCGGGTTTACGTCTAGGGCCGCCGCCGACGCAGCCTCCCGGATCATCAAAAAAAAAAAAAAACTTTCAAGCAATACAAATTCAATCAATAATTTTTCAATTTTTTATAATTTTTCAAAAGAAATATTTTCTTTTTCTTTCTTCCAAAAAAATTATGTATCTTTTAAGCAAATAAAATCCCATCGAGCATGACAAAATGCACATCCAAAGTTAACAATACAACAAAACTATGCTCAAGGAGCAAGATGTCGAAATAAGACATTAATATAGAAACGGTCTTGAGAATAGCAAATGCTAGATGAGCAACTGAATGTGGTACCTATAAATAGTTAACATATCATAGCAATAGCTACTATCGCTCATGTGCTAAGAGGTGCTTTCATCTTATGATGCAAGAGCCATCAAACTGATATGGACAACAAAGCATACACATTATAAAAAGAAAGCCCTCTGCACCTAACAATCTCATTGGTAATACCTAATTTTGCAGACAACAACAAAGGTAGGAATTATGCCTTTATGTAAGGATGGAAAACAAAAGGCGAATGTGAAGTCAACACCAATCTTGTAAAGATCAAAGCGTCAATTTTCAAATTTGATGTAGATGACTTGTCCTGGTACATATAAAAACATGACGGTTAGTAGCCAGAGAAATAACCGGTAGATCATTTACATCATGTAGTCAAAAAACTCTGAACAAAACATTTGGAAAATGACAATGTACATATACTTAGTGCCTTCTCAATTCCAGGAATAAGTGATCCAATGTAATCAGCAAGACAATCTGGCAATACAACCACAAGTTCTTTCAAGACAACAAAAGCACCAACTTGCAACAATTGCATATATTAAAATTTACAAGGAAGGAAAAATGTCTAAAGAGACTGGAGGATTGCACCACCTTAGTTTTGATTGATTTTTCACGCAGCTGTCTGTTGTTGGAGAAATCTTTCCAGAATATTTTGAAGCTGATAAAACGTTTCTATCAGTCTAGTCTGGATATTTGCAGACCGTCTGTTTAAAGTCTGAAGACTTGTTGATCTCAAGACTCAATACTCAAGACTCAAGACTCAAGACTCAAGACTTAAGACTTAAGACTCAAGACTATTCTCATTGACAGTCTTTCTGATCCAGTGACGAAGGAAATCCAGAGCCGAAGTTTATGGTTAAGGATTTAATCCTATCCTCTGCAGAAGATCTCTTGGTTGGATAAATATATATCGGATTCTTTTATTTGTATCTAGATCAATTGAAGATCCGGTGGTCGATGAAATATTCTTGGAATGTTCTATTCTTGGAAACCAAGATCCTGATTGTATGGGTGAACAGGATTGATGGGTTATCGTCAGGTTCCTTTTATAGCTCGAATGATCTCCTTAATTGATTCCGTCCAACGGGTAGATTGGAGGAATTCATTTGGTAAGTGCCAACGGTATGATGGCATAAAGGAGTATAAAAAGGAAGACGTTCTAGTTGTTTAAGCAGCGTGATCAATAGAGAAATTCCAGAGTCTGAAGCACCTTGATTATTAGTCGATACAGTTTGAGAGAAATTGTATACACAGAGAGTGTTTATACTTGGTGATACCTTGAGCGAGTGTGGTAGATTATCTACACCTAGAAATCAAGGAAGATCAACGATGTAACATCTCTTTGTTCATAGTGGAATCCAGCCAATTGGCTGTCAGTGCAGAAGAGTGGACGTAGGCTTGAATCAAGCCGAACCACTATAAACCGCGTGTTCAATTCTCTCTTTTCTTTACTCAGTCTTACGTTGATTATTATTTATTGCAAATCCTTCAACTGTTTAAGTATTGTGGAATCATCAAGAAAAATCCTTTATATACCTATTCACCCCCCTCTAGGTACTCGTATTAGTTATATCAATTGGTATCAGAGCTCATGTTCTTACTTTATTTGAAGTGTTTTACTTCAGAGTAAAAGATCCATGGCTAGTATGCTAGCACCAGGGCTAGTGGAAGGGCAAAGCAATACCAGACCACCCTACTTTGATGGAAATGATTACAACATCTGGAAGAACAAGATGAAAGCTTTCCTACGATCAAAGGATCCTCTGGAATGGGACGTTGTGGAAAGAGGAATCATTCCTACTGCTGCATCAGTCTCTGAAAGAGGGAAAGAAGTTGAAACCAGCGGAATGACTCAGGAAGAGATAAACAAGAGACAAACACTCGATGCAAAAGCAATTTACTCTTTATATTGTGCTTTGTCACCAACTGAATATAACAGAATATCTTCTTGTGTTAAAGCAAAAGAAGTATGGGACAGATTACATATCACCTATGAAGGAACAGATCGAGTGAAGGAGACAAGAATTAACATTCTCCTCGGTCAATATGAAGCCTTCAAAATGAAACCAGGAGAATCTATAACTGACATGTTTAGTCGTTTTACAGATATTGTCAATGGTCTTGAGAACCAAGGACAAAAAATTTCTGATCCCATGAAGGTGAACAAGCTACTGCGTGGACTCTCCAGGGATTGGAATCATATAAAGACTTCAATAAGAGAGACGCAAAGAATTATGCAACTATCTGTCGACGAGCTGATTGGAACTCTTCAGTCTTATGAAGTGGAACGAATTAATGAAGATGAAGATCCAAGAGGTAAGAAATCTATTGCATTAAAATCAAATGATGACTCTAATGATACAGATTCTGAAGATGATATGGACGATGAGGAGCTTGCTCTCATGATAAGAAGATTCAGAAAACTGAATAGAAAAGGAAGAAGGTTCAACTCAAAGAAACAAAGTTTCCAAAGACAACAGACCAAGTATGTTGATGATGAGGAACCAAACAAAGATGTAGTCTGCTTCGAATGTAAGAAAAAGGGACACATCGACCCAACCGTCCTCTTCTCTCGAAGAAGAAAGAGGAAAAGCCGAGAAGTTTCGAAAAGCTCTCAAAGCCGAAACACAGGTGATACGAGTGTGAAGAAAGTGATAATGAATATGCCAACATATGTTTGATGGCACATTCGCACTCGGACTCGTCTTCGGATCGACTCGGACAGCGAATTCGAGGTAAGTGATTTTAAAATTCCTATCAAAGTCTCTAAATACATTGATGAACTGTGTTTTAGTCTTAAGACTTCTCTCAAAAGAATTTCCGAACTTAAAAAGGAAAACTCAGATCTAAAACAAAAGAAAAACATTTTAGAAGAAAGAGTTAAAAGTTTAGACTTGAATGTTTCTACTCTTAAAGAAAAAGAAGATAATCTTTTGAAAGAAAATGCTTTTTTAAAAACTGACTTATCAAATATTTCAAAGAAATTTTCGATAGGGTCCGAAAAACTTGAAAAAGTTCTTTCAGTTCAAAGACCTTACTTCAATAAGTCTCGGTCTAGGTATGACAGCGAAACAATTCCCTTGATTGATTTTCCTAAAGTAAAAGAAATGATTAAGAAAAGACCGTCGAGAGAGGCTTACAAAAATCATTTCAAGAAAGTTTTTGTAAAGTCTCGTAGGTCGAAATGCTCTAAGGTGTTCAAAGTGTAACAGTCGGGATCACTTTGAAAAAGAGTGTCCTATGGTTTGGAAGCCTCAAAGAAAGTATGGCCTAATAATGTTTATCCTACTAACACCAAAGGACCCAAGAAAATTTGGGTACCAAAGAAAGCTTGAGACTCTCTTTTAAATGCAGGTCTCCGTCAAGAAAAAGGTAAAGTGGTATCTTGACAGCAGATGTTCAAGACACATGACAGGAAACTCAAATTGCTACATAAAGCTTATTCAAGTGAATGGTGGAAAAGTTTCATTTGAAGGAAACGTCAAAGGAAACATTGTGGGATTTGGAACTGTGAAAATTGGAAATCTCACAATAAGCAATGTTTCTCTAGTGGAAGGACTCAACTATAACCTTCTCAGCATTAGCCAATTGTGTGATACTGGCTTCAAGATCTCCTTTCAAGAAGGAATATGCTCTGGAATCAGTAAAGACTCCACTCAGTCTTTCATGGGTCGAAGACATGGAAATATCTACCTCTTAGACATGAATCTAAATTAATCGCAATGCCTAATCTCAATTCAAGATGAAGCAAGCTTATGGCACAGAAAGCTTGGCCATGTCAACATGAAGCAATTAGCTAAAATCTCTTCAAAGCAGCTTGTTCGAGGTCTACCCAAATTACCATACCAAAAGTCTGATCCATGCACACCATGTACTGGGAAAGCGGTAAGAAATTCATTTAAGCCAATAAATCATGTCTCTACTAATCATGTACTACGCTTGCTGCATATGGATCTTTTCGGACCAACCGAACCCAGAGTATTGGAGGTAAGAAATACTGCCTAGTAATTGTGGACGATTACTCCCGTTTTACTTGGGTATTTTTCCTTGCAAGCAAGTCAGAAACCTTTTCGTATTTTGAAAATTTTGCTAAAAATGTTCAAAATGAAAAAGGATGTGTTATCTCAAGTATAAGAACAGATCATGGAGGTGAATTTAAAAATCAAGATTTTACAAAATTGTGTGATGAATCTGGATTTAAGCATATGTTCTCCTCTCAATACACTCCTCAGCAAAATGGAGTTGTGGAAAGAAAGAATAGATCTCTTCAAGAAATGGCTAGAACTCTTTTAATTGAAAGTAAAATTTCTTCACGTTTTTGGGCTGAAGCTATTTCAACAGCATGCTATATCATCAATAGAGTCTTCCTAAGACCTATTCTAGAGAAAACCCCTTATGAATTATTCAAAGGTAAGAAGCTCATTGTTTCATACTTTCATGTGTTCGGTTGCAAATGCTTTATATTGAAAAATGCAAAAGTTCGAGTTGGTAAGTTTGAAGAAAGATCGATGAAGGCATCTTCCTTGGATATTCTACATCAAGCAAAGCCTACGAGTCTATAACAAGAAGAGCCGGTCTGGAGGAGTCAATGAATGTCAAATTTAAAGACTCTATGCAAGATGAATCCAATCGAGACTCGCATGAAGAGTCCGAACCTCGCCCCACCTTCCAAAGCTTACAACTCAAGAAGTATCTCGACTGGAAACCAGCATCAAGATGTTCATGAAGATTCAATTAAAGAAAGAGATCATCATCCGACAAATCAACCAAGAATCGGAAGCACAAGTCCAGTCATCCTAAAGATCTCATTATCGGCGAAATTAATGAAGGAAATCGCACCAGATCTAAAAGACGTGAAGAGTCTAGTGCTGTGGCTCTCATTTCTGAAATTGAACCAAAAAGCATAGAAGAAGCTTTATCTTATGAAAACTGGATTGAAGCTATGCAAGTAGAGCTCAGACAGTTCAACATTAATGATGTCTGGGAATTGACATATAAACCGAAAGGTAAAACTGTTATTGGAGCCAAATGGGTGTTCAGAAATAAGATGAATGAAAAAGGAACAGTCGTACGAAACAAAGCAACACTCGTGGCCAAAGGATACACGCAAGAAGAAGAAATAGACTATGATGAGACTTACGCTCCTGTAGCAAGGTTAGAAGCTATCCGACTATTACTTGCGTTTGCTTATTATAAAAATTTCAGGTTATTCCAAATGGACGTCAAAAGTGCTTTCCTAAATGGATTTATCCAAGAGGAAGTACATGTGGAACAACCACCTGGGTTTGAAGACCCAAAGAAGCCGACTCGCCTTGATGAAAAAGGCATTGTATGGTTTAAAGCAAGCACCTCGAGCTTGGTACGACGACTAAGTAAGTTCTTATTACGTAATGGTTTTGTCAAAGATAAAGTAGATACTACTTTATTTATCAAAAAGAAAAACAAAAGCTTTTTACTCGTTCAAATATATGTGGATGATATTATTTTTGGATCCTCTAATGAAAGTCTATGCAAGAAATTTTCTAAGTCTATGCGGGATTAGTTTGAAATGAGTATGATGGGAGAATTAACATTCTTTCTTGATCTTCAAGTAAAGTAATTGAAGGAAGGAACTTTCATTTACCAAGAAAAATATGTTAATGATCTCGTCAAAAGGTTTGGATTGGAAAATTGCAAAAAGACTGATATACCAATGTCAAGTTCTTTGAAGATAGACAAAGATGAAGAAGGGAAGAAAGTTGATCAAAAGCTGTACAGAGCATCATTGGTTCACTTCTTTATCTTACGCTTCTAGACACGACATTTTGTTGAGCGTTTGCATCTGTGCTAGGTTTCAATCGGATCCTAGAGAATCCCATCTCGCTCTGCAAAACGTATCATTAAATACATTGCTTCATCTTTAAGCATCGGTCTTTGGTATCCTAAGAAGGGAGACTTTAATCTTCAGGATATTCGACCGCGATCTGGCCGGCTGCGGCAGTCGATAGAAAGAGTACTTCGAGAACTTGCCATTGCTTGGAAGGGATGCTGTCTTGGTTTTCAAGGAAACAAAGCATTGTGGCTCTCTCAACAACAGAAGCAGAGTATGTAGCTCTTGGAAGCTGTTGTTCGCAAATTCTATGAATAAAACAACAACTACAAGACTTTGGGATTGAAGACTCATGCACATAAATCAAATGTGACAACACTAGCGCAATCAATCTCACCAAAAATCCAATTCTTCATTCAAGAGCAAAGCATATAGAGATTCGACATCACTTCATTAGAGATCATATTCAAAATAGAGAAATCTCGATTCAATTTGTTGATTCAAAAAGTCAGCTAGCGGATATATTCACAAAGCCTTTGGAGAAAAATCAATTCAATTTTATCCATTCCATACTCAACATTTTGAAGCTCGAAGAAGTTAAAGTCTAGAGACTCTCCAACCCTCAGACTCAGAAAATTGATGATCATCAGACTCTAATCTCTCAGATTCTAAATCCTCAGACTCAGACATTGATGGCTATAGACTGTAAGTTGCTATTTTATCTAAACTCGAAAAGGTATGATCTTTTGTTCAGTTATTTTGTAGTCTCCGTGAAAAACGAAATCTTGTCTTTTCAAAAGGATTAATTTTGGCAGTTATTGATTTTAAAAAGAAGTGTTCGTACACTTTCCTTGTGCCGATTGAACTTCCCTTTTTCAAAACTGAGTTATATATATATATATACAGTTTTCATTTTCCAATCTTCAAAACCCTAAAAAGCATTCTCCTCCCAATCCGGTTTCTACTTCGTGTTCATCTTCGAGAAAGTTGTCATCTTTTCTTGGGAAAGCAAGTAAAGGAATCTTTCAGCGACAAGGAAGAATGTCTTCTTCGAGGAAGTCTTTAAGAATCGCGAACAGGGGACCACAGAGAATGAAGGAGGGACCTACCCATTTTGATCTCACCGAAGATGAAGAATTATCGAGTCAGCAACAGAGCCCGATTCACTCTCCACCACGTCACTCAACGCCATCTACCCCACAAGGTGCGGGTCAACAACCGGAGGAAGAGATAATCGAGGACGCAAACCCTGTAAGAGTCCAAAAACCCTCTTTTATTTACAAACTCTACTGTGCGTTGAAAAGTACTAGGACTCCGTTGAAATACGTGGATGATTTTCTCAAAGATAAACATTATGGAAATGAGTATATCTTTCTGAGAAAAATGGAGGATTTGGGAATTGCTCCCAAGGGTAAAGCAGAGGAAGCACTTGTGAATATTCCCAGTGACCCTCGTATGTCGGGACCTAATTCGACTGAAGGAAACGACGATGATAAAATGTTCAGTGATTTTCAACCTAGAATGGGTATTGCTGCAAAGGTGAAGGGAAAGAGGATTGAGTTATTTAAATCAAAGGAACGTGAGAATTTGTTCTTCAGACTGCTGAAACGAGGGGTGATAAACCCTAGGAATGTCGATTTCGATTTCTTGGATGCCGTTAATGTGAACTTAAGGGAGAAGTTCAAACTGCTTCAACTTAAGCAATTCTGCACCGATACCACAGACGGTTATGCGCAATTAACAGCATATTTCTATTCGAATCTCAGCTTTCTAGATGCGAATAGAACATCATTCAGTGTTAGAAACCAGGATTATGTGGTAGACGTGGACATGTTGGCGGACATAATTGGAGTTGAACGAGGACGTTATCAACCAGTCAAAGTCTCAGTTGCTCGTGCCTCGATGGAACTTGTCAAAGATAGAGATATCGAGGGAAGAATAATTTATTCAAGGATGCGTGCCATCAATATTGTGCTGCACAAAATTGTGATCAATTGCATCAGGCCCAAGTCTACATCAAAGACTGATGTGTCTAATTCCGAGGCAAAATTGATGTACGCAATCAACTCAGGGAAGAAGTTCTCTCTCCCTCACACTATTCTCTTTTACATGTATAGAGCAATGTCGAAGGACAAGGGACAATTGCCTTACCCAGGTCTGGTGACCAAGATCTTCAGACACATGAATATTGAACCGCCACATACACTTTGTGTTCGACCGTGCGATAAGATGGTGGTAGGTTTGAAGATGTTAACGAGGATGCGTCTGCGAAAGAACTTTCCAAGGCAATGGAAAAATTCGAGTGAAGACTCCAGGTTCCGTCGCTTCAAAGAGAAAAGGGAAGGAGGCCATTGGTGCCCTATCCAAAAAGAAGAAAACTCTCATCTTGGAGGATGAAGATGAGGAGGAAGATCTCACAATCACTTGCCTTGATAAGGACCGGACGTTCGTGCCTCAATCGACGTAACTTCGAAGAAACAGAGAAGAAGAAGAGGAGCAAGCCAAGAACAGAGAAGAAGAAGAGCAGAGAGAGAAGGAGAATGAAGCTGAAGAAGAAGGAGAAGAAGAGAAAGAAAAGTCTGCAGCCGAATCTGGAGAGAAGGAGAATCAAGATACAGAAGAGCATGATCATCACTCTTCCCCTTTTGAGGTCTTAGAGACAGGGGGAGTTGGCGAGCAAGAAAGGTCCACACCTCATGCTGCCAATAGTGAAGGTCTAAGACAATCTCCAGCAGATCCATAAGAGTTTCAGGCTTCTCAATTGCCTGAAGAAGGACACAATACATCAACACCAAATCTGCAAGATTATACAGAAGCGCCATCGTCTGCATTCACCCCATCTGAGAAAGCAAATGCAAGTACACAAACGGACAATTCTGCAGATTTTCGTCATATTTTGGATGTTCTTCTGGAAATGTGGGGCCAAATCTATGCTCTGGACTGTGAAATTCAAGCTATGAAGAATGCTGAACAAGCATCTTCAGTTACCCTGGAAGACAAAATGAAAGACCTCGCTCTACAACTTCAAACCAATGCCAAAGGACAGGAGGTAGCTCAGCTAAGGGAAGACTTGAAGAGGCTAGAAGGCATAGTCTAGTCGATGGGAGATTTCCAAATCGTGCGCATTCCCAAGCAGACCTGACGCTTTTCTCACCTTTTTTATGATGACAAAAATGGGGAGAATTGCAATTTGAACGAACTTTAAACTGAACTTTGATTTTAAATTTGTGGTTGAATGCTTTGTGGTTGAATGTGTCTATTTTTTTTATTTTTTTTTTGAGTATGACTTGAGTGAACTTGGGTATGAATTGAATGTGACTAAAGTAGACTTGACTTTGATGCTTGACTGTTTGCATTTGGTATTACTCATGAAAGACTAACCAATTTTCTATGCATGCAGAGTCTGGTTGTTTTATTAATCTTTATGAGATAGCCATATTGCTTGAGAAATGTTTTTGCAGGTCAAAGTCGTTCAAATCTACCGGAAAGTTTTGTCACCATCAAAAAGGGGGAGATTGTTGGAGAAATCTTTCCAGAATATTTTGAAGCTGACAAAACGTTTCTATCAGTCTAGTCTGGATATTTGCAGACCGTCTGTTTAAAGTCTGAAGACTTGTTGATCTCAAGACTCAAGACTCAAGACTCAAGACTTAAGACTCAAGACTATTCTCATCGATGTCTTTCTGATCCAAATTGTGAAAGAAATCCGAAAGAAGTTTATGGTTAAGGATTTAATCATATCCTCTGCGAAGATCTCTTGGTTGGATAAATATATATCGGATTCTTTTATTTGTATCTAGATCAATTGAAGATCCGGTGGTCGACGAAATATTCTTGGAATGTTCTATTCTTGGAAACCAAGATCCTGATTGTATGGGCGAATCAGGATTGATGGGCTATCGTCAGGTTCCTTTTATAGCTTTTCGAATGATCTCCTTAATTGATTCCGATCCAACGGGTATATTGGAGGAATTCCTTTGGTAAGTGCCAACGATGATGGCATAAATGAGTATAAAAAGGAAGATGTTCTAGTTGTTTAAGCAAGCGTGATCGATAGAGAAATTCCGCAGTCAAGACTTGATTATTAGTCGATCTGATTTGAGTGAAATTGTATACACGGAGTGTTTATACTTGGTGATACCTTGAGCAAGTGTGGTAGATCATCTACACCTAGAAATCAAGGAAGATCAACGCCGTAACATCTCTTTGTTCATAGTGGAATCCAATGCCAATTGACTCGTCACGAGAAGAGTGGGCGTGTAGACTTGAATCAAGCCAAACCACTATAAACCGCGTGTTCAATTCTCTCTTTTCTTTACTCAGTCTTACGTTGATTATTATTTATTGCAAATCCTTCAACTGTTTAAGTATTGTGGTATCATCAAGAAAAATCCTTTATATACCTATTCACCCCCCTCTAGGTACTCGTACTAGCTATATCATCTGTTAATAGAACTGACAATTTTTGCTACATCTTGTTTCAACAACCATCTTGGACTGCATTACACACCCAAACCATTAGCACCATAATTTATTGACCAACAAGATTTTTAAAAGTTCATAATCTCTAATAAACAAGAAAATGCAATTAGGTATCCTAATGACAGAACAATAATTCCTGAACCTCTAGGACATAAATATTGATCACAGACAAGAATACAAATCAAATTGTATGATCACTGACATAAATATTGTTCCTGAAACTCTAGGACTTGATAACTCATCATCTAGAAAGTTTCTATCTCAAAAGCTCTTCCATCAGGGTAAAGCATCCATTCGAGTTGAATTATTTCTGGTTAAATCTCGATGTAACTGCAACTTAAATGAGAAAGCATATAAAACTACAACAATTCTTCCCTAATTTCTAAATCACCATCACAATCAATTAGATGTCCAGAAAACTGAATCTCCATTATCCTGATAATGACAGCAATGAGAGAGATGGTCCATCCAATACAAATACAAATGATAATCATGTCTAACTCAGCCCAAATCAAAATCAGATGATGTATGTAGCATCATCTCTGCAATTTCATGTCAATGTTCTAAGAACATAAAAATGTGCACAATCCCCCTCTCATGCAGTGTGACAATCAGACTAACTTGTCCGACACATAAGGCAAGGTAACTGCCCCTCACAGCCCATTTAATACTAAGCATGAGATTCTATAAGAAACTATAAAAGAACCTTTTGTTTCTTGTTCAGAGCTGGGAACAACTTTTTTGGTCTCTAGCATAGAAGCTTCAACAACACTTCTCCCGGTAGGTTTAGTTGCCTCTGGTGCCAACTTTGGTTTGGCTGTGTTATTACTTACTGGCTGGTAACTTATTACGCCAGAAAGCTTTTCGTGAAGATCTCGCACACCGGAAAAAGTCCCCTTTGCACCTTGAGATGCTGGTTGTAGACCCTTCTTCTGGAGCTTCAAATGCAGATCATGGCCCTCGACCCTGCGATCTTTGCATGCGAGTACCACAAAGTCAAAATCATAAGAGGACCATTTTTTAATAGAATAATAGTAGAAAGACATTTTTCCGGACTGATATGATCTTCTACCATACTTGAAATCTGAGGTTCATCATTCTGGTAAAGATCATGTTCCCACTTATAGTCTTGCCCCATACTGCAGAAACAAGGCAGCAATTCAATCCGCACATGTTCCATCCAATAAATTAAGACATTTGAACCAGGTAAAAGCGAACAGTCAAAAGAGTACCCCGAGCAACTATAATTGTGCTCAGAAGTCCATAATGCACCATTACTACGCTTAAAAATCAACTTACAAATGCCTATAACTAGAGGAAAAAAAAGCCAGAAGCAATCGTATATGGGCAACATGCTCCTTTAGCAGTTTACCAAAATGGAAATCCAACCGTCCACATTCTAACCCTCGAGCCACAGCAATCTGGCGACAGCCCACCATAAAAAATTCAATAACCAGACCACCCGAAAGATCAGCACCTAGACAAAGACCAGGAAAACGACTGCTCCAAGGACACCGATAGCTCGAATTTCGCAATGACACAAGACCAGAACGAGAACCCAAAAGAAAGGAGGGGGAAGGGGGGAGGATAGAGAGAAGGATAACAACTTTTGCGATGAAGGCGATGGCGGCGGCGGAGGAGGCGACGACGCAGCGACCGGTGGCTTTTTCGGCGGCGATGATGGCATTGACAGCAGCGACGACAAGCTGTGGGTCGGTGGGGTTGGCAACAGCGGCGGCTTCGGCGGCGGCGGCGACGGCTTCAGCGGCAGCGGCATCGGCGGCGGCGGCGGCTTGGGCGGCTTCGGCGGAGATGTAGGCGGCGGCGGCAACGGCAACTGACGGCAGAAGGAGAAGAAGGAGAAGAAAATGGAGGTTAAGCGAGAAAATGAAGAGAACGAATTGGGAGAGTAATTGCGTTTGTGTCCCTGTAAATTGATCCATTTTTAATGGGTTGATAAATAGGTGCTTTGAGAAATAAGGCTTGACCTATTAATGACCCATTGAAATAAATATGGGTTCATAAATGAATTGTGTACCCTTTGACACCTCCAGTTCTGATCCTAGTCTCTATAGCTACATGACTATAACAAGAAGGGCAACATCATCTTCGTAACGAATTTAAAGGAATTGTTGGAGATACGATTTGATTTGATTCTGAGTCCAATTCCGATTATGGACTAATTAAATCAATCAATCCATAAGAGTACTATTTTACACAATAAAATAGGAAAATGTAATCTTGTATATTTGTTTCCTATTTTATCTTGTTGTATTATAAATAGGCTTATGTACACATATAAAATATATAGCAATCCAATTGATAATTCCTTTGATATTTTTCAATTTCTATCGGGAATAAAGGAAATTATATTGATAACTCACGTGGATTGCGCTGGCCTTTTAAAATACAGCAACCGTCCTTGTAAACGAGATGAGATTGAAGATTAGCTTGAGCATCGAAATGATCCCATATGAGTGTCTTCCACTTTTCCTTACCTTCCACCGTAATATGCGGAAGGTCCTTAATATCACGAAATTGCAACTCCAGAGGAATCCTGTTTAGTTTTGGGCATCTGTACACCTCCAAATATTCCATGGAATTGCAAGTTATTGGGACTTCACATATGCTCTTCAATTGGGGTAGATTGTATAGACACAAGTAATTCAGCTTTGGGAGAGAAATTGAAGATTGGGAGGATGAAGGGGTGTTGTTTATAGGAGTTTTCATGCTCCCTTCTTGGCCTTGTCCCACTCCGCTTATCATCTCCACCATTCCTTCACAGCCAATGACTTGGATAGTTTGAAAATTTTGAAGAGGGAGTGGCGACTCATGGCATCCTTCTACCAAAAGCCGTTCCGGGGAAATCTCTTCAACTGACATGTATGAGGAAAGACCTCCGATTATCTCCTCCATGTTCTCAGAATAGAATATGCCGAGTCTTCTCAGATTAGGGAAGTGGGGCAGCCACTCATATTCCACCACTCTCTTCATTTTACCACACCTCTCAACTTTTATCTCTTCTAGACTAGGGAAGGCTGGGGGTGGATATGGTGGTGGTGATGTAGCTGCCACTGTTATACCCACCATTTCCCTACAACACAGTATTCTAATCCTTCGTAGATGCGGAAGGGAGAATTTTGGCTCATGCCCAAAGAGATACTTTAGTTTCGGACATTCAGATATTTCCAAATCCCTAAGGCTTCTGAAGAGGAGTGGGGTAAAGGTTCGGGTAGGTGAGTCATGGATGTCGATTACTTCTTCATCTTGTCCTCCACAGAGCACTCGCAAGTTGCTCCAGTGTTTTATTTCTAGCTCCTCAAGCTCTTCAAGCAGACCCATGTTAGACAAATTTGTCGCACCGTTGCAATTCCACACTCTTAAATTCCGCACATCTTGGGGAACCAAAATACGAATGCCACTGCCACTACCACTACCACTACTTTCCCCTCTCACGCTCACAATAGCATGACTCCTCCTCTTAATGTTGACACTCCTCTCACGATACTGGAATAGAGCACCAACATGTGTTTGGTCAACACTATCCCATCCTTCTTGAGGCACGCTGATCTTGTAATAGTGTGGGTTATTCCCCTGCTTACTAACCACCCTCACAAACTTGTTGAAATCATCCACATCGTCAAATAAGCAGTTAAGTGTCTCCAGTGCCCACAATTTTGTAATTTCTTCTATATTTACTAGCCCAGCTCCAAGACACTGCAAGTTTAACAAAGCTCCCAATGTTCCTTTGGGTAATCTCTTTATGCATGTATGAGCTATGTCAAGGTATCTCAAGTTCACCAACATCTCCAGGCCCTTAAGCACTTCAACCCTAACACAATAAAAAATGTCCAACTTTCTCAAAGATCTGAGCTTCCCTAAATGAGGGATATGATGCAATTCATCACATTCTCTAAGCAATAGTGCTGTCAAGTTTACCAAGTCTGATACGGAATCTGGAAGTTCCCTAAGTGTACATCCACTCAGGTTTAGAACCTTTAGCCCCCATAAATGCTTGAAGAAAGAATCAGGGATGACAAGATCATACGATGAGTTTTTATTCAATAGAAAAGTTGATAGTTTAGGACAATTTGGTGACATGTTTAAGGGGAATTCTTCAATATGATTCTCCATCAGAGAAACTTTCTCCAAAGCATCTGTCCAATATTCTTCGGATGGTATCCTCCACAACCGCTTTCGTGCTTTTACAATCGAAGTCGCATTCATGACGTGCAATGCCATGTCTCTAATCAAATCGTGCATCTTCACCTTGCCCTTATGATCTTCCAATAGGCAAGCATTTACCAGTTTCTGCAGTATGGTGAGGCCTCTATCATATTGTTTCTCCCTCGTATTCGATCGAGCAATCAATCCTTGGTCAATAAAGAATTCTATCAACTCGAACTTGTCAATCAACTGATCTTCTGGATAAAGTGCACAAAATAAGAAACATTGTTGATATTCATGATCACCAAGGCGATTGTAACTAAATTTCAGTCTCTCTAAGACCTTTTCCATATCCGTTTTCCCGATATCTAATTCTTTCAATCTCTCCAAGCAATCCTTCCATTCAAACACGTTGGTCACTCCTCGCATGCTTCTTGCTGTCGTGATGATTGCAAGTGGCAAGCATGCACATTCTTTAATAATGGACATCACAACTTCTTCAGTTTCCAAATTAAGGGCCACTTCAGAACCAAGCTTCTCCAAAAATAAACTCTTGGCTTCTATATCATATAGAGGTTCAATTTTTATCATTTGACATTGCATCTGGTGGCATATGTCAACGAATCGGGTGGTTAAGACCAACTTTATTCCATCCACTTTAATTGGGATTCCCACCTCTGTAAGATCAATGCATTCCCACACATCATTGAGCATTATTGTCAATTTGCCTTTTTCCGTTAAACGATCGCACAACATTGCCGCTCGTTTCCTCACATCCTTTTCTTGTAGCTTGTCCAAACCTAGTGCCTCCCAAATGGTGTCCTGCAACTTTTGTGTTTCAAAATCCTGTGACACATCTATCCACAACACATCGCCATAGTCTGCTTCTTCAAGGAGTCTATTATGTATGTGCAACATAATAGTTGTTTTACCAACACCCCCCATTCCACAAATGCCTAGTCGGGATTTTGGATTACCTAGGTAATCCAAAATCTTTGTAGTATTTTTCTGAAATGCCTCTCCCACCATCACATGTTCTAACAATTTATTGACTTTGCCTAGTTTTCTTTTCAAAGCTCTATTCTCTTGAAAGTTGTTTCTTGTGTTTGGATGACTCGTCATTGGCGCACCCCGTTCGTATCTAATTCTGCAATTTAAAAATTCCATCGGTTAGAGTCTCATGATAGCATTCTTGCTGCCCCATAATAATGTAACATGGTGATACCTAAGGATTAATTTTTGTAAATAACCATAGACCTGGTATTGACGATGAGCCTATCAGGCCTGTTCCACAGGGTGGAATCTGAGGAGGTGGTGGAGCATTATTTGGAGCTTGTGAAGATGATGGCATGTCCATTAGAGCTTGTGGGTGAGACGTGACTAATTGTTTTTTCGACGAAGATGATGCCAAGGTTGGATTCGGATGCATTGTTGTGAGATTAATGCATCCATGTGGAACCGTTTGAAGTTGAGGGGGCGCCGAAGCTGCTTGCAATAAAAGATTCAAGTGTAAGATCAATCAACAATTGGACTTTCAAATCAAGCCATGGGTACATGTAAAACCACATCTAGAGCTAGATCACAATAACTAACAATGAAAATCAACATCTGCGAAAGTTAAATATTTTGATGAAAGAAGCGTGCAATAAAAAGGAAGTGGCATTGGACAAATGGAATATGCAATGATGCTTGGCATGTTCATGATTGGAGAACCCTCATTGATATATTGTTTAAAAACACATCATTTGTTAGATTTCGATTAAAAAAAAAAATCTGGCAATATTTAAGGATCTAACGTAATCATAGTAGCAATGTCGATTAATCCAGATTAATCCAGACATACCGTGTGATGATGATGGGCCCATTGTATTTGTTGCCGCCTCTGGAACTAGCGAATCAACGACACGTGTCTGCTGTGATGCAGTTGAGGGATCTATATCCATTGGAGTTCCTGAAGAAAATTGACGGATATCATTCCCATCTTCCCTGACACACCTTGGGGGAAGCTGTCCAGGATGGTGGACAATGTCGGTCGGACCACTATTTCTACACACAGGAACCCCTTCCGCTAAACACGGTTGACCACAATCCTGCAAACGATTTGCACTGTCCACATCAAGGGATGAATCATTTTGTAATGATGATCCCACTGTTGGATTATGCAGTTCATTCGTTTGTATTTCCTTGGAAGTGTTTACAATTATATCACGAGATCCAAGAGGATTCTCTGGCAGAGAGCAGTGAGGATTTTCTGTTGAATGTAGCAGTGAATCTAGAATGATTTCATCTGGGAATTGTTCGTCAAATCTTGAATTCTGTTCATTTGAATATGGGGGAATGCTGGTCGTTGTTACGTCACTGGGTAGAGTAGTGATTAAAACATCATCTCCGATCAACTCCTGCGGCCAATTTGACGAACTGTTGCCAAGGAACTGATCATTTGGGACTGATGATAGCCCTCTTGAACTTTGTTGTTCCCCCTCTGATGACTCAAGAAACGCTGCTACCTCAGCAACATTAAGAGAAAGTGAAGCCAGTGAGTCCATTGGAAGTTGCTGGAGAGGTGAAGCATTTTCATTTCCATGTGCTGCATCCAACCTACGGTTCGATGGATCGGATTGTTGGGTGTTAACCAGATTATCCACGGGCCTATCACCAGGAAGCAAAGACCCTTGATCCTGAGGGCGTGCTGAAGCAGTACCGGTTTCGGTCATCGGATGGAAAGATGGATGCTGCGGCGCGCACCCAAGTTGATTTGAGTTCTGTGTGTCAGTGCCTTCTGTTCCTTCGCCCGATGTGCCTCCCGTGCTTTTATCCTCCCGAGGCAGAGACACTTCGTACTGAGGGCATGCTGGCGGACTACCAGTTCCAAATTCAAGATGAGTTGATAGCTCAGGACGTGTCGGTGGCTCACTTATATGAAGAGAAGATAAAGGCTGGAGAGATGGAGCATTTTCATTTCCATGTGCTGCATCCAACTTTCGGTTCGATGGATTGGATTGTTGGATGTTTTCCAGATTATCCAGAGGCTTATCACTGGGAGGCAAAGACACTTGATCCTGAGGGCATGCTGAAGCAGTACCAGTTCCAGTTGGCCAATAGCAAGATGGTTGTTGTGGCGCGCACCCGGGTTGATTCGAGTTCTGCATGTCATTGGGATTCGACGCACCTTCACTTGGGAGCGCATTTTGACTCGAGCCAAAAACTGTTCCTTCCGTTCCTTTGCCTGATGTGCCTCCCTTGCTTGTGTCCAACCCGCTGCCTTTAGCATTAATTGTCTGCAAGGCTTCTGCTCTCACATGTTGATCAACTTTCTCACAAGCTGTAATACCATAGCGCAGAGTTCCAGCGAGGTGCGCCCGGATCCTTGTGGCGCCTCCGCTCCGCTCGATGCTGCAAAACTGACACTTCCACTTGTCGTTCTCCCCACGTTGCACATACTGCCAAATTGGATCTCGTTCTCTAGGCATTCTTTTTGCTATTACCTACAAAGAGGACATGACATGAAAAACAGAGACAATGCCAAGCAAAAGCACAGAACGGTTGAAAACAAACAAGATCAATAAAAAAAGATGCATATAGAAACATGGTTTCCTAAGTCATGCTGACAGTTAGCTGACTAGAAAGACTTGATATCGATGCAAAATCCTTGAATCCTCCTAAGAGATCCAAACCACCTGATTTGTGTATGCCCAAAGTACAGAGATCTCTCTCCTTCTTTCACCAGGAACAAAAGCACAAGTAGAGAGAGATTCACTAGATCTACACAGAGGAAATAATTAAAGGAAAATTAGATTATACTTACCGGAGAAAAAAAGGAGGAGAACTTTTGGATTATCTGCTGGAGAACACGCCTTGGAACGAGAATCTCAAGCAGTACTTAGACACTAAACATGGATTCAGAGAAGCATCAAGAGTACCGGGTAATGGCCTTCCACATCTTTGTCGTCAAAATCACGCGGCAAGCGCCGACACGCGACCCGCTCGGGGGCACGTAGGCGACGAGGCGAACGAAAGGAACCGGAGAAGCGAAAACCGAAGGCCCGGCAAGAAAAGGCGCTCGAAGAAGATCTGAGGGATCTGCGGGAATAACACACAGGAGTCTCTCTCTCTCTCTCTCTCTTTCTCTCTCTACCTCCTTCCCTTTTCCGGCCTCTTGTCTCTGCGGGGGTACAGGCGAGGTGGGTCCCGCCTCGAGCGTGCATAGGATCACGGTCGAGCCTCGGCACGTGCGAGCCCCTGCGTCGGTGCCCCCTTTCGTTGCCGAAAAAGCAAATTTTATTGAACGAAGGAACTGTACACAGTAGAGAGAGAGAGAGAGAGAGACAGGGAGGAGAATATCTGCTCTCGCCTTTCCCACCGGAGTCCCGAAATTGCCCATTCCTCTCTTGCTGGGTCGCCCTCCCCTTGAATCTCTACTCCCCTGCCTTTTTCTGTTCCTCGCTTTTGTTTTTCTGTCCCACCGCACACCGCGTTTTCCCGGGCTTCTACAGGAACGAATCTGGACAAAACAGGTCAGGTCGCAATGCCAACGTCCAAAAAATTCTACAGTGCAGTCTAGCAATTCGCGAAACTAGTTTTATACGTAGTATGGAATCATTGATAAAATAAACAAATTTCACCCAAGGGATGATTTAAAAAGAAATATTCACTTACTAATATTTAAAGAAAATTATTATCGATACGATATCTAAATTTTTTGCTCAAAGGCCTCATTCATATTTTCATGAAAATATGAGCGATCAAATTTGTCGATAATTTGACTCGAGATAAAAATACATTTGCAATGCCGCATCCTCAATCTCATTTGCATTATTTCATGTTTTCTAATAAAATTACGAATTGTTGTGAACCTTACACGGCCTGATCCAACCCTGAATTTTCCAAAATGAATTTAAGTGGGGAATTTATATAAAAGATTTTACTATAGATACCATCACTTATCTACTAAAGAGCCCCGTACAAATCAAATAGATTTACTATGCAAAGTCCTTGAATCACAATTATTATGTTATGTTAATAGTTAGTTGACTAGATAGACTTGATACTAATGCAAAATCCTTGAATCCTTCTAACAGTGCCAAACCACCTGAGTTGTGTATGCTCAAAGTAGAGAGATCTCTCTCCTTATTTCACCAAGAAAAAAGCACAAGCAAAGAGAGATCCACTAGATCTACACAAAGGAAATTAACAAAGGAAAATTAAATAACACTTATTGAAAAAAGGAGGAGAATTTCTGGATTATCTAAGTAGGAGAACACGCCTTGGAAGGAGAATCTCAAACAGCCCTTACACATTGAGCATGGATCCAGAGGAGCATTAAGCGTGTGGAGTCACTGTCTCCCATGTCTCTGTCATCAAAGGAGTGGCTAGTCCTACTCAAGAAAACGCGTTCGCAATTTCAGCTTTGGCCACGAGGAGGTAATGTGAACCGAAGATTGTTGTTCATTAAAATATTGGGGAATGCTAGTTGTGAAAAAAAAAAAAATGAGAACTTCTGCATTATCTGAGCAGGAGATACACGAGCAGAGAGAGATCCACTAGATCTACACAGAGGAAATGGGAAAAGTGCCAAAAAAGTCCTAAACCTTTTGTCTTTGTGCCGATTTAGTCCTAAACCTTTTTTTGGTGCCGATTTAGTCCTAAACCTTTTTATTTGGTGCCAATTTAGTCCTTCCGGCAAATTTAGACCGGAAAATGCCTACGTGGATACAAAGTCAACGCCGGCCGTCCTACGTGGCCGAACCGGCGCTGACATGGATTCCTAAAAACAAAACGACGCCGTTTTATTAAAAAAAAAAAAACCCTAGAACCTTCAAAACAAAACGGCGCCGTTAAGAGCTCTTACGTTTTCCCTTTTCTCACTTGCCTCGAATCGTCTTCAGCGATGGAGGAAGAACCCCAAATCCCATCTACCCAAATCAATTCGGTCTGAACTCAAATTCAAGGAGTTTGCTCAAGCCAAGTTGCTCTTTGATCGAATCGACTCCCCAATCTAGCCTAACCCCTTCGTCTGCCCAAACCATACAATTCGGCCTTCGAAATTGCGAAGACCCGACTCACCCAATTCGAGTCGCCACTCGATTGACCCGATTCAGTCGCAACCGGATTCGACCTCACCGAACACGACAAAGTGATCCGCCATGGCCGCGCCGTTCTTCTGGACGCCTTTTCAGCCCTACCTTTATCAGGTAAATTTTTGAAACGTTTTGCCTAGGAATTGCAATGGAGGATAGAGGTTTTGTTTGCTTTAGTTAGAGTTCGGATTCATTTTCCGTCGACCCCTTTTTAGCTCAGGCCACTGCGTATCAAGCAATCATTTTCTTGCGGCCGAGATTTAGTGAATTGAAAATCACAGAGCTAATAGTTTGGAAGAGGTATTGGTGTGTTGCGACAAGTGGAGAAGTTCTGCACTTAGTATTTATCCATTTTAGTGAATCAGCATCTTTGGATGAGTGGAACTTTGAGTTTGGTTGGGAACAAGGTTCCATGATTCGAGTTTTGGGGGTGTCAGCATGAGAAGCAGTAGATTTTTGAGTCGGTTTGTTGAGGTGAAAATGGTGCCTTCTGCATTTGTGTCGTTGTTAGTTGGCTTGTATGATTTTTATCACTTTTATGTGCATTACTTTTCAGCTAACGACCTACTGGAATCTATTCGTACATTGCAATCATCGGAAAAACTGCATCTTTGTTGGTTGGATTGTATGATTTGTATCACTTTTATGTGCATTCCTTTTCAGCTAATGATATGCTAGAATCTCTTTGTGCATTGCAAGCATTAGAAAAAGCAGAACGTGAAAAATATTTTCTTGGGTTTATGTGATGAAATGTGAGAACATCATATGGGATAATAATTCAAAAATTGTGATCAAGTTTCTTGAGAAGATCAATGGTAAGAGGTCTAATTAGCATTCCATGTAGGCAAAATTATAGATCCTCTATGCTCTCGAGTGATGTAAGTCCAGTGACAATGTGGGTTATTTTGGCTCTTAAAAAGGCTAATTTTTCTTAAACCTTTGTAGAAAGTGATTAATTAGTTTCTCTGTTAAAAAAAATTTGGATATAATTTCTACCCATGCTTGTGTGACTAGCGGTTGCTCATCTTAGACTTCTAGTTTGTAAAGTTTTCTGATCATCATCCAATGTGCAATCTCTTGTGGCTAGGTTTTTTAACGGACTTCTGGGATTGACGACAAGAGGAGATCAGTGAATTCATGACGATATCATCAAATTTGTCGACTTAGTGACGTCAGTCTGTCCAATTGACAACGATACGTATGTATTTTGCTATTGTGCGTCGGCCCGACGCCTCCGTCCGACGCTCGGCCTAACATCTTCGTCCAACGCTCGCCCGACGCCTCCATCCGACGCTCACTCAGATTCGCCTGGCACTTGCTTGACTCTGACACAACGCTTTCATCGTCTTCTTGAAATTGCGGTGCTTTATATTTATGTTGAGGGTTTAGCTGTCTTAATTTCACTTGAATTTTATTTTAAATTTCGTTGACATGGGTTTGTTGTAGTAATGGGTGTGTGGTTGTTGAACTGGTTCATTTGAAATGGCTGCGCAAATTGCTGACGTGAGTTTGTGGATGGTCTCGCGTAGAATGTCTCTGTCTCGCCTAGAATTTTTGGTATTGTTGCTGCTTTTGGCTCATTTGGGATGACTATATTACTTTGAGTTGCTGCCTCAGGTTTAGATTGACAAAGTTTATTAGGTATATAGAGTTCCTAATATACTCCTCATTCTAATTTCCCAAAGCTCTACTGGAACACCTAAATCTCACGGCAATTGCAGCAATTAGACTACGCTCCTCCCATCCAGTCACGCCCCAAACCAAGTCACCTTTCTTGAAGTTTGGATGTACAATCAATCATTTGCTCAATTTTCGTTAATACATTCCTGGTTCACCTTTTCAGTGTAGCATCCATGTCCAATTCTTCCTTGTAGTTGAAAGCATCATCAAATCCAAACCCGTTCTTCAACAAATCAACATTTTTTTCCCGAACATAACAGCAAGCAAGAATTTTAAGTAAATATAAATCAGGAAGAGAATATTAAGCAAATTCTATTCGGGGAAACACTAGACAGATGCGGGATGATTACCTTCTTTTTGCTACCGACGCTACCAAACCCGACACCTCATTTTTAAAACCTCCTTGTTTTATTGAGTATATAAAATTTGGTGTCCAAACCAGACAATTCATTTTTTTCTCTATTTCTTGCCCAACAACCCTTTTTGAAATAAACTTGGTCAACTCTTTTTTCTTCAAAGCTTTCGAAAATAAATTCATACATACTCCCGTACTCAAAATTAATCTATCAAATTTTGCACGCACATAGTTTAAAACCTCCTTGTTTTATTGAGCATATAAAATTCGGCATCCAAACCCGACACCCCATTTATTTTTTATTTTCTTGCCCAGCTACCCTTTCTGGAAATAATCTTGGGCAACTTTTTTTTTTCTTCAAAGCTTTCGAAAATAAATTCGTACATACTCCCGTACTCAAAATTAATCTATCAAATTTTGCATGCACATAGTTTAAAACCTCCTTGTTTTATTGAGCATATAAAATTCGGCGTCCAAACCCGACGCCCCATTTATTTTTTATTTTCTTGCCCAGCTACCCTTTTTGGAAATAATCTTGGGCAACTTTTTTTTCTTCAAAGCTTTCGAAAATAAATTTACTCCCGTACTCAAAATTAATCTATCAAATTTTGCACGTACCTAGTTCAAAACCTCCTTGTTTTATTGAGCATATAAAATTCGGCGTCCAAACCCAACGACCCATTTATTTTTTATTTTCTTGCCCAGCTACCCTTTTTGGAAATAATCTTGGGCAACTTTTTTTTTTTGTTCAAAGCTTTTGAAAATAAATTCATACATACTCTCGTACTCAAAATTAATCCATCAAACTTTGCACGCACCTAGTTTAAAACCTCCTTGTTTTATTGAGCATATAAAATTTAGCGTCCAAACCCGACGCCCCATTTATTTTTTATTTTCTTGCCTAGCTACCCTTTTTGGAAATAATCTTGGGCAACTTTTTTTTTTTCTCAAAGCTTTCGAAAATAAATTGGTACGTACTCCCGTGCTCAAAATTAATCTATCAAATTTTGCACGCACCTAATTTAAAACATCCTTGTTTTATTGAGCATATAAAATTCAGCATCCAAACCCGACGCCCCATTTATTTTTTATTTTCTTGCCCAGCTACCCTTTTTGGAAATAATCTTGGACAACTTTTTTTTTCTTCAAAGCTTTTGAAAATAAATTCGTACATACTCTCGTACTCAAAATTAATCCATCAAACTTTGCACGCACCTAATTTAAAACATCCTTGTTTTATTGAGCATATAAAATTCGGCATCCAAACCCGACGCCCCATTTATTTTTTATTTTCTTGCCCAGCTACCCTTTTTGGAAATAATCTTGGACAACTTTTTTTTTTTTTCTTCAAAGCTTTTGAAAATAAATTCGTACATACTCTCGTACTCAAAATTAATCCATCAAACTTTGCACGCACCTAATTTAAAACATCCTTGTTTTATTGAGCATATAAAATTCGGCATCCAAACCCGACGCCCCATTTATTTTTTATTTTCTTGCCCAGCTACCCTTTTTGGAAATAATCTTGGACAACTTTTTTTTTTTTTCAAAAGCTTTCGAAAATAAATTCGTACATACTCCTGTACTCAAAATTAATCTATCAAATTTTGCACGCACCTAGTTCAAAACCTCCTTGTTTTATTGAGCATATAAAATTCGGTGTCCAAACCCGACGACCCATTTATTTTTTATTTTCTTGCCTAGCTACCCTTTTTGGAAATAATCTTGGGCAACTTTTTTTTTTTGCTTCAAAGCTTTCAGAAATAAATTTGTACGTGCTCCCCTACTCAAAATTAATCTATCAAACTTTGCACGCACCTAGTTTAAAACATCATTGTTTTATTGAGCATATAAAATTCGGCGTCCAAACCCGACGCCCCATTTATTTTTTATTTTCTTGCCCAACCACCCTCTTTGAAATAATCTTGGGCAACTTTTTTTTCTTCAAAGCTTTTGAAAATAAAACGTGCTGATTGATCAGAGGAATTCGACCTAAATGGAGCATAAATTGACATGGAGAAGCAAGAAATGAAAAGGAGACAAGTTCATAAGTTAACGAGTAAAGACACATGAGAAATCAATCAATTTTAATGAGCTAGGAGAAATCAATGAAAAACACAATTGTGCGCCAATGGAAGGCTTCATCAATTCTCCAACACACTTATCATAACAACATAAGCAGCTATTTGACCAATTTAGTTCATGGGATCAGCATGCAAAACATAGTTTCTTTCCTTCCAAATACATTAAATGGCCCCAAGCCAACTTCAGGATTTTTTTTATAAAGAGAATTATCTTTTCAGGAATTCCATAACCTAAGTAAACTAAGAATCCAGTCCATAGTAGCCTTTCACACACCATAAACGTCAAAGTAGTGAAGACCACACAACACTTGGAGGGTCATGGATCAATTTCCCATACATCAGCAACAAACAAAAAATAGCCACTGCACTATTTCATTGAACCAACACATCATCGACAAATAAAAAAATAGCCACAACACTTCTTCCTAATGCCATCACTTCTTGTAAATTGGAGTTACTTCCTCTTATTTTTTTTCTTCTTTCCTGTTGGGCCTACTGCGTTAAATGGAACTTCAGTTGCAGCTGCTTGTGATGTTGATTCAACTTGTACTTGTATATCAACTCTATTGCATTGTCTGGCACTCATACTCTGCACTTGACATTGTTAATTTCATTACTCAACAAAATTATCCTAGTAAAAACAAAAGTACTAACAAAAACATTACTTACACTCCCATGAGATAATGGTGTCCTAAGAGCAGCACTAGCAATTGGTGTCCCACCAACACTTTTACTTGTACCTTTGCTAGTACGCCGCTTAACCTGGAAAGAATAATATTCATTTAAAATTTATTCATGAAATAAACATGAAACAATAGATATGAAAGTACTTATTGAAAGTTTTTGCCGAGGTAATTGTGTTTGTGATGTTGCAGTCTTAGCCTTCTTAGTTGGACATGTCAAACTGTTGTGTCCTGTCTTCGAGCAACTTTGACAGGTCATTTTCATTCCTCTTCTTGACATTCTAATACCACGTGCGACCTCACCTTCCTCCCTTCTTCTTTTCTGTTTGGGCCTACCGAGCTTCACCCTAGTCGGAAGTGGTTCAGGTGCCTCATTATTAGTTTTTTTCCAAAATTTCTCTCCCCGAATTGGCATCATCATATTCTGATATGTAGCTAAGAACTTTATCTTCATGTAACACTCATCCACATAATCATATGCATCATGTCGCTTATGATCTATAGCTGAAATGGCATGGGGTTAAGGAATACCAGTAAGTTGCCACCTCCTGCAAGTACAATCTCTCTTGGACACATCAACTACGTACTTAATACCCTTATCCAACACCTCATATCCAGCATCACCATTCCATATCACATGGCAATAAGTTGCGCCAACTCTATTTTCTTCCAACTTTTTAATGATTCTTGGACCACAATCCCTTCTCCATCGAGTACAGGCATCCCTCTGTGTATGCATCCTTGTCATGATCATTATTCTCATCTCTTCTAACATACTATAAATAGACTTCCACCTAGCATCAATAATTCTTCCGTTGAATGCTTCACATAAATTGTTATCGACAATATCGCATTTAACCTCAGTAGTAAAGAAAGCCCTGCTCCAGTGCTTTGGCTCTGTTTGAATCAAATCATGATACGCAGCAGGACTGATTTTCTTCAATGCCTGTGTGTGTTCATCAAACTCCACCATAGTATTGCTCTTAGCACATTGCCAAAATAGTCTTTGCATTTGTATTCCCTTATACCTTTGGCCCCAATTAGCATAAATGTGTCTAGCACACATTCTATGCTCAGCTAAAGGCAACAAGTTCACCACGGCTTGAAGAAGGCCCTAAAAAAGATGATTTCAATGTCAGCAACATACTACAAGAGTGATCATTTACAAGGCATAACACTGGAAAAAAAAATAACGAACTTACCTTTTGCTTGTCACTAATTATAACCCAGCCTTGTCCATATGTGCCTATCATATTGAGGTCATACATCAAACTTGTCAAAAACCAAGTCCAAGTGTCTCCACTTTCAACTCTCACAACTGCCCATGCAATTGGGAACATTTGGTCGTTTGCATCTCTTCCAATAGCACACAATATCTCCCCTTTACAAATTCCCTTTAAAAAACAGCCATCTAACCCCACAACTTTTCTGCATCCATCAAGAAATCATTTCTTACATGCAGCAAAACATATGTACATTCTCTCAAATAATGCTTTAGAATGTATGTCAGGCTTTTCAACCTTCAATGTAACAGTACTCCCAGGATTTGTCTCTCTTAGCTCCTCCACATAATCCCATAACTTTGAACATTATTTCCTATAATTTCCCATCAAAACTTTAAAGGCAAGCAGCTTCGCTTTTTTGCACTGATTTATAGTTACATTTAAGCCCAACTGCTCCTTAATAAGTTCCTTAAAAGCAATGGTTTTTATAGTTGGCATTGCTCTAAGTGTACTAAAATAGTGATCCGCCAACCAAGAACTTGTGACCCTCTTATTAGTGAAACTAATGCTACAAGTATGCTCTTCATGGTAAGCCTTCACATGGAATGATCTAGTTCTAACATCAAAAGATGCAGAAATCTTCCAAGGACAATTTACATCAACACATTTTGCCCTAACAAATTTCTTTTCATTCTTGACAAATTTTATCTCTCTACGCTCGACCACTGAATGCTTTTTGACAGCATCTTTGAATTGTCTACCATCATCAAACATCATAGATGTAGTAAACACAGGCACAATACAATTAGGATCGTACCTTGGATACCTACTTCTCCTTCTTGTAACTTCATCTTCTGGCTCCACATCAAATTCCAAACTTTCATCTCCATCTGTTTCATAATAGTCTGTTTGGTAATTGCCTTCAGCAATAACTATGTCAGATTGTTGGGGATTAGATGATTCTCCGATAGACTGTTGAGATGGTATAAACTCTGCGAGAGGTTCCCTTATAATCCAAGCCTTTGTGGCCATTTTGTGGAATTCCTTGAGTTTTTTCCTTCCATCTACAAGGTCTTCGTTTTCCCTATTATCATCATCAGTCAAGAATAGTTCATCGACTAAGTCCATGTCTTCATTTTCCGAATCGACTTCGACCATAGATTCATCACCCTCTAACTCAGCATAATCACCCTCATTTACTAAGTAATCATAATCTAAATCACGCTCATGCTGAGCAAATGCCTTATCACCTAAACCAACACCCTTACTAATGCCCTCGCCCTGACAAATGCCCTCACCAGCACCCTCAACATTGCCCTCACCCTGACAAACGCCCTCACCAACACCTTCGCCATTGCCCTCACCATGACCAGCACCTTCACCTACCGTATTGTCAAAAGATTCTCCATACACCTCAATCAATCCATATCACAAATGATAGAAAACTAGATCGACAATAGTGCTATCATTACATATATGTCTCAACCCATCTTCTAGAGATTTCTCAGGAAGCTTAAAATATAGTTTTTCGAATTTACCATTTACCACATTCTCAATGTCTCTTATGAACCTTTCATGGCTCATAGAATCGATATTTAAGTGTACTAAATCCATCTTTCCCCCGATATATTCAAGCATTGGGCGACGAACAAATTTCCCACCGTGATAAAAGCAAACCAATGTAGACTTGTTGCTCATCTTGACCCTACACAAAATGAAAACATATATTATAAGCATATGGAGACTCATAATGGAGCAACAACATAATAGGTCCAATGGCAAATCATGATTCTGCTTTTAAGCTATTGCTATTCAAAATACTGCAATTGAAGTTCAACATGAGAATCAACAAATTGAAGGTGGAAGATGACAAAAGACTGCAATTGACTCCAAATATATACAGTCCAGGAAATGGGTGGGCCATATAAGTAGCAATACTAAAAATTCAAACACACATTTATACATATTGCAATTGAAATTCTATCGCATGTTGTGCTTTGACTTGGCCTTTATAATCAATACTGTTCTTTGAAGTTTTGGTCTCCCCTACCATTAACTCACTTGACAAACTATTGTGGTTGCCCCTAAGATCAACTTGACCAGAACGCAATCAAGATACACCTACAGCCAAGTTTCGCTTATGTTTAGAGGAGATGATCGATTTTGTGTTGCCTCTTGAGAAATAGTTTTTTTTTTTTTTTCATATGGAGAAATAATACCAAAAAAAAAAAAAAAAAAAAAAAAAAAAAAAAACTGCTTCCAACCTTGCACGGTTTAGGTCTGTACGAAAAAGTATTCATTTGAGGGCCGGATTCAATCACAAACGCATACCTTCGTACATAAAAAGTAGAAATGCTAAGGTAAAGCAATCCCACAACAACCCATTTATACTAAAATCAATTCATACGCAATCATCGCATATGAGAACATATAAATCCTTGTTAAAATCAATTTGTACTAAAATCAATTCAAACGCCACCTGTTCGATGAAATTTCTTAGTGAAATTAGAATGCATATTCTCCAAAGGAAATAAGTTCAATAGCGATTTACTTCAATGTTTTGCTTCTCAAAATATAATGGTAATATTGTCATGTCTTTTTTTGTCTTTATATTCTGTCAAGCTCATGTGAAGACAACAAAAACCTAAAAATTTATTGGACGTTAGACCAACAGCACGGCTACAAGGCATGTTGAGCGTTGAGTGTCTAGATATCATCAAAACAACATTGTGGGATGTATTGACAAAATTTGAGGGTTGAGACCACAACCACAAAAACATACCTTTATGTCGGCTGAGTGTCGACAACAAGAGCAAATTGGGACCACACACTTTGTCGTGTTCGGGACCACACACTTTGTCGTCTTCGGTGAGGTCGAATCCGGTTGCGACTTGAATCGGGTCAATCGGGTGGTGACTCGAATTGGGTCAGTCGGGTCTTCGCAATTTCGAAGGCCGAATTGTAGGGTTTGGGCAGACGAAGGGGTTGGGCTAGATTGGGGGGGAGTCGATTCGATCAAAGAGCAGATGGGATTTGAGTTTCTTCCTCCATCGCTGAAGATGATTCGAGGCAAGTGAGAAAAGGGAAAACGTAAGAGCTCGTGAGAAAAGGAAAAACGTAAGAGCTCTTAACGACGCCGTTTGTTTTGAAGGTTCTAGGGTTTTTTTTAATAAAACGGCGTCGTTTTGTTTTTAGGAATCCATGTCAGCGCCGGTTCGGCCACGTAGGACGGCCGGCGTTGACTTTGTATCCACGTAGGCATTTTCCGGTCTAAATTTGCCGGAAGGACTAAATCGGCACCAAATAAAAAGGTTTAGGACTAAATTGGCACCAAAAAAAGGTTTATGACTTTTTTGGCACTTTTCCCCAGAGGAAATTAACAAAGAAATATTAGATTATACTTATCGGAAAAAGGAGGAGAACTTCTGGATTATCTGAGCAGGAGAACACGCCTTGCAAGGAGAACCTCAAGTAGCCCTTACACATTGAAAATGGATCCAGAGGAGCATCAAGAGTGCAGGGTAATTGTCTCCCATGTCACTGTCATGAAAAGAAGTGGCTGGTCCTACTCAAGAAAACGCGTTCGCCTTTGAGGAAAGTAATGTGTACCCATGAAACTTTTGAGCCCACTCATCTTTCTTCCCCACCCCAAATGGTACTAATTATGTAAAGATTTTAAAAAAGCAGTGTACCAAATGAGGTGGAAAGCTATTATTGAACGTTAAATATGGTTATTCGAATAAAAAAAATGTTAAAACATGATTCACTTAATTACAAAACTCTTGACTTTGCAAAGAAAATGAAAAATTGAAGACAAAACTTGCCTAAAAAAGCCACCGCACTATTTTCCTCTAGGAACGAGTTAAATTGTGCTGCTTATTTACTATCCATAAATCTTGTGTCAAATTTAGAACTTTACCTACACTAATCACTTTTGCTCATAAGAAAAAAGGCTTTTTTTTTTTTTCCAAATCTGAACAAAACAGGTCAGATTGCAATGTTAATATCTAAAGAAATTCTACGGTCCAATCTAACAATTCACGAGACCGGGTTTCATGTGCAGTCTAGATAGTTGATAGAAAAATAACAACAAAGTTTCGCCCAAGGGATTATTTAAAAAGAAATAATAACTTACTAATATTTAAGGGATATTATCATTAACACCTAAATTTTTCCTCGAACGCCTCATTCACGTTTTCATGAAAATATAAGTGATCAAATCCGCCAATAATTTGACTCTTGATAAAAATACATTTGTAACGCTGCACCCTCAATCTCTATTGCATTTTTAATCTTTATTGCATTCTTTTGCATTCGATATTATAGATCCTTTCTAATAAAATTACGAATTCTTGTGAATCAATCTGTTACACAACTTGATCCGACCCTGAATTTTCAAATGTGAATTTAAGCAGGGAATTCCTATAAAAAATTTTGGATGCGGTCCGCTCTCCTAGTTCTAAGTCCATGCCGCTCCTTCCTCCTAGTTGACCCAAATGGTCGACTTGAGGCCCCTCTCAACACAACAATAATGCGTGTGAATGAAGGAAATTAGCAGTGTGAAAACACGCACGGAACAAAAGTAGGCTTAGAAATTCTGCAAAACAGAGGGCAACTCGGTTGAAAAGGACAACAGAGAAAATCCAGCACATGCTCATGATGACCCCATCGAACGGGGGGCTTTGGTCAAAGACTCCCCTCGAAGCATTCACGCTGTGTGAATTGGGAAACCTGATACAAATTCAAACTCATCGTCAATATACACAAATCCTGAAAATCATGCCATATCAAATCTATTGAATTTATTTATACCAAAAGATGTCATGGATGAACATGTGGCTAATGCATGGATATTACCACGCACTTGATGCATTATTGACAATTATTAAGATTGATATCGATATTAGTACATGTTGATATTCACATTCGATCGGTTTTCGATAAATGGCGACAATTGATTAACAATGATTGACAAGAGTATTGATAAGATCTTGTCAAGGTGTAAAAAGAAGATTGAATACATAAGGAACCTTGAGATACAGTTACTAGTTCGAAGTCAATCAAGGTCATGGTGCAATTGGCATGCGTTTTTCGAGGAGCAACTGTCCGAGGATAGGATGGTTCATGAGAATATCGGCACAAAATCCACAAAGATGGAAGAACATTGATACAACCGCCAAAAATTGCTCAAAAGTAATTATGGGACTACCACTATAAATACAATCACTCATCTACTAACAAATCAAATAAATTTACTAATTTTCAATTATCTTTACTTCTGGCACAATATATTTATTGTCCAAACTCATGTTGTCAATTAAATTTCGACTGTTCCTTAGTTGTAGTTTTCGTATTCACGTCATCGATAAAATTCAGACGTGTATTTTCATTTTGATATTTTCAGATTTTGTCGTGGATTAACAATTGGTCTGTTTGTAATACCTCTCTCTCTCTCTCACACTGTAGCTGGTGGTGCAAAACACTGCTGATATTTTTGGAAAAAGAATCACAAATAAGCGGTCCTAAGATAGCCTCGCGCTCACGGTAAGCCCAGCGAGCTCCCGAGAGCATCACCCCACGATGGCTTCAACCGCTGCCTCTCCGGCTGGAATCTCCCAACCGTAGCTTGACGCGTGGCAGTTGCAACAAATTCAGTCTGAACTCGAGCGCAGGAAACGGTGGCCGGTGTTTTAAAGTCCACAGTAGTGGCACTACTCTTAGCCCATATGCTCATGAAAATTTCGGTTTGGGTTGGGTTGGCTTGATCTGAGTATTATGGACACCCCTATGGCACGATTCTTAGCCCGTGTCCTCATGAAATATCGCCAAATGCACTTAGTAAATCGCCATGTGGCAACATCTTATTCGTTAGTATCTCATAAACACTTTCTTGGGACTAGCAATTATCTTCACATTTTCAGTTAGTATCACCGTTGATCACAGTAACTATCGAGTTTTACCTTCAAATTATCATTGTTGGGTGAATCTTCACCTTGTTTTAAGCATGGTAGCAAAGTGCAATTTCTCCAAACGGTTTGTAGAGTTGGACCACGAATAGAATGATGTTCCATCTTTCAAGCTTGTTCTAGGCACTATTCTCGAGTCAATTTCCTACAAAAAGAAGAGAAGATACTCATGAATTGTGATTGTTCCTAAAGATCCCATTCGACCCTCTTAAGCTTAAGGTTCTGTTTGTTTCGTGGGAAACAATTTTTAGAAAAACGTTTATGAACCCTTTGGAGAAATGTGAACATTGAAAAATAAGGACAAGTATCTATTCAAAACTTTGGCGATTGACAAGTATCTATTCAAGAAAAGTATTTGTAAGAACACGTTTTTGGTTTTGGCCATGCTTTCTAATCTCAAGAGAACTTCAGTCGTGCCGTGTTCTTGGGGGATACTTGCTTCGAATAGGGCGGTTTGCCGTGCTTAACAATCTTGGCAATCGAAAGCGAGTCATTCAACCAAACAATCTAATAAAAGCCTGGTCGCTGTTTTTTGTTGGACTCATTCAGTATTTTAGGTTAGGCATGTTGGACCGGCATCCTTAGCAGCCCAAGGTGGACGAGAGAGGAGAAGAAGCAAGCAAGGGCACGTCCCCGCCATAGAAAATTCTCCCGCCAGTTATGGCGAAACGAGAGAACATGCACGTGGCCACGCAATTCGGGAAGCATTGGCTTCTTGGCACGATTTTCATTGGGCGTCCATCCTGCTTCATGAACATCCAAGGAACTGGTCGTGCTACGTTACATCTCATTGAGTGATTGACGCAATGACGCCGCAAGAAGTCGGCTGCTGACCATCTTGGAATAATAAGCTCTTCATATTCGAATCTTAGGCCATCGAGTTGCATATAAATAGTTGGTTTAGGTCCTTATGCCGAACATCTTTGGAGATCAGCATCTGGGGTTCGGCTTTGTTCCCTTAGTTTTCCTCATAGTCGTTTCGACAAAATGAGTAACAAGATTGTTATGGCTTCGCTAATGCTCGCTCTCGGCCTGCTACTAGCGGGAACAGAACTGACAGGTTCCTTCTTCTACTTTTCCGTTAGTATGTATCATTCTGTAATGAGAACAGATGTTTTCTTTGAACCCAAGGTATCGACCAAGCGTATCCAGGACATGTCTAAATCTAGATGGTATTGATAGAGTGATTGGAGTAGATGCTCCTATCGAACACTATAGTAGAAACAAATTCAGTTGCTAACTGCGCTCAACTGTTTGATTGCTCGTGAAACTGTAAAAAACGTTGGGTTCTCTTTTCATCACTGCATCATTTCAATTTCAATTCAGGTGCGCAATCCGTAGGCGTCTGCTATGGACGAAATGGTGACAATCTGCCCAGTCAAGCAGAAGTGATCGAGCTATACAAGGCAAACAGCATTGGAAGGATGAGGATTTACGATCCAGACCAAGCTACTCTCCAGGCCCTGAAAGGATCCAACATCGAACTCATCCTCGGCGTTCTTAATGACAACCTCCAGGCCCTAACTGACCCCACCGCAGCGTCCAACTGGGTCCAAAACAATGTTGTAGCATTCTCGTCCGATGTCAAAATCAAGTACATTGCGGTCGGGAATGAAGTCCCCCCGGGTGATACAAAAGCCCAATATGTCCTCCCCGCAATGCAGAACATCCAAAACGCCCTCGCATCCGCCAATTTGCAGGGCCAGATCAAGGTCTCCACGGCAATTGACACGAGTCTGCTAGGCGCATCCTACCCCCCATCGAGCGGGGCATTCAGTGACGCTGCAAATCAATTCATAAGCCCCATAATAAGCTTCTTGGTCAATAACGGCTCGCCGCTCCTGGCCAACATCTACCCCTACTTCAGCTACGTACAGAATATGCAGAGCATTGATCTTGCCTATGCTCTCTTTACATCACCAGGAGTGGTGGTAACGGATGGTGCATATCAGTACCAAAACCTGTTTGATGCATTGGTGGACTCCCTCTACTCCGCCTTGGAAAAAGCTGGTGGGTCAAGTTTGGCAATTGTGGTATCAGAGAGTGGATGGCCATCAGAAGGAGGCACCGCAGCTTCAGTAGACAATGCAGGCACTTACTATGCAAAGTTGATCAGCCATGTGAAGCAAGGCACGCCCAAGAAGGCCGGCCAGGCCATCGAGGCATACTTATTCGCAATGTTCGACGAGAACCTAAAAGCTGCCGGGATTGAGCAGCATTTTGGACTCTTCACTCCGAGCAAGCAACCCAAATATCAAATCTCTTTCGCTTGAGAGAAAAAACCACGTGAGGCTATACTCGTAATTGTAATAAAGATGCTTCTCTGCTCATCCACTGTAGCTGGGTATGATTTCGAATAATAAGCAAATAATAAATGGGAACCGTGTACCATTACGAGACAGATAGGTCAACGTTTACATTTTGACATTCCTAGTACAAACCATGAATCCTGTTATCCTCCAAGAAAAATAACTCGCAAAAAATAGGGAAAGTATGTCTGCTATCTACAAACAGTGATATCCAAGCATCGAGCAGTCACAAGAAACTGAAATTTTCCAGCTGCTTGATGAGGTTATAATCCAGTCTTTATAGAACTGTCACTAGTAAGAGTAATGAAGCGTGACCGCAATCTAATTTGCAGTCCGTACGAAAAATAATTTAGAGTCTGCAGGATTTTCTACAATTGCAACCATACCAGGCACTGACCTTTGTCTTCGCCTCTTCTGAATATAGATCCATGAACCAGTCCATATTTTAGCTCAACGAGAGAACATAGAAAAGTTGTTTTTCACCTAAAAGTGAGATGAAAAGAGGCAGTCAAGATTAGAGAAAACTACAAGATTGTTGTTACTGATCAAAAACAGTAAACAAGAAACAGAAAACCAGAAGCTATATTTTTCAGATGAGGAAGAGAGGCACAGAGAAACAGAACACAAACTTGCATACGTCTATTCTTAAAAAAAAACTGTCGAGTACCACAACTAAATACAAAACAAAAACTGCTCACGTACGTGTAACACATAACTGCACACAAACGTGCTATTAACTTCCTAGAAAATAGCAAAAACACTAAATACATAACTAAATTAACTTGGCTTTTTTTTAATAAAAAAACAGAGTAAAACAGAGGAAAAAACAAGACAGAAAACAGCAGCACAGAGACATTATAATCCAACAAACTCCTCCTTGGATTAGTTGCTGCTGCATACTCCAATTTTCTTTCTTAATACTTCAAATCTTCCAGCTTAAAGTGGTTTTGTGAACATGTCTGCAAGTTGATCTTCAAATCTGCAATAAATCAGCTTAACTTCACCATTTTGTTGCACCTCACGTAGAAAGAAGAACTTAACCTTGAAATGCTTAGTTTTGCCATGAAAAACTGGATTCTAAGATATTGCTAGAGCAACTTGATTATCCACATTGATTTCGATACAGCCACTGGAATTCAGCCATAAATCTTTCATTATCTTCTTTAGCCACAAAGCTTGATTTGCAGTTGTAGTAGCTTTGCTATAAACTCAAACCTCTGAGTGGACTGAGCTACAATCTCTTGCTTTTTAGAACATCAAGAGAAACAAGCAGAACCAAAACTGAAACAAGTAGATTTTGATTATTTTCACGTCAATTGACTTCCTAGGGAACAGATTGGATAATGGAGATTGTTTATGGACATTCAGATGGGATATATGAAGCCTTCAGGATGGAGAGATATGTTTTTATGAATTTATGCGATTTGATGAGAGTAAAAGGTTGGTTAAAATATAGTCGATATATTCAAATAGATGAACAAATTGGTGAGCATTTCATGAGAATGAGAATTCAATATCAAGTTTATATGTTATAAAAATAAAAATAAAAAAAGTACTTGAAAAAAATTTGATACAAACTTTACTTACAAAATTTTCTACCAAGTATGCCATATGATCATGTTCAAAATATTTGTCTTCACTCACCATGAACAAAATTAAGTTAATGAGCATTTCATGAGAATGAGAATCCAATATCAAGTTTAAACTTTATTAAAAAAAATAAAGCATTTTTTGAAAAATTTAAAATAGAAATTTTGTACGATTCTGCAAACGCGTGTTTATTCTTTTTTTATTTCAAGAACAGTTTTTTTTTTTTTTTTTTTACTTATCAAACGCGTTTTTTTTTCAAAAACGCCCTTTAACTCGAAATATCTTTTTTTTTTTTATTATCTAACAATTTTTTTAACGAAATATTACAAATACGTTATTTTCTCTCTCTCTATATGTCCGTAAAGCTAGTGGAGCAAAACACTGCTGATATTTTTGAAAAAAAATATCATAAATAAAGGAGCGGACCTAAGATGGCCTCGTGCTCACGGTAAGTCCAGCGAGCTCCCGCGAGCATCACTGCAAGATGGCTTCAGCCGCGAACTCCCGGGCTGGAATCCCCCAGCCATGGCTCGACGCCTGGCGGTTGCAACAAATTCAATCTGGACTCGAGTGCAGGAAATGATAGCCGATGCTTTAACCTGCGCGCGTTACTTCCGTGCAAAGTGTACGGCTTCTTCGGTCCGACGGACGTCTACCCTCGTGGCCAGGGGCTTGGTGGGCCAAGAAGTCGGTCTGGTCTCACCATTATTTATTTATTTTTTCTTTTTTTAAAGCTTTCTAATGATGATAATAATATTTTTTTGCTTACTATACCCACGTGGAGGATCATTTAGGGGATCACGGGATTTGCTTTTGAAGATTTGATTCATATGATGAAAAATGAAGGATTCCTTTCAGAGTCCAATTAAAATCATTTCGATACCTAAACTTGCTTTGGTTATTCGAAACGTGAATCATGCAACATTTCAACTTTTAATTCCCAACCGTTATTGAAAATCATAAAGGGTGCGTTTGGAATCAGCTTTGCAAGGAACTCTGGGCTTCTAAAGATACTTGAACTAAAGTTGGGGTGTTTGGGAACAACTTTAGAATTTCCATTAGGCCAAAGCTGGCCTTCCCAAGGCTGAAAGCCCAAGGCAGGTGAAGGGGTGCCTTGGGCTTTCAGCTTTCTCGGCATACAAGTGACACTGTTCACTTTTTTTTTTCTTCCAAAAATATCCTTTGGCTACTCTCGATTTTTCCGGTTTTGCCCTCGTTGTTGTACTGTTCATCTTCTTCTCCGTTGAAGGCCGGCGATGTGTTCCTCGAAGCCGTGAGTGAGTGGCCGCCGACGGCTCGGCATGGTTGCGGTGGCCCAGCGACCGTCGCCGGGAGTGGTGCGACCACCGCCCGTCTAGGTCGCGGCGATTGCCGTGGGTCGCGGTGAGGTTTGGGTCGCCAACCTTGCCGCGACCCGATCCGAGGGCGGCGAGGTCCTCCCGCGACCTCGCCGCCCCGGATCTTGGTCACGGCGGTTGTCGGAGGTCGCGCGACCTCGCCGCGACCCGATCCGGGGCGGCGCGGTCGCGTGACCCCGCCGCGACCCGATCTGGGGCCGCAAGGTCGTGGGGACCTCGCCGCCCGGATCCGGGTCGCGGCGGGGTCGCCGACGTCCGGAGACCCTCGCCGATGGTTTGCAATGGTCGCCGATGTCCGCGACCCTCGTGATGGTCTTCGGTGGTCGCCCGACGTTCGGCAACCCTCGCCGGTGGTCTTCAATGGTCGCCCGACGTCCGGCGACCCTCGCCGGTGGTCTTCAGTGGACGTCCGGCGGCCATTTGCCCTTCCCGGCGATCTACCCTTCCGGTCAATTTTTTATTTATTTTTCTTTTGATAATTTTTTTTATCACCAAAACACTTTGCAAATATAATTCCTCCAAACACCATTTTGCTCAAGATACTTCAAATGGGCTTTCAAACTACAATTTTACCAAACACACTTTGCATTTTGGAAAATACATTAAACTCAAAGGTCTTTGCATTTTGCTAAGGACTTTTCCCAAAAGCGTTCCCAAACGCACCCAAATACATATATCCACATCCGAATGATCAAAACGAAAAACACAAAAATCAAGTACCACTATAATGAAATAATTCAAGTACGATATGAGTCGGGCAGAGAATATCCGTGGCCATGTTATTACGTCCCGGGACAAGATCCCCCATGAGATGTGTATAAAAATAAACACAAATTGAGTTAATAAATGTAAATATATTGATTTAAACATATAGAAGACAAAATCCCATTGTGATAAGAACGAGATTAGTAATGAATACTAAAATTAATACTAAACTAGTAATGAAACTAGAAATAAAAACACATAAATATTATCTAATAGTTTTTTTTTTCAAGTCTTTTTCTTTAATGTTTTTATGTTTTTAGGTTAATAAATCGTTTGTCTTTTCTGATCAATTCCGCTAACTCAAATCACGAGCTTAAATTTCAAATAAGCAAAGGCTAATTCAAATCATGATGCGATGACTAGTCGATCGCTCGATGCGATGATCCAATGCACGACTACAAGATCAGATCGAAAACAAAGCAAAGGCAGGAAACAAATGTAGAAAGCGAAACGGCTCTAGAGAATAATAAGAAAGGAGACAACCCCGGTTTTGTTGGGGGCAATAATGAATCATGATTCGGAATCAGCCACGGAACGGAATGACACGGTTGGAGCGAGCGATGCCCGCGACGACTCAATCTTGGTTGAACAGCGGAGGAGGTGAAACGGCCGGGCAATTTTATAATCAGCAATTCCGTCCGGTGATAAGATAAGTTGGCCTACGACTCGGATGAAAAAAAAAACAGGTAAAACCAGAAATAGAGAAACTAAGCAAGGGAGAAAAACTGTACGTAAAATTAACTCCAAGACTCAGTTGGACGGAAACAACCTGACTGTAACGAGAGGGCGGTTACTCAGCGATGGTTCGGCATTTGGCGCTGCAATTCAGTGACCACTCGGAAACGAAACGAAGCAGAAACCAATAAATAAATCAAGAATGAATCGAAACCGTTTGTGAAGCTCATTTGGAGAGTCGGCGAAGCTGAATCTATCGAGAGAAACTTACTTGCTTGTGTAGAGAATTTGGCAAGGATCAGCGACAACGACTCTGTAAAGTAAAGACGGACGGGAAAGTGTCGGAACCGAGAAAAATCGAAAGAAGAAAATACGTGCTCGACTTAGCTTAGTGGTTGTCGTTGAAGTCTGTGAAGTGAGGTGAGCGCAAGGCGACAACCGTGAGCGCGATACGACTATGTGATGGTACTTCTGGGACTGGTCGGGAGAGCAGTCCCCACTTGGCGACGTCCGCTTCTTTTCGTTCAATGGAATATCCCGTGAACAGGGGAGGACAGAGGAGAAAAACCAGCGCCTCGGATGATGATGATGTGCAAGAAACTCGCGAGTAGCTGGTCAAAATCAACATGCCTCTGATCACAAATGCAATGGAATGAATGCAAATTTGGTCCCTAATTTTTCTTTTTTTTTTTTAATGAAATGCAGTGACAATCTAATCACAAAAGCAAAGCCTTGCTCATGGAGTCACGGACAGAGAATTAAGAAACTTAATAGGAACTCAGACTCAACGTCAATACACAAGAATCTCTGAAAATCATATCCCAACTCACGATGCGTGTGAGGGCAAAACAAACTTCGATCCTTCAATTTTCTACTACGACCAAGTTTGCCGAAGCCGCTGCCGCCACCCTCGCCTAGCTGCTCAATAACTCCTCCCAAGAGACGGCGTTCAGCCACTCCTTTGGCGCTTACTTCCCGCACTCCTTCGCCCAGGTCCAGCCCCACCTGCCGGAACATCTTCAAGCTCCTCCGCCTCGTGAAGGACCTCCACTAGCATGGCATATGAAGAAAGTAATTCAAATGGAAATTTGAGTTTGCAGGAAATCATGCTCGGGTAATTAATATAGCAGCCGAAGGCCTTTCATCAGACTTCTTCGAGATCAGCACCGGAGGATTCATTTGGACCATTCATCTTCACCTTCCAAACCGTTTGCAAAAGACAGTGTTAGAGCTGCACGACTCTAGTTCTGATCCTAGTCTCTGTAGCGGCATGACTATAAAAAGAAGCTATTATTTTCAAAGAATTGTTGGAGATATGATTCGATTTGATTCTAATTATGATTATGATTACAGACTAATTGATTCAATCAATCCGTATGGTTAAATATTTAGACAATAAAATAGAAAAACGATACCTCATAATTTCCTATTTTATATTTTTGGTGTTATAAATAGACTTACGTACATGTACAAATCATATAGCAATACAATTGATAATTCCTTCAATATTTTTTCGATATCTGTTCGGAATGAAGGAAATTATATCAATAACTCACCTAAAATTCTCTCAATTTTTGAAGCGCCAGCATAACTGAGTTTGGGGTGAGATTGAAGAATAGCCTGGGCATTGGGATGCACCCATATCAACGGCTTCCACTTTTCCTCACTTTGGAGCCAAATATATGAAGGGTCATCAAAATCACATATTCGTAGTTGCAAAGAAATCCTGTTCATTTCTGGGCATTTGCACACCTCCAAAAATTCCATGGAATTGCAAGTTATTGAGACTTCACATATGCTCTTCAGCTGGGGTAGATTGCAGAGCTGTAAGTAATTTAGCTTCGGGAGAGAAATTGAAGACTGGAAGGATGAAGGGGTGTTATTTATAGAAGTCATTGTGCTTCCTTCTTGACCTTGTCCCGCTCCGCTTATCATCTCCACCATTCCTTTGCACTGTTTGACATTGATCCTTCGAAGTTGTGAAAGATGGATCAGCAACTTTTGCGAAAATAGCTTTCTCAAGTTAACACAAGCCAATATAAAAAGTTTTTCTAATGAAATCTCTTCAACAAGCATGTATGGGGGAGGACCTCGAATTATCTCCTCCATGTTCTTACAATAGACTACTTCTATTGTTCTCAAGTTACAAAAGTGGGGCAGCCACTCAAATTCCACCACTCTCTTTAGTTTATCACACCACTTAACACATATATTTTAGACTAGGGAAGGCTGGGGGCAGATGCGGTGATGGTGGTGTAACCGCTACTGTTATCCCCACCATTTCCTCACAACTCTCAATGGTAATTTTTTGCAAATGAGGAAGGTAGAATTTAGGCCCATGCCCAAAGAGATACCTCAGTCTCAAACAATCACATATTAGCAAAACCCTAAGGCTTTGGAAGAAGAGAGGGGCAAGGGTTGGGGTAGGGGAGTCATGGATGTTGATTATCTCATCTTGTCTTCCATTGAGCACCCGCAAGTTTTTCCATTCGAATATTTCCAGCTCCTCCAGGTTTTCAAGCAGACCCATGTCAGATAAATTTGTTACACCATAATAATTGCTCGCCAACAATTTCTGCAAATTTTGAGGAATCAAAATACAAATGCCATTGCCACTGCTTTCCCTTCCCACGCTCACAATAGTATGACTTTGCAAGAAAATCGAAATAGCCAGCTCAGAATTCTGAAGTCGAGCATTATAAATAGGGTCTAGAAACTTATCTAGTCCTTTTCGCCTCACCTCAATCTTGTAATAGCAAGGTTTATTCTTCAGCTCACAAACCACCCTCAGAAACTTGTTGTACTCATCCACATCTTTAAAGGAGCACCAAAGTGTCTCCAAATCCATTGCCTTTAATTTCATAATATCTTCTCCATTCATTGCCTTACATTTAAGATATTGCAAGTTCAGCAAAGCCCCAAATGTTCCTTTCAGTAATTGCTTTATTTTTGTACCATGTACATCAAGATATCTCAAGTCCACCAACTTTTCTAGGCCCTCGATCGCTTCAACTTGATCACATAAAAAAATGTCCAACTTTCTCAAAGATGTGAGCTTCCCTAAATGAGGAATATGGTGCAATCCAATACATTTTCTAAGCAATAATGCTCTCAAGTTTACCAAGTCTGAAATGGAATCCGGAAGTTCTCTTACCCAACAACATTCACTCAGGTTTAGAACCTTTAGCCCCCGTAAATGCTTGAAGAAAGAATCAGGGATGACCACATCAAACAAGCTTCCATTCGATAGAAAAGTTGATAGTTTAGGACAATTTGGTGACATGTTCAAAGGAAATTCTTTTATATTATTATTCATAAGAGAAACCTTCTCCAAAGCATTTGTCCAATATTCCTCAGATGGTATCGTGCTCAACCCCTTTCTTGCTTTTACAATCAACTCCAAAGCATCTGTCCAATATTCCCTGGATGGTATCGTGCTCAAATCCTTCCTTGCTTTTACAATCGACTCCAAAGCATATGTCCAATATTCCTCAAATGGTATCTTGCTCAACCCCTTTCCTACTTTTACAATCGAAGTCGCGCTCATGATGTTCAATGCCATGTCTATAATCAAATCGTGCATCTTCATAAATCTCCCACGATTTTCCAATAGGCAGACATTTTCTAGTTTGTTCAAAATGGTGAGGCCTCTATTACATTGTTTCTCCCTCATATTCAATCAACCAATCAATCCTTGGTCAATAAAGAGTTCTATCAACTCGAACTTATCAATTAATTCATCTTTTGGATAAAGTGCACAAGATAAGAAACACTGTTGAACTTCATGATTGCCAAGGCGATTGTAATTGAATTCTAGTTTCATTAATACCTTCTTTTCCATATCCATTTCCCTTAAATCTGATTCTCTCAATTTCTCCAAGGAATCCTTCCATTCAAACACATTGGCCACTCCTTGCATGCTCCTTGCCATTGTGATGATTGCAAGTGGCAAGCCTGCACATTCTCGAACAATGGACTCCACAACTAATCTAGTTTCCAAACTAAGGGTCACTTCGGATCCAAGCTCCTCCAAAAATAAGCTCTCAACTTTTGTATGAGATAGAGGTTCTATTCTTATCATTTCTTGACATTGCATCTGGTGGCATACCTCGAAGGATCAAGTGGTTAAGACCAACTTGATGTTATCTGCTTTATTTGGGATTCCCACCTCTTTAAGATCAATGCGTTCCCACACATCATCGAGGATTATTGTAGATTTGCCACTTTCCATTAAACAATCGCACAACTTTGCTGCTCGTCTTCTCACATCCTTTTCTTGTAGTGTGCCCAACTTTAGTTCCTTCGCAATGGTGTCTTGCAACCTTTGTGTATTGAAATCTTGTGACACAGTGATCCATAACACTTTGCCATTGTTTGTTTTTTCAAGGAGTCTATTATGTGTGTGCACCATAATAGTCATTTTACCAACACCCCCATTCCATAAATGCCAAGTCGGGATATTTGATTTCCTTCTAGATACTCTAAAATCTTCATAGCATTTCTTTTAAATGCCTCTCCCACCATCTTTTCTTCTAGCAATTTATTGCCTTTGGTCTCTCTCGCCTCAAATAGTCCTTTGCCTTCTCTCATAAGGTCTTCTACTTCATGCAACAGTATATCCACCGGTTGATTTGATGGCAACAATCCTCACTTGTTGCTTCAGTACAATCATTTCTAAGCATCTCCACATTCGCCAACCAATTCACAACTTCCATTCTTGGCTTCTTTAGGGATAGAGATGCAGCAAATTCTAACTCATCCCTTACGATGGCTTCTTTGCTGTAGAGTAGTTCTAGTTTTCTTTTCGAAGCACTACTCTCTCCAAAATTGTTGCCGGTGTTTTGATGACTTGTAATTGGCGCACCCTCGTTCATATCTGATTCCACAATTTAAAATTTCCACCGGTTAGAGTCTCGTGATAGCATTCCTGCTGCTCCATAACAATGTAACATTGTAACCATAGACCTGGTAATGACGATGGGTCTGTCAGGTCTGTTCCACATGGTAGAATCTGGGGAGGTGGAGGAGCATTATTTGGAGCTTGTGATGATGATGGCACGGTTGGCTTCTGGTGCGCTGTCTCGAGATTAGTGGATTGGTATGAAACACTTTGACGTTGAGGGGGCAGCGAAGCTGCTTGCAATAAAATATTCAAGTATAAGATCAACCAACTATTGGACTTTCAAATCAAGCCATGGGTATAGGTAAAACAATATCTAGAACTTGATCATACAAAATATATACAACGAAAATCGACATCCGCAAAAGTATAATATTTTGATGAAACAAATGGTGCAATAAAAAGGAGGTGATATCGGACATCTAGAATATGCAAGGATGCCCGACACGTTCCTGATTGGAGAATCCCCACTGATATCTTGTTTAAAAACACATCATATGTTAAATTTTGATAAAATAATTTGGGAATATGTGAGGATCCAACGGAACCATAGTAACAGTGTAGATTAATCGAGACAGACCGTGTGATGATGATGGGCCTATTGGATTTGTTGACGCCTCTGGAACTAGTGAATCAACGGTTGTTGCCTCAAAAATGTGAGAGTCGCTTGAATGCTGTAATACGGTCGAGGGATCAATGACCATTGGAGTTCGCGAAGGAAACTGACGGATATCATTCTCATCTTCCTTGTCAGACGTTAGGGGAAGTTGACCAGGATGCTGGACAGCGTCCGTCGAACTAGTATTGCTGCGTACAGGAACCACTTCGTCTGTACACGGTTGACCACAATCCAGCAAACGATTTGCGCCGTCCACATCAAGGGATGAATCAATTTGTGACGATGATCCCACAGTTGGATTATGCAGTTCATTTGTTTGTATTTCCTCAAAAGTTTTTACATTTGCCTCACCAGATTCGGGAAGATTCTCCGGTAGAGAGTGGTCAAGATCTGGCTCTGGCCAATATGTTGGATGTAGCAGTGAATCTGGAGTGATTCCATCTGCAATATTTTCATCTAAGCTTAGATATTCTCCGATAGACATACTGTTGCCACAGACCTCATCATTTGGGAATGATGATAGCCCTCTTGCATTTTGTTCTACCATCTCTGATTCAAAATGAGTTTCTAGCTCAAGAAGCGCTCGTAGCTCACTAAAATCAACAGAAGTCGAAGCCGACGAGTCCATTGGGAGTTGCTGGATAGATGAAGCATTTTCATTTCCATGTGCTGCTTCCAACCTACGGTTCGATGGAACGGATTGTTGGGTGTTATCCAGATTATCCGGAGGCATATCATCGGGAGGCAAAGGCAATTGATCCTGAGGGCATGCTGAAGCAGTACCAGTTCCAGTTGGCCGAAGTTGATTCGGGTTCTGCGTGTCATTGGAATCCGACGCATCGTCCCTTGGGAGTACACTTTGACCCGTGCCAAAAACCGTTCCTTCCGTTCCTTTGCCCGATGTGCCTCCGGTGCTTTTATCCAACCCGCTGCCTTCACCTTTCTTTTCCTGCGAGGCTTCTGCTCTCACAAGATTATCAACTTTCTCACAACCTTTAATACCTTTACCGGGATTCCAGCAAGGTGCGCCCGGATCCTTGTAGCACTTCCGCGATACTTGTTGCCGCAAACCAGGCACTTCCACTCGTTATTCTCTACATATTCCACATACTTACGAAATGGATCTCGCTCTTTAGGCATTCTTTTTGCTAATACCTACAAAGAAGACATGACATGAAAAACAGAGACAATGCCAAGCAAAATCGCCGAACGGTTAAAAACAGACAAGATCAATAAAAAGAAAAAAAGATGCATATAGAAACATAAAGAATTCCTATGTTAACAGTTAACTGACCAGATAGACTTGATATCGATGCAAAATCCTTGAATCCTCCTAACAGAGCCAAATCATCTGAGTTGTGTATGCCCAAATTTTCAGAGATCTCTCTCCTTATTTCACCAGGAACAAAAGCACAAGTAGAGAGAGATACACCAGATCTACACAAAGGAAATTAACGAAGGAAAATTAGATTATACTTGTTGAAAAAAGAACTTCTGCATTATCTGAGCAGGAGAACACGCCTTGGAAGGAGAACCTCAAGCAGCCCTTACACATTAAGCATGGATCCAGAGCAGCGTCAAAGAGTGCAGGGTAATTGTCTCCCATGTCACTGTCATGAAAAGAAGTGGCTCATCCTACCCAAGAAAACGCGTCGGCCTTTGAGGAAAGTAATGTGCACCCAAGAACCTTTTGAGGCCATTTTTCTTTTTGTCCCCACCGAAATAGTACTAATTATGTAAAGATTTCAAAAAAACAGTGTACCGAATGAGGTGGAAAGCTATAACGAACGTTAAAATATGGCTATTCGAATAAAAAAAAACTTTAAAATATGATTCACTTAATTGTGAAACTCTCTTGGCTTGGCAAAGAAAATGAAAAATGAAAAACGAAACTTATCTAAAAAAGCTACTGCACTATTTTTCCTTTTCATACTCCATCAACTTTAATATATATATGCACAGATATATATAGATCCATTTTTCTTGTGTCTAGCATTGCTCTTTTTTCCCTCGAGGAATGAGTTAAATTGTGCTGCTTATTTGCTATCCATGAATCTTGTCTCAAATTTAGAACTTTGCCTACGCTGATGGCTGTTGCTTCGTTTCCAAATTTGAACAAAACAGGCCAGATTGCAATGTTAATATCTAAGGAAATTCTACGGTCCAGTCTAACAATTCACGAGACTAGTTTCATATGCAGTTTGGATAGTTGATAAAAAAATAACAACAAAGTTTCACCCAAAGGATGATTTAAAAAGAGATATTAACTTTACTAATATTTAAGGGAGATTATTATTGACACCTAAATTTTTTGCTCAAAGGCCTCATTCACATTTTCATGAAAATATTAGCGATCAAATCCGTCAATAATTTGACTCTTGATAAAAATACATTTGTAATGCTGCACCCTCAATCTCTATTGTATTTTCAATCTTTTATTGCATTTTTTCATGTTCAATATTGTAGATCATTTCTAATAAAATTACGAATTCTTGTGAATCAATTTGTTACACGACCTGATCCAACTCTGAATTTTCCAAGGTGAATTTAAGCAGGGAATTCCCATAAAAGTTTTTGGATGCGGTCCGCTCTCCGAGTTCTAAGTCTACACTGCTCCTCCCTCCTGGTTGATCGAAATGGTCGACTTGAGGCCCCTCTCGACACGACAATAATGCATGTGAACGAAGGAAATTAGCAGTGTGAAAAAATGCACGGAACAAAAGTAGGCTTAGAAATATTGCAAAATAGAGGGCGACTCGGTCGAAAAGGACAGCAGAGAAAATCCAGCACACGCTCATGATGACCCCCATTCATGGGGGGCTTTAGTCAAGTGTCACGGGCCGATCGATTGGGATCGTGACCGCGCGGCGACTCGGGCGAATTTGGACTACCCAAGCCAAGCTTTGCTCGATTGAACGCTTACCCGCTCGCTTACCCGGATCGTTGAGAGAGAAAGTTTAGAGAGAGGAGCTCTGAGAAGGAAAGGAAATTTGCTATTGCTGAAATGTTGGGTGATTACAAATGAAAGAGGACACCCCTTTTATAGTTGAGGGCCTCGGATTACAACCGTTGATCTACTTTTTATCCGGCGGGCGAGATCACACCGCCTCAACTACCGACATAAGTATTGAGCTACTATCTACCGACGTAAATGAAAGGAACAGACTCCCGTAATCTAGCGCAATGACAGTTTCGCCCGCTTTTGCAATTCGGGGAGAAGATTTGGTGGGAATCCGAGTGATAGTAGGAGGTCCACGGGTGAGTCGCGGTAGTCCTCTAGGAACCTCTTGGGTCGACTCTCTTTAGGCCCGTGACATTCTCCCCCACTCAATTGAGCGACGTCCTCGTCGCTCTTAGCTTGACGAGCAGCCTTGCGGGCTTTGGCACGAGCCTTCTTGTTCTTGTTTCTCTTCGCTCGAACACTCATGAACGAAGGGCCGCATCCTTCCATGATGAAGTCGGACGCACGAGGCTCGGTCTTCGGCTTGGACGGAGCACGCGACGCGCACTCAACCTCGGGGAAGAGTGCTTGGATGGGCATGGCATGTTTTGGGGTAGGATTGAACTTGGCCTTTGGCTTCACCTCGGACAGCTTGTTGATGCGCATGACGGCCTTCAAGCTCTTGTCGAGGCGTCGGGTCGACGCGATGGTCTTGATGTCGACTACCCCTTTGATCATGGGGATCATCGACGGGCACTTTTGGTCGAGGATCATCATGCACTTGGTCCTCATGTCGATCATGGCTCCCACACTATGGAAAAACTGCATTCCAAGGATGAGATCATAGTCGTCAAGAGGGATTACCTCGAACGCCATTCGGCCATTCCATCCGCCAATCTTGACGTCCACGTCGGGTGTTGATCCTACACCATGGAAGTTGCCCGAATTGATAGGCTTGTACGACTTCTCGGATGGCTCCACGTGAAGTCCCAAGGTCTTCGCAACCTCGGTCAACATGAACATGTTGGATGCGCCGGTGTCGACCAAAGCGTAAAGCGTTCGGCCACCCACTTCGACCTCCACAAAGAACATGTCGGTGTTTGGAGTGATTCCTTCTTCTTTGGTCGGCGATCAGGCTTGGACCGAGTTGATCATCCTCACAGATCCAATCCGGATCTGCCGCTTCTCTTCTTTGGACTCCTCATTTTCTTCCTCGAGGGCAAGGAGGGCGTTGATTCGACCCTTCTTCGGGCACTTTTGGGTCCAATGCGGACCTTGGCAAATGAAACAAGGAGAACGCGGGGGTTGATCAAACCTGCTCGTGTAGTCCGTTGGTGGTCTACCCTTTTGGAAGGCTGGCTTAGAAGACCCTTCTCCCCATGCTTTGGCTCAACCACTTTGCTCATGCGCGACCCGGGGAGTGTTTCTTCCAGCTTCATCCTCGCAAGGTCGATCCGTCCTCCAATCCCTTTGTTGACTCCTTGGTTCAGTCTTGGTGAGGTCGACGAGCAACTCGGCCACGCTCAGCGCACGCGCTAGGCTACTCACGTCCCGTCTCTTGAGCTCGAGAAGTGCCCATGGCTTCAATCCATCCATGAATGCTCCGAGAGCCTCCTCTTCGCTCAGGTTGCGAATCTGGAGTTTGAGCTCGGTGAACTCCTTCACATACTCTCGGATCGTGCCTCTTTGCTCGAGGCGATGGAGCTTGCTACAGGCCTCTTGTTGCGCGAACTTGGGGAAAAAGTAGTCCCGGAACTCTCGTACGAAGTCGTCCCATGTGCACACAGGATCGGCACCTCGTCTAACCTCATCACACCTGTTGCGCCACCAAAGCATTGCCGTATCAGACAGAAACATGGACGCGGTTCGTACCTTGATCGACTCGTCGTGTATGTTGACGGCGCCGAAATATTGTTCCATGCTCCAGACGAAGTTGTCCACCTCCTTGGCGGATCGTTTGCCTTTGAACTCCTTTGGCTTTGGCACCTCAATTTTGGGCACCGCTTGGTTCGGCACAACACCGTTTGTGATGCTTAATTTGCACAAGGCGAGCTCGGTCTTGAGCTCTTGGATCTCGGCCTTCATGGCTTCAACCTCGTCCCTACGCGGAGCTTCTTCCTCGATCACTTGGACGCGCTCCTTCAACACATCAATCGATGCTTCAAGGGCTTCGTCCTTGTTGTGTAATGGGGCGGTAGCTTCGTTGATGCATGAAGTGAAGTCTTCACGGAGTGAACTATCAACCTCTATGATCCGGTCTCACACGTCATCAAGACCTTCCATGAGTTCATGCACAGCGCTCCGGACATTCGCAATCTTCTCATCGAACGCAGCTACAACGTCCCTCAAGGCGTCTCTTTTCTTTCCACGACCGCGGTCCTCTTGGACTTGCACGGTCTCTCCAACCATGACAGCTTCTTGGCTCGACATTCCTTCGAACAGTTGGCGCTCCTTGATCTCTCGAATGGATCTCTCTTTTGCTCTGATATCACTTGTCACGGGCCGATCGATTGGGATCATGACCGCGCGGCGACTCAGGCGAATTTGGACTACCCAAGCCAAGCCTTGCTCGATCGAACGCTTACCCGCTCACTTACCCGGATCGTTGAGAGAGAAAGTTTAGAGAGAGGAGCTTTGAGAAGGAAAGGAACTTTGCTATTGCTGAAATGTTGGGTGATTACAAATGAAGGAGGAAACCCCTTTTATAGTTGAGAGCCTCGGATTACAACCGTTGATCTACTTTTTATCCGGCGGACGAGATCGCACCGCCTCAACTACCGACATAAGTATTGAGCTACTATCTACCGACATAAATGAAAGGAACAGACTCCCGTAATCTAGCGCAATGACAGTTTCGCCCACTCTTGCAATTCGGGGAGAAGACTTGGTGGGAATCCGAGTGATAGTAGGAGGTCCACAGGTGAGTCGCGGTAGTCCTCCAGGAACCTCTTGGGTCGACTCTCTTTAGGCCCGTGACACAAGACTCCCCTCAAAGCATTCACAGTGTGAATTGAGAAACCTGATACAAATTCAAACTCAACAACGATATACACAAATCCTTGGACTAACTCATGTCCTTAAACTGAGTTGTTTATCGGAGTGAACCCAAAACGTAAAATGGAGTAATGATAAACCTCCGGGGGACCTAACGGTATTTACCTACACCTCCCCCAGGCATGATCCTCGCGATGAGGCCGCTCGGCATGCAGTCAACAAGATGCAAGATCTGGGACGCCTTACATGGAAATGAAGGCAACCGGTTGGACCAACTCATATCCTTAAACTGAGTCGTTTATCGGAGTCAACCCCAAACATAAAATGGGGTAATGATAAACCTCCGGAGGACCTAACGGTGTTTACCTACACCTCTCCCAGGCCTGAGCCAAGCGGCAAACTCAGCGACAATATACACAAATCCTAAAAAATATATATGTATAATATAAAATGCCATATCCAATCTATTGAATCTATTTATACCAAAATATGTCATGGATGAACATGTGGCTAATGCATGGATATTACCATGCACTCGATGCATTGTTGATAGTTATTAAGATTGATATCGATATTAGTACATGTTGATATTCACCTTCGATCAGTTATCAATATATGACGATAGGTGATTTACAACAATTGACAAGAGTATTGATAAGATCTTGTCAAAGTGCTAGAAGAAGACTGAGTACATAAGGAGCCTTGAGATATAGTTACCAATTTGAAGTCACTCAAGGTCATGGAGCAATTGGCATGCGTTTTTGGAGGAGCAACCATTTGAGAATAGGATTGTTGGTGAGAATATAGGCACAAAATCCACAAAGATGGAAGAACATTGATACAACCGCCAAAAATTGCTCAAAAGTAATTATGGGACGCCGCCACCCCAGGATGCCCGCTCACGGTGGGGGGCTACTCGGGTCTCTTCATTTCCCTGAACCCAGCCTAGTATGCTAGGAGAAGGGCTTCACGGGGATCCGAGGTGGGCTTCCCTTCCTTTGGAGGGGTTGGTGAGGAAGCCCAATGGGGACTCTATCCCGTAATCCCAGTTAAATCCCCTGTAAATGGGGCTAACTGGGCACCCTAGGATGTCCGATTCAGGGTAGAGCAGTTTAAGGACCTGCTCAGGTCCGAACTACCACTATAAATACAATCACTTATCTACTAAAGAGTCATGCACAAATCAAATAAATTTACTATTTTTCAATTATCTTTATTTTCTTGCACAATGTATTTATTTTCCAAACTCATGTCGCCAATTAAATTTCTCTGTTCTTTAGTTATAGATTTCATATCCACGTCATCGATAAAATTCAGACGTATATTTTCATATTGATATTTTCAGATTTTGTCGCGGATTAAAATCTGGCGGGGCTTTGTTTACATTTGGTCTGTTTGTAATACCCCTCTCTCTCTCTCTCTCTCTCCCTCAGTGTAGCTGGTGGAGCAAAACAATACTGATATTTTTGAAAAAAAAAAAAAATCACAAACTAAGGAGCGGTCCTAAGATAGCCTCGCGCTCACGGTAAGTCCAGCGAGCTCCCGTGAGCATCACCCCAAGATGGCTTCAACCGCGGCCTCTCCGGCTGGAATTCCACAACCGTAGCTCGACGCGTGGCGGTTGCAACAAATTCAATCTGGACTCGAGCGCAGGAAACGCTAGCGGGTTCTTTAAAGTGTGCGCGATACTTCCATGCAAGTGTAGGGCTTCTTCGGTCCGACGGCATCGTGCGAATTTACACGTCTGCCCTCGCCGGCCGAAGAGGGACTCCCGCGCGACTCGTGCTTGGAGGACGTGAGGGGCACGCACGGCAGGGATCGTCCCACGGGCTCGGCGAGCGGGGCGTGTGGGAGAGCGTGCGGCGGAGGTGATTGTCGCCGAGAGTGGGCCCGAGAAGTCGGTCTGGTCTCTCCATTATTTATTTATATTTGTTTAAAGCTTTTTAATAATAATAATAATAATAATATTTTTTGATTACGATAGCACGTGGAGGATCATTTAAGAGATCATGGAATTTGCTTTTGAAGATTAGTTTTATGTGATGGAAAATGAAGAATCACTTTGAGAATTCACATAACGGCCTTTCCGTATCTAATATCGCTTTTATATTCGAAAATGTGAATCATGCAGTGTTTCAACTTTTAATTCCCCAGCGCAAGTGAACCCAAATTTGTTGGGTCATAAATACAAATATTAACATCCAAGTGATCAAAATGAAAACACAGAAATCAAGTACGACGATAATGAAATAATTTAAGTATGGTAAACAAAACCTTATACGAGCCAGGTAGAGAATATATATACATGGTCTTCTTTATGCCCTGGGGTAGGATGACCCGTGCACCTTGTACAAAAATAAACATGGATTGAGTTAATAAATGTAAAATTTATTGATCTAAATATATAGAAGACAAAATTCCATTGTGATAAGAACGAGGTGATGAATACTGAACTAGTAATTAAACTAGAAATAAAAACACCTAAATACTATCTACTCCTTTTTTAATCTTATGTACTTTTTTTAAAAAAATCTTTTTGAGTTAATAAATCGTTTGTCTTTTGTGCTCACCTCCGCTAACTCATGATGCATTGATTGGTCGATCGCTCGATGCAACGACCCAATGCACGACAGCAAGATCAGATAAAAAAAACAAAGCGAAGGCAGGAAACAAATGTAGAAAGCGAAACAGCTCTAGAGAATGATTAGAAAGGAGACAACCCCGGTTTTGCGGGGGGCAATAATGAATCTCGATTCGGAATCAGCCACGGAACGGGATACCACGGTTGGAGCGAGCGATGCCAGCGACGGCTCAATCTTGGTTACTGTCGCTGGTGGTGGTTTATAATCAGCAACTCCATCCGGTGATCGACGGCGGCGCGAAAGCACGAGGGGCGACGGAGCTCAGTTTCAACAGGTAGCACGTCAAATCAGTTCGCCTACGACTCCCTGGAAGAAACATGCAATACCAGGAATACAGAAACAAAGCAAGGTAGAAAAACTGAACGTAAAATTTGTTGGAATTTTGTTTGTTAAAACAAAATGGGTGCCTTTTACTTTATCCCACATAGAAAAGGTAGAAGCAAGTGGGTCAGTTTAAATATGTGGGATTTCCTTTTGTAGTTAAAGGAGTGATTAGGTGGGGGTGAACCCCACCATACCCAGCGTGCGGTGCGCGAATAATTAGCATTAATCCCTTGCTTTTTTTTATTTTTTATTTTTTGGTTCAAAGGTTGCATTTTAATTTGAGAATTCCGGAAATGAAATATAAATGAAAATTCGAAATTCTATTAAAAAATTATTATTAAAAAATTATTCCGAATTTTGTTTGTGTCTTTTCAAGACAACCTTTGGAAAATTACCTATTCGGTTTTTTAACTTTCCCGAAGGATTGCAATTGTTCATTTTTCGACTTCTTTCGAAGAGTTGCATTTGTTTATCCGAACAATTTTCTAAGACATGTTTGTTCGCAATTTTCACGAAGAGTTGCAAGATTGTTTCATATATATACTTGTCATTTTTCGGAAAGATAAGAGTGGTCATTTTTCGAGTCTTCTTTCTGAAAAACTACAGCCAATTGTTCGATTGTTTCTTAGAAAGACCCTGGAGAAATACTAAAATTGCTATTTAGTATTCTCATCCGAGACTTTGTTGTATCCTGGAGGATTTTTGCCGGTGACCATTATCAACGTTGTGGAGCAAATAAATCCTTAAAGAAAGTGATATCACGCCTCAAAGTCCGAGTTGTTTTATTCGATCCGATTTCATTGTTCAACCCATTTCGAAGCCATATTTACCAACAATCGAACAGTTCATGTGTGCAAGGACAAGTACATGTTCAAGCAATTTGAAGAGATTGTTGACTCAAATGTTCAAGAGGTCCTGATGGTGAATAATGCTCTTGCAAAGGTTGCTGGAAAAAGCACGGTGGAGATAGACTTCACTTCTGGAAAGAAGATAATTCTTCTTAATGTGTTATTTATACCCGAAATTAGGAAGAACCTAGTTTCTATTGATTTACTTTGTAAGAGGGGGTTTCGGGTTTTGTTTGAATCCGACAAGGTTATCCTGTCGAAAAATGGGCTGTTTGTTGGGAAGGGTTATGCCAATGATGGCATGTATTAACTGAGTATCAATAATAATATTTCTAATTCTGCTTATATTATCGAGTCTTCAATTTTATGGCATAGTAGGTTGGCACATATAAATATTCGTTAATGGCGAATTTGATAAATGTGAAATATGTGCTAAGTCAAAGCTTACTAAGAAGCCATTTCCTAGTGTTAAAAGAAATTCGAATTTATTGGATTTAGTTCATAATGATATATGTGAATTTAATGGTATGCTAACACGTGGAGATAAAAGGTATTTTATTACCTTTGTGGATGATTGTAGTAGGTTCTTATATATTTATCTCATGAGATCGAAAGATGAAGCATTTACCATGTTCAAGAAATATAAGGCTGAAGTAGAGAATCAATTAGAAATGAAAATTAAGGTTCTACGATCAGATAGAGGTGGAGAATATTTCTTAAATGAATTCTCTTCATATTGTGAAGAACATGGTATTATTCATTAAGCTTCAGCACCATATACTCCACAACAAAATGGTTTAGCTGAAAGGAAAAATCGATCTCTTGGAGAAATGGTTAACTGTATGCTTTCGAATTCAAAGCTACCAATTAATCTTTGGGGAGAAGCATTACTTACTGCATGCTATATTCATAATAGAATATCTTCCAAAAAAAATGACATAATCCCTTATGAAATATGGAAAGGTAGAAAGCCAAATTTATCATATCTTAAAGTGTGGGGGTGTTTGGCATACTACCAAGCTCCAGATCCTAAGAGAACAAAGCTTGGTCCTAGAGCTATTAAAAGTGTTTTCGTTGGATATGCTGAAAATAGTAAAGCTTAAGGCTTCTTGATTTAGAGTCCAATGTCATAATAGAATCGAGAGACGTTGAATTCTTTGAGAATAAATGTTTTACAAATTTTGAAATTATTGAAAATAATTCAAGACATATGGAAGCTCAAAGTAATTCTCAAGAGAAAGAAATGAATGATTCTAAAGACATGATTGAACCAAGGAGAAGTACTAGAGCTAGGAAAATAAAAGACTTAGGTCCTGATTTTATTACTCATGTTTTTCTTGTTGAAGGAGATGGAGATAATAATGTGGTAAATAAATACCCTTTAGTATTAAATTTAGAAGATGATCCTAAAAGCTTTGATGATGCTATGTCTTCTAGAGATGCTTCCTTTTGGAAAGAAGCTGTGAATGATGAAATGGACTCAATTGTGTCCAATAATACTTGGGTATTAGTAGATTTACCAAAAGGATCAAAACCTATTGGGTGCAAATGGGTTTTTAGAAGAAAATATCATTCTAATGGTTCCATTCAAGCTTTTAAAGCTAGGCTTGTAGTTAAGGGATATAGACAAAAAGAAGGAATAGATTATTTTGATACATATGCTCCTGTTGCACGTATAACTTCTATTCGAGTTCTTTTTGCTCTAGCTTCCATTTATGATCTTTTTGTTCATCAAATGGATGTTAAAACTGCTTTCTTAAATGGAGACTTAAATGAGGAGATTTACATGGAACAACCGGAGGGTTTTGTTCTTCTTGGAAATGAAAAAAAAAAGTATGTAAATTGATTAAGTCTCTTTATGGACTTAAGCAAGCTCCTAAGCAATGGCATGAAAAGTTTAATTCGGTCATATTGTCAAATGGTTTCATCAATAATAGTGCCGATAGGTGTATATACACGAAATTCACTAAAGACTATGGTGTCTTAGTGTGCTTATATGTTGATGATATGCTTATCTTTGGAACGAATATGACTGGAGTTAATGAAACTAAGAAGTATCTAACTTCCATGTTTAAAATGAAGGATTTGGGTGAAGTAGATACTATCTTAGGTATTAAAGTCAATAAAAATAGTGGGGGTTATTCTTTAAGCCAATGTAATTGTGTTGAAAAAATATTAAATAAATTTCAACATCTTGATTTTAAAGAAATAAGTACTCCATTTAATTCTAGTATTAAATTAAATTATAATACTAGTAGAGCGGTGGCACAACTAGAATATGCAAGTGCTATAGGGTCTTTAATGTATGCGATGCATTGTACTAGACCCGATATTACTTATTTTGTATGCAAGTTGAGTAGGTATACTAGTAATCCAAGTACTGAACATTGGAGAGCAATTACTAGAATTTTTGGTTATCTTAAGAGAACTAAAAATTTAGGATTGTTCTACAATAATTATCCGGCTGTATTAGAAGGATACACCGATTCTAGTTGGATTACAAGTGTGGGAGATGAGCGTTCCACTTCTGGATGGATCTTCACACTAGCTGGAGGTGCTGTATTTTGGGCGAGCAATAAACAGACATGTATAACTCACTCAACAATGGAATCTGAATTTATTGCTTTGGCGACAGTTGGGAAAGAGGCTGAATGGATTAGAAATTTGTTGTTGGATATTAAATTATGGCCTAGTCCTATGCCTCCTATATCTATCCACTGTGATAGTCAGGCCACTTTGGCAAGAGCCTATAGTAGCACCTATAATGGTAAGTCTAGACACATTAGTCTAAGACATGAATATGTGAGACAATTGATTAAAGATGGTACCATAACAATTGTCTATGTGAAGTCAAGTAAAAATCTTGCCAATCCTTTGACGAAGGCTTTACCAAGACATATGGCAATAACGACCTCACAAGAAATGGGGCTGAAACCCTTTAATTGAAATCACCAATAATGGTAACCCAACCTTTTTCTAGAACATCACTAGTTACAAGGTTTAATGGGTAATAACAAGTCATTGAATGTGATTGTTTGATACTGACATAGCCCTAATATGAGAAGTCAGTATCGTCTGTTACGTTTTGAAGGCTGAATTGAATTCTTAATGAAGTATGATACAAGTTTGTAATGTGTTGATAGTAACAGAAACACATGGCAGATATTTCACCTATACGAGCTTAGAAGTGGTGCCGCTTCTTACGAAAGTTAGGGTTGCTTTCTAGAGAACTCATGAAACAGGATCAAGCACAAGGCCATAATACTGCGGAGTAATATAGAAATTCTCGCTGAAACAAGAGATTAGTGTATGTGTGGTATGTCCGGTTCTATTACATAAAAGTACAAGTTTAAAGCCGAGCTACTTATCACTTTGATAGAGCTTTGATATATTTGCACTAAGTAAAGGTTTAACTCGAAAGAGACCTTTATGTATGTATATTAATCTTATTGAAGCTTTGGTTGTATGGTTTTTTAAAATTTTATTTTGAAATCTTTGTTTTATAAACAAAATGGGTGCCTTTTACTTTGTCCCACATAGAAAAGGTAGGAGCAAGTGGGTCAGTTTAAATATGTGGGATTTCCTTTTGTAGTTAAAGGAGTGATTAGGTGGGGGTGGACCCCACCATACCCGCGTGCGGGTGCGCGATTAGCACTTAGTAACACTTAGCACGCTGCGCTTTCCAGCGGTTTAATTAGCATTAATCCCTTGCTTTTTTATTTTTTGGTTCAAAGGTTGCCTTTTAATTTGAGAATTCCGGAAATGAAATATAAATGAAAATTCGAAATTCTATTAAAAAAATTATTATTAAAAAAATTATTCCGAATTTTGTTTGTGTCTTTTCAAGACAACCTTTGGAAAATTACCTATTCGGTTTTTTAACTTTCCCGAACGATTGCAATTGTTCGTTTTTCGACTTCTTCCGAAGAGTTGCATTTGTTTATCCGAACAATTTTCTAAAAATTAACTCGAGGACTCAGTTGGACGGAAACAAAATGATTGTAACGAGAGGGCGGGCGCAACGGTTACTCAGCGACGGTTCGGCATAGTCTCGGCATTTGGCTCCGCAATTCAGTGACCGCCCGGAAACGAAACAAAGCCGAAACCGATAGATAATTCCGGAATGAATCGAAACCCTTTTTGAAGCTCATTTGGAGAGAAACAAACTGGTTTTAATGAAGAGGCGGGCGCAACGTTCTCCGAGGAAGACTATCGACGCTCAACGAAACTCATTTTCTGCTTGAAGCGATGGATTCGATTTGGAGAGTCGGCGAAGCTGAATCTTTCCAGAGAAACTTTTTGCCCGTGAAGAGAATTTGGCGAGGATCAGCGACAACGACTCCGTAAAGTAAAAACGGACGAGAAAGTGTTGGAACAGAGCAAAATCGAAAGGAGAAGAAAATACGTGCTCGACTGAACTTAGGGGTTGTCGTCGAAGTCTATGAAGTGAGGTGAGCGCGAGACGACGATGCGATGGTGCTTCTGGGACTGGTCCGGAGAGCAGTCTGCACTCGACGACGTTCTCTTCTTTTCGTTCAACAAAATATCCCGTGAACAGGGGAGGACAGAGGACAAAACCATTATTGGCAAATTTGGTCCCTAAACTTTTTTATGAAATGCAAACGTGAAGCTTGCTCATGGAGTCACAGACATAGAATTAAGAAACCGAATATTAACTCAGCACTCAAAGTCAATACACATGAATCTCTGAAAATCATATCCGTATAACACAAAATGCCATATCCAATCTATTGAATTATGGATCGGAGTTGTGAGTTGGCGATGCTTGCGAAGGCAAAGCAAACTTCGATCCTTCAATTTTCTACTATGAATAAATTTGCCGAAGCCGCTGCCATCACCAAGCTGCCCAAGATCTCCTCCCGAAAGGCGGCATTCAGCTGCTCCTTCAGCGCCTACTCCCGCACTCATTCGCTGAGGTCCAGCCCCACCCCCTCGGATATCTCCGAGCTCCTCCGCCTCATGAAGAACCTCCGCAAGCACGGCATATGAAGAAAGTAATTCAAATAGAAACTTGAGTTTGCAGGAAAGCATGCTCGAGTAATTAAAATAGCAGCCGAAGGCCTTTCATCAGACTTCTTTGAAATCAGCATCGGAGGATTCGCTTTCACTTTCAGAAGATTCACCTTCAGTTTCCCACCAGTCTGCAAAAGCCAGAGTTAGAGCTGCATGACTCTAGTTCTAATCCTAGTCTTCTATAGCTGCGTGACTATAAAAAGAAGGGCTACATCTTCGTAACGGTTTTTAAGGAATTGTTGGAGATACGAAATGATATGATTCTGATTCTAATTCTGATTACGGACTAATTGAGTGAATCTTAGATATCTGGGCAATGGAATAAGAAAACGTTATTTCGTATAGTTTTTCCTATTTTATGTTTTTTGTATTGTAAGTAGGCTTATGTACATGTACAAAACATATAGCAATCCAAATGATAATTCCTTCTACATTTTTCGAATTCTATTGGAAATGAAGGAAATTATATTGATAACTCACATGAATTGCGGCTTTCTAGAATACAGAGACTGCCACGGAAAATGAGATGAGATTGAAGAATAGCCTGAGCATTGGGATGATCCCATATCAACGTCTTCCACTTTTCCTCACCTTCCACTTTAATATACGGAAGGTTCTCAATATCACGTAATTGCAGTTGCAAAGGAATCTTGTTCAGTTTTGAGCATTTGTACACCTTCAAATTTTCCATGGAATCGCAAGTTATTGGGACTTCACATATGCTCTTCAACTGGGGTAGATCGATTAGCCGCAAGCATTTCAGCTTTGGGAGAGAAATTGAAGACCGAGAGGATGAAGGGGTGTTGTTTTCAGGAGTCGTTATGCTTCCTTCTTGGCCTTGTCCCACTCTGCTTATCATCTCCACCATTCCTTTGCAGTGAATGACTTGAATACATTGAAGATTTCGAAGATGGTTCAGCAACTCACCCGGAAACATCTTTCTCACGTTATGGCAACCTACCATCAAAAGATCTTCTAGAGAAATCTCTTCAATTGGCATGTATGAGGGAGGACCTCCGATTATCTCCTCCATGTTCTCACATTGGAGTACTACTATTGTTCTCAGGTTACAAAAGTGAGGCAACCAATCAGATTCCACCACTCTCTTCATTTTATGACACTTATAAACAAAAATAACTTTTAAACTAGGGAAGGCTGGGGGCGGATGCAGTGATGGTGATGTAACTGATGTTATCCCCACCATTTCCTCACATTCATATATTTCAATCTTTTGAAGATGCGGAAGGTAGAATGTAGGCCCATGCCCAAAGAGATACTTTAGTTTCGGACATTTCGAGATACTCAGCTCTCTAAGGCTTGGGAAGAGGAGAGGGGTAGGGGTTGGGCCAGGGGAGTCGTGGATGTCGATTGTTTCTTCATCTTGTCCTCCACAAAGCCCTTGCAAGTTTTTCCATTTGAATATTTTTAGCTCCTCAAGGTTTTCAAGCGGACCCACGTCAGACAAATTTGTTGTACCGTCGCAATTGCTCGCTGTCAATTTTGCACATCTTGGGGAATCAAAATACAAATGCCACCTCCACTACTTTCCCATCCTACGCTCACAATAGCATGACTCCTCGTCTCAATGTGGACACTCCTCTCACAATTCCCAAATTGAGCTTCTTCACTTAAAGATATCTCATAAATCTTCGATGGTTCTGGACACACGTTGAGCTCGTAATGGCAAGGGTTATTCCTCTGCTTACTAACCCCTTCACAAACTTGTTGAAATCATCTACATCTTCGAAGGAGCATTCAAGTGTCTCCAATGCCCCCAATTTTGTGATGTCTTCTCCACTTACTACCTTAGCTTTAAGATATTGTAAGTTTAGCAAATTCCCCAATGTTCCTTTGGGTAATCTCTTTATGCATGTATAAGATAGGTCAAGGAATCTCAAGTTCACCAACATTTCTAAACCCTCGAGCGCTTCAACCCTAGCACAGCAAGAAATGTCCAACTTTCTCAAAGATCTGAGCTTCCCTAAATAAGGAATACGGCACAATTCTTGACAATATAGAAGCAATAGTGCTCTCAAATTTACCAAGTCTGAAATGGAATCTGGAAGTTCTCTTAATTTACATCCACTTAGGTTTAGAACCTTTAGCCCCCATAATTGTTTGAAGAAAGAATCGGGGATGACCACATCATGCAACGAGCTTCTATTCAACAAAAAAGTCGATAGTTTAGGACAGCCTGGTGACATGTTCAAAGGAAATTCTCTAATTTCATTCTCCATCAGAGAAAATTTCTCCAAAGCATCTGTCCAACATTCCTCAGATGGTATCGTCTTCAACCTCTTTCCTGCTTTCACAATTGAAATCTCACTCATGATGTGCAATGCCATGTCTCTAATCAAATCGTGCATCTTCATCGTGCTCCCATGAACTTCCAATAGGCAAACATTTTCCAGTTTGTTTAGTATGGTGAGGCCTCTAACATATTGTTTCTCCCTTGTATTCAATTGACCAATTAATCCTTGGTCAATAAAGAATTCTATCAACTCAAACTTACTAATCAATCGATCTTCTGGATAAAGTGCACAAGATAAGAAACACTGTTGAACTTCATGATTACCAAGGCGATTGTAACCAAATTCTAGTTTCTTTAAGACCTCATTTCCATATTGATTTGCCCCATATTTGATTCTCTCAATTTTTCTAAGTAATTCTTCTGTTCAAACATATCGCTCAATCCTCCCATGCTTCTTGCCATCGTGATGACAACAAGCGGTAAGCCTGCACATTCTTTAACAATGGACTTCATAGCTACTTCAATTTCCAAATTAAGGGCCACTTCGGATCCAAGCTCCTCCAAAAATAAGCTCTCGGCTTCTATATGAGATAGAGGTTCAATTTTTATCATTTCTTGACATTGAATTTGACAGCATACCTCAAAGGATCGAGTGGTTAAGACCAACTTTACTCCATTTGCTCTAACTGGGATTCCCACCTCTTTAAGATCAAAGCGTTCCCACACATCATCAAGGATTACTATAGATTTGCCTCTTTTCGTAAAACAATTGCACAACATTGCTGCTCGTTTCCTCACATCCTTTTCTTGCAGTATGCCCAAACCTAGTACCTTCCAAAGGTCGTCCTGCAACCTTTGTATGTTGAAATCTTGTGACACAGTGATCCATAACACGTTGCCATAGTTTGCTTCTTCAAGGAGTCTATTATATATGTGCATCATAATAGTCGTTTTACCAACACCCCCCATTCCATAAATACCTAGTATAGATATTTGATTCCCTACTAGGTACCCGAAAATCTTTGTAGTATTTCTCCGAAATGCCTCTCCCACCATCTTATCTTCTAACAATTCACTGAATTTGGTTTCTCTTGCCTCAAATAGTCCTTTGCCTTGTCTCATAAGGTCATCCGCTTCATGCATAAGCATATCCACCTGTTGATGTTGTGGCAAACAATCCTCGCTTGCCACTTCAGTGCAATCATTTCTAAGGTTCTCCACATTCGCTAACCAATTTGCAACTTCCTTTCTTGGCTTCTTTAGGGATAGAGATGCAGCAAATTCTAACTCATCCCTTACATCATCATTTTTGCTATAGAGTAGTTTTAGTTTTCTTTTCAAATCTCTATTCACTTCAAAGTTGTTGTCCCTATTTGGATGACTTGTCATTGGCGCACCCTCGTTCATATCTAATTCCGCAATTTAAAAATTCCATCGGTTAGAGTCTCATTATAGCACTCTTGCTGCCCCCATAATAATGTAACATGGTGATGCATAAGAATTGATTTTTGTAAATAATCATAGACCTGGTAATGATGATGGACCTATTAGGCCTGTTCCACAAGGTAGAATCTGAGGAGGTGGACAAGCATCATTTGGAGCTTGTGATGATGATGGCACGGTTGGATTCTGGTGCACTGTCTCGAGATTAATGGATTGATGTGGAACCCTTCGACATTGAGGGGGCATCGAAGCTGCTTGCCATAAAATATTCAAGTGTAAGATCAATAAACAATTGGACTTTTAAATCAACCCATGGTTACAGATAAAACAACGTCTAGAACTTGATCACACGATATATGTACAACGAAATCAACATCCGCAAAAGTTCAATATTTTGATGAAAGAAATGGTGCAATAAAAAGGAAGTAATGCAATGATGCTCAGCATGTTCCTGATTAGAGACCCGTTGATATCTTGTTTAAAAACACGTCATATGTTAGATTTCGATAAAATAATCTGAGGATATTTAAAGATCTAATGGAACCATAGTAGCAATGTAGATTAATTTAGACACACCGTGGGATGATGATGGGCCTACTGTATTTGTTGACGCCTCTGGAACTAGCGAATCAATCACTGTTGCCTCAAAATTTTGAGAGTCACTTGTATGCTGTGATGCAGTTGAGGGATCGATGTCCATTGGAGTTTGAGAAGGAAACCGACAAATATCATTCCCATCTCCCTTGTCACACTTTGGTGAGAGCTGACCAGGATGCTGGACAGTGTCGGTCGGACTTGTGTTGTTGCATACAGGAACCACTCCCTCTACATAGGGTTGACCACAATCCTGCAAACGATTTGCACCGTTCACATCAAGACATGAATCAATTTGTAATGACGATCCCACTGTTGGATTATGCAGTTCATTCGTTTGTATTTCCGCAGAAGTGTTTACATCTACATCGCAAAATTCAAGAAGATTCTTTGGCGGAGAGCGATGAAGATTTGACCAGTCTGTTGAATGTAGCGGTGAATCTGGAGTGATTCCATCTGCAAAATGTTCGTCAAAGCTTAGAAATTGTTCATTTGAAAATTGGGGAATGCTGGTCGTAGACTCGTAGCTATGTTAATGAGTAGAGAAGTGGGTAAAACATCACCTCCAATGAACTCCTGCAGCCCACCTGACCTACTGTTGCCGAGGACATGATCATTTGGGAATGATGATAGCCCTCTTGCCTTTTGTTGTTCCCTCTCTGGCTCAGGAAGAGTTGGTAGCTCAAGAAGCGCTGCTAGCTCAGTAAAATCAAGGGAAAGTGAAGCCGACGAGTCCATCGGAAGTTGCTGGAGAGAGGAAGCAATTTCATTACCGCGTGCTGCATCCAATCTATTATTCGATAGATCCGGTTGCTGGGAGGTATCTAGATTATCCAGAGGCATATCACCAGGAGGCAGAGAAACTTGATCCCGAGGCCCTGCTGAAGCAGTACCAATTCCGATCGGCCAATAGCAAGATGGTTGCGGTGGCGCACACCCAGGTTGATTCGAGTTCTGCGTGTGATTGGGATTCGATGCATTGTCACTTTGGAATACAATTTGACTTGTGCCAGAAACTATTCTTTCCAGTCCTTCGCCCGATGCGCCTCCCGTGCTTATATCCAACGCACTGCCTTTACCTTCAATTTTCTGCGAGGCTTCTGCTCTCACATGATGATCAACTTTCTCACAACCTTTAATACCATAACGCGGAATTCCAGCGAGGTGCGCGCGGATCCTTGTAGCACTTCCACTATACTTGTTGCCGCAAAATCGGCACTTCCACTTGTTGTTCTCCACATATTCCACGTAGCCACGAAATCGATCTAACTCCCTGGGCATTCTTTTGCCTATTACCTACAAAGAGCACATGACATGAAAAACAGAGAAAAAAGGCCAAGCAAAAGCACAGAACAGTTAAAAAACAAACAAGATCGATAAAACAAGATGCATATAGAAACATAAAGGAATCCAAAGTTATGTTAACAGTTAGCTAATCAGATAGACTTGATATCGATGCAAAATCCTTGAATCTTCCAAATAGAGCCAAACCACCTAAGTTGTGTATGCCCAAAGTACAGAGATCTTCCTCCTTATTTCACCATGAACAAAAGTGAAAGTAGAGAGAGATACACTAGATATACAGAGAGGAAATTAACGAAGGCAAATTAGATTATACTTACCGAAAAAAGAGAGAGAGAGAGAGAGAGAGAGGAAAACTTTAGGATTATCTAAATAGGAGAACACGCCTTGGAAGGAGAATCTCAAGCAGCCCTTACACATCAAGCATGGATCTAGAGGAGCATCAAGAGTGTAGGGTAATGGTCTCCCACATCTTTGTCAACAGAAGAAGTGGACGGTCTTTCTCCAAAAAACGCATTCGCCTTTGAGCCAATTTCAGCTTTGGCTGTAAGGAAGCTAATGTGCAGTCAAAAACTATTGAGCCCACTCATCTTTTTTTTCCCCACCGGAAATAGTACAAATTACATAAAGATTTTAAAAAAGCGATGTAACAAATGAGGTGGAAAGCTATTATTGAACATTAAAATATGGATATTCAAATAAAAAAAAAAAACGTTAAAATATGATTCACTTAATTGCGAAACTCTATGGACTTTGCAAAGAAAATGAAAAATTAAAAACAAAACTTACCTAAAAAAGCTACAACACTGTTTTCCTCTTCATACTCCATCCATCTTAAATATATCAATTTTTCTTATGTCTAGCATTGCTCTTTTTTCCCTCTAGGAATGAGTTACATTTTGATGATTAAGAAAACCTCGGAAGTGATGCTGCTTATATACTATCCATAAATCTTATCTCAAATTTAGAACTTGACCTACACTAATCACTTTTGGTCAAATAAAAGGCTTTTCGTTTTCAAGTCCAAATAAAACAAGCCAGATTGCACTATCAATGTCTAAGGAAATTCTATAGTCCAATCTAACAATTCACGAGACTAGTTTCATATCTAGTTTCGATCGTTTTTAAAAAAAAAAAAAAAAATTACCCAAGGAATGATTTAAAAAGAAGTACTAATTTACTAATATTTAAGGAAGATTATAATTAACACCTAAATTTTTCGCTCAAAGGCCAAATGCGATCAAATCTACCAATAATTTGAGTCCTGATAAAAATACATTTATAATGATGCATCCTCAATCTCTATTGCATTCTTTCACCTTTAATATTGTAGATCCTTTCTAATAAAATTAGGAATTCTTGTGAACCGATCTGTTACATGACCTGATCCGACCCTGAATTTTCCAAGGCTAATTTAAGCGGGGAATTCCTATAAAAGTCTTTGGACGCAGTCCGCTGTCCGAGTTCTAAGTCCTTGCCGCTCCTTCCTTTTGGTTGACCGAAATGGTCGACTTGGGGCCACTCTCAACACGACATTAATGCAGTGTGAACGAAGGAAAATAGCTGTGTGAAAACACGCAAGGAACACAAGTGTGCTGAGAAATTCTGCAAAATAGAGGGCCACTCGGTCGAAAAGGACACAGCAGAGAAAATCCAGCGCACACTCGTGGTGACCCCGTCGAAGGGGAGGCTTTAGTCAAGACGCCCGTCAAGGCATTCACACCGTGTGAATTAAGAAACCTAATACAATTTCAGACTCAACGTCAATATACACGAATCCCTGAAAATCATATATGTATAATATGAAATGCCATATTTGATCTATTGAGTCTACTTACACCAAAAGATGACCAAGTTGCCGGCATGGATGAACATGTGGCTAATGCATGAATATTACCATGCACGCGATGCATTATTGACAATTATTAAGATTGTATTGATATTAATACACGTCGATATTCACCCTCAATCAATTGTCCATATATGGTGACAGGTGATTAACAACAATTGACAAGAGTATTGATAAGATCTTTGTCAAGGTGTTAGAAGAAGACTGAATACATAAGGAGCCTTGAGATATGGTTACTAGTTCGAAGTCAATTGAGGTCATGGGACAATTGGCATGCGTTTTTGGAGGAGCAATTATTTGAGAATAAATCATGGCATTGTGAGAATATAAGTGCAAAATCCATGAAGATGGAAGAACATTAGTACAATCACTAAAAATGCTCAAAAACAGTTATGGCACTACCACTATAAATACAATCACTCTTCTACTAAAGAGTCCTGCACAAGTCAAACAAATTTACTATTTTTTAATTATCCTTACTTTCTTGCACTGCATATTTACTTTGCAAACTCTCGTCGGCAATTAAATTTCAACATGTTCTTTAGTCGTAGCTTTTATGTCCGCGTCATCAATAGAATCCTGACATGTATTTTTATTTTGGTATTTTCAGACTTCGGCGCAGATTAAAATCCGACGGGGTTCGTTTACATTTGGTAAGTTCGTAATATCTCTCTCTCTCACACACATATAGTTGGCGGAGCAAAACATAGCTGATATTTTTTAAAGTAAAATATCACAAATAAAGGAGCGGTCCTAAGATAGCCGCGGACTCTCTGGCTGAATTCCCCCAACCGTGGCTCGACGCGTGGCGACTGCAACAATTCAATCTGGACTCGAGCGCAGGAAAGGATAGCCGGTGCTTTAAAGTGTGCGCGTTACTTTCGTGCAAAGAGTACGGCTTTTTCAGTCCGACGGCATCGTGCGAATTTACACGTCTGCCCTCGCGGGCCTACGAGAGAACTCATTTGCTCGTGAAGAGGATTCGGCAAGGATCATTTGCTCTGTAGAGTAAAAACGGACGGGAAAGTGATGGAACCGAGCAGAATCGAAAGAAGAAGAAAATGCGTGCTCGACTTACAGCTTGGTGGTTGTTGTCGAAGTCTATGAAGTGAGGTGAGCGCGAGACGACGATGCGATGGTGCTTCAGGGACTGGTCCGAAGAGCAGTCTGCACTCGGTGACGTTCTCTTCTTTTCGTTCACCAAAATATCCCTTGAACAGGGGAGGACAGAGGAAAAAACCATTATCGGCAAATTTGGTCCCTAAACTTTTTTTATGAAATGCAAACGTGAAGCTTGCTCATGGAGTCACGGACAGAGAATTAAGAAACCGAATATTAACTCAGCAAGTCAATACACATGAATCTCTGAAAATCATATCCGTATAACACAAAATGCCATATCCAATCTATTGAATTATGGATGGGAAGTTGTGAGCTCTCGATGCTTTTGAAGGCAAAGCAGACTTCAATCCTACAATTTTCTACTATGACTAAATTCGCTGAAGCGCTGCCGTCGCCAAGTTGCCCAACGGCATTCAGCTGCTCCTTCAGCGCCTACTCCCGCACTACTTCGCCGAGGTCCAACCCCACCCCCCGGATATCTCTGAGCTCCTCCGCCTCATGAAGAACCTCTGCCAGTACGGCATATGAAGAAAGTAATTCATATAGAAACTTGAGTTTGCAGGAAAACATGCTCAAGTAATTAAATAGAAACTTGAGTTTGCAGGAAAACATGCTCAAGTAATTAAAATAGTAGCCGAAGGCTTTTCATCAAAATTCTTCGAAATCAGCATTGGAGGATTCACTTTTCATCAGACTTCTTTGAAACCATCATTTTCCAACCAGTCTGCAATAGCCAGAGTTAGAGCTGCACGACTCTAGTTCTAATCCTAGTCTTCTATAGCTGCATGACTATAAAAGGAAGGGCTACATCTTCATAACGGTTTTTAAGGAATTTTTGGAGATACGAAATGATATGATTCTGATTCTAATTCTGATTACGGACTAATTGAGTCTAAATCAATCCGTAAGATTAGATATCTAGGTAGTAAAATAAGAAAACGTTATTTCGTATATTTTTCCTACTTTTTATTTTTTGTTTTATAAATAGGCTTATGTACATGTACAGAACATATAGCAATCCAAATGATAATTCCTTCTATATTTTTCGATTTCTATTGGGAATGAAGGAAATTATAATGGTCACTCACATAAATTGCGGCTACTTAGAATACAGATACTGCCATGGAAACGGAGATGAGATTGAAGAATAGCTTGAGTATTGGGATGATCCCATATCAACGTCTTCCACTTTTCCTCACTTTCCACCATAATATATGGAAGGTTCTCAGTATCACGTAATTGCAGTTGCAAAGGAATCTTGTTCAGTTCTGGGCATCTTTCCACCTGCAAATTTTTCATGGAATCGCAAGTTATTGGGACTTCACATATGCTCTTCAGCTGGGGTAGATTGCGTAGCCACAAGTACTTCAGCTTTGGGAGAGAAATTGAAGACTGGAAGGATGAGGAGGATGAAGAAGTGTTGTTTATAGGAGTTGTTATGCTTCCTTCTTGGCCTTGTCCCGCTCTGCTTATCATCTCCACAATTCCTTTGCAGCTGTGGACACCAATAGTTTGAAGATTTCGAAGATGGATTAGCGACTCATGCGGAAACAGCTTTCTCAGGTTATCACACTTTTTTATCAAAAGATCCTCTAGTGAAATCTCTTCAACTGGCATGTATGGGCCAATTATCTCCTCCATGTTCTCACAAGAGTGTACTTGTATACTCCTCAGTTTACAAAAGTGGGACAGCCACTCAGATTCCACCACTCTCTTCATTTTATCACAGCCCCAAATTTGAATATCTTTTAGGCTAGGGAAGGCCGGGGACAGATGCGGTGATGGTGATGCAACTGCTATTGTTATCCCCACTATTTCCTCACATCTCATTATTTTAATTTCTTGCAAATGAGGAAGGTAGAATTTAGGCCCATGTCCAAAGAGATACTTCAGTCTTGGACAATTATGTATTGACAAAACCCCAAGGCTTAGGAAGTGGAGAGGGGCAGGGGTTGGTGTAGGGGAGTCATGGATGTTTATTTCTTCATCTTGTCTTCCACTGAGCACCCGCAAGTTTTTCCATTTGTCTATTGTTAGCTTCTCAAGGTTTTCAGGTAGACCCATGTCAGATAAATTTGTTGCACCGTCGCAATTCATCATTGACAATGTCCGCACATTTTCGGGAAACAAAATACAAATGCCACTGCCACTACCACTGCCATTGCTTTCCCTTCCTGCGCTCACAATAGCGTAATTTGTCGTCTCTATCTTGATGTGGACACTCCTCTCAAAATTCCCAAATAGATTTGCATGAAAATTTGCATGCAACATCTGTTGTTTCTTACGCACATGGAGTCTGTAATAGCGGGGGTTATTACCCTGCTTATTAATCACCCTCACAAGCTTGTTGAAATCATCTACATCTTCAAGCTCGCATTTGAGTGTCTCTAATGCGCACAATTTTATAATGTCTTCTTCATTTACTGCTTGAACGTGAAGATATTGCAACTTCCGTAAAGCCCCCAATGTTCCTTTGGGTACTCTCTTTATGCGTGTATCACCTATGTCAAGGTATCTCAACTCAACCAACATTTCCAGACCCTCGATTGCTTCAAGCTCAGCACAACCAAACATGTCCAACTTTCTCAAAGATGCGAGCTTCCCTAAATAAGGAATACGGCACAATTCCCGACAACGTTCAAGCAATAGTGCTCTCAAATTTACCAAGTCTGAAATGGAATTTGGAATTTCTCTTAGTTTACATCCACTCAAGTTGAGAACCTTTAGCCCCCATAATTGTTTGAAGAAAGAATTGGGGATTAACACCCTATTAAACATGTCTCCATTCAATAGAAAAGTTGATAGTTTAGGACAATTTGGTGACATGTTCAAGGGAAATTCTTCAATATTATTCTCCATCAGAGAAACTTTCTCCAAAGTATCCGTCCAATATTCCTCAGATAGCATCCTTTTCAACCCCTTTCTTGCTTTTACAATTGAAGTCGCACTCATGATGTGCAATGCCATGTCTCTAATTAAATCGTGCATCTTCATCACCCACCCATGATCTTCCAATAGGCAAACATTTGCTAGTTTGTTCAGTATGGTGTGGCCTCTAAAATATTGTTCCTCCCTTGTTTCCAATTGACCAAACAATCCTTGGTCAATAAAGAATTCTATCAACTCGAACTTAACAATCAATTTATCTTCTGGATAAAGTGCACAAGATAAGAAACATTGTTGAACTTCAGACTTACCAAGGCGATTGTAACTGAATTGTAGTTTCTTTAAGACCTTCTTTTCCATATCTGTTTCCTCCATATCTGAGTCTGTCAATTTCTTTAAGGAATCCTTCCATTCACAATAATCGGTCACTCCTCGCATGCTTCTTGCCATCGTGATGATTGCAAGTGGCAAGCCTGCACACTCGTTAACAATGGATTTCACAATCACTTTAGTTTCCAAATTAAGGGTCTCTTCGGATCCAAGCTCCTCCAAAAATAAACTCTCCGCTTCTATATGAGATAGAGGTTCAATTTTTATCACTTCTTGACATTGCATCTGGCGGCATACCTCAAGGGATCGAGTGGTTAAAACCAACTTTATTCCACTTGCTCTAACTGGGATTCCCACCTCGTTAAGATCTAAATAGTCCCACACATCATCGAAGATTATTGTAGATTTGCCTCTTTCCATTAAACAATTGCACAACATTGCTGCTCGTCTCCTCACATCCTTTTCTTGTAGGATGCCCAAACCTAATTCCTTCCAAATGGCGTCCTGCAACCTTTCTATGTTGAAATCTTGTGATACAGTGATCCACAACACATTGCCATAGTTTGCTTCTTCGAGGAGTCTATTATGTATGTGCACCATAATAGTTGTTTTACCAACACCCCCCATTCCATAAATGCCTAGTCGGGATATTTGATTCCATGCTAGGTACTCCAAAATCTCTGTAGTATTTCTTTGAAATGCCTCTCCCACCATCTTATGTTCTAACAATTTATTGACTTTGGTCTCTCTCACCTCAAATAGTCCTTTGCCTTGTCTCATAAGGTCCTCTACTTCATGCATCAGTGTATCCACCTGTTGATGTGGTGGCAAACAATCCTCACTTGCTGCTTCTGTACAATCATTCTAAGCTTCTCCACATTTGCCAACCAATTCCTAACTTCCATTCTCAGCTTTTTTATGGATAGAGATGCAGCATATTCTAACTCGTCCCTTATGATAGCTCCTTTGCTATGGAGTAGTTCTAGTTTTCTTTTCAAAGCTCTATTCTCTTCAAAGTCGTGGCCTATGTTTGGATGACTCGTCATTGGCACACCCTCGTTCATATATAATTCTGCAATTTAAAAATTTCATCGATTAGGGTCTCATGATAGCATCCTTGCTGCCTCAAAATAATGTGACTTGGTGATACATAAAGATTAATTTTTGTAAATAACCATAGACCTGGTAATGACGATAGGCCTATCAGGCCTGTTCCACAAGGCAGAATTTGAGGAGGTGGAGGAGCATTATTTGGAGCCTGTGATGATGATGGCATACATGGATCCATGTCCATTAGAGCTTGTGGATGACCTGTGACTAAACGGTTTTCCCATGATGATGATGGCACGGTTGGATTCTGGTGCACTGTCTGGAGATTAATGGATCGATGTGGAACAATTTGACGTTGAGGGGGCACTAAAGCTGCTTGCAATAAAATATTCAAGTGTGGGATCAATCAACAATTGGACTTTCAAATCAAGCCATGGGTAAAACAACATGTAGAACTTGATCACACAAAATATTTACAACGAAAATCAACATCCGCAAAAGTATAATATCTTGATGAAACAAATGGTGCAATAAAAAGGAAGTGATATCGGACATCTGGAATATGCAATGATGCTCGGCATGATCCTGATTGGAGAATCCCCGCTGATCTCTTGTTTAAAAACACATCATATGTTTAATTTTGAGGAAATAATTTAGGAATATTTGAGTATCTAACGGAACCATTGTAGCAGTGTAGATTAATTGAGACAGACCGTGTGATAATGATGGGCCTATTGGATTTGTTGACGCCTCTGGAACTAGCGAATCAACGGTTGTTGCCTCAAAAATGTGAGAGTCGCTCGAATGCTGTAATGCGGTCGAGGGATCAATGTCCATTGGAGTTCGCGAAGGAAACTGACGGATATCATTCCCATCTTCCTTGTCACACCTCGGGGGAGGTTGACCCGGATGCTGGACAGCGTCCGTTGGACTAGTATTGCTGCGTACAGGAACCACTTCGTCCATACACGGTTGACCACAATCCTGCAAGCGATTTGCGCCGTCCACATCAAGGGATGAATCAATTTGTAACGATGATCTCACTGTTGGATTATGCAGTTCATTCATTTGTATTTCCTCAGAAGTGTTTACAATTACCTCACGAGATTCGGGAAGATTCTCCGGCAGAGAGTGGTAAATATTTGGCCAATATGTTGGATGTAGCGGTGAATCTGGAGTGATTCCATCTGCAATATGTTCATCTAAGTTTATAAATTCTCCGACAGACATGCTGCTGCCACGGACCTCATCATTTGGGGATGATGATAGCCCTCTTGCATTTTGTTCTTCCGTCTCTGATTCAAGATGACTTTGTAGCTCAAGAAGCGCTTGGAGCGATGAAGGCGACAAGTCCATCGGAAGTTGCTGGATAGATGAAGCATTTTCATTTCCATGTGCTGCATCCAACCTTCGGTTCGATGGATCGGACTGTTGGATGTTATCCAGATTATCCAGAGACATATCACTGGGAAGCAAGGACACTTGATCCTGAGGGCATGCTGAAGCAGTACCAGCTCCAGTCAGCCAATCGCAACATGATTGCTGCAGCGTGTACCCAGGTCGATTCGAGTTGTGCGTGTCAGGGGGATTCGATGCATCGTCACTTGGCAGTACACTTTGACTTGCGCCAAAAAATGATCCTTCCGTTCCTTTGCCCGATGTGCCTCCCGTGCTTTTATCCAACCCGCTGCCTTTACCATTAAATGTCTCCAAGGCTTCTGCTCTCACTGGATCTTCAACTTTCTCACAAGGTTTGATACCATAGCCCGGAATTCCAGCGAGGTGTGCCCGGATCCTAGGAGTACTTCCGGCAAACTCCTTGTTGCAAAACGTGCACCTCCACTTTCTCTTCTCCAAATCTTTTACATACTTACGAAATGGATCTTGCTCTTTAGGCATTCTTGTTGCTATTACCTACAAAGAGGACACGACATGAAAAACAGAGACAATGCCAAGCAAAAGCACAGAACGGTTAAAAACAGAGAAGATCAATAAATAAATAAAAAAGATGCATATAGAAACATAAAGGTTTCCTAATTCATGCTGACAGTTAGCTGACCAGATAGACTTGATATCGATGCAAAATCCTTGAATGCTCCTAACAGATCCAAACCACCTGAGTTGTGTATGCCCAAAGTACAGAGATCTCTCTCCTTATTTCACCAAGGACAAAAGCACAAGTAGAGAGAGATTCACTAGATCGACACAGAGGAAATTAACAAAGGAAAATTAGATTATACTTACCGGAAGAAAAAGACGAGAGCTTCTGGATTATCTAAGCAGGGGAACACGCCTTGGAAGGACAATCTCAAGCAGCACTTACGCAATTAGCATGGATCCAGAGGAGGTCAAGAGCGCAGGGAAATGGCCTTCCACATCTTTGTCGTCAAAATCACGCGGCAAGCGCCGAGCGTGCGCCCGAGGCGACGAGGCGAACGAAAGGAACCGCGGCGAAACCGGAGAAGCGAAAACCGGAGGCCCCACAAGAAAAGGCCCTCGAAGAAGACCTGAGGAGCTGCGGGAATAACACGCAGGAGTCTCTCTCTCCTTCTCTCTCTTTCTCTCTCTACCTCCTTCCCTTTTCCCGCCTCTTGTCTCTGCGGGGGTACAGGGGAGGTGGGTCCCGCCTCGAGCGTGCGTAGGACCACGGTCGGACCTCGCACGTGCCAGCCTCCTGCATCGGTTGCCGAAAAAGCAAAAATTATTAAACGAAGGGGGAGAGAGAGAGAGAGGAGAAATATCTACGCTCGCCTTTTGCACCGGAATCCCGAAATTGCCCATTCCTCTCCTGCTCGGTCGCCCGCCCTTTGAGTCTCGATTCCCCTGCCCTTCTCTCTTCCTCGCTTTTGTTTTTCTGTCCCGCCGGACACCGCGTTTTCCCGTATTTCTCATTCTCAGGCCACGAATCCGGACAAAACAGGTCAGATTGCAATGCCAATGCCTAAAGGAAATTCTACAGTACAGTCTAACGATTCGTGAGACTGGTTTCATATGCAGTCTGAGATCAATGATAAAAAAAGAAACAAATTTCACCGAAGGGATGATTTAAAAAGAAATACTAACTCACTAATATTTAAAGAAAATTAGTATCAATACCTAAATTCTTCGCTAATTGATGTTCTATTTTAAGTCGTCACTCACTTATTTCTTTTATATTCAATTATGAGACTTGTTTTTAGCTGTTGTTCTCTTTATTGGTGGAGTTTGGATATATATGATAGTTTATAAGTGTTTTGTTGATGGATGATCGAGATAATTTGTTACCTCTCTTATTCTAATTCTATTTTGTTACTTTAAGCAATTATGGATAATTCTTCCAAAAGGGAAAACCATGAAAAAGAGGAAGATGGATATTCACAACTTTGTGCTACCGCCCATTCTGCAATTGTTTATCATTTGGGAGACATGATTTACAATTTCCTCGTCTACCAACAAATTTGTTGATTAATTATTTATTTATATATATTAATATATGCATGTGTAAACACCCATCGTGGCAGCGTGGATGGTAGGGCTGCTGGACTCCATCGCGGAGGTCCCAGTTTCGAATCCCCTGCGAAGCAAGGGGGCTGAAGCGCTGCTTGGTGATCTTACCCGGGGTGCGTGGGTGGTGGTTCTACGTTGCCTCCCCAGGGTTTACCCCCGGCTGCCGGCCGTGCGCGAGTTCCCTGGGTCACAAAAAAAAATATATGTATATATATATATGCATGTGTATTGATTAAATTTGTAGTATTTTTATGTAAGTAAAAACTATATAGTAGATGTTGGATGTGCAAATTTCATGGGTTATTCCGGCCATACAAATAAGTTAGATATCATTTGCCTGAGTTTCAATATCATTTGCTCCGGTTTCAACGAGGTCCCGCACCTACAACTTATAAAGAAGTGTTTAGTCATGCCCATTTTTCATTGTGATAAAAAAAATTGAGCGAGTCTTTGGCGTATTAAAAAAAGTGAAAAATTCTAAAGAGTATGTCAAGTTATTTACATAAAAAGAGTGAAAATCGTGATTGTGGCAATTATATATGAAGAAATATTGTAAATGATACACATTTTGCAATAGTAGATTTGAATCATATTTTATATATAGTGGATTTCGATTATGTAAATGAGGAGAGTAGCACTTCAAATGATGATGCAATTTTTAATATGGCACATTTATGCGATCAAATAGCTATAAGTTTAGGTAACATTTAAAAATATTTGCAATTTTTAAGAATATTTAGGCATATGTTACCACGTTTATTGTTAAGGAAGCATTCTCGAGAAAGAGTCCATTTTTATGTAAATTTTTTCCACGTGAAATTCTTTAGCAAAAAAGGGAATTTTAATTTTTTATTTATAAGTTTGTTACTACATATCTTTAACATTGTTGTCAATATTTAAATTGAAAATTTTGCGGTCATTATATTTAAGGATATTTGTAATTTTTAAGAATAATGATTTTCTTTCATCTAGGCATATGTTACCATGTTTATTGTAAGAAAGTACTACTGGGAAAGGGTCCACTTTGACGTGAACTTTTTCCATTTGAATTTTTTTAGAAAAGCAAGAAAAATTTCCTTTCATTTATAAATTTGTTACTACATGTATTTAACATTGTTGTCCACATTTAATTGAAAAACTTGCAGGCAATATATTTTTCAATTTAAAACAAATTAAGAATTAAAAACTTAAATTAATCACCCTAAGGAACTTTTCAAATGCATTTCTACCAAATGGATTTTTTTTTTCAAAGTTATTTCTCAAATCATAATTTATCAAACATCTTTGCATTTTCCCAAAACCCTCTAAGCAAACTCATTTTCATTTCCTCAAAGTCCCTTGATAAAGCTAAACCAAACGTAGCATAAATGAGTTCATTTTAAAACCCATTTATTATAAGCTTTTTAATTTAGAACGCATCATAACCTATATTTTAATTTTAAACTGACCCATTTACTACCCACTTCTATAACTTTGAACAAAAATATGAGTCCGTGGACCATTTTGACAACACTAGCACAACCCTTCCAGTTTGCACTAGGCTTTGGGGGAAAATTTGCCCGGTTAGGACGATGTACCACTGGGCCTGGATTTGTCGCGTCCCTTGCCGGTCCCCAGCTTTCCCGTTCGCCGACAAGTGGAGACATCACAGACCGAAATGGGCTAGAACAAGCCGACGCCCCCAAACGGGCCACAAGAACCGCAAGCTAACCAAAAAGTCCGAGCCCTAGTTCAATCCAACGGTTGTCTGACCCACCCGCGGAGAAGCAAGAGTCCCATCGGCCGTGCGTTTGGAAATTCGAATTTCGAATATTTCGAATTTTCCGGGGAGCTTTTTCCTCTTCCTGGGCCCGCGGCTGAAACGGCACTTGGGCCCCATTTAAGCTCCAGCAGTCCAAAGATTTATCCGTTAATCCCGTCCTCACGCCGTCAAAACCCACCCAGTCTCATTCCACACGTTTCGGCAGCGATTGGCCCACGGTTGGGCCGAAGTGGGTGAGCTCACGTGACGGGCGTCCGAACCGGTTTTGACAGCGAGGCCGAAAATTTCCCGCCCAAAAATAGAAAAGAACGTTTTCCTTTTTTAAATAACTTAATCACTCTTTTTTTTTTCCTCCGTTTGGGTAGTTCTAGTGCGATTCGTATAAGAAACCGCTCGTTGAAACCTTCCAAGCAGCAGAGAGAGACGCGATCGTTCCTCAATTCCGTCCGAATGAAGGAGAAGATCGGATCGGAGGCTCGCCGGCGAGGAGAGGGGAGATGTCGGACATGGAAGAGGCTGCCATGGAAGAGTCCGCTGGTTCCGGTGGTGAAGTTGAATTGTCGCGACGTTTCTCGGCGGTCCCTTTCTGCTTTTTTTTTTTTTTTTTTTTTTTCCGTTGTGTCGTTTGGTGATGGTGGCGAGTTTCTTCTTCCTCTTCTTCTCCTTCAGGGAAGCCGAAGCTGCTTTGCTATGGGCTGCGGTCGGCCGCAAAGCCGAAGGAGGAGAAGCAGGAGGCGGCGAGCTCTTCTTCGTCTCGTAGGTTGGTCTCCCCTCGATCTCCTTTGCTTTTCCTGTTCGGGTCTTTGACGGTTATTCTGTTCTTCAGCCCGTAGTTTAGGGTGTCTGTGTGTGAGCGAGTGATTGATTGATTTTCCGGAATTGGACTGAGTTGAGGGCGCGCTCGTCACATGTGGCGATCGAGCTATCGTTTGCTTTTGCTTGTTTCGGTTAGGTTTTCTCTAGGATGTACAATTTGTGTCGGTTTGTGTAAGGGTACAGAGAATTTGATCTTTGAGTTACCTCGTATGTGAATGGAGTGCTGGATGTGTATGCCGTGCGAGGGCCTGTATGCTGTGGCGCATTCTGAAATTGCTCTTGTGCATGTCGGGATGATGGAGGAGGGTTTTGAGTCACAATGTCAGTTGAAGGTAGGAGAGTATCTTGCATGAGATGTTACAATTTAATCTTGTTGAGGACCTGTCTCATGATTTTTCTGGGCGTTTAAGTTGCATATGTGCTGGTTAAGCATTTAATGAGTCGGTTTGTAGACTTACTTGATACGTGATCATCAACTCTCTTGTGTTTGTTAGAAATCTTGACCGGTTCATGTAGTGGTAATTAAGGCATTTTACTACTATAGCTGAATTAGAAGTGCGCTCCATCTATGTAAACTGCCTAGTGATGTTGGTGCACTCGCGCTGTGTTTAGGATGAGACCCTCACCCTCAGTGAGTAAAAAGCATGGCCATTCTGATCTCTCTGGGAAAGGAGGAATTTGCGAAGCCCACACAAACGGCTCTCCATCCCTGCTAAGTCCAGTGTGAATCCATCTCCTAAATCGGGCGGCAATGTGACTCCGATCTCCGAGGCAAGAGCGAGGAGACCTGCGAATAGTCGAGCGAGGAACGGAACCGATGTAGCCATAACCTGAACCTCAGCTCATGCAGAGTCTGAAGTAAAACAGCTCAGGCGTTGATAAAGGAGAAGTTTCAGCTGGAATAGTTGAAGTTTTTGCTCATCACGGAACAAGATGACCAGAACAAACCAAATTACTTATCTTGAAGAGTAACGGTCGAGAAATTTAAACAAGCATGGGAAACAGGGACCTACTAGGACAGTCAGCACTACAATCCCAAATCCTGACCAGAAGCTTTGCTTGTTACCGCTTCGTCGATTTCACTGGGTGGCCACATATCGCACAACGCTCGACAATCAACAGAAAAATCTTCACCCATCACCATGACCAACACCAATTCATTCCGGACTCTCTACCACTTGTAAAATGAATCCATATAACGGCAACCTAACCTTCTCGTCGCGTCCTTCAAGGATCATCGATTCTTTCGCAGAAAGACCAGTCTTTTTTTTGCAATCCCCAAGCCATCAATTACAAGGACAGTTTCTCATTTCAAATTCAAACAACCAGACCAATCAACAAACGCAGTCCGTCCTGTGATCTCCCAGCGAACATCGAAGTGATTCAGAAACAAGAAGCAGACAACTGACCCCTAAACAAGGCAAGGACACACCAAATGGAGCTCAGCAGAGCACAACCCACCAAAACCAAGTCACCCCAGAAACCGCGAGACGGGAGAAATCGCCAATGTAGCTCGAGGGCAAGCCAGATCTACAATTTACCTGCCCAATGCGCTACCCCGGAACGCACCGCCTAGCATTCCTGATACAAGCCACGACCAAGGATCAAGAAGACACGACAACCCACGTTTCGACACGAGAACGTTTTATACAAATCACAGGCACAGAAAGAGAGAGAGAATGTACCATGGCTGTGCTTGCAAATCAAGGAAGCTGCGATCTAGCTCCAGCATCAACCCCTCTCTCTCTCTCTCTCACAGTGAAGCTGGTGGAGCAAAAAACTGCTGAGATTTTTGAAAATAATATCATAAATAAAGGAGACGGTCCTAAGCTGGCCCCGCGCCCACGGTAAGCCCGGCGAGCTCCGCCGCTCGATGGCTTCGGCCGCGGGCCCTCCGGATGGAACCGCCCAACTGCGGCTCGACGCGTGGCGATCGCAGCGGGTTCAAGCTGGGCTCGAGCGCAGGGAACGCCGGCCCGATGCTTTAAAGTGCGTGCTTTTTTGTTGGGACACCTAAAGCGCTGCAGTTACTTCGGTGCAAAGTGTTCGGCTTCTTCGGTCCGACGGCGTCGCGGCGAATTTACACGCCTGCCCTCGGGGGCGCGGGGTGAGGGAGCTCCCCGCGTGAATCGCGCTTCGAGGGCGTGCAGGCCACGGACGGCGAAGATTATCCCATCGGCTTGTGGGGCTGGCGTGGGAGCGCGTGCCGCGGAGGGTGATGGTTACCGAGAGTGGGACGGGAAGTCGGTCTGGCCAGAGATCCGCGGCGACGAGGAGGGCTCGGATGATGATGACCAGTTTCAACTGCCTCTGCCGGGACCGGATCGGGTCATTATGATCATCCATTGTTCTCTGATCTCTATTTTATTTCTTTTTGTCTTTTAAAGCTTTTTAATAATAATAATATTTTTTGCTTGCTATGCCCACGTGGAGTATCATTTAGGGGATCATGGGATTTGCTTATGAAGATTAGATTTATATGATGAAAAATGAAGGATTGCTTTTGAGAGTCCAAACACCGGATTGCACTTATTGCGTCCACTGTCTATGCATATTGCAATTGAAGTTGATACAGTCATTCCATTCAATGTGCTCTTCCTAATTATTAGGACGAGATCTTTCAAATTATGCCAATAGAAAATGTCATTATTATCGCGTTGAACAAAGGTGGACATTGGATGTATGTCCTTATTGATTTATTTTCAAATTAGGCAAATAGAAAGCTTGATTCCCAAACACGACGAGGGCGAGTGATGATGACCGTTGTCAATTGCGTCAGCCAGTGAATTAAGTCATTATGGTAATTTGTCGTCCTCTAGTCTCTCCGTTATTATTATTTTTTTTAAAGCTTTTTAATAATGATATTTTTTTGCTTGCTATACCCACGTGGAGTATCGTTAGGGTAGGGGATCAGGGAATTTGCTTTCGAAGATTAGATTTATATGATAGAAATTACTATGAGAGTCCAAACACCATATTACATTTATTGTGTCCAATATCTATGCATGTTATCACAATTGAAATTGCAACTTGATACACTTATTTAAATGTGCTCTTTCTTATTATTACAACAAGATCTTTGAAATTATGCAGATAGAAATCTTGTTATTATTATCGCATTGATTGGGCATGGACATCGGAAATATGTTTGACTTGAATAATTAGATTGCACAAATCATGTCTAAGTAATTATCTTTTCATTTTCTCAATTGGAGTATAAAATATTGTTCAAAGTTTGAAAATTTTATGGGAAAAAAAATGATACGTGAATCTGCACGTGAAGACCTTCAAATGTAGCATTTGTAAAGAATCATCGTGTAAATCGCAAGATTTGCACACAAAAAAAAAAAAAAAAGTAATAATCACTTGATACGTGCTATCGCGACAATCACGTAAGTTCTAAGGATGGGCACATGGTGGGACGATAAATATGCCGCCCCCCCCCCCCCCCCCCCCCCCCCCCCCGCGTAGTTTCTCTTCTCGGAACAACGAATCCTTGCGGAGCACCGCATTATATTTGGCATTCATTTATGATTATATTTGCCATTTTTCAATATTATTATTATAAAAGTATGTTAAAAAAGATAGAGTAATGATAAGAAATGGCTTCATGGGTAGGTTTTGAAAAAGAATAAACAGATTTTATTGAGTCACACAAAATCTAAATATCACAAAATTGTGGATGCAAAACAATTTGAAGGTGGAATACATGGGAAACATTTGTCTCCCGTTGCTTACCTAGAAAGCTTTCAATCTTGCATCTCCCATAAAAGCAAGGCTTGTAAGAAGAAGAGATTGTTCTTAAAAGTGCTTCTAATATCTATATATATATATATATATATTGTTTTTGCATACAATGAAAACTACGAAAACAAGATGGATTCATGGGATGGAGTAGGGCTAATGCTAGCTCCACCTCACCCTGCCTGTTTCCTGTAGTGTATGTGTAATTTTGTCAAATAGTGCGTTGGATGGATTTAGATTAGGTCATAAATGGTCCAATCTAAATTATCATATAATTGCAATATAGATTTCTCTATCTATACCCAACTCGACCAATATCCAATCCATACCCAACCAAACCCGAGATTCATTTTCTTTTTAGCATTTTTTCTCATTAAATTATTGCCTTTGAAGAAAGAGCAGCTCCAACGACCGGCTCGTTGAGTTAGTAAGGGAGTTAGTAAGGGAGTTTTCAGTATCGGGTTATAAATAGGAGCATGAAAGTGATGGTGAAAGTTCAGCTCAAGCCATGTATAAATCATAAAACATGTTCGAACTTCAATTTTGAGTTAAATAAAGATGGGGTTTGAACCGTAAACTTACTAATAAATAAAATTGCGCCATAGATAGCTCTACATATGGATATGGTTGCATGCATAAGACAATCAAGTATTTGGACCCAAACTAACCAATAACTTGGATAGTGCTAAGTATCAAATATATTCTAAATGTTGAAATAGGGAGGATTTATGAATATTCTAATTTATGGAACCAATTTTAATCTATCTATGCTGAAATTCTCAAGTCAAACTCCTTTGAGAAGTTTTCACAAACACTTAGCGGGCAATAACAACAAAGTTGAAACAAATTTCATTTTTCAGCTCTAGTCATCTTCTCTGAACTGCAGAGTCAAATTAACCCAAGACAGACTCAAAAGGCAATATTGTCTTCCTATACTAGCCATCATCTAAGAACCCACCTTCCAAACCCAAAAAAATGGCTTAAAAAAGAACAGCAAGATTGATATGTGGAATTCTCACGATTGAATAAGAAATAATCCAAACTAAAATAAAGCAACAATGGTACCACAATGGATTATGAATACATATCGATCATCAACAACAACCGAGCACACATGGTTTGAACAAACTATCAACAGCCAAGCACGCTATTGACTTAGGAATTTCATCAAAAACATTATAGGCGTTGAACCCTCTCGATAGGGCTTAATTGAATTAAAATCACAAGTCTCACAACCAATGCAACTGATTCTGAAATATCAATAGGGCTAAGAATAGGGCCGTGAAGGCAATGGTGAAAGTTTGGCCCACTCCATATACAAATATGAAACGGGTTCGGGCTGGTTTTGGGTTAAATATGGGCTTTAGATTTTAAACTTATTGATAAACAAAACCATACTATAGATTGCTCTTCATACGAATATGGTTGCATGCATAAGACAAGCAAGTACTTGGACCCAAACTAACCAATATCTTGGACAGTGCAAAGCATAAAAGATTCTAGGTGCTGAAATAGCGAGGCTTTATGAACATTCAAATTTACACAATTGACTTGAACTATATATGCTGAAATTTTCAAACTTTCAAGTCAAATTCATTTGAGAAATTTTCATGGACGCTTTACGGGCAATGACAACAAAGAGGAAACAAATTTCATTTTGCAGCTCTAGTCCATCTTCTTTCAACTGCAGAGTCCAATTAACCCAGTACAGAGTCAAAGCAATACAGTCTTTCTATACTAATCATCATCTCAGAACCCCCCTTCCAAATCCAGAAAAATGCCTTAAAAAAACAAAGCAAGCTTGGTCTGTGCAAGTCTCATGATTGAATAAGAAATAATCCAAACTAAAATAAAGCAGCAATACCACATGGATTATGAATGCAAATAAATCATCGACAACAACCAAGCACATATGCTATGAACAAATAATCAATAGTCAAGTACTCTACTTGACTAAGAATTCATCAAACACGTTAGGCGCTAAACTCTCTTTTGACCTATAACACTTACAAGTATCACAGATTTATCTAAGAGATTTCGATTTGTTTTCAACGACAGGGCAATTGCAAGTGTGTTTTCATATCAGTAAACTGCAACAATCCAAGTTTGAACAAGGCCCAAATTACAAACACACATCATTAACAAATGGAAAAGAAACAACGTGAAGCTTGCTCATGGAGTCGCAGACAGAGAATTAAAAAACGTAGTACAAACTCAAGACTCAACGTCGACACACGTGAATCCCTGAAAACCATACTTGTAACACAAAATGCCATATCCAATCTATTGAATTATGGATCGAAGTTGTAAGCTCGCGATGCTTGTGAAGGAAAAGCAAATTTCTATCCTTCAATTTTCTACTAAGACTAAAATTCGCCATAGCCGCTGCCGCCGAGCTGCCCAAGATCTCCTCACAGGATGCAGCATACGATTCTTCTGGGCCATACTTCCAGCATGCCTTCGCCCAGGTCCAGCTTCACCTACCAGGCATCCTGAGCTTCTTTGCCTTGTGAAGAACTTCTGCTAGTACGACATACGAGAAAGTAATTCATATGGCAACTTGAGTTTGCAGGAAAGCATGCTCGAGTAATTAAAATAGCAGTCAAAGGCCTTTCATTGGACTTCTTCAAAACCAGCATTGGGGGGATTCAGGGCAAAAGCTAGTGTTAGAGTTGGCACGACTCTAGTTCTGATTAGAGCTGTTAAACGGGTAGGTCGGGTCGAGTTTGGGTCGGGTTATTAATGATCCGACCCAAATTGACCCATTAACCCATTTATGACCCATTTATGCATAATGTAAATTTTTCAACCAATACCCGACCCGACCCATATTAATAAAACATGTTTTTTTTTTTTTTTTAAGATTATATTATTAAAAACTTCCAAGCAATACAAATCCAATCAATAATTTTTCAATTTATTTTTTCTTTTTCTTCTTCAAAAATAATTATGTATCTTTTAAGCAGATAAAATCCTGTTCAAAAAAAAAAAAAAAAAAAAAAGATAAAATCCCATTAGAGCATGACAAAATGCACATCTAAAGTTAACAATACAACAAAACTATGCTTAAGGAGCAAGAAGTTGAAAAAGGACATTAATACGAAAATGGTCTTGAGAATAGTGAATGCTAGATGAGCAATTGAATGTGGTACCTCTATATAGTTAACATATCATAGCAACAGATACTGTCGCTCATGTGCTAAGAGGTGCTTTCATCTTACAATGCAAGAGCCATCAGACTGATAAGGACAACAAAGCATACACATTAAAAAAAGAAAGCCCTCTACACCTAACAATCTCATTGGTAATACCTAATTTTGCAGACAACGGCAAAGGTAGGAATTATACCTTTACGTAAGGATGGAAAACAGAAGGCGAATGTGAAGTCAACACCAATCTTGTAAAGATCAAAGCCTCAGTTTTCAAATTTAATGTAGATGACTTGTCTTGGTACATATAAAAACATGACGGTTAGTAGCCAGAGAAATAACCGGCAGATCATTTACATCATGGAGTCAAATAACCCTAACAAAACATTTGGAAAATGACAATGTACATACACTTAGTGCCTTTTCAATTCCAGGAATAAGTGATCTGATGTGGTCAGCAAGACAATCTGGCAATACAACCACAAGTTCTTTCAAGACAGCAAAAGCACCAACCTGCAACAATTGCATATATTAAAATTTACTAGGAAGGAAAAATGTCTAAAGAGACTGGAGCACTGCACCACCTTAGTTTTGATTGATTTCTCACGCAGCTGTCTGTTAATAGATTTGACAATTTTTGCTACTTCTTGTTTCAACAACCATCTTGGACTGCATTACACACCCAAACCATTAGCACCATAATTTATTGACCAACAAGATTTTTAAAAGTTCAGAATCTCAAATAAACAAGAAAATGCAACCAGGTATCCTAACGACAGAACAGTAATTCCTGAACCTCTAGGACATAAATATTGATCACCGATCACTGACATAAATATTGATCCTGGAACTCTAGGACTTGATAACTCATCATCCAAAAAGTTTCTATCTCAAAAGCTCTTCCATCAGGGTAAAACATCCATTCAAGTTGAATTATTTCTGGTTAAATCTTGATGTAACTGCAACTTAAATGAGAAAGCATATAAAACTACAACAATGCTTCCCTAATTTTTGAATCACCATCACACTCAATTAGATGTCAAGAAAACTGAATCTCCATTGTCCTGATAATGACAGCAATGAGAGAGAAATGGTCCATCCAATACAAATACAAATGATAATCATATCTAACTCAGCCCAAATCAAAATTAGATGCTGTATGTAGCATCATCTCTGCAATTTCATGTCAACGTTCTAAGAACATAAAAATGTGCACAATCCCCCCAATTTTATTGTCATGCAGTGTGACAATCAGACTAACTTGTCCTGATACATAAGGCAAGGTAACAGCCCCTCACAGCCCATTTAATACTAAGCATGAGATTCTACAAGAAACTATAAAAGATACCTTTTGTTTCTTGTTCGGAGCTGGGTTAACAGCTTTTTTGGTCTCTGGCATAGAAGCTTCAACAACACTTCTCCTGGTAGGTTTAGTCGCCTCTGGTGCCAACTTTGGTTTGGCTGTGTTATTACTTACTGGCTGGTAACTTATTACGCCAGAAAGCTTTTTGCGAAGATCTCGCACATCGGAAAAAGTCCCCTTTGCACCTTGAGATGCTGGTTGTAGACCCTTCTTCTGGAGCTTCAAACGCAGATCACGGCCCTCAACCCTGCGATCTTCAGATGTGAGTACCACAATGTCAAAATCATAAGAGGACCATTTTTTAATAGAATAATAGTAGAAAGACATTTTTCTGGACTGATATGATCTTCTACCATACTTGAAATCTGAGGTTCATCATTCTCGTAAAGATCATGTTCCCACTTATCATCTTGCCTCTGCCTGCAGAAACAAGGCAGCAATTCAATCCACATATGTTCCATCCAATAAATTAAGACATTTGAAGCAGGCAAAAGTGAACAGTCAAAAGAGTACCCCGAGCAACTATAATTGTGCTCAGAAGTCCATAATGCACCATTACTATGCTTAAAAATCAACTTACAAATGCCTATAACTAGAGGAAAAAAAAAACCAGAAGCAATCGTATATGGGCAATATGCTCCTTTAGCAGTTTACCAAAATGGAAATCCAACCGTCCAAATTCTAACCCTCGAGCCACAGCAATTCAGTGGCGACCCATAAAAAAAAAAAAAAATTAGTAACCAGACCACCCGAAAGATCAGCACCTAGACAAAGACCAGGAAAACGACCGCTCCATGGACACTGATCGCTCGAATTTCGCGACGACACAAGACCAGAACAAGAACCCAAAAGAAAGGAGGGGGAAGGGGGGAGGATAGAGAGAAGGATAGCAACTCACAGCAGAGTTTAGGTTTGCGGCCCAACCGCGCCGGACGACAGCAACGGAGATCTAAAAGACCGCAGATCCGCCCAATCAAAGCACAATCGCTTTCTGCAAGCGAATTCAATCGCCCCCCTCTCCATAGTTGGCCAATAAGACGGCGAGGGGGACGATGGTGGCAATCATGGCAGTGGTGGCAGTGGCGACGTCGGCAGGGGTGGCAGTGGTGACGTCGGCGGCGGTGTCGACGGCATGGCGGATGGTGTCGGCGGCATGGCGGATGGCGTCGGTGGCATGGCGGATGAGGTCGGCGGCGTCGGCGGCGTCGGCATCGAAAGTGAAGATGGCCATAGTGGTGAGGAAGCCGATGGTGGCGGCGTCGCAGTTGGTGATGGCAGGGTTGGCATTGATGGCGACGTAGGCGGTGTCGATGATGGCAGGGTTGGCATTGATGGCGACGTAGGCGGTGTTGATGATGGCAGGGTTGGCATTGATGGCGGCGTCGCAGTTGATGATGGCAGGGTTGGCATTGATGGCGGCGTCGCAGTTGATGATGGCAGGGTTGGCATTGATGGCGGCTTCGATGATGGCAGGGTTGGCATTGATGGCGACGTAGGCGGTGATGAAGTCTACGATGGCTGTGGCGGCAGCAACGACGGCGGAAGGAGGAGGAGAAGAGGAAGGAGGTTAAGCAAGAAAATGAAGAGAACGTAGAGGGAGAGTAATCACATCTATGTCTCTATAAATGGGTTCATTTTTAATGGATTGATAAATGGGTGCAAATTAGCACATTTAAGACTCATATATTAAGACTCATATATTTCAATCTCTTTATTTTTAGAACCCATTATGGGTGCTTTAAGAAATATAGTTCGATCCATTAACGACCCATTTAAACAAATATGGGTTTATAAATGGATTGTGTACCCATTTTGACACCTCTAGTTCTGATCCTAGTCTCTATAGCCACATGACTATAACAAGAAGGGCAACATCATCTTCGTAACAAATTTAAAGAAATTGTTGGAGATACGATTTGATTTGATTATGATTCTAATTCCGATTACGGACTAATTAAATCAGAGTACTATTTTACACAGTAAAATAGGAAAATGTAATCTTGTATATTTTTTTCCTCTTTTATCCTGTTGTATTATAAATAGGCTTATGTACACATATAAAATATAATAGAATTGATAATTCCTTCGATATTTTTCAATTTCTATCGGGAATGAAGGAAATTAAATTGATAACTCACATGAAATGTGCCGGCCTTTTAAAATACAGCGACTGCCCTTGAAAACGAGATGAGATTGAAGATTAGCTTGAGCATCGGGATGATCCCATATCAGCGTCTTCCACTTTTCCTCACCTTCCACCTCAATATGCGGAAGGTCCTTAATACCACGAAATTGCAGCTCCAAAGGAATCATGTTTAGTTCTTGGCATCCGATCACCTCCAAATGTTCCATGGAATTGCAAGTTATTGGGACTTCACATATGCTCTTCAACTGGGGTAGATTGTGTAGATACAAGGTATTCAGCTTTGGGAGAGAAATTGAAGACTGGGAGGATGAAGGGGTGTTGTTTATAGGAGTCGTCATGCCTCCTTCTTGGCCTTGTCCCACTCCGCTTATAATCTTCACCATTCCTTCACAGCCAATGACTTGGATAGTTTGAAGATTTTGAAGATGGAGTGGCAACTTATGGCATCCTTCTACCAAAAGCTGTTTCGGGGAAATCTCTTCAATTGACATGTCTGAGGAAAGACCTCCGATTATCTCCTCCATGTTCTCAGAATCGTATACACAGAGTCTTCTCAGATTAGGGAAGTGGGGCAGCCACTCAGATTCCACCACTCTCTTCATTTTACCACACCTCTCAACTTCTATCTCTTCTAGACTAGGGAAGGCTGGGGGTGGATATGGTGGTGGTGATGTAGCTGCCACTGTTGTCCCCACCATTTCCCTACAATACAGTATTCTAATCCTTCGTAGATGCGGAAGGGAGAATTTAGGCTCATGCCCAAAGAGATACTTCAGTTTCGAACATTCAGATATTTCCAAATCCATAAGGCTTTTGAAAAGGAGTGGGGTAGAGGTTCGGGTAGGGGAGTCATGGATGTCGATTACTTCTTCATCTTGTCCTCCACAGAGCACCCGTAAGTTCTTCCAGCGTTTTATTCCTAGCTCCTCAAGCTCTTCAAGCGGACCCATGTTAGACAAATTTGTCGCACCGTCGCAATTCCACGCTCTCAAATTCCGCACATCTTGGGGAATCAAAATACAAATGCCATTGCCACTACCACTGCTTTCCCCTCTTGCGCTCACAATAGCATGACTCCTCCTCTCAATGTTGAGACTCCTCTCACGATACTGGAATAGAGCACCAACATTTGTTTGGTCAACACTATGCCATCCTTCTTGAGGCACGCTGATCTTGTAATAGCAAGGGTTATTCCCCTGCTTACTAACCACCCTCACAAACTTGTTGAAATCATCCAAATTGTCAAATACGCATATAAGTGTCTCCAATGCCCACAATTTTGTAACTTCTCCATTTACCAGCTCAGCTCCAAGACACTGCAAGTTTAACAAAGCCCCCAATGTTCCTTTGGGTAATGTCTGTACCCTTGTACAAGTTATGTCAAGGTATCTCAAGTTCACCAACATCTCTAGACCCTCGAGCTCTCCAATGCAAAGACAACAAGAAATGTCCAACTTTCTCAAAGATCTGAGCTTCCCTAAATGAGGGATATGATGCAATTTATCACATCCTCTAAGCAATAGTGCTCTCAAGTTTACCAAGTCTGAAATGGAATTTGGAAGTTCCTTTAGGCTACATCCACTCAGGTCTAGAACCTTTAGCCCCCATAAATGCTTGAAGAAAGAATCAGGGATAACTAAATCACACAATGAGCATGTCTTCAATAGGAAAGTTGATAATTTAGGACAATTTGGTGACATGTTCGAAGGAAATTCTTCAATATAATTCTCCATCAGAGAAACTTTCTCCAAAGCATCTGTCCAATATTCCTCAAATGGTATTGTCCTCAACTCCTTTCTTGCTTTTACAATCGAAGTCGTGCTCATGATGTGCAATGCCATGTCTCTAATCAAATCATGCATCTTCACACATCTCCCATGATCTTCTAATAGGCAAACATTTGACAGTCCATCTAGTATGGTGAGGCCTCTATCATATTGTTTCTTCCTCGTATTCAATCGACCAATCAATCCTTGGTCAATAAAGAATTCTATCAACTCGAACTTGTCAATCAATTCATCTTCAGGATAAAGTGCACAAGATAAGAAACACTGTTGAACTTCATGCTTACCAAGGCAATTGTAACTGAATTCTAGTCTCTTTAAGACCACCTTATCCATATCTGTTTGCCCCATATCTGATTCTGTCAATTTCTCCAAGCAATCCTTCCATTTAAATACATTGGTCGTTCCTCGCATGCTTCTTGCTATCGTGATAACTGCAAGCGGCAAGCCTGCACATTCTTGAACAATGGACTCCACAACTGCTTCTATTTCCAAATTAAGGGCCACTTTAGATCCAAGCTCCTCCAAAAATAAACTCTTGGCTTCTATATGAGATATAGGTTCAATTTTTATTGTTTCTTGACATTGCATCTGGCAACATACATCAATGGATCGAGTGGTTAAGACCAACTTAATTCCATCTACTCCAACTGGGATTCCCACCTCTTCAAGATCAATGTACTCCCAAACATCATCAAGGATTATTGTAGATTTTCCTCTTTCCATTAAACAACCGTGCAACTTTGCTGCTCGTTTCCTCGGATCCTCTTCTTGTAGTATGCCCAAACCTAGTTCCTTCCCAATAGCGCCTTGCAACCCTTGTGTTTTGAAATCTTGCAACACAGTGATCCACAACACGTTGCCATAGTTTGCTTTTTCGAGGAGTCTATTATGTATGTGCACCATAATAGTCGTTTTACCAACACCCCCCATTCCATAAATGCCTAGTCGGGATACTTGATTCCCCACTAGGTACTTCAAAATCTTTGTAGTATTTCTCTGAAATGCTTGTCCCACCATCTTTTTTTCTAACAATTTACTGACTTTGGTCTCTCTTGCTTCAAAAAGTCCTTTGCCTTGTCTTCTCAGGTCTTCTGCTTCACACATTGGCAAACAATCCTCACTTGCTGCTTGAGTACAATCATTTCTAAGCTTCTTTACATCCGCCAACCAATTCACAACTTCCTTTCTCAGCTTTGTTGGGAGGGATAGAGATTCAGCAAAGTCTAACTCTTCCATTACGCCAGCTTCTTCGCTATAGAGTCGTTCTAGTTTTCTTTTCAAAGCTCTATTCTCTTCAAAGTTGTTGCTTGTGTTTGGATGACTCGTCACAGGCGCCCCCTCATTCATATCTATTTCTGCAATTTAAAAATTCCATTGGTTAGAGTCTCATGATAGCATTCTTGCTGCTCCATAATGATGTAACATGGTGATACATAAGGATTTATTTTTGTAAATAACTAGAGACCTGGTAATGACAATGGGCCTGTCAGGCCTGTTGCACAAGGTAGATGCTGAGGAGATGGAAGAGCATTATTTGAGGCTTGTGACACAAATGGATCGATGCCCATGTGTTCAAATGCAACTGGCAGCTGAAAAAGCGGTTCTAGCTCAGTAAAATAATGATAAGGTGAAGCTGACAAGTCCATTGGACATCGCTGGGGAGATGAAGCATTCTCAATTCCATTTGCTGCATCCGACCTACAGTTCGATGGATCGGATTGTTGGGTGTTATCCAGATTGTCCCGAGGCCTATCACCAGGAGACAAAGACTCCTGATCCTGAGGGCGTGCTGGAGCAGTACCAGGCAGTGAATCTAGAAGGACTTCATTTGCAAATTGTTCGGCTGAGCCTGGATCCTCTCCATCTGAATCTGGGGAAATGCAGGTCGGAGTTATTTTATTGAGTAGAGGAGTGGGTAAAACATCACCTTCAAATTCAAGATGAGTTGATAGGTCAGGTTGCGCCGGTGTCTCACTTAGATAAAGTAAAGATGAAGGCTGGGAGGTATCTAGATTATCCAGAGGCCTATCATCAGAAGGCAAAGACCCTTGCTGCGGCACGCACCCAAGTTGATTCGAGTCCTGCGTGTCAGTGCCTTTCGTTCCTTCAACCGATGTGCCTGTTGTCCTTTTATCCAACATGCTGCCTTTACTTTTCATTTCCCGCAAGGCTTCTGCTTTCACTGTACCATCAACTTTATCACAAGCTTTGATACCATGGCCCGGAATTCCAGCGAGGTGCGCCCGGATCCTTGGAGTACTTCCGGCAAACTCATCGCCGCAAAACTTGCACCTCCACCTTCTGTTCTCCAAATCGTCCACATGCGTACGAAATGGATCCCGCTCTTTAGGCATTCTTTTTGCTATTATCTACAAAGAGGACATGACATGAAAAACAGAGACAATGCCAAGCAAAAGCACAGAACAGTTTAAAACAGACAAGATCAATAAAAAGGGATGCATATACAAACATGAAGGATTCCTAAGTCATGTTGACAGTTAGCTGACCAGATAGACTTGATACCAATGCAAAATCCTTGAATCCTCCTAACAGAGCCAAACCACCTGAGTTGTGTAGGCCCAAAGTACAGAGATCCTTATTTCAACAGGGACAAAAGCACAAGTAGAGATCCACTAGATCTACACCGAGGAAATTAACAAAGGAAAATTAGATTATACTTGCCGGAGAAAAGGAGAACTTCTAGATTATCTAAGCAGAGATCCTTATTTCACTAGGGACAAAAGCACAAGTAGAGAGAGATTCACTAGATCTAGACGAGGAAATTAACAAAGGCATATTAGATTATACTTACCGGAAAAAAAAGGAGGAGAACTTCTGGATTATCTAAGCAGGAGAACACGCCGTGGAACGAGAATCTCAAGCAGCACTTACACACTAAGCATGGATCCAGAAGAGCATCAAGAGTACAGGGAAATGGCCTTCCAAATCGTCCACATAGTCACGAAATCGATCTCGCTCTTTAGGGCATTCTTTTTGCTATTACCTAAAAGAGGACATGACATGAAAAACAGAGACAATGCCAAGCAAAAGCACAGAACTGGTAAAAACAAACAAGATCAATAAAAAAAGATGCATATAGAAACATGAAGGATTCCTAAGTCAAGTTGACAGTTAGCTGACCAGATAGACTTGATATCGATGCAAAATCCTTGAATCCTCCTAACAGATCGAAACCACCTGAGATGTGTATGCCCAGAGTACAGAGATCCTTATTTCACCAGGCACAAAAGCACAACTAGAGAGAGATTCACTAGATCTACATGGAGGAAATTAACAAAGGAAAATTAGATTATACTTACCGGGAAAAAAGAGAACTTCTAGATTATCTAAGCAGAGATCCTTATTTCACTAGGGACAAAAGCACAAGTAGAGAGAGATTCGCTAGATCTAGACAGAGGAAATTAACAAAGGAATATTAGATTATACTTACAGGAAAAAAAAAGGAGGAGAACTTCTGGATTATCTAAGCAGGAGAACACGCCTTGGAAGGAGAATCTCAAGCAGCACTTACACACTAAGCATGGATCCAGAGAAGCATCAAGAGTACAGGGTAATGGCCTTCCACATCTTTGTCGTCAAAATCACGCGGCGAGCGCCATCCCCGCTTCTTCGGCCCGGAAGAAAGCGATCCAAAAACCCTAACCTCGACCACCCCAAAATCACGCGGCGAGCGCCGACCCGCGACCCGCTCGGGGGCACGTAGGCGACGAGGCGAACGAAAGGAACCGGAGAAGCGAAAACCGGAGGGCCGACAAGAAAAGGCGCTCGAAGAAGATCTGAGGGATCTGCGGGAATAACACGCAGGAGTGAGTCTCTCTCTCTCCTTCTCTCTCTCTCTCTACCCCCCTCCATTTTCTGGTCTCTTTTCTCTGTTGGGGGTACAGGGGAGGTGGGTCCCGTCTCGAGCGTGCGTAGGACCACGGTCGAGCCTCGGCACATGCGAGCCCCTGTGTCGGAGAACCTCCCAGGGGTGAGAGTCCCCAAGTGGGGTCCCCGTATCCCTCGGACCAGGGAGAAAATCCAGGTCCAACGAGGGGGCTGCAGCTACCGGGGTAACGGTAGGTGTGGCAACACACGGTGATTCGGATGCTGACCGATTCAATTCGAGGCTACCCGAGGACCATGCAGCGGAAGGCGTTAAAACCTTCCCTGGATCTGTGCTGGCTTAAATGCCAAGTTGCCCTAACTCAACGCACAGGTTCGGCCCTGAGTTAGGGCAACTTGGCTTAAATGCCAAGTTGCCCTAACATGCCTGGTTCCTATGTATACCACAGAGTCTGGGGCCAGGACTTTGCCCCAGGGGGTTTTATTATCGAGGGTTTTCCTTCCCTCTACCCCCACTTCTTCCGCTCCCCCCATTTCTGGGGATCAACACGAGGCACCCCCGGAGGCGGGGTGGAGCAGTTTATAGTCCTACTCGGGACTTCGCCTGGTTCCTATGTATACCACAGAGTCTGGGGCCAGGACTTTGCCCCAGGGGGTTTTATTTTCTTGGGTTTTCCTTCCCTCTACCCCCACTTCTTCCGCTCCCCCCATCTGGGGATCAACACGAGGCACCCCCGGAGGCGGGGTGGAGCAGTTTATAGTCCTACTCGGGACTAATGCCTGGTTCTTATGTATACCACAGAGTCCGGGGCCAGGACTTTGCCCCAGGGGGTTTTATTATCGAGGGTTTTCCTTCCCTCTACCTCCACTTCTTCCGCTCCCCCCATTTTCTGGGGATCAACACGAGGCACCCCCGGAGGCGGGGTGGAGCAGTTTATAGTCCTACTCGGGACTTTTTTATGCCTGGTTCCTATGTATACCACGAGTGCGGGGCCGGGACTTTGCCCCCGGGGGTTTTATTATCGAGGTTTTCCTTCCCTCTACCTCCACTTCTTCCGCTCCCCCCATTTCTGGGGATCAACACGAGGCACCCCCGGAGGCGGGGTGGAGCAGTTTATAGTCCTACTCGGGACTATTGCCAGGTTCTGATGTACCACATAATCCGGGGCCTGGACTTTTGCCCCGGGGGGTTTTATTTTCTTGGGTTTTCCTTCCCAATACCTCCGTCACTTCCGCTCCCCCCCTTTCGGGGGATCCACACGAGGCACCCTCGGAGGCGGGGTGGAGCAGTTTATAGTCCTACTCAGGACTTATGCCTGGTTCTTATGTATACCACAGAGTCTGGGGCCAGGACTTTGCCCCAGGGGGTTTTATTATCGAGGGTTTTCCTTCCCTCTACCCCCACTTCTTCCGCTCCCCCCATTTTCTGGGGATCAACACGAGGCACCCCCGGAGGCGGGGTGGAGCAGTTTATAGTCCTACTCGGGACTTAATGCCTGGTTCTTATGTATACCACAGAGTCTGGGGCCAGGACTTTGCCCCAGGGGGTTTTATTATCGAGGGTTTTCCTTCCCTCTACCCCCACTTCTTCCGCTCCCCCCATTTCTGGGGATCAACACGAGGCACCCCCGGAGGCGGGGTGGAGCAGTTTATAGTCCTACTCGGGACTTTTGCCTGGTTCTTATGTATACCACAGAGTCCGGGGCCAGGACTTTGCCCCAGGGGGTTTTATTATCGAGGGTTTTCCTTCCCTCTACCCCCACTTCTTCCGCTCCCCCCATTCCTGGGGATCAACACGAGGCACCCCCGGAGGCGGGGTGGAGCAGTTTATAGTCCTACTCGGGACTAAAGCCTGGTTCCTATGTATACCACAGAGTCTGGGGCCAGGACTTCGCCCCAGGGGGTTTTATTATCGAGGGTTTTCCTTCCCTCTACCCCCACTTCTTCCGCTCCCCCCATTTCTGGGGATCAACACGAGGCACCCCCGGAGGCGGGGTGGAGCAATTTATAGTCCTACTCGGGACTAATGCCAGGTTCTGATGTACCACAGTCCGGGGCCTGGACTTTTGCCCCGGGGGGTTTTATTTTCTTGGGTTTTCCTTCCCAATACCTCCTCCACTTCCGCTCCCCCCCTTTCGGGGGATCCACACGAGGCACCCTCGGAGGTGGGGTGGAGCAGTTTATAGTCCTACTCAGGACTTGCCTGGTTCTTATGTATACCACGAGTGCGGGGCCGGGACTTTGCCCCCGGGGTTTTTTTATCGAGGTTTTCCTTCCCTCTACCTCCACTTCTTCCGCTCCTCCCATTTACGGGGATCAACACGAGGCACCCCGGAGCGGGGTGGAGCGACTGGTTCTTATGTATACCCACGAGTGGGGCCGGGACTTTGCCCCGGGGGTTTTATTATCGAGGGTTTTCCTTCCCTCTACCCCCACTTCTTCCGCTCCCCCCCATTTCGGGGATCAACACGAGGCACCCCGGAGGCGGGGTGGAGCGGTTATAGTCCTCTTGCCTGGTTCCTATGTATACCACAGAGTCTGGGGCCAGGACTTTGCCCCAGGGGGTTTTATTATCGAGGGTTTTCCTTCCCTCTACCCCCACTTCTTCCGCTCCCCCCACTTCTGGGGATCAACACGAGGCACCCCCGGAGGCGGGGTGGAGCAGTTTATAGTCCTACTCGGGACTGGTGCCCCCTTTGCTTGCCGAAAAAGCAAAAATTATTGAACGAAGGAACTGTACACAGTAGAGAGAGAGAGAGAGAGAGAGGAAGAGAATATCTGCTCTCGCCTTTTGCACCGGAGTCCCGAAATTTGCCCATTCCTCTCTTGCTGGGTCGCCCTCCCCTTGAGTCTCGACTCCCCTGCCTTTTTCTCTTCCTCGCTTTTGTTTTTCTGTCCCACCGCACACTACATTTTCCCGGGCTTCTACAGGCACGAATCTGGACAAAACAGGTCAGGCTGCAATGCCAATGTCTAAGAAAATTCTACAGTGCAGTCCAACAATTCGCGAAACTGGTTTTATATGGAGTCCGGAATCATTGATGAAAATAAATAAATTTCACCCAAGGGATGATTTAAAAAGAAATATTAACTTACTCAAAGGCCTAAATTCACATTTTCATGAAAATATGAGCGATCAAATCCGTTGATAATTTGACTCAAGATAAAAATACATTTGTAGTGCCCCATCCTCAATCTTTTTTACATTATTTAACGTTTTCTAATAAAATTACGAATTGTTGTGAACCTTACACGGCTCAATCCAACCCTAAATTTTCTAATGCGAATTTGAGTGGGGAATTCCTATAAAAGATTTTACTATACATACCATCACTTATCTATTAAAGAACCCCGTACAAATCAAATAGATTTATTATGCAAAGTCCTTGAATCACAATTATTAAGTTATGTTAATAGTTAGTTGACTAGATAGACTTGATACTGATGCAAAATCCTTGAATAATCCTAACAGTGCTGGGTTGTGTATGCCCAGAGTATAGAGATCTTTCTCCTTATTTCACCAGGAAAAAAGCACAAGCAGAGAGAGATCCACTAGATCTACACAAAGGAAATTAACAAAGGAAAATTAAATAACACTTATTGAAAAAAAGGAGGAGAATTTCTGGATTATCTAAGTAGGAGAACACGCCTTGGAAGGAGAATCTCAAACAGCCCTTACACATTAAGCATGGATCTAGAGGAACATTAAGCGTGTAGTGTCACTGTCTCCCATGTCACTATCATCAAAGGAGTGGCTGGTCCTACTCAAGAAAATGCATTCCCAATTTCAGCTTTAGCCACGAGGAAGCAATGTGAACCGAAGAAACTTTTGAGCCCACTTTACCTTTTTTCCCCACCCCAAATTATACTAATTATATAAAATTAAAAAAAAGTATATCAAATGAGGTGGGAAAATATTATTGAACGTTAAAATGTGTTTATTTGATAAATAAATAAATAAAAGTTAAAGAATGGTTTACTTAATTGCCAAACTCGCCACTAGGTAGGCAAACCTAATTGTACAGGAACTTGAGGGTGGGGTCGATCACTGCACTTTATAAAGAGATAGAATAAAAATTTGAAAGTGAGATGGGAGTTAGAAATAGGATAGACAAAAAAAAAATTACCAAACTCTCTAGACTTTGCAAAGAAAATGAAAAATTAGAAAAAAAAAAAACTTACCTGTAAAGGCTACCGCACTATTTTTCTCATCATACTCCATCCACCGTAGTGCACACACATAAATAAATATATATCCATTTTTCTTATGTCTAGCATGCTCCTTTTTCCATCTAAGAATGAGTTACCTTGTATTAATTAGAAAACCTTGGAAGCAGGGCTGATTATTTACTATCCATAAATCTTGCCTAAATTTAAAACTTTAACTACACTAATCACTTATACCCATAAGAAAAATGCTTTTTCATTTCCGAATCTAAAGAAAACAAGTTAGATTGCAATGTTAATGTCTAAGGAAATTCTACGGTCCAATCTAACAATTTGCAAGACTAATTTGATATGCAATCTGGATTGTTGATAAAGAAAAGAAAAGAAATTTCACCCAAGGAATAACTTAAAAAGAAATATTAACTTGCTAATATCTAAGGAAAATTATTGTCGACATCTATGGTTTTCATTCGAAGGCCTTATTCTCATTCACATTGTCATGAAAATTAGTGATCAAATCATCGATAATCTGACTCCTGATAAAAATATAACTATAATGTTACATTCTTGATCTCTATTTTTGCATCCAATATTGTAGATTCTTTCTCATAAGATTATGAATTCTTGCGAACCGATTTGTTACATGTCCTGACCTGAATTTTCCAAGGCGAATTTAAGCTTGAATTCCTATAGAAGTTCCTGAAAGCGGTCTGCTCTTCGACTTCTAAGGTAGCGCATGAGAACATTTCTGTTTCTCATGGTTTATGTTCTTTTGTTCCCTGGAACAAAAAAAGAATAGAAACCTGTTTGGTAACACCATATTATTTTTTTGTTCCCAAGAATAAAATCTTAGCCCGGGAATGGTTTGGGAACAGAAACAAGAAGCAAAAAAAAGTTGCTTCTTGTTCCCGGGAACAATTTCTAGAAATAAGTTGATTTTATTTTTTAATTATCTTTTATTTCCTTTTCTTGCCGCAACCACCGTCAACCGCTTGGAGCCACCACCCGTCGATGCCGCTGCCGCCTCCACCGCCCGGTCGTCGGCCGTCGGTCGCCGCCTCTACCCGCCGCCGCCGGTCGCCAGCCGCCATTCTCCGACCGCCACCGTTCGCCGGCCACCACCGCCGCCGCCGCCCGCCGTCGCCGCAAGCCGATCACTGATCGTTGCCGCTGCCGCCCGCCGTCGTCTCCGGCCGCCATCGCCGCCGATCGCCTCCACCGGCCCGTTAGCCGCCGTCGCCGTCAACCGCCAGAGGTCGTCGGCGGCCGATGGGCTTCCAACGCGCCGGCGGTGGCGGTCAGCGATCACGGTTGTCGCGGCGACGGCTGGTGGCCGACGACGACGGCGACTAGCGGCGGGAGGCGACGGCAATCCGTCGGCAAGATTAAAAAATGAATAAATACAAAAAAGAAATTGTTGCGTTACCAAACACATTTCTATTCTTTTTTTATTCCAAGAGTAAAAATTTTGTGTCATTATCAAACGGATTCTTTTACTCAGAAATTGTTCCCCGAAGCAGAAATAGAAAAGAACAATTTCTGAAAAAAAAAAAAAAACTCTTCCCGAGAACAAAAGCGTTGTCATGTGCAGCCTAAAAGTCCTCGCCGCTCCCTCCTCCTCCTGGATGACCGATCCGAAATGGTCGACTTGAGGCCACTTTCGACGCGTCATTCACGCGTGTGAACGAAGGAAATTAGGAAAACACGCACGGGAACAAAAAGTAGAGCAACTAGGTCAAAAAGGACACGGCAGAGAAAATGCAGCGAACACTCATAATGACCCTATATTCAGCAAAGATTGAGAGTAAAAAGCAACTAAAAAGTCGGAAAACCAGGGCTGAAGGGGAGGCTTTTGTCAAGACTCCTGTCGAAGCATTCACATCGGGTGAATTGAGAAACCTAACACGAATTCATGCTCAACGTCATTATACACTAATCTCTGAAAAACATATCTGTATGATGCAAAATACAATATCCGATCTATTGAATCTATTTATAACAAAAAATGACCAACTCTTCAGAATGGATGAGCATGTGGCTAATGCATGGATATCACCAAGCATGTCACGCATAGTTAACAATTATTAAGATCGATATAGACATTGGTACACGTTAATATTCACCCTCGATTGGTCATCGATCGATTACAAGTGATTGACAATGATCGGCAAGAGTATTGATGAGATATTGTCAAGGTTTTTAAAAGAAGACCGAATATATGAGGAGCCTCGAGATATGATTACAAGTTCAAAGTTACTAGAAAACAAGACAATTGAGGTCGTGGTAGCGGTGATCATTTCCGATCCGGACCAATCCCATCAAGGAAACGGGAACCCCTGGTCACTTATTTCGATCCATAAAAAGTAGAAACTTTTGTGTAGGAGTGAGACTCGAGTTTTGAGATAAGCAAGTTGTTTTGGGAGACGTTTGTTCTAGGTGCGCTTCGCACTTGCGTGCAGTTTAGTTGCATGTAGTTCTTGTGCTGAAGTGAATTGGCTTACTAGAAATGTCGTTGTTATTGAAAGTAGAGGTGTGCAACGGAAAGCCTAAACCGGAAACTGGCCGACCAGTTTTGGGCGGTTCCCACGAACAACAATCCAGTTCTCGGTTCCTAATCTTGGAACCGGCAGCCGATTGGTCCGGTTCCCGGTTCCAAGGTGAGAATCGGACGAACCAGGCCGACCGGACCAATTTTTTTATATATAATATATCACTACTATATATAAAACTTATTGCAATAGAAATTGCAATTGAGGTAAGAACCTCTTGTGTGACCTAGAGACCATCAAAACTTTTCTTTTTATTTTATTTATAGACAAAACTTACTTGTCAGTTTCATCTTCTACTCAATATGGGACAAGGCAAGAGTCCCACATCGACTAAACATTCAAAGCATAGAAGAGAGATTGTCTATAAAACCTAAACCAAGCACAACGTTTAGGCAAATTGTTCATGGCTCTTATGCTTAAGAATAAGTGCAAATCACACTTTGTTTGACTAATATCCAAAGTGTGATTTGAATATTTTGCATGTAGAAACATGTGTGATTAGTTTTATTGGATAGCCTAGGAACCGAATCGGATTGAATTGGATTGATTGGTCTGGGGTTTGGAGCACGTTCATTATTTAGTGAAAAAAAAATGCTGATTTCGTTGGAGCGAACCCGGCTAGACTGGAACCAATGATCTGGTCTCGGTCCGGTTCCCGGTCCTAAGACCAAACAGTCTAGTCCACGGTTCCCAATTTTTGGGAACTGGCTCTCCCGGTCCGGTTCCCGGTTTCACCTTGGAACTGAATCGAACCGGAACCGATCACCTCTAATTGAAAGTCCAACAATTTGGACTTTTGCTAGATTGTCCTATGGATGATAACTTTGTCATCCCGGTTTGTCCTCCAATATGAAATTAAGTAATGCAAAGTTTAATAGATTCTTTGGAATAAGCAAGACGGTGGAATTTGCACATCAACTTGTCCACCGTGAATATTTTCGCATGGTGCAGATTTCAAGTTAGCATTTTGTAAGAGTGAATAGAGGTTTTCTTTTAATTAGTTTTGGATAAATTTTGAAATGTTGCTAACAAAAAATAGTAGTTTTGAACGTCACATAATACATATGAAAGATAAAACCAATCTCCTGGATAGTTTGTAGAGCTGAGTTGGCTATTTCTGCTCCTAGATTAACGAATTTTTGTGTTATTAGTATGCAATGCTGATGAAGACGGTTTTTACGCATCTAAGTTCAGTGACTGTACAAAAACCTTTAATATACGGTGGTACAACATCTCATAAGTCCCTTGATCAACATCACTTCGTTGTGCTTTGAGCCTCTCTAAATAGGTAGGGAGAGAGGAAACTAAAGGAGCTACCACAACGAGCAGTCTCATGCTATTAAGTCTACACTACGTTTGAGAATCCGAATAGACAGTCCAAAAAAGAGTGCCGCATCGCGAATCAATACAATCACCCTAAGAGCATTAGCCCAATCACCATATCACTGTAGCTCTTGCAAAAGCACACCGATAAAGAACTAGTACAGACAATGAAAAAAAATGGATCACTCTTGAACGAGTAAAAAACAAAATCAAATTCCACAATCAACGCAAGAGAAAGATGTTGTTCAACATTAATCCGCCATACTCCCACATCTCACTTAATCACCAAGTGTTGCGTGCCCTGGGGGAACAAATTCTTTGATAAAGTCAAAGCTAAGAGCCCAAAAGCCATGGCTAAACTTGTAAATAATCCTACCATATATACTAAACATTAGTTTAAAACTAGAATTACTAGAAATCGAACTTAAATAATTAATGGAAAATCTCAAATTTATATATATATATATATTTCTTCCAATTCAACTTGCAAACTTTATTAACTGGTAAGCTCTGAGTGAACATCATTCATATCTTACAAAAATAAAATATTAAATAAACTTATTAAATACACAAAAGAATTACAAGATAAAAGGATATATCCATGACTTACCCCACTCAAACCTTTCACATGGCCGATGCACTTGATATAGCTAGTACGAACACCTAGAGGGGGTGAATAGATGTATAAAATAAACCTTGGCAAATATATGCGGAATAAAATAAATTTCGAGTAAAATAAAGGAGTTAGGGAAGAGAATAAGAACACAAGATTTATAGTGGTTCGGCTTAATCCAAGCCTACGTCCACTCTCCCACGCTAACAGCCTTCTTGGCTGGATTCCACTATGCAATCAACAAGAGATTACAACTTCGAGGGCAAACACTTAGTATATCACACTATCTCACTAAGTCACTCTTTTGGTATTTCTCTCACAATCACAAACATTTAAGCTCTCCAAAGACAAGTGTATGATCGAAGGTCGCTCAGACTTTGGAATTATAAATTCTACGCTCCGTCTCTTACTTGCTCATCGGTCCTTCATCTCCTAAAATACTCCTCCACTTCCAAACTACTCGTTGGACAATATCCCGGAGAATCTTCTTCCAATATACCAATTGGACAGCTCTGTATCTAGAAGATTTGGTAGCCGTTGAGTGACAAAGGTAAAATCCCAAATTGATTCTGATCGCCCATACAAACGAAATCTTGGTTTCCATAAGTAAAGCTTCTTCGTATAGAAAGTTCTTGTCTTCAAGATCCAATCGTCAATCAATTAGATTGAATCAATCAAATCAATATTGATGTGGAATCCAAACCAGACCACTAGCCGTTGTATGATTGGGCTTGAGTTACGATTCATCGAATCTGGATGTAAAGTCTGAGTCTGTAGACTTTACAATATGAGTCTGTAGACTTTACAATCTGGGTCTGTAGACTTTACAATCTGGGTCTGAACATATCTGCTTCTGAACAGATTTAGCTTTAAGGTCTGTACCTAGTTCAGCTTCAGCATAGAATCTGTCTTCTAGTTTAGCTTCAACATAGAGTCTGTCTTCTGATTCATCATTCACGTTCAGTCTGGAATTAGTCAGAGTTGACAGACTTCTGATGTAGAACAGACTTTGACACTAAAGTCTGGCAGTCTTCAGACTTTGAGTCTTGAGTCTGGCAGTCTTCAGACTTTGACACAGAAGTCTGGAAATCTTCGAAATATACTCTGGACATATGTTATGTTCAGTCTTCTGGTCGTCTTCGCACTTTGATAATATCCTTCACATGTTCTATAATCTGCATGGTCTATTACTTAACCATTAAATATGTTAGTAGCCTTTGATTTATTTTGTCATCTTCAAAACATCATAAGGGATTTCCCTAACAATCTCCCCCTTTTTGATGATGACAAAACAATCTTTGAATATGCAGATTTGTAAACATACTTTTAAATCAACAGATATCGAAAGATAGCAAATAGATTGAGCATAAGAATATATAGAAAAATAATCGCAGCTCAATATTATGCAATAAATAATATCAACCAATCAGCACATATGCATATTCATATCTTCTCCCCCTTTTGTCATAACCAAAAAGCGATAACAATAGATTCACGTAGAGAATGATAATCAATATCTTGCATGAATCACAATTTCCAAAAATCAGCTTTTTTTTATCGACTATTAAAGATATGCAATATAGCTCACTTCGATTATATCAGCAAATATCCAATAAAAATCACGGATGCATCATAAAATTTACGTACCATTTTTGTCATGATAATATCAATAAGAGATTTGTTAATGACAAAATGTAATAAAAGATGCACTAACCGGATTTTGTAGATCTTAACAATTCTGACACATTTACCTTCCTTATTTTCATAACAAGATCACGATCAATCAAAAAAGATTTTTCCATAATTGATCAAAGCTCCCCCTCAATTTGTTACCTTTTTGAGATGATCACGATTCTTCCCTTTTCTTTTGGATTTGATTTCTCCCCCTGTGATCATGACAATATTTGCGAATAGAAACAATTGTTGCAATTGTCGCAGGAGATATTTTCTGATTGCACCAAAATCTGCGTAGATTCGCAATCATCCTTCCCTTAAAGAATTTCCTGCAATCAACTCATTTTCTTTTTTGGTATCCATCAATTTTGATCCTTCCTTGACGTTAGAGTAAAATAGAAAATCTTCATAATCAAATATTCTTTCTTAATTCATCGTAACAAAGTATTCAAAAAAAAGAATATTATGCACAATGATATTTTGAAAAATAAATTCTCACTTAGTCATAGTACAATAAAATCAGAGAGAATAAAATCCTTGAATATCTCAGAAAAAAATATCTTGCAAAATTAGTATAACGTAGAATCGGATTTTTACTTTGCAAAATATGACTAAATCTGAAGTATAAAATTAGACAAAATAATCTGAATTATCTCAAATAATCACACGTACTAAATTAAATCTCAACTCACAAATCACAAAAACAAATCATACGATTTTTTCTTCCATAAAGCAAAATATGATCATTATAAAATCTCAATCAACCAAGGATATATCGAATATCAAGCATAATGAGAAATTGAGAATAAAAAATTCCTTACCAAATCCTCTTTCTTCTTTCTTCTTTATATCCAATAAAAATAACTTATCTTTTCTTTGGTACCCATTTTTTCTGGATAGGTCTCCAGACTTTAGGACAATCCTCGATTTCTTCATCGGATTCTGAGTCTGTGTCTAAATCAGACTCTAATTCTGAGTCTATGTCTGAGTCAGACTCTGATTCTGAGTCTGTGTCTGAATCATACTCAGATTCTGAATGTGCCATCAAGCATAGATTTTCTTGCTCATCATCTTCTTTTATTGCTCTTTTCTGGCAATTCTGCTTGTATTTTCTTCTTCCACTGAATTTGCTTCCTTTTCTACTCAGCTTTTTGAATTTCTCGATCATAAAAGCAAATTCTTCATCGTCCATGTCATTTTCTGAGTCTGTTTCATCAAAAACAGCATTAAATATTAAAGCAATGAACTTCTTACCTTCGGGATCTTCATCGTTGAGTTGCTCCACTTCATAGGATTGAAGAGTGCCGATCAATTCATCAACGGAAAGTGGCATAATCCTTTGAGTCTCCCGAATTGAGGTCTTGATATGGTTCCAATCTTTTGAGAGACCTCGCAAGAGTTTGTTGACCTTCATTGGAGAAGAAATAGGTTGACCTTGATACGCCAAACCATTTACAATTTCTGTAAAACGGCTGAACATATCTCCAATTGACTCTCCTTGCTTCATCTTGAAGGATTCATATTTACCGAGCAGGAAGTTTATTTTTGTCTCTTTTACACGATTGGTCCCTTCATATGTAACATGAAGTTTATCCCAAACTTCTTTTGTTGTTTCACATGAAGAGATTCTGTTATATTCAGCAGGAGACAAAGCGCAATATAAAGAATAAATTGCTTTCGCATCAAGAGCTTCTGTAATATTATGCAATAATGTAATATTATGTTAGTGGGCCCCAAAAGAAGAAACAGAAAAAGAAGTTTTAAAGACCCCAAAAGAAGAAACTGAAAAAGAAACTGAAAAGTCAATAAAGCAAAAGGAGAGGGGAGAGGGCTCGGCTAAATAGAAGCTGAGAGTTCCCTCTACCAAAAAGAAAAGAAAGAAAAGAAGAAGAAGAGGAAGAAGAAGAGAAACAGGGAAAAAGGAAAGGAATTTTGGCACGTGCACGTCTCGGATGCCTCGCTAAGCCGACTCGACTCCATAACACAGCACCCAGTAAGAGATCAAGCCCTCGTTTGTCCGATTGAAGTAATTTTTGGATTTAGGATTTAAATTCGAAATTTTTGGAAAACTGAGCGGCGAAGTCTAATTTTGGAGTCGTTGAGCCACGTATTTTTGCAAGAACGGCAATTTAGGGTGTTGTGGAGCCGTGGGATTTTACAGATCGCGATTTGAGCTTATGATTTGTCCGAAACAAAATTTCAAAGTTTCCCGTGCGCAGTGAACAGTACGCGTCCAGCAGCCTTGGGCCCGTATTTTGTCATTTTTCGGCTTGATTTTGGGATGGCCAAGTAGGGATTCTTGTGATATGTTTCAAGGGCTCTCTATTGAATATAAGTACGTTTGGATCGGAGTTCGGAAGAAAAAGTTAAGGCGCAATCAAGTTTTGCACTTAAATTTCGTGTTGCGAATGGCTTGAACAATCGCTTTGGTTATGCGATTTGTTAGCGCGTAGAAGTCCTTTTGTTAAAGTTAAGGCGTAATTTAGTTGTTTCGAAGTAGAGACAGAGTTTTATTAGATTTTAACATTTTTCTCGGTTATTTGTTAGGACCTTGAATTCGACGATACAAGTATCGTTCGTCGTTTGGTCATCGACGACAAGGTGAGTGGTACTATATCTTCTTTGGTTTTATAAAATCATGTCTTGAAGTATATATATGTATATATATTGAATTGAGAAGAGCATTTTTATTGCATAAAAGTCAGATCGAGCAATTGCTACCCTTTGGTTGATTGTGAATCTTTGAAAAACATGTTATACAAGATTTGTGGAGAAATATATATGAAATTGCTTTGCGACTAATTTATGGAAAGATTTATGATGATTTGAGAAACGGATATGAAATGGATGATGGGCTATATTGCAAAAATGTTATTTGTTTGGTTTAAGATATTGATTTTTGGATTGGATTTCTGGTATTGGAGAATGGTTATTTATGCTCAATATGACTGTGAACCCAGTGAGGGGTTTTTGGGGTATGCATACCAGGTTTAGGATATCCTTCTGGGCCTAGCCACCGACTTTGTAGGTGGAGACCTTACCAAGGGGAGAATCTTAGTCGCCTTGTCACAAGGCGTTGTGTCGTGACCATGGTTAGTTATTGATCAAAAGATTGATCAATGGATAGACCATTGATATGTGTTTTTGATGGAGATTATTCATTAGATTCGACCATGGATACTTAACTTTTGATGGTGATTTAAATGAGTCTTCCATATTAGTATAAAGCTTTGATGATGAGAAATAACTTTTATATGATTCGATATGTATTTTATATATTGAATTGGCGTTATGAAATTTGGTATTGGTTTGTATACATGCATAAGAGTTGTTCGATCTGCTTAGAAGATATGTACTACTCACTGAGCTGTGGTTGCTCACCCCATTCCTCCTTTAATCTTTTAAGGTCCCTCAGCTAGCGGCGAACAGAGCGAGTGCGTAGTCGGTGGGAACTTTTGGGGAGTTCTATTTTGTTTTTGGTATGGTTCAAGGAAGTGGTGCAAATAATACTTACTAGTAGTTGGATCGTCTGAGTTTTAAACATATATCTCTTTTTCTTTTGGTGAATTATAGAAACTCTGATGTTGAAACCAATTTGTTGGTTTATCTGATATATATGGTTTGAGATATATATAAGTTAATATCAGTTTGTTGGTTGTGTTTGAGGCTGCGTTCTTTGTAAAGAAAGACGGCCATGTCATTCCCATTCTTTGTGGTTTTAGGGTGTGACATTTTTGGTATCAAAGCCTAAGTTTTGATCTTTTTGGGTGTAGTTATGGGACGTTGTGAGGTTGTGTGATAGATTTTATTTTTGCGTTAGTCTTCTAGATTCTAAGGTGTAGTTTGATTCTTGGATTCAGGTGATCATGAGTACTGACTCTGAGACACTTGCCTCACTTCGTAGAAGTCGCAGAGGCAAACGAGTCGCTACCCCTGAGGCTAGAGACTTGCCTCAAGCTTCTCGAGGTGCGTCTTTGAGAAGGAGACTTGAGGACCACTATGATAGGAGTCCTGACTTGCACGAAGTCAGAGAAGAGGATCAAGAGCCAACCCGTTCAACTGAATTTGAACAAGCAATGATCCATTGGTATCGCCAAGCAAAAGAATTAACTTGGAGATGGAGCGGCGGTTCGAGCACTTTTGCCCATTTTAGAAAGGCGAAACCACCCACTTTTGATGGGAAAGCTGATCCTCTTGCGGCTGAGCGTTGGATTAAAAAGATTGATGGGATCTTTGAAGCTGAAGAGGTTCCCGAGGATCAGAAAGTTAAATTTGCCACCCAATACCTAGAAGGTGAAGCAGAGTTTTGGTGGGATGGAATGAAGCCAAGCCTTAGAGGTAGGGATGTTATTATATCCTGGGAGGACTTTAAAAAGGCGTTCAATGCTCAATTCTTCCCAAAGTCATTCTAGGCAAAGATGAAGGGTGACTTTGTACATGTATCTCAGGGTGACTCCACAGTTTTGGAGTATTCAGTCCGCTTTAATCAATTGAGTAGATTTGCGGAGCACTTGGTAGCAAATGAGGAAGATAAGGCTGACCATTTCCTAGGAGGGCTCCGACCTGAAATTAATTCTACACTTGCACCTTTCGTATTAACAACTTATAAGGATGTGCTAGAACGAGCAATCAAGGTGGAACAAAGCATTCTGAAGCACGGCACACAAGGAGCGCCTCAACCCAAAAGGTTTAAGCCCACAAATGTGCAAGGTAGCCATATTGATGGTAGTGGAAGGCGAATAGGCTTTAGCCGGCCAGGACAGTTCAAAAATCCAAGTAACCAAGGCCCTTGTAATACATGTGGAAATTATTATCACGGTGAGTGTTATCGGAAAATGGGAGTATGCTTCTCATGTGGGAAAGCGAGACACATGCTGCGAGATTGTCCTATACGAAGGAATCCTCCTATTAGCAATAGATCATGTAATCTATGTGGGCAACAAGGGCACCTAGCACACCAGTGTTTCAGGCGGAGGAATACCCCTTTTGTTGGTAGGCCCCAAGAGAACCAACAAAGACAAAGTACAAGCGGGAAAGTTTTTGCAATGACGAAGGAGGATGCGGCAGCATCTAACGCAGTGGTTGCAGGTAATATTTCTATTGCCTCGCATTGTGCTTATGCGTTATTTGATCTTGGTGCTACGCACTCCTTCATTTCAACTGAATTTGCCAAGAAGCTTGATGTGTTGCTTGACCCTCTTGAATGTGAATTGTGTGTTGATACTCCTACTGGCGATTTCTTAGTTGGTCATCATGTGTTCAAGAGATGTGTGATTCGGATTAACAATGTTGAAATGCCTGTGGATCTAGTGGAGTTAAATATTCGAGATTTCGATGTTATTATAGGGATGGATTGGTTGTCTACCTATCATGCTATTATTGACTGTTTTTCAAAAAAAGTTATATTTAGACTTTTGAATCAACCCGAATTCTCTCTTTCGGGAAGTTGTGAAAACACGTCTCCAAGGTTGATCTCGGCTTTGCAAGTGAGGAAACTTTTGAGAAAAGGTTGTTGTGGTTATTTAGCTTGTGTAAAAGACACAAGTAAGGTTGTAGTAAATTTGGAAGATGTTCCTGTCGTTAGAGAGTTTCCAAGTGTATTTCCTGAGGATTTACCAAGCTTACCTCTTGATAGAGAAATTGAGTTTTGTATTGAATTGATGCCCGGTACAACACCAATCTCTAAGGCACCATATCGAATGGCACCCACTGAATTAAAAGAATTGAAAACGCAGCTACAAGAGCTTTTGGATAAGGGTTTCATTAGACCCAGTGTTTCACCTTGGGGAGCTCCTGTTCTATTTGTGAAAAGAAGGATGGTAGTATGCGGCTTTGCATAGATTATCGAGAGCTTAACAAGGTAACGGTCAAAAACAAATGTCCTTTACCTCGGATTGAGGATTTATTTGATCAACTTCAGGGAGCTCAGGTATTTTCCAAGATCGACCTTCGTTCTGGGTATCATAGTTGAAGATAAAGATAGATGATGTGCCTAAAACTGCTTTCAGAACAAGGTATGGCCATTATGAATTTCTCGTCATGCCTTTTGGATTAACAAATGCGCCTGCTACCTTCATGGACTTGATGAACAGGGTGTTCAGGGAATATCTAGACAAATTTATTGTGGTGTTCATTGATGACATCCTAGTATATTCGAAGAGTTTAGAGGAACACGAACAACACTTGAGATTTGTCTTGCAGACTTTGCATGAAAAGAAGTTGTATGCCAAATTTAGTAAGTGTGACTTCTGCCTTGATCATATAGAATTCTTGGGTCATGTGATCTCGAAAGATGGCATATTAGTGGACCCAAAGAAGGTCGAAGCAGTTGTTAAGTGGAATCGTCCAACAAATGTTACAGAAGTGAGAAGTTTTCTTGGGCTAGCCGGCTACTATAGGCGATTTGTAGATGGGTTCTCAAAGATTGCTGGTCCACTTACCCGTCTAACTCAGAAAAAAGTTAAATTTGAATGGTTAGACCAATGTGAACGCAGTTTTCAAGAGTTGAAGAGATGGCTGGTGTCGGCTCCTATTCTAACTCTACCTTCTGGAAGTAGTGGCTTCGTAATCTACTGTGACGCATCCAAAGAAGGTTTGGGTTGTGTTTTTATGCAAGATGGCAAAGTTGTTGCCTACGCTTCGAGACAATTGAAATTACATGAGAAGAACTACTCCACTCATGATTTGGAATTAGCGGCGGTTGTGTTTGCCTTAAAGATATGGCGGCACTATTTGTATGGTGAAAAATGTGAAGTCTTTACCGATCACAAGAGTCGAAGTATATCTTTACTCGAAAGAACTAAACATGAGGCAAAGAAGATGGCTAGAACTTTTGAAGGATTATGACTTATCCATTAATTACCATTCGGGTAAAGCTAATGTGGTAGCGGATGCTTTGAGTCGTAAATCATTTGGAAATATGGCAACTTTGCCCACTTCTCAGAAATCTATTCTTGAAGATATGAGGAAGTTAGACTTGGAGGTGTTGGTGCAGCAGCTTGGTGCTCAATTAGCTAATCTTCAAGTACAACCTATGTTGATTAACAAAATTAAGGTTAAACAGAATGAAGATCCACAATTACAAAAAATTAGAGAAGGTGTGGAAGCTGGAAGACAAGCGGATTTTGGTTTACACGTAGATGGATCCTTAAGGTTTCGTGGTCGACTATGTGTTCCTGAAGACTCAAATTTGAAAAAAGAGATCCTGCAAGAAGCTCACAGTACTAGATTTTCAATTCATCCAGGAAGCACTAAAATGTATAAAGACTTGAGAGAAACTTTTGGTGGATCAACATGAAAAAGGATATTATAAAATTTGTCGATCAATGTTTAGTTTGCCAGCAAGTGAAAATTGAGCATCAAAAACCAGGTGGACGGTTGCAACCCCTAGAGATACCTAAATGGAAGTGGGAACATATTGCCATGGACTTTGTAGTCGGTCTACCGAGGACGCCAAGTGGTAAGAATGTTATATGGGTGATTGTTGATCGATTGACTAAGTCCGCTCACTTTTTGTCATATCGATTTGGCCTTTCAATGGAAGATATGGCAAAGCGATATGTTAATGAGATAGTGAAGCTTCATGGAGTTCCAGTAAGCATTGTTTCTGATAGGGATCCTAGGTTCGTGTCTAACTTTTGGAAGAGTTTGCAAGGAGCATTGGGCACTAAACTCAACTTGAGTACAGCTTTCCATCCACAAACAGATGGACAATCAGAGAGAACGATCCAGACATTAGAGGATATGTTGAGATCATGCATCATTGACTTCGGCGGTTCTTGGGATGAACATCTACATTTGGCAGAATTTTCTTATAACAACAGTTATCACTCCAGCATTAAGATGGCAACCTTTGAAGCTTTATATGGCTGAAAATGCAGAAGTCCTATTTGTTGGGACGACGTTGGTGAGAAAAGACTAACTGGCCCTGAGTTCATTCAACAGTCAGAAGAAAAAGTTAGGTTGGTTCGGGAACGTCTCAGAACGTCTCAAAGTCGTCAGAAAAGTTATGCGGATCTAAAAAGACGCAAGTTAGAATTTAATGTGGGGGATCACGTATTCTTAAAAGTTTCTCCTACGAAGGGTGTAATGAGATTTGACACACGTGGGAAGTTAAGTCCAAGGTACGTGGGACCATTCTTGATCTTAGAGAAAATTGGTGAACTCGCTTATAAATTGGCTTTGCCACCGGCATTATCAGGTGTCCATAATGTGTTCCATGTCTCTTTGTTGCGAAAATATGTTCCAAATCCTGAACATGTGCTAGACTTTACACCACTGAGATTACGAGAGAACTTGACATATGAGGAGCAGCCTATTCACATTATCGATAGGAAGGATCAAGTATTGCGGCGACGAACCATTCCTTATGTAAAAATACAATGGCAAAACCATACCGAGAGGGAGGCTACTTGGGAACTTGAGGAGGAGGCAAGACACAAATACCCTCACTTGTTTCATGATTAAAGTACATGTAAATTTCGAGGACGAAATTTTTTAAGGATGGTAGAATGTAATATTATGCAATAATGTAATATTATGTTAGTGGGCCCCAAAAGAAGAAACAGAAAAAGAAGTTTTAAAGACCCCAAAAGAAGAAACTGAAAAGTCAATAAAGCAAAAAGGAGAGGGGAGAGGGCTCGACTAAATAGAAGCTGAGAGTTCCCTCTACCAAAAAGAAAAGAAAGAAAAGAAGAAGAAGAGGAAGAAGAAGAGAAAAAGGGAAAAAGGAAAGGAATTTTGGCACGTGCACGTCTCGGATGCTTCGCTAAGCCGACTCGACTCCATAACACAGCACCCGGTAAGAGATCAAGCCCTCGTTTGTCCGATTGAAGTAATTTTTGGATTTAGGATTTAAATTCGAAATTTTTGGAAAACTGAGCGGCGAAGTCTAATTTTGGAGTCGTTGAGCCGCGTATTTTTGCAAGAACGGTAATTTAGGGTGTTGTGGAGCCGTGGGATTTTACGGATCGCGATTTGAGCTTATGGTTTGTCCGAAACAAAATTTCAAAGTTTCCCGCGCGCAGTGAACAGTACGCGTCTAGCAGCCTTGGGCCCGTATTTTGTCATTTTTCGGCTTGATTTTGGGATGGCCAAGTTGGGATTCTTGTGATATGTTTCAAGGGCTCTCTATTGAATATAAGTACGTTCGGATTGGAGTTCGGAAGAAAAAGTTAAGGCGCAATCAAGTTTTGCACTTAAATTTCGTGTTGCGAATGGCTTGAACAATCGCTTTGGTTATGCGATTTGTTAGCGCGTAGAAGTCCTTTTGTTAAAGTTAAGGCGTAATTTAGTTGTTTCAAAGTAGAGACAGAGTTTTATTAGATTTTAACATTTTTCTCAGTTATTTGTTAGGACCTTGAATTCGACGATACGAGTATCGTTCGTCGTTTGGTCGTCGACGACGAGGTGAGTGGTACTATATCTTCTTTGGTTTTATAAAATCATGTCTTGAAGTATATATATGTATATATATTGAATTGAGAAGAGCATTTTTATTGCATAAAAGTCAGATCGAGCAATTGCTACCGTTTGGTTGATTGTGAATCTTTGAAAAACATGTTATACAAGGCTTGTGGAGAAACATATATGAAATTGCTTTGCGACTGGTTTATGGAAAGATTTATGATGATTTGAGAAACGGATATGAAATGGATGATGGGCTATGTTGCAAAAATGTTATTTGTTTGGTTTAAGATATTGATTTTTGGATTGGATTTCTGGTATTGGAGAATGGTTATTTATGCTCAATATGACTGTGAACCCAGTGAGGGGTTTTTGGGGTATGCATACCAGGTTTAGGATATCCTTCTAGGCCTAGCCACCGGCTTTGTAGGTGGAGACCTTACCAAGGGGAGAATCTTGGTCGCCTTGTCACAAGGTGTTGTGTCGTGACCATGGTTAGTTATTGAGCAAAAGATTGATTAATGGATAGACCATTGATATGTATTTTTGATGGAGATTATTCAATAGATTCGACCATTGATACTTAACTTTTGATGGTGATTTAAATGAGTCTTCCATATTAGTATAAAGTTTTGATGATGAGAAATAACTTTTATATGATTCGATATGTATTTTATATATTGAATTGGCGTTATGAAATTTGGTATTGGTTTGTATACATGCATAGGGGTTGTTCGATCTGCTTAGAAGATATGTACTACTCACTGAGCTGTGGTTGCTCACCCCATTCCTCCTTTAATCTTTTAAGGTTCCTCAGCTAGCGGCGAATAGAGCAAGTGCGTAGTCGGTGGGAACTTTTGGGGAGTTCTATTTTGTTTTTGGTATGGTTCAAGGAAGTGGTGCAAATAATACTTACTAGTAGTTGGATCGTCCGAGTTTTAAACATATATCTCTTTTTCTTTTGGTGAATTATAGAAACTCGATGTTGAAACCAATTTGTTGGTTTATCTCGATATATATATATATATATATATATATATATATATATATATATATATATATATATATATATATATACTGTTTGAGATATATATAAGTTAATATCAGTTTGTTGGTTGTGTTTGAGGCTGCGTTCTTTGTAAAGAAAGACGGCCATGTCATTCCCATTCTTTGTGGTTTTGGGGTGTGACAGCTTCTCTTTTGGACATCTCCATTCGAGACATATGAGCGGGGAGTTTGGTTTATTTGTCTTTGCCATTCTTATTTGATGTGGATGCAACAATAGGATTGATTCCTCTTTCCACAACATCCCATTGTAAGAGATCTTTGGATCTTAGGAATGCTTTCATTTTGTTCTTCCACACGTCGTATTCCTTTCCATCAAAATATGGTGGCCTTGTGTTGCTTTGCCCTTCCATAAGTCCTGGTGCCAACATACTAGCCATAAAGAATCTTTAGCTCAAAAGTAAAAACACTTTTATAAACCGAGCACTTGGCTCTGATACCAATTGATATAGCTAGTACGAACACCTAGAGGGGGTGAATAGGTGTATAAAATAAACCTTGGTAAATATATGCGGAATAAAATAAATTTCGAGTAAAATAAAGGAGTTAGGGAAGAGAATAAAAACACAAGATTTATAGTGGTTCGGCTTCATCCAAGCCTACGTCCACTCTCCCACGCTAACAGCCTTCTTGGCTGGATTCCACTATGCAATCAACAAGAGATTACAACTTCGAGTGCAAACACTTAGTAGATCACACTATCTCACTAAGCTACTCTTTTGTTATTTCTCTCACAATCACAAACGTTTAAGCTCTCCAAAGACAAGTGTATGATCGAAGGTCGCTCAGACTTTGGAATTATAAATTCTACGCTCCGTCTCTTACTTGCTCATTGGTCCTTCATCTCCTAAAATACTCCTCCACTTCCAAACTACCCGTTGGACAGTATCCCGGAGAATCGTCTTCCAATATACCAATTGGACAGCTCTGTATCTAGAAGATTTGGTAGCCGTTGAGTGACAAAGGTAAAATCCCAAATTGATTTCGATCGCTCATACAAACGAAATCTTGGTTTCCATAAGTAAAGCTTCTTCGTATAGAAAGTTCTTGTCTTCAAGATCCAATCGTCAATCAATTAGATTGAATCAATCAAATCAATCTTGATGTGGAATCCAAACCAGATCACTAGCCGTTGTATGATTGGGCTTGAGTTACGATTCATCGAACTGGATGTAAAGTCCGAGTCTAGACTTTACAATATGAGTCTCAGACTTTACAATCTGGGTCTGTAGACTTTACAATCTGAGTCTCAGACTTTACAATAACTGGTCCGAACATATCTCGCTTTTTGAACGATTTAGCTTTAAGGTCCGTACTCACCCGGTTCGATAGAGCATAGAGTCTTTCTTCGGTTCAGCTTCAAAGATAGAGTCTGTCTTATGGTTCATCATTCACGTTTAGTCTGGAATTAGTCAGAGTTGACAGACTTCTGATGTAGAACAAACTTTGACACTAAAGTCTGGCAGTCTTCAGACTTTGAGTCTTGAGTCTGGCAGTCTTCAGACTTTGACACAGAAGTCTGGAAATCTTCGAAATATACTCTGGACATATGTTACGTTCAGTTTTCTGGTCGTCTTCGCACTTTGATAATATCCTTCACATGTTCTATAATCTGCATGGTCTATTACTTAACCATTAAACATGTTAGTAGCCTTTGATTTATTTTGTCATCTTCAAAACATCATAAGGGATTTCCCTAACAGCACTTTTCAACATTAATCGGCACGATAACCACTCTCAACCAGTTTTGAATGCAAATCAAAGTTTCCACCATTTTAGGAGTCAAAGAACTTTTGAAAGCCATCAAACATAACTAGATGTACTGAAAGTTGATTATGAAGCAATGGTTGTTATAAGAGTAGACAAAATATCTCGAGCCAGTAGAGAGATGATTTAAACATTTGGCTAGTAGTTTTCTACCACATCAAAAGGTCAAGATCACGACATTTTTCACATTCAGCTTTAAGATACTTATTGAGTTCAAATAAGTTGCTTGCATACACTTTTTCCTTCTCGTGAAGAAAGAATTCATACACCTTTTCCAAATTGAAATTCACAATTAAATCAAGGTTGTCTTTGTTACCCTCCTCATGGCTATTAAGATCTCAACTACTATCGGTATCGATCAAAAGTTGATCACCTAAATTTCTATCACAAGATCCAAAATAAGATTTCTTATAAAAATGAAACATACATTCCAAGGTAATCCTCACCTTATAGTACATTTCATCAACTTTCACACTATCATCATAAATTATTTTATAACAATACTACACATAATTCATCTTTTTTTTAATCCAATGCTATCGCAATCATAACCATCATATTTACTTTTTTGAAACTTCTATAATATTTGTCAAACTTTTTCTTCATCTTCGTACCCATGGTTTTCACCCTAGGATCTTATGCCTTCTCCGCTTATTTTAAAGTTTTATAAAAAAATTGCTATCTCATTAAAATAATCATTTGAAGTGATATACAGAGTCTTATGCTCAATTAAAAGTAATTCTAGTTTAAAACTAATATTGAGATATCATATATACTTATTGTAGGACTTTTAGCAAGTTTAGCTATTGCTTATAGGCTCTTGGCTTTGATCATATTTTGCTTACTTGATCACAGAATATATTTCCCTTGAGGCACGCAACATTGAGTGATTAAGTGAGATGTGTGGAGTTTAGCGGTTTAATGTTGAATGTCTTTCTCTTGTGCTAATTGTGGAATTTGATTTCCTTTTTTGTTCCACGGAGAGTTTGTTCTAGATTATTTATGACCCCTAATGGATGGTATTGAATAATGATCGAACTATGTATTGAACTTTTATTGAGTTGGGGTTCCGTTTTTTCTTTTTTTTGTCTCTCTAATAACATTTATGTTCACAAGAATGAAGGTGAGTATGTGAAGTATGTTTGGAAAGAAAAACCTTTTTGATATCCCAAATTTGTGTGGTTCTTTGCTTATTTTTCTATTTCATAACAATTCATGGACATAGGGTATGACGTAGGATTTTGTTTCCACAAAGTGGACGTGTATATTTTTAACAAGGCATCACTTTGCTAGTCACATGGTGAATAAGCAAACTTGACTTGACAATAAGCTAACTTTTTAATAGAGCGTCACTTTGCTTGTCATTAGTAAGGATGTATACTTTTTTTTTTCGTTCAATGAAATGAAAACAAGTGATGGTCGATCGGAACTAGACCGAATCAATCAGTACAGTTCGATTCCCTATACCAGCTCAGGTACTGATCATCCCTATCCAAAAATCATTTACCCCCTCAAATGATCATCTCATAAAACAATTGGAATCACCCCAAAGAAGCCGAGCCAGGCTAGTGGCGCACAAAATCAGTTGAAAAAGACTGAAGACAACAGAAAGTGCGATGAGAAAAACTTACTGAAGACCTAAAGTCGATGCGAGAGGAGAGAGCTAAGAAGGACATATAAGACTTGAGAAGAGCCGAGTTGCATTAATCACATAGCAAAAGTGCGTATGCTATCATTATAATTATAGGATCTTCCTTGCATTAGTTATGAAATCAACACTCATTTTAACGATCAACATCCAATACACAACATCATTTCATACATATCATTACCTTGCCATATTTAATGATCATGTAATATTGACATGTTTACGTGTTGAACAAATTGAAAAAGGCAATCAAGGCAATTGTCCTACGAACAATGAAAGGGATGAATGGACAACCATAATTAACAAGGTTGAGGAGCTAAGAGGCAAAAGGTATGATAAAAATCAAATGAAGAGTAAGTGGGAAATTGTTAAGGAAGAAAAGAACAAATCGAGGCAATTGGTTCGGAAGGAAACAAGATTAGGACAAGATCTAAAGAATAATACCATTGATGCAAGTAATGAATAGTAAGAGAGGAAAATTCAGGTTTTTTTCTTCCCTTCTTTAGTTACTTTTTTTAAGTTCATCTTTTATGATACAACTCATGAATATATTTATTATAGTAGGAAAATCCTAAAGTTAGAGTTTTTATAACGAAAGGTATACATCCAAATCTTGAAGTTTTATTAGTTTAGAGATACAATTACTATCAAAAGTATCACATGAAATTTTACATAAGATTTATGTGTTGATAAGAATATTGTGGCGAGACAACTTGATATCGGGGATTGTGTAAGATCTACTACTAATAATATAGAGTGTAATGTAAGTAAAAATATTATTAAACATGATTAAAACCATAAACAGTGACATAAAGTTCAGTGAGGCAAGCTCAAAAAAGCAAACAAAATAAATTGACTATAGCTGTTAAGCGAACAGCACAAATGGATGGAATTTTTTTCAGTTGTTGAAAAGTATAAGCAATGTCACATCTCTTGCTAAGAGTTTAATCTTTACGAGCAAATCATAGAGATATTGAAACCCATACTTGAAATTAAGCAAGACCAAGGGTACGTTTGACTACATGTTTGTTCTCGGGAACAATTACTGTTCAAAAGTAGTTTTTTCATTTAAATACCCTATACAAGTTTCTGAGCAGAAGAGTGCATTTTGTATTTGCACAAAATTTCTTTTTTTTGGAAGTAAAAAAAAAATACATCTGGTATGACACTCAAATTTTTTTTGTGACATAGAATTTTTTATTTTTTAATAATTTTCTAAGATTTTTTTTTTTTTTTTAGTTTTTTCTAAAAAAAAAATTCTTTTGTTTTGTTCTCCCTTCTTCCTCCTCCTCTAATCGGTTGTTAGATCTCATCTTTGGCTAGTCATCGGTGACCTTGCCCAATGACTAGTTAGAGGAGGAAGAACAAGAAAAAAAGAAAAAAAAAACGAAAATGACATTATTTTAGAAGGAAAAAACTTCACGGAAAAAGCTTCAACTTCTTATTTCTATTCCAAATTTATTCCCTGATCACTAATTTGTTCCGGGAATAGAAAAATTAGTTGATGTTACAAAATGGTTTTACATTCTTTCTTTTTTTTTGTTTTAGAAAATAAATTAAAAGAAAATGGAGAATTAGAATGGTTAACAAACAAGGCCCAAGATTTATACTTTTTTGGTTGATCATTTTGTAGGGGAAAAAAAAGACAATAGACAAATTTTCATGAAGCTTGGATCAAGTATAAGTTCAAAAGCATAGTCAAAATTAGGATGTTAACTACTTATTTGAACTCTTTCATATGCTACTTTGATGTAATGTGAAATATATTTGCACTATTTATTTATACTAGTGGACAAGATATATTTATGTTCTATTGTGAAACCTGTTTCTAGTTGGTGTTCGATTTTAAGTCATTGCTCACTTATTTCTATTTATATTCTATTGCGAGACTTGTTCTAGTTGATGTTCTCTTTATTTGGTGGAGTTTACATATATACAATAGTGGATAATTGTTATGTTGACCGATGATCTAGATAATTTGTTACATCTCCTATTTAACTCTTTTTTTTTTTTTTTTAGTTTAACCGATTATGGATTATTCTCCCAAAAGGGATATTTGCAACTTCGTCAGTTGCCCTTTCTGTAATTGTTTATCATTTGGGAGATGCAATTTACAATTTCCTTATCCTTCAACAAGTTCATTAATTAGTGATTTTTATACATTTATACATGTATCTGGTATTTGTTTTTAATTAAATTTACATTATTTTTGTGCTAGTAAATACTATTTTGTAGATGCAGGATATTTAAAACCCACAAGTAATTTAGGGTCATACAAAGAAATTAGATCATTTGCCTAAGTTTCAATGAAGTCCTATACCTACAAGTTATAAAGAAGTTTTCAAATGCGTTTTCACCAAATGAACTTTCTCTCAAAGTTATTTTTAAAGCACAGTTTACCAAGTAATTTTTGCACTTTTCCAAATCTCTTTATGTTTCCTTTGTATTTTCCCAAAATCTCTGGAAAAAACTGAACCAAATGCAACTTAAATAGGTTCATTTTAAAACCCATTTATTGAGGCTTTTTAATTTACATAACCCATACTAAATTTTAACCTGACCCATTTACGATTCACTTCCATAACTTCGAGCTAAAATACGGGTCTATGGACCATTTTGACAGCACTAGCTATACCCCTCCGGCTCCTAGTTTCCGCTAGGCTTTGGGGAACATTTGGCCCGTTCAGGATAGTGTCCCACGGGGCATGGATCTATCGCGCCCCTTGCCCATCCCCTGGTTATCCCTCCACCGACACGTGGAGACATCACGGGCCAAAATGGGCCTAGATCAAGCCAACGCCCTCAAACGGGGCCCGAAAACCACAAGCTAACCAAAAAGTCCGAGCCCCAGTTCCAATCCAACGGCTGTCTGACCGTCCCACGGAGAGAAAAAGTCTCCAACGGCCGTGCGTTTCGAAATTCGAATTTCGAATTTTCCGCTGAGCTTTTTCCTCTTCCTGGGCCCGCGACCGAAACGGCACTTGGGCCCCATTCAAGCTCCGGCAGTCCAAAGATTCATCCGTTAATCCCGTCCTCACGGCGTCAGACCCACCCCGTCTCATTTCACACGTGTCGGAAGCGGATTGGGCAAGGGGGGCAAAAGCGGGCGAGCTCACGTCACGGGCGTCCGAAGCGGTTTCGACAGGGAGGCCGAAAATTTCCCGCCCGAAAATAGAAAATAACGTTTTCCTCTCTTAATTTTTAAAAAATTAATTTAATCACTTTTTCTTTTTTCCCGTTTGGGTAGTTCTGGAGCGAGTTGTATAAGAGAAACCGCTCGTTGAAACCTCCCAAGCAGCAGAAGAGAGAGAGAGAGAAACGCGATCGTTCCTCAGTTTCGTCGGAGTGAAGAAGGAGATTGGATCGGAGGCTCGCCGGCGAGGAGAGGGGAAGACATCGGACATGGAAGAGGCCGCCAAGGAACAATCCGCCGGTTCCGGTGATCTCTCTCTCTCTCTCTTTCGCGACGGCGGTGAAGTCGAATCGCGGCGTTTCTCGGCGGTCCTTCTTTGCTTATTTCTTTTTTCCCTCTCTCTCCGTGCGTCGGTTGGTGATGGTAGCGAGTTTGTTCTTCTTCTTCTTCTTCAGGGAAGCCGAAGCTGCTCCGCTACGGGCTGCGATCGGCCGCGAAGCCGAAGGAGGAGAAGCAGGAGGCGGCAGCGGCGGCGAGCTCTTCTTCGTCTCGGAGGTTGGTTTGCCCTTAATCTCCTCTCCTTTTTCCTGTTCGGGGCTTTGACGGTTTTCTGTTCTTCAGCCTGTAGTTTAGGGCATCTGTGTGTATGTGTGAGTGAGTGATTGATTGATTTTCCGGAATCGGACCGAGTCGATCGCGTTCGTCACGTGCGAAGATCAAGCGAGTTATCATTTGTTTTTGCATGTTTCGGTCTGTAGGATGCCCAGTTTGCGTCGGTTTGCGCGAGGGTACGGAGACTTTGTTGGTCGTGAGCGGGATCGTTTGATCTTGGAGTTACCTCGTTTGCGAATGGAGCGCTGGATGGGTATGCCGTGTGGGGGCCTGTGTGCCGCAGTGTGCTCTGGAATTGCTATTGTGCTTGTCGCGATGATGGAGGAGGGTTTTAAGTTACGTGTTAGATTGAGCAGATTGAAAGGGCGGGAGAGTATATTGCATGAGATGGTATAATTTAATGGTGCCTGAGGACTTGCCTTTCTTCGGACGGGGTTGGTGATGGGGTTGGTGTGATTTTTCTGGGCGCTTAAGTTACACATGTGCTAGTTAAGTATTTAACTAGTCAGTTTGTAAACTTGATACTTTGATCATCAACTCTCTTGTGTTTGTTAGAAATCTTGAGTGGTTCATGTAATGCTGATTAAGACATTTTAATGGGCGTCAACCATGATAAGTATTGCTAAAATGTGCGCTCCATGTATGTAAACTGCTTAGTGATGTTGCTGCAATTGCACTGTGTTTAGGACGAGACGCTCGCCCTCAGTTAGTAAAAGCATGGGTATTCTTGATCTCTCTGGGAAGGAGAAATCTGCGAAGCCACCCAGAAGGCTTTCCATCCCTGCTAAGTCCGGTGTGAATCCAGCTCCGAAATCAGGTGGCAACGTGACTCCAATCTCCGAGGCAAGAGTGAGGAGACTTGGGAATAGTCAAGCAAAGAACGAAACACCACTCTCTAGTGTCTCCCGGTCGTCTGTGCGGAAGAAGTACAATCTTCTTGCTTCAACATCGTATTGGCTATCGCAGATTAGTCTCTCGGAATCTGATAACAAGCACTCTATTTCTCTCGGCTTTTTCAAACTCGCTTCTGAGGCTGGATGTGGGGTATGTCATCTTTTGTCATTTGGTCATATAAGGATTTTCAGATATTCTTTTGATTAGGACCAATAATTTCTGCCAAGGTCTCTTTAATGAATCCTGTAACTGAGGTTCATTTTAGGCCATGTGACCCTTGCGCTGTGCTTGATGCTTTATTGATATATGAATGCAACTTGTCCAATGAGGCTTTGTCAAAACTGATGCGTGCAACCTCTTTCCAATCTGATAATCTGGGACTAGATAATTTGCACAGTGGACAGCAATAGAAGCTAGTGATTTCTTCAATCTGCAGCTTTATGTAAGCACCAGGTGACTGCATACCATAAAGCTGCAGATTTCAGTCAGGGATTTTTTTTTAAGGAAACATAATTTTGACTATGTATTATTATTGGTTATGTCTATCATCTTCTTTGATTGGGACAACTGCATCCTGTCAGAAGAAACACACTTTAATGTAGAGTAAAACACTGCATCTTCAGACAGTAGCTTGCACTGATCAAGGTTTTCTTCCTCTGGATGGACAATCAGAGGCATATTTAGATAATTCTGACAAAATTGACCTTGTTTGTTGACTCCCAAATTTGCAGCCCGTTCAGAAAATGCGGGAAGAGCTCAAATCTTATGCACAACGTCACAATCTTGCTGAATTTGGAGAATCACTGAAGGAGTTATTTGAAACTTACAATATTGCGGAGAGTATAGAGCAGATGCAGGTGTCTCAAACCTGTTCTCAGGAGCCAGAAGAGGAAACTAGAGCATCTGATGATGATGTCCATAGCTCTGTTTCAGTGACGGGGGCTAGGAAGCTCAAACCTAAGTCTTTGAACAACGAATCTGCTCAAACTTCCCCAGTAGCAGAATCAGCCAAGGACTCCAAGCCCAAAGCTGCCACTAAGATTAGAGAACCTGTCAGTAGGAATTCGGCTAACTCCAAGACCTTCAAAGACAGAGAAACTCGAAACTTGCAGAAGAAGCCCCAGAAGTCAGTTAAACAAGAACTCAACAAAGAAAAGGCAAAGAAGCAAGAAAGAAAATTGGCTGCTGAAGAAGGTGAGAAATCTTCAGACTTACTATAGCTTTAAGTTATTGCATATACGAAGGAAATTTAAGTCATCTTCCCTTGTTCACAGGTCAAAATAAGCATTTACCTGCAGAGGATTCTGTTGAGAACAAGGAAAACATGGTAAACTCCTGTTAATGTTTATCGCCAGTCGTTCTTCTATCTGGTCTTATGCATAAGAATCGTTAAGTTTTCAATAGGTATTGCTAGAGCTAGATTGGTCCAAAATATCACAGTACCATTTGGGTCTGATGATGAACTAGGCTTCTGTGAAATCACTTCCCCCTTTTTATTTGATGAAATTATCTGTACTTCTATACTGAATTTCTGGGATTCAGGATGCTCTAAGTTCCTCTGTTTTCTTTTGATGTATCATTTTGTAATGACAAGAAGCATTCTTCTGTTTTAGGACTCTGCTCTGGTTCAAGAGGGTCTGTCCGAGGCTGCTTAAGCCTATGTCCAGCATCCATCCCGTAATGAGGAACTCTTTGCTTGTATAGATAGAAGTTTCTACAACAAGTGTGTTGGTGTGGTTTGAAAAACTAAAATCATCTTTCCTTTTGCTGGTTTTATTTGCAATTCCAATAGGTGATGTATCAGTGTACTCAAACAATCGGACCGCTCCTCTCACATTGTGGTTAACGTTTTCTGGCCGAGAGGCCTTGTTTGAGATGTGGTTTTAGATTCAGTGAAATGGCAAGATGAGAGGAGGAACAGCTTGCAATTCTTTTATTTTTCTATTTTCAATGTAATAAAAAATATAGCGCTGTTTGCAATCTTCAAGCACGCTGGTATTGCGCGTTTCTTAGTTGGAGAACTTTTACTGCCCTGCAAACATATTAAGTGAGCAGCCTAAATCATGCCATAGCCATTTGTTCTTGAAGGTGGTTGCATGGTCTCTAAAACTCGTTCCAAGTAAATGGAGCATGAAATTTTCAAACATCTTTATTTCTTTACGTATGACATATTAGGTTGTAGATGTATATATTCATGATGTTTCAAGATTAGTTAAGATGTGAATTGATATGAACTTAGGGTGTGTTGTTTCTAGAACAATTTCATTTCACGATGAAGGCAAAATTTTTGGAGAAATTAATTTTCAGGAAAATATTTTCCCTTTGTCAAATTGGGAAATTCATTTTTGTAATTTTTAAATATGCATGTTTTCTTGATGGTAAATGATTTTTTTTTGATTAATCATTTTTAGCAATTGATTTACGAAAGATTGTTTCACTTAACCACCGCCTTAGTCAATAAAATCACTTGCCTACTACACTTAGTCCCAAGACTTAGTATAGACACGCGACACGGACATTTGATACGATATGACATGATATATCGACATATCATTTTTCAAAAATAGAAAATTTCAACATGTTATATATTAAATAAATATAATTAATTAAAAGTGTTTATAATGAATTTATACTAATAATATTAATAAGTCAATTTATTAAAAATTCAAAAAATATATTCATAATTAATGTATATTCATGTTTTGAAAAGTGTTTTTAATGTTAACAAAAGTTATTGATGAATATAATGATTAATAAGAAATTAGAATTAATTTATTTAAATAAATCCATAATTTTCTACAAATAATCAAAATTTATCATTATTCAACATTCAATACTTTTATTTTTCAAAATTTAATTTTTAATGTCATTTATTTATTTTTTAGTTAAAAAAAATCCCCACTCCCATTCTCTAAGAAAATATTGGGTGGGTTGGGTGCTCCACATCACCGTGCGCCCGCCCAATCAGGATGCAACGCGTGTCGCCACGTGGCTCCACCTAGAGCGGGGCTGCGCTTTTGTTTTTAGCCAAATTTTGGCCTTCTCCTTCTCTCTCTTCATCAATGGCCGTGTCGTTCTCCTGCCCTTCACATTTGAAGTGCCCTTTCTCTTCAGTCTTCTCGCATGAAGTCTCTCTCTCACAAAAATCTTTCTCTTCTGTCTTCTCCCGCACGAAGTCTCTCTCACAAAAATCGCTCGATCACATCCGGCATGACACCTCCACGGCCTCCGGCACGACGCCTTTGCTGTCCTCGAGACACTCCCTCAGGCTGCACAAAGAGGCGCCATTTTGAAAAAATTTCAGTCGGAGCCAAGGAGCAACCGGTGGAAGTGGGAGGTGAGCGGCTTCGAGCCATGGAAGTAGTCGTCGACCTCCGCCTCCTTTGACGCCGATGACCAGCACCGGCCGAGTGCCCCCCTCGTTCGGTGGTACTCGATCTCCGCCGCCACTGCCTCCTCGCCGCCCTTGCAGCTCTCGCTAGCCTCCAAGGTCCAGTGGCTTGCGGACAATGTCTAGGTTTTTCCGAAATGCTCTGATCGTCTCGCGCTCTGTTTTGGCTCCCGATTGAGTTGGGGGATTTGCTAGTTTCGAATTTTTGCTTCTTGGTTTGGTCGATTCCTTCTCTATTGCCGAGCTCTTAGAAGAGTGATTTCCGGATGCAGCTTGCGAGGCAGGATTACTTGGAGCCGAGAGGCGAGCCAATAGTATTCCAACGCGAAGCTTGATCGAGTCATGCGCTACATCGGCGTTCTCGCCGACAAGAGGCGGAAACTAGGTGAGCAATGCGGCGTCTGTTGTGCCTCGACACACGTTTGCTTTATCATTTCGGTTTTTGACAGGTTTTGTGCTTTGTGTCAAATCAAGTCGCCTTGGAAGGTGAGGCTAGGGTACTGTTTGGTAACTATCCAAATAGTATTTGATTTTGATTTTTTTTTTCAAGAATCAATTTGGGAATAAAATCACGTTTAGTAAAATTTTTTATTTAAAAAATAATTTTGAATAAGAATTGAGAATAAAAAAAAATGTGATTCTCGGTTTGAGAATAAAAAAAAGAACCAATATCTTCTTCTTCCCTTCTGCCATCCTGCGATCGCCGTCCACCATCATCCATCGCTGCCCGTAGCCATCCGTAGCTAGTTGCTGCCTCTACCAATCGTTGTTTGCTAGAGGCAAGCTCAACCACCGGTGAGGCTCGGCCTCACCCCAGTGAGGCTTGCCCAGCCCTGTCGATGGCTAAGCGGGTCTTGCCTAGCCCCCAGGCAAGCCTTGCCCAGCCTCGGTGAGGTTAGGCGAGCCTTGCCTAGCTGCTGACAAGGGCTGACGACTCTCTGGTGAGGTCAAAGGTCATAAGAAGAAGAAGAATAGGAGAAAAAGGAAAAAAAGAAAAGAAATAAAAGTAAAAAGGTAAAACATTATTTACAAATTAAAAGAAATTGATTTAGGAATAGAATTAATGAGCACAGTACTAAACGCAATTTTTTTTTTTCCAAAATCAGAAGTTTTGGACAATTACCAAATACATTCTTTTACTCAAAATCAAGTTCCTAGGAACATAATAAAAAATAATCATTTATTGTCAGAATCTGTTCCCAAGAACAGAATCATTATCAAATGCGTCCTAGAATAACACCGCTCATCAGTGAGAATAGGTCAGTCTTTGGTTTCGTAATTGAGTTCTCCCACTTTCCACACGAACCACGTGGAGCAAAAGTACTTGGATACATGAGCCAATAATTCAGAAAATTTCTAGTTTGAATTGCAATTCATTTTCGGATGATGTTCCTGTTGGATGGATGGGTAGAGATAGCTTGCTTGTATGGCAATTTTGCAGTGTGTAGTAGGAGGACAAAACTTGAGTTTAACGAGTAAGATCGAGTTGGAATATGACTGATAGAGTTTTAGCGATGAAGTGCAAATTAACTTGAGTTAATAGCTACCAGTTTGTGATGCATTTTTCTGATCATTGTTAGTCTGAAAAATTGAGCTGTTTGTTAGTTCAGAACTAATTATGCCTCAGAGATTCGTTAATCTATAAATGGAGATTAGATATCAAGAACAGAAATGATTTTTTACTCTATGTATCTTCTTCCTCCTCTATTAAGATCAGTATGATACATTGATTGATGGTTACATAGAAATCGAATCTCTTGGATTAAACTAATGGAAGAACTCCCAAGAAATATGATTTTCAGACAAAGTCCAGTCACCTGTGATATAATTTCCATTTGGACTCCTTTCACATCATCAATTCACCATTGATTGCCCAATCACTAGATTGGTTGACCTAAGTTATACTAATAGTGTTTAAACTTCATGCTACGTAAACTTCATGCTACGTTTCTGTCCTAAAGGAATGCCTGTCAGTTACATTTTATGGCAGATCTAATAGACAAGAATATGTCATGCGCACATTGCATTTTTATGTTATTCTTTTTGGCGTGTACGTGACTCTTTTGCAAAAGATGTGAGATAAATGGAGTCAGCTAGTCAGTAGTATACTCAATTGGAAATTCTTTGTACTTGCTATTGAACAAATTATGAATGTATCTCTCTTACTTCTCTGTAGTTGTAATTGCCACCATACATTTGTGGGAGGCAATGGTGATGCCTAACACCTCCTACTTTATGATTCTGTGGACGAACCTGTTGTGTGGAGGGATTGCACTTTGTTTTGAATAAGAATCTTATCTTGATATTGGGTGATGATGATAGCACTTTCACCTCTGGAATTGCTCTTGTGCAAAGATGAAGGAGATGTCAAATAGTTGAACGATAATTCTTCTCTTTGACTATTCGACATACAACAATAGGAGCACATGATTGATGCCTGAAAGGAGTTCCATCTTTGCTTCTCCTTCTTTGTACGGCAGCTTTGTTTTGACACTCTTAGTTTACAGAGTTCATGAAAATTGTGAACATAACTCCATATAGTTTAAAGCATTTGGGCTCGATGGGTCTACTTATTGGCCCATCCTCAATGAACCTCATTTTAGTTAGAAAACAAGAGGAGAGTTGTCTTTCCGCAGAGTTGCTAAATAGTGAGGATGTTGAGCTTCAGCAGCCTTTGCTCGGCCACCATTTCCCTCCCTCTCTCTCTCTCTCTCTCTCTCTCTCTCTCTCTCTCTTGTTGTCACCAAGTCTCTTGCTCCTTTTAAGCCCAGCCTTAGTAAAAGTGAGTACCGGCACTGGGTGGACAGGCTATCCACCCTTAATGGTATTGCCAGCCATTTTGGAGGAGCAGTTGATTCAGTATTTTCTAGTCTTTAGGAGTGATATGTAGCTTGAGCAAAGATTGGATTAATCTACATTGCGATATGTCTAGGCTTTAGCAAAGTACTTGCCCATTTGATTTTTCAATATAAATGTCAATACCCACGTGTGCTTCTGGAGTATCTGCGATGGAATTATTGGGCGTAGTTTGTAGTTGTCATTTATATATTTATGGTGGTTGCTTGTAGGCCATTTCCATGGATTCTGGATTATAACTACAAGTATCAAAATTGTGGGTTATTCTATTGAGAACTCATGGCTCAATGCTCTTGCCTATTGTGCGTTTGACTATCTTTACCTGGGACTATTTTCTTTGGTTTTTGGTATTTTGTGATGGACTCATGATCATCATCAACATAGTTTCCGTGTTTGCCTCTTTCATTAGTTTGATGGGAAGGATTAATAATTGTTGTTTCCTTCTGATAACAGTTGTTTTTCTAAAGTTAAGTTTTGCTTATTAGGAGGTCTTTCCATATTACAGAAGTGTCCCTAATTGCCTTCTTGTGCAATGTGCAGAGTAATTATGATAGAAAAGCATCACCTTCTCTGGCGAAAAAATTACTTAGAATTTATACAAAGGAGAAAATTTGGAGGGAGCAACTCTGGAAAAATGGCATTGTAAAATCATCTCCAATGCCACCACGGACACGTCCTGAATGCGTGGGGACTGAGGAGGTACTCGACCTTTCATGTTTAACTCTTGCTTTCTGATGACTTTGTCAATATGATGCTAGTTGATGAATTTGTTTTGTTTTTTTTTTGTAGGATCCTAAGTGCATTATATGTTAGCAATATCTTTATCTTTCTGCAGTTGTATGTGATTGTAGGCCATCTGCTTTTGTTTGTCTTGAGGTATGTGGAAACTGTGTTCTGGTTTATTATCCTGTCAAATTAGTTGATTTGTAGTGCAAATACAAGCCTATTACATGTGTCATACTGCAATGTCAAAAACATTTGCCCCTGAAGGGGGATCTTGAACTCATGGAACTTGGATTATTCCACTTAGCCGGGCACAATGAGTGAAAGCATTCCTTACCAAAAAAAAAATGAGTGAAAGCATTCATGACAAGGGCCTCTGTCATAATGAAATACATCCTTAAAGTCATAATGTTAAGAAGCATATGATACGATTGAATTTGCAAGGAAAAATCTGATTACATCGACGGTTCTGGTTCTAATTTTGATTTGTCACATTATTGCTGGTGACATATACTTTCCTATCTTTGATCCGACATGGCACCGTAAATAACATCTTCTTTGGTTGGGTTCATATTCAAAGAAATGGATCACCCAATCATATGAAGTGTTTCTTCTTCATCATCATTTTTGGGCTTAAAGTCAGAATTGGTAATTCTTGATCTCATCATCGGACCCCTTTTGTGCAGCACTGGCAACACATCTGTGAATGCAAACCCAGCAAACATTGCCTCCTTTACCGTCATACATTAGCAGAGTTAAGTGACTTGCTGCTCATTGTCGATAAATACAATGGTTAGGAGACTCAAAGGAGTAAGGTGCTCTAGCAAAGATCTTTCTCCAGCAAAACAAGTTCTTCAGCAAAAAAGGTATTGCCAGATACAAGACTTGCTTAGTCAATTAACAAAGAGACTGGACGAGGTATCAAATAAAGCATGTAGAAAACAAATTGCAGCAATCAAAACAACTTCAGCCTTGGTGTTCATTCTATAAATTTATGACTGGATGAGGTGTCGATCTTAAGCAAGGTGGATCGTCTCATTTTTATACTTACTAGGTATTATATGATCTTTGTTTTATTGAAGAGTCTAGCTGAAGTTGGTTTTATTGCTTTGGTCTTAGTTGCCAATGTTTTTTACTGGTTGACTGGCAAACTATGTACATTCTAGGAAATTCTTTCTACCAAGGTCACTGCATAATTGTTTGGTCTTGGAATAAATGTCAATGAAGAACAAAGTGAAATTTAGTGGTGTTTAGTGAGGTTTGGAATCTGTGCTAATCTCCTCTTGTTCTTTAATATTGTGCTGGAGTTGATTGTCCTTGTCGAGATTGTTATTTTAGTTTGCCTTTTGTTCTTCAGTAAGAGAGAATGTTCTTCTGGATTATATGTTCTTGTACGTAAAAGGTGGCCATGCTACTTTGGCTCATCTTGCGGATCAATGGCTGTTGCAGTCAACCGATGCTATTAAAAATCCTTTCTCTAAGGAAATTTATCAGAAACTGTTGAAAGAAACTGAACAATTTCTTTGGGCTGGTTTTGACATGGATCCTGTTAGTTCAAAGCCTTTTAGCTACATGAAATTCTTCTCAGATTATATGCATATGATTCGACTATGTATGAACGTGTACTTCAATCACATGCAGGTACATACCATGGCAAAGAAGTTAGTCGACGCGCAGTACCTCACAAAAATTGAAAATCATTCTTTGGGCTCTACTAATGCTTTGGAGAGGGTAGATTTAGAATTATGTCACTGAATTGTTGAGTTTTGATACCATGCCGTGTAACGAGCCTGGACATCTTAAATTGAAGGTTCTGAAGAAGATTGTGAAGTTGTGGTATTTGATATACCTGCACTCTGTCTAGTCGAGTGACTTACAGTAATTTGCTTAAAATCTGTACAGGAGTATGCTGAAGAGGCAAAGAAGTTGGCCGGAGAGATTGAATCTACTCTTCCGTCATCTTCAAAGATATATAACGTGAATTCATTTGACCTTTTGACTAAGATAAGAGTTCCCTGTCGCTTAGGAATCCTTGTCAAATGAAGCGAAAAACTGGCACAGAAAATTTCTTCGAAGGAGGTAATTCTCTATCAGGATTGATTTTGCGGGTCAAGATACATTAAGCCATATCCCTACAGTTACCTAAATTGTCTCTTTTACGCGGTGAGAAAAATGTCATAGGTTTGGTCTCTACTCATCTAGAAGACCTATTTGCTTCTTGTTCTACAGTTTAGTGTTACCCTCGCTGGTTTGTCTAGATTAAAAAGCCATTTCTCTTAATCTGGTTTCTGCATGGTTCTCCGATTAACAACTGTTAAATTTTGTTATCTTTTTTCCACCCAAGTGGTTGAAGTTGAATTGGGTTTTGTCAATGTTTGTGAGTGTGCACTCTGCAGTGTGATGCCCATGACTGAGTGAAATTGCTCTACACGGTACACTTGATTTATCAGGTCCAGTGGATGATCACATGGACTTCTATCGTTATATTGGTGACGGTGATTAACTGAGGACATTTTGTTTTTCATCTGGTGCATATCTGGCTGACACTTTCAATTTGGCACACATTGATTGAAAATGGGGTTTCGTTGAATTTTCAAATTGATTTGGGACTATTCCTTTTTGTTTTCATGGGATTATTCCTATATCTCCATTTATCTGATAAAGAAAATTACCACAATCACGCCAATAACGATTAAATGAGATTTTCTGTTTCAGTGCATGCTGTGTTCTGTATCCGGCACGCCTTCTTTGCCGCAGAAAGTTATCATAAGTTGGTTGGATTTTCTAATTCCTGACTCACCCAGAAAAATTTATTTCTTTAGGAGTTAGACGGGGTGGGTCTTGGCGGCGTGAAGACGAGTCTCCTTCTACTTTCTTCTTCTTCTTCAGGATGAAACGCCATCCATCCCCTCTCCCTCCGTCAATATGATGCAGCTCGTAAGCCTCCCCACACCGAGAAGCACGCATCAATCGCCATGAACAAGCTCCATGGAGCCGCCATGAAAGACGACCTCGCGGCCTTCCAAGACCTGCTGTTGCAGGACCCCCAGATCCTCCACAAGCCCACTTCTTCGTCCCGACGGCCCGCCCCTGCACGTGTCCTGCTTCTCGGGCCACGCGTCCTTCACCAAACACTTCCTCACCTGCAATCAGAGCTCGCCAAGGAGCCGACTCATGCGGCTCCCTACCCTCCCTCCACGTGGCGTGTGCGAAGGGAGACGTGGATCGTCAGGGCCCTCTGGCCGTCGACCCGGACGGGTCCTCCGATGGGACCGCGAGGGGAGGATGCCTCTGCAATTGCTGCCATCAAAGGAGGGCCGAGGTGATGGCCGAGTTGATCCAGGCCAAGCCCGAATCAGCCCAGGTGGTGACGAGTCCGGGGGAGAGCGCGTTTCACCTCTCCGTGAAGAGTAACAGGGTGGAGGTGTTGAAGGTGGTGGTGGATTATGTTGAGAGGAATGATGAGTTCGTGGGTTGTAGGGATAAGGATGGGAACACGATCTTGCATCTTGCTGTGGCCAGGAAGCAATTAGAGGTGAAAAATGTGGTTTTCTCTCCTGGTTAGTTTTGTGTAATTCTTGGCGTTACTTGATGTGCTCGAAATTGAATTGGAAGTGGATCTGACGATGTTAGGAAGTGGGAATTGTTAGCATAGGAAGTCCGGAATTTGCTCGATTCCCACTTCCCTATCAAGTTATATCAAGAACGCCAACAATTATACGCACAAAACCAACAAGAAGAGAAAACCAGCTTTCTCACCTCCAATTGCTTCCTATCCACAGCAAGATGCAAGATTTCCCGTCCTTATCCTTACAACCCACGAACTCATTGTTCCTCCCAACACAGTCCACCGCCACCTTCAACGCCTCCACACTGTTACTCTTCACGCAGAGGTGAAAAGTGCTCTCCCCTGACTTGTCACCACGTGGGCTGATTTGGGCTTTGGCCCGGATCAACTCGGCCATCACCTTGGCGCTGGTGGCCAAGTGCAGAGGCGTCCTCCCCTCGCGGTAGGGACCGTCCGGGTCAACAGCCAGGAGGGCCCTGACGATCTCCACATCGCCCTTTGCACACGCCACGTGGAGGGGCTGGCCAGCTTCGGTTGTGGATGAGGAGGTGTTTGGTGAAGGACGCATGGCCTGAGAGGCAGGACACATGCAGGGGCTTGCCGTTTGAGGACGAAAAATAGGCTTGTGGAGGATCTGGGTCCTGCAGCAGGTCTTGGAGGGCCGCGAGGTCGCCTTTCATGGCGGCTTCATGGAGCTTGTTCATGGCGGTTGACGCGTGCTTCTCAGCGCAGGGAAGGCTCACGAGCTGCATCATATCGGCGGAGGAGGGAGAAGAAGAAAGTAAAAGGAAGGAGACTCGTCCTCATGCCGCCAAGACCCACCCCGTATTACTCCACTCATGTCGGCAGCGGATTGGCCGGGAGGGCAGAAGCGGGCGAACTCACGTTACGGGCGTCCGAACTCTCTACTTCCCCCCAAAATTAAAACTCACGCCATCGATCTCCTCTTTTTTTTTTTTTTTTTTTTTGGAGTTTTCTTATCAAAAACCCTAGCCAGCCCTCTTCCTCCTCGCCGCACGACTCCCTTCCCTCTCGATCCTTCTCCTCCTCCTCTCGTTGCACAACCCTTTCCTCTCCTCTTCCTCTTGACCCTCTCCTCCTCCTCGCCGCACAACTGCCTTCCTCTCCTCTTCTGTCCCTCGTCGTTGGCTTGCCGTCGCTCACAGCTTGTCTTTGCTCCATCGCCTCTCACCACCGCTCGCAGCTCGTCTATGCTCCCTCACCTCCACCCTCCATCTTCTGGACACGCATTTGACCACGTGTTGGTAAATCCAACACATGTTGACCGCATGTTGACATGTCCGACACGTGTCGAACACGACACAGAAGCACGGACAACGTGTCCATGCTTCATAGCTTGGAAGTTCCCGGCCTGAAAAGAAGGCTTACTGGTGGTTCAACTAGAGAACCGTCCTTAACCGGAGTAATATTACTTTGAACCAAGGCCTTTTATTTTGCTGAGGCTTCATTTATTTTATGAAAAATATTTTTCTTTTCAAGAAATTATTTTTCAAAGAAGTTAATATTTTTAACAGCTAATATTTGAAAAGAAGAATGAAAACATTTTCTGTTTTTTGGAAATGAAAAAGCAAGCATCAAACGTCTCACCCTTGGTCTTTTAGTCGCTGTTGTTGCTGCTTCCAGTTCACCCGGCTACTGCTTTTATTTGGTTGTATCCTGGTGTTGTGGGTTGTATTTCTGCCCTCCCTCTTCGTTTATTTTTGGCATGCTTGCTGCCCTGGCTGCGCTGTTCGTCAGCCTCTTTTAGCTGCCTGTTCTTCTGTTTCCTTTTTCCTTCTCTGCAGCTTGGGTTGGCACCCTTCCACTCGAGTGGACTGTGACATTCTGAGTGCAAGTTTTGGTGCCGGCTCTTCCCTGCTGTTCTTTGTATGGCCTCTTGGCTCTCTTGTCTATCTATATTACTTACCTTTACCAAAAAAAAAAAAAGCAAGCATCATTTGTAATCATGATAGGATTGCAGAGAAAGAGATTTAGAGATTCCGTGGACACGATCATGGCATTGTCGAGCGCATTCAGCGAGCTTCTTTGGACGACCATCTTCGAGAGACTTGCTCTCACTCAATCACGTCCAAAGTCCACCGTCTAGTCGTCGATTATTTCTACATTGAACAAGTACTCCTCGAAACAAAGTCCGTCGTCATTTCATTAAACATCTTCCTTGCAAAATCAATTCCTCCTCCACGGCAAATCAATGGCAATGGAACTCGGATATCAGCGATGGCAAAGCAGGAATGAACTGAAAATCATTTCTAGAATTTAATCGGACACAAAACGAGCTGATTCAGCTGTGGGCACATATGGCTTCGAACCATCACCGTCAGAAACTCAATGCCGGTACGCAATCCCCAGGCTGAAGCCAAAAACAATGACAGAGGGATAGATGATCGAAGAGGAGGCTGGAGCTCAGTGCTTGAAGGATCGTGAAGCGAGCATAGCCAAATTGAGATCGAGATAGTCACAGGCGAGGCGGTGACACCAGTGGCCATTGAAGAGGGTAAAACCCAAAAAGGAGCCATCGACATTAGCAAAGAAGGGAGACGAGGGAGACGAGCTACGAGTTACGACAGAGGTGAAAGCGCAGCAACAGCTGGTCTAGCTAAGTGTTCTATTGAGTCGAGTTAAGTGAGGGAAGAGAGGAAGAAACCCTAACTTGAGAAAGATGGAAAAATGATTTTCTTTTTTCAAAAACGAAAATCATTTTCCCCAATTTTAAAAAGAGGATTTTAGTTCACCAGAAAATATTTTCTTTGACAGCTCATTTTTCAAACCTCAAACATTACAAAGTTTGGGGAAAGATTTCCTGAAAAACATTTTGCTGAAAACAAATGGAGCCATCTGCAATCAAATAAACCCATATATTACATTACTTTCACCAATACACTGCTGATAGTTCAACTCTACCTTTTACAAAGTTAAAATTCTGGCCAAGCTTGGAAAGACAATAGCACCACAATAAATGATTTTTCAAACAATTGACATAAGAAAGCATTGAAGTGTGGCATTTTTACTACAGGATACAAGTTACACACCCCTTGTTTCGATTGTGGATTACAATCTGCGTACGAAAACCCCCAAACTTGACCAACTCTCTACCACTGCTCTGGGATCGATTTAATCGGCAGTCCAGCTCTGCTCCACTATTTCCCTTACTCTCCGGTTGTATTCACGCTTGTTCTCGCTGAACATTCGAGCGGCTTCCGAGTTTGCAGGAGAGTTTGGATTGGGATCACACAGTAAAGACTGCAACAAAGAACAATGACATTACCAAAGAGCGGAATTGCTTGAGGATAACCAAGTAAATTATAAATGAAGCTGTAGCATCAGTAGGAGGTCACAGAGGAAATATATTGGTGATTTCTAAGCCAACCATGAGCCAGGATCGTAAGAAGAAACTTGACAATGGCTACCCTTTAAAAAAGTATTTCAACAAAGACACGGCCAGCTTACACCTACTTTTGGCTAATAATGCCAAGAAACAGATGTAAGTTTCATCATTCACCAGAATAATCAACTCAAAGAAATAAGTTCTACCACTGAAGAGGCCAATTCTCAAGTCTCTAAAAGTAACATCTGATGAAGTGAGCCCTCTGCTCACTCCACTCACTAGTACTTATGTCCCAATATTTTCCTAGGACTTGATAAATGTCAGCCAAATTAAGTATAGACTGAAAAAATGGGCAAATTACAAAGCTTAAGCGAGTATTTATGAGCCCACCACATGTCGGCATACAACACAAGTCGGAGCAAAATGGCTTAATTGCCAGAAAAAATAATTACCAAGCCACAAAACTTCAAATGGTAGTCAAAAAGAGTCCATATTAAAAGATGAAAAGAAGCAGCAGACTATATCTCCACAGAAATATTTACTCATCCCGAAATATAACTCTGGTAATGAAAACAGGCAGAGCTTGGGTAGTTGGTTCACTGCAGGACTATATACAGTTTGACATTATCCCCTTTACTGTCATAGCATTTCAGAAAACTGTATTTTCAGATTTCTAATAACAAAGCTGATAGACGACATAAAAGGCTTGTAAATGAAGTACCATAACTGTCTTTTGGATTGCACAAATGATCATCCCGAATAATCAGTAGAAACCAATCTTGCTCTAAACTTTAATGGCCAAAATCATGACCTATTAAGCACCATCAATATCGCTAAATTCCGATGGCCAAAGCATCAGGCAAACAAATATTAGATATGGAAGCTTCTAAAATTTAATCAATTGCATGTGATCTTCCAGAAATCTCTTCCTCCTACAAACAACATGAATTCCATTACTCTACTTCCAGAATTTTTGGATTGATTTCCTGTCGCCACTTAAAAAAATGCATCATTAAAAAATGAAGAGTACTAAATATGCTAAGGGTCTCATTGAAGCATGCAAATTGTCGACAATGTTGGTTGACCAAAAACAGAGAGGTGCATATCAAAGCCAAGAACAACTCATTGAATATCTACGCATTGTATGGCGAATGAGATGAAGACAATAAATGAAGCCACTAAAAAAAGCTATGTCTACCATAGAGTAATAGCATGATTCGTGCATATAGAAAACACAAGATGCCAACTTCAAATCCAAAACCAATATATCCATCCAGTACATATTCCAGTTGCTTTCTTGTAGAAAGCATGCTACTAAAACAGGAAAGTTTATAGTACCTGGATAGATGTGAGTATTGCTGCAACATCATATATAGGACTCCACTGGTTTTGCAATATATCCAAACAGATACTTCCGTCGGCATAAACTATAAAAAAATTTAGTAATGAAACAAGGCCATCAGTAATCATTTTACTTCACGAGAATAGATGCTCACTCAAGGCAGCTTGTAACTTGATTTTCCTGCAACTTACTGTTTGGGTGAAACATTCGAGAAACAAAGCGCACTGTCGGAGGTTTATTTGGATAATCCTCTGAAAACTGAAGAGTCAACTTGAACGTACCTGGAAAACTCTTGCAAATTTTTAAATGTAGAATCAACAGGTGCAGAAAAATACCACGAATGTATGGAGTAAAACCAACAGAAGCAACCAGAAGGAAAACATAAAGAGAATGAGACAGTGGATCATCTCCTTTTAGTTCAAAGAGGGTTCATCATGTGGTCCCGAGGGTTCATCATGTGGTCCCACATGAATAAACGCAACACCCCATGGTTATAACGCACCCAATGCCCGTAATAGGGAAGTAACTAGTGCAGGTACCCAATACCTTTTTTTGGCATTATCATGATTATCTAATCCTAACTTTTTTCATAATTAATACTCAAACAATAGTGTTAAGAAAAGCCATCATAATTTGCAAAAAAATATTTTTCCCTAAATAAGTCAAACTAATGAGCAATCCCTCATTATCTTTTCACATTTAGTTCAAATGTAATATTTCCTTTGGCATACAACCTTGAAGTACTTTTTTTCTTTAATGATCTTTCATGTATTGTTCAATATAACCCAAATTTTATGACATTTTTTATCGAGAAGCTCTCAATCAAAACTTTCTCGTTAGATCTTTCGTGTATTGGACCTTCAATATAATCAACATTTTATGACATTTTTATTGAGAAGCTCTCAATGAGAACTTTCTCATTGAAGTGCATGAGAAATTAAAAACATGAGGCTTCTTTAGTAAATACAACCAAAAAACTAAATTCTACTCCTGAATTTAATCCTCAACTAACAAAAAAGGTATCAAAACAGATAAAACTACACTTCATGAAACAATTGGCTCTATACTTAAAAGGATGCAAAGGACATCAAGAGCTCATTAACTGGAAATGGTCAAACAGACAAATGAATTTCCTCAAAATTACTTTTTACTTTTTTATTAAAATAAATCTTGTGGCAAATGTAATTTTGACTTTCTTTAACCTTGCTTGAAACTTTCACCACATTATGTACATTTGAGTATAGTTTTTTATAATTTTTTATTTAAATTTGTGTAATATTTTAAGTTTTCACGAAATCTTAAAAAATATTATGTTTTGCTTCTGCTGAAGTGTAAATAAATGCGCCCGATAATTGTCGAGAACTGTACAACCTAAATGAACCTTATTCCACAAAATAAGGAAATTTTTATAGCTTTCATGTAAAAGAATGAAAATTCTTATCCAAAGAATGAGGAAAGGAAAGGAAATAAGAGAACATTATTTCGCCAAACCACCTTATAGATTGACAACTGTCAATGTGTCATGTCTTTAAAGCCCTCCTTTATGTAATAGTAAGATGTAATGTTAATCGAGCAATGCTTATGCTAAAGTGCAAATAAATGCACCCGATATCGAGAATTGTACAACCTACATGAACCCTATCCCACGAAATAAGGAAAATAACTTTAGCTTTCGAGTAAAAGAATAAAGATTCTTATCCAAAGAATGAGGAAAGGAAAGGAAATAAGAGAACACTATTTCGCCAAACCACCTTATTGATTGACAACTGACAACATGCCATGTCTCTAAAGCCCTCCTTTATGTAATAGTAAGATGTATTGTCACTAGAGCAAGTAAACCACAACCAAAATCTCCAAATATATAATCTCCAACAGAAATAACAGCACCACATTCTCAACAAGAACGAAGGTCCACATAAGCGATGAACAATCAATGGAAGGCTTACCTCCATCCCATGGAGTATCGTCAGGACTGCAATGCAACCACAGAAGAAACAACAAACAGCTTACCCAGCCATACTGATGAAACGCTAACCAAATGAAAGGAAGCAAAGATATTATAAGAATCTAAGACCACTAATCAACATACCCGAATATCACGGCATTCCAAAGCATAATGTTATTATCTTGGGGCGCCCCACTAATGCCTGCCGGTGGGTCCTGTTGCAACCTCTTAAAATCCCTCATCAGCCTCTTCCTCGCAGGAGTTGACATCGCAGGTCACTGCCCACATATTCCAAACAGCAATCCAATGAAGCAAAAACAAAAAATCCACAACATTTCTGAAGTGAAACAACGAATTCGACCAAACGGCCCCCACTCGCTAGCTGGAAAAAGCCAAATTTCATCCTTGAAATTCGACAATGAAAACAATTCACAAGACGCGCTTAATTCACCTCAATTCCCACGAACTTTAAACCTTACGAGAGCAAGTAGCAATATCCTCCAAGCAAAATAAAAGTTCAAACTTGAAAAGCGAAATTCCAATAATCACGCGCGCAAATTAAAACCCAGAAAACAAAAAGGAAATCAAAGCTAGGGTTTCGGCCAGAATGAGCCCAAAGATCACCGATCCATAAAATCGAACCCTCAAGGCCACACGGAAACGAACCAGACGCACAAGGCAAAGCTGGATAGGGCAATCGACCAGCAAATTCCACAACAAAATCCGAAATTGGAACTACGGAACAGCGTCGAACCTGGCGGAGTAGCGCGAACGGCAAACCTCGAAGCTGCTCCGAACGCGGCAGCAGAACACAGAGAGAGAGAGAGAGAGAGAGAGAGAGAGCTAGGGTTTCTCAAAGGCCCGGCTATTGGAAGCTTGCCGAGTGGAGAGAGAATCTGTGCAAGCGAGAGAGAGAGATTCTACGCGCTCGAATAGAGAGAGAGAGGGAGAGCGAGAGAGATAGACCAGCTTCGCTTGGTTTATGCGTAGAGAGAGTGATGGGTTACCGTGTGCCGGCGTCGCAGGCGATCTTTTCTCTCGTCCCTTGCGTGAAGTCTGGGCCGCCCATTCGTTTGGGCCTCCACGGAATCGGCCCATATCTTATCGACGGGCCAGTGATTCGGGTGAAGTTAAATAGTTTCCTACGGTATATTAGGGGGTAAACGGTTGAATTCGGTTTGCATTTTTAGGAAATCCGGAACCGATAGAAGTGAGCACCTGAACTGAATCGAATGCAAACCAGTATGGACCTAATTCGGTTTTTCGGTTTTCCTCTTTTTGCCTCGCTTACTGGAACCGAACTGAATAATAGATGAGAAAGAAGATAAATTTAAAATGGGTATTCAGTTTTTGTTGAGAATTTGGGTTCGGCTCGATTAATCAAACCGAACCAAAATGACTTGAATCGGAAACAGGAGCGGTTATTTTTCCACAATCCAAACTGAAAACCGAACTGCATTTTTTGGTTGGGTTCAGTTTTGATTGAAAGCCGAAACCCTAGCTTTCGTCAAGAATCATCAACGCATGGCAACACGACGCAACCGTCGATCTCAGCCAATTCAAAGAGTTGAGAATTATAACAAAAGATCACAGCTGAGCAAGCTGTAAGCGAGAACTATAGGTATCATCCTTTTATCATGCACGTATAAGATCGGGCTTGCCAAAGCGATGCCCTTTTCAGCTTCGAACAGAGTCGATCTTGTCAAACAATCCGCTAGCAGAAGGGTACAAACGAGCATAAACTAAAAGAGGAAGACAAAAAGATATATTGCTAAGGCACACGGTATTGCATCAGGTTGTCTACTCGTTTCCGATCAAAAGACAACTATCGCATCTGCTTGTCGATCTCCTCTACAACGCCTTGATCCTCTGCGATGTCAAATGAAAATGTCTATTAGCTTGTAAGACATGTATTTTGCAAGGGGAAACATCAAACTGTAAATGAGTTGCATGTCCTTTTCTTGTTTCGATATGAATTAACCAACTAATTTGTGCTTTTTTTAGATGTAGTAAGGGCAAAGGAAATAAAACATTGACACAACAAGGCCCTAGATCGATAGTTGACCGTGGAAACTGACAGCAACAATTTTCAGGTTACTGCTTGTTATTTGTTCCTCCAGCCATGCCGGGCCACAAGCCTGGTCGCTGGGGCCTCGTCCTTCTAGACTGGTACGAAGGAAAGTACCACCATCTCGACTAGTCATCACCAGCACAACTTGGGTGGCGACGGTGCCAAGAAGGTGATGATATTAAGGATTGGCAGCTTCTCTTTTGTTTCATTTTGTTCATCAGCTTCATTGGTGAACAAACAACTGGTATGATGATAGTAATGCAAAAGCCAAGCAGGAGCTCGAAATTTTCCCTTACCAGAGTAAAGTGATGATGTTCAGCGTACAGCTCGGGGTTCCTCTAAGGATCATCCAATCGCCTTCACCCTTGCTGTCGGTCGGAGCCGTGAAGATCACACCCATGCACGAGACATACACGTCAAATACGGGCACCCACCACAGACCCAAGTGCAGCCTTCGCTTGGATTTCACCACCACATCGATGGCCACCACCCCGCCATTCAACGAGCTCACCAGGCGCTTCACCCCAAAGTCGTTGACCCTTGCAATCATTGACAAGGCCTCGGCTTGGACCGTGGTCACGTTGTCAGGGCCTTGAGTGAAGGCGGGAATGAGGAAGGGACGAGAGAGAGTGAGTTGGCCGTTGAAACTCAAGATGAGCTTCATGTGAGGGTAGTTGACGGCTATGAGCTTACTGGGGTTCTTGACGGAAAAGAGCGATGTTCCACCGGGCGGTGACGTGGGTGGTGGAGATGTTGAGGGACGAAAGGGAAGAGCCTGGGTCGAGCCAGAACTCCAGGGACATTAGGGCGAGTATGGCCAGGAAGATGGCCATGAGGAGGCCAAGAATAGTGGGTATGGCATATGTGATGCAGCGGTGGATGATGAGCTTGCACTGGTCAGACCATGGCGGCCCTGCCGACGGTGATGCCAAATCGGACCTTGGCAGCCCTAGTGATGGTGAAGCCGGATTGGACTGTGGTGGCCCTGGTGACAGTGACTCTGGATCAGACCGTGGTAGCCCAGCTGACGGTGAAGCTGGATTGGACCGTGGCTCTAGTGACGGTGACTCCGGATCACTGAACGGCACGAGACGGCAAGGGGGGGGGAGCTCATTTATAATTTTTGTGTTTGTGTGTGTTGGAAATATATATTGTATATCTTGAAGATCCTGATTTTATCAATTATGATTCAGTCAATCGTGGATTGGTTTTGGTAAATAGGAAAATAGGAAAATAGTGATTCATTTATTATTTTTTCCTGTTTTATTCTTTTGTCTCTTACATTATGAATTTACCGATGTAAGTGTATACAATCAATACGGAAGAAAAGTTTTTTCCCAAATTTCCATTACGCTTCATGTCAACATTTACACTTTATCTCATGGTATCAGAGCCAATATTCTTGGCCTAGCTTCTGCATATTTAGGATTGCCTCCGTTTTTTTTTTTTTTTCCTTCTTTCTGGGCTATTGTTGTGCATTCCTGTCCTGCAAAACAAACCAGCAAATCGGTTAGGAATTCAGCAATTTCTTGATACCATGACAAAGAACAAGAACATCGAGAGCTCCTCAACAGAGGAGACACCCACTTCATCAGATCCGGTTATTCTTTCTGGCGAGGAATGATCGTTTGTTCAAAGACCTGAAGAAACTCATGATTCCTCAAGGCCCAGTCCTGCATTGGGTCAAATTTAGCTCAATGGCCCCCGATGTTCCCTCCAGTTAATTGGTATCAGTGGGCTATTGGGCTAGGACAGATGTGGGCCCAATATCCTTCTGGACCTACATCGTCTATGACTGGCCCAATCGAGGAATCAAGCTAGACGAACTTGGGCCAAGGACTTGAATCTGTGCCAAGTCAGGGACCCAGATCTATGTCGAGTCAAGGGACGAATCCCTACCCGACATTTCAACCCGGTTACATGTCGTTGGTTTTTCCAGTTGGCAGCGGCAACCGACCTAAACTCGGTGACCCCCCTACACATCATCGGCGGACGGCCCCAAACTACGCCTCATCAGCCTCCAACTCACCGAACTGAGGAACTATTCCTCATGGGCTCGGGATCTCCGGTGGGCTCTTGTAACAAAAGACAAAGATGGCTTCATTGACGGAGTTGTTCTGTTCTTGACCGACGAGCGCTTCCAATGACACTGGTGAAGGTGCAACCAGCGGGTTCGCACCTGGATCGGTAACACCCTCACCCTCGACATTGCTACTGGACTACCACCCACTAGAGATTCGAAGCAAATCTGGGACAATATCAAAAAAATGTATGGTTGGCTCGATCGAGCATGGCTCTTCACCATTACTCAAGCATTGACCTAGTTGAAGCAAAGGAACCTCTCGGTTACCACTTGCTTCAACCGTCTTTCCTCCCTATGGAATGAATTGGAATCAATCGAGGAACGTCTACAAGGACTTGAGGCAACACTGAAATAGTACAAAGAAATCCAAGAAAGAGAAAAGGCCACATAGTTCTTACTGATTCTCAACGAGTCGTTCTTGGCTTTCCGGTCATAGATCCTCGCAATGGACCCTCCACCGCTGCTCGGCCGCATCTATCAGTTGGCCGTCCAAGAGGAACACCACAGAATGGCCGCTACCAAACATGCTTGGGTGGGTGAGGGTATGAACCTTACTATCCTCCCCTCTGGTGAGAAGACCTCCGACGAAACACTTACAGATCTAGAGAGGCAGAGAATCATGGCTGCGGCAAGGAGATACGGAGGAAACCCTAAAACTTTGCAAACGAACGTTTTGGATCATAGATCTAGAATGGACGGCTGGGATCGTCAATCTAGAATGGATGGTTCAGATAAACACGCTGGATCTGATGGCTGGGATCTCAGCACTGGAATGGACGGATGAGAATGATGCGCTAGATTGGACGGTCACCATTTGTCCATGACTTCAATAGAATCAGACGGTTGGGATCGTGCCACATCAGCACCATTTTATGACAGATCCTATGGGCTGCGAAATGCCACGTCAACAAGAAACGTTAGTGGACAAAATTCCCAATTTAAAAATAAATATTGCGACTACAGTAAACGTTCGCACCATACTATTGAAACGTGTTGGAAGTTGCATGAAAAACCTAATGACAAGAACAAAAAAAGAGAATCCACGGTTTCTCAGGTTTCTACACAAAAGGCCAATGGATCACCTCATCAAATGATCACCCAAGAACAATATCATAATATTGTACAGATGTTGGATCAATTCAAGACTAACGATAAGGGTGCGGGATTCTCAGGTACCTTCCTTTACAATAAGAATTTGTTTTCAATTGATGTATGGATAATCGATTCAAGCATTAGTGACTACATAGTATGCAACAAAAATCTATTTTCTCACATATATAAAATGCCAGAATCCCTTATCATGATGCGTCTTCCAAATGGGAACATCATAAATGTTACCAAAATCGGCACCGTACATCTTGGTCAAAATTTTATCCTCCGAAATGTCTTATATATTCCAAAATTTGAATTCAATCTACTATTTGTCTCAAGAGTATGTGAGGATAACTCTTGTCATGCCATATTCAATTCAAACAATTGCCTCTTTTAGGACCAATCGATTGGTAGAGTGATGGGCTTGGATAGTATGGCACAAGGACTCTATTTTTGGAACAATTCCCTAGGAGATTTAGAATTATTAAATAAGCATGTTTCTTGTAATGACATTAGTAAAAATAAAATCTCATTTATCATCAACAATTGGGTCATAGTGCATTTTTTCCTCATCCAAAATGTCCAATACATCCTTTAGCTAAACAATCTCGAGCATCTTTTCCAAAAAGTACATCTCGTGCAATAAATCCTTTTTCATTGCTTCATATGGACATTTGGGGACCTTATCATACCCCTCACCGTGACGGATCTCGATTCTTCCTCACAATTGTTGATGATTACACTTGAGCCACCTGGGTATATCTTATGCAATCGAAAAGCCAAACTTTTGGTAATTTGTCAAATTTCCTTTCCATAATTAGGAATTAGTTTGGCAGATCTGTACAACGAAAATTCGTACAAACAATGGGCGTGAATTTTTTACTTCTGATTGCAACATATTATTATCATCTTATGGCATACTTCATGAAAGCTCCTGCATTTACACTCCACAACAAAATGGAGTTGTTGAGTGCAAACATAGGCACTTGATAGAGGTAGCCCGTGCTCTTAAATGCCAAGCTTCTATTTCAGAAGATTTTTGGGGAGATTGTGTGGTCATAGCTGTCTACTTGATTAATCGCATGCCAACTCGGATTCTTAATGGTAGGACCCCTTTTGAGATGCTTTACAACAAACAGCCTGATAATGATCATCTTAAAGTATTTGGTTGTTTATGTTATGCAACAAATGTGGGTTCTCGAGATCAAATGGGCCCTCATGCCACTTAGTGTGTTTTCATGGGATATCCTCTTCTTCAAAAATGATATCGAGTTATGGAGATTTCTACAGGAAATTTCTTCATTAATAGGGATGTTGTATTTCATGAAGATGTGTTTTCGTTTGAAGAAATGGTTTCTCCATCACAACCCTCTTTATCGTTAGGGCATGACAGATGTTTTGTGTTCGAAGAATCTTTATCTTCGACTCAAAGCTTCCTTATCGCACTAGGATCATCTATATCATCAGGACCATCTCTATCTATACCAATGGAATCTACACCTCTAGAAACAACATCACCAAGTTTATCTGAAGACATCCCTCAGTCTCCTTCAACAACAACTAATTCACCAGTTATTTCCGAGTCATCGGATCCTTCAGCACATGTCATCGAGTAGCCTCGACATTTTGGACAGCACACTTGCCCACCTACATGGACCCAAGATTACATATGTTCAGCAACAAGTTCTTTAGGTACACAATATCCCATTACCTCATATGTGTCATTTAATCAATTATTGCCAGGACACATGTTCCGTATCAATCGTATATCAAAAGAACATGAACCATCTTCATTCGCCAAGGTAGCACGAGATCCAAGATGGCAAATGCGATGGAATCCGAACTTGCTGCCCTAATAGAGAATCACACCTGGGATATCGTTCCCTTACCCTCACATCGAAAATCAATTGGTTGCAGGTGGGTTTATAAGATCAAGTTCAAGGTAGATGGTTCTATTGAGCTTTATAAAGCTCGATTAGTCACCAAGGGATTCACTCAAAAAGAAGGCTTTGACTATCATGAGACATTTTCTCCAGTAGCTAAAGAAGTCACTATACGTTCCTTCTTGTCCATTGCAGCCATACGGAATTGGTCCCTCCATCAAATGGATGTGCATAATGCTTTTTTACACGGTGATATTGATGAAGAAATCTACATAGACATTCCTCAAGGATTACGCAGACAAAGGGAGTCTCGGGTATGTTGTCTTCGCAAATCCTTATACGAATTAAAACATGCATCTAGACAATGGTATGCCAAATTCATTACTGCATTAACCAATGCAGGTTTTGAGCATTCTAAGTATGATTATGCCTTGTTTACACGAACTACAAAAGATTCATCAATTTATTTGTTGATATACGTTGATGACATACTTGTCATGGGAAATAATGATTATGATGTTGCCAAGTTCAAAAAGTATTTGCACTCCGCTTTTCATATCAAAGATTTGGGACCATCAAAATATTTTCTTGGTATCAAAGTTGCTCGATCCAATGAAGGAATTCGTCTCAATCAGAGGAAGTTCATCTTGGAGATTATTTCTGAAGCAGGGTTATCAGGATGTAAGCTAGTAGCCATTCGAGTTGAGCAGAATGTCAAATTGACAACACATGAGTATGACCTTAATTCCCCTTCAACCATCAAGGATCCAGTGCTCAAAGATCCTTTTGAATATTAGCAACTTGTCGGAAAATTGATATATCTTACAATGACAAGACCTGACATATCTTATGCAATACAAGTACTCAACTAGTTCATGCATATGCCAAAGCAATCACTTATGAATGCTTGCGTTGAAGGTGGTGAAGCATTTGAAGGGATGTCCAAGTCTTGGTACACTTCTATCTCATGATTGCAATATGAAAATGACAGCTTTTTGTGAGACAAATTATGCCACTTGTCCAATGACCAAAAGATCTATCATTGGTTTTTGTATAAAATTGGGAAAGTCATTAATTTCTTGGAAGACAAAGAAGTAATCAACTGTATCACTATCATCTGCAAAATCAGAGTATTGTGCCATCGCAAAGGCTACATGTGAAATAGTATGGATACGAGGACTACTTTTGGACCTTGGAGTATAGGTTAGTGGACCAAGTGAATTGTTATGTGATAATGATGCTACACTTAAATTAGTGGCAAATCCAATTTTTCATGGAAGAACAAAACATATAGAAGTGGATTGTCATTTCACTCGGGATAAAATCAAAGATGGAGTTCTTGTGACAAAAGAAATTGGAACAATGGAGCAACCTACAAACATCTTCACTAAAGCATTATGTTAGAGACAGCATAGGTATCTATTAAGCAAGCTAGGTATCCTTGACATTTATAGGCCACCAGCTTGAGGAGAAGTGTTGGAAATATATATTGTATATCTTGAAGATCCCGATTCTATCAATTATGATTCAATCAATCGTGGATTAGTTTTGGTAAATAGGAAAATAAGAAAATAGTGATTCATTTATTATTTTTTCCTGTTTTATTCTTTTGTCTCTTATATTATAAATGTACCGATGTAAGTGTATACAATCAATACATAAGAAAAGCTTTTTCCCAAATTTCCATTATGCTTTCTGTCAACATTTACACTTTCGGTCAGTGTGTTGGTTTTTCGGTGTGAAGTTGTGTTGGGACATGGGATTTAAAGGAGGAGAACCACGAAGGGAAGGGTCCTCGTCAAATGAGGATGTCTCATTGAATGAGAGACGTCCCCATAATGAGACGGGGACGTCGGACGTCTCATTCATCAAATTCCTCTTTCTGCTGGTACGAGGAAGCTGCCGAATCCTCCTAGGTCTTTACACGGCTTTCGACTGGGAAGAGGTTTCCTCATTGTATCTTTACACACATCATTGGTTCCGTCTCCTACCTCACTTTTATCGCCCGGGTAGGCGTCGAGGTTCATTTAGATCCTTATCGATTGTATTTTTTTTTTTTTACAACAAATTTTGTTGTATATGGACAATCATTTAGGTTACGTTTGGTCGTCCAGATTGAATAGGATATGATATAAAATCCGATATATTTTGATATATTGCATCATATATTTTGTGATTACAATAATAAAATCGGATATGTTTACATATTAGTAAAAATGAACCAAAAATTTTACAAACTAAGATGGTAAAAATTTCTTGCCACACTACCACTTAGTTTATTTTACTTTCCTCTATTTTATTAATTAATATATTTTTATTATTTTCTTCCCTCCCATCATTCTCTAATAAAATTTTATTGAATAGTAAACTATACTAATACACCTAAAATACAAAAATACCAAAAATATGTAATAAATATAAACATATATTTATATATATGTTGAAATTATTTTATAAAATATAATTAAATTCAAATATATATAAAAATAAAAATAAGATTAAATTAAAATAAATAAATTGTTATATTTTGTTATTCTGAATTTATTAAAATATTATTTATATTGATATGTAATTTTAATATTATTAATTTTAAAAGTTTGTCATTCAAGATAAATTACTTTTATTTTATTTTATTTTATTATGGATGTTATAAATCTTATTTATCTTTATTTCACATTTACTATGGAATAATTTTATTCCAGTCTATATTTCTTTTATGTCCGATTTTATCTTATTTTGAATAGGTATCAAACACATAATAAGATAAATTATATCCTGACGGTCAAAATAGTCGCAGGATATAATCATATTTTCATGAGGCGAAAACAGCGTTCCCTTGTCCGGGCGCTGTTGGGCCAACAGGATTATTATGCTGGCACGTCGTGACCTTCGGTCAAAATGAGACGTCAATGAGACGTCCTCATTGAGACGTCGAATGAGGACAAGGGACCCAATGTCGTGAACCCGGGGAGTTTAAAAAGGGGGAATGAATTTGTTTTATATATTAAAAAAAAAAGACAGACAGACAATAAAAAAGAATGATAGAGATTCTTCAAATGTATTGACGAGGTCTATCCCTACCAAACTTTCAATATTTTAAAAAGTGAAGCAAGACCATCCTTGATGCGTCTTAAACCCTTCGAAGAAAACTGTGTTTCCCCGCATCATCATTTCTCTACCTGCTTTAGTCTATCCAAGTTGATCATCACCCAACATTTTTTTAATTGGAGTAATTAATACGGTATTATAATCCAATAACATCTAATTATTTTTTTCCCAACCCAAGAACTCGTGCATTAACTGAGATTTTGTGATGTTTTTACTTATCTTCTGTTTTGCAAAAAAATAATCATATTTTTCACCTCGGATGGATATTATTGAGCCTACTTATCTTACAAATCACCAATTTTAACTCAAATCTAAATGCTAGCTCAAACTTATTCTTTTGTCTTGCACAAACTTTCAATTGGTATTCAAATATGGACCTAATTGGAATTCTATTCAATGACGCTGCTAAAGATGCAACGTGCCATTCCATAGTGTACTTGCTGGACAAGACCAGCTTCCCTGTTTTTGGACAAAGCCGATCGCCAGTTCAAGGTTATAATTTTCTCAGGTTCCGGACATGCTCAGATTCAACAAGTTGCTCATTTATGCCATGTTTGCTCTAGATAAGTCATTTATTTAGTCCATTTCACTTTTTGTCGCCAAAATACAAACTTGAACGCTCACGTTCCTTCCCTTGCTTGGTACAAAGCTATCTATGTTCCAACAGCGGCTCCAACGACAACATCTGAAAGCCGTCGGATACAAGTGGAATGACATACCATTTCTTTAAAGGTATCACTGGGTGGAAAATTGACAAGAGTCAGATTTGATTACCGACTGAATTGATACTCAAATTAAAGTTAATGCTATTTTACGAAACAAAAAAATTAAGCTAAAATTGGTAGCTGCATAACTAGTTATATTTACATATTCATTACATGCATACATACATACATACACACACACACACACACACACACACACACATTATATATATATATATTATGACTTGAATGTTATTTAGTTATAGGTCCGATGACCCGAAAAAGAAAAATTGATAGACCATTGTCACATCTTCTTGCATATTGTTCAAGTATGACTGTGAAATCTTACATAACGATTTGGAGAATAAACATGCTGTTCTGAAAAATCCAAAATGATTACAAAAACGTGTCTACATCAAATCATACACAGATTATATCTCCAATCAAGCACAAATGGATGTGATATTAGGCTAAAAGATGGGGTCTAACTTCATGATAAACATTACCCAATTTAAGTTATTGGAAAATAAGCTCCAAAGCCTTCAATAGTATGCTCACGATACCCTCTAGATTGTAGCAGTTGATTTGTGCATGAGTGAATGTTTAGTTTTGGAAATGGAGGTTGCCCATTTGAATCAACCAACCAAATGCAAACTGTTTTAGATTGGGATCATTTGTATAGGTCAAATGTCTCGACTTAATCAAATCATAGGATTTGCAAGGTATTTCATGTTAGGAACACAGATTTTTGAAGAGAAAAATAGAGAAGAAAACAAGTGAGAATTTTTATGTGGATAACCTTTTTCAAAAATCAGGAATGAAAAACTACAGTACCACACTAGGCAATGTCTCTACTATCAATATCAGTGTTATAAGCTCTAGGGTTACAAGTTTCAACATTACAACTATAAAAGATATTGCCCCAATACATAATAGAAGTTTAGGACATACATAATAATGATGAAAATTACATGTAAAGCTCTATTATCTACTAATCTTCAAAAATCAGCAATAATCTTTCATAGTCTTCATCTTTGTAACCCAGATTATCTTAGTGGAGTGGCCCCTTTCATCACCTATACCACCGACTTCTTCCACAATTGACATATGACACCTCAACATTCCATAGGTCTCTAGATAATTGAATCTCCACCCCATGCCCTTGAATTATATAAAAAAAAAAAAAAAAAAAAGACTGCTAGTTAATCAATTTGTGTATAGCTTTTCCAGAGCGTATACAATAGAAATACAAAGTCTATGAAGATTGGCCGTGCTGGTGGTGGACGTGCCGCAATGTGGCCATGGCCGTGAGGTTGAGGAGCCAGATAACAGTGTGGAAGTGGTGGCAGAGGTCGTGGAGAAGCCACAGCAGTGCCCAACATTGGAAGCAGGTGGTTGTGGGTGCCATCACATGTGTAGTTATCAAAATGGACATGTCCACGCCACATTTTTGCGGTTGAAAGTCCAAAACACGTATACAAGTTTATCACATAATTTCGTGGAAATAATGAACAACCGGACCGGCTATCCAGAACAGATGCAGGCACCTCCAATCTGGTCTCAGGAGACAGAAGAGGAAACTGAAAACAACTGGATGATGATGTCCATCTTCTTCCAAGTCCTTTAGAGACAGCGAAACTCGAAACTCGCCGAAAGTCAATGAATCTTCATCGCACTAGTATTTACTCATTTCTTAGAGGAAACTCTCACCGCCCTGCAAAACCAATGCCATAACCACCACCGGTCGTTTGGTTTCCGAAACATGTTCCGAGTACAGAAGCATACCAATGTCGAACCCAGTGAAGAAGCACGAATGATAAGCCTCAAAGCCGGTCCAAACGCAGCAGCAAAACAAAGAGAGAGCTAGGTTTTCTTTATGGCCTGGCGATTGGAAGCTTGCCGAGTGAAGAGAATCTGTACAACCGAGAGAGAGCGAGCGAGCGAGAGAGAGAGAGAGACGTGATTTGCTTGGAACAAAATGCGACATGATAGCTGATAGCTGGTCAAGAAAGAAATTTCTTCAAGAGATCGAAGACATCTTGGTAATGCCTAATCCTTAAAATTCGAGTACAAAGCGCACATTTTGTATCCATATTAGTTCTGCACAGCGCCTTGGTAACGATAGAAACACCACCGATAATTTTCGATCAAGAACGACGCGAATAAGGAGGGGGATTGCACGAAGAAATATGATTCTCTTGCCACAAGGGAATGTGCGATCAATGCGAAGCAAATTCAACATTGTTTTTTCCCTTTATTGTTTTCTTTTCTAAAAAGCATAAGGCTGTGGGTATAACTGGAAGCAACTGCGTTCACCCGGTTCAGTTAGCACAGCATGTGGAGTCCACACAACCCAAGAATGACTTGTATTGGACCATATGATTCGGGTGCGGTCAATAATTTCTTATAACCATGTATTAAAATGTTAAGTCAATACCGTAACAGAGGAACTGAAAAAGGATGTGGCATGATGTGAATTATTATATATTATTAAACGTTTTTGGTGCAAAAGACTGTCAATGAAAGATCCCATTTGAGTTGAATTGAGTCCATGAATCTAGAAACCAGTATTGACCATAAAATAAAATCTAGAAAACAGTGAGAATTCTTGATTTCTCTGATTCTACGTGCTTTTCATTGTATGTCCACCCCCGTGTACTTATGACTATGAATATTGAATATTCATTTTGAAACGTAAGTAGTTACTTCGAAGAACCTTACATTCCATATAATTAGAATGAATCGGCCACGCAAGATATCAGTTCCACTAGCTACAAATTGGATTGAGAAACAATCTAAGCTACCAATGTACCAAAAACCCAGAAAACAAAAAAGGAAATTGAAGCTGGGGTTTCGGCCTGAACGTGCTCAAAGATCACCAATCCATAAAATCGAGCCCTCAAGGCCACATGGAAACGAACCAGACGCACAAGGGAAAGCTGGATATGGCAATCAAACCGCAAATTTCACACCAAAAGCTGAAATTGAAGCTACGGAACAGCGTCGAACCTCGCGAAGGAGCGCGAACGGCAAACCTCGAAGCTGCTCTAAACGTGGCAGCAGAACAAAGAGAGAGCCAAGGTTTCTCAAAGGCCTGGCGATTGGAAGCTTGCCGAGTGGAGAGAATTTGTACGAGAGAGAGAGAGAGAGAGATCAGCTTCATGTCACGAAAGTAAGCTGATCCAAGAGATTCCTAAGGGACGGCCGTGACACATCCGTGGATCAAGCGACTCTCGACTTGTATCCCGAAGTTCTAGAGTTTTCTCGAGTCTTCTAGAATACTCCTAGGGGCGGGCGATACAGTAATTGTATTCGTATATAATAAATGTGGGTAGTTGGTAGTTGGGGAGATGCAATCTCCACCGTTAAATCAAAGAGAGATCTATGGATACGGTTTGCCTTGTATTTGTATATATAGGGGTCTCCTCCCTCTCATTGTACTCATCTCATTCATAAGTAATACAATTTAGAGCTTCTCTCTCTAAAGATCCTTGTGAGTTAAGTGTGAGAAAGACTGCTTGGGAGAAATCCTAAGGCCGCACGGGCAAGGGAATGTTAGATCGATCGACCCGTGACATTCGCTTGGTTTATGCGTAGAGAGAGAGAGAGAGAGAGAGATGAGGTCGGGTTGCTGTGTGTCAGTGCATAGGCGATCTTTCTCTCGTCCCATGCGTGAAGTTTATGTCACCCTTTCATTTGGGCCTCCACGGAATTGACCCATATCTCATCAACGGGCTCGTGATTCAGATTAAGTTAAATAGTTTTCTTACGGATTATTAAGGCCTCAACGAGTTAGTTTGGTTTGGGTTTTTAAAAATCTAAACAGATAGAGTGAGCAAAAAGTAAATTCAGCAAAGACAAAACAAGAGATAGAACCAGGCAAAAGAACCTCTTTTTCACCATGTTCATCCGCTTGGTTTGTTGCTCATTCCTAGAGATCTAGCCATTCGATTTGGCTGAAATTTGGAGGGTAGGTTCCTCTTACCATCCTCTTCCTTTCCATTAAACAGATTTGTCTAGGTTGGTCTACAGCTTGAGATCTCACTATCCCTAGAAGATTCGGCCGGTCTTCTTCTCTGGTGCGTTTCTGCTCAATGTGGTGGTTTTACTGCTCGACCGGTTCTCTGCTAGTTTGAAGGGGGCTTAGCTTCTTATAATTGGAGTTTATTGAAGCTTTTCCTTGCTTTGGACCTTACATCTTTGGATTTCCAATCGCGGGTTTTACCTTCTTGCGTCTCTAGTGCGTTTCTGCTCGGTTTGCTTCTTCGGTGCATTTCTACTCGGTATGGTCGTACTCGGCCGTGACTGCTAAGCCATTTTTCAAGCTGAAACGACACTGGCTCGGTAGTTCATTTTGGCAAACAGCAAGTGCCCATAGGGCCCCTTCATGTTCGGGTCGCTCTAGGGGTAGGAGCCGCGTTTGGGCCTCTTCCAAGCAACCGAGTGGTTCTACCCAGCAAACAAAGGATCCAAAACATTCTCCCACCCGAACGTTGGCCAATGTTACGAAGTTAGCAGCGAAAGGATACGATTTTGCTTACTCCTTGCCTACTTTTATGGATGGCAAATCGGTTGTTCACCTTGCGAAGGAAGTCTTGGAGGCTTTTGATCCCAAATGACATGAATGCCTTATTGGTTACTATGTGGGAAAGAAGCTTCCCTTCAAACAAACGGAACAAACTTTGATGCGAACTTGGGGCTCCAAGCTTGTAAAGGTGATGGCGGACAATCAAGGCTTCTTCCTCTTCCATATTCTGGACCTAATGTTTCGGCGTAAAATCCTAAAAGATGGACCCATCACGGTGGTGAGGATTTCTCTTGTTTTGTAGCAATTGAAGCCACTTATGGACTTGAAGAATGACAAGCAAACCACCGTTTCGGTCTGGATTAGGTTGAATAACCTCCCTCTTGATCTGTGGTCGGCTTCGGTTATTGGAGGCATAGCTAGTGCCATTGGGAAACCTCTTTATGTTGACCAATACACGGAGCATACGAAGGTGCTTTCCTTTGCAAGAGTTTGTGTTGAAATTTATGCCAATCAACCTAGATGCTCTACTATTGATGTAGTTTTGAATGGAGTCTCGTGCTCAATTTCAATTGAATTTGAATGGAAGCCAGCTGAATGTCTGTCTTGTGGCACCTTCGGGCATAGGTGTGAGGTTACTGTTGCTATGGCCAATACAGGTAGTGAGGAGGCTCCAGATCAGGCCGCCTTAGACCTGCCCCCTACTCAGACTCCCGTTTCAGCTCCGGTTGTGGTGGAGAACTCGCAGGCTTCACAGCTTAGCTGGAACTTGGTGATAGGGAAAAAGAAGAAGCCTTTGCAATTGAAGGATCGTCCTTCAACCCAGCCGCCTCCTCCTGCTGAGAAGGGCAACTTGATGAAGCTCAAAGGCCCTGCTACGGACCAACCTCTTCCCCTGTCCACAGTTCGGAAGTCGTTAAGGAGCGCAAGTGTTTCAAAGCCAACATCCCTTCCTAACCCTTTGGTGAAGAGACCTAGCTCACTGCCAGAAGTTCTTTCCTCCCCCCTTGAGGAGGATAAAGACCAGACCGTAGCCTTCAATTTTGATCATAATGCCGGTAGGGATTCCGTGCTTTCAGATAGCTACTTTAGCTTAGACGATGATTTGCTCTCACCTATCTCGTCCTTGAAGGCTCCCACCTCTTCAAGGAAGGTTGAGACCATCAAAGAGAAACTCATGGCCCTTGACCCGACCCCTCCTCCTGTCGCTACCTCAGTTGCTTCGGTGGCCTCACGACGAAAGCCAAGTAGGCAGAGGTAGGCCCTCCGCTCCTCGACCCGCTCCTCTTATTTTCAGTTTTATATAGATATAAATAAATAAATAAATAAATAAATATATATATATATATATATATATATATATATATATATAGACACACACACACACACATACGAATATTGGTATATGGAACATCAGAAGTCTCCATGATCCCCTAAGACAAGCAAAAGTTAGGAACCTAGTATCTTCTAATGGGCTTTGTCCAATTGGTTTGTTGGAAACTAAAATTTCAGATTCTCTTTTTGACTCTATAACTGCCAGACTATTATCGGGCTGAAATTGGGTGGCCAATTATGAGTTCTCTTATAGGGGTAGGATCTGGGTTGGCTGGAACCCTTTTTTGGTGGATTTTGAAGTGCTTTCATCCAATAGCCAGGCAATTCATGGTAATTTGAAATTTATCATGTTTGTGATCTCTTGTTGTGTTTTGATGGTTTATGCTGAACATACTTTTTTAGCTGAAAGGCCATTATGGGCGGACCTTATTCTAATAAAAATTTTATGCCGAGATGTTGCTTGGCTAGTAGCCGGAGATTTCAATGCTATCAAGGATCCCTCTGATCGGATTGGTAGCTCTAACAATTGGCTTCCTTACTTTGATGATTTCAACTTTGTTTGACCCAAGTTGAATAAGAGGACTTGAGATATGTTGTCTTTTGGTTCATTTTGTCTACTTCCTTGGGGGTTAATCGCAATGCTAGGAAAATTGATCGAGTTCTTGTGAATGCTAAATGGAGTCTTCACTTCCTTTATTCGTAAGCATCTTTCCTTGCACTTAGTATCTCTGACCACTCTCCTATGGTGGTTAGGGTTGTGCAGCCGGTGGTCTCAAGGAAACCTTTTAAGTTTTTCAACTTCTGCACTAAACACCCGTCTTTCCATAGCATTGTGTCTAAAGTCTAGGAGAGTCCGACTAAAGGGGTTCCTATGTACAGATTGGTGAGTAAGCTGAAGGCCCTCAAAGGCCATTTAAAGTAACTTAACAAAGAATCTTTCTCTAATATCTTTGAGAGGGTTAATGCAGCGAGAGATGCTATGTTATCCACCCAGGTTGACTTGCAGCAGGATCCTACTAGTGAGCTTCTTGCAGACTTGGAGAAGATGCATCGTAGGATGTTTCTGGATTTGACGAATCAAGAGGAGTCATTCTTCAGACATAAATTTAGGATCAGGTGGCTCAAGGAAGGCGACCGAAATACCAAATTCTTTCATCATTATATTATTAGGAGACAGCTGAGAACATGATTCTCTCTGTTATGGATTCTACTGGTTTTATTATCTCAGGCCCAAACTTGGTCCATCATACCTTCGTTTCTCATTTCCAAGAGCTTTTAGCACCATGCCCCCTATCTTCCAACCCCTCATTACTAGATCTTCGGGAGGTTATACGGTGCCCTCTCAATGAGGAACGGATCAGTTCTCTATCTTGTCTTTTCTCTGATTCAGAGATTCAAGATATTATGTTCTCCCTTGCTCGAGGGAAGGCTCCAAGACCATACGGTTTTGGTGTCAAGTTTTTCAAGCATAATTGGGAGATAGTTGGACCTTTGGTCACTAAACAATTAAGGATTTCCTAACAACGGGGAGACTTCGCAAGGAAATCAACAATACCATCCTAATAATTATCCCGAAAGTTCCTAATGCAACGTCTGTTAATGATTACAAGCCTATTGTCTGCTGTAATACTATTTACAAATGTATTACGAAGCTTTTGGCTAATCAACTTACTGTAGTCCTTAATGATATTATCAGCCCTTATCAAAATGCTTTTGTCAAAGGCAGGAGAATTAGAGACAGGATTTTTATTGCCAATGAGTTATTTGCTAGCTTCCATCTCGATCCTTATGTGCCCAAGTGTGCGGTTAAGATGGACTTTCAGAAAGCTTACGACACAGTAGACTGGGATTTTATGGAGCTGGTTTTTCATGCCTTCGATTTCCCAGATCATTATGGTATGTGTTGGCACTCATAAGTTTTCCATTTCGTTGAATGAAGAACTTCATGGTTTCTTCCCTAGTGGCCGAAGTCTTCAACAAGGGGATCCGATCTCTCCTTACCTTTTTATCTTAATCATGGAGGTTTTTTCTGAGATCCTTAGTGTTCGCACTAGGCAACCGGGCTTCAAGTTCTTTTGGAGATGCAAGGCTTTGAGTCTTTCACATCTCTTCTTTGCAAACAACGTTTTTCTGTTTTGCGAAGCTAACTTGGTTTCCATTTCACTCTTAAAGGAGAGTTTGGATACCTCCTCTTCTTGGAGTGGACTCAAGCCTAATTCTAATAAAAGTGAGATATTTCTTGCTGAATGATCGGTAGATTTGCGCAGAGAGATACTCTTAGGCTGCGTTTGTTTGTATTTCTTTTTTTTTTTGTTTTTAAACACTTTTTTTGTCTTTTTGTTCCTAGGAACAAAAAAGGAACAATAAAACGCGTTTGGACTCGTTTGTTCCTTTTTGTTCTTTTGTTCCCAGGAACAAAAAGAAACGAAACAAGAAACACAAATTTTGTGTTTCTTGTTTCTGAAACACAAATCAGAAACAAAAAATGAACAAAATTGTGTTCCTTTTTTATTTCTTGGATAGTGCTCGAACAGCGCCTCTCTCCCCCCCGCGATGAGCTTCTCCTCCTGCGACCTGCGACGAGCGACGAGCGACGAGCTTCTCCTCCGGCGACCTGCGACGAGCTTCTCCTCCGGCGACCTGCCACGAGCTTCTCCTCCTTCGACCTGCAACGAGCGTCTCCTCCTGCGACGAGCGTCTCCTCCTGCGAGCAGAGAATTCCATCGTCTTCTCCGGCGCTCCTTCACCAGGTAAACGTGGTCACTGCTCCTCCTTCACTGATTGTCTTCACTTCGGCGAGAGCTCGAGTGTTAGGGCTCGCTCGAGCCAGCTCTTGCCCAGATCTGCGAGCCGCTTGCCCGAGCGAGTCTCGCAGATCTGGGCGAGCGAGCAGAGCAGCGAGCGTCGCTGCTACTCAGGCTCGGCTCGAGCGAGCAGAGCAGCGAGCGTCACTGCTGCTCAGGCTCCAGCGAGCCGCCCGCTGTGTGTCGGAACTGGAACCATCGGCGGCTCTTCTGCCGTGCCCAATGGTGCTGGCACTGGTGATGGGGGAAAGGGCACGAAACGGGGCAAATATCTGGCCTTTGCTGGCGTTCCTCGACACCATGACGAGTTGCTATTCTGTTGATCTTTGTCCCCCGATCCTGTTGTTCTGTGGCAAAAAAAACGATGCCCTATCTAGGCCAATATCTTCCAGTGGGTATTTTCCTAGTCTTTCTCCATTTATTGATCTATTAATGTCAATCAAAGTAGTTAGCAAGAATCATACAAATGCCTTAATCGAGCGAGCAGAGCAGCGAGCCCTGCTCTGCTCTCTCGAGCGCTCGCAACAGCGAGCATAGAAGTTATTGTTGCCAAGCGAGCGTACGCTTCGCTGCTACACTTTTCATTGTGTGTGGACTGTCAATTGACAACATCGGGCATGACAAAATAGCCTTTTATCACTCTCAGAGTTCTATACATTATTGTTTCTTTAATCTCAATCTCTATGACATCATGTAGATCTATGGATTTGTGGCTGAATATATCAAAGTGATGTGAATCAATGTCGAAGTTATTGTTATTTATTTTTCTGCCTTTGTGTTAAAGCTTCTCAATTTGCGTTTTGTCCCGTATTGCTTGGATTTGGTCTAATATTAGTATTTTCTGTGTGTCTTTATGAACCCTTGCGACTCAGCCACATTTTGATCCAATTGGAAGTTGAGGAAGAAAAAGGAAAAAATGGGTGTTAAAAGTGAGAAAGACAAAAGGAAGAAGATGACGCCCGAAGAAGAGAACGTGTAAAGGGGTAGACTAAAGGGGAGGAGAAAAATAAAAGTGAAAGAAAAGAAAGAACAGAAAAAAAAAAAAAGGCACGTGAGAAGAACATCGTTGTCGACTTGTTCATTTAGTACATTCTTTGTGAATCTATAAGAACAACGTTGTTCGACTTTTTTTTGTAGGAATGTTGGGGATTATACATTATGCGAGATCCTTGATATCTTATGGCTATAATGCTTCGATTTTTTCTCTTTAAGTTATGGATTTGCAGAGAATGGAGGGTGTTGTTTCGTTGTTGCCTTATTGCTTATTGTCTTGAATTTTTCTTTACTTAAGGTACATCCTCAATTGGTTGATTCATTCTCAGGTGAACGCTAATGCTTTGAGAACTTCGGTGGATCCATCCAAAGTTCCGCCTTGCCGGTGCCAATCCACGAGGACATATTCTTTTTCCCTTGCTCTGTCCGGAATTTGCCAGTCCCTGCCACATAAATCGCAATTTGCTGAATTTGGAAACAATCATCCGCACGCTAAGGTTGGCCTCTCAGCTTTTTTTTTTTTTCATTTTCTTAATCTTAGAGATCTTATAATTTAGTTGGACCATTCACAAAATAGGATAGGGTATACGGATCCATATAGGTTACCATGCTAATTTTGTATATGGCGTGTAGTTCTTACGGTTTTATGTTAATGATTTAATTCATAACTCATGTGATGCTCAATCGGTCGAAGATTCAATGGCATCCGAGAGACACTCATTCAATGCAAAGTGGACGGAGTCTATAACCAATATACTTATCGATTTATTGGTGGATGAGGTCAAAAAGGGAAACCGCACCTCTTCCACTTTCAACAAAGTCGGGTGGAGGAATGTACAGTCTGAACTCAGTAGACAGACAGGATTCCAATTTACCATGGTTCAGCTGAGGAACAAGGTAAACAAACTGAAAAAACAGTATGGCAGTTTTCACAAACTCATTTCTCTGTCCGGATTTGGTTGGGATAATGTCAACAAAAGAGTTACTGTTGACGATCCAAGTGTATGGGAATCTCATATCAAGGTATTTCTTAACTTTGTGGTCATTTTGATATCATTACAAATGTCAATTATGAAATGTATGATTATATTGTTGAAATGTCATTATTGTAAAAATTGTAGGATAATGTCGAGTGGGCAAGATTCAGGAAGAATGGACTTCCTCAGTATCCTGAGCTTTGTATTATTTTTGGTGGTACATATGCTAGTGGGAATTATGCCGTAGGATGTGCTCAAGAAGACAATCTGTCGGATGATGATGACAATGGTGATGACAATGTACAGGGTGACAATAGTGGTGGCGGTGCAGATGGTGTCAATGCAGGTGGAGGTGGTGACTATGATGGTAGCAAAGCAAATGATTTCATTGGATACCATAGTGATGACAGACTTTTTACAACAGACGATACTGGAACTTCAGCTCGTGGGAAGCACAAATTGGATAGAACTCCAAATAGTAAGCGGAGAAGAAAGAGCAACCAATCCAGTATTGCCGAAACTTGTAGAGCCATACAAGATTTTCTAAAAGTTAAGTCATCAAGTCCATCTGGTGATGGCTCTGCGAGCTCAGGGACTTCACAACCACCTGTTGACCCTTTCTCCGTATCTACTGCGGTCCAGATTCTAAACAATATGCCCGAGCTAGAGCAAGATGTTTACAATAAAGCAGTGGAACGAGCATGCATCAATCGTGAATGGAGGGAGGCTTTCATTACATGCATACCTGCAAGAAGGATTGGCCTTCTTCAATTTCTTTAGTAGATATTTGGAAATATATTATGAATTGCATGGAGTTTCATTAGACTGTATAACGTATATTATCTATTAATCTTTAGTTTATTCAAATATGATTAGTGTTGAGACTCTTGTAATATCTTATTGAGATTTTATGACTTATGTTATTAATTATTATTAGGATGTGTTTTCAAAATCTATATTGATGTTTTGGTCATTTTTGTGATTGTATAGGTACTATGGAAGGGGGATCAAATAGTGTGTCTAATGAGCAAGTACAACCAGTTGAACAATTCTCGGGTGATGACATTAACATATTGGTAGCGTGGCTCTGCTTAGCTGAGATGGAGACATCCCTCCATACAAGAGAACCTATTAGGGACGGTCAATTATCAGGAGGAGAATGGATGAGGGAGATTGTTCATGGACATTCAGATAGGATATATGAAGCATTTAGGATGGAGATACATGTTTTTCTGAATTTATGTGACTTAATGAGGGTAAGGGGTTGGTTGAAAGATAGTCGATTTGTTCAAATAGATGAACAAGTTGGGATATTTTTAAGTGTGGTTACTCACAATAACTCAAATAGAGATTTATGTGAGAGATTCCAACATTCGGAGAAACGATCGGCAAGTATTTCAATAAAGTGTTGAAAGCAATGATCAAATTTTCAAAGGAGATAATCAAACCACCGTCCTTTGACGTCATTCCACAAGAAATTCTTATTGATCCTAGTCATAAACGCTACTTCAAGGTATGATTTTTATATTGATTTTATACCGTCAAATACATGTAGTTGATAATCTTATATGATATTAGATTGTTAATATATTAACAGGGCTGCGTAGGTGCTATGGATGGCACCCATATAGATGCTACCGTTCTGTGTCTCAAAGAGATTCCATTTAGAGGTAGGAGTGGGAGAACAACCGAATGTGCTGTGTATTTGCTCTTTTGATATGAAATTTATTTTCGTGTATGCTGGATGGGAAGGATCTGCCAACGATTGTCGAGTGCTTTCAGCAGCACTCGAAAATCCGCAACTGCAATTTCCCCGACCACCACTTGGTATTTACTTTGTTTATGAAGACAATTTTATGATTATATATTATGGTTCAATATCACAACAAATTTTATATATATCATGTTACAGGGAAATATTACGTGGTAGATTCAGGTTATGCAGCACTTCAAGGATTTTTAACTCCATTTAGAGGCGATCGGTATCATCTAAGCGAGTTTAGAGGGAATGGGGGACGACCAAGGACAGCAAGAGAATTGTTCAACAAAAAGCACTATTCACTAAGAAATGTAATTGAGAGATCATTTGGGGCATTAAAGAATTGATTCACCATTTTGAGACAGATGCCTCCATTTACAATTCGGAAGCAAGCACTTGTTGTAATTGCTTGTTGTGCTCTCCACAATTATATTCGTGATCAAGATGCGATGGATAGAAACTTTTCCATATATGGAGATCCGGAATATCCATGCGGACCTACAGAATTGGAGGTTGCAGATGATACATTGCATGATGCACCTGGAATAAACATGCTTAGGACAATGATTGCAAATAAAATGGCGAGGGATCATAATATGCCTGAAATTTCATGACTTTGTGTTTCCGACTTTTGTAATTTTGTTTTTAAGTATTCACTTATCAAATCCAATGTGATGAAGTTGAACAATGAACTATATTACTTCATTATTGTGATGTTATGTATGAAAGGGTCTACGTAGAGATCTATGAAGTATTCTTCTTTTAGGTAGCTCTTATTATGGGATTTTTACTTATGAAATTTTGTTCCAAGTATGCACATGATCATGTTCAAAATGTTTGTCTTCACCAACCATGAACAAAATTAAATTGATGAGAATTGCATTAGAGTGATAATGCAATACCAAGTTTACACTTTATTGAAAAAAAAGGCACGTGAGAAAAATTTGGAACAAAGTTTATTTATAAAATTTTCTTCGAGTATGCACTTATAACCATGTTCAGAATGTTTGACTTTACTCACCATGAACAAAATTAAATTGATGAGCATTTTATGATAATGAGAATTCAAAGTCAAGTTTACACTTTATTTAAAAAAAAAAAAAAAAAACAAATGGAAAAATTTTGGTACGAACTTAAAAAAATTTATTCCGACTAAGCAAATATGATCAAGTTTAGAATGTTTGTTTTCACTTAATATGAACAAAATTAAATTGATAAGCATTTCATGAGAATGATAATTCAATACCAAGTTCACATTTTATTAAAAAAAAACAATTGAAAAAAAATTGGAACAGAAATTTTGTACATAACCAAACGTATTTCTGTTCTTTTTCTATTCTAAAAACAGAATTTTTTTACAGTTACCAAACGTGTTTCTATTCTTTTTCTATTCCAGAAACAGAAATTTTATATAGTTACCAAACGCGTTTTTTTGTTCAGAAATTGTTCCCAGGAACATAAACACTTTTTTCTATTTCTATTTCCTAGAACAATTTTTAAACAGAAACGCAAACAAACGCACCCTTAGTATTTGGTTTTCAAGAGGGGTCTTTGCCGGTGTGGTACCTAGGAGTTCTTATTATCTTCTCTTGGCTCGGCAAGGCGGATTACATTTCCTTTATGGATCGCATAACTACAAGACTCTAGTCCTGGACTTAGCGTTTCCTTTCTTTTGCTGGACGTCTTCAGCTTATAAGGTCAGTTCTTCATGCAATCCAAGCTTATTGGGCTAGTGTCTTTATCATCCTGCGGGCAGTGTTGGATCGTATTAAATAGATCTTGAGACAGTTTCTCTAGAAGGGCCCTGGCCTAGGGAGGGGTGGTGCCAAGGTATCCTGAGATGATGTTTGCCTTTCAAAGGAGGAAGGAGGGCTAGGCATCCGTAGTTTGAAGGATTGTAACAAGGCAGCAATGTTGAAATACATATGGATCTTGTTTACAAACAAGGAATCCTTGTGGTATAGGTGAATCCACTCGACTTTCCTTTAAAGGAAGAGCTTTTGGGTGGTTAAGCAACCCACCTACTGCTATTGGGCATGGAAGCGAATCCTCCACCTTAGGAATGATTTTTGGTTATCTTTTTTTTTTTTTTTTTCTAGAAGTTAGGAGATGGCTACTCTGTTTCCTTTTGGTTTGACCACTAGCACCCGAAAGGCCCCCTTAACTTAATGTTTTCCGACTCTTTCATTTACATATATGGCCTTCCTAGGCATGCGACAGTGGCTGATCTTTTTTCGCCTGCTGGTCAGACCATGCGAGAAGTTTTACATTCTTAGGAACATCCCCTCCCCTTTCTAGTGCAGGCTCCGGATCGTCTTATTAGGCAAGGAAACATATCTGGTTTATTCTCGGTTGCTTTGGCTTGGCACCTCATCAAAAAAAAAAAGAAGCCTCAGGTCATTTGGGCTTCATTGATCTGGAACAATGCTATAGCTCCAAGATGTCAGTTCATTCTTTGGCTTATAACAAGGAACTGTCTTCCTACGCAGGCCTTACTCTTATCACATGGTAGGATTGGGGATGTGGTGTGCCCTTTTTGTAAAGTAACTCCGGATTCTATTTATCATATGTTTTTCATTGTAGCATTACGGCTAGTTGTGCCTTCTCTTGGGCTGTCAGATGCAATCTCCCTTGGAGGAATGGGACTTGGGCTGACAACCTTTGTTGGGCTATAAAGTTCTTATTCAATAAGGACTTCTATCACTCTATTGCATGGTTCTCTTTTGGGGCTCTTTGCCACTTTATTTGGAAATTTAGGAATGAGATTGTCTTTAGGAACTATACCTTCACACTTCCGATCATAAAGAACCACCTCATTAAAGTGGTTAAGGATAAGGTTTTAACCTTCTTGAATGTTGAAGATAACCCAACAAACAGGAGACTTCAACATAGCTAGGGGATAGACCCTTGCATCTTATCTTCTACTCCGGCGCATCGGTAGTATTTCTAGATTGGAGTGGTGGAGCAGGAGAGTTCACTGCTGTGCTTCGCGTTCCTAATGTTTCGGTGCTAGCCTTGATTCATGCTAGTTGTCTTATCCTTTATGCTTGGGCAATGACGTTTTGTTTGGTTTTTAGCTTGGGTTACCATTGTTTGGCTGGCTGGTCACCTTCTTTTGTTTGGTTCGTCTTTTGGATGTGGCCGTAGTTGTGCGGCTTAACCGCGTTTTGTGTGATAGTCTGAATTTTTAGAATTTGTTTTTGATTAAATAAATCGGGTCTTTCGTTGACGCGCCGATAGTGCTATTCTCTGAGCTAATCACTCACGAGATAACTAGATTATCTGGGGAAGTAATTAAGGAATCTAAATGCACTGGACTTGAGAATTCGACTAAGAATCTACTGCTTGACCATGTTGGTCTACAAGGTCATTACGGCATTGTCAAAAATCAATCAGAGATCGGAAATAGGTCGATTTGATTGAGATATGTGATTAGAATGTGGGTGATTCCATCTTATTGCAAAATACTCATCGATCAGCACTAGACCGATTTTTCTATTATTTTGGTACCCGGTGCCCGTAATTGAAACCTCAAGATTTTCACGACAACCAAAAGTTGCCAATGAGTCGAAGATGTATATTATGACTCGAGATAAATCGATCACGGGTCAATTGCACCAAAAAATTCCTAAAAGTTACTCGGTAAACCAGGTCATGCTAAAAGCCCGTCGGATTGAAATTAAGCCGGAATTTGAACCCAATTTCAAAAATTGAAAGTTATGTGGTGTCACGATCTATTTTGGGAACGTCGACTCATCTTTCGATTTTTTTTTGGAGATTCCAGGATTTTTACGGAAAATCGATATGAACGTTGCGAAAAATTAGTGGAAATTCGGATGGGCTCATTTGAAGGAAATTTGGACTTTCAAGCCGGGCTATGTGCTTATGGGAATTTATAGAATTTATGGGGACTTTTTCTTCTTCAAAATAGGACTTCGAATTGGAGAATTTAAGGGTGAAATTGAAGCCAAGGTTGTGTGAAATTCGGATCTATACTTGGGGATGGAATTTTGACACCAAAAGTGGATTATTTTGTGATATTTAAGCAAGAAAGTAATATAGGGAAACATTGAGATATATATGAAGACTAAGGGGACCAAGCATTGATGGATTTGGCTAAGTGTTGGATTTTAACCCTTGCTTTTGATCCAATCTCTTAGTCAAGCAAAACAGCTGGCCCTCCCGTCGATATCTCCCTTCTCCACCGCCTTGATCTCTCTCTCTTTCTTCGAATACACGAACAGCCCTTCGGTTCTGCTTTCATTTTCATTTTTTTTCCGCTGCATCTCTTTCATTTTTCCTCATTAAATTCCTTCTGCCTTCGACGCCTGCTCCCCACCACCTTTTGTTTCCTCAAGTCAACCATTAGGCTTTAGTTGACTGAAGCAGCTCTAAATTTCCACCAAAACCAGCGTCCAATTCCACTGCAGCTTCAACCGTCGACACTGCTTCTCTCTCTTTGCTGCCTGTTCATCCGTGTCCACTACTCCTCGACACAGCCGCCCTTAGCCACGAATTCTCCTCTAGGTGGCATTGATCCAGCAGTTCGTGTGAACCCGCTTCTGCTTTGTCGCCTGCAGCCGTCCACGCAATCAAGCAGCGCCCGAAGCTGCTTCACATCCCCAACTTCTTCGCCTTGGTCAACGTTTCCTTAGTCTTCCCTAGCTTGATGAGAGCAAGCTGCCCGAAGTTGATTGCTGTCTTCCATTGAACGTCGACCCAAGTTCCCAGCTCATCCCATCAACCCAGCAGCCTTGGTTCAACCCACGTGAGCGTTCTAGTCCAACGAAGCCCATCTTCAGTAGCCCAGTTTTGAAACCAACGAATTCAGCCCATTGATTAAGTCCACTTGAGGCCTGCGAAGCAAGCCCAAGCCCAAGATCAAGCCCAGCCCAATTCAGCAACAAACCTCAGTTTCTGAGATTTGTTGGGCCAATTCCAGGCCCAGCCCAAGTGTCCATCAACGCCGCTGAAAATTTGGATTTCGGCCACTGTCGCACTGTCGTTGCGATGAACCGGTTTCCGCAATAAACCGATGAATTTATGCACTAAACTCTTCTTAGTAGGCTAATGATGTTTAAGGGGTGTTTAGATTTAATTAATTAGGAATTGGGTGGTTAGTTAGATTAATTTAGTAATTTAATTATGCAATTATGCATGTTAGGTGGTTAGATTAGATTAAGTGAGGCCTAGATAAACTGTACTATTTATCTAGAAGGGTTCGAGAATTTTTTGGTCCGTATCGGTATTTAATTTAGTGATTTTAGCCTAAGATAATATTTTTAGAAATTAAATTGAATTATTTAATTAATTTTAGAAATTATTTAATTATTAATTATTTTTCCCGAAATTAGGCCGAGATAGCCGGTGATCGGAATTTCGTGCCGATTGCAATGATGTGATTAATTTCTACCATTGAGTGTTAATTTCTACAAATTGAGTGCTTGATTGGATTTTTGGCATTTAACTCCAAAATTTGTGAGTTTCCAATATTTATTCGTAAAAATCTCGGATGTCGATTTTGACATCGAAAATATTTTTTAATGCTATATAAAATAGTGAGATTTTAAATTGGAAAGATGTCAATTTTTCTGGGTCAAGTTAACCATGTACCCACACATGACTAATTTACAAAGTATTTCTAATACGAAGAAAAAGTCCAGGTTCACCATTTTAATTGAAGCATTTGAGTGCAATGCATGGTGCCCTGTGTCATATTTGAGTAATCATGTGATGGTTAAGAGAAATTGTCCCAGGCTGTTAAGCTGGATATTATCCCTATTTGGGATACCCATTGACAACGGGAAAGTGATCACAGTAGATTCTAAACCCTACGCTCCTTTGGGAAAGTCGTCGACATAGTGACGTGCCGTGCTCAATAAGATGAGACAATGCCTAGCAATGCCAGAAGATCGCCGAACAAAGAGTAGGCCATACTATATGCCGAGATTAAAACCAGGAACGCACAAATAATTGAGTTGAATGTGTCGGATTATGGGACAAAATTGTGTAGAACGGAATTGGACGTGTCATAACGATTTAGCCCTATAATTAGGACCTCTGTACTAGTTTAAGAATTGAGTGTGGCGTTCCAGTTGTTGGAGTTTATTTATTGCTCATGCTTTGATGCTGTTTAAGATATAAACTGTACTGACCTGTAGGGTGGATTTAAGACGTGGTAAGTCTCCTTGATTGTGTGATTGTGTGATTAAGACTCTTCTTGGCGTATTTCCCTCATAATCGGGGTTTAGAGCATGGACTTGCTGAGACATTATCTCACTGGTTATTGTATAACCATTTTTAAGGTTCTTAGAAGGTGGTCATGGAGGACTTGGAGCAGAGAGGAGGTGATCTGAGGTGTAGGTCAGTTAGGACCGGCGACTCGTCTTAGGACGTCGCAAAATTTTATCGACCAGAGAGGGACATTTTGTGCCTTGTTAGCTTCCCTCTTCTTCTTCTTTCGGCATCCTTCCACTCATTATGCCTCTGTTCATTATAAGTGTATGTTTTGGTGCCATTTTTGTTGTAAATATTGGTTATAGCTTATTATGATTACCTTTCACCAAAAAAAAAAAAAATAGAGTGAGCAGCTGAACTGAACCCAATGTGAACCAATGTGGACCTAATTTGGTTTTTGGGTTTTCCATTTTTTGCCTCATTACAGGACCAAACTAAATAATGGATGAGATAGAGGAGAAATTTAAGATCGGCATTCAGTTTTTGTTGAGAAATTTAATTCAGCTCGATTGACCAAATCAAGTCGAAATGACTCGAACCGGAAGAAAAAAGGGTTATTTTTCCACTAACGAAACCAAAAACCGAAATGCATTTTTTGGTTGGGTTCAGTTTTGGTGGAGTGCCGAAAGCCTCCAACGACATCAAACCCTACGCTTTCGTCAAGAAACCAGCTACCGATGCTCATCAACGCACTGCGACACGACACGGCCGTCAATCTCAGCCAATTCAATGAGTCGAGATTTATAACAAAAGACCGCAGCTGAGCAAGCTGTAAGCAAGAGCTACATGTATCATACTAATATCATGCGCGTGTAAGATCGGGCTCGCCAAAAGCAATACCCTTTTCAGGTTCAAACAAAGTTGATCTTTTTAAACAATCCGCTAGTATAAGGTGTTATAATTATGGTTAATGGATCAACGAAAGCCAATAAATTAATATACGTCTTTTCTATTCACATATCTATTGAATTCATGAATTTCCTAAATTTATGTATATTTTAGTTTATGTATTTATTGAGTTCACGAATCTCTTGAATTCACGTGTCTCTGGATTCATGAATCTCTTGGATTCACGTATCTCTTGATTCATGAATTTCTGATACATACGTCTATTTTATTCATGTATCTCTTCAGTACATGAACCAGAAAAGCTCTATAAATAGATAGGAGTATAAAGCTTCATTAGAGTTTTTGTTTTTCCAACTCGATTCCAAAAGGGCTTTGATATACTTTTCTACTCTTTTGATTTTTCTGGGTATGCTAATTCAATTGATCGGTTCGACTAAGTTATGTTTGCATAGTGCTAATCCAAATAGGTTTAAGGTGTTGTATCTTGGGAGGCATAGTTCATGAATCTACAGAGCACCGTTGACAGGAACTAATCGCCTTAAGGAAATTCAAATATCCGTACCTCACCTCCATTACATTGATATTATGATTACAACAAACATTGTGTTTTCATTGGATTATATTCCAACAGAAGGATACAAAAGAGAAAAACTACAAGAGGAAGACACAAAGATATATTGCTAGGCCACGCCGTATTGCATCAGCTTGTCTACTCATTTCCGATCGAAAGACAAATATCGCATCTGCTTGTTGAACTCCCGGGCGACACCTTGATCCTCTGCAATGTCAAAGGAAAATTCAGCTCGTAAGACATGTATTTCGCAGAAGGAAAGATCAAACTTTAAATGAGTTGCATATGTCCTTTTCTTATTTCAAGGTGAATGAACCAACTCATTTGTGCTTCTTTCAGATGTGGGAAGGGCAAAGAAAAGAAAAAATTGACGCAACAAGGCCCTAGATCGATAGTTAACTATGAAAACTGACAGCAACATTTTTCAAGTTGCTGCTCATTATTTGTTCCTCCAGCCATGCCAGGCCGCAAGCCTGGTCGGGCCGTGTCGTTCTAGACCGGTACGAAGGGAAGTACCACCATCTCAACTAGTCATTACCAGCACGGCTGGGTGGTGACGGTGCCAAGAAGTTGATGATATTAAGGATCGGCAGCTTCTCTTTTGTTTCATTTTGTTCATCAGCTTCATTGGTGAACAAACAACCGACGATAATAATGCAAACCTAAGTAGGAACTTGAAAAAAATGTTTCTTACCAAAGCAGAGTGATGATGCTGGCCGTGCAGCTTGAGGTGCCTGTGAGGATCATCCAATCGCCGTCACCCGTGCTGTTGGTCAGAGCAGTGAAGGTCACGCCCATGCACGAGACGTACGCATCTAACACGGGCACCCACCACGGACCCAAGTGCAGCCTCCGCTTGGATTTCGCCACCACGTCGATGGTCACCTCCCCACCCTTCAACGAGCTCACCAGGCCCTTCACCCCAAAGTCGTTGACCATCGCAATCATTGAGAGGGCCTCGGCTTGGACTGTGGTCACGTTGTCAGGGCCTTGAGAGAAGGCGGGAATGAGGGAGGGACGAGAGAGAGCGAGTTGGCTGTTAAAACTCAAGAGGAGCTTCATGTGAGGGTACTTGACGGCTATGAGTTTACTGGGGTTCTTGATGGAGAGAGCGATGTTCCATCGGACGGTGACGTAGGTGGTGGAGATGTTGAGGGACGAAAGGGAAGAGCCCGGGTCGAGCCAGAACTCTGGGGGCATTAGGGCTGGTATGGCCAGGAAGATGACCATGAGGAGGCTGAGAATAGTGGCTATGGCATACTCGATACAGTGGCTGATGATGAGCTTGCACCGGTCGGACTGTAGCAGCCCTGGCGAGAGTGACGCTGGATCGAACTGTGGTGGCCCTGGCGACAGTGACTCTGGATCAGACCGTGGCAGCCTGGGTGATGGTGAAGCCGGATTGGACTGCCGTGGCACTGGTGACGGTGACGCCGGATCGCCGATAGAATGGGGCGAGACGGGGTGGGGGGAGCTCATTTGGAATTTTGCGTTGTGTGCAGGTTTTTCTGAGTATTTCTGGGTAAAGTTGTGTTAGGGGACGGGAATTTGAAAGAGGAGAACCACGCAAGAAAAAGAGTCCTCGTCGAATGAGGACGTCTCAAAAGAGGACGTCTCATTGAACGAGAGACGTCCTCATATGAGACGTCCCCATTTGCGAATGAGAGACGTCCCCATAATGAGACGTCCTCTCTCATTCGCGCATGAGGACTTCGGACGTCTCATTCGTCAAATTCCTCTTTCTACAATTACGAGGAAGCTGCCGTATACTTTTATTAGGCCCTTGTTGCATCTTTCCGCACAGCAATGGTTCCGTCCCTTACCTTACCATTACATATTAAATCCTTATCAATTGTATCTTTTTTTTATGTTGACAAAAAATTCTGTCATTCATGGACAGTCACTTGGGGTATAACCGTATTTTCATCTCCAAAGAGGACGAGGCGAAAATGGGTTCCCTTGTCTGGGCGCTGTTAGACGAATGGATTATTTAGCTGGCAGGTCATGACCTTCGGTCAAAATGAGACGTCAATGAGACGTCCTCATTGAGACGTCGAATGAGAACAAGGACCCAATGTCCTGATCCCGGGGAATTTAATAAGGTGGAATGAATTTGTATTATATATTAAAAAAAAAAAAAAGCACTCTAGACAATAAAAAAGAATGATAGAGATTCTTCAAATGTATTAACGGGGTCCATCCCTCCCCCAAACTTTGAATATGTTAAAAAGTGAAGCAAGGCCATCCTTGATGCTGCTCTGCTTCTTAAGCCCAACGAGGAAAACTGTGTTTCCCCGCATCTCATCATCGTTCTGCCTGCTTTAGTCTATCCTAGTTGATCATCACCCCGCATTTTTTAATGGGGTAATGGTGTTATGATCTAAGCACATCTAATGATTTCTTTTTCCCCATCCAAGAACTCATGTATTAATTGAGATATTTAACCTTATGTTTTTCTTCGTTTCTCTTTTTGCAAAAAATAAATAATCACACTTTTCAACTCATATGGATATTATTAAGCCTAATTCACTTAAAAAAACACCGACTTTAACTTGGATCTAAATTCTGATATAAACTTTTCTTTTGTCTCATAAAAAAAAAAAAAACACAAACTTTCAATTGGCATCCAAAACTGACTCCAGTCGAGTTTTTGTCTGATGATGCTGTGCGACATGTCACTCCACATATACTCGGTGGTTCAAAATTGAGTTGACATGGAAGGACCGCACATAATCCAAGAGCTTCCCCTAGTTCAAGGTTTCATTTTTTTCAGTATTTGGACATGCTTGGGTCTAGCGAATTGCTCATTTGTACCATGTTTGCCCTGGGTAAGTCATTTCTTTAGTCCATTTCAATATTGTCACCAAAATACAAACTTGAATGCTCACGTTCCTCCCTTGCTCGATTTGAAAATATCCATATTCCAATTGTGGCTCCAACAACGATATTCATGAGATATCAGGTACAAGTGGAATGACACATTGAATCTTTAATGATATCATTGGGCAAAAAATTAACAATAGCCAAACTTGATTAACGACTGAATTGATACCCAAGTTAAATGTGGTCCTATTTTATAAGGGGAAAAAAAATTGGGTCAGAAGTGGAAGCCGCATCTGGTAGATGTTACTTAATTATTTGCCGATGACCTGACAAAAAAAAAAAATCGGCAGACCATTGGCATATATTCTAGCATATCGTTCAAGTATGACCATATGAAATCTTACATAACGATTTGGAGAATAAATAGACTATTCTAAGAAATCACCTTGGATTACAAAAAGCATGTCTACATCGGATCATACGCAGATAACGTCTCCAATCAAGCACAAAAGCATGTGGTATCAGGCGAAAAGATGGGGTCTAACTTCATGATGAACTTTACACTATAAATTATTGGAAAATAAACTCCAAAACCTTTGATAGTATGCTCATGATAACCTCTAGATTACAGGAGTTGATTAGCGCAGAAGTATGCCTAGTTCTGGAAGTGAAGGTTCGAGAAAAGTGCTAAAAAAGTCCTAAACCTTTTGCATTCGTGCCAATTTAGTCCTAAACCTTTTTCCGGTGCCAATTAAGTCCTAAACATTTTTACGTTGTGCCAATTCAGTCCTTTCTGATCAAAATGCAAAAGGTTTAGGACTTTTTTAGCACTTTTCCCTTAAGGTTCGAATCCAACCAACTATATGCAAATTGTTTTAGATCAGGATCATTCCTATAGGTCAAATGTCACAACTGAATCAATTCATAGGATTTACAAGGTATTCCATAGGTCTTCAAATAATCGAATCTCCACCCCATGCCCTCAAATTATCAAAAAAAAAAAAGGACCGCCAATTGATCAGTTTGCGTATAGTTTTCAAGAGTGTATGTAATAAGAATACAAAGTTTGTGAAGACCAGCCATGCTGGTGGCGGACGTGTCGCAACATGGCCATCGCTGTGAGCTCGAGGAGCCGGACAACAGCGTGGAAGCGGCGGCAGAGGCGGTGTAGAAGGCATGGCGGTGGCCAACATTGGAAGAGGGTTCTTGTGTGTGCCATCACATGCGTGATTATCAAAGTGGACATGTCCTCACCACATCTTTGCACCTGAATGTCCAAAACACGTATACAAGCTGATCATATAATTTCGTGAAAAATAATGAAGTTTGGGACCGGCTATCCAGATCTGATGCAGGCGTCTCCCACCTGATCTCAGGAGCCAGAAGAGGAATCTGAAAACAACTGGATGATAATGTCCATACTTCTTTTTCTTCTTCTTCCAAGTCCTTCAGAGACAGCGAAACTCGAAACTCGCCAGAAGTTGATGAATCTTCAATCGCACTAGCATTTGCTTGTTTCTTAGAGGAAACTCTCGCCACCCTCCTAAACCAATGTCATAACCACTGCCGGTTGTATGGTTTCCGAAACATGTTCCGAGTACAGGACCATACCAACGTCGAGCTCGGCAAAGGAGCGCGAACGATAAACCTCGAAGCGGTCCGAACGCAGCAGCAGAACAAAGAGAGAGCTAGGGTTTCTCTATGGCCTGGCGATTGGAAGCTTGCCGAGTCAAGAGAATCTGTACAAGCGAGCGAGAGAGAGAGAGAGAAGAGAGAGAGAGAAGGAGCCAGCTTCGCTTGGTCCACGCGGAGAGAGAGAGAGAGACGTGATTTGCTTGGAACCCACGCAATAGCTGGTCAGGAAAGAAATTTCTTCGAAAGCTCGTAGACATTTTGGTAATGCCAAATCCTTACAATTCGAGTACAAGCACACATTTTGTATCCGTATTAGTTCTGCCTTGATAACGATAGAAATCTCCCTGATAAATTTTGATAAGGCGTGACGCAAATAAGAAGAAATGCATCCTCTAGCGACGAGGAACCTGCAATCAATGTGAAGCAAATGGGACATTAATTTTTACCTAATCATTTTCTTTTGTAAAAAGCATACGGCTGTGGGTATAACTGGAAGTTATTGCGTGCACCCGGTCCAGTTAGTACAGCATGTGGAGTACATTTGGGTTGTAAATCTCCCTTAATTTCATTGGCATCCTTACTAATGTTGTCAAATTGTGTCGATTTCTTGATCTCTCTAATCCTATGTGCTTTTCATCTTTTGGCCATCCCTTTATGAATATTGAATGCTCGCACGGATATGTAAGTTTAGTTACTTTGAAAAGTTTGACATCCCATATAATTAGAGTTAATCAACCATGTAAAATATCAATTGCACTAGTTGTGCTAGTACAAATTGGATTGAGAAACAATCTAAGTTATGTACATATAACATGTCTCACTTTATGTTTGCCAGATGAATCATCATGCACGAGAAAAGCCGATAACATCAAAACTCTCACTTGTTCATCGACACAAGTCACTCAGATCCAGCCGTTGATCTCAGCCAAATTAAGGAGTCGGAAGTAATATTAAAAGATCGCGGCTGAGCAAGCTTTTCAAGCAAGAGCTACATGAATCACGTACGTACGATCAGACTCACTGAAGCGATAAGAGCACAAACTAGAAGAGAAACAAAGAATAATTATAACATAAAGCCACGCCGTACTGCATCTGCTTGTCGATCTCCCAATGACCTCCATCCTCTGTAATGTCAAAGGAAAAGATGTATTATTCCATGGGACGTGTGTATATGGCAGAGGGAAAGATCAGCTCGCTAGATAGACAATGACATGAAACATAGCATCACAGGCTATATATCTTAGACTACTTCGAGCACGTGAAAGAAAAACATGTTCCCAAAGGAATGAGCCAAATACATCAGCACCCCAGCAAATCCATGTTATTCTTCATCAAAACCAAGCAGTAACAGTTACTTTCCAGGAAAATTGCACCACAAGGCCTAAATAATGACATGGAGTCCTAAAACTTTACCAAAGGCCCAATTGAGTCCTACATTAAGCAAAAAAAAAATCGGACTTAATTGCATTCTTTACATGAATTTGGGTCTTGTTGTGTAACTTTTCCATTATCTTTCTTACTAGAGTAGAGTGAAGATGTCAGGCTCGCAGTGCAGGGTGCCACCAAGGACCATCCAATCACTGCCGTCCTCGCTGTTGTTCGGAGCCGTAAAGGTGACGTTCGTGCACGAGAAGTACACGTCGAACATGGGCACCCACAGCCACAGGCCCAAGTGCAGCCTCCGCTTGGCTTTCACCACCACGTCGATGGTCACCATCCCGCCCTACAAAGATCGCACCGGGCCCTTTGGGCTTGCACTGTTGTCAAGTTGCAAGGGCCCTGAGTGAAGGTTGGAGTGCGGGAGGGATGAGAGAGATTGAGTTCGCCAACGAAGCTCAAGAGGAGCTTCATGTGGGTGTACTTGACAGCGATGAGCTTACTAGGATTCTTGACGGAGAGAGCAATGTTCCATCGGGCGGTGATGTGGGAGGTGGAGATGTTGGGGGACAAAAGTGAAGAGCCCAGGTCAAGCTTGAACTCTCGCGGCATTACAGCAGGTATTCCCAGGAAGATGAACATGAGGAAGCCGAGAAGAATGGGAACGGCAAATACAATACAGTGGCTGACGATCATCTTGTGCCCGTCGGGGGGCAGCGGCGTTGGAAATGGTGAGGATGACGATGGCTTGTCATTCACAGCGGGTGGAATGGCGGGGAGACTTGCCATTAGGGGGACTAGGGGTGACAAATGGGTGGGTCGGGTCAGATATGAGTCAGATCGAAAATGGGTCGACCCATACTTGATTCATTTAACCCGTTTTGATGCATATCCTTATAGTATAAATCTAGTTACCCATATCCGACCCGACCCGTACCCAATCCACACCCAACTCAACCCGTATTGCTAAAACCTATTAATATTCTAGGAAAACCCAATTATACCATATGCTAATTGGATTAAACTTCAAATTAAATTAAAAATAGTTTTAAAAAAACCTATAAATTGAAATATTTATAAAAAAAAAAAAATTAGACTATACATATGCTTCTCTTATTTGAAGTGAACATATCATTGAATAACTAAAAACCGTAACATGAAAAAATTTTAACTAAACCTAAAAATACTCATTTTTATGACTTTTTATAAATAAAAAAAAGTATTGATAAAACATTTTTATGCAATACAAACTTTTTAACAATTTTTATACAATACAAATTTAACGGAAAATTTTTATAGTTCTTTTTAAAATATTTTAAAAAAAAAAATAAAAAAAATTTAATTTTTTAAATATATTTTTTAGTTATTTTAATTTTTTAAAATATAATTTTTAATTTAATAATAATTTTTTCTTTTTCTCTTTTCTCTTTTCTTTTTTCTTCTTCTTCAGTTGGCGACCAGCCACGACGATGGCCGGTGATTGGCCACAAGCGATATCGAGCTCGCCGGTGTCGGATGAGGCTCGATCTTGCTGATCCGGCAAGGTTGAGGCCCTACCTGATGTCAGCAAGCTCGAGTCTTGCTAGATCCGGCGAAGCTCGAGCCTCACCAATTGTTGGTGACTAGCCGTTGCCCTGCCAGCCACCGGCTAAGGAAGGAAGAAAAAGAAAAAAAAAAAAAAAAAATTGAAATATAAAAAATAATTATAATTTCGATGTTTTATAAAGTTAAAAAAGGCCATGGTTTTAACTTTAAAGTGGGTTTCCTAATAACCCATTTAGACTCATTTTTTTTGTGTTTTACTTTCTCGGATCCATTTCTAACGTATATTTAATTTTTACTTGACCCATATTCAACTTTTACTTGACCCGTATATAAAGATGTTAAATGGGTTACACAACCCATTTATGATTAAATGGGTCATTAATGGGTCAAGCTTTCTTTCATTAAGCATCTAAAATGGGTTTTAATGGGTCAAGACTAAGATATATATGTTTTAAATGGGTTAAAAAACCGATCCATTTATGACCAATTTATCAACCCATTAAAAATGAACCAATTTATTTTTACTCAAAACCTCACCATCTCTCTCCTCTCTTTAACGGCACGGCAATGGCCGGCGACTGGCCAAGCGAGCCTAAAGCTCTTCGAATCTGGTGAGATGGAGGCCTCCCCAACACTCGGCGAGGCTCGAGCCTCGCCGATCTGGCGAGACTCGAATTCGTCGATGTCGGGCAAGGCTCAAGCCTTGAGCTTGCCGACATCTGGCGAGGGGCAAGCCCGAGCTCACCAGATCTAGAGCCTCGCCGATCTGGCGAGACTCAAGCTCATCGGCATCAGGCGAGCTCGAGGCTTGCCTATGGCCGGCCGTCGACAGTCATCGTGGCCAGCGGTTGACCAAAGAAGAAGAAGAAAAAAGAAAAAAAGAAAAATAAATATTCTTAAAATAATTTAAAAAATAAATAATAATTAAAATTCGATTTTTTAAAAATTATAAAAATTGTCCATTAAATTTGTGTTGTATAAAACCATTTTAGCAATATCATTTTTAATATATATATATATAAACTTTTTTTAGGTTTCATTAAATGGGTTGGATATGGGTCGGGTACTGGTCGGGTCAGATATAGGTAAAAATTTTGCATTGTAATAAATGAGTCATAAACAGGTTAAATTGGTCGATTTGGGTCGGACCATTTATGACCCGACCCGAACCTGACCCAACCCACCAATTTAATGGGTCTACCCGTATATGATCAATTTAACTAAAAATGGGTCATAATATGGGTTTATAACTCATTTTGTCAGCTCTAGGAGGGACTATTGTATCGGGTGCTTTCTTCTGTTTTGCGGAAGGCCTTAGGAGAAGATGAGCAATTTATAAGGGACCAAATTGCGTCCTTGGCATGCGAATTGAGTCACACGCTCTCGTCGCGAATTTAGGCGTTGCGAATTTAGTCATATGCTCTTGTTGCGAATTCGGCCTCATTATAAGTCACGTACAACCACCCCACTGGATCTTCAAGCAATAATGGATTCTTACCTCTTGTTTTTTTTTTGGGGCGGGGCATTTAACGCAAGAAGTTCCAAATAAGAAGTCCACCCCTCATTAATAAAATGACTGAAGTGTGGAACCCGCCCACGCATTTCGCCCAACGTCCTTACCCATATGAATTCTGACAGGGATGACTAGAATTCGCAATAAATTAAGGTTCCCTTTGAAAATCTTGTCACGATTGTTAATTTATTTATTTAAAACTCGCACATTTTAATCTCGCTGTCGCCAGGCAATTGACTTTTCCCCCCCAATCAAATACCTAGAAAAGCTATTGAACCAATTGAGACATATGTTCCTTATATTTTGTACTTCTTCCTACCGAATTTACTCCCCGTCCCATGCTCACCAATCCAAGAAATTGCCAGCAATGCCTTATGAAACACCTTCGAACATCACAAGGCAAGCAGCAGGAAGTCACTTGCGAGATTTTTTGCGGTCCCAAACTCCTATGCGTCCCCCTCGCTGAAATTGAAAACAGCTGGATCAAAGTACACGGATTGCGAGAGGCCTGGCGAAGGGGACGTGAATCAACCGAGTTATGCACCTGGAGGAAAGGGTTTCCGAATTATATGCATGAAAGTTGAAATTAACTGGATTTCCCAAGAAATGCTTAGGGAAAATTGTGAGATCACATTAATAACAAGTTAAAAGGGATAATACATCGAGTGAATTAATTTATGATGATTACATTATTATCATTGGAATTGACTATATTTGTACAGATTTGTTGTTAACATTCTTTTATTCATTTTTTTCTTGTCCATTTTGTACTTTTAAAATGTCTCGAGTTTGAGTTTGCGAATAATTCCGATATAAATGTGCTCGTGACTATTCGCGTCATTTTTCATGAGTGTGGATTCTTTAATTTGAAAAGTCCATATTAGACTTTGGATGTTGCCAAATGTAGGATTTTAAATTTTGGTGGGAAATTAAGAAAAAGGAAATTGAACGATGGGTATGGCAAATACGATATAGTGGCCGGGGATGCTGGATCATTATTCGCAGCGGAGGCAATGGCTTGGACTTGGAGGGCTGTCACTTGGAACTTTTGCGCCGAGTGCTTTTCTTTTTTGTCCTTTTTCCTTTTTTGGCTGCAAGTACTTCCACGTGAAGTTTTGTGGCTACACGGCAAATTGAAGGGGCTGGTGGGAAGGTCTTGTCACCTACATGGGAGGCTGAATCGTTCGGGACTTACCGCCAAGAAATATAGCCTTAAATTCCCCCTCTCTAACGGGACCCAGTAGAGAAAGGAAAACGTAATGGGTCCTCTCCCCTTAAGGCCGTAGACAGATGAGTCGGGTTTGGTCAAAAATAATTTGATTCATATCGATCTATTTTATCTATTTTAATCTATTTTCATTTAATATAAATTTAATGACCCACATCCAATTCATTATGTACTCAACCTTACCTGTATTATCAAAATATATTAATATTTTAGGAAAATTATTCTCTGCCAGCCCGTTAGTAATGGGCTCAAGGAGACATTAGAGGGGACAGTTTCTCTTGACCGCCCCTCTAATGTCTCCTCTCTTTGCAGATGCGCTTTAGCTTGACCCGCCCAGCGATGGAGGCACGAAGGAAGAACCTTGGGAGACGGGAGACTTGAAGCTTTACCCCACTTAAGACTTGGGATTGTGGCAAGGTCCATTTTGATGTTACAATTTTTCTTTTTCTTTTTTTGCATATTACACCCTAATTTGGTAAAATTGGTGCCGATTGTGCCCCCTCACGTGACTGCACCCGAATAGTTATGGAAGGGAAAATCAAGGGCTTGTTTTGGCTTTGCGCGAGGTCTTGCGAGAGAGGACAGCAATTTTGTTCTTTTCTTTTATTTATTTTTTGTCAAAAAGGAGACAGCAATTTAAAAGGGGCATTGGGGTTGTCCCTGGAATATTGGAAGTTGGGGTTAGAAAAAAGTAATCTGCGTCAAATCTGGGCCACCCACTGATGTGGGCTTCCACGAATCGGCCCATATTTCATTGGCAGGCCCAATGCGAGCTATGAACACCGAATTACTTGACTGTGACTCGTGGGCCCACGTTAGCTAGTAGATCGAGTCACGTGGAACCCACGCGACATAATAGCTGGTCAAGAAAGAAATTTCTTCGAAAGCTCGAAGACATCTTGATAATGCCCAATCCCTAAAATTCGAGTACAAAGCGCATATTTTGCATCCATATTAGTTTTGCGCTACGCCTTTATGATGATAGAAACACCACAATAATTTTCAATCAAGCTCGACTCCAGTAAAGAGGATAATTGCATGAAAAATACATAATTCTCTCACGGCAAAAAAGGTACAATCAATGCTAAGAAAAATTAGACATTGTTTTTTACTGTAATTATTTTCTTTTCTGAAAAGTACATAACTCTGGGTATAACTAAAAGAAGCTATTGTATGCACCTAGTTTAGTTAGCAAACCACATGACCCAAGAAGGACATGCATTGGACTCATATAATTCGGGTGCAATCAATAGTTTAATTGTTACCATAGTAGAGTAACTAAAGAAGGATCTTGCACGATGTGAATTATTATATATTATAAAACATTTTTCACACAAAAGACTGTAAATGAAAGATTCCACTTGGATTAAATTCACAGTGACAATTCTTGATCTCTCTAATTCTATGTGCTTTTCATTCTACATCCATCCCCTTATACTTATGATTAAAAATATTGAATATCCATATTGAGATGTAAATTAGTTACTTCGAAAAGCCTTACTTTTCATATAATTAGAGTTAATCAATCATGTAATATATCAGTTTTTGCTAGTCGTGCTTGTACAAATTATATTGAGAAACAATCTAAGCTATGTATATATAACATGTCTAACTTTATGTTTGCCAAATTGTCAACACTCAAATTTGTTTTCGATGTTTTAAAGTATCCATTTAGTTTGCAAAAATATAAAAATTTATAAAAAGGTAAAAAGAAAAAAAGTAAAAAAAATTGAAAAAAATGAACGAAATGAAATGAAAATCGGGCCCAATGGGCCGGCATGTTCAGCCCATCATTCCATTGAATTTTTGGCCCTTTCGAATACTACACCCTACTTACCATTTATTTTCCTCCTTTTGGCCCACTTCTCTCCCCCTTTCGTTTAGCCCATCTTCCCTTCTTCTGTTTGTACTCATTCAAGTCTCCTTTGTTTCCTTAAACCCCAATGTTTCACCCAAGAAGAGAGCAACGGAGGCCGAGCTTGTGGCTCTCCTCTTTCCCTCTCACACGCGAGCGAGACGCAACGCACTGGTGTCTAGCAGGCGTATTGCTGACGCCACCATAGTGACGCGAGCAACGGAAGAATGATGCGTTGTCGTCAAGAGAGAGGTGGGCAGATGGGAAAAAAGCATTGGAGCGTGCTGGTTTTGGAGGAGAGTTCTTTCTACTTTTGGTGGTTTTGGAGAGGCTGGAGAGTTTTTCCTAAAAAAGACCAGACTTCCTCTTGCTAGCTAGAAGGAGAGAAAGGTCTCGAGAGGCTGAAGAAGGAAGATCGCCGGAGAAGTCCGCGCACGACCGCCGACCACCTTCGCTGTCCACGGCTAGGCGGAGGCCGCGGGTTCGATCCTCAGACGAGAAAGAAGGTCACTCGGCGTTTGTACAGCAGCAATGGTTCCATCTCTGAACCTGGCAAGAGCTTACTCCTTAATGCCTGAGTATGTTTTTTTTTTTTTCCGAGGTTTGTTCTTCGTGAGGTCGTGGACACCCTCTATAGAAATGAAACTGATCTATGACCAAGAATGCTGATTCATGATTCTATAAGTTGAGATTGAACGTCATTCCGCCATGAACACAGATCTGTAGCTTGCCTACTAAAGTGTCCACCATGGGTTTGCTGAAATGTCTAAAAAGACCAAAAAATTCCCATGAATCGATTGCTGTTTTTGGGGAGATCTTGAGGAAACGAGGCTATTTGGTCGCTAATAATGGTGTTCGGAGCCTGCACTGGTTGCTGAGAACCACGCTAAAACCGGATCGGAATACCATTATGGAACTTGCATATCACGTGCGTGATAATATGCTTGAAAGAAGGCCGAACCTCGTTCTTTGTTGAACCTTAATATCGATACGTGTTTGCTTCTGCATCGGTTGGATCTTGTCTGAAATTTGTGTTTTTGTTGTGTTCTGATGCGATTTGGTGAAAATCCGTGTTCGAATTCAACGTGTATGCATATCCCCATGCCCGAAGTTTGTTCGTCGGAGACCTCCTTTCTCGCCGGCAAAGTTTATGGTTCAAGACATCCCAGTCGGTTTATCTTTTCGCTTTGTAGTGTACTGGTGATTTTTTGTTTGTTAGAAAGGGTAGGATGGAAGGGACATTAGTTTTGGATAATTATTTTTTTTTTTTGGTTCATGATAGTGGTCGTCGGGATGAGTGGCCGGAGTTGGTGGCCGTCGGTCGGAACAAGTGACCGTAGATTGGTGGTTGCTCGGCGGCGATGCATATTTCGGCGAGAAAAGAAAAGGGTGGAAGATGGTATTGCCTTGAGTTTGATGGTTTGGATTAAACGGCTGAATGAAGATGAAGTTGCAGGCGGTGAGGAAAGCTTCGGGGAAGAAGATGGTGAAGATGGAAAAAGACAAAAGAGAAGAAAAAAAGGAAAAAGGAAGCAAAGATACAAAAATAATTAAAAAAACTAAAAATTTGAAAATTTTCTTTTCTTTTAATCAGGCTGAGTCGGATCCAGGTTTGGGCCGGGTCAACGGACCGGATCGGGAAAGCCAGGTCCGAGCCCGTTCCCCAAATATAACAATAATAATAAAATGAAAATTAAAAATTAATAAATGAAGAATATTAATAAATAAAAATTAGAAAGATGATAAAAAAGTTTTAAAACTTGAGGAAATAACAAAAAAAATTAGCAAATTTAAAAATTAATAATAATAAATAGAATCTTAGAAAATCATTAAAAATTTAAAAAATCGAAAAAAAAATAAAAAAATAAAAAAATTGGAGAATAAGAAAATTCATAAAAATCTAGAAATTCCAGAAAATCATTAAAAAAATTATAAAAATCTTTAAAAATTTTTTTTGACATAAAAAGAAAATTTTAGAAAAAAAAATTAGAAAACCCTTTAGAAAAATAAATCCTAAAATTGGATAAGCCTTTAGGTTGCGTTTGACAATTATGGTAAAATTCGGGATGAGATAAAATATATCATATCCTACATTTATTGCTTGCTCAAGATAGGATAAAATCGAATATAAAAAGAATATGGATTAGATAAAATTATCCTAAGAGGAAAGTAGAATAAAAGTGGATAGGATTTCTAATATTCATAATAAGAATTTTTTTTCAAAATAAAAAACTTTTTAAATTAACAAATTTTAAAATTATATTTCAATATAAATATTATTTGAATTATAATATAAGAAATTCAAAATAAAAATTTATTTTTTAATTTAATCTTAATTTTATTTAAATATTCAAATTTAATTCTATTTTATAATATAAATTTCAATATATAAATATATATTTATATTTATTATGTATTAGTACAATTTTCTATTGATAAATTTTTATTAGAAAATGATGAAAGGGGAAGAAAGAAATAAACATAATTAATTAAAGAAAAGAGAGGAAAATAAAAATAAAGTTAACAATAGTGTTACGAGAGATTTTTATCATCTCCGTTTGTAAAATCTATGATTAATTTATATTGATATGGCATTTTAACCAAACAATATATATAATACAATGTAAATATATTCAACTTTGTTACTACAATCATCAAATAATGAATAAGATATAGCAACATCCTATAAATTTTATATCATATCATATCATATCATATCATATCATATCATGATTAGAAATCTAGACGTGAGCTATGGGTTTGGGAGAACCCAAGTCAATGGAAAACCGTTGGCCAAAATTGACAATATTCCTAAACCTAACAAGCTCCCTCCCCCTCGAGAGGGATTAGTTTGCAACATAGATGAATCATCATGCATGAGGAAATCTAATAACATTAAAACCCCCACTTGCACATCAACGCAAAGGTCATTAAATCCAGCTACTAATCTTAGCCAAATTAAAGAATCGAAAGTAATATCAAAAGATCATGGCTAAGTGAGCTTTTAAGCAAGAGTTACATGTATCATGTGTTGGATATATTGTTAATATAGTCTAAATAATATGTTCACATACAAGCTCAATAGGTGAAACCACGATTATTTGGGTTAATATGGGTTGGAGCCCAATAACTTTCATACATATAAACTCTAGGGTTCCCCTACGCTGGAGGTAACAATGTTGAGTGTTCCAAGCTTGACGTCTCTTGGTATAATACTTCAAGCAATCGAAAAGACTTTCTTCTCTTAAATCTATAACCTCCAACATTCTTGAAGTATTATGTTTGTGTGTTGGATTTGAACGAGTAAGGTGTCTCCTTAAAAATTTCTTCAAGACGAACTCGCAAGTGTAATTTACTTTCGATTTCGATGGTAGTAATGGTCGGGATCTGAGTTTGAAGATTCGAGTGACTTAAATCTTTAATTCATAAAACCCAAAAATTACAGCCAATTTTAGACTATGAAACCACTTGGCTTTATTCTACTTGTCGATACGGACGTTTTGAGTGGTCACTTGCGTCGATCGAAGGTGGAAAGGAGAAGTTACGGGACCTGAAAGTTTCCATCAGAATTTTCAGCGAATTTTGGCGATGGAAATTTCCAGTGAGTTTCAGCGACAAGGGTAGTCCATTTTAAGGTTTTTAGTGCTTCAGATCTGAATTTTAGGTTTGTTTTGGCAAATTCCATCTCTACATAACGATTTGATCAAGGTTAGGGGAGTTATTTGACTTTGTGGCTCCGATGGCTCCAATGTGCATTCTTTCTAAAACTTTGCTTTGATTAAATTGCAAAGCATAGTTCCTATGATATTATGAAGGTGTAATCATTTGATGTTATTGAATTTCATGGCTAGAAATTACATGTTTAATTTGGCATGAAAGAATGTGACATATTCTATACTGTATTAAGTGATTTTGCATTTATCACTGAAGATGTGGATAAATATTAATGGAACAAAGATGAATAGAGATTACTTGTTAAATTCTCTAAATCCTAATATGGCTATGACTTATAGTGAGTATAAGACGGCGAAAGAGATATGTGATCACTTGGATGCTCAGTTTTAAAAACAAGATGGGCTTTCTAAAACTCTCATAGTAGAGAAATTCTTTAACTTTAAATTCACTATGAATTCAAGCATTATCTCTCAATTAGTTGAATTTGTGAATATGAGAAACAAGCTTAAAGATGATAACTTTGATATGTCCGATAATTTCTTTGTTGGTTTTGTGTTGAGCAACCTACCAACTGAATAAAGTTCTTTCAATATTGAAATGCACAGACTAAAGGTACATATGTGACTGGATGAATTAAAGAGGTACATTCATATTGAGGATCAAAACATTATTAGAAAGAGTTTGAAATAAGTAGGACAACAAAAGTTAGTTGCCAACTTAGTTTCATACTCCAATAAATCTCAGAAAAAGTCCAAGTAACAAAAAGATGCATCCTCTTTACAGTTAGAGGCCAAAAAGACTATCTCAAAAAAGAAGAAGAATGGCAAGTGCCATAATTATGAAAAGTTAGGTCATTGGGCAGTAGAGTGTAAGTTACCAAAGAAGTCAAAGAATGACATACCACAAAATGATGCCAATATGCTAATTAGTGAATCTGAGCCTCGAGCTTTTGTTGAAATGATAAAGAATGGAAAGACTAGTGTCTCTACTGAGTGGTGATTGGACAGTGGCGCTACTTATCATGCTAAAAATAACAACAACTTACTCACTGAGATCATAAAAAGTAAAAGACACTGTGGAAAATTGTAATGGTGATGAGATAGATATGACTCATATTGGAACTGCAAATTTGGTGCTTTTTTCGGGTAAATTACTAACTTCGACATGTGAATTACAGGAAAATGCAACATCTAGCTAAAACTCACAACATTACATTAGATATTTCTATTCGATTTGACAAATGTGAAGTGTATGCACATGCTAAAATCACAAGAAAACCCTTTGAGTTAGTTTATAAAAGTACACAACTTCTTAAGCTAATACATTATGACATTTGTACTTTAGAAATTACATTACTAGAGGTGGTCGGAAGTACCTAATAACATTCATAGACGATTTTTCTAAATATTGTCATATTTATTTGTTGAAATCGAAAGATGATGCTTTTGAAAAATTTAAGATTTTCAAATCAAGAGTAGAAAATAAACTCAACTTGAAAATTAAGAGGTCTAGGAGTGATAAAGGAGGAGAATATACAATGACGAGGTTTAAGGAATTTTATGCTTCATAAGGTATAATACTTGAAACCATTCTTATTCACTCTAATCAAATAGTGTTGCCGAGCGTAAGAATAAAACGTTAACTGAAATGTTAAACTTTATATTACTTATAGCTAGCATGCCTTCCTCTTATTGGGGAGAAGCAATTGTAACTACAAATACATCTTGAACAAGTTATTGCACTCTAAATTGTCTATGACACCTTATCAAATATGGCATAAGCGTCATCGTAGATATGATACTCTTAAAACTCGGGACTGTATTGCTTATGTAAGCATACAAGATCCTAAGAGACCTGAGGTAAGACCTAGAACCATTACTTGTGTATATCTAGGTAGTGTAGAAGATAGTGCTGCAAATAGGTTTTTAGATCTATCTACTAACACAATGATAGAATCTAGAGATGCGGTGTTCTTCGAAAACAAATTTCTCAGATATTAAGGCTAGAATGTTTTTGGATCTACAAATATGATTTCAAAATCTCATGTAAAATCTGAAGCAGACCATTCCGACACTAATTTCACACAGTTGGTTATTGAACTATTTCCAGTTAGAGTATCTATAAGAGAGAGAGTTCCCAAAAATTTTGGTAAGGACTTTGTTATAGATGATGAAATGAGTTATCTGCTACAGAACCACACTTGACAGCTAGTAAATTTGCTAAAAGAGGCTAAGGCTATAAGTTATAAATGGGTATTGAAGAATAAACTGAATAGTGATGGATTAATAGACAAAGCATGTTTAGTAGCTAAAGACTATAAACAACAGAGTAGAATAGACTATTTTGATGTCTATTCACCTATGTGTTATCTATCAACTCTAAGAATTTTTCTTGCTTTGGCATCTATCGAACACTTTGTAGTGCATCTAATGGATGTAAAAATAGCTTTCTTAAATTGGGAGTTTGTCGCGACTTAATATCCGGTGAACCATCTAACGTTTGGCTAATGGATTACTAAGCTTAAACTCAGCTCGAGCTCTCCTAAACCCATACCAATTCACCACTTAGGTTTGAGTTTTTAACACGATGCCTTTTTCTTTTATTTTAAAAAAAAATGTTTTGCAGGTAGTTTGAATTGATTTTAATTTACCTTCCTAACATGTGAAGTGATCATGTGGGTGTGCAAACCACCAATTTAACATCTAAGAAAACAATTAATAAATTACGAGACTTACCTCGTAGCAATGAAAGTATTTGCAATGTTAGCTCAAAATTCACATAAAAAAACCCTAGATATGATTCATAATTAACGCGTAGTCACTTAATCTTTTTTAAGATTTTCTCTTGTTTAGTAAAATCTAATTTATGTGCAATGCAATTTAACCAAATGACATAATTTTAATGACAAAAAATTTCTAATTAAATGGGCCTAGCAACAATCACTAAATGACATACATTTCATGGACCTAATTCTAAATGACATGCGCATGATATTTTTTGTATTTTTTTTACAAAGATTCGTAATTAAAAATTGCTAAAAATAAATAACTAAATGAGATATTATCTATTTTAAGTTAGGAAATAGACTAATTTGAATCCTATCTTAACTTATAAATTTATCTCGACATTCAATTTAACTCAAAGATATTATCTAACCTAGATACCATCTAAACAAGCATTTTAATATGGTTAGAAAAGAATTTAACTATTCTATCATGCATATCTATCTAGGAAATCAAGTCTAATCTACATGATATGCAAATGCAATCTTTTTTGTATTTTTGGGATAAATAAAGCAATTAAAAGATAAGCACCAAATCATTCACGGTCATCAAAGATATTATCCATCGTTCGAATTTGGAAACAACATCTAATCAAACTTCATTATTTCGCTAATAAAATCGATAAATTGATCTTAAGTCTTAAAGATTAAGATATCAATTTTATTCTCGCGTGATTAATTATTCCATCTAAAACCTTATAGATGAAATAAAAAAATGGTGTGCGGTTGCGGATTGGGCAATAAACCCTAATTAGAAATACACCAATAATTCAAATAGGCACATAAGATGTTGAAAAGCATATCGTAGGCAATAAAATATCCAAATCATATTCAGATGAGATCATTACCTAATTTCACAAATATATATATATATATATATTCTATTGGTAAAAATTTCGCAAATAATGTTACCAAATTTGAACCGAATGAAATCCGCTCAACGGGTGACGGCGGTGTGTGTTAGTGCTCAGCTAGATGTGAGGACGGGTAGCCGTGGGCAGAAGGACATCGTCGTTTAGAGCTCCGGCGAAGGGCAGCAAGTGCAAACCAGCAGCAGGCAAAGGAAGACACGGTAGCAAAGCGGGGCGCGAAAGGGCAGCAAGCAGCGCAGCGAGAGGCGAGCTCATGAGCTTGGTTGCTAGTTGTAGTCGTCAGCAGGTCGTGGTTCGAAGCTGCAGAGGACGAGCACCAGGCGGTCGCGGATTGGCGGAGGGCAACTCGGCGACAGGGGCTCGGTAGTTGACTCGGGCGGCCTAGCGGAGCATTGTGAGTGAGGCGAACATGCGGCGACTGGCTCGGCATCTGCTGGCGTCGGGGCAACAACGTCAGGTGTTGCGGCGAGGGGGATGGAGACGTTGCAGCAGAGGGTAGAGTGGCTCGGCGGAGGGTTGCTCATGAGTGCTAGTGTCGGCGACGAAGCTCGGGCGGAGCAGCGAGGCAGTGGTGGCTTTGCAGGTTGCTGGTGTCACGAGGTGTCGAGTGGCGATTGTTGTCGCAGCTGCAGCGAGGCAACGAACAGTGGTACTGGTGCAATGACGCGGCGTTCGGTGACAGAGGTGCTGTGACAGGAGCAATAGCGACGGAGGCGAGCTGCTGTGGCGTTGGGCAGAGGGATAGCAGCAGCAGTGGAGGTCGAGCGAGGGAGTGGCGACTTCGCAGGGGACAAGCAAATCATAGGTGGAGCAGCGAGGCTGCAGCGCGAGTCAGCAACGGAGTTGCACGTCGTGGGCGAGACCGACGGAACAGCAGTGGTGCAAGCGTGGGGGTCGGCGTGGAAGAGGCAAGTAGCAGCGGACACTAGTGAGGACTTCACGAAGAAGATGAACAGTTCATCTTCTTCTTTTCTTTTTTTCTTTCTTTTCTTTTTCCTACCTCACGTCCTCTCACATCTTCTCTCACTATACCTCTTTGCACACTCCTATTGACTTGACTCCCCCAAAAAAACGAAGAGTTTTTTTTTTTTTTTTAAATTTTTTTTTACAGAAGAAACGAGAAAAAGCCCCATTGCTCCTCCATCCGCGGCTCCTTTTATAGGCTAGGGACTGAAGCTTCTACCTCCTTTTTCATATCAATATACATGAAGATCTTCTCCCGAATACAATATTTCTTTTTATTTTCGACTTCTCTTCTAAATTTCCTTTGCAAAAATGAATATTCTCCATCGATTTTATCACATATTACCAAAGATTCAAGATTTTAATAGGATTTTCCTCAAACTTCAAATCTTGCAAAAGATGAGCTCGTAATATCGCATTGTCACACTTGCCTTATCTATGGATATTGAAAAATCCACCCTCATATCACCAAAAATATCAAATCTCTATTCTCCCAATATAATTTTCGGTCATAACAAAAGGGGCTCAGGCTAATTTGCTCTCTTTGTGGGCTTAGTCCAACTCATGAAATTAAAGCTCAGAACTACTAATTCAAACCCATCTATCACCAGTCCGATGCAAAATGCGATAAAAAAATGCTCCTAAAACTATATGCAATTTAATTCTAATATTTTTTTTAGAGGTTAAAAAATTAATCCCTAATTTTTATGCAATAAATAAATAATTTGGTTGCCAAAATTTAGATGTCAACGGAGTTAAATGAGGAAATTTACATGGAACAACCGGAATGATATGTTATAAAAGTCTTGAGGACAAAATTTGTAAATTGAACAAATCATTGTATGGTCTTAAACAAACACCTAAGATGTGGCATCTTAAATTTGACAAAGTGGTTAAGAGTTATGGCTCTCAGTCTAGTTATTCAAATAAATGCATTTACCATCGTTATATGTCAAATAAAATAGTCATCATTTGCTCGTATGTTAATGACATGTTAATTCTTGGTTCCGATAATTCTGTAGCGAGTGACGTGAAAGCTACTTTAGCTAAAGAATTTGACATGAAAGATCTTGGTATTGCTAATACCATTTTTGATTTGAAAGTAAGCTTTAAACAGCAAGTCATCTCCCTTAGCCAGACTCATTATATTGAGCGGTTACTTTCTACTTAGAGATACTATAAGTGTAAATTGAATGAGACACTATATGAAGGGACCAGTGTGGATCAGTTAAAGTACTTGAAACTGCTTAGTAGTCTCATGTATATTATGAGTTGCACCAGACCCGACATTGCCTTTACAGTTGGCATACTAAGTCGTTTCACTAGTAATCCTAGTAAAGAGCATTGGGATGCCCTCAATAGGCTAATGAAATACCTTAAAGGTACTAAAGATTATGTTCTCTGTTATTTTGGTTATCCTCCAACTATGGATGGATATTCTGATGCCTCATGGTACTCAGATATTGGAAATAGTAAGTCCACTAGTAGATATGTATTCACTTTGGATTGAGCTGCTATTACTTAGAAATCCAAACAATAGATTTATATTGCATTGTCGTCTATGGAATTGGAACATTTTGCTTTAACCTCAGCCAGCGAAAAGGCAGAGTGGATAAATAATCTAATTATGTATATTCCTTTAACTCGGCTAAAAATTAATTCTTTAAGTCTATTTCGTGATAATCAAGCTGTTGTCCAAGTCGTCAAGAATGCTCTATTTAATTCAAAGCAAAGACATGTGAAACTGAGACATGCATTGTTGAATTATCTGAAAAATCAAGGGGTTATTACCTTGATCGATGTAAGATTGAAGGATAACATAGCCGATACCCTCACCAAAGGTATGCCTAAAGATCGATTATTCAAAACAATTGGGGAAATGGGGTTAAAGACAATATAGGCAAGTCTTAATTACCATTTACTTACTTTCTAATTGTGTGTTTTGAATTATTGAATCTTCCTTTATTGGCTATAATGATAAGCACAGTTTATATGTTTAACCAATGTTCACAATTGCTGACTAATTTGAAAAAAATGAGTTGTCTCATTCCAAACTTGATGAAGATGACGTTAACCTAATTCAAATGTTATATCGGGGAAGCTTGTGTCATTCCAAACTTGATGATACAATTTGACTAGGTTGGACTATTCTTTTGGTTAAATGATTTCATTCCAAACTCGATGCTAGATTATTTGACTTTAAGAAATCAGTAATTGTGACAATCCAAATTGAAATTGTGACTTTAAGGAATCAGTAACTGTGACTTTAAGGAAACTTGCTAGTTTTGTTCTTAATTGAAACTTGATATTACATGACTAGGTTATCGTAAGTGACTTGACTATTTGTTCTATCCATTAAAACTAGATAATAATTATTCTCTTACAAATAAACTTAAGTTAATGTCTCTTTGTAAATCATATTATTTAGGTCTTGTTTATAATTTATTAAACTTGCTTGATGCTTATGAATATGATATTATGATGCTTTATGACATCCATATATGTTCTTCTTTGCCTGATGGAATAGTGCTAAGTTTTTATTCAAATGATTGAATTCATGATAATATGAAATTCATATTTGACATTCTATAGGGGATGACAAAGATGGATGAGAGCTTAATGAGTGGTATATTGACTAGGATGACCTACTTGATGAATGAATATATATTATTTAGAGTGTGTGGGGGCTTGACAGTTTACTTACTATTACCTATTTTAATAGAGTCAATTTAATTGAGACTTGCATTTTGCTATCTCTATTTTGTGAACATTATTATGTTTGTTTCTTATATTTGTAAGGCCTTTGACTATTTTGACTAGCCTTGACTGGCCTACTTATACTTGACTATTATGTATATGTTGGTTGTGAATTGAGTATGAGATTTATTTTAGGTGTTGGGATTTGGATGAGTTTAGATTGAATCTAAAACTTCTAATACTTATTTTGATTTGTTGATCTCGGAACAGATTCATGATAAGAATGATTAACTTATTTGGATTGCAAATGATGATTGAGTTTAATACTGTACTGCTGAAAAAACTCTTTGACCGATCCGAGTTGATTGTCTTAGACTGAATGTGGATGAATCCTGTTTGTTTGAACATTACATTGACCATCGTATTGGATTGTGTTGTATGATGAATATATGAGGATATTGTTGGATATATTGTTAATATAGTCCAAATAAAATTTTCACATACAAGCCTAAAAGCACGGTTATTTGGGTCCATATAGGCTGGAGCCCAATAACTTTCATACATATAAACTCTAGGGTTCCCCTACGCTGGAGGTAACACTATTGAACATTTCAAACTTAATATCTCTTGGTGTAATACTTCAAGTAACCGAAAAAACTTTCTTCTCTCTCAAACCTATAACCTCCAACATCATGTACATATGATCAAACTCTTTGAAGCGATACAAACTCAAACTAGAAGAGAAACAAAGAAAAATTATATCATAAAGCCATGCCGTACTGCATATGCTCGTCGATCTCCCATATGACCCTTCCATCCTCTGCAATGTCCAAGGAAAATGTGTGTCATTTCATGAGACGTGTGTATGGTAGAGGAAAAGATCAGCTCGCTAGACAGACAATAACATGATACATAGGATCACAGGCTATATAGAGTACTTCGAGCACGTGAAAGCAAAACATGTTCCCAAAGAATGAGCCAAATACATCAGCACCGAAGCAAATCCATGTCATTCTTCATCAAAATTAAGCAGTGTCCTATAACTTCAGGAAAATTGCACCACAAGGCCTTGACATGGAGTCCTAAAACTTCACCAAAGGTGCAATTGAGTCCTAAATTAAATGAAAATTTTAGGACCTAATTGCATTTCTCACGTGAATTTGAGTCTTGCAGTGTAATTTTTCCATGATTTTTCTTACCAGATTACAGTGAAGATGTCGGGCTTGCATTGTAGGGTGCCACCGAGGATCATCCAATCACTGCCGCCCTCATTGTTGTCCGGAGCCGTAAAGGTGACGTCCATGCACGAGAAGTACACGTCCAACATGGGCACCCACAGCCATGGACCCAAGTGTAGACTCCGCTTGGCTTTTGCCACCACGTCGATGGTCACCACCCCGCCCTTCAACGAGCACACCAAGCCCTTAATGCCCAAGTCATTGACGATCGGCAGCATCGACAGGGCCTCTGCTTGGACTGTGGTGATGTTGCGGGGACCCTGAGTGAAGGCCGGAATGTGGGAGGGACAAGAGAGAGGGAGTTCACCTCCAAAGCTCAAGAGGAGCTTCATGCGGGTGTACTTAACAGCGATGAGCTTACTAGGGTTCTTGACAGAGAGAGCAATGTTCCATTGGGCAGTGACGTGGGAGTTGGAAATATTGAGGGACGAAAGCGAAGAGCTCAAGTCAAGCCTGAACTCCGGTGGCATTAAAGCGGGTATTCCCAAGAAGATGACCATGATGAAGCCGAGAACGATGGGTATGGCAAATGTGATGCAGTGGCCAATGATCGGCTTGTACCTGTCGGGTAGAGGCAGGGGCGGCACCGGTGAAGGTGATGCTGGCTTGTTATTCGTGGCGGGTGGAATGGCTTGGTGGTCTGTCATTTGGAATTTTTGTGCTGGGTGCTTTGCTTCTTCGGTAAGCATTTCCGTGTGAAGTTTTGTGCCAACGGAGCAATTTAAAGGGGGCGTGGAAACTGGAAAGGTATTTGCTAATATTTAAAGATTATGAAAAAAGAATGCATAGATCCTCTCTAACGTTGACTCCCTTTGCTCTAAGCATTAGACCATTTCCTCTCTCTCTCTTCCTATTAGATCGGGGCAATCATTTTCAAAATATGCCACCCAATCATTTCTCTTTTCAAAACAAGTCATCTCCTTTATGGCCCCATTCCGACGTTAGGGATAGGAAATCAAGAATTTCAAGTCCGTCCGTTCTAGACTTCTGGCCCATTAGAGACAGCAAATCGCGATGTCACACCTGCAAGTTTCTAAAAGGGGTCATGTGAGAAAGGCTTTGCATGAGGGTCATGTGAGAAAGGCAGCAAGTTTCTATTCTCTTTTCCCTTCTCTTTTCTTGTTGTCGAAAAAGAAGACAGCAATTTCAAAAAGGGGTCATTGGCGCTGTCCCTGGAGTGCTGAAGTTGGGGTTAGAAAATGTAACGCGGGGTTTCGCAAGATTCTGCCGAGAAATTACGTGGCGCGTGAAAGCTAAAACTCGGGGAAGGCTCGGTCTTTTGATGCGTTTTGGTGGGGCCCAAGCGATCCAGCGTGGACACGATCACGAAGGAAAACATCGTTAAGGTCGACCGACAGATGGACCTTCGGACGACTTGAGTCATGGAAAGTGGATTCATCGGACATCATCTATGTACACGTAAAATAAAATTTTAAAAAATATATATTAATGAAGGGCCTATTGAATTTGTATTTCGGGAACTGGTTGACTTAAACTAAGCTCTCGTCACAATTTCAGTCATATGCTCCCGCATGTAATATACTTCTTTGTAAGTATATAATTATACGACGAATTTGGCCAATATTGGTTGCGCAACACTAGCCCATTTGATTAGTTATTCCTTGTTTTCCCAAAGAAAAGAAGGGAGGAGCTAACATTAAAATAATAATAATAATAATAAATGAAGTGTGGAATCCGCCCAGGTGACAATACAAGCGATGATTGGAATTCACATTGAATCGACGTGTCTTCCGGAGAATTTTGTCTTAATTTATTTTCAAAGCTCACATTTTAACATGACTATCGCCAGGCCTAAAGTTACTTATACTGTAAAGAAATAAAAAGATCGGTCTAGCGTGTAAAAGAATGGTACGGCTCCTTGATCAGTTTTTAAAACGATGTAAAGTGAAACAAGACCATTCTTAACTGCACAAAGACCTAAGGAAAGACGATATAGGGTTTCCCCCGTGCTTTCCAAGTTAATCATAAGTTAATCATCAAGGTATGATCTTAATTGACGTGAGTAAAGGTGTCACACGAGATACTCACGTGTCCCACGAGATGACGGATTTATAGTTTATAGAAAACTACTATTTTTGTCCCCAATCAAGCACCTAAGACTTTTGAATTGATTAAGATATATGTTCCTTTATATGTATATTTTTCTTCCCTTTTCTTCATTCCTAAGAAACTAAACAGTGGCATCAGAGCCTCATCTTCAGCGGAACAGTGATGGTGTTTAAATTGAGGAAAACTTTACTTGAGGAAGCATTCCAATCTGGTGAGGACGAAGACTGATAGCGAAGGCGAGGGGCCTGCATCTAGCAAGCTTTTAGGATGGTGGAGGGAAGCTGAATGAGCTAAATTACACAGCAAATTCAAAGATAGAATTTCTAAATTATATATGCGAGAAACTTAAAAAAAAAATGTTTATGATTACGTATATAGATTAACAAATCATGGGCGAGGTTGGGAAAAAACCAAAAGAGTCACAAACTTATTACATTTGTACTAATTCGGTCTTAAACCTTTTTGACATTAATAGTAATTCAATACATTCGGCTAATTCAGGTTAGAAATTACTAAGTGAACATCAGTTGAGTGGTTGACGCTGAGTGTACATTTTCCATAATTTTTGTTGAATTTTTTTCCTTTCCATTTTCATTTGACAATGCCTCGAAACGGCTTCTTCCCAAGTTAAAAATGGGGAAATCCTTCCTCTTTGCCAAGGAGAGGCTTAAGATAGGACAAAGACAGCTCACAGAATAACACCATAAAAATAAAATCCAAAACATGTTTGCAATTACCAGACCGCATGATTTTTTCCAGTTCTGGAATTGAATCGCCACGCTGTGGAATGGTTTCTGCGTTTCTACTGCCTACAGCCGACATTTTCAGTTACTTGGTTAGTCCAAATCGTGACGTTATCGTTCATTTGAAAATCCCAAATCAGAAAATCGTTATGATGTTGTTTTGAACTCCATAATTCATTAGTTTTGACGCTCTAACAGAGCCTCATTGCGAGTTCATCTCATAGTTATGCATTGAATTGGTAGCCAACAAAGCTTTTTTATGCTGAGGGATCTGAGAGAGATTATGCCCCGTTGTGAACTCCTTAGGGCCTGCGTGGCCCACTGTTATTGGAAAACACTAATTCTTCATTGTTGATTGCAAATGCAACATTGTAATCATTTCGGATGACGAGCGAAATCCACGTCGACCATGCGACTTGCTGCATAATTTTCAGTTATAAATAAGCCCTCCCTCTTCATCACTTCGGGCCATCGCTGTAAGTTACACTCAATTGTATTTCAGTTGCTCAATTTTGCATTTCAGCTAAGACGATTTCGATATCGACCTATAGAGCGTATGGCACCACGAGCAACAGATCTGGTTTTGTCGCTCATGATATTCAACTGGAAGTAACAGGTTGCCGCGCCTTATCTGGGTGAAGGTAGGCATCGCTTGGGTGATGGTCGGCCTCCTCAACGCAAGACTAGTGCTTGCCTAGGCCAGGCAAGGGGGGGAGGCTCACCCAAGAAGGCAGCCCTAGCTTGAGTTAGGGTTAATCTCACTAGATCTAGGTAGGGGGCTTCACCTAGCCGTGTTTGGGCAAGGCATGGATGTGGTTAGTGGTTGATGATGGCCACTCTTGAAAATGAAAAGAGAAAGAAAATGGAAAGGAAAAGAAAAGGAAAAAATATTTAAAAAATTCAAATAAATTATTTAAAATGTCAACTTTAGCGCCAATCATGCCATGTAGAATGCCCAATGTCCATGTCAGCAATTTTTTTTTTTCTAAATTAGCAAAATGGACTGAATTGATGCTAATGTAGAAATGTTTATAACTAAATCGATTTAATTGAAACTTTTATGATTGAATTGGTACCAATATGTTGACAACTAAATTTTACAATTTTTATTTAGGATTTAATCGTGAAAAAAATTAGGAATTAGTCGCTAAAAAAAAGGAAAAAAAGATTAAAAAAAAAAAGAAACAACAAAAAAGAGAGAAAAAAAAAGAAGACAAAAGACTTGAGGGGAGCTAAGTTGAGCCGAATCTGGCCTTGGCCCAACCCAGCCCTCCTCCTCTCCTCCTTTCCTCGGCCCGGCCTACGCCGAGCTTCTTCCTCCTCGGGTGATTTTCACGCAAAAAAAAAAAAAGAAACCCTAGGGAGAATAAACAGAGGGGGATAGGAGAGAAAGGAAGAAAAAAAAACAAAGAAAGGGAGAAAGCTTGAGAAAGAGCACAATAGGGAAGATCGGAGGAGAAACAGAGAAAACCAAAGAAGAGAAAGAAGGAATGGAGGGGAGGAAGGCAACGGTGGTGCTGCCTGACACCGTTCGCGCTGTTGCCCTCCGAGCGCCGGTGTCCTCTTGCCTGATGCTATCCGAGTCGAGCCACTACCCTCTTGCCTGATGCTATCCAAGTCGAGCCACTGCCCTCTTGCCTGACACCGTTCCAGCTGCCGCTCGCGCACTACTGCCTCGGAGTGTCAACGCCCACGCCTGCACCTCTGCCACCACCGTTGCTGGTTCACCGCTCCCCTCTGCCAGACTACCGTCATAGCAGCACCTCTACACGAGCACCCTCCCATGACACTAGAGCTGGTCGCCGAGCCACCGTGTGCCTCCACCTCATCTCTGCCCAGCTTTGTCGACGCTGCTACCCATTGCCGAGCGCCGCTCGCCTCCTCTGCGCCACTGTAGCACCAGTTCAAACCCATGGCACCAACAATCGAGTCGGTAGCCAAGTCCCCTCGCCACACAACCTGCAACACCCGCCAACGCTGCTGCTTGCCGCCACCATCACCCGCTGTGTCATCACCACCGTCCACACTACCACCGCCCACTGCATCGCTGCCATTGAGCCGCCGGCATCCCCGCTATTTCCCCTCGACATCGCCAAGAGGCCTTGGAGAAGGAAGCTCGAACCGGGTCAGAATCAAGTCGGGCGAAGCTCACAAACCGGGTAGGGTTTTTGTTTGCTTGGGTTGATTTTTGGGCTTTAGTTGATTTTTTCGGGCTCAAGCCAAGTGGGCTTGTTTTGGCTATGGGCCTGCGTGTGTGGGCTGACCTTTTGCAGGGAATTGGGCCGCTAGCTAGTCCAAATCGAACAAAGGAAAGGCCCGACCAAGGCTGGTCATGCCTTGTCCTTCGAGCGGGTCGATTTGGCCCAACCCCCATCCGGGCCGAACCTGGGCAGGTCTGATCGGCCTGTCCTCAACTGGGCCGGACCCGTGCTCGGTCGAACCGGACTCGACCTGGTTCGGCCCAACAAAAAAATATTATTATTTTATTATTAAAAATTTTAAAAAATTTAAAAATTTTCGAAAATCCAAAAATGATGGGATTTGGTTAGGACTTGCTATGTATTGCCTTTTTAGTGTAATTAGGCCTTTATTTGCTCGTATGTTGATTATATTGTATGTTTAATTTATATGTTTAATTATGTTTGCAATTGTTTAGTTGCATGTGTTAATTTTGCTACAATTAAGATTTTAGTAACTATGATTGCTAATTTAATGATTGCGCACCTACATGATCACTTGACATGTTAGTGGATAGGTATAAAATCAATCCAAACTGTCTGCCAAAAATTATTTTGTTAAAATGAACAACGTTAGGTACCGAAAAGGCATTAATTAGTTAATTGGTGTAATCAAGTCCCCGACCTTAGATTCTCTAGTTGCATAAGAAGTGGGGTACATTCCCATGCCTCACTTGGTTTCTAGCCGACCCCAATAGGCTAGTGGCGACTACTTTTGTGCAAAATTCCTAAAAATATCCTAACGTCACGCGGGATATGGGCTTGGGAGAGCCCCACGCCTGATAATTGGCCTTAGGTCCGTCCTTTAGGCAATAACCCTAGACATGTTCCCTCCTTCCGAGGGCAGGTCGCGACAGCTTGGCAACTCCACTAGGGACTTGGTTTTAAACCTTAGAAGACTTAAGCCAAAATTAATCTTGTTTAAAAATATTTTTGTTTGGCAGCGAGGATTCCAGGTACGTCCCTAACATTAGATGTGTTAAATGTTTTTATAGAATGGGAGGTATAATGGGAAGTGTTTGTTCACCTTTGTCTTGTAGGAATGTGTAGGAATGTATGGTTTATTTTTTATGTATGAAGTGCTGATTGCTCATAAATTGCTATAACTGTGTCCCCTGCATTGCACTACATCATAGCATGCAACCTACTACTGGACCTAGGCTGTATAGGATTACTTAGGATGGTGTTGAGGTTGATACCACTCCAACTACAAGCATGTAGTATGAGTCGCTCATCTCAACCCCGAAATTTCTTTCTTGATGTCAAAGGTCCCCACCCTGGTCTGCAAGCATGCAACACGGGTCGATTCTTTGACGAAGCCGAAGTCATGGGTAACACGACCTAGCTTGCTTGTTGGTTCAGTCCCATGGCTCCATTTTGAGCCGGACAGAGTAGAAATCAAACCACATCCCATGTGCATGTCTATGCAATTTAAAGAGAGAGAGAGAGAGAGAGAGAGAGAAAGGTTGGCATCCGTTGTAAGTACCATTATCCTTTTTATTTGCTTATTTGGTATTGAACTTTCATCTTGAAATTCGCAAACATCAATTGATTGCCCTCGGTGCTGTAGACTTATAATTGAAAAAATTGGCAATCACTTTTGACAAGTGAACATTAAATGCAAGTTCTAATCACTTTGATTTGGCCCTGTTGAACATATGGTTTTGTTTAAATTTCTAGTTATGGGCTTAAAATCATTTTGAAAAAAAAAAAAACTTTCAAGTTGTGATTTTATATTGGGGCACAAAAATTGAGATTGCATTTTTTATCAAATTTTCTCATTCTCACATTTTGGGACTATAATGCAAATCATTTTGTGTACAAATTCCATAAAATAGAAATCATTTCATTTTTCTAGAAGTAAAATCACAAATCAATCTTTCAAAGATCAATGACACTTTTGCATACAAAATTTTTTGGAATAAAGGTGGACATTCGATTGATGGCCGTGGATTGATTATTTTAATGATGTCTTCTCTTATGATAAAATCTTGGTGAAATACTAAAACCCCGTAATAACGACTATGGGGCATGTACTGTCACCTCAATTTTATTGTAAGAAGCGAGATCATTGAGATATCATTTTTTTCTCATTCACGTACTAACATTGTCATCTTTTTGCAGGTTATACGTGGTGCTCCTTGACATTAGGACAATAGTTGATTTTTACTCTTATCTATACAAGAGTTTCTTGTATTTTATCAATGTTCTTATTCATGTTAAGAATTATGTTTTCCATTTTGAGTTTTGTTTGCGAATCCAATTGTTGCTTTTGTAAATTATGCGACTCACATTTTTAATGATGGAATTCAATTTTATGAAAATCATCATTTTTTTATATAAAAAAAAACAAAACAAAACAACGCAAAAAAAATAAAATTCAGAAGTGTTTTAGGCGAACCTTTACGTCTACCTTCCAAGATGAATTTCAAGAAAACTTTGCTTAAGGCCCTCTCTTCATGTAGTCATTTTCTTGGGCACATCGAACTCGAGGAGCAAGCATGCGTTGAGGTTTCGTCGGCACCAATTTTCCATAGAAGCGGAACGAAGTTGAATTCCATTATGAGAAGTTTCATTATTCGCAAATGCATTAGGTGCCAAAATAACCCGTCGATCTCATTTACTTTGCATGATGAGACAAATGAAGGGAGTTGTCAAGTGTCCAAAAGGGTGAATTCAAAGGAAGAGTAAACTGTATCGATTCCAATTATTCATTTCTATACCATTTCTGACACGATTTTCTTTTCATTGTCAAGGAGATATCAAGAGTGCCAAGTTTTGTAACGTTCCCAACAAACACAATGGAGCACTTTTAAGTCCTGTTCACCTTAAACAAAAAAAGATTCAAATGAAACAAAGGGGCAATATTCCTCCATGAGAGATACCTTGGGATGTTGATCACCCAACTTTGAAAATGATGTATCTTGTTCTTAAGCTTGATTCTCTTCAGCATAAAAAATGCCATGTCTTTTTCTTTGATACAGGACGAATTCGAACAGAACAAAGGTTTGTCAAATAAAGAGTGGAAGAGTAACGTTTGATTTAGAAAAAAAGATCTCTCATCTCCCCACCAATGAAGTGTACTAGAACAATATTGTCAAATTCATCAAGAAGGATGTATCGTTCCTTAGTTGAACCTAACTAAGAATGGAGATAACTCTTTTTATCTCCCCTTCTTGTAGGGTGATAAATGAAAAAAAAAAAAAAAAAAACATTGTACCTTGACTGTAGAAGCGGCGCCTTTTACCAAGGAATCGGGAAAACATCAAACGCTTAAAAACGAAGGCAAGGGAAGGGTATTGTCGAGTTACCGAATATCCGTGAAGGTGAATCTAAGAGATGTTAGCTCCCAAAGAATGAAAGCGAATGAAGGGTAATAATGTATCGTTTCCAACATTTCAATCCCTAAGGATTTTTGTACTGACATATTCTTTTACATTCTTTACGGGGCTACCGGGTCACCATGCCACGGGTAAGTACCCTTTTTCTCAATTTTTTTTTAAAGAAGAAAAAAAAAAAGAATTTCCATGATAAAAAAAGAACATTTTGCGCTTTCCTAGAGACAAGCACAAAAACGAATAATTGAAAGAAAAAAAAAGACTTTCTACAAGCTTTTGAGCATCCTTTTTATCTCAAAATTATTTCCTCATTTTGTGAATTATTCATTTTGAATCAAATTTCCTTATGGAGATTGATCTACTCGATGATCTCGATAGAGTGAAATGAAGATGTTAACCATGTCAAATAAGAAGCACTTAGGATGAAGAAAGGCAAGCCATTTCCAAACACACCCTTTAAACACTTCTGAGAGTTGAGTGAAAGGCAATATTCTCTTAAGACGAATGATTCATTCGCATTGAACGTAAAGATCGAAATGATAAAGGCGTTTCTTTCATCAATCACAAGCATTGCACTAATCTTTTGCTATCCCTTTGGGCCTTTGGGCCGAAAAAAAAAATGATACTTCAAAGTACCCTTGTTGAGAACGACCCTACATTGGGGCAGCATAGGAGGTTACAATCATGTTATAGAGCGAAGGATTGAGAAAGATTCTGTTACTTTCACTTGCATCAATTTTCTAGTGATAACTTCATAGGAATTCTAATTAGAGCTTGACTCATCCCAAGGTGAAGAAGAGTATTTCTTTCTCTACCCAAACACTGATACCCATAGCTTTTTTTTTTAACCAATTTGGACCTGATTATTTATTTCTGATCCCCGAGTGGTGATCATCTCCCTTCACTGGGGCAAATTATAAGAGTTGACCAAATACAATTGACAGTCACGAGAAAATGTGAAAAGCATCTCAAAAATCATAAGAGCTACAAAAGTTCAAAGAGTAAAAAGTTTGATAAATTAGGGGGCATGAAAAAGCAGTATGCTTGGTAAAAGCAAGGCCAATGTCCGTTAAAAAACAAAAACAAAAAACAAAAAACAAAAGGTTACATCTTATGTAGAAGAAAAATTATCAAAGTCCAAATACCTGCGTAAAAAAAATCCATCGCAGGAACAAAGGACATTAGAGAAAGGAGCAAAGCTCCCATGCATAAATGATTAGTCTGGGGACTTTCGAGATGTGCTGTGTTTGAAAAGCTAGATGCATTTGAAAGGTCGAGTGACTTGGTCACAATGCCATGATGATCACCGACTCTTAAAAACCCTCTTGAAAATTTTAAGCCTTTTGAGCCTCTCCCGAGCCAATGTTACAACCATCTTCTGAAGTCTCTTCTAATTGGGATGGTTTGAGTGAAAATGAGAATACTACAAAGAAGCTATTACTTGAAGGAGTGGAAGTAATTCTATCTTGTCTTATCTTTCGAGTTCTCGACTCGTAAATCCGATGAAGATAGCGACAAATGTTCCTTTATTGGTCTCAAAGCAATCATTCATTTATGTAAGTCCTAACCGAGCCTATATTGCGGTCCTTTCAAAAGACCTTTTTAATCAATCAGATTGTGCTCATTGCGAATGTTTCTAGAAGCCTTTGACATAGGTTATGTGAGATACCCTTAGCAATCAGTTATTCATGCAGTCATTCTATCGAGAGTGTGTGAGAAGCCATTTTTGGCTAAGAAGCTTTAGCTTGGCATGCTTAATGGGCATTTTTCATGAGTCGTAATCGTTTTGATAAGAAATTGACTCTCGGAGAATTTGATGATTAATAATACATTCCCGAATAAGATGACAGTTTTGGGCCACATGATACTGCTTGACATCAGATGTTTTTTTTAAAAGCAGTCAGACTTAACTTGATTAACTTGTTTAATTAATGCTACAATATTGCCAATACGTCTCTTGATGACATTTCTAATGACATTTGCTTAAGTTGAGTTTGACAAAATTCCTCAGTGAAGCCATGCAGTTTTCAAGGGGTAAGCGGGTGCTTCCCTAAAACCAAAGGTTCGTGGTCAACCTTAAACCATGCCATCTTCAAAGGTTCATGGGCAACCTTAAACCATGTCATCTTCTTATGACCCAATGGGCTTCTGTAGCCCGGAGTCTTTCTTCTCCTAATTCTTATGACTCAGTGAGCTTTCCATAGGCCGAAGTCCTTCAACCCCCTTCTTATGACCCGGTGAGCTTTCCATAGGCTGGAGTCCTTCAACCCCCTTCTTATGACCCAGTGGGCTTTCCGTAACCCGAAGTCCTTCAACCCCCTTTTTATGACCCAATGAGTTTTTTGTAGCCTAGAATCCTTCAACCCCCTTCTTATGACCCGGTGGGCTTTCCGTAACTCGGAGTCCTTCAACCCCTTTCTTATGACCCTATGGGCTTTCCATAGCCCGGAGTCTTGCAACCCCATTCTTATGACCCGGTGGGCTTTCCGTAACCCGAAATCCTCCAACCCCATTCTTATGACCCGGTGGGCTTTCCGTAACCCGGAGTCCTTCAACCCCCTTCTTATGACCCAGTGGGATTTTCGTAGCTCGGAGTCCTTCAACCCCCTTCTTATGATCGGGTGGGCTTTCCATAGCCCGGAGTCCTGCAACCCCATTCTTATGACCTGGTGAGCTTTCCGTAGCCCGGAGTCCTTCAACCCCATTCTTATGACCAGGTGGGTGGGTTTTCCGTAACCCGGAGTCTTTCAACCCCCTTCTTATGACTCGGTGGGCTTTCTGTAGCTTAGAGTCCTTCAACCCCCTTCTTATGACCTAATGAGCTTTCTATAGTCCGGAGTCCCTCTCCTTCTTCTTATGACCCGGTGGGCTTTTGTAACCCAGAGTCTTTCTTCCTCTTATTGATAAGACGTGCTTCCATAGTTATGAGTTCTTTCCGTCGACCTAATACGTGCCTATGCACCTAGGGTCTTTCTATCGCCAAAATAATTTAGGTGTCTTTTGTTTTTGAATGGAACCCTTTCGAGCTCCCATTCAAAGAGGGGTAGCTGTTGACACCTAAATTTTATAATTTTTATTTAGGATTTAATCGTGTACAAAATTAGGAATTAGTCGTTAACAAAAAAAAGAGAGAGAAAAAAAGAAACAACAGAACAACAAAAAAAGAAGACGAAAAACTCGAGAGGAGTCGAGTTGGGCCGAATCTGGCCTTGGCCCGACCTAGCCCTCCTCTCCTCCTTTCCTCGGCCCGGCCCGCACCTCCTTTCCTCGGCCCGGCCCGCACCGAGCTTCTTCCTCCTCGAGTGATCTTCATGCAACAAAAAGAAACCCTAGGGAGAACAGACAAAAGGGGACAAGGGAGAAAGGAAGAACAGAAAACAGAGAAAGGGAGAGAGCTCGAGAAAAAGCACAATAGGGAAGACCGAAGGAGAAACGAAGAAAACCAAAGAAGAGAAAGAAGGAACGAAGGGGACGAGGGCAGTGGCAGCGTTGCGCGATGCCGTCCGCACCAATGCCCTATTGCCTGACGCCATTCGAGCCGAGCCATCACCCTCCTACCTTTGAGCTGCCGCCTGCGCATTATTGCCTCCAAGTGTCAACACCCGCGCTTGCACCTTCGCCATCGCCGCTGCTGGTTTGCCGCTCCCGTCTGCCGGACTACCGCCGCAGTAACACCTTTGCACGAGCACCCTCCCATGACACCAGAGCCGATCATCGAGCCACCGCGCACCTCCACCTCGTCTCCGCCCAGCTCTACCGACGCTATTGCCCATTGCCAAGCGCCACTCACCTCCTATATGCCACCGTAGCACCAATTCGAACCCATGACACCAGCAACCGAGTCGGTAGCCAAGCCCCCTCGCCACGCGACATACAACACCCGCCAATGCTACTGCTCGCCACCATCATCACCCGCCATGTCATCACCGTCGTCCACACTATCACCACCCACCGCGTTGCCGCCGGCATCCCCGCTATTTCCCCTCAACGCTGCCAAGAGGCCTTGGAGAAGGAAGCTCAAACCGGGTCAGAACCGGGTCGGGTGAAGCTCACAAACCGAGTAGGGTTTTTGTCCGCTTGGGTTGATTTTTGGGCTTTAGTGATTTTTTCGGGCTCAAGCCAGGTGGGCTTGTTTTGGCTATGGGCTTGCATGTGTGGGCTGGCCTTTTGCAGGGAATTGGGCCGCTAGCTAGTCCAAATCAAACAAAGGAAAGGCCCGACCAAGGAGCCTTGTCCTTCCAGCGAGCTGGTTTGGCCTGACCCCTATCTGGGCCTAACCTAGGCGGGTCTGACCGACCTGTCCCTAACCGGGTCGGACCCGAGCCTGGTCGAACCGGACCCAACCCGATTCGGCCCAACAAAAAATATTATTATTTTATTATTGATTTTTAAAAAAATTAAAAAATTAAAAAAAAAAATCGAAAATCCAAAAATGATGGGATTTGGTTAGGACTTGCTATGTATTATCTTTTTAGTGTAATTAGGCATTTATTTGCTTGTATGTTAATTGTATTGCATGTTTAATTTATATGTTTAACTATGTTTGCAATTGTTTAGTTGCATGTGTTAATTTTGCTACAATTAAGATTTTGATAACTATGATTGCTAATTTAATGATTGCACATCACCTCACATGTTAGTGGATAGGTATAAAATCAATCCAAACTACTTGCCAAAACTTATTTTGTTAAAATGAACAATATTAGGTATCAAAAAGGCACCAATTAGTTAATTGGTGTAATCAAGTTCCCGACCCTAGATTCTCTGATTGCGTAGGAAGTGAGATACACTCCAATGCCTCACTTGGTTTCTAGCCGACTCCAATAGGCTAGTGGCGACTCCTTTTGTGCAAAATTCCTAAAAATATCCCAACGTCACGAGAGGTATGGACTTGGGAGAGCCCACGACTAATAATGGGCCTTAGGCCCGTCCTTTAGGCAATACCGTTAGACCCGTTCCCTCCTTCCGAGGGCAGGTCGCGAGACAATACAATAGGTTTAGAACTTTTATTGTACTTTTTCCAGCAAGATTGTGTTACTTGTTTTTCAAAGGATTGAATGTATTGTTTAATTTGATCAAATTAGTTTGGCCTTACCTTTTCTACACTGCATGAGAAACCAAAAACCATCTTCTAGAGCCGAAGGGCATGACAATATATTTCTTCATTCTAAATGCCAGCTACAAAATATAATTAATTTTAGTTCAATGAATTGAGGCAGATTAATGGATTGCACAATCCGTTATCCAGATTCCCACACGTGACACACATATCAATACCATCAGTTTTGGTTTAAAAAATAGTTTTAATGAGCTTTAATTTTGCAAATTAGCAATTAGTGAAAATTATAATTTATTTTTTGCAAATTTTCCTATTAAATATATTGTTGGAAGTTTTTTGTGTTCATCTCTTTAAGTATATGATGTAGCTGACTACATATTGAATATCCCCTATTATTAGACAACAACAAACACGAATTTTCTTTTACCAAAAAAAAAAAAAAACAATCACGAATTTTCTATTTGTTGCCCAGTCCATGTATTTTACGTTGATTGTATTTGAGCTAAGAATTTCGCCTTCATTTTGGTCAAGAAGATTCATATAGAAAAAGAGGCGTAATTAAAAAAATATTTCCATTCTACACAAATAAATAAACAAATAAACAAAGCCTCATGCGATAGACCGAGTGCCCTACTGGTTTTGAGTAATATAGAAGCGGATATTTTTCCCATAAAAGAAACATATATTTTCTCAAAAATTCTACCGTCCTATTTCCCGTACTAGTAGATTTCTCAAAGAGCTATTGGGTTGAAAAAGTTACCGATTAATTGATTTCTTGGTAATTTATTAGTAACTTAATGACACTTTTATAAAAATGTTAGCAAATAGTTGGCACTTGAAACTCAAAGCTTGCCTGGCCGCTGCAAAGAGTTTGATGCTCAGCCTCGATTCTGGTTAAAGTTGTTGTCCGATAAGAGTGAGCATCGATTCAAGGTCAACCTGGACCAACCCTAGACTAGTCCAACCCTGCCAGTCTTGGTCCGGTTCCCAAATGGACTAGGTTGGTCCTTGGTTTTGGAATTCCTGGATCAACACTGTGCGGGTCGGTAATCAATCCTGAGAGTTCTGGGTCGGTCCAACCCGAACCAACCCTGATTATATATATATAGAAAACCTTAAAATAAACGGCGTCAACATCATTAAACAGCTATTTAGTAGGAGTTCAAATAATTTTACATTATTCTTTAATAACTTAGGTTTTTAATGCATTTTACGGCGTCAATAGTCATAATTTATGAATGAGGAAAATATTTTTGTGAAGAGTCTTTACGGTGTCCAAAAAGGCACCTAATGGTATCCTCCTATAGTATTCGTTCTCTTTTGTCTTATTTGTCCTCTTAGTCTACAATTTTCGAAAATCAAAAGAAATAATTTCTCCGCTCACCGCTCGATGCTCGATTGGCTTGTTGCTCCCCACTTGACATTTGATGCTCGTTATGTTCGATGCTCACCTCACTTGACCCTCATCGCTTGCCTTTCTTAGTTAACCTCACTCATCATTGAACCTATTGGGTCGGTACAATCTCCAGTTGCCCTTTCAAGGAGTACAAAAAATGAAATAAAAAATTAGTGATTGGTTTTGGGTTGACCTTGAAATCGGACCGAACCCATTAGGTCAGTCCGGTCCTTAATCGCTTTTTTTAAGGAGTACAAAAAATGAAATAAAAAATTATTGGTTGGTCCTAGATTGACACTGGAATTGGACCAAACCCATTGGGTCGGTCCGATCCTCAGTCAAGCTCAATAGGGTCGGTCCTCAATCCCAAAAATTAAGGACTGGCAATGTGCGGGTTGGTCCTAGGGTTAGGGGGTGGACCGGCCCAACCCGGACCATACTCACCCCTAGTCTCTGACACTTTGATGACGATTTCCCATGATCGACTTGAGAGCGTCCACCAAAGCAAATTGGAAGTCAAGTCTATGAAGACTAGCCACATGCCCATGGCCATTAGGGATGAACATGGTTCTAAGGTAAAACCTATAATTGAAGAATTGGACCAATAAAAACATGTGAGATTCTATGATATGTAGGGTAGGTTGCAAATTCTAAAAATTAAAAAACCCATTTTGATGAGTGGGTTTCAAGTTCTAGGTTTAGATCTTGGAACCTGTTTTTGTTTTTTTCTTGGTTCATATCTTCACGCAATCTTATGGTATTCATAGAGTCAGATGATAAGTATATAATTTGGAATCACTAATTCGAGTTTTCATTTTATGATGACTTTTACTTTATTAATATTTTATATTATTCATGTAATTAAATATAAGTTAAAGTCAATGGATTGTAGTAGCAAGTAGTGATCGTATTGTAATCATTCAATTAATAATACTGATGGAAAGTGGGTAGAACCTAGAACCTATAACAAGAAGGTTCCAGGTTCTAAGGTATACATGGTAGATTCTAGATTTCAATTAATAAAAAACTTGTTTTAAAATGTAGATTTCAAGTTCTAGGTGGAACCCGTATGAGAACTTGTATGGGACTTGAAACCACTTACCCCTAATGGCCATAAGCTCAAGGAGTCGAACAACAACATGAAGCAGTCATGGAGGTGGTGGAGAAGCCACTATAGTGACCAACATTGGAAGCGGGTGATTGTGTGTGCCATCACATGCTTGGTTATCAAAATGGACATGTCCTTGCCACATCTCTTGTACCTAAATGTCCAAAATACATACAGAAGTTGTTCACGTAAATTCGAAAAAATAATGAACTATAGAACTAGCTCTCTAGATTAGGAAAAGTACCCAAAAAAGTTATAAATTTATTGTATTAATACCAATTCAGTCATAGATGTTGCAATTATACTAATTAAGTCATAAACATTGTCATATTAGTATCACTTCAATCCATTCGGTTAATTTAGACAGAAAATTGCTAACGTTTATGCCAGTTGTCCTACATTACATAGTTGGCATAGACATGGACATTTTTCATTTTTTTTACTTTATTGATTTTTAAAATTTTTTTCTTATTTTTTTCTTATTTGTTCTTGTCCCTTTTCTTTAACTTTTATTTTGGCTTGTGGCTATGGCTAACGAGGGTTGACTTCGCCAGGCCCCACTTGGGAGAGGGCAAGTATCGCCTATCTAGACACAGCCAACCGAGAGCATCTAATCATAAATCTCTCGATTTGACAATTTTAGTCCTAAACATTTTTACATTAATAGTAATTCAATCAGTCTAGTCAATTTAGGCTGGAAATTGCCGAGGTGGGCACGGTCAAATTCTATCAATGTTAACGTGGACATTTTTCTAATAATATTCTAATAACTTTTTAAATTTATCTAATTTTTTTAATAATTCTTTTCCTTTTACTTTTCTATTACTTTTCTTTTATTCGATGGCCATCGCTTGCCACCGGCCAAAGGTAAGAGTGGGCCGCACCTGGACAAGGGCGAGCACCGACTATCTAAGCATGGCTAGGCTAGGGCCCCCTCAACAAATCTAGCACGGTCTACCCTCGCCCAAGCCAAGGCAGCCTCACCGTGCCACACTTGGGTGAGGGCAAGGTTTGGCAAGCCTTGCCTAGTGACTATGAGGCTTGGAGAGCCTCGCCCTAACCTGGGCAATGGTCGATCTTGCATCACGGACGTCAACCCTCGCCATATCAAGCGAGAGGGCCCCTACCTGGATGGCTAGCACTTGCCCTTGCCCAAGCATGGCCCACCATTGCCTTTGGCCTAAGTAGCATTAACACTGACACGTGACATGTGACATGACAGGATATGACATAACACGTTGATACGTCGTTTCTAAAAAAATAAAGAATTTTGACACATTGCGACATGTTATATATTAAATGTAAATATATATATATATATATATATATATATATATATAATTATTATTTTTATGATTATTTTAATCAACTTAATTTGACTTAAATTCATAAATAAATAAATAAATAACAAAAAAGGAGCCCATAATGAATTTACATTAAAAATATTATTCTACCATTTGTCAATAACATTCATTGTTTCAATTTGACAAATTCAACTCCTCTCAAATAATCCATAAAATTTGGAGAAAAAAAAAAAAAGTAATTCTCATTTTGGACTTGCGTATCAAAGCGTGTTGGAAAAGAAGAGGAAAAATAAACTTTGGGAGATGAATTATGCATCATGGGAAGTGAGAGTTGGAAGAGGAGAGAATGCTAGGTTTTTCTTCTTTCCCAATTTATTAACTTTTATTATTATATTTTATGTTCTTACAAAGTTATGTTGGAATCATATGTTAGAATTATGAACTCACATGTTGGAATTCTCAACTCGCATGTCGGGAAAGTTGATCAAGTATTGAATTTTTCGACACATGTCATCTAAATGTCTAAAAGTATCAAAAAGTATCGAAGAGTGTTGGACACATATCGAGGTATCCGACAATATACGAAAGCCCTAGAAAGTATAGGTGCTTCATAGCCTATGGCTGATGGAGAGAGAGGGAGGGAGATCTGATTGTGATCGGCTTGTTCGTCTGCCGGCGTCGCAGGCAGTCTCTCTTTCTCTCCTGCTGATCGAATTTGGGCCACCCACTGATCTGGGATTCCACAATCCGCCCATCTCATTGGCAGGCCCAACTCGCACTAAGAACACCTAAATGCTTTACTTGGGCTCGGGGATGCACGCTAGCTAGAAGATTGAGTCACATGATCCACACGCGACATAATGGCTGGTCGAGAAAGAAATTTCTTCCAAAGCTCGAAGACATCTTTGGGAATGCCCAATCCTTAAAATTCGAGTACAAGCGCACATTTGTATCCGTGCACAACGCCTTGATAATGATAGAAACTGGCCCGATAATGACCGCATTGGACTTATATGATTTGGGTGCAGTCAATAATTTAATTATAACCAGATATTAAAAAGTTTAGGACATGAATTATTATGTATTACAAAACGTTTTGGGTGCAACAGACTGTGGATTTGATCCTAATTGGATTAAAATGGGTACATGAATCTAGAAGGCCCAAAAAAAAAAATTCTAGAAAAGAGTGAGAATTCTTGGTCTTTCTAATCCTATGTGCTTTTCATCTTATGTGCATCCCTTTATGATTATGAATATTGAATATTCATATTGAGATGTGAGTTAGTTACTTCGAAAAGCCTTACATCCCATATAATTAGAGTTAATGAACCACGGAAGATATCAATTCCACTAGTCATGCTCGTACAGATTGGATTGAGAAACAATCTAAGCTACGTACATATAACACATCTCATTTAATGTTTGCCAAATGAATCATCATGTATGAGAAAATCCGATAACATCAAAACCCTCACTTGTTCATCAACACAAAGTCACTCAGATCTAGCCGTTGATCTCAACCAAATTAAGGAGTCGAAAGTAATATAAAAAATCGTGGCTGAGGAAGCTTTTAGGCAAAAGCTATATGTATCATGTACGTACGATCAGACTCACTGAAGTGATGAGAGCACAAATAGAAGAGAAACAAAGGAAAATTGTAACATAAAGCCACACCATACTGCATCTGCTTGTCGATCTCCCAATGACCTCCATCCTCTGCATTGTCAAAGGAAAAAATGTATTATTCCATGAGACGTGTGTATATGGCAGAGGGAAAGATCAGCTCACTAGATAGACAATAACATGATAAATAGTATCGTAGGATATATATATATATATATATATAGTCCATTCATTTCGCGGAAAATGAGCCATTTTCGGAAAATATTTTCCTAGAAATCATTTTGCAGGAAAATGACAATATTTTCAAGTATTCGATTAAAACCTGAAAATGCTTTAGAAACTATTTCCGGTGCTTAGGAAGGAAAATATTTTCTAAGACTTCACCACTTAAGCATACATCACTTACCGACCTATAAATCTATCAAATATGAACTTGCTTTTAAATCCGGACAAACTTGCTTCATTTCTTTGTTCCTTCATTGTCGCTGAATGCTCATCTACTCTAAAAAATGTTCGTATGGATTTTAAAAAGAAGCATAAGAGAAAAGAAGCAAAATATGCACAGCCCTAATGAGTATTTTCTAGTTGAGTGGCATGTTCTCCCCTGCATCTTTTGAGTTCTAATAAACAAAAGAAAAAAGAAGCAAAGCATGTAAAGCCATTTGCTTGAGTAATGTACAATTGCGAGGCTATAGTAGATAAAGAAAAAGATAAGCAAGAATGCAGAGCACAAGTTTGAGATTGACGAGCTCGAGGTTTGCCTAGCAACGGCCGACAACTAGCCGAGAAAGAAGAAGATGGGAAACAAAGAAAATGAGAAAAAAAAAAAGAAATAGAAACGAAAAAGGAAATTAAAAATAATTTGAATTAAAAAAGAAAAAGAAAATTAAAAAATAATTCCAATAAAAAAAGAAAAGAAGAAGAAGAAAGGGGAGGAGGAAATGAGGATTTGTAGAGGTGTGAAATAAGAGAGATCAAATGAGGAAAATGTTTTCTACTTTTCAAAAGTGGAAAACATTTTCCTTTTTTTTTCAAAAGTGGAAAACATTTTCCTCTAATTAAAAAGACTTTTTCATTTTCATGGAAAATATTTCCCCCAAGAAATTCATTTTCGGTTAAACAAACGACGGAAAATCCGGAAAACGTTTTCTCGGAAATTATTTTTTACGAAACGAACGGAGCCTTAGACTACTTCGAGCACATGAAAGCAAAACATGTTCCCAGAGGAATGAGCCAAATACATTGGCACCAAAGCAAATCCATGTCATTCTTCATAAAAATTAACTAGTACAGTAACGACATGGAGTCCTAAAATTTTACCAAAGGTGCAATTGAATCCTAAATTAAGTGAAAAGTTCATGACTTAATTGCATTACTTACATGGATTTGGGTCTTGCTATGTAACTTTTGCATGAGTTTTATTACTAGAGTACAGTGAAGATGTCGAGCTCGCATTGTAGGGTACCACCGAGAATCATCCAATCTCTACCACCCTCGCTGTTGTTTGGAGCTGTAAAGGCGAGGTCCATGCATGAGAAGTACACATCGAACACAGGCACCCACAGCCATGGACCCAGGTGCAGCCTCCGCTTGGCTTCCACCACCACGTCAATGGTCACCACCCCGCCCTGCAAAGAGTGCACCAGGCCCTTAATGCCAAAGTCATTGGCGATCGGCAGCATCGATAGGGCCTCAGCTCTCACTGTTGTCAAGTTGAGGGGGCCCTGAGTGAAGGCCGGAACATGAGAGGGACGAGAGAGAGCGAGTTGACCTCCAAAGCTCAAGAGGAGCTTCATGTGGGTGTACTTGACGGTGATGAGCTTACTGGGATTCTTAACAGAGAGAGCAATGTTCCATCGGGCGCTGACGTGAGAGGTGGAGATATTGAGGGATGAAAGTGAAGAGCCCGGGTCAAGCCTGAACTCTGGTGGCATTAGGGCGGGTATTCCCAAGAAGATGACCATGAGGAAGCCGAGAACGGCAGGTATGGAAAATGCGATAGAGTGGCCGACGATCGGCTTGTACCTGTCGGGCACGGGTGGCACTGGGGAAGGTGACGCTGGGTTGTTATTCTCGGCGGGTGGAATGGCTTGGAGGTTTGTCATTTGGAAATTTTGTGCTGAGCGTTTTGCTGTTTCTGCAAGTATTTCCGTGTGAAGTTCTGTGCCCCCGCAGCAAATTGAAGGGACCGTGGAAACTGGGAAGGTACCGTTACCTACTTATGCAGGAGGCTGCATGGTTCCGGTTTCCCTTTTTGCCAAAAAAATATAAGCTGCGTGATTTTGGGGTGGTGAGAGAGGAATCTCAGAGGAAAAGGGAGTCAACATTAGAGAGAGGAAATGGGTCATAGAGAGAGAGAGAAAGAGAGGAATGAGGCGGTGGAGTTCTCATTAGGTGGGAGGACCAACTGTCCTGCAATCAATCCTCTTTTCCAAATAGGTCCCGCCTTCCTCTTTCTCTCTCTCTCACGTGCGTTCCATTCCGACAGGGCAAATTCGGATGTCACTAACTGCAAAAAGCGCCGTAAGCTTTTGACCCAGCCGGCGAGGGAGACGTGAGCGAAACACCTTGGGAGATTCATAACACGTCGATATTACAATTTCCTTTTCTTTTTTTTTTGCAAATTACGCCCTAATTTTGGTGAATTTGGCGCCAATGTTGCCCCGGCGACAATTCCAATCAAATAATTTCACCCGTGTATTTTACCACAGGACCACACCCGACTAATTGTGGAAGGAAAATTGATTACGTGCGTGTACCCTCGATTGACAGACACTTTGCGAAGCACATGGATCAACTTTACAGTGGGTGTTTCACCCATTTTCATACCTTCTCTAACGCGGGTGATTACTATATTGACTTACTAGTTTTTCATACATCCCTTACGAGGTGCAGTGAGGTCACCCTCTCCACGTGAAGAATCTTCTTATTCCCAAGTGTAATTTTACGTTCTTAAGTTCAAATGAAATAGTTTTAAGACATGCTTGGGTCCAACCGCACCCAACTAATTGTGGAAGGCAAAGCCGAGCGCTTGTGTGGCTTGACGTGAGTGTCTTGCGAGAGAAGGCAGCAATTTTCTTTCTCTTTTCTATTTGTATTTTTTTTCCGCCGAAAAGAAGACAAAAATTTGAAATGGGGCATTGGCGCTGTACCTGGAGTGCTGGGAGTTGGGGTCAGGAAATGTAACGTGGGCTTCGCAAGACACTGCCAAGAAATTACGTGGAGCGTGGAAAGAACCGGGGAAGGCTCAGTCTTTTGATGCGTTTCGGCGGGGCCCAGAGACGCAGTGTGGACACGAACGCGAAGGAAAACATTGGAAAGGTCGGCCGACATAGTCACATATGGATCTACAACGACTAGTTATGGAAAATTGATTGATCTTACATCATCTATATACACATAAAATTAAGAAAAAATTAATAAGGGCCTTTTAAAATTGTAAGTTTATACTTGGAGGACGAATTTGGCCTTATGCTCTCAATACGACAAGACCCTCTAGGATGATTGCACAATATTATTGTGATAATTTGATAAGACCACTGTCTCATAGTTAGTCTTCAAGAAGTAAATGAGGTTTGAAAAAATTCGAATTCAGAAATATCGTTTCTATTATCATTTGAGAATTTGGTGGGACTACTATTAATGATTCTAAAAGCTTAAGATATTAAATCTATTCCCCTTGCTTTAAATAAAATTATAATGCATGATTTTTTTAGTCAAACATGAATGTATAGTTTAATATTTAATTATTATAGCACTTCTCCTCACGTTTAGTCTTGGAGGAGTAAATGGGGCTTGGACTAACTTGAACTTGTAACCTCGAGTTTTGATATCATGTAAAAATTTGGTGAGATTATTGTCACTGTTTTAAAAGCTTAAGTTATTAAATGAATGTATGAAAAAAAAAAAAAAGTTAGGGGCCCGCCCGCCACGATAGATAATTGGTCCGCCCGCCACGATAGATAATCGTGTAAAGATGATTGGAATTCGCAACGAATCAACACACTCTCCCGGGAATTTTGCGGTGATTGTAAATGTATTTTCAAAGCTCATACATTTTAATATTACTATTGCCAGGCCTAAAGTTACTTTATTGTTATAACAAGAAAGAGCGGTCCAGCGAATAAAAGAATGGGGCGGCCTCTTCATCAGTTTTTTTTTTTTTTTAACATGATATATCCCTCTGGAAAAGTGAAGCAAGGCCAAAGTTGACGGCACAAACACCTAAGGAAAGACGTCATAGGGTTTCCCCCGTGCCATCCAAGTTAATCATCGATGTATGATTTTAATCAACCTTAATACACGCATCACACGCGGTATCGAGGGGAAAATTACTAAAAAAAGAAAAGTCTACATCAACTCATTCTTAAATCTTTTATTTTTTTGCCAATTTCAATCAATTTTGGGTGATCAATGCTGAAGTAGACAATTTTTAATGACATTTTTTTTCGAATTTTTTTATTAAATTACTTCTTTGTCTTTGTCTTTTTCTTCTTTTTCCCCTTCTTTTTTGGTTTTTCCCCCACAATGACCGATGAGGGCCATGAAGTCCTCACCAACTGTTGGCGAAAGTCTAGCCCTCGCCTAAATCTAGGCAAGGCTGAGGAACCACAAGCAAGGCTAGCCTTGCCATGGCCTCAATGCCATGGCATCCTTCGCCCTTGGGTATTGAGGCAAATAGTCAAGGCTACTTTCTCTTGTAGTGACACCGTGGCAAGGCTAGCCTTGCCCAGATCTCCTTAGTCACTATGGCGAAAAAAAAAAAAAAAAAAAAGAAAGAACAAAAGAAAAATTAATAAAAATTAATAAAAAATTTCTAAGAAAATATAATATTATTAAAAATTATCCATGTTAGCATCGGACAATATCCACGTTAGCACTAACCATCCAAAATTAGTCAAATGGACCGGATCAAAGATTTATGACTGCATTGGCCAAAAAAAATCAAAATTGAATTTACACAATTATAATAAGTTTATGTTTTTTTTAGTAATTCTCTCTTAATGATGATATAGTTTACAGATAACTAATGTTCTTTTCCCCAATCAAGCACCTGTAACTCTTGAATTGATTGAGATATTTGTTACTTTATTTGTATATTTTCTTCCCCTTTCTTCATTCGTGAGATTCTTTAGTGATCTCTAACGGTTAAACCAAAAGTTTTCTGCAGTTTGCTGAAGTCGAGTGAAGAGACTTAAGCAACAACATTCACAAAGCGGCGGCTCTACAGGGAACTAAATGGTGGCACAGAGCGTCATCCTTCGGCGGAACAGTGATCGTGTTTAATTTGAGGAAAACATTACTCAGGGAAACATCCTTACCCAATGACGATGGAGAGTGATTGCAAAGGTGAGGGGTCTAGATTAGGAGCGGATCTTGACATGCTTCTAGATGGTGAAAGAAAGCAAAATGAATCGAACTACGCACTGCACCAAAAGACAGAATTTTTGGATTATATACGTGAGAAATAATTAAAAAAAAATGTTTATGATTGCCTATATAGATTAACAAAGCATGGGCAACATTGTGTTACCTGTTTTCAAAAGATCGAATACAATATTTATTTCGATCAAATTAGTCTGACCTCACTTTTTCTACACTGAATGACAAACCAGAAACCATCTCTCGGAACCAAAGAATATGACAATATATATCTTCATTCTGAATGTCAACTACAAAACATAATTAATTTTAGTTCAATAAATTGAGACAGATCAATGAATTGCACAATCCATTATCCAGATTCCCACACGTGACGCACATGCCAATACCATTAGTTTTGGTTTAAAAAATAGTTTTAATGAGCTTTAGTGTTGTAAATTAGCAATTAGTGAAAATTATAATTTTTTTGTAAATTTTCCTATTAATTATTTGGGAAAATCTCAAATGAGGACCTAAAGTAAGCATATTTTCTTAAATAAGGACCCAAAGTGATCGTTGTCCCAAATAATGACCCAAAGTGGTTAACAAGTCTCAAATAAGGACCTGAACTTGCCGGCCGGCCAAAATGTTCACCGATCGGTGAGCATGCAACATTTCTTATGGTCGGAATATGGGCAATTTTGTCCCCAAAAAAATATAGATAGAAATTAACAAACCCTAAAAACAAAACCCCCAAACCCTTCATGTTCTTTTGACCTAAAAAAAACTCTCCGCGTTCTCACGTTTTCCTTCTTCTACTCTTCATCTTCTCCGTTATTTGTCCTCTCTCGCTTGGAGAATCGAAAGTTTATGTTGATGGAACACGAATTGAGAGAGAGAGAGAAGGAGGGAGGGAGTACCTTTGGAACTCAGGGAACCAAGGATCTTGTTCCATTAACAGAGAATTTGGATTCTCCAAACAAGAGGGGACAGAGAATGTAAAAGATGAAGAGCAGAAGAAGAAGAACGTGAAGAGTTTGGGGGTTTTGTTTTGAAGTTTGTTAATTTCTATCTATGTTTTTTTGGGACAAAATTGCCCATATTCTGACCATCGGAAATGTTGCACACTCGCCAACCAATGAACATTTTGGCCGACCAGTGGGTTCAGGTCTTTATTTGAGACTTGTTAGCCACTTCGGGTCCTTATTTGGAACAACGGTTATTTCGGGTTCTTATTTGAGAAAGTAAGCTCACTTTGGGTTCTTATTTGAGATTTTCCCTAATTATTTTGTTGGAAGTTCTATATTCATTTATTCAGTATTATGATTATCTACCCGACTGCATATTGAGCATATTGAGTATCCCCCTGTTATCTAACAACAACAATCGTGAATTTTCTATTTATTGCCCAGCCCATGTATTTTACGTTGATTGTATTTGAGCTAAGAATTTCTGCTTCATCTTGTGCAAGAAGATTCATATAGAATAGAAGGCATACTTAAAAACATATTTCCATTCTACACAAAAAAAAAAAAGGAGCTCGGGTGATGAACGAGTGTGCTACTAGTTTTAAGAAATATAGAAACAAGACAATTCTACTATCCTGTTTTCGGAAAAGAAACAAATGTTTTTTCCGTACTAGTAGATTTTGTAAGAGCAAGATAGGTTGAAAAAGTTACCAATTAATTGATTTCTTGATTATTTATTAGTAACTTAATGACATTTTTATGAAATTACCGATTCCTTTTTACAGTTGCAATTAATTAGTTTTTCTTCTGTTTAGTAACTTTTTTTTCCAACGCCTCAACTTTTCTCTTGTATGAACTTATCAATCTTTATTTGAGTGATTTGCCAACTCTAATAAATGGCAAGTTTCTCCATTTTAAGGTTGGCATTGTCTAAAAGAATTTTATAAAGTAGAGGCTTCGTTAAGAAATGCATATATAAGTTTGCAAACAAATAAAAAAGTTCGCATATACTTGGCACTCGAAACATGCCCCGCGGCCATAAAGAGCTCGGTGCTCAAACTCACATTATGGCCAAAGTTGTTGTCTCCAACACCTTGATGACGATTTCCTATGATCGACTTGAGAGCGTCTACCATAGCGGATTGGAAGTCAATTCTGTGAAGACTGGCTGCGCGGGTGGCGAACGTGCCCCGACATGCCATGGCCGTGAGCTCGAGGAGCCGGAGGGCAGGATTGAAGCGGCCACAGAGGTGGTGGAGAAGCCATGGCAGTGGCCAAAATCGGAACTGGGGAGTGGTGTGTGCCATCAGATGTGTGGTTATCAAAATGGACATGTCTATGTCACATCCAAGCCGTTCACATAAATTCGAAAAAATAATGAACTACAGGATTGGCTCTCCAAATCTTATGCGGGTGTCTCCAATCTGGTCTCCGGAGCCAGAAGAGGAAACTAGACATCTCGATGATGACGTCCATATTTCTTCTTCCTTCTTCAGCGACGGGGTAATGAATCCGCTCTAATTCCCCCAGTAGCAGAATCGACCAATGAGTCTACAGCCAAAGTCACGACTAAGTTTAGAGAACTAGTGGGTATTAACTCTGCTAACTCCAAAACAGTGAAACTCGAGACTCGCAGAAGACAATTAATCCTCAATTGCGCTAGTATTGCTTGATCCTAGTGATAATTCTCCCCACCCTCCTAAACCGTGCCATAACCACAGCCGGTCGCATGGTTTCCGAAACTTGTTCCGAGTACAGGAGCATAAGAACATCCTCCTAAATTTCTTCTTTCATCCGACGAGCAAAGCTGGCATCAGGTGAATATATATTCCTGATGCATCAAGATCAGTTCAGAAAGAAGCTAATCCAAACATAGCTAAGCACTAAGCAGACTCAATCTACAAGATCACTCACCTAAAGTCAACACTAAACTCGGCCCTACTCTATGGCTACTGCATGGAAGTTACAAGTTCCAAGCCAGAGAAGGAGGCTTACTAAAGCTTCGACAGGAGAATCATCATTTTCTTAACCTAAGCAACTTACCAAATATTACTTTGAACTTGCTGGCATTTGCGGTAGCGTGTTTGATGTGAGTGTGCGAAAGTGATTGTTTTGTGTGTGAAATATATCAAGGGAGCAAAAGAACTGAGAGCAATGTGGGTAAGAAATAATGGGGCAAAGAAACAACGAGAAAGTATATAAGAGAGTGACGGCAAGGGAGTACAAAGGAGCAGAAGGAAAGCTTTTATCATTTAGTTGTAGTATAAAGGAAAGGGGAAGGAGTTGAACTTATTGGTCAAGCCTTTTTGTAGGCCTAGATGACTGACTTACTCAAGGAAAATCTCTGCTATTTTTCAGAGATTTTTTAACTTTCCTTCTTCTTCACGCATGGTCTTTCTAGACACATCTACACTTCCACGTTGCAGTCCAAGGTAGAGTTCTTTTCTAGCCTCTCTAGCTAATGTCTATCTTGAAGATTTTAGAAATTGGATTAATAAATTAACACTCCTCCTTTATCCAATTTTGTGTTACACCAAGCATATTCCATAATGTCTCAAACTTGGCTAGCGGTAATGCTTTAGTGAATATGTCTGCTACTTGATCCTCAATCTTGTAATATTTGAGCTCGATCTTTCCCTTGTTTTGCACCTCTCGTATAAAGTGATATTTAGTGTCAATATGTTTGGTTCTTTCATGGAATTCGGATTCTTTGATATAGCGATCGCGGATTTATTATCGCAAAATATTAGAGTCAGTTCCATCTGTGCTTCTCCAATGTCTTCTAAAATTCTTCAAAGCTATGTTGCTTGACAGGTGGTCATAGCAATTGTGACTTATTCAGCTTCTATAGTAGACTATGCCATTAAGCCTTATTTTTTGGATGCTCATGATAATATTTTAGAACCCAGTGTGGATGCATAGCCGGCTAGTAGTACTCCTCCTATCATCAGTTGAACCTGTCGAGTCCTGTCAGTATAGCCTCATTACACTTGCCAATACCAAATGCCATAATCTCTAGTTCCTCACAAATATCTGAGAACTCTCTTGGCAGTTCCAAAATGAATTAGACTTGGACTTTGCATGAACCGTAATAGTAGGCTTGTAATGTACATGATGCCTGGTAGTGTGGTAGTGAAATATAGTAGACTGCCGATTAGACTTTTGTAAAGGGAGGCGTAAGCTTTTTCTACTCCATCTTCCTTTAGTAACTTCTCATTTGTCATGAGCAAAGTTGTAATTGCTTTGCAATAGTTTATCTTGAATTTCTTCAGGAGGTTCTCGGTATATTTCTTCTGCGAGATATAAACTCCTTCATTTTGGTCGGTCTCAATGCCGAAGAAGTAATGCATCAAACCCAAGTCTATCATCTTGAATGTCTTTATCTTTCATCTTTGAATTCTTGGATCATTGTTTTATTGGGCCCTATATATATGAGATCATCTACATATAGAGAGACAACGAGAGTGTTGGACTCACCTCGGGTCTTGATATAGAGCATTGGCTCACTCGTACTCCTCCTGAATCCTTGCTTGATGAAGTTTCAACAATTCTGCTATACCATGCTCTTAATGCCTGCTTTAACCCATAGAGGGCCTTCTACTATCCTGGTTCTAGAAAATAAATAGATATTTTTTCCGTACTAGTAGATTTCAAAGAGAGCTAGTTAGGTTAAAAAAATTACTGATTAATTGATTTCTTGGTAATTTATTAGTAACTTAATGGCCATTTTTATGAAATTACGAATTCATTTTACAGTTTGCAATTTATTAGCTTTTCTTATTTTTTACTAACTTTAGCTCTTTTTCTTTTTTCCTTTTGTCAACGCCTCAACTTTATCAATTCTTGTATAAATTTATCGATCTTTATTTGAGTGATCAGTCAACTCTAATAAATGAGAAGTCACTCCATCTTAAGGTGGGTAATATCTAAAAGAACTTGGTAAATTAGTCTTTGTTAAGAAATGCATACACAAGTTTGCAAACAATATAAAAGTTAGCAAACACTAGGCGCTTGGAACTCGAAACCCTCCTGGCCACCGCAAAGTTGATAAAGTTGAGAGTATCTGCAAAAGTCGATTGGAAGTCAACTCTGTGAAGATTGGCCGCTGGTGGCGGGTGTGCACTGACATGGAAATGGCCGTGAGTTCGAGGAGCTGGAAGACAGCATGAAAGCGGCCCCGGAGGTGGTGAAGCCACGGCAGTGGCCAACATTGGAAGCAGGTGGTTGTGTGTGACATCGCGTGCAATTATCAAAATAGACATGTATGTCCAAAATACACATACAAGTCGATCACATAATTTTGTGAAAATAGTGAACGACAGGACCGGCTATCCAGATCTTACGTAGGTGTCTCCAATCTGGTCTCAGGAGCCAGAAGAGGAAACTAAAAACATTTCGATGATGACGTCGTCCATATTTCTTCTTCCTTCTTCAGCGAAGGAGTAATGAATCCGCTCTAATTCCCCGAGTAGCATGATCGACCAATGAGTCTAAAACCAAAGCCCCCGACTAAGATCAGAGAACTAGTAGGTATTAATTCTGCTAACTCCAAGTCCTTCAGAGACAGCGAAATTCATAGAAGACAATTAATCTTCAATTGCGCCGGTATTGCTCGTTTCTTAGTGAAAATTCTCACCACTGCTGGTCGCATGGTTTCTGAAACTTGTTCCAAGTACAGGAGCATGAGAACGTCCTCCTAAATCTCTTCTTCTCGTCCAACAACCAAAAGCTCATATTAGGTGAATATATATTCCTGATGTATCAAAATTAGTTAAGATGTAAGCTGATCCAAACATAGCTGAGCATACTCTGTCTACAAAGCCCACTCACCTAAAGTTAACACTGAACTCGACCTACCTCTATGGCTACTGCACAGAATTTGCAAGTTCCAAGCCGGAGGAGGCTTTACTGATGCTTCAACCGGAGAATCATCCATTTCTTAATCCAAGCAATGTTGCCAAATATTACTTTAAACAAGCCCATATTACATTAACTTTTACACCAATCGTTTGCTGATAGTTCAACTCTACCTTTTACAAAGTTAAAAAGTTCGCCCAAGCTGGGGAAGACGACGAGGACAGCACCATAAATGATTTTCAAACAATGACATAACAAGAATTCAAGCGTGGCGGTTTACTACAGGATACAAGTGACACAGCCCTTGTTTGGATTGTGGATTACAATCAGCAGATGAAACCCCCAAACTTGACCTACTCTACTGGTCCCCCCCTGGATGGGAATTAATCAGCAGTCCAGCTCTGCTCCACGATCTCCCTCACTCTCCGGTTGTATTCACGCTTGTTCTCACTGAACATTCGAGCAGCTTCTGAGTTTGCAGGAGAGTTTGGATTGGGATCGCACAGCAACGACTGCGGAAAATAACAATGAGATTACCAAAAAGGCAGATTGCTTGAGCATAACTGAGTAAAGGCAGGGAAATTTTGGTGATTTCTAAGCCAACTCTGAGCCAAAATAATAAGCATAGACTAGACAGCAGTCACCCTTTAACAAAGTATTCCACAAAAGATATCAATTCATGTTCAGTTTAGAACTACCATTGGCTACGGGTGCAAAGATACAGATGTAAATTCCATCATTCACCACAGCAATCAACTAAAGGAAATTCTCCGTCCCAATGTAAAAGCCCATCAGATCTCTAAAAGAAAGTAACGTAATGATAGAGAGCAGACTCTGCTAGTCCGCCCACTAGGTACTGTTCCCAATGTCTATGAGGACTTTAAAAAATAACGAGCATATAGCAAACCCAAATTTTAATTTAAAAAAAAAAATGGTCATATTGCAAAGCTTCAGGCAAGTATTCATGTACCCACCACATGTCAGCATACAACACGGCTCAGAGAAAGGGATCTTAGGTTCTGTTTGGTAACTTGTCAAACGGTAACAATTTCTATTATTTTGTTTCCGGAAGTAAATTTAGAATAGAAATTCGTTTGGTAAAAATTTTAATTCTGGGAACAAGTTTATATTTTTTGTACCCAAAAATAGATTTGGAATGGAATCGAGAAGTAAAAAAAAAAAGATTCTTTATTCTCGGGAACAATTTCAAAATCAAGCTAACTCATTTTTTTCTTTTCTCTTCTTTCTTCTTGTTTTTCTAACCTCTCTTTTCTTCTTCAACCGTTGCCACCGCCACCGCTTGCTGGCGACCAGTCGGCAAGATCCAGCAATCTCACTGGAGGCTTGCCCGACCAGGGCGAGGTCCGGTGAGCCTAGGCCAGGATGAGGTCCGACAAGCTTGCCGGAGGCTCACCCAACCACCGATGAGGCTCAGCCACGCCAACCTCGCTAGTGGCCAAGCAGGCCTCACCCAAGCCTCCACCGGCCACCTGCGAGGCTCGCCTGACCGGGCAAGGCTTGCCGGTAGCCAAGCGAGGCTCGGCCGAGCCATGGCTGGGTGAGGTCAAGCCCCAACCTCGCCAAATCTAGGTGAGGCCGCTCACCTAGCCATGGCTTGGCTAATGAGGCGCAGTCTCGGCAAGAGCCGGCGACACTCCAATGAGGTCACCAACCCTCGTCTGGCCAATCACTGGTCATCCCAAGGCCGGTGACCAACAACCCTTGAAGAAGAAGAGGAGAAAGGAAAGAAAAAAAGAAAGGAAGAAAAAAGAAAAGAAGAAATAAGTAATAAAATTATTAAAAAATTAAAAGAAAATGATTTGAAGTAGAAATTTTGAAAACGGTGCCAAATAATCTTTTTTGATCAGAAATTGTTCTTGATAATAGAAGCGTTACCAAATGCGCCATTAATTTCCAGGGGGGAAAAAGGCACAAAGCTTTTAAGAGACCAAAGAATTAGCAGAAATTTTTACTCGTCAAAAAGGAACCAGCAAATGAAATTACTGGCCTTTATTGTGCACAAACTTGATGATTTTATCTTGATTATCCTATTTGATCAGTAAAAGCATATCTTGCTTCAATTATGTAAGAAACAAACGCATCGCCAAATTCATTTCCTATTCAACACTATCAACTCAACAGTGATTTAAGAAATGGTTTTTAAGATCAATTTAATTTATATAATCACACATGATCATGCAGAAATGTTTCTCGAGCAACACGCTACCCATATCTCTATTCCAAAATTTTCAGGTTGGTTTTGTGCTTGAATTTCATTTTTTGAACTATGGATTGATAGATTATTGAAGAGCACTCAATATGTCATGGTAGTATAAACACTTAATACAAAAGATGTTCAAAAGTTACAGGAAACATGTATATGGTCGACAGAGAACAGTGAATGAAAGAGAGGCATACACAAAAGCCACAAACACTCAATAAGCACGGCAAGCGATATAAAGACAACAAGGGTCATTTGGTTCAATAAAAACTATCTGGAAAATTGTTTTCAGACATTCTAGGGTTTGGATGATGAGAAACTACTCGATCGCTGGAAATAGATTTCCATAGACTGAAGACAACAAACATAGATTGCAGAAAATAACTTCTCCTTCTAACAAGAAGGAAATCATTTTCTTTGATTTCTTGCTTCGTAATCAAGCGAGAAAAATAGTCTTTCCATGTCTGTTTCTTATCTTGCATCAATTTCTTCTTCTTCTTCTCTTCTTCTTCTTCTTCTTTTTATAAGTAATTCTCATCGATTTTTTCATAAATCTCCTCCACTATCTCCTGAATATAATTGATGCTCATGTTCTACATTCCCAAACAACACGATCATATATAACATTGTCAAATATGACTTCATACTGTCCTTCCTAATATCTTTGTTAACTCATGTTATTTTGATGGATTACGGAATAAATAGAGAAGATGTTGATTTCATTTTGTTGGCCATTACATGTCATGTTTAGCTATACAAGCTGCCTTTGGAGGGTTCACTCATTATCAAATACCATGAATACCAACTTTTTATACTTGATTTCAGCACAAACAAAAGATAGAAAATGATTTACTTTCTCTGATTTTAAATTTCCTAAAAACATTTTTTAACGACAAGAAGTTCTCAGTGAAATAAACAAACCCTAAAAAATGAAGCCATTTCAAAATAATAGCATAATTCAACGTACACAAAAACACAAGATGCAGAGTTTAAATTCAAAACCAACAGATCCATCCATCATATTCCAGCTAGCTTTCTAGTATAGATAGTAAATAACAAAAGTACCTGAATAGATGTGAGTATTGCTGCAACATCATATATAGGACTCCACTGGTTTTGCAATATATCCAAACAGATACTTCCATCGGCATAGACTATACATGTTTCAAGAAAAAAAGAACTCCATGAGAATCATTCATTATACATGTTCAGAGTAAATTTGAACTGAAAGCTGCTTGTAACTTGATCCTGTAAAACTTACTATTTGGATGAAACATTCGAGAAACAAAACGCACTGTCGGAGGTTTATTTGGATAATCCTCTGTAAATTGAAGAGTCAACTTGAACGTACCTGAAAAACTCAATCAGATTTTTTCATGTAGAAACAACTAGCATGGTATATTCTCAAATAGGGATCGAATAAAACCAATGGAAGCAACCAGGACAAAAAGAAAAAAGAGAATAAGACATCGATACTTCTCCCTTTAGTTGAAATAGGGTTCTTGATATGGTCCCACTCAAATAAACACGACATGGCCATGAATATAAAAACCATCGATAATTTATTCCTAGCGCAAGAGATCATTGCCACAATCTCTACAAATACATAATCTCACAATGAAAACAAGAGCACCATATTTTCAATTTGATTGTAGGTCTACGTAAGCAAGGAACAATCAGTGGAAGACTTACCTCCATCCCATGGAGTATCGTCAGGACTGCAATCCACAGAAGAAACAAAAAACAGCTTATCCAACCATTCTGATGATGCAGGAATCTAATGAACGGAAGCAAAGATATTTAAAAAAATCTAAGAGCTCTCTTCAACGTACCCAAATATCACGGCATTCCAAAGCATAATGTTGTTATCTTGGGGCGCACCGCTAATGCCTGCCGGTGGGTCTTGTTGCAACCTCTTAAAATCCCTCATCAGCCTCTTCCTCGCAGGAGTCGACATGGCGGTCACTGCCCATGAATTCCAAATAGCAGTTCAATGAAACAAAACGAAACAAAAAAAGAAGTTGCAGGCAATAATTTAGAAAATCCACAGGTTGCAATCCAAAGGAGCTAAAAGTTCTGTCTTCATTTCGTCAGTCACTCTGCTACTACAATTCTAACAGCTACCGATTCCTGAAGAAAGATACGCTTGAGTGGAGCTAGAGTCTATATTCAATTCATTCCCTATCCCTATATGGGTTCATGTCAGGTGGAACCCTGAACTCCATAGTTCTTTGGTGGGTTCATCACGAATTAGGTCGGGGTGGCCAGTGGTTAGGACGACTGAAAGGACTATCATCAACTCCAACCCTCAGGGTAGTATGAGATGACAACGTTTCCAATGCGAAACAACGAACACAACCTAACAAGTCCCTCTCAGCAGCAGATTACCAGCTGGGGAAAAGCAAAATCCCAACATCCAAAGCCCAAAACGGAAAACCATACGGCTTAACCCACCTAAATTCTCACGAAATTCGAAACCTTTGAAGAGGAGTAGCAACACCCTCCAAGCAAACTACAACTTTAAACACCAAACAACAAAATTTCCAACGGAAAAATCCACAATCCAACAACCGACAGCAAAAGCGAGACTTTAGCTAGGGTTTCGGCCAGACCAACCCCAAAACATAAAAATCCTCGATCCACCAAACCGAATCCTCAAAGGTCACACGGGAACCGAACCGGACACACACGCACGCAAAGGGGCAAGCCAGAAAAAAGGGCAATTGAATCGCGAATTTCACAACGACGACGACGACGACGACGAAAAGAAGAAACGGAATCGAGGCCGTGGGGACTGCGCCGAACCTGCCGAAGGGAGAGAGCCGACGGAGAACCTCGACGGCAGCCCCGGCTCGCGGCAGCGGAACGGAGGAGGAGGAGGAGCTAGGGTTCTTCTCTGCGTCGCCCCGGCCGATTTCGGAAGCCGCCGTGCGAAGCGGTCCCGCGAGAGGGGAGGGAAAAGGGAAAAAGAGAGATTCCGCGAACGCTCGGTTCAAAGAGAAGAATCAAAGGAAGCTTCGCTTTGGTTTATGCGGGGAGAGAGAGAGAGAGAGATGATGTGATGGGCTAGCGTTACGGTGTGCCGGCGTCGCGCCCGAATCTTCCTCCCTGTTTCGGGCCCGGCCCGTTCATTTGGGCCTTTGCGGAATCGGCCCATGGATCACCGTGGGCCGAATGCGTGCCACCTGGTGGGTTGATGATGGTATGAGTGATCGGTTTTCAAGAAGTAGGACGGGAAGTGGTGTTTCTACCGGTGGCCGAGTGAGTAACATGTGAGAACCTGTCCTTGGAAGGGGAGTAATGGTTGGAAACGGCTGTTGTTGCCTTGTAGGCTGAGAAGCAAAAGGAGTAATTCGTCCAAGGATAGACTCAGCGTTCGATTAGCTAGTTGACGAGGTATTAATTAACCAAAACAATGAACATTAATTGGTCTTTTCAGATGATCAGCCACACCAAAATTAAGACATGACCCGACAAAACAATGTCATGTAGAGGTGAAAGGCCTTTGGGTCATGAACCTAAAACCAACCTTATTCCTTTCAATTCCAATGCTTTATCAGGTAGGTAAATCTAACTACCTGATTTCAATTTCTCTTTGAAAATTAGGGCTTCACTTTCCCTTTTTCAGAATTTTTTAAAAATAAATAATAAAAGTAATAGCAAATGAACAACAGTTAGTGGAGTGGTCTTTTCTAGCATGAATGTCACTATCGGTTTTGCAAAACACTTTTCTTTGTGGTTATTATTAAGGGTATCCAATCCTAGTTTACATCTCACTAGCAATATCTATAATTTACAAAGTCACATGAGTCTAAAAGAGTGGGCCAAAGAAGGACTCAAAATCGGGACCTCTTGATTCTTAAGGTGAATAGGGTCAAGCGTGTTATAAGTTGCAGGCCACCCAACTTGGGTTCACAACTCCATAACTACCATGGATACAACGTAGAAATGTCAATCGTATTAAGAGAGCGCAACGGAAGCCCATACGTTCACCTAAAGAGATCGTCAAAATGAAGCCTTATTCAAATTAGTTAATATATCCAATTAAACTAACATTTACTTATAAGCTTGTTAATTAGTTATGTGTTAATTATGATATACTAATTACTCAAAAATGTCAATCATGTTGAGAGAGCACAGCGGTCAGATTCTTATCACTAATCAATTATCGCTTATCATACCATTTATTAGGAGGTTATAGCGGAAACTCAATACCTTAATCGGGGAGATCAACAAGAGAAAGTTCAAGTCCGATTCCGTCAATATATCCAGTTGAAAGTTACTATATCAAAAAATAAAAATAAAAAAACATAGATAATTATCAACAATTTGAGACACATAACAATAATTATTGAAATTTACCACATGGGGAAAAAATCCATTCTTTTGAGCACCAATCCATAGATTTTTGCATGTATAATTATACAATAGATTCCACCAATATATATTATTTGCCTGTTGAACTATCACGATTGTACTCCATTTTGTGTAAAATAGAAATGACCCATCTTTTACAAATAAGCAACAAAACCTTGCAACTCAATTTGAAGGACCAAGGTTGATGTAGCCCAAGGCCAAATACTCAAATAATAGGATCGATAGAATGACAAAGACTTAGGGTATGTTTGGCAAAATGTGTTTCTGTTTCTTGGAACACAGATTTTTGTTCTTTTGTTTCGAAGAACAAAAAAAGAATAGAAAAGCGTTTGTTTACACTTTTGTTCCCGGGAACAAAAAATCTATTTTTTTGTTCCCGAAATAGATTTAAAACAGAAACAAAAAGTAGAAAAAAGTTATTTCTTGTTTTCGAGAACAATTCCTATAAACACTTTTTTTTCTTCTCATTTTTCTTCTTCTTCTTTTTTCTTCTTTCTTCCTTTTGGCCAGTCGCCGGCCTTGGCCATGGCCAGCGACCAGCCGTCGAGGGCCAGTGTGACACCCCCCAATGGCCCCCAACTCGTTAGGGTCACCACACTTCTTTCCTCATCCTGGATGTTCTTCTTTTTCATGATCAATGGACTTCAGGGAATCCATGTAGGGGTTTTATCACACACTTTATTGGTCCCTGCACAATGTATATGGCGGAAGCATATCCAACAACTCAATTTCCTACATTCAGAAATGATGCACTCCAAATACATATATAGATAATAACCTAGCACTTTTATTTACACATATACTGGATGGACATTGTTAGTCGGTACATCGAAAGGCCGCAGTTTCCTATACCTGGTTATACTTCAAAAGTTAACCGACATTTCCAACAGCTATATACATAGAGTCCATCATTCAGTGCTGGTGTCCAAAAATTTCCTTGCAGTCCTCACAACCATGGTCACTCCACGCCACTCGATCCCCCGTCGTCGTCGTCCTTTGGTGGCGATGGCAACAGCCCCAGAGTACGTCCGTTCCTACGAACATACAAGACAACGTACTCTTGACATATGGGCCCTGAGGGGAGACCGGTGTCGATCATCACTATCACCCTCACTCGAACAAAAGTCAGACCTAACAAGTCAGGATCCTGATGCTCCGTTTGTTCCCATTGTAAATCAATAGGGATCCCGTAGAATGTACCGGGAGGTGTGGGCGGCAGAGGCATCTTTCTTAGTCTGAAATATGCTAGTCCCACAAGGGGTGAGTACGATTACTCAGCAGTTAAAGATCTACTAAACTATATTATGTAGAGCCATCATCATATGATTTCATGCAAAATACACAAAACACATAACTAGAGGAATAGGTATGCATTAAATCAATAGAGTTTTTCAACACAATGGCATAACACAACAGAACAATCAAGCTTTAGAACTCAACAGATTTTTGATTCACTATCACCATCTCCCGGAGGACCAGTGTTTGCGTCCCTCCAGGCATATTGCACCCAACATGGCATCACGAAAGCCTCTGGTTCCATATTTCAGTCACCGGGCATTCAGAATGTGTTACATTACACCTTCAAGCATTTCACACCTCACCTAGCATCACGAGGAATCATCGGGGCTCACCATGTCAATGATTGCCCCTATCCTCCAAAATGTGTATCATCATACATCCGAGCATCCCAACACTCCCGGGAAACCTCCGGGGCTCACCGGTCCCTAGGCATTCAGAGGTATCGCCACTATAATCCTCCAAGCAACTCATCTCCCAAGGCTTCATCGACCCGAGGGTCCAATGGCAGCAATATCACATCAACCATGGTGTAGCAGTCTCAAGATTTAAAAATCAATGCATGCTGACATCGATAAAACCATACTCACTTCGATTTCTAAAGCTCAAACCCGAAATATAACTAAAACAACAAACCTTAGGGAATATCAAATACATGATAACCAAATCATTTATGAAATGTAAAGTTTTAAAACACCAGAATAGATTGAGATTTAAATCGTATCATCTTCACTTCTCAAGAATCGAATGAAACAAGTTTATCAAAGCAGTAAGCGAAGTTTTTGAAGCCAATACATCGGTGAATCCAAATCTCGGTTCGACCTTGAGGTTTTCAAAACAATTTACAAGTAAAATCTCAATTTTTGGAAGTAATAAACCTTTCTTGAAATATTGTGAGTGACTCTACCAATATTAGAAAGCTGACTAATTTTCAAGACTTTTTGTAAAACGTTCATGAGCAACGTTACCCACAACCCATAAACATTAAGAAGTCAGTGTATAAACCACTGTCCAAATTGCAGTTGACAATAGGGAAATGCATAATCCTCGGCAGTTAGAAATCCTCACACCATCCTTAAGATTCCTCAAAACAGAATTTCTAAAATTCTGCCAACATCAAGAATCAACACAACTTCAAATACTGAAATCTCCCTCAACCATAGTCAGTCTTAAAATCCTTCAAGTCGGATGGTCCAAAATTCAGCTCAAACATTCCTAATCCTCTATTGAGTATGAGAATTCAAGTAAGCCAATATACGGATGCATTTCCTCAAGCAATGACAGAATTACACGATATAGGTTAGTAGACTCCAACTTGCCTTAGGTCCAATCAGTGTCGACAACAAGCAAATCCAAGAACTCACGGGTCACGAGTGTGACTAGAGCGGCTGAATCGCAGTGACCGTGGGCGAGACGCGATTGGTGTGGCAGTCGACGGCATGGTTGAGGCGGTTGAACCGGCTCAATGGTGGACGGAGGCATGACCGGTGGCAGCGGTGGCGCGTGCTCGAGAAGCAGAACCGGCAGTGAGGAAGAAGAGCCGCTTCTCCCTCCTTCTCTCCCTCTCGCGCTCGCTCGTTCTCTCTCTCTCGCTCGCTCGCCCGCTCGCTCTCTCTCTCTTGTGGCCGTTTGGTTGACAAAACCGGTCAACATTTCATGGGGTTTCCTCGGCTGCTCGAGCAAGAGACGTGTGGCGGTGTCGTGGCCATCACTCGGGCCCTTCTCCGCCAGCGCACGAGGCTGATGGCGTGGCTTCCGCCGGTCGGCTCCTCTGCATGCAGTAACGTGGCAGCAGGGTCAACAAATCTTGCATGGTTGACCGGCCGCATGGGAGGGGACGTAGCTGCATGGCCGCGCGGTCCTTGGTCGCATGAAAGAGGGGCGGCTTGTGGCGGTCGATCCGGGGTGTTCCTTTCCCGGCGTACATGACAAGCTTACTTTAGTAAGGTACAAATGCGGATAAGGTTGGTCTAACATGTGGCCTTATGTGAAGAAACTTTCAAACGAAATAATAGGCCGTGTGATAATTGGATTATCTTGACGCAGCAAAGGTGCGATCACGAGGGTATATCCTAGGATCACTGCCTAACTTGATGACTCGGTCTAACGATAATGATAATGAAATGGCGTTCACAAATGATGTCAATGGCACAGTCCAATAGCAAATTCGTCAATCCGTGATGGACCGTTACTTTTCCGAGGTTTGGTGAAATTTGAATGTCACAACAAGCAACCTCGTCTGAGCATCGCCAGCCCTCGGCAAGGCTCAGTCTCGCCATGCCACCGCTGGGCGACATCGACCTAGCAGTGGCTCGAAAAGGTCGCTCCCCCATTGGCCGGTCACCAACCAAAAGGAAAAATGAAAAAAAAAAAGGAAAAAAGGAAAAATATAATAAAAATATTTAAAAATTAGAAGAAACAAAAAAATTATACAAATTTACCAAACGTGTTTCTTTTCCTAGAGTAGAAATTTTTTGCAGTTACCAAGCGCATTCTTATACTCAGAAATTGTTCTCTGAAACAGAAACAAAAAAAAAAACTACTTTTGTTCAAAAATTGTCCCCCAGAACAGAAACGTTACCAAACGCACCCTTAGTCACAAAATCAATAAAAAAAATTCAATCTACACTAACTCAGGAAAATGGGCATAACTTTGCCAATTTATATCATAATGGCCCGATTTCAAAGCCCGAGAATGGAGACTCAAAGATCTACAACTTTTATGTTTAAGTTTTCTCAGATAAGCACAGGGTGCTTGTTGAATTTTGATGGAAGTGGACGAAATGGGAACGGAAAAATGAAGAAAATGATAGAAACTTCAATAGTTGCTCTTCTAAGCCTCCAAGAAAGTGGAAATTGCATCAATTCTTTGAGATTGATGGCTGCAACTATTCAAGGATGTTGGCTTTAAAGGCCCCAACTCTTCAAGGACAGAGGGAAAACCTTTTTAGGATTTCTAAGGATTTGAACTTTTCAAGGTTCAAGATAATTGCATTAAACAAATTTTCATTAATTAAATTCGGTCTCATCTTTACAGAGGTTCGACGAACTTTTATAGAAATACAAAAGAAGAGCAAGAGACTAAAGTGAAGCCTAGAAACTATAAATTACATAAAAACTAGAATAGATTCAATGTACAATATTTCCAATGCTTGTGGTTTTCTCAAAGAGTCTTGATGCAAGCTTCGATGCATGTAAAATGACAAGTCAAAGATGAGACCTTATTGATGAGGGACTTTTCAATGAAAATATTGTCGATCTTGAATGCAAGCGGATCTTCTTGGTTGAATGAATTAGTCTCAAATACAGGCTACATTGTTCCCTCTTCTTTAAAAGAATTCGTCCCTGAATTTGTATCACCATTATTGGACAAATCACCCACATAAGGTGTTAAATGCCGAACATTGAACACATCATATGTGAAGGAAGCTTTAGTAGATATGCATTATGATTGATGTGCTCAAGAACTTCAGATGGACCAAGCTTTTAATCATTAAGCTTATTATAGCTTCTAATGAGATAACACTTCAATGGTAAATAAGCCCAAACAAAATGTCTAGGCTCAAAGATAATTCCACGTGGATGCTTGTCAACATCATTTTAATAAGCCTCGATTTTGCTTTCCAACCTTTGATGCACTTCTTCATGAGCTATCCTCATTTGAGCTACCATATCTTTCACCTTATCAATCGTCTTTGCAGCAACAGGAATGGGTGCAAGATCGAGAGTGGTTTTCGGTCGACTTCCATACACAATCACAAATGGATTATATCTAGTAGTACGGTTCACTGAACAATTGTATGCAAATTCTCCAAGTGACAACTGAGTTTCCCAAAAACACGAGTTATCATGAATCAAAGTTCTTAATAGATTTCCAAAGAATTGATCAACAATTTCAGTTTGTTCATCTGTTTCAGGAGGAAATACAATACTAATTACTAACCACCTTCATGGCACCCTTTGCTTTTTCTTATTATGAACAAAGTAGGAAATAAGGAATTTTCAATGTTCTTTACTAGGCATCAAAGTAATTTTCTTTCCTCCATATTAAAAAGAATACATATTACGATAACCATCATAAATAGTCTTTCTATCAAATTGTCATGATTGGCCAAGAATAATATGACTAGCGTCTATGGGTAGAATATTACACCATATCTTGTCAAAATAGATAGAACCAATGGAAAGATTGACAAAGCACATTTGGAAATGGTTACCTCGATACCTCTTTTCAATCAAGACATTTTGTAAGGTGTAAATCTGAGTTAATGATTATTTGATATACCTTCTAAAATGGTGCAAGCCAAGTAAAAGATATAGGTGCACAACCACCTACACCTATCTTCGATGTCATTTTTAGGAGTGAGAAAAATTTTCCTCATCACGAGAAGTTCACCAAAATCAGCATGTATTATTTGTTCTTCTTCCGTAGCAATTTCATCACCTTTCAAGTCTCCTTCAAGTGGCTCCTCCGCATCCTCATCGAATTCATTTTCCACCAAGAAAGCTTTACCAGCTGGTCGATTCTTATTGTTTCGACAATTACTAGCATGATGGCCCATCTCTCCACATGAATAACAACGTATATCGAAAAGCAATGGGGTGTTTTGAAGCATTGGGCTGAGTAGAAAGCTTACTAGTAGTTTATGCCGTAGTTTCAGCAACTTAGGTAATGTCGGTGGTACTCCTAGTTGCTTGGTTTGGCAGGGTAGAAGACTGTTGCCTCCTAGAACGAGAGCGCTCCATTGTGAGTGCTTGTTGATGCACATCTCCCAAGTCCTTAATGTTAAGGACTTCTAAGGCATCTTGGATATAAAGTTGAAGACCATTCAAGTACTTGTTCACGAGCACCTCCTCTGGATCTTTAAAGTTGTTACAAATCACCAATTCATCGAATTCATTGGTATATTAATCCACCGTCCGTGTACCTTATCTCGGATTTTGGTACATTTGGTAGAGCTCTCTCTTGTATCCTTTGGAAAGGAACTATTTCATATATTATACTCTATTTTTCTCCATGATGTGAGTGGAACCTTGCCAATAGATTGGCAAGTCTATTTCTCACGTCTCCACCATGCTATGGCCTTACTTCAGAATCACACAGCAATGATGCCAACTTGGCAATCTTCCAAGACATTCCTATTCTCAAAAACTTCATTTACAAGTGTCAATCAGTCAACATTTTCATCAACAGAATTGGTACCTGAAAATTCTGAAATGTCTCTCTTAATTTCCTTTTCCCAATCTGGCTCACGAACTTTCATGCGCGATATGGAGCATTCCTCCTTTAGGGAAATGATTAAACACTTTCTAAAGAAGAGGAATCACCATTGGATTCTCCAGTTCCAAAATGGGGTGGAAGGTTGTCTGCTTCAGCCCTCAGACATTGAACTTCTCAAGTCAAGTCATCAATTTGTTGTTGCATATATTGTTACAAATTCTCAGCAAGTGTGTGTACTTCATTCGGTGGAATGGTTGAGCCACCTCAACATCTTACTTGTCTCGAAGGCATTGTCCTATCCTATAAAGCTCTAATACCAACTGATGTAGCCCAAGGCCGGCTACTCGAACAATGGGATTGAGAGAGTGACGAAAACTTGGCCACAAAATTGAGCAGAAATTTCTGTCTGCACTAGCTTGGGAAAATAGGCATAACTTTGTTGATTCAAATTAGAATGGCTTGATTCCATAGCCAAAAGAATGGAGACTTGAATATCTATAACTTTTGTGTTTTGAATTTTCTCAGATAAACACTGTAGGCTTGTCAAATTTGATGGAAGTGGACGAAACAAGAATGGACAAAATGAAGAAAATTATATAAACTTCAATGGTTGCTCTTCTAGACCTACAAGGAAGTCAAAATGGCATCAATGCTTCAACATTGATGGCTGCAACTCTTCAATGATGCAGGCTTTAAAAGCCTTGACTCTTTAAGGATGGAGTGAAAACTCTTCTAGATTTTCAAGGGGTTTGAACTCTTCAAGGTTCAAAGATAATTGCGTTAAGCAAATTTTCACTAATCAAATTCAGTCTCGAATTTACAGTGGTTCAATGACCTTTATAGAAATACAAAAGAAGAGCAAGAGACTAAAATCAACCTATAAATTACATAAAAACTAGAAGTCATTAAATGAACAATATCTCCAATGCTTGTGGTTCTCTCAAAGAGTCTTGATGCAAGTTTCAATGCATGGGAAATGACAAGTCTTTATATTGATGAGGGATTTTTTTTTCGATGAGAGTGTTGTCAATCTTGAATGGACGACCGGCTGCATCAAAGGCCAACGATTTTCCATCTCGAACACTGACATATCACCAGTCTAACTCTGCAATAAATAAACAAATAGTTGTTCCAACCCTTCTTTGTAAACACGCTGTTTGCTTGGTACAGCTACATCTTTATCATGCTACACAACTTTCTCCCTCATTATAACAAATTTGTGCGATCCCTGTTATCGTTCGGGGACGCGGGTCTTTTCGACAAAGAGAATGGCAACGAAGGAGGTGGGATCACAAAACTTCCAAGTTGAGAAGCCAAGCTTGATCTGTTCAAGAAACTCGTCGAGCACCCGTTTGCTTGTAACGCCTGGGGGAGGAGAGAAGAGGCTGTCGAAAAGGGTTCGGTGCTCCACCTCAACTTGTGGCCAAAGCTGTTGCTGTCTCCCACTCCGTGAGAATGATCCCCTATAGTCGCTGGGACAGCTCCACTGCTACCATTGCCGATGATCGACTTGAGAGCGACTGCTAGGGCGGATTGGAAGTTGGGGTCTGCTGTGATCGCCTTGGTTGCGGCAGCGATGTTGTCTGGTAGAGATTGTTGAGGAAGGCTAGGGTTGTTCTTCATCTGCAAGTAGGGTTGATAAGCTGTGTGGTTCTTGTTTTGGAGTTGGGTGGCGTAGTTAAGGAGCCCATTATTAGCCCATGACATGGGAAGATTATTATCGGATTGATCAGGCGAACTAAAGCTTAAACTTGTGGAAGAATATCTTGACGTTGCCGAAGGGAAAGTATGGGAGGAGAATCGATTGAAATGTGATGAAGTTGACGACGCCGATGATAAGTTTGAGGAAGTGAGGTCGAGAGTGATTGTCGGGTGGGCAGGAGCAGATGGCATGACCGAGCTGGGCAGGTAAAATTGATTCGATCTCGAAGCATCAGGCAGACAAAAGTTAAGTCCGTGAAGGCCGGCCCCAATAGTGGTGGATGTGCCGTGACTCTGTCCTGGCTGCGAGCTTGAGGAGCCGGACAACAGCATGGCAGCGGCTGCCGAGGTGGTGGAAGCCATAGCAGTGGCTGACATCGGAAGCGGGTGGTTATGTGTGCCTTCATATGTGGTTATCAGAATGGACATGTCCTCAGCACACCTTTGCACCTGATTGTTCAGAAAGAGAGATCTCCAATTAGACGGGCAAGATGAAAGTTCGTCCTATAATTTCTCAAACGTGATGAATAAATGACATAGGGTTATCCACATATCCTGAAGTCTTCAAAATTATACATTTTCAATATGGTGAAGGCAAGTTAATCTACCTGTTTTCTTACGGGACACGATGGTGCGACCGTGCACCGATAGTAAGCTCGAGGGCATGGGTTTCCTTTCGCAATCTTCTGGCCATACTTTCGCCATTGGCATCCATCGTTCATCTGTTGAAGAATCATCATACAACTTCTCTAGCTCAGATTGCAACATTCAACCATACACATTACTTATAATCAACCAAGAACTGATGAGACTTTGTATCTCGACCGATATATATAACTGCATGATTAAGCTCCAGATTACTAACCGTCGCAGCATCGCATCGAGCCCGCACCGAAACCCTAGCTTTCTTGACTGGGTTTTGCTGGGAAACCTCATCATCCCCACCTGATCTCATTGTTTTTAGGACTTTGTTGGGTGGCCAAGTCTCAGCGGCTTCTTCCTTTTGATGATCTTCGAAGCTAGTCGCAGGACTACCCTTGCTGTTATCATTATTATTCTTTGGCAAAGTTTTAACCAGACCAGTAGTCGATGCATCAGATAATTTGCAGTCCAATGAGAGATCCAAGTGCTGTTCTTTGCTGATATTCTCTAAGAATGACAACTTCCCTGGACGGGGTGAAATCGGCGACTTATTTTTCTCATCGTCTTTCGCTGAGTGCTGGCTTGAGGGGGATCTTCCCAGGCTGAGAGAAACAAGCTCTTCAGACTCTTCAGCTCGCTGCTTGTCATCGTTACCATTAGTCATTGCTTCATCCTCTGAAGGTTTCTGCTGCTCCTGATCGGGCTTGACGATGTCGAAGAACTGCATTTGAGGGTCTTGTAATCTTTCATTATGCGGTCCAAGTACGTCTTAAGCCTCTGATTCTCTTCTCGCACCTCGCCCATTTCGGCTCGCGTGGATTTAAGCGGATCTTGATCCTAAAAATACGAAAGAAAAACCAAAATAGAAGCTATAGTAATTAAGAAAATCCATCTTATAAAGAGAAAATAAACAGGTAGTAGTTCAACAAAGCGCTGATTTGTGGTTTTCGAGACGTGTGTGATAATTACATGATTAGTATATTCAAATCAGGAATATATCGGATCTTATATTAGTCATCGTCCACGTTCTTGCACAGCTGGACAAAGAAGGTCAATAATGAACAAAATTCAGGATCTTTGACAAGGTTTAATATTAAGACGGAAAAGTCAACTCCAGGAACTTTGAACTATTGAATCTCAGAACCTTTGTTTGAAGTAAGATGTACTCTTTTTCCTCCAATTTTTTCACTGCAAATTTTCTCCTTAGTATAAATCAACTTACACCTGCGCGTTACGCGGGTAATCGGTAGCAGGAAAGCAAAAGCGAAGAAAAGGTTCTTTCGAGGATTAATTTTGGATAATATATAAGGAAAAACCTAAGAGTATATGTCCCTCAATTTCAAGAATAAATATTAGCCAAAATTTCCTTAACGAAGGAAAGAGAATTTCTGGCTTGTAGACATGAAACATAACCAAGATCTGTGAATCTGTAAACCTATAATCCATGGTAACACATTGAACATATCGAGCTAGACATGTCGTAGATCAATTTACCTGCTCGCTGGTGCTCGTACTTTTTTGCTCAGGAGAAGATCGGTTTGGGTTATCGTTCCTCTGCTGGTTCTTTTCTCGGTCTTCTGCCTGAAAATTGAAAACCCAAGAAGCGCCTTAGTACTGCATGAATGCATGATCTGTCATCCACCGTGAATGCATGGCTTGCTCGTCGCAGTTCTTCATCATGCTGTTCAAGCGACGACAGACCAAGGAAACCCAGTTCGCGAAATCGCTCCCTGTTTCTCCAGCGGCAAAAACCAAACGAATTATCCAAGAAGATTATTTTCTTCTTACCTTAACGACACTGCTCATTCCGCCATACCGTCCACCAGCGCTGTCAGGCTCAGCTCTTTGCTCTTCCACGGCCATCATCGCTTCGGCCTTCATGGCTCTTCTTCTTCTGCTTCTTCTTCTCTCCCTTTCTCTACTTGTCCTTGTTTCTCCTTTCTGTAGCTCTTCTTTTATCTATTCTTTCGTGACAGGACTCTCTGTGCCTTTATATAGGCCTCAGGCCTGAAGTATTTGACTATCCTTAGCTCAGAGTTCTTTTCTGCATCCCCATCAGAAAGACAAGTCAACCCTGCTCAACCCGAATGGGACACCATTAGATTTGATTTTATATAGAACCAGTTGAAGTATTCAACTTCGACGTTTGAGAGCCTGATCTCAGACCAGATCTAAAATCATTTTAGTCCTTTGAAAATAAACAGATAAGAATATAGTTCACCATCCCTAGATAACTTCAAGCCGCAATGTTCGGACCCCTATCTAACCCTAGCTACTAACTTCGTTGAAACTTCGGATTACGCCATTTTCACTCAAAAAAAAACAAAGGGAATAAAAAATAAGGTTAAATGGCCATTGGTCCATGGTCAATGTTTTTTCTCCACCTTCGCATGGCCGACGGTGACGGAGCTCTGGTTGCCCGGTCACCAACGGCCGTGAATTTTATTTATTAATCTAAAGGGATGTGAAGGAGAAACTCGATCCAATCTTTTGCTAGGAGGAAGCTTGGGCTTTAATTATGCTGCACATGAATTTAAGTATCGTCCCATGGTGTTGACCTATCTATCTAAACTTTAGCTCCATTTTTTCTTCAAATTGCTTTCGAATCCAGCGTGAGACGTGCATCATGCGACGCATATTATTAATCTCATTCTACATTTTAATATAGGCTCTTTCTTTAGTAGCAAAGAGTATATTCTCTTCTATGCGTTCCGATTACGAAATCATGACATATTGTATGGTACCCTTTTGACATTTTTTCTTAGAGCAGTTTGATAAACTCTCCGACTACTCTATTGCAATGGATGTGAATCCCCATGGATTCGTGAATTTCGTTTATGATTTTACCGTACCCACGGTCCATGTAAATTACAATCCCAAGTTGAATTTAGAGGACCACGTTCATAACGTAGACTGTGCCTATAAATTATTACGAGATGCAAGAGTAGCGGCAAGACTTCATTTCAGCCGGCTAATCTTGGGATCAGAACCGTTGACGTCTGACAAACTTTATAATTTTTCACATTTTTTATATTAAAGTATTCACATCTATCTTATCAAAAGTAAGGTCAACTTTCCTAAATGTATAAATTTATGACCAAATAATAGAAAGTCACACTATCTTTTCTCGTCAAAGATAATATTTTGGCCAATGGGGATATATTTCTCGACTGGCGTGAAAAATATCATAGTAAAGAGAAATTGTTTATTATTATTATTATTATTATTATTATTATTATTATTATTATTATTATTATTATTATTATTATTATTAGTTTTTGGGGACGAGCTAGTCGTGCGTTGAAAAGAGTTGCCTAAAGATGAAGGAAAGCTAGTACTCAAGTTGAAAAGATCATAGACGCAGAGAATAGAATTGACCCCGCAATCTTCTTGCGACATTTCTGGAAGAGCCAAGAACACACTTGTCCATTTTATGGGCAAAAAAGGGGAAAAAAAAAACTCGTGCATTTTTGCTTTTGACCGTTGATATTTGGGATATGTATAAAGAGCTTGAAATCGTCCATCTAGCGAAATGAGGATGGTACAAATGTCAGATCTCTTATACAGTACTCATTTCAATGCCTTAACTTTTCAATTGCCATTCAAATGCATAATTTTTTAACCAACATTTTATGTATCACAACTTAAAAAAAAAAAAACTTTTCCAACATAAATTCTAATATCTATCGAATTTTTCAATAAGATAAATTGTGGACGTCACTTGAATAAACAGGTTTTAAAAGTTGTGGCACTTAAATAATTAGTTAAAAAATTATGACATCAAAATAAGAGTCACACAAAAGTTATAACACTTATAATGTCATTTTCCTTATCTAATTGACCTTGTAACTTTTGTGTCCTCAAAAAAGGAGTCATGTCTAAGATTAATATATATATATATCGTAGCTATTAATGTGGCAATCGCGACGCAAGTTGGTGTGCACACACCATATCGAATGAGCCCTTCACAATTTGATTAAAGGTAAACCATCTATCTTGAGATTAGATATAATCACAAGGAATTATCTTCTTGTGACCTAATCTCAGGAGATTAGATAGAGTGAGAATTGAACCTTAGACCTCCCACATGAAGGGTAATTAGAGCCCTGGTTATTCACTATTCGACCACCGATTTTCATGTTATATTTTAGCATTTTCTTCGCAAAATATAATCAAAATCTTTACCAATAAGCAAATAACAAAAATGGGATAGTTCGAATCTTTTCTTAAATGTCATGCATACGTGACAATCCACGATCCTAGTGACTTGTTTTAAAAGGTGACAAATAACTATGATCTAGGTTTTCCCAAGCCATGTCGTACAAGGAAGTGAAATAATTTTATAAGGTCTTAGGATATATAATTAGAAGAGTAGTCTTGCAATATTTAATTAGCAGAGTTTTACATTGCCGTCCCGTTGCACTGGATATGAGTGATCAATTAAATGAATGCCCAGAAATTTCTCTCTGAACCCTATGACTACCTGATCAGCTCATTTGATTAAGCTTTTCTATAAGTCCAGTTGAGATTATTTTATGTCACCACAATGTCAACGGTAGCATTAGTCCAAGAGAGCATCTATACAAGCGATTTAAGCATAACAATGTCTTGTTGTTTAGCATGTATCACCTATATAAAACTTTCTATAATTTACCTATCATTGATGTAAGATTCGATGAACCTACTGTGAGATTTAGTTGGACTATTACCAATTGTTCTAAAAGCTTAAGCAGATAGATAATTGTATGGATTAATATTTAATTATTCTAATACACATCATCATGCTTAGTCTAGTCTTTTTACCCAGTATAAGAGTGAACATATTTAACTGGGGAGGCAAATAAGACCTGAAAAGATTTGAACTCATAAACTCCAGTTTTGATACCATGTAAAATTTTGTGATACCACCGCCGGCTATTTTAAAAATTGAAGTCATTAAATGATGATGTGGTTTAATATTTAATTATACCAACACCTACTACCAACTGTTCTAAAAACTTAAATTGTCTTTATGATTTAGATATTCCAAGATTTCCCTCTCATGAGTAGATCGGACTTTTCGGCCTAAGCTTTGAAGAGAACATTTGAAACTTTACTTCGATAGCGTATGAAATTTTATAGAGCTGCTATCAACCGCTCTAAAAGTTTAAATCGTTAGATGAAGACCTACTTCGACATTAGAATATTTTAAGATAAACAGTCATAGTCTGGCATACATATATTGAAGATTTGCTAAGAGGGGATATTCCACGATTAATTATCTATTAAGTCAATAAGGCCGGCATCACACGAGCGTAACAATTTTGATGAGTGGGACACGAGGAGACTTTAGGTTATTGCTTCCCCTAATTGTTTCATTTTGCACATCTGAAATGGAGGTCAACCAAATTAAATAGCACATGAACATCAAAATGGGCTGACCAATTGATGCAGAAATTAAAGCTAGTCTTTTCTAATTGGGGAGTTTGACATATTACATATTATATGTATTTTTATAATATATTATTTTCTTCTTAATGGAGGGTTTGCATGCAAGCATGCATGAGGCATCATCCTCAGCTAGAATGGTCAACGAAAACACATACGCAAGTGGATTCACTATTGTATGCGAAAATAAAATGGAGTTTGCTATGTCAATCGAGTACCCCGATTTTAGATTTTCGCGATACTTCACCAAGAAGCAGGTGTCTTTCGGCACCAATTGAGGACCTCCTCGCTTGTCCAATGGATATACCGTTGGCAAGCTAATACAACTGCATTTCTTATTTTAGCATGCTGGTGTCCACATCCCTTAGCCCCCAATTTATTAAAATATCTATGTCAAGCATCATCCTTGGCTCTACCCTCTTTGTGTTTTATGTCTAGGGATGCCAAGATCCACAAGAGGTCCAAAAGTAATTTTAGAACTTACTTAGGTCCAAGTGGATTCATGATTATATACAAAAATAAAATGGAGTTTGCCAAGGTCAACCAATTTGTACGAACTGGTCAATCTGTATACTTGACACCACAATTCCACAAGCTTGATTTTTTCTTATAATACTAATTCAAACAATAAGATGAGCCCTTGGTCAAACCACATTATTTTTCGTGGAAGTCAACTTTCCCAAAAAATTTCCCACTCGATAAGTTGTTTAGATTCTATTGGAACTTGAAATTCCAAGATGATGATCTATGATGCAACCCATTAAAAAGAGTCAACCTTTTATTTAATTTTCCCAAATTTCAAGTATGCACTACTCGGAAGTATTAAATTTAAATTTGACTAAAAGACAAATTTTAATTTAAAAGATTTGAGATTGCAATTAAAAGTTTCGAATGAGTTTCCTCTCCACAAATGTTGATACTAGCAACACAATAATGTGTTTAAAGTATGACGATTAGAATAATTAAACCAGGCCATTTATTTGTCTTCCTCTCATGGGATGATGATACGTGGTTCACATATTATGTTAGTGTCGTGCGGAACGAGACAACAGTGTACCATAAAACAAGTTAACTTGAACACAACACAGTTAATTAATCATGTTAACTTCCTTGATGATCACCATCCGCAAATTAATGAGTTGATGGGCATGGGTTCCAATCCCATCATCCCTATCTAAACCTTCTCAAAGCTTATAAAACTTCCCATTCCGACCTTCCAACATCAACAACCATAACACACGATTTCATAAAATTGTGCAATTTTCCCAATCTAAATCAAGTACAATGATATGATCCGTGTAACAAAATTAAATAACAGGTTAATAGATAAACATGTTTGCATAACCCTACATGACTTACCATAGAATCAACCCACTAACCCAAATCAACTCAATTTTATAAAATCTATTTGTAAAAATGATCAATTGACAAAACATTGTTAGACCAAAAACAGGTTCCTAGTCAATAAAATACGATCAATTCAAGATCATAATAGTGAATAGCACGGGAAGAGCAGCCTATTAATCAATCACATCTAAAAATGTCAAGCCTATTAATCAATCACATCTAAAAATGGCACATACATGTTGTCTCAACACCAACTCATTAATTAAACTAGCTCTACGAGTTCATGTGTGATGAATTGGATGTTAACACAACACAATTATTAATTCTACCTTGCGATTAGACATGAAATTGATCCAAACTTAATCATATTGGACTCAGATTCGCCAATTTCGTGTCATGTTTGAGTCTCACTATCATTTCGTGTCAGAAAACTACCACTCTTCCTCCCATGCACATACATTAAATTAATCTCTTCAAACTAAAATCCATTTAACTAATGAATATTTATGTGTGTGCTTTCAAAAGAAATATATAAACGAGAGTATTCACTTATCTAATCATCTATTTTCCAAGCACTTGTCAATCAACAAGATCTTTCGTATGAGCTTGGTCTAGGATTAGAATGCCACCTCTACGCTTCGCTCATTGCCCAAAGTCAACAAATATAATAGTAGGGAGAAAAACAAAAACTCAAAGGTCAACTAAAATTCTAAGTACTATAATAATGTTATTTTAAAAAAATGCCCAAATATGTACGGGTTGACTTGCAATGTTGCAATAGACGAAATCCATAATTCGGCAAGCTTATGAGCAACGGTTTGCCTTAAAGGCTTAATTTAATTGCTATAAAAGGCATATACTTCAGATGCTTATTATATGCTGTTGCTAGAAAAAAAATTTTTTAATGAAAAATTTATTGTATGCATGACTTGCTACTAATCTATCCAAGCATTTTTAAATTTCTTGTAGGCAGAATTATGTTGTTTCCTACCCCAAGATAACAAAAAGAGTTGTTCGTGATTGGTGAATTTTTGGAAAGGTCTATAAATTATTGTTGGTAAAATTAGTGTGATTAGTAAATTATTATTCATATGTATTAATTCCAACATAAATTACTTATCAACGTCTTTTTGGTTATGTGCATTACCAACTTTTCTTATAATTCACCAACATTTTAATTATATATATTACCAACATTAATTCGAGTGACTTACCTATTTTTGTCCTATTTAATCAATTGATTTTAGGTCACCAAATTTTATTTGAATTAGTTAATAACGTCTATTCAATTGTTTGTAAGTTGCCAACAATTCTAAGGACTTTCTAACTTTTATTTAATTATTTTGCAATTGTTTTAGGTTAATCAACTCTGGTTTGAGATTATCAACTTTGTTCCAGTTACCTATAGAAATTGATTGAATATAATTACTAACTTTATCTAAGTTACTTACCAACGTGTTCTTGATTGTTTGTAAATTATCATTTTTTTAAATAACTTACTAAGTTTTGTTTACAATTGATTAACAATGGGCAAAATTTACCGACTCTTGTATCAACTTACCAAACTTAATTAAATTACCCATTTTTTTCTTCCAATTTTATTATCGACTAGTTTTGAATTGCCAACTTTATATTTTGAGTCCCTTACCACAGCCTCTTTAGTTGAGCTTGTGGAGAATTAGGAAATTATGCGATATCCCAACTTAAGGAGGGATTTGATATAGTTATTAAGAATTGAATGTATGACTTTAAAAAAGTCACATCAAGCTCAAGTAGAGTGGCAACCACCCCCGCACTACCTTAGATCCATCCTTGGTTAATCATATTCTATCATCATCAACATGATTTGGCCCTTCGATGACCTCACTAGTTAATTATCCTATTGATGTAAATATGCATGTAATTCCTATACTATTCTTCAAATGTGAGTTTGAGTACAATTTGTCCTTTAAGAATTCTTAAATTATTGTCATAAGACTGGAAAAATTATGCAAATAATTTGTCAAATAATATTAGAGATGTGTACATTGAAAGTCCTAAAACTTATCAATAAAGAGCAATTTAGTCCTAAGATTTTCAAAAAGTGCAAGTAAATCTTAAAAATTGTCACGAGAATGCAATCAAATCCTAAAACTTACAAAAAATACAATCAAGTCCTAAAATTTGTCAAATTGATCATATCAAGTCCTTTCTTTATAGTATTTTTAAAGGTTTTAGGACTCAATTGCACTTTTATGAAAAATTTTAGGACTTGATTACATTTTCATATAAATTTTAGGACTTAATTGCACTTTTTGAAAATTTTAGGACTCAATTGCACTTTCATGATAAATTTTAGGACTTAATTGCACTTTTTGAAAGTTTTAGAACTCAATTGCACTTTCATGATAAGTTTTAAGATTTCGAATGCAAATATCCCTTAAAATTTCTATAGATAATTGATGGGTATCAAGTCCAATTGGAATAAAAATGGGAAAATTTAAATTGAGTGAACCATGATCAACTAACTTTAGTGCAAAAGCACAAGAAGAAATGAATGGTTCATCAAGATAGTACATTCTCCGTCCGAAAACTTGAAGAAATGTCTTGCTTTACTTGGGTTCATGGATCCAAAATAATCATAACCATAAATCATGTGAGTTCCAATTAAGGTTCTCATCTCCAAAAAATCTCTTATGAGGTAAGGGCAGCCCGGAGGTTATACAGAGAATGGATTAACTTAAAAAAAAAAAAAAGTCACATCGAGCTCAAGGAGAGTGGCGACCACTGCAAAACTACCTCACATCCGCCCTTGGCTAATCATATTTTATCATCATTGACACGATTTGGCCTTTTTTTATGAGCTCACTAGTTAATTATGCAATTGATGTAAAAATGTAAGTAATTCGTATTATTTTAATTCCTATACTATTCTTCAAATGTGAGCTTGAGTATGATCTCTCCTCTAAGGATTCTTAATTATCGTCATAATACTGGAAAATTTATGCAAATAATTTGTCGATCAAAACTTCTATAGATAATTGATGAGTATCAAGAATATTAGTTCATTGAGATAGTAGATTCTCCATCCGAAAACTAGAATAAATGTCTTACATGACTCATGTTCATGGATCCAAAATAATCATAACTGTAAATCATGTGATTTCTTACTAAGTTTCTCATCCCTAGAAGAACTCTTGTGAGATGAGGGCAACCTTGGAGGTTAAATGCAAAGTGGGTTAACTTAAAAAAGTCACATAGAGCTCAAGGAGAGTGACGACCATTACCAACACTACAATGGATCCGCCCTTGGCTAAACAAATTCTATCGTCATCAACATGATTTGGCCTTTTTCGATGAGCTCACTAGTTAATTATGCAATTGATGTAAAAATGCAAGTAATTCGTATTATCTTAATTCCTATACTATTCTTCAAATGTGAGTTTGAGTATGATCTCTCCTCTAAGAATTCTTAAATTATCATCATAAGACTGTAAAAATTTTGCAAATAATTTGTCAATTAAAACTTCTATAGATAATTGATGGGTATTGTGTCTAATTGGAATAAAAATGGGAAAATTTAAATTGAATGAACCATGATCAATTAACTTTAGTGCAAGAGAACAAGAAGAAACGAATATATATATTTTCGAGAATATTAGTTCATCGAGATAGTAGATTCTCCATCCGAAAACTAGAATAAATATCTTACTTGACTCGGGTTCACGGATCCAAAATATTCATAACATAAATCATGTGATTTCCAACTAAGGATCTCATCCCTAGAAGAGCTCTTGTGAGATAAGCGCAACCTTGGAGGTTAAATGCAGAGTGGGTTAACTTAAAAAAGTCACATAGAGCTCAAGGAGAGTGACAACCATTACCAACACTACCATGGATCCGCCCTTGGCTAAACTTATTCTATCATCATCGACATGATTTGGCATTTTTCAATGAGCTCACTAGTTAATTATGCAATTGATGTAAAAATGCAAGTAATTCATATTATCTTAATTCCTATACCATTCTTCAAATGTGAGTTTGAGTATGATCTCTCCTCTAAGAATTCTTAATTTATCATCATAAGACTGGAAAAATTATGCAAATAATTTGTCAATAATTTCTATAGATAATCGATGGGTTATCAAGTCTAATTGAAATAAAAAGGGAAAATTTTAAATTGAGCAAACCACGATCAACTAACTTTAGTGCAAAAGAACAAGAAGAAACAAATATATATATATATATGTTTGAGAATATTAGTTCATCAAGATGGTAGATTCTCGGTCCAAAAATCAAAAGAAAGGTTCATGGATCCAAAATAATCATAACGCAAATCATGTGATTTCCAACTAACATTCGCATCCCCAGAAGAACTCTCATGAGATGAGGGCAACCTTGGGGGTTATATACTGAGTGGGTTAACTGAAAAAAGTCACATAGAGCTCAAGGAGAGTGGCGACCACCGCTAGCACTACATTAGATCCACCCTTGGCTAATCATATTCTATTGTCAGCAACATGATTTGGCCCTTTCCAATGAGCTTGCTAGTTAATTACACAATTGCTGTCAAAATGCAAGTAATTTGTATTATCTTAATTCCTATACTATTCTTCAAATGTGAGTTTGAGCATGATCTCTCCTCTAAGAACTCTTAAATTATCGTCATAAGACTGGAAAAATTATGCAAATAACTTGTCAATTAAAATATCTATAGATAATTGATGGATAATCGGGTCTAATTGGAATAAAAAGGGAAATTTTAAATTGAGTGAAACACGATCAACTAAATCAGTGCAAAAGAGCAAGGAGAAACGAATATATATCTATATATTTTTTCGAGAATATTAATTCATTGAGATAATAGATTCTTCGTTCGAAAACTAGAAGAAGTGTTGTACTTGACTCGGGTTCATGGATCCAAAACTTGTGAGATGAGGGCAGCCCTAGAGGTTATATGCAAAGTGGATAGACTTCTCCCAAGTGATTTAGGACTCCCTTCCATAGGGGCTTAACATACAACCTAGATCCATCAAACCTGGCTTTGGTACCAACTAAGATTCTCATCCCCAAAAGAGTTCTTGTGAAGGGGGAGGGCAACTTTTGAGGTTATATGTAGAGTAGGTTGGCTTCTCCCAAGCGATGTGAGACTCCATCCCCTAGAAGCTTCCTTACATGATCAACAGTCATGATAGACTCAATTCATGTGGACTGTGGTTCAACTTAGTATTTGACCAAGCACGGGATCAAGCTTTTATCCGATGTATGGGAACCAAAATTTAAGGTGCAATTGATTCAACTTTGGGTGAATGTTTTTGGGAAAATGCAAAGTTCTTTGGTAAAAAGGGTTCCAAAATGCAAATAACATTAGGAAAAGTAAATTTTAAAAACACATTGAGTAGTAATTTTGACTTAAATATCATTTGGTTAAAATTAAGTCAAAATTACATTTTATACAACCATTTTTTATAGGTAAGTAGAATCTTTATGCCCAAAACCCCGATTCAAATAGTCATTTATTTAGTATCTCCCAAGGATCAGGAATTGCCATTCTAACCCTTCTAGGGGGATTCCATCCACAAACTAAAAGTTTATGGTTGACTGATATTGCTCATCATCATTTGGCTATTGCATTTATTTTTCTCATTAATGGTCATATCTATAGAACTAACTTCGGGATTAGGCACGCTATTGTTGGAGAAAACTTTCTTATCAGTTTTGAAGTTGACAAAATATTTCCATTAGTCTAGTCTGAAGACTTACAGACTCTATCGTCAAAGTTTGAAGACCTCCAAACTCAAGATTTAAAGTCTACCCTCACTGATAGTTTCCAGACCGTCGAAGAAAATATTTATTTGATGAAGAAGACTTATCTAGATGCAAGTATATCTTTAAGGATTTTGTTCGTACAGTTGAAGAATATCTCACAGTTTGAGATATCATCTCATGATCAATTATTCTTATTGAAATCAATTTGAATAATTAGATTCGTTGATTAGCAAAGTATACTTGAAAGGTTCTTCTTATGAAAACCTAGATCTTGATTGTATGGGCGAGCAAGATTGGTGGGCTATCATCACATTCCTTAAATAACTCAAGATCTTCCTAATTGATTATGTCCAACGGGTAGATTGGAAGAACTCATTTGGAATGTGCCAACGGTTATGATGGCATGGAGGAGTATATAAGGAGACCGCTCAAGTTATTTGAGTGTATGCGTGAAAAAAAAATTCTAAAGTCTGAAACTCTTAGTTTTTTGCTATTTCAACTTGTCGAGCTTAAATTGTACTTGAGAGATCAAAAACTTGCGAAACCTTAAGGAAGTGTAGTAGAGTCTCTACATTGTGGAATCAATGACGTGACATTGTAAAATCTCTTTTGATTCTTAGTTAAATCCAGGCAGTGGACTGTTAGTGCTGGAGAGTGGACGTAGGATTGGTCTAAGCTGAACCACTATAAATCTTGTGTTTCAATTCTTTTTCCCTAAACTCTTTACTTTAATTTGCAGTCTTATATAACTATTTACAGTCTTTTATATCTTCAGTCTACCGTTTTCATATAAGTAGAATTAAGTTGTTAAGTCTTGCAAAAACTTCTTTAATATATATTCAGCCCCCCTCTAGGTGTTCATTCTAGCATTATCGGTATAAAAGATAAGCAACGACTGGAGTAGGAGAGTCAAAATTGAAATGAGGATTCCTCGCTTCTTTCTCTCATTCAAAATCGTGCATGAGACTTTCACCTCGCATGGCTTCTAATGACTTTTGCTAATTTTTAATTTTAAAAAAGTCTCAAATAATTTTCGATGGAGCTCAACTGCTGGCGGGCCAAAACAACCACCATCCAACCTCGCATGGGGTATAGCCCAACCTCAAGCAAGGTAGCCTAACGTCCCACAATCTCAAGTGTGGCCTAAGGTCATGTGACTTGGGCGACCCTAGGCAATGTCAATGGTTGTCAGCCTCCGTCCAACCCCTCTATGCAAACCGTGGGAAAAGGCCAATGAATAGTGAACAGCACTAAGACTTGTATTCCAAAAGTGCTATCTTTTAATGGACCTCTCGACTGTTTTGAGCTAAAGTTCTTTAGAGGCCTTTAGAAATGTAACTAAAGTTCTCCAAAAAAATCTGGCCACTGAAAACCAAAGGGGCTAAAGTCCAGGCTCTAGGCCCGCAGAATATCATATGCAGGCCCGAGGCAGAGGCAGGTGGAACCCACCGCACGAACCTGTAATCTCAGAAAGGCAAGCTGCTTCCGAGGGTTTGGATGATGACAGGGACGTTGTTACTGGGATATAAAGGAGTGGGGATGATGCAGATGCTTCCCCAGTGACGAGAGCTGAGCGACCCTTTTTCCACATCTGTTGCGCCATAGGTTTTGCGAACGTGGGTACTTGGGATTTGAGGCGACGCTCCTGATCGGAGAAATCCTTTCCTCCTCTCGCGCGCGCGCCCCGATCCGATTTCTCTCGCGTTCTTTGACGGGAACCGGACATGGGTTCGCGTCTGCTCTTCAGGCAAGCGAGGATCGGAGGTCCGAGGAACGGTCGGAGTTGGCTCAGTTCCTTCCACCATCTCTCGAGGCAATCTTTTTCCTTGACCCCACCTCGTTTCCCGCGAGAAAGCTTCCTCCTTTTTATTATTTTATATATATTTGTTTTCAGTTCTTGGGTTGGTCGTTTGTTTGACTGTCGGTTGATGCCATTCGTGGGGTTGGATTCGTTTACTTTCTTTGACGATTTCTTGAAGTTATTGATAGTGGGTCTCTCTCGCTTTAGGAGTCTTCTCTGTTTTTTGAAATTTTATCTCCATGACCATCATCAGCCATCATCACCCGGAAATGCCAAGATCTCAGGAAGGCCACGTGATTGTCAATGTTATATCTGATCCACGAGTTATAATCACTGGAACGTCACATCCCCCAGAAATGCCACGAGTTTACTTTTGATTCTGGATTAAAGCTGGTTTCCTGAGTTTCTCACTTGTGGATGTTGTTGCTTTTCCACAGCAGATCTCTCCATTCTTTACCTTTTGCGACAGTAAATGCGGAGGAAATATCAGGTTCACGACCTGCTGAAGTAGAAAATTTTGGTAGGTGGTCAAAAAAGCTTTGCCTTTTCTCTCGGGAATGAAGCATGAAGCAAATCCACCCTCAATGAAATAAGGCAACTGCCATTTGTCTTTAGTCACTCGGGACATTTTCTGGATTTGTGTGCCCATGCTTTAGCAATGAACTAGTACATCTTCCTTTACCCTTGACTAATTGGATCATTGTCAGCAGACCTTTCTTTAAATGTTTGGCTTGTTTACCACTTGCTGTCTAATGTAGAATTTCCTTGCCTTCAGTGCAGGGTAACTGGACCAAATCAAAAAATTCGAACGAGATATTGATCCTTTAAATGGAGAACCTTTCATCACAGTTGCTGAGGTGGATGAAACAGAAATACAGGTCCGCACTTTTATCTTATTGTTCTGGTCTTGTATTAACTCCTTTTTCTTGCTGGAAATCAATGATCTTGACAGAGTAAATCAGTGAAAGTGTGTCACTTTTTGCTTGTTCTGGTGTAAACACTGACTAGAACCAGACTTCACATGTCATTGTTGTTTAGTTTCTAACATGACTTTGCCAGTTTAGCCGCAGTCCCCACAAGTTACGATTCCTTGTTTAATTCTTTGATGGATATGAGTCCAATCATGGATACCTAACTAAGTTACTTTCATACCATACATTTGGCATTTCTCTTAACTTAATGAGCTGGTTGTGCAGCCATTTGTGGAGAGCTTATCCAAGTGCCCGAAACATGGTCTACACAATCCCTTTAAAGCACCCGAAAGGTACACTCTGCTCGTCCAGTTTACACTTCTAATTTCTGGTTTGCTGTATCAGAACAGATGGTTTTGGAGAGGCACTGCACTGAATATCAACAGAAAATGTTATTGAAGTTCTTTCCCGTTTTCACTGTTTATTTTGAAACTGAGACTCTGAGAATTGAATATTAAAAAGGTTGGTAACTTCTTTGTTTGACATAGGTATCTTTTGTATGGAGATATATCAGCTAAAGCAGCGCACACGCTTGCACAGCCAAAGGTTCCATTTTGTTGATATATATAAAACAAGTTTTTGAGATATTAATTCCTGTAGAGTGATCTTAATGTGAGAGTTGTACTTATGACTTCAGGTCTCTGATTTCTTTACTCGTTTAATACAAAGAGTCGCACCAAAGAGCTACCAGCAGGCTTTTGGTGAAGTTTATGTTACACAGAAGTTTCTGGAGAATTTTTCTGGGGATCAGGTAGAATTTAACCAAATCTTTTGCTCATTAATATAGCAGAAAGAGCATAACTTTCAATGCAGAACGAAACCTTATAATGCCATTTTTTCTGCTCAAGTATCTAATTTTTGCCCTTCTCTGGTTATTCTTGTTTTTCTTTTCTGTTTGACCTGCCAAAATGTTGAACGGTAGATGAGAAGCCATATTAGATTTCTCGTACATAAGTTCCTGATTTCTCTGCAGCTGAAGACATGGAGTATATGTCACTGAAGTCATTTTAGTGCTTGAAACACTCTCTTCTACTAATATCTAAGTTTGTCATTTCTATTTTTTTGTCCTGGCAGGTTCGTTTCCTAGCGAGGTCCTTTGGGGTACCTGGAAATCACCTTGGACAGCAAAGTCATGGTTTCCGCTGGCCATATGGCCCTGTAAGAATTTTTTCTTCCGTCATGTGATTTCTTCTTCCTCAATAAATAATTCTTGTCTAGTGGATTGTGTAGTTTGAGATAGCTTTACAGTGGATTGCGTAGATAATTTTTGGTGTGAGTAGTAGGAGTTGCATCATCAAGAATGGTTAACTGGAAATGATTATTCAGCCACAAGTACTTGAGTGACACATTCAGTACAAAGCTCATTTTTCCAATCAGAAGAATCTAGTGACTTTTCCAGTCAAGAGCTGAGAGACGAACGTGTATGCACGTGCACATACACGGCTCATGGACATTTGCATGGTCCTTTTCCTTCTCAAAGTGCTGAATTTATTTCTGAGCTCCAGTGACTTTTAAGAAAGGAAAAGGGTTCTTATGAGGTGTCTGGTTGGTGAAGTTCAAGTGTTGCTTCCAGCAAATGATACATTTGTTCATTTGTCAAGAATATAGTAGCACCTTGACAATTAGATTATTCATTATGAGCAATTCTTATTGTGCCTGTAGGTTGCCATTGTCACTCCCTTCAACTTCCCACTAGAGATCCCTGTTCTGCAGTTGATGGGTGCACTCTATATGGGCAACAAACCTGTTGTTAAAGTTGACAGCAAGGTAAGTTGATTTCATGTTAATGTTATTGCTGTAATAAGGTCAAACTGTCCAATGAGATATATTCATTTATTTGAAACTACTAATTGGGGGAATTCACATAATATTAGAATTATGATTTACACAAATTCCAGCGAACTCTGTCCGTTTGTGTAGGAGGAATGGGGCCAAGGGGATAGGGAAGAAGCGGGAGCATTGGGGGACTGGCCTGATTATGAATCCTGTCAAAATCTGTTTTTGCTTTCGTTTCTTCTATGATGTGATGCTTTGTAAAAATATGTTCAACGGGATTTATCTTGATAGGTGAGTATTGTTATGGAGCAAATGATGCGATTGCTTCATCACTGTGGGCTACCAGTGGAAGACGTCGACTTCATAAATTCTGATGGAAAGACAATGAACAGGCTATTATTGGAGGTTGGTATAATATTAGTTATCAGAAAAGTGTTTCATGCCTCTGATTCAGATTGCTTTTTATGCCTAAATCCATAAATAATTAGTGCGAGACCAGAGATGACTTTTTGTGGCATGTAGACGGAAAATAGGCTGATATTTTCTCTTGGTCGTATCTTGTTGTGTGAAGGAATGATTTCCATTGTTCTGTCATGATGTGATGATTCAGATGAATGCGCCAAAAGTGGACTTAATCATTAAGCAAATAAGGAAGTGGATGCTTCTGTCCATACTCTCCATTTCTTGGTCTTGATAAGAAGGAAATAGCTAACAACACTAATAGAATTCTGAAAAAGAGGGTTTGGTTATTCTGATCGGCTTATCATGAATATAAAATCTTTTAACGGCTGATGACAGAATTCGGGTTTTTTTAAATTAATTTAATTTCGTTCTCTTAGAAATGTAAATGGTTGACTTTTCTATTGTATTGATTCTATAGGCAAATCCCCGCATGACTCTTTTCACTGGTAGCTCAAGAGTTGCTGAAAAGTTGGCAACTGATCTGAAGGGTCAAATAAAGTTGGAAGATGCAGGGTTTGACTGGAAAGTTCTAGGCCCTGATGTTCAAGAGGTTTGAGCAAGACGTTGAAATGTTGAAATATTCAATGATGGAATTTCTACCATGCAAACAGTCTGCTTACTTTGTTTTGTTGCTTATTGGAAGGTGGACTATGTGGCATGGGTTTGTGATCAGGATGCATATGCATGTAGCGGTCAGAAATGCTCTGCTCAGTCGATACTTTTTATGCATGAGGTTAGTTTTTCAGATGATGTTTCTCATATAATGTAGCAATTACACAGTAGGAGGTGCACATACTCGAGCATGGTGAATAAAAGACGAGAACCTTCATCATCTACTCCAGACATGCTTTTGATCCACTTGTGCATATTTTTGAGAAATCTTTATCTGTGGATCAAGCAGCATTGAACTTCGGAGTTTGGCCAGGCTGTCATATTATTCTAACTTGCTTCATTTTGCTTTTATGCAGAACTGGTCTAAATCCTCACTTATTTCAAAAATGAGAAATCTTGCTGAGAGACGGAAGTTAGAGGATTTAACTATTGGCCCTGTCCTCACTGTAAGTATGATAGGTGTGCTTTTGCGGTGAATGATCTTCTCTCCTTGATGAATGAGAATTGTGCTAGGGAATGTGTCAGTGTCTCTTTATGGAACCTCACTGACTTAATTGATCATCCGATTGGCCTTTGTATTGGGGGATCGATTAAATATGACTGGAATTTTGGAATTAGAAACTTGGCATACTGATTTTTAGCGAAATTGGATGGATGAAATCACTCAAATTGGATTGTGATGTTTGGATCTAGTTTTTGACATGTCAGCTATTCTGATATTTTTCTTTTTCTATACAACCTCTCTTCATGTTCCTCAATAAATCATTTGTTAATTAAGTTCCTTTCTTCGTTGCAGTTTACGACTGGACAAATGTTAGATCACATGAGTAGCTTGCTTTGCATACCAGGTTCAAAGCTGCTCTTTGGTGGTGAACCTCTGGAGAATCATTCTATACCACATATATATGGTGCCCTAAAGCCAACAGCAGTTTATGTTCCGATTGATGAAATTTTGAAGGAAGAAAACTTCGAGCTTGTCACGAGAGAAATATTCGGACCATTCCAGGTATTCAGCAAAAGATTCTATGTATGAATTAATTTGACTGATATAGTATGCTTCTCTTTGGGCTAGTAATAGTCCGGTTCACTTGTCTAAAATCGTTCAACATTTCTAGGCGGATTTATTTGGAGAAATCTTGGGAAAAAGGTTGATGCTTTGTTAGGTAACTCGTTGATTGAAAAATGGAGATTCCTGGTGGATCTATTGGGATGCATAGAGACATAATTGTTCTCCATATATCTTTTTAAGCTACACACAATATCAGTAGTTTAGACTAAGATTATATATGGCCATCCGTGTCGACTGAATGAAGCACTACATAAGTTTGAATGAGAAAGACATATTTGCCAGCGCTTCTGGTTGTCTAATTTTAATGCCTTTGATACTTATCAAATGTTGAAGATTGTGACCGAGTATAAGGATGATCAACTGCCGAAGATTCTTGATGCTCTTGAGCGGATGCATGCTCATTTGACGGCAGCTGTAGTTTCAAACGATCCCCTCTTCCTTCAGGCGAGTTTTCTGTCCCTATTCTTATGCTCCTCGACAAGCTTTTGTTTCTCTTCTTATTGTTTGTTAAAAATATTTGGATAATGCTCGAAAACCCACCTTTTCTTCCCCGTTGAGTCCCGCTCGTTTATGCTTCAGTCTCTAGTTTTGATCGGCAAGAGCCGTTCTGCAGGAAGTTATTGGAAAAACAGTAAACGGTACAACATATGCTGGACTGAGGGCTAGAACAACCGGAGCTCCTCAAAATCACTGGTAGATAGAAACAGAACATTTTTTGCCATTCAGTTGACAGCTTAAGAACTCTATGTGCTAATACAGATCACTGTTCATATATTTTGCTTCAGGTTTGGGCCTGCCGGAGACCCGAGGGGCGCGGGAATTGGTACTCCAGAAGCGATAAAGCTCGTGTGGTCTTGCCACAGGGAGATCATATATGACTTCGGGCCGCTGCCAAAGCACTGGGAAGTCCCGCCACCTACCTGATTTTCGCCACAAGGAAGAAAGAGATAAGTGGACGAGGAACCGTGCACCAGAACATCTCGTCAACACTCGGTACGGCTGAGGAATGTCCTCCAGACCCCGTCAGCTTTCCCTCTTGTTCAGGTCAGGAAGTAGATTTAAGTTGCCGCTGCAGGTAACATTCCACAATAATCTGCTGATGACTCTAAAAATTGGAGACGACATGCCACGAGACGGGAAAGCATTGTGCTATGTCGGGAGCGTGCGATCGTGTGCACGGACCGAATATCCGCTTTTATGTGGCTGTGGCCGTGGCTTCTCCTTGATGACTGAACTGAGTCGCTGGAAAGAAAAGCCAATTTGGGCTCGTTTGCTAAGATTTTAAGATTCATGTGATACCACAATGCACTCACTAGTCGTCGAAATCGACTAATCCGAAAGCCGTGATGGAGCGGATCGATCCACGGGCTTGCTTAAGCCGGATTTATTACTGTTCGTTTTGTCCTTTGACGGGTCGACCTGGATAGCAAATTCGGTTCCATCTCATCTCATGCTCGAGCTAACCTTGATCCCGATCGCCTGGAATGATTGTCTCCAATCCATATGGGGACACAAAATTGGTACGACAGAATTGAGTTGGCCTTGCCCAGTTTTCCAGCGCGGTCCGGTCCATTTTCTAAAACATTTTATCGATACCCGAGCCCCATACCCGCCATCGCCAGGACCTTTGTTAAAAAAAGGGAAAAGACCATTAGAAAAAAAACAAACAAACAAACCTCGGGTTATGCCCGGCAAAATACCAAGAAATCTTTTCTTGTGTCACCTGGAATCAAATTAATAATTGGGCGGCACATATACATTCCGTAACAATTTCATTTAAAATTGTCATCGAAAATTTGATGCGATTGTTTATTCATTGTCATCTGCAGTACGCGCATGGCTTGTTTGTCATATATAAATTTGCGGTTGTTAGGGAAATCTTTATGATATTTTGAAGATGGTAAAATAAATCAAAGGCTGTTGACGTGTTTAATGATTGAGTAATTATGTGAAAGATGCACAAGCCACTATGCATATGATAAAATGTGTAAAGAACATTGTCAAATATTATACTAGAAAAAATCAAGAGTCTATGTTGAAATTGAATTTATTTAGACTGTGTCCAGACTTTTGAGGCTAAATATATTTAAAATAATTCAAAGGATGAATATCTTCATACTTAAGTCCAGATTGTGAAATTTTTTTCAGACATAAGACATTCAAACTTTACATAGAGAAAACATCTAAAACATGATAAGGTCCAAAATGTGATAGGTCTAGAACATGATAGGTTCAGAATGACAAAATGTGATTCCAAAAATAATTTGTTTAAAATGAAGTCGTTTAGAACGAGATAACTTGATAGAATGTATGTAGCACCCTGGATCTCAAATCATGTTACATGACTTACTCTATAAATCAAGGGAGATAATAATTTGTGATCATAAAATAAATTTCATTCTAAGTTGAGTCATAAAAAACTAAACTGCATTAGGAGCCACATGGGGAAGATGAGGCTAAGGATGGGGATTTCTACAAAAAAAAAAAAAAAAAAAAAAAAAACTATGAGCCACAAACACTAAATATCCCGCCTCCTGTTGAGTATGTACATATTGTCAGAACAACAACAACCATAAAAAACAAAACTCTCCCATACGTCGAGTGCTCATTGGTCACCTTCTAATTTGAAGAAAAGACACAATAAACAAGTGTGAGTTTTCAAAATAAAACTCAGCAAATGGGTAGTTAGTTTTAACTTGAAGTTGCCAATAGTAAGACAAATAGACAAACAAACTATCAATTTGTAGAATCTATGGAAGTTTAACTGCAACAATTACCTAGGGGAAGATGACACTCCACCTTGCACCCCTCGCACCTAACTTGGCGTCACGAGATTCACAATCCCCCAAGGGAAGACAACATTCCACCCTATAACCCTCACACCCAACCCAACATCACGAGATCCCCGAGAAGTTATTCAACCATTCTCAGTCCTCTGGAGAGAATACTATTACTTATCAAAGCATCTCGACACCCGAGGTCTCTCATTGACTCCTTAGCCAACTACACACATTCATAATTCCGCCTTATTACAGCACCAACAACTCCAGTATGCTAACAATCACACCAAGGTCTAAACATACATTGTTAAATACCACAAGGTATATAAGAACCCTCATTAGAGACGACAAAGTAAGAGTCCAACATTTTCTTGCAGAAAACTCATAATCTACTAACCTGGACAGAACTAGGCGAAAGCGACTAGTCTTAGTATTTAGAACCAAAACTATAGTAAATTATCACAAAAAACTTTCAAGTTTTAATATGTGATAGTAAGGCCATAAATGAACACTTTTCAAGAAGGAAACCAAGTCCGGTTCCTTTTGTAAAGAGAGCGGCAATGTGGTTCATACAACTCAAAATTCCTTTTACCAAACAAAATCAACAATCAGGAGGTTTAGTCCATTTCAAAGTTTGAAACTCAGTAAAATGCTTTGAAATTTTGATATGTTCTGCACCTACATGTCTCCTACTACTTTCACGAAGGAAGCAAATCCATATTCTAACTCAACAATTTTATAGAAATCCAAAAGCGCACTGAGGTCATAATTTCACGATATTGAACAGCTCACTAACAATATAAAATCAAGTCTTCGTGTGGGTCAGCTTAACTCAGAAAAATCTCAATTAAATATATGTCATAGATCAGGATGTGTTGCACCACCCTCCAGAAGATAAGTTCATCCAATTCTTAATGCATTTGATAACGAAAAATCAGCAAACCAGCTACCTCAACAAATTTTTCTTCTCGAACAGATCAACTATGGACTCTTAACACCTGCACTTAGCTACTCCTAGCTATCTAGTCCTCTCCTGAACCCTCATTTAAGCCTCGACCACACCTGTATAGCACCTAAACGAGCATTGGTCACTAGCGATTTATCACCGACAACACGAAAAAATCCATCCAAAGTCACAATTGAACTCTCAACCTTCCTAAATCAACACGTAAACCCATTTTGTAGCTCATCCATCTTTCCTACTCAACAACAATGGACCACAGCCGCCCTCTCGCCTCGACTTCATCAACAACACAAACAAGACAGCCACGATACCAACCATATCGACACATACATCAATAATCAAAATAAGAATGCTATGACTTCCGAAGCTAAGTCAACAACCACACAGCCACTCCATCCTCAATCGCACTCAAACTATTAAACTAACCACGGTTGAAATATCGCCAACATCAAATTAAGCACTAAATTCAGCCAAATTCAGCCAAATTCCAAATTAGATCAAAGATCTCAAAACCCTTGCAAATTTATTCCACCGACAGTAACTCCATAGCTCAAGCCACGTACCGGCTTAAAACCTATCAGATCTCGCACGAGCACTTCCAACACGAGCACACGCTGATCACTCCAAGAAAAGGCTGACAAAAAGCAAGTCCAGAAGTCATAATTCCACGACACCAAGCGCAAAACCACAGACACAGTACAATGCAAAGGTTGAGGGGGTGGAAGAATACACACAAAAAACGCTTACAATCCAGCTCTAAACCGAGCTATGGTTCTCTATTTTCACACTCAATCCCGAAATCCACCCCAATCTTCACATGCCCAATAAAATAAAGCCAACTCATGCACCCAAAACCCTAATCACTGCTCCACTTGCCTGGATTTTTTACCGACGAAAGAGGAAGAAGGCGCTGGACGAGCTGGGGCTTTGCGGCCTGTGGCGGTAGCTCCGAATGGGACTGGACAATGACGATTTTGCTGCTTGACGGAGGCACCGGCGGTGAGAGGTTGAGATAGGGTCGGGCTCGGTGGAGATGAACGGAAGTGGGAGGAAATGAAAGTGGTGTGTCTCAGCTAAGAAGGAAAGAAAAGAATGCAGCTAAAGGGAAATGGTTGTTGCCCCTCCGCCATTTTCTCTTCTTTTTTTTTTAGAGAACAAAAGAGGGAAAAGATAAAAGAAAATTTTAGGTGTCATAATGTAACACAAGTCCAAAATGTATAAAGGTTGGTGATGTGATTTGGATTTTATATTAAAATAAATTTGATTGACAATTGGATCATGAATATAAGAACTTTTTAAATGAAGAAACTCTACATATGAAATCAAAATTTTATTTGTATGGAGAAAATATTTAGTGGTTGGTGAGTGCCACGTCACCCACTCACCTAGCATATACTTATCTATGTGGATGCACTGATGAAACAATACGTGTAATCTGAAGTCATAATAAAAAAATTACTTTCTCTCTCTCCTTTAGGGCTAGTTGTAGGCGACACTAAGTTGAGCGGTCATTGGTGGCTCTCTCTTTCTCGAGGCTCCTCTCTCTCTCTCTCTCTCTCTCTCTCTCTCTCTCTCTGCTCTTTTCACGTTTGAACATGGAGCTCTTTATCTTCCTTCCCACTCCTCACTCACCTCAAGCCCTCACGCCCTCGCCCTCTTGCTCTTGTGCTCCTTCTTCCACTTCGACTTCATTCGTCGCCGTTGTTGCCTTTCGAACTTTGATGATAGAAACCACGAGTGGCTCTGTTTCAATTTTGGGTTAAGCACGTCGTCACCAAAGCAGAATAAATTTGCAGCTACTAGGTCGCGAGCCATCTCGGCCCTCACACGCCGCTTGCTTTGTTTGTTGCCATCATCGCCTTTCTAGTTCCGGCAACATAATCTACGAGTGGGTCGGTTTCATTTTCAGGCTTGGCTGTGTTGGCACTGAAGTGGAAGAATTTTTCAAGTGCTGGGTCCTAAGCCCTCTTCGCCTTCACACGCCGCTCGCTTCGTTTGTTAAGGTCATTGCTTTTCTGGCTCGGGCAATAGAAATCCGTGAGTGGGTCATTCTTGATTTTGGGCTTGGGCACGACGCCGGCGATTTTGAAGCCAAAGCAAAAGAAGCTTGCGGGGTCTCGAGCCTCTCCGCCTTCATAGATTTCTTGGTGTCTTCACTAGACAGATTAGCGCATCCCCTTCCATCGCTACCGGATTCTCTCCCACAAAAGGTTAGAATCGCCATGCTACTCTTGTTCACTTAAGGATGAAATCCCGAAGTGTCGTGTCCCAAAATATGTGATGTTTGTGATGTTTATGTGTAGCTAGCGTGATTTATTGTCTAAATTTTGAGCCTAAACAATCTAGTTGAGTCACCCACCATCCATTCGACGAAATGCCTGAACTAGGTCCACTTTCTTCAATTATGGGTTTACTCTATTTTGGCTTTTTCCTATGGTGGTCGATGAAGTTTGGTTTGGTAATAGTCCAACAAGTGACTAGGTATTGTTAAGTGGAGACAGAGATCGGCCAACATTGATTGGCATGGCCAAAGATGAAGTCCAATGCCTTTGGTTAGATCGGAGTTTCGATTAAACTCCCTTACCTTAATAAGATAATAGCATAGACACAATTGACAATAAAAGTTTATATTATATATTATATATATATATAGCTAGGAGGATTGTTGGTTGTGTGACCTGCTAATAAGTTTTTTTCTTTCAATATTTTGCAACTAAGTGGATCTGTTAAATAAACTAAAAATGTTGTTGCTAGTTCTGTTACAAAACTTGTTGCTTATCTATTACATTTATTTGTTATTCCAAAATGGTTGCTTGGATTACTTTTGTTGATTAAATTTAATCTAATTTTGATTATATGATGCTATTGCTAACAGGAAAACTATCTATGACTTTTCATTTTTTTTTTTAAGAGTTCATTATTGTCATAATTATTTTGTCTTTACATACCAAAATTTAAGTTTGCTTTATTGGGGTTTCTTTTCAAGAAGTCTACACTTTACTATTAGCTATCATGAATTAATGGGCTCAAAAGTGCCGCTGATGAAACCAAGGTGTGAATAAGTGAATCTCCTCTCTGTATATATTGTAAATGCTTTAACTTTTATGTTGTATCTCAACTTTTTTTTTTTACTACTTCAATTTTAGAAAGAGAGATGTGCTCTCACATAACTAGGTGTGATTCTTATTTACTTAAAATTTCAGTTTGGCTTAAAAGAATGTCTATTGTTTATATGATTACAAAAGAGCCTATTTTCAAGATTACAAGGAAGCGACCTTAAGGTTGTCGCCGTGAGACTGGGTTAGAAGCGGGTGTTCACAAAGTGTGGTGAGAATACTATTTTACATCTATTGCTTTCATGAAACCCACTTATAATTCATCATAACTGAGATAACGTATGTACACACAAACACTTTTGGACTAATTTATATTTTTACTAATATTCATCAGATAATTCGTAGATCTTGGTGGCTAATTTGATTTATTCTCGAGATAAATGGGTATGACTTATCTCTTTAGAATTTAAATTTATTTTGAATTTATCTTTCTTCTTTAAACGATGAGTTTTTTTATTTTTTTTTTATTTTTTGAACTTGTAGAAGTTGTAAAGGATAATGTTATCATCCATAATGTTGATAAAGATTTTGAATTTAAAAATTGGCATGACATTTGCTAATAAGGATGAAACTTATATAATACATACAATTCATATGCAATTTGCAAATGATTTGGAGTGCGAAAAGAACAAAAGACAAACAATAGTAAATGAATATTGCGAGCTTGCACATTTCTATGTAATTATAAAAGATATTCTCCACCAATCTTACCTCATGAATAAAGAGATGTATATAGGACTGTGAAAAGAATTTAATGTAAAGCTTGCATTAAATTCAAAATTAAAGAGGGAGTTTGAATAGTTGTCAAATTTGAAGATGTTTATAATTATCATTTTGTTAATGATAAACAAAAACACTTAATACGGTCATATCGGCATATAACGAATACTAATGAAAGTATTTTGACTTCTTTGACCGGAGCTAGTGTGAGGGCTACAAAAGTGTATTATTACCTTAGTGGTGAAACGGGAGGACAAGAGAATGTTGGCTTTACACTACGGGATTGTCAAAATTTTTTACAATCAAAGATAAGAGCCTTGATTACTATGGGGGATTGTCAAAATCTCATTAACCATTTTAATTGTTTACAATTAAATGGAAGCAATTTTTCTTATACATTTCAATTGAATCAGGAGCAAAGATTGACCTTTTTTTTTTGTCCAATGGTATATCCAAGTTGGATTATGAAAGTTTTGAAGATGTTGTGGTATTCGATGCTACTTATCATACAAATAAATACAATATGATATGCGCATCTTGTTTTGGGTTGAGTCATCATTGGAAAAATGTTCTATTTTGTTGTGCATTTTTATTGGATGTGACTATTGCTTCTTTTGTGTGAGCTTTGCAATCATTTTTAGAAGTAATAGGTAATAAAGCACCAAAGACTATTTTTACTGATCAAAATTATGCAATAACAAATGCCATTAGAAGTGTTCTTTTAACACTAGTCATCGTTTATGTGTATAGCATATTGGGAAAAATGCTACGTATCATATTGCACATCTTCTTAGAAAACCAGGCTTTTGTGATAAATATTGGATAAACTTTTATATAAGTGCAAGTTTGGAGTTTGAAATGGAAAATGCTTGAAAAGTTATGTGTTACGAGTGGAAACTTGAAAACAACAAGTGGTTGGAAAATATATATTGTCTACGTCATAAATGGTGTCTTGTATTCGACCAAGATACTTTTTTTGCGGGAATTAGATCCACACAAAGAAGTGAAAGGACCAATAGTGTCTTTCAAGATATGGCATGTAAGACTATGACTTTATCTCAATTTGTCTATCATTATGAAAAGCAAGTAGAAAAAATGCGCAACTTTGAAGTTATTAGTTTTTTTTTTGGGTAACCCAGGGAACCTCCGCACACCGCGCAACTCCCCACCGCTAACCCCTAGATACGTTATTGATGATGATTTTGAGTGTGCTCGAGGAATGCCACGGATTATGGTTGAAAATAGTGGAATGTTGAAACATGTTGAACATATCTACACACGTGTCATTTATAGATAGTTTTAGGATGAGTTCTTGCATTCTTTGTTTGAACATATTCTTAGATCAGAAATTGATGGGCCGTTACACACTTATATATTGGGAGCTGAAAATAGTGAAAGAAAGCATATCATCCATTTTTGTTCTAGGTGATTCAACCATTACATGTAGCTGTAAGTTATTTAAAATGCAATGATGATTGTGTAGATATACTTTATGTATCTTGACACATGTTGTAAATTTTACAAACATTCCATCACAATACATTTTGAAGAGGTGGACAAAAACTGCAAAACGAAATAGTCATTGTAATGATGTTGGAGAAAACTCTTGTGATGCGAGGAAAGTCAAAGACATTGCGCTTGAAGAGGTTAATGTAATTGGCTTTTAGTGTTATGAACATTAGTGCAAATCATGATGTTACAAGGAAGATTGCAACTACAACCTTAATGGATCTTCACTTTCGTATAATGAACAAAATGTAATATATCACAGATAAAGATGATGTTAATTATTTGCTGGAAAATGATGAATTTGAATATGCAACAAATTGTAGAATTCAAATACTTTATCATCTTCAAAGAATGCCAAAATGTATACCAAATACTCGGTTGAAGAGTACTAGTGAGAAGCGAAAGAAAAATGAATCCTCATGCACAAAATGCATATCAAAATAGGTGTGTGAGATGAGAAAAGCCTTTTATTTCCTTTGTGTACTTTTAATATGGTTGTATTTAAGTTATACATGGCATTTAGTGAGAAGTACATCATTTTTTTTTCATATCATTTTTTTTTCCTTTTTTGCAATTGAAGACGGTAGTCTTTTTTGTTTAGTAGATAAAGACAGCAGCCTTTTTTTGCAAATGAAGATAGCAGCCGTTAATTGATGGTGTTTTATGACATCAACAAAGAGCATAATTCTTAATTCTTCTCTTTTTGCATAATGGGAGTAGCTTCCCATAGTTTGTACTTGATACGTGCTCAACTTTGCCCATTAGAGAGCATATTTGTAACAACTATTTGTTACATTTCTTCACTAAGCAGATTAAGGTTTGTTATTGCCCAATTTGGAAGTGTGATTACAACCAGATTCTTTCCTACATAAGAATCCTTACTTTACTCTCGTTCACTTTAGGAAGTTTATGTCATTTATATGGATCCAATGATGTGAACTAAACTCTCTGTGAAACCAGAATCATGAATCACTAGACACTAAGTCCAATTCATAGTTCGCAGGGTGGTACGTCTATATTGCTCTAGGTATTTTCAAATTGCTACTTCCTAGGTCTTTGTCATTTTGTTCCAATCTAAATGTTTATTATTTCTAATATATGGAAAAATAGTACGGGTTCTTCTTACTCGTTGCTTTGCTTTCTCTCAAAGTATGTATATTCCTTGAAGGCAGCTAAGAAAAGTGATGTTTACAGGATGGAGCTTGTCAGCAGGAAAATGCCAACAAATACATCTTTTAGTTTAGATATTGACATGGTTAAATGGGTAGAGACTCATATTGAGATACAAGGTTTGGCTTGAGAAGAGTTGATAGACCCAACGGTGAGCTTGCTCTTGGCTAGGGAAGAGAGTGCAGCTTTTCAAGTGCTCGAAATTGCATTACAGTATACAAAAACTGCCCCACAAGTGAGGCCATCATTTTAGCAGGCATTCGATCTCCTTTTCCATGTATTTAATAATAGGATGATGGATAATCTTGTTTGTACTTCCTGATAGTTGGATGAGCAGAAATCTAGCTATAGTGATGTATGTGATTATGTCCACCAAAATTCAGTTAGCTATTACGTGGTCCATAAGCTGCATTTTTTTTTAACCCAAATTTCTGCTGTCTAATTGCAATCATGTTTGTTTGCCGTAATATTACCTCAAATATGAAAGTTGTTTTGAGTATGAAGTTTGGTGTCATCCATGTTTGCAAAAGTTCTCTCGGAGAATAATTGGTATAATAGCTCATAAAGAAAATATTTACACCTTTCGACTCAGTTGCCAAAAATTGAAATTCGTAGTTCTTATAGCAATTTGGGTGCACTGTGGAGAGTCTCCTCCAAGGAAATTAATGGGTACACATTAATTGATTGGCAACGGGCATTTACATTGTAGTCCCCGAGTATGATTTGGAAATACAAAGCTGGAGCACTACATAATTTATTTGGAAACTATAAAAAATATGACTCATTTTTGGCCTCTTGACTACCAATGTATTTTTGCTTTTGAAAGTGCCAAATATATACTTGAAACACCAAGTATCCCTGTGTTCCTATTTACGAAAACATCACGTTCTTTTCAAAAGCATCACTCTTTAGATTTTAAGTTCTTACTTAAAACGTTCAAAAACAACCAAATCACTCAAAACTCTAAATAAGATTGTAAATTGCGTCCCCAAGGACAACTTGATATTTCCCATATTGTGTTTTTTATTAAGAGGTGCATGAAGGGTACGTGTAAAAATAAAGGGGTGTAAGTGGTCATTGGGTTAGAAGTAAAATATATTTGGTACTTTCATAATATTATTAAAGTAAAATTTAGAGACTTCTCCAAGCTCTATGTCTCTGCAGAGAGCAAGTACATCCTATGAGTACATGAAAATCTAGATATACAGTGTGACACCTGAAATTTATCAAGTAGCCATATATTCTTGGCAAGAAAAAGAATTCATCATACATGATGGAGAGAAACTTCCATGAGCTAAAAGTAAGAACAATGGTTGAGCAAAAATCTAGAACTAGAGCTATAAGCCACAATATGTTATGGCATAAAAGGCTACCACCATATCTCATGGTCTTTTGGAATTGTTCAGTAGTTGCAATGATTGTAACGTTCCAGCATATTGAATGCCCGAAAAGGCTGTAATTTCCTTATTTGGTGTAGACACGACCTCACTCTCTGAAAAATGGTGTGATTCTTCAAAATAACATGATTATGCCCCAAAAGTTTCTTGTGCCCACATATTAAATGGGCACGCAGCTAGTGCTGCATGCTTCCCTAGTGCAGCTTCAATACCTGCATTAACATCAACTTCATAAATCAGCAAATACACCAAAAGAATTCCATCACCAAGCACAAAAAATAATGTTAACTCCAAAGACAATCAAATAAGTAAGAGCGAAACTCATTACATTCTTTGAAATCACTCTTGAACTTGTGACGTTGAGTTTTTCTTCAACAACTTTGTTTGTTGTTGTCTAGAGACGAAAAAATTTTGCTCCTGTAGAGTTGAAATGTTGTCCATCTTTATTTGTTCTATGGAGCCCACATAGTTAGCACAATATATATAACTATAGAACTTGTTGACAAGAGCATGTACTACATTCTAATGACAGAATTCCCAACCAAAATTCGAGCTATTTATCCTTAAGAAAGAAAAATGGAAAAAATGAGTGGTTTACCCTCAATGACTTGTTTCCCTCCAACCCTTTAGCCAAAGCATTGGCCCCTCGTGCGCCACCATAGTTGTTGTTGAAAATACATCATCCATCAAAATCTTCAATGAAGCAAAACAAAAGCATGCCACCAGGAGCATATCAAACCTGTCACTATTTGGAATGCTTAATATTGAAAGCACGCCACTAGGAGCAAAACAAAAGCACGCCACTTAGTTGCAAAATATTGAAAGAAAAAAACTTATTAGTAGGTCACACAACCAACAATCCTCCTAGCTACAAAAAAAAAAAAAAAAAAAAACTTTTATTGTCGATCGTGTCTATGTTATTATCTTATTAAGGCAATGGGGTTTAATCAAAACTCTGATCTAACCAAAGGCGATGGACTTCATCTTTGGCCATGCCAATCAATGTTGGCCAATCTCCATCTCCACTAAACAACACCTAGTCACTTGTTGGACTATCACCAAACCAAACTTCGCCGATCGCCACAGGAAAAAGTCAAAATAGAGTAAACCCAGAATTAAAGAAAGTGGACCTAGTTTAGGCATTTTGTCGAATGAATGGTGGGCGACTCAACTAGATTGTTTAGGCTCAAAATTTAGACAATAAATCACACTAGCTACACATAAACATCACAAACATCACATATTTTGGGACACGACACTTCAACGGGTTTCAATCCTTAAGTGAACAGGAGTAGCATGGCGATTCTAACATTTTATGGGAGAGAATCTGGTAGCGATGGCAAGGGGATACGCTAATTTGTCTAGTGAAGACACCGAGAGAATTGTGAAGGCGGAGAGGCTCGAGACCCAGCAGTTGCAAGCTTCTTTTGCTTTGGCTTCAAAATCGCTGGCATCATGCCCGAGCCCAAATCAAGAATGACCCACTCGCGGTTTCTATTGCCCGAGCCAGAAAAGCAACGTCCCCAACAAACAAAGCAAGCGGCGTGTGAAGGTGAAGAGGGCTCGGGACCCAACACTTGAAAACTTCTTCCACTTCGGTGCCAACATAGCCGAGCCCGAAAATGAAACCAACCCACTCGCAGATTATGTCACCGGAACTAGAAATGCAACGATGGCGACAAATGAAGCGAGCAGCGTGTGAGGGCCGAGATGGCTTGCGACCTAGTAGCTGCAAATTTCTTCTGCTTTGGTGACGACGTGCCTAACCCAAAATCAAAATTGAGCCACTAGTGGTTTCTATCATCAAAGCCCGAAAGGCGACAACGGTGATGAATGAAGTCTAAGTGGAAGAAGGAGCGCAAGAGCAAGAGGGCGAGGTCGTGAGGGCTTGAGGTGAGTGAGGAGCGGGAAGGAAGACGAAGAGCTCCATGTTCAAATGTGAAAAGAGCAAAAAGAGAGAGAGAGAGAGGAGCCAAGAGAAAGAGAGAGTCGTTAATGGCCACTTAGCCTAGTGTTGCTTGCAACTAGCCTTAGAGGAGAGAGAGAAAGTAATTTTTTTATTCTGACTTCATATTACACGTGTCATTTTATCAGTGGATCCACATAGATAAGTATATGCCAGGTAGGTGGGTCACGTGGCGCTCACCAACCATTGAATATTTTCTCGTTTGTATGAGTGATTAAAATCAATTGGGATTTTGCTTTGTTACTCAACGGTTACTTAATCTTATTGATATAGATTTGTTGGGTAGATTGGGAGGTGATCCTCTAGATATTGTCCAATAACTAGTTTAGAAGTGGATGCGTATTTAAGTAGATCAAGGATCGAAGATAAAGTAAGAGACGAAGCGTAAAATCTAAAATTTCAAAATCTGAGCAAACTTCAATCATACACTTACCTTTCGTGAGTTTAGATATTTGTGATTATGAGAGAAATATCAAAATAGTGACTTAGTGAGATAGTGTAATCTATTATTAAATATTTATATTTAAAATTATAATCTCTTGTTGATCATATAGTGGAATCCAACTAGTAGATTGTCAATATGAGTGGACATGGACTTGATTTAAGCCAAACCATTATAGAGTCTGTATGCATTTCTCTTATCTCTTAACTCTCCATATTTAAGTTTATTGCATCATTACATATTATCTCATAAATCTGTTTTATCATACAACATATTCTAAATATATATCAGAAGTCTGGTGTTTTGAGAAATTGATTTTATTTTTTATTTAGAATTTACTTGCAACTTATTTTATTCCACATTTATTTGTTAATGTTTCTTTTAAATGCCTATTTACCCTATTTTAAGTGTTAGTACTAGCTACATTAGTGGTTACTCTAGTGACTCCTTCAACTCTTGTCTGTCACTTCCCATCACCACCTAGACCTTCGATGGCATTTGTTAGCACTTGCTCAACCATCCACTAGGTGGTCATCATTTGCTCTTAGGTACAAGATTTCAAATTTGCGTAAATGTAACATGGGGGTTAGTCTCTTGAAGACAATAATCTAGAGGCCACGAACTCGTAAACCAGATTTTTCCATGACAACCGCGAGCTTTGAAATCAAATTTAGATTCAAAGCTGGCAACCCCATGACCACTCGACCTCGAGACTTCACCAGATTGTTGAGCGATTAAAGGTGGTGGGGTTGAAAATATCAATGTTCAAGACATTGAGCTCAGCCCATACTTGAATCATTGCTTGACCACATGACGATGTCGCCACTTGGACCATATCTCGGTAAGCTTAATCGCAATGCTCAAGCTCGATGTCATTTGAGCCCAAGCTTTGCTTACTGCAGGGGTTGACAGCTCGTGGCAATCGACCCTCATCGGATCGATGGTGAAGCTTCGATCATCTACAATCATTGCCTCCTTTCATTTGATTTATTTTGGCCTTTTCAGGTTTTACTTTTATTAACTTTTAATGATGTGCAGCATTGCATCAATGTCTTTTATTCTTAAAAACTATTAATAATGCCATTTCATATCACATTATAGTGGAAGTAGTGACATGAAAAGATTTGAAGATATTATAATAAGATTGATGCAATGAAAAATCACAAAACGGATAAGTTTATGATAAATTTATCTAAAACTAATTTTTATCCCAAACTATTTTTATCCCAAATTAGTATATTTTTGATAAAATTTATCAAAAATTAGTATACTTTTATGATAAATTTACTCATGGTTAGTTTTTATTATCAAATTATTGAGTTGGATATTAAGTAATAGTTGATTTCATTATTTATTTGTTATGGTTGTATTTGTCACAAATATATAAATTTAAGATTTTTGGTGGTCGAATAAATTAATTTAGAGTAAATTATTATAAGTATACCATTTGTAATCATTTAGCATAAATTTGTCAAAGGGTATTAATCTGAGTTTTTTTATGGTTAAAGAATTAATTTTTAATAAATTTATTATAGATGTGTCAATTTGAGATTTTTTAGGATGTTAATCATTTACCATACAACACGATAGGTTAAGGTTTTTTTGCCGCACATTTTTCTGTAAAAAAGAAGAAGAGAAAATGATGTGATCGACGGTCCAGATCTGTCGCTGTCGGCCTCCGGTTGCAACACCCGCTCCCGTGCACCTCGACCAGACCAAAGGACGCTTGCTTCGTCCTCCTCCTTCCTCCTCGCCAGACCCGAAACCCCGCGCGGTCTCCTTCCCTGTCCCCGCTCGTCTCAGAAACCCTAAATCCCTCTCTCTCACTCTCTCTCTAGAAGAAGAAGAAGAAGAAGAAGAAGAAGAAGAAGTCGTCTATGAAAATCCCGCTGCTCCGCCTCGGCGATGGATCCCGATCACCGCGCATGGCGCCCCGCCCCGCCTCCAGGTAGCGGCCCCTGCCCCGTCTGCTCCGCCCCGCACTTCCCCTTCTGCCCGCCCCGCCGCCGCCTCCGTCCTCCGCCTTCCTTCCCGCCCCCTGCTTCCCCTCCGCCCGACCCGACCCTCGCCTACTCGGGTACCGACCCGCCGTCTCTCCCCCTCCCCCGCCGCCGCCGCCGTCGTACTACGGTCACGGGTTCGGCGATCCGAGGAATCACCACCGCCACGGGTACCCCGATCACGGCGGGGGCGATCTCGTGCAGCACCCCGATCGGTTCCGCCCTAATGGTTACGGCGGCGCCAATGGGTTCGTTGGGGAGGGCGAGAGGAGCTATAAGAAGATGCGAGTGGCGGAGCCGAGTGGCGATCCGAGCTTGAGCGGCTACGCCAATGGGAATCGGGACGTTTTTGCTGGGGCTTCGTTCGACGACGAGCGCCGATTGAAGTTGATTCGGGATCACGGGGCCGCGGCAGGCGGGAACGCGGGGTATGGTTTTGATATTAGCAGGGATGGGACGGGCGAATTGGGCGCGAAGAATATGCAGAAGAGCTATGGGAATGGGAGTATCCCGTCCGACAGTGAACAGCAATACTATATGCAGAAACGCGCAAATGAGTATCAGGCTGAAGTTCCCGGCATGAAAAGAATGTATCTTGGCCAGAGTGGTGGCGTTTCAAGGGACGATTATGGTCGTAGTTATCAGCCACCGCATCAGCCTCATGCAATTCAATCAGGGCAGGTGCAAAATCACCTGGCACATGCTGAGATGAGAGAAGGCAACCAGCCATTTTATGCGAATCATGGTCCAGTTGGGTATCAGAATTTCCCTGGAATGGCTCCATATGGTGCCCCGAGTTTAGGCGCAGGAGGAGGTTACCCGCTGCATCCTGCTGGGCCGGGCATGAACGTTGCCCGCCCTCCTCTTCCTCCATCTCCTCCACCGCCCCTGCCGCTTGATCCGTCCGGTTACCCTTCATTAGAACAAAAGGCGCATTCACCATCGTTGAGTTCTCTGTTTCCCTTGCCTTCGAGCTCTTCTAGAGTGTCTCCTACGTACCCTCCAGCACCAGCGAATCATCATCTTCGGCACTATTACCGCAGTGGACAAGCTCCTACTGTGTCTGCTGGCTTTGTCCCAGAGGTGTGGTTTTTATATGTCCTTTCTTTACATGTTTTTCAATCTTGTTGGTCCATCTTATGCTGATCATGTGTCGATATCTATTGTTTGGTACTTTTTAAGGAATATAAGGCCATGCAAGGGAACTCGATGAGGCAGTATTCTGGGCAGGGTCCACAGCTTCCATCACAGCAATTGCCTTCGCAGAAGCCAAAAATTGTCGATGCTTCCCATATTTTTAAGCCACCTCATAGAATCGGTCGACCTGATCATTTTGTCATAATTCTTAGAGGGCTTCCAGGTAAAATATATGATCTTAATTCTGCTCTTTTTACCTTTATATTAAGTTGACCGCTTTTTGAGTGTTAATTGTACTAAAAATCAGTCGTGAATGCCTGCTTCTGATTTGTCAAACTTGAAATGATGTTGTTGCCGTATGCATTGTGGCTAGTCATATTCTAGGAGCCATTATGGTGGGTGGAAATAAACAGGGTCACTGCATGTTATTAAGTTTCACATCTGTAGTGAAATTTGTGAAAACATCCAATTGGTGAATTCAGTAAGGGCCAAGAATATGACACTTTTCTGATAGAGATCAGCTATTTGATTTCCAATGTCGTCATACTTATGTATATTTCACAGATGTTAAATTTAGTGGAAATTTGTTAACTGATGTTTGTCAGATGGTTGGTCATGTGATCATTTATGTTTTCATTGATTAGTGGGGGTTGAGAAAGATTTGTGAAATTTAGTAAATTATCTGGAAAGTGTTGAGGTAGTTGCTGGAGAGGCTGTGTTTAGAAATCTGTTAGCTTGATCACTTTCATCCAGCAAATGTAGATATCTACTGTTGTTATGTTTTTTGGCTGAAAAAAGGAAAAAATCGTAGCTATGTGTCATGTGCATGATTGTATGCTGTCGACATGAAAATGTGAGCAGAAGGATGCAATTGGTCACGCACCTACTGTCAATTAGGAAGCATATTTATGGTTGATGTGTTTGTTTATGCCAGGAAGTGGAAAGAGCTACTTAGCCAAGATGCTGCGGGACCTTGAGGTTGAAAATGGTGGTAGTGCTCCACGAATTTATTCTATCGATGATTATTTCATGACAGAAGTTGAAAAGGTTTGGAATTTCTATATTTTTCTGATGCTATATATGTCCTGACTTTCATGTTTTGGCCTATTGTTACAGCATTGCATGGTTTTCTTTTTGTGAAGAGCTTCATAATCTTCATCTACTTTTTCAGATCGATGAGAATGGAGCTTCAAAGTCTTCAGCTGCAAGCAAAGGGAAGAAGGCTGCTATGAAAAAAGTGATGGAGTATTGTTATGAACCTGAAATGGAGGAGGTAAAGCATTAGTCTGTATGACGAATAGGTTATTATTTCTGGCAATGGAGAAATTACATAGGAAGAAGACAAGACGGTCTTAGAATTTGTAGTAAACAACCGAGAGTGTATAAAAGTGGGTGTAGAAACATAGAGTGGAGACAAAACAAGCTTTAAGAAATAGACCAATCTGAAGCTGTTCTAGCATCTCTGTCTTGATAATTGTCAAATGTAGGAATTGAAATTGAATGGAGGAATACTAGTTGAATTGGATTTGGCTTGAATTTCTCCTGCAAATTGTACATCTGTACTGCAATCATGAAATCTAGGATATTTCTGTTTTGCTTCACATTGTTCTATCTTAAGTCATTTCAAAAGGGTAGTTGATCTCTTTTCTTTCAATTTTAGGCTTACCGGTCAAGCATGCTGAAAGCATACAAAAAGACTGTTGAGGAGGGAACTTTCACCTTTGTAATCGGTATGAATATTCTATTTTGGTTTACACAGCCATAGAAATTTGGAGTCGTTTCATTTTAAATATCTACTTCCATTTTGTCTTTTTATGTGCCGTTGGAGGCAAATATTTATATCTCAAGCTCTATTTAGATGAACTCTAAAGATGATGGGGTTTTGCCCTATTTTTGATTAGATTGTTTGATGCCTGTAGTGGCAATGGATATGCGTAGTGTTTTCGATTTTGTCTGTGATATTGCTGGTAGAAAACTGAATTGTGCTTTTACACTTAAAGATGTTGCATCTTAAGGATCGGTTAATCATTGCAGAAGACATTTCAAGTTGCTCTAGATTCATACATCTCAAAAAACAGTTGCTAGTTTCACCATCATGCGACCAGTAATTGACAGTTTGATTGTACATCAAGTGGATGCAGTGTCGATGCACTGCCTTCATCTTAACTAACCACCAATGCAGTTTATGGTTCGGCAATTGACCCTTTTCTTCCTGGTATGTGTGCCTGGTCTTAGTGGATGACCGCAATCTGCGGGTTGCTGATTTTGCTCAATTTTGGGCAATTGGGAAGGTATATATTCAATCTCTTATCTCACCACCCCTGCGAGCATTTGCATTCACATGTCGTGTTTCCTTGGAATGTTCTAGGGATCCTGGTCCTTGTGTATGTGACATTTCTTGTGATTTGCCTTATGTTTCTCTGTGTTTGTTGCTGTGTTCACTTAAATCACAGTTATTCTCTTGGGATTCGTCTTGAGTGCTACAGTGGTCTATGTCTTACATCTTGAAGCTGGGTATCCAGCTCTATTCCTAATAGGACCATTTTGAGGTCAGGAAAAGGGAAAATATTTGGCGGACTAGTTTAAGGGAGCTCTACTGATAGGTTGTCAGATAACCTTGTCCTCCATTTCCTGCTGGACTTTTGAAGTGCATTAATTACTGATTAAAAACGTTAAAGCTTCATAATTTACCTGTTCTGATCTTCACAAATAGGCAGTGGAGACCAGAGAGGGCCTGCTAAAATAAGAGATTCTGAAAAGCATAATTTTAATCCCCTACATTCCTACCTCACAGGGCCTGCTTGAACAATTCTAGTTTTTCAAAGTACCAAGATTGACTGTGAAAGCTGGAGTTTTTGACACAGTATTTTCCTTGTCCAACTGCTCCTACATTTACTGAATCATCTTCTTTTCCTTGCCCCCTCTTTCCTCTGTCACAGCAGTATCTAGATTTGCTTTTGGGGTTGGCAAATAAATCGGATGTGGAATATAAAGATTCACCTTCACTTTTTCATAAGTAATTGTGGGAGGAAAGAAAAAGAAGGGGTAGGGTTGGTGGTTTTTTGTTTTTTTTGGGTGGGGGGTGGGGTTGTTTAAGGCCTTAACTCAGTACCACTAGGTCTTGCAGAGGTTAGGCAAGACTCATTTTGGAGTAGCATCCCCTAAATTCAAATAAAGTCTCTGACAGTAATTTAGAAATACTTGTGGGACAATAATGTCAGAGAATATTTACTTGTTGAAGTCTCTCAAGCACTCTGGGTCTTTGTTTCTTTGTCAATGAATCTAGATATGCAGTGCTCAGGCAAACTAGAGCTCAATTTACCAGTAAGGCTGTCTTCACTGACTTGTCTTTTGGTTCAGATCAACTAATTCTCTTCTAATGGAGAACTGAAGGGCCTGTTTGTTTACACTTAAAAAAGCAAAAAGTACCTTTTTACTGTCTAACCAAAGTTATGATTCAAATCACAAAAAATTTTGAAAAGATTATATGGTAATTTACATATCAATGTTTGAAGGTTGTGCAAGTTTGAGGAGTTTTGGATTTAATTAGTCAAAGTGTGTGAGTTACGAGGTTTAGGTTAAGCAAAAAGTAAAAGTCAATCCAGAGAAATCTTAAGTCCTTCCTAAGGAAAAGGTGATGGAGGAAATTTTGTGTTATTCATGAGGGCTTGCAACTCATTGCCACTTTTCCTTGACTAAATCTTCATCTTGATTAGCATCTTTAGCGAGGCTCCTAGTTTACGATCTTAAAGGCATGAGTTGATAGACTGGGAGAGGAGAATGTGGAAGAGAGCATGGTTTTGGAGAAGTGGGAAATACTCATGCTAAAACTGAGCCCTTTTTAGTTTCTCTAATAATTATAGGTTGTGATGGTAACTCCATCACAATGTGTTGTTCATATTCTCTTCTGGTTTTTATAATTTTTCCCTTCTCTTTTCAGACATCAGGCTATGAAGTTTACATTCTAGAAGCAGCATACAAGGACCCGGAGGTGAATTTCTGCATTAACTTTGTTCTATTCAAAATATCATGCTTAGAGTTCCTAGAGAAATCCTGGATATAATAGCTTTGATTTAGGCAGGGTGGCCAGGGCCCTCTGTGTCGAGTGTGTGGCTTACATAGGTCTGCTTATTCCTGCCTGGCTTTTTGCATAATATACTTGCCTTGTCTTGGATTTAGGGTTGTGCTGCTAGGAATGTCCATGGTTTTACCCTTGATGACATACAAAAGATGGCAGGACAGTGGGAAGAAGCCCCAGCCTTATATTGGCAACTTGATGTTAAGGTTTGAGAGCCTTTAATTTTCCCTAGATCCTAATTTTTAGAGAGTTACGCAGAAGTTTTATGAGCTCTGCGAATTAAGGTTATTTATTACTTTTTGTGTTCATTTAATACAATAGGTTATTTATTACATGTTTCTGTTCATGAAATACAATTAACTTGTGTCATTCTATTGCATGGCAGTCATTATTCCATGGAGATGATCTCAAGGAAAGTGGGATTCAAGAGGTAATATAACATGCACTTGTGTTTGATTGCACCTTAGTGGGATCTACATAATGATCTACATAATTTGTGTCGACCTGCTTAATCCACAAAATAGCAATCTATGCTACATGAATAGAGAAGATTTATGTATTTCACATAGTGTGTGAAGCCATCTTTCGTGCAAGTTTGCCAATAACAAGTCTTTCAGCTGTGAATTGATACTTTCTTGGTTTACTTAACCCGTAAAGGCTCTGACCATTATTAAATTTTTGCTAAATGCATGGGTGGGTAGTATTTGTCTTAACAGGCCCTTCAGTGTGCTTCCTTGATTTATAGGTGTAAATGATCTTCCATCAGTGGAATTTAGTTTAGAACACCACTCTTCTGGAAGACAAATATGTTGTATTCGTTTTTTATCGACTCTTTGGAGAATATTATGAAGTCTACATTACAATTTAGCTTGTTGGGAGATCGGGATAGTACTGGGAATCTCATATAGTTTCCTGTGTTCCAGGTGGACATGGATATGGAGGATGATCAGGATGAAAGTCTACCCGTAGTGGAAGGAAAAAAATTAGAGAATCCCAAGGATCCTCCTTTTGATGGTGATGCACCATGGTATATTTCAAGTTCACTCTCATGGTTCTTCTGATTTATTGATTCAGGAAAAAATTAGTCAAATTCTGAGCTTTGGATATGAAAGCCCTTCTCAATTTGATCTGTATCATCCGACAAACATTTTATATGTATGCATCTGTTCATACTAACTGTCATGTCAGAGTTTTCTATTTTTTGGAAGCATACTTCTGAGTCCTTGTTGCGATGAAAATTGTTTTTCAATGTGAAGGTCATCTGTTCATGCTAAATGTCATGTTAAGAGTTTTCAATTTTTGGGAGCATGGACGCGAAACCTTGTCATGAAAATTGGATCCACTGTGAAGTTAGTTGTTGGGATTCAATCTGGAGTTTTTTGACTTATCGCATCTAAAAGTAGTTTTTTGCTTGTGGTAATCCTGCTATAATCTGGAAGTTGTAACTTTTTATTGTGTTGATGATACTACCACTGGGGTAGAAATTGTCTTCAAATGTTCTGATCTCATGTCATGTCGTTGACCTGGCCTATACCAAACGCGTCCATTATGCACTGAAAGAAATTTCTGGCAAGCATTGAAACTTGCTTCTTCTCCATAGTGTTCTTCCACTAGCTGTTTAACTACTTCACCAAGAACAGTATAGCAGCCTTTTCTGATATAGTTTATGCGGTGACCTGCTCCTTTCCATAAGAAGATGCTTAGATTTTCTTAAATGCACTTTACCATTCTTCTAATTCTATATGCAATCTATGCTGACAACCAATGAAATCGCTTAGATTTAGGAGTGCTTCCATTGCAACATAGTGAAACAGATTTAATGTCTATGAGTCTCTGAAAAAGAGAAGATCCTGCAGTCCTAGAGTCAAATCTGCCCAAAAGTTATTCTTTAAAGTATGATCCATTCAATAAAAAATAAGCTGAGTTGTTATCTTCAGTTTATTTCCTTTGGGTAATGAAGGAACTGGTTTCTTTAACGAAGATGCTATTTTGCTTGGTAGAAATGTTTGCTTGTGAGAACTCATAATGTGAGTTCCAGCTGTTCTCTTGGTGCTTTCTATATAAATTAATTACTTGGTGCATATCTTCTTGTGATATTTCATTTCCAGATCTTTAGGGAGGTTGGTTGATTTAACTATTTCAAAAAATATTTTTGTGCTTTGCATTTTGCTGCTATTGTACTATCTGACACGCATTATGCCTTTTATTTGTGAGTTCCCAGTTTTGATGGGTTTTTTAGCTTAACATTGTTTCCCCAATATTTTCAGGAGATTTCTCCAAAGATGAGGAGAGAGGGGATGGAGGAGGAGACCATGTAACAGAAGTGAGAGAATTGGGTAGGAGTAAGTGGTCAGAGAACCTAGAGGAACATGAAAATGAAGAAAAGGTTGAAATGCGAACCAGTGTATCTGCTCTTTCTGGCTTGGTTCAAACATATGGCAAGGGAGGAAAATCTGTACGCTGGGGTGATCAGGTCTCTTCTAAATTTTCATATGATTGTTTTCTAAATAAGTACAGTTGGAGGAGGTTATTTGTAGCTGGCCAAGCCATATGGTTTAAGTGCAATCTCATAGTCAATAATTATAAATGCACCAGGGAACATCTTGTACTTCTAGTGTTTAATTTACTTATTAGAGTTTTGTGGAGTTTGTCCACGGCTGATTAGGGAAAGCTTTTCGGCCTAGAACTAAATCGATGGATATCATGCAAAGGTTGCTTGAAGATATCGCTTAGGTGTTGATAAAACATTTGGCATATAAGTTCCCTGGCAAACAAACAACTTTCTTTTGGCAACTGCATCTCTGTTTTTGTCCCTAATAAATGTGATAGTCTTCTAGTATCTCTTTCCTGATATACTGCTAAATTTCAGGCATAAACCTCCTTTTGGATAAACTGAAAATGCAAATTTAGATTTCCTTCAGCTATTTGCACATTTTCTTGTCTCTTCTACATCTCACTTTTTGTACATGATGTTATGAACTTCAGGCTAAAAATACTGGGTTCTTGATCGGTGCTGCAAAGAAGGCCAATGCATCGTCTTTGGTGATTGGACCGGGTGCTGGATACAACTTGGTGGGTAAATTGGCCTCGATAACCTTTTGAATCTCGAACAGTCTGAATTATACTAAAGGGAAACAATTTTTTCTGTTTTTCCTATCGCTATTCCCTTTTAGTGCTTACAGATGCAAGTAAATAGCCATAGGGCTGCACGTGCGCCACTTGATGATTGTTTGGACTTATTTTTCTGAGATCCATTAAAATGCGATTTTTTCCCCTGCATCCCGAGTAACGGCATACATATTTCTCGTCCTATCATTTACTTTCATTAGCTGATTCTTGAATCTTCTCGTGTGTGGCTCCGCAACTGCAGAAGACGAACCCATTGCCTGAAGAAGGTAATTTGACGGGGAGCTATAGCAGTGAACTGAAGAGACGGAGGAGCACGTTCCAGGAGCGAATCAGGGCGGAACGCGAGTCATTCAAAGTAGTATTTGACAGGAGACGTCAGCGGATTGGCGGGCTTGATTTGGAGGAGGAATAGAGAACAACGGAACCGCTTAGGCCCCCCTGAATTCTTATGTCGCCTCTTTACTAGGCTGTAATTTAGCGGCATTTGTTGTAGATTAGTAATTTAGTAAACGCTGTAACTTGGCTTGCCCTGAAATTTTCAGCTGTAACAGGGGAAGTCCTCGCTCAAAATTAATGAAATAACTCCTTTTGCCATCCTGAGTGGGCTCATACCGTTCACTGTTTTCTCTGTGTCGTACTGTATTATCTTCGACGGGCACTAGCCCATAAGCCGTAGCGGCTGGATAAGAAATCGCCTCTGGGCATCGTCAGGTCGGGTACTTATCATCGAAGAGGGGCAAAATGTCGAAATTTTGATCGAGGTCCAATTTTTACGGATCGAAGGAGACCAAATTCTGCCCTATATGGATAAGAGGCCGTGAACTGATGTGTACTACAGATGACATTGTCCTTCTACCCGGCGAGCTGCGAGGCAGGTTTGTCATTGAGTATAATGATTTGAACAACTTTATCGGTTAGAATTAATTTCCGATGCATACCTCAAGAAAGGTGGAAATTTCACATGAAATTCTGTCGCCCGTGTCATGTATTCGATGTGAAATTGTGCCGAGCTCCTACAGAGCAAGCAGCAATATTCCCGCCAATCATGGCCGAAACAAGAAGGACGAAATGCAAGGGAAAAATATATATAAAAAGAAGATGTCAACTTCAACGTGCTTGTTCGTGTGCGGCGCCTTGAACAGTGAAAACATCGCATGTCTTACAGGCTGTAAAAAGAAGCAAAAGCCATTGTTTATAGAAAGAGAGGCATTGCCTCCCGTGGCACATGAACATTTTTGAATATTTATAGCATCTCTACAAGCAGACTTGAGCAAGTCCTTAAAAGGCTTTGCAAGAAACAGGCTGGAGCTCTGCCTTGAGATGGGGATCCCATGCTGTCCTCCTATTCCTTCTTTGTCGGGAAGACAAATATAGATAGGGAATTAGGAAATTTCACGATAACGAGGGTAGATATTACGTTAGGATTTTAGTTCTAGCTACTATTAGATAGGCAGGTATAATAGGCTCCCGTGCTTGGAGTGAGTAAGGGTAAGTTAAATGCCTACGGTTGGGTTAGCACGGCTAATGACATTGTTCTCAACCATAGGCTGACTCAGTTCCCCCACTTGTTCATGTGCAGCGCCCTAAACAGTGAACACATGACGTGTCTTGCAGGCTGTAAAAAGAAGCAAAAACCATTGTTTATAGAGAGAGGTGGTGCATGAACATTTTTGAATACTTATAGCATCTCCACAAGTGGACCTGAGCAAGTCCTTAAAAAGCTTTGGAGGAAACAGGTAGGAGCTTCCCCCTAGGGTGGGAGATCCCATGTTGGGCCTGTTTGGTTCGACTTTTGGGGAATGCATTTGTAGAAATGCAAATACCTTTGGGTAAAGAGGGTTTTCCGAAATGCAAATGTCGTTTGGTAAAATTTGCATTGAGAAACAACTTTGGCCAAAATGCCGTTTGGTAAAATTTACATTTGTAATTAATTTTTATTAAATTAAAAAAGCAAAAATATGTTTACATTTTTTATATAAACATATTTTTATATAAAAAATATAAACATATAAACATAAAATATATTTATTAAACATAAATAAATATAAAAAAATAGATATGTTTATATAAATATATATTTATATAAAAGCAACCGGAGAAAAAAATAGATATGTTTATATTTATAAATAAATATATATATATTTATTAAACATAAAATATATATTTATATAAAAAATGGATATGTTTATATCTATATAAATATATAAAATATATATTATATTTTTTATAACTATATATTTATTAAACATAAAATATCAATAAATAGATATGTTTATATTTTTTATATAAAAAATAAACATAAAATATATGTTTATATATTTATATCGGACCACCGAATTTGGCGGCCGAACCGCCTGAATAAAAAATATGTTTATATTTTTTATATAAACATATTTTTATATAAAAAATATAAAAAATATAAACATAAAATATATTTATTAAACATAAAATATATATAAAAATAGATATGTTTATATAAATATATATTTATATAAAAACAATAGGAGAAAAAAATAGATATGTTTATATTTATAAATATATTTATTTATTTATTAAACATAAAATATATTTATATAAAAATTGGATATATTTATATCTATATAAAATATATATAAACATAAAATATAAAAAAAATTGATATGTTTATATATTTATATAAAATATGTTATCCTCCTATTCCATTTTTATTAGGAAGACAAAGATAAATAGAGAATTATGAGATCTGGCGGTGGTGAAGGTAGACACTACATCAGGATTTCAGTTTTGGCTACTACTGAGTAGGTAAGTATAGTAATCTCCCTCACCTAAAGTGAGTGAGGGTGGGTTATATGCCTACAGCTGAGCCAACACGTCTAACGGCACTGCTTTCAACCACAAGTTGACTCAATTCCCCCGCTTGTCCATGTGCGGCGCCTTGAACAGTGAACACATGACGTGTCTTACAGGCTGTAAAAAGAAGCAAAAACCATTGTTATTAGAGAAAGAGGCGTTGCCACTCTGTGGCACATGAACATTTTTGAATATTTATAGCATCTCCACAAGCCAGTAGCATAGCACAAACAAGGAACAGGCATCCTCTTCTCTTTGCTCTCTCCCCACTTTCATGGCGATTGCCGCTGCCGGAGGAGGAGGAGGAGTGGGGCGCTTCCTCGCCGGCCTCGTCGACTCACCGGAGCCGTCGTCCTCATCCGCTTCCGGCCCATCATCCATGGTTTCCTGGCTCTCCTTCCACTTTCGCGCGCGCGTATGAAACTTAACACAATGCTCGTCGCTTCCCCACTTCTCCTCCCCTCCATTCCTGTCTCTGCGACCAAGTTTGATGTCCGGTTGTCTTGCGAATTGCAGAGGTATCTTAGTCCCCGCTCGCTGTCCATGAACGGCTGCGACGGGGACCCCGCGGCCCCCATCGGCACCGCCGAGACCCGCAGCTTCCCCGCCGTGGCCACCCCGGGCCTCGCCGCCGACCGCCTTGGCTCCGCCGTCGCCGCCCTCAAGGCGAGCCCGCCGGGCGCCGGCTCCGGCATTATCCGCCTCCAGGCAAGTCAAAAAGAGCTTTCGTCTCGTCCGCAGTAACTGGCAAAAAGCGGCGTCGTTGTCGCGGTCGTCAACGGATAACATTTTCGATAGAATCCTGGCCAATGGTGCTCGGCCACGTGTTCGGCCGTGATTGGTTGCTCCGATTGAGCACAACGAGGAGAAAAAAAAAAAAAATAATTTCCGTTTCTTTTCCCGCGCGATTTTTCATTGCTCCTCTCTCTCTCCCGCCGGCAGGTGCCGATCCACGAGAAGATCGAGGCGATCGACTGGCTCCATTCCCAGCGGCAGCTCCTCCCCCGCTGCTTCTTCTCCGGCCGGAGCGCTGGCGGCGGCGGCGGCTCCGACTGCTTCCTCGAGCCGCCACCCGTCGCCGGCGGAAACGGCAACGGCAGCAGCAACGGCGGCGGGCGCCTCCGCCGCCGGGCGGAGCACAGGCTGGTCAGCGTCGCCGGCGTCGGATCCGCGGTGTTCTTCCGCCGCGTCCGCCCCTTCTCCTACGAGGATTGGCTGTCCATCAAAAGGTAACGCGGTTCGCGGCTCGCGTTTTGTCTCCCCCGTTGTTCTGTATACACGGATGCAATCTAGAGCGCATGAACAGAGTCAATCCGTGCTGTGTACATCGCAATTGGAATGAACTCGAATGAGTAGCTAGGCTGGGCGCTTCGATTTTTCCGTTCGCGGCTCTCGTTTTGTCTCCCGGTTGTTCGATGTAGATGGATGCAGTCTAGACGGCGTGAACAGAGTCAATCCGTGCTGTGTATATCGCAATTCTAATGGACTTGAAGGAGCAGCTAGGCCGGGCATTTCGATTTTTGCCCTTTTTTTCATGAACTGAGCTCAGCTAGGTGAAGCTTCGGCAAAGGAGTGATTGGGAAATTAGTAAAGGAATCGAAATGTTTTCACTAGGGTTTGTGGGAGATATTTTCGATTGAGAATAATCGAGAGTTCATTTCCGTTTAAATTTTATAGGTTCCTCTCCACAAGCTGCCCTTTGATCCGTGCTTATGGAGCGATTCGCTTCGATGCGAGATCGAACGTGTCACCGGAGTGGGAGGCTTTTGGTTCATTCTACTTTATTGTTCCTCAGGTAAAAACTAGTGCCGTTCTTTTGAAGGACAAGTTAGGAGCCATCGATTCCGGAGTACTAATTGTAGACTCTTCTAGTTAATGGCAGGTTGAGTTTGATGAGCTCGAAGAGAGCTCTATGCTTGCAGCTACTGTTGCATGGGATGACGCTCTTTCTTGGACTTGGGAAAAGGCCATAAGTTCATTGAAGCTACGATAAAGCAGGTCTATCTTCATTTCCTGGACGACTGATCACTTGTTCCCTCAACATGTCTGATTAAGCCATGCTCTGTTGATGCAAGGACTGTGCATCTGATGACTGCATTGGTTTTGAATTTTGTAGATATCTTCGCTTGTGATGAAGTTAAGAAAGGAAGTGCCTAAAGCATTCATCTTAAGTAGTAATCACGTTCCCAGCAAGAACTACTGGGATCTCGCGGTGAAGAGAGCTTTGCAGATGATTAATGGTGATGACTCTGCCCTCATTAAGGTAATGAATGGTACATGTGTATCATTGCTGTTGTCAGTGTTTATCAAGAGTCTGTCACCTTTTTCTACTCATACCATCAGACTGTCATCTTTGTTCTGATATACCGTCTTTTCTCCCTGAAACACATCTTATTCTCCTTCCACTGGATTCTTATTGGTTTTTCATTGTATCTCTCTGAATTTAGGTTGTGCTAGCACGAAGCAGCAGATTCCTTACTGCTACAGACATTGATCCTATAACATGGCTTGCTTGTTTACAGGTATTAGTTTGCATGTTGGACTTATATCATGGCTTAATCATTAGTTAGGACGCTAATGTGAAAACCAATTTTTCAGATTGAAGGGGAAAATGCTTATCAGTTTTGTCTTCAGCCGCCTAATGCTCCAGCATTCATTGGAAACACGGTAATTATGATTATCTTCATATTTTAATTTCTCTCTCTGGGATTAATGGGTGTTCTATTTTTGACTTGAATAAACTTTGTGAATAGCCAGAGCAACTATTTCACAGAACCTGGCTTAGTATCAGCAGTGAGGCTTTGGCTGGAACACGTGCTAGAGGTGAATCAGTGGCTTCAGATCTCCAAATAGAACTTGACTTGCTTTCAAGGTCTATATTTTCCTACAGAAATAGACCTTTTAGCACTGTGTGCTACTTTTCAGATGTGCATTCTCTCTAATTTCTCTTCTAATTTTCCTCTTATTCATATTTTTCAGTCCAAAGGACCATCTGGAGTTTACTATAGTGCGGGAGAGCATAAGAAGAAAATTAGAGGCAAGTCTTTTGTCTTCACCTTTTGAACTGTTCCTTGCATATGATGTGAGTTTTTCTCAATAACTAGTCACTCGTACTCATAGTTCGAAAGTAGCTTTACATGCTAATGGGCCTTAAAGTATCTTGCATTGATGACCCTAAGCCATCATTACCAACATTAATGAAGGTGGTGGATGCATGAAGTTGGCATGCTGTTTCTGAAGAGAGGAGACATTTGAAAAGATTTTTATGTTTGCTGAGGGCTCATGCAGGAAGTGAGCATGCTGTGAGGGGAGGAGCAAGAGAACACTCATGTTTCCTTTTGCTCAATATCTATAAGTTTTCCTTGAAAGGAAGGGGATCAGTTTCCTTAGATCCTTACTCCATACTGGCATGACCATGTAACCAGTAAAACAGAGCTTTGCCAATTGACACACTGATAAAAGGATCCTTGTTCAGAGAGTGCACAAGCTTGTTTTTCTCCTTATCATCATAATTATGATCTCAGAGGAAGTAGCTTGTACAGTGATTTTGCTACTGTAGTGATAAACATTCTCTGAGGACAAATATGGAACGTATTTGTTTACCTATAGAAACAGTAAATTCACTCTATTGCTGTTTTTGTAGGCTGTATGTAGTGGAGTAGTTGTAGAACCAAGAAAAGCAATTCGTAAACTTTCTAGAGTTCAGCATCTACATGCTGTTCTGGCTGGTACATTGAGAAGTGAAGATGATGAGGTAAGAGTCTGGTCGCCTTCCATTATCATCGTCCTGATTGATCTTTAGATGTTTGTTATCATCTTATGGTGATGAGTGTTCTGATGGAGTTCAATTTACCTTCTTCTTCTTCTTCTTCTTCTTTTTTGGTGGTTATTAGAAAATTTAGCTGACTATTGTTTTGCCAGTATGACCTTCTGTCTTCTCTCCACCCGAGTCCAGCAGTTTGTGGATTTCCAACAGAAGAAGCAAGGCTTTTAATTGCTGAAACTGGTAACTTCATTTGAAACCCAACTGTTGCATATCCATTTGTTTTCGTTCCTCTAATTTGTGTGGCAGCTTTCAATCTTCAAAGGTGTGAATATGATGTAAAATCCGTTGTTTTGCTGGGACTGTTGGAAGTCATGACTTCTTACTTTGCATAAATTGAAACATGGGATTTCCCATAGAAAGATCGAATTAGTTTCACAAATTTAAAGTATGTGCTACACTACAATCTGATACTTCTCTCAGAATGGTTGCTCATTCTTTAACACTATTAACAACTAGGAGAATGTTCTAGTGGTCTGGTGTCTGGCAGCCTTAATGAGAATATTGCCTCGCTAACTTCTGTTTCTGAACCACCGTAGGAGAACCTCCCTGCTTGCTTGCTTTCCAAACTACCAATTGTTAATTGGTACATCTATATTAATGTTTCATTCTCCCTGAATGCTTTTCTTCGCAGAGGTATTTGACCGAGGAATGTATGCTGGACCTGTGGGCTGGTTTGGAGGAGGAGAGAGTGAGTTTGCTGTTGGTATTAGGTCAGCTTTGGTTGGAAAGGTGATCCCTCCAGTTTTTTATTTTAATTAATTAGATGCATGTCCTTTAAATGAAACTATTCTTCTGGTACCCTGGATCCAAATGCTTCTTTGCTTTGGTTTATCTAGTGAAGATATAAGTGCATCGTTGTCCCATAACTTAGTTCTAAGGAATTAACCTAAAATTTTGAATGCTTATGCTGGGTTTTAGGGTCTTGGTGCTTTAATTTATGCTGGGACCGGGATAGTGGAAGGAAGTGATCCATCTTCCGAATGGGATGAACTGGAAATCAAGATATCTCAGGTATGTGATGCGTATGCTCTGCTGCCTGTTTAACTTCACTGACGACCTTTAAAGCTTGACATTGTAGAAGAATAAGAATTTTTTGAGAGGTGATTTCCTAGCATCACTAACTTAATGTACCAAGAATATTAGGAATTTCATATTTGTTTATGCAGTTCATGAAATTGCTCAAACTTGAAGTGCCTTCACGACAAGAGTTGATGACTTAAGGATAAGCATACTTAAAGGTCAGTGACTGTAAGCTCTCCATTTCTTTTACTTTCTTCTTGAGTCATATTTTGCAACTATAGCTATGAAATTGCAATGAAGTTGGCGGTATTCATGATTCATAATATGAAAATGTTACAGTCCAATGTGTTTTCAGAACCACCATTAGCAACCTTCTAACTAGGTGTTTTGAGGTCTTGAAATGCTCCCAGGCGAACTAAGATGGGGCAATGACTGTCATTGGCTCAAAATGTCAGTTTATCATAGACCCAGCAAATTGGACAAAAGTACCTTCTCTTGTGAATGATCGATGTGTCTGTTTGAATATGTGGGGATAGATGTTCTTGCTATGTCGGATACTTCATCACATGTATTCCAGTCTGTTTCCTGAACATTTTTTAGTGAATGCTGAATAGGGTTTGTTTCATGTTCTCTGTGACAACTGATGAACTGAAGATCACTAGATTTTGGATACAGAGGTTATTGTTACTAAGTTGTCCACGCTCTCTAGTTTTTGCTTTTCTACTTCCACCCATCTTGTTGCCTCTTCAAGTGATCGATCTTGTAGCTAGCTCTTTCAAAAAACGATCCTCCCGTCATGGATCTTTGTTGGGTATCTTTACTCTCCACTGTAGGACATCTTGTTGCCACTTACCGTCTACTATCGGCATCACCACTGGTATAGTCTTCAGTCTTTATTAAGAATTTTTCTCCAGAGGCAATTTTAAACAAAATATACCTTCTGAAATAACTTTATTAATATCACCAGAAGATGACTGACCATGGTATCTGCATTCGTCCAACAATTTCTTCCTCTCATAGAGCAGAAGTAGCGACACCAATCTATTGTGCTCCTGAACCTGTGTCTCCAACCTCTATATAGGGAGGGGCGCTTGCTTTCTTTGTCGATGTTGTTTCTGTGCAATCATAAGTATATTGCTTTATGTGTTTCAGTGTTTATGCAGATGAAGGTGCCTGCAAAGTGCATCAGTCTGGTTACTTATGTCACTGGCTATGCTCATATTGCACCTCTTCAATCACATTTCCAGTTGGACTTCCAGATCCAGCAAAGAAAGCTCCATTTGATGTTAGGTCTTACTTGGATCTCCATACAACCACACACTTTCTGGTGTATAGTCCCTCTTGGTCACCCAAATAAGAGACGTAATCGGCATTCCAAATTTCATTTAGTGTCGAGCATTTCTTTTGTGCAGAAAACTGAAATCACATAAATGTACAGGCATGCAGTGTCTGACATTGTCTTTATGTATGCTTATTCATTTTTTCATTCTTAGTTGATTTCTAGGAGATGATTGAAGGAATAGTATTACAGCCTTGCATTCTGGGTTTGGAGGGCAATGATCTGTTACCCTCATAAATGGAAAGTCAGCTTCTATACCAACTATGCGATGCAGGAGGCAATGAGTTTAATCAATTATCGACTGCAAGAACAGTAATGCCTCAACACCTTGGCATGTCCAGACCATTCCATGGCCAATGCATTTGGAAGCTTCATTTAATTGTCAGGTTGCATCGTAGGAGTAGCTATTGCTACCTCCAAAGTCAGATGACCTGGATACTCCATTTGTCCATTCAATGTGGATCTGAGAAAACAATTTGAATCTGATTTTCTGTAATATCGTCATGTCAAGCATGGATGGGGGCTTGTGAACCAAGCATCCTCAAGCACCGTGGTACTTGAATAGATGTGCGCTCTCTTTTACTCCGAAAGACTATTCTTTCTCAATCCCCTTCCTAGTTGGTTTCCTTTTTCTCATTCAGCCGCATTGAACTTGAAGATGCTGGTTTGCGTAATCACGACATCATGTGTGAAACATGGTTAAAGGTGAGCGAGCGAGCGAGCGCCCAATCAGCTCGATGCAGAATGCTTTTTTGATAGGTGGACTGAAGGATTAGTAGGGTAAGTGCAGAGACGAAGGCTATCCATTTCCTTTAGACCTTCCGAAGCATGCCATTGGCGGCCAATATTCTCAAACCGGGCTTCCGCAAGAGTCGTCATCCGAAGGTGGCTAAAGCATAAGGTCCAAAAAAGAGAGCATATGTTCCAAAATCCACTTTGATGTAAAAAGGATCCGATTCCATAAAAGGCACGCTGAAAGGGGAGAGACTTGTCCGACCCGGATTCGTCGCCGAAGCGGGAAGGAGAAGCTTCCTTAGGGATCTGTGCCCCCAAAAGCTTTAGATTTCGAGATCACTTTGGTCCCTTTTGCGATGCGATATAGAGAGAGAGAGATAAAGAAATGTTAGTCAATCGACGATCGATAAGCGAGGATAGAAACAGTAAAGCTTGTATTTCTTCCCTGTAACCTCTAGAAATGAAGGACATAACTTTTTTCAAGTCCCATTTCCCCTTCTGCTTCGATTCTCTTGGGATGCCAATCCTTTCATCCGAATATTCTATGCATCGAAGTAGACGTGGACCAATGAAAAAGCGCTCCAGTGCAAGTTTAACGGTGGTGAAAATGCCGTGTATTGTGCTGGTGAAAAGTTGCAGGACCCTTTTCAGGATTTCGAGGATCATCTGAACCCGGTTCGGGCGGGTGGGGAATTCCTAGCGCCATATCGGTATCATCGGAGTCGTCGTTGCATTTAAGGTTCGGATCAGAGATCGGACGAGGGCGCATGGGGCGACGGGTTCCGATCCGACGGTCGATATAAGGGACCGAACGGCTATGTCGCGGGGTCGGAAAAGCGCTCGTCGTACATGAGGTGTGCGTGCGGCGAAAAACCGAGAGGGCCCGAGAAAAACAAAAGGGGGATGCTTTTTGAAGTGAGAGAGAGAGAGACAGAGAGAGGGCAGCTTTAATTCGAAAAGAGGTAAGGAGCTTTTGACGAAAAGGGAGGGAGGGAATGAGGGGAGGGAAGCTGAAGTTGCTGTGGAATCATGTGCCCCTCTTTGCTCATTGCCAGGACTCGCCCAGCCAGAGCATCTCGTTCTGTGCTCATTTTGCGTAATGTCACTGTGCTTTTGACTAGGTAATGTCGCATCTCCCGTGCGCGTATTCCCCTGATAATGTATTTAATGCCTACGTATGTGTACCTAAAGAAATTTGACCGATAAATTTATAATTCATTCCCCGTGTATATCACATCATTAAGTTTATCGGATACTATGTGCTCGTGTCGATATATCTAACAATAATGTGTGTTCATGTCCACACGTGCATTAGTTTGGATTCCATGAATTTTCTTTTGTTAGGGTTTGATTCACGTGCACAAAATAAAATGACCCATTTTATTCCCTTGTGTGCAAACCTTTAATCTAATAGTGACTATTCATGATAAATTAACAACCACTAATTGTCACTTTGCATCAAAGTATCCTTATTTTGCCTCTTCATAGATTCGTATGCGCTTCATAAATACGCGCCCCCTCTATTCACTAAATTGAATCTTTCATGCTAGACATTCTACCCTGGTATGGAGTGCTAATGCTATCTCATTTTATTCTGGGCAAAAATTTTTAATCACACATTCTAACAACATATTAAATGAGTTTATAAGATTCTATGTGCTCATGTCGGTATATCTAACAATAATGAGTGTGCTTGTGTCTACGCGTGCATTGATTTAGATTCCACAAGCCTTCTCTTTTTAGGATTTGATTCACATGCACAAAATGAAATGACCCGTCTTATGCTCGGAAAATCACAAGACATCTCTTTGTGGTGGCATGTCGGACCTAAATATGCCCCCTTGGTGACAATTCACAATAAATTAACAAGCACTAATTGTCATTTCGTATCAGAGTATCCCTACTTTGCCTCTTTATAGGTTCATATGTGCTTCACCAATACGCACCCTCTATATCCATTAAATCGAATCTTTCAGGCTAGATATTTTAATATGGTATCGAATGCTAATGCTATCTCATTTTAACACGGTATGGAGTTTATTTTGGGCAAAACTTTCTAATCGCACGTTCTAACAACATATTAAATGAACTCCGGTCCAGGACAATCATCCGAATTTGACAAAATAGATTAGCGAAGGTCTCAGTTACGGTGGTGGGGGCAAGCTCAAAGACAGATCCTGGAGTGTCGGGTTGTCAGACACCCAATCCGGACACCATCCGAAACCACAGGGAGGAAAGGTATCGAATATAATAAAACCCTAAACCATTTCACCTTAACTCCCTCATCAAACTAATATTTTATAAAGAATTTATTTATAATAAACGTAGTAAATAAATAAATAAAGAGAAAATGAGGAGAATAAAAAAAGGAGAGAGAGAGAGAGAGAGAGAGAGAGGCAGCCGAACAAACAGACTTCTCCCTTCAGTTTGGAATCTCTCGAGCTCACTCCACTCCCCTTCCTCCACCCCACAAAACATTCCTCTCCCCCCTAAAAAAAATAATAAAATAACAAAATAAAATAATAAAACCCATAAAAATAAATCAAAACCCAAGAAGAAAAATTTAGTCATCAGGAGGAAAAGATTTCCAAAAGGCTTTTCCGCATAAAGCAAGAATCTACAAACCCTGCACCGCTTCTCCCCTCCGCCATCAACGCCATCATCTCCTCCTTCCTCCCTTCCTTTCTGCAGCGCACGACGATGACACCATGACGACGGCCACTGCCACGTCGCCGCCGCCGCCGCAGCACCAGCCGAGGGTCGTGCGGAAGCTCCTCGTGGAGGTGATCGACGCGCGGGACCTGCTGCCCAAGGACGGCCAGGGCAGCTCCAGCCCGTACGTGATCGTGGAGTTCGACCACCAGAAGAGGCGCACCTCCACCCAGTACCGCAACCTCAACCCGGCATGGCACGAGGCCCTCGACTTCGTCGTCTCCGACCCGGAGAACATGGTCTACGAGGAGCTCGACGTCGAGGTCTTCAACGACAAGAGGTACGCCGCCGGCGGCGGGGGCCGGAAGAACCACTTCCTCGGCCGGGTCAAGCTGTACGGGTCCCAGTTCCAGAGGCGCGGGGAGGAGGGCCTGGTGTACCACCAGCTGGAGAAGAAGAGCGTCTTCAGCTGGATTCGCGGCGAGATTGGGCTGAAGATCTGCTACTACGACGAGCTTGTGGAGGAGCATCCGCCCCCGCCGCCCCAGACGCCGCCGCCGGAGGAGGCGGCGCAGCATCATCACCCTCCTCCTCCGGGTGCGGAGCTCCACGAGGGGCAGGGGGTGGCGGTGGGGATGAAGCCCCCGCCGGTGATGGTGGTGGAGGAGGGCAGGGTCTTTGAAATGCCGCCGGGGGAATGCTGCCCGCCGGCGGTGCCGCTCCGGCGCCCCGACCGGTCGCCCTCCCCGCCCGTGGTCGTCATCGAGGAGTCGCCGCAGCCGTCCCACACGGTGCACTTCCGCCCCGGGCCGCCCCCGCCCGAGGAGATGCAGCCGCAGCCGCAGCCGCAGCCGCAGCCGGCGGTGACGACGTACCAGCACCTCCCGGGGGCCGCTCACCCCGCCCAGGCGGCGGCGGCGGCGGAGGCGACGATGCAGTATCCCCCGCCGGAGATGCGGCGGATGCAGGGCGCGCGGGTCGGGGAGAGGGTCCGGGTCGTGCGGCGGCCGGCGAGCGGCGATTTCTCGCCGCGGGTGATATCGTCGCGCCACCAGAGGTTCGCGTCGGAGACGGAGCGGATCCACCCGTACGATCTCGTCGAGCCGATGCAGTACCTGTTCATCAGGATCGTCAAGGCGCGCGGCCTCGCCCATAACGACAGCCCCTACGTCAAGGTCGGCACCGCCACCCACCGCGTCCGCTCGAAGCCGGCGGTCCACCGCCCCGGCGAGCCGACCGACTCGCCGGAGTGGCACCAGGTCTTCGCCCTCGGCCACAACAAGCCCGAGTCGACCAGCTCGACCCTCGAGATCTCCGTCTGGGACTCCCCGTTGGAGAGCTTCCTCGGCGGCGTCTGCTTCGACCTCTCCGACGTGCCCGTCCGCGACCCGCCCGACAGCCCGCTGGCGCCGCAGTGGTACCGCCTCGAGGGCGGCGACGCGGCGGAGCGTTGCCGCGTCTCCGGCGACATCCAGCTCTCCGTCTGGATCGGCACCCAGGCCGACGACGCGTTCCCGGAGGCGTGGAGCTCCGACGCGCCGCACGTGGCCCACACGCGCTCCAAGGTTTACCAGTCGCCGAAGCTGTGGTACCTGCGGGTGACGGTGATCGAAGCTCAGGACCTCCACATCGCCCCGAACCTGCCGCCGCTGACGGCGCCGGAGGTCAGGGTCAAGGCGCAGCTGGGGTTCCAGTCGGTGCGGACGCGGCGGGGGTCCATGAGCAACAACGTGCCGTCGTTCCACTGGAACGAGGACCTCGTCCTCGTCGCCGGCGAGCCCCTGGAGGACTCGCTCATCTTGCTAGTGGAGGACCGGTCGAACAAGGAGACGCTGCTCCTCGGGCACATCCTCATTCCGGTGGGCTCGATCCAGCCGCGGATAGACGAGCGGCACGTCCCCGCCAAGTGGTTCCCGCTCGAGGGCGGCGCTGGCGGCGGTGGATGCGGAGGCGGGCCAGGGCCTTACTTAGGCAGATTGTACCTGAGGCTGTGCTTGGAAGGCGGTTATCACGTTCTCGACGAGGCCGCGCACGTGTGCAGCGACTTCCGGCCTACGGCGAAGCAGCTGTGGAAGCCGCCGATCGGGATCCTGGAGCTTGGGATCCTCGGCGCACGCGGGCTCTTGCCCATGAAGTCGAAAGGCCCCGGCAAAGGGTCCACGGACGCCTACTGCGTGGCCAAGTACGGCAAGAAGTGGGTTCGGACGCGCACCATCACGGACAGCTTCGACCCGCGGTGGAACGAGCAGTATACTTGGCAGGTCTATGACCCGTGCACCGTGCTCACTGCCGGGGTCTTCGATAATTGGCGGATGTTTGCCGACCCGATGGCCGACGAGAGGCCGGATTGCCGCATTGGGAAGATCCGGATTCGGGTATCCACATTGGAGAGCAACAAGGTGTACACCAATTCCTATCCGCTGCTGGTGCTGACGAGAACTGGGTTGAAGAAGATGGGCGAGATCGAATTGGCGGTCCGGTTCGCCTGCCCGTCCCTGTTGCCGGATACTTGCGTAGTCTATGGTCAGCCCCTGTTGCCGCGGATGCACTATCTCCGCCCGCTCGGGGTGGCCCAGCAGGAGGCGCTGCGAGTGGCTGCCACCAAGATGGTAGCCGCATGGCTCGCAAGGTCGGAGCCTCCGCTCGGCCCGGAAGTGGTCAGGTACATGTTGGATGCCGATTCGCACACGTGGAGCATGAGGAAGAGCAAGGCGAACTGGTTCAGGATCGTGGCCGTGCTGGCGTGGGCGATTGGGCTGGCGAAATGGTTGGACGACATCCGGAGGTGGCGGAACCCAGTCACGACGGTCCTAGTCCACGTCCTGTATCTGGTTCTCGTGTGGTACCCAGATTTGATCGTGCCAACCGGGTTCTTATACGTGTTCCTGATCGGCATCTGGTACTACAGATTCAGGCCGAAGATCCCCGCCGGGATGGACACCAGGCTCTCGCAGGCTGAGTCGGTCGACCCGGACGAATTGGACGAGGAATTCGACACAATTCCGAGCTCTAAACCCCCGACATCATCCGTCACAGATACGACCGCCTCCGACTGCTGGCGGCCCGGGTCCAGACGGTCCTGGGCGACTTCGCGACCCAAGGCGAGAGGGTCCAGGCCCTAGTGAGCTGGAGGGACCCGAGGGCGACGAAGCTGTTCATCGGAGTGTGCCTCGCCATCACGCTGATCCTGTACACGGTGCCGCCGAAGATGGTGGCGGTGGCCCTGGGCTTCTACTACCTCCGCCACCCGATGTTCCGGGACCCGATGCCGCCGGCGAGCCTGAACTTTTTCCGGCGACTTCCGAGCCTCTCCGATCGGCTAATGTAGAGATTATTAGAGCCTTGAAAAAAGAAACACTTGGTAGAATTAGTTTTTGAAATATATATTTTTTTTGGAGAGGGGAACCAGCCAAGATTTATGGGGAGGGAAAGGGACAAAGGGGCACTGTTTTCGTGTTGAAAAAAGTTGTCCTAGAATAACGTTGAATGATGTTCTTTTGTTTTTGTGGGTTCTGTACTGAATTGATTGACTGACCCTATTCAAAAGCTTTGGAATAAGAGAAAGCAGGGGAGAGAGAGAGAGAGGCTGGTGAAACTAGGGAGAAAAGAAATTGAATTGGGTGTTTCTTTTTTTTCTTTTTTTAATTTTTGTTTTTTAAGAATGAAGGGACGGACCGGACCATTTTGGAAATTAGGCCCAGTGCGGTTTTGCTGTCATGAAAAGGTGTAACCCCCATTGATATGATAATGGTTTCTGACATTGCTCGAACCGTTTTCCCATTTCACTTTGTTCACTGGAGAGCATTGAGCCCTGCAATGCAAAGCTCATTTCCTCTCCCACTATGGCTTGAACATAGCGTTTTGTTTCGTGTGTATTCTCGCCCACCTCTCGCGGATTAAGGCGAACCCTGGATTGAGGGGACAGGTTCCCAGTTGTTCGATTCTCGGCATAATTTTTATTACATATATCACAGCATGCAATGTCCTCATGGCATCTTTTTTGGCCTCGAAAGGCAAACAGGATTTGCGGCATCCCATGAGGATGATGGGCCCTTTGGTTCGGTTTTTGAAGAATGCATTTGTAGAAATGCAAACATCTTTAGGTGAATAGGGTTTTTCTGTAGATATTGTGCGGTAAAATTTGCATTGAAAAATAACTTTGACCAAAATACCATTTGATAAAATTTAGATTTGTAATTAGCTTTTTATTAAATTAAAAAAACAAAAATATATTTATATATTTTTTTTTTGAAGTTCGGCCACCGGATTGCCAACTCCGGGGGCCGGATCCGATGGTCGGGGTTGGGTGAGGTTCGGCGACGGTCGCCGGGGTTGGGCAACCCTCAGGCGGCGCGTCGCCGGCGCATGTGACTCCTTGGCCGACGGTTGTCGGCCTCCAATTGGCTTCTTCAGAGAAGATGACTAGTAACCCCAAACTTGCATTCCGAAAATGCAATTTTCTTAAGTACCTTCAGACCTGCTTTGGGTCAAGAGTCCTTAGAGCCACTTAAAGATGCAATTGCATTTTGCCAAAGTCCCCAAAAAATCAAACCAAACGTGTTTGTATTTGGTTAAGGGACTTTAGAGTCCAAAAGCCCATTTGAAAAGCCGAACCAAACGGGGTGATGTCCTGTGCCAAAAATGATGCGAAACGCATTCTAAATTAGAGGTAGTCCTAGTCTTTGTTTTTTTTAACCTTGTACTAGTGGAGTATCACGTTTCTCGAGAAGGCAAGCTTCATCCCTGGCCTCTAGTTCACGACCCCTCGTTTTGCTCCATCGTTTTTCGGGCTTGGAAAAACGAAAGTTAGCTCCTTGCGATGTCTATAAATAATTCATAGTTCGAAGAGAAATTTGAACATTCTCAAAAGAAGATCCAAAGCCATCCAAACTTGAGGTCCGTTCATTTTTCTTCCTCTCTCCCTGGGTAAAGAATCTTGCTTTCTTACTTTTTTTCATATCAACTGTAATGATAGCAGCATCATTTGGAGGATATACCTTGTTCTCTGAGGAGCATATCTGAATTTCATTTTGATTTTGAGCATTCGATGCATCAACCCGGCAAAGTAACCGAAACTGGGGACCTGTGACATTCAATTGAAATGAGGAAAAACCTGGCTGAACCTTCATCTGATGCTTGTCTCTGTTGGCTGGCCATTTCACACTCTCATCAATTTTCATGTTCTTGTCCTTCTACTAGGTTAGCACCGAGCCCCCTACATTGCATAATTGGAGAGAGAAATGGGTGAAAAGGCAGAAGACAAGAGCGAGAAGAAGGACGAGCAGCCGAAGGAGGACAAGCACAAGGATGGTGAACATGCAAAAGAGGAGAAAAAGGAGGATAAAACCAAGGACAAGAAAAAGAAGGATAAGGAGTGCAAGAAGGAAAAGAACCCTGAAGACAAGAATGACCCGCAAAAGCTGAGGCAGAAGCTTGAGAAGGTCGATGCCAAGATGCAGGCTCTGGCAGCGAAGCGAGAAGAGATTCTGAAGTCGATTCAAGAAGCCGGGCAGAAGGCCAAGGCTTCCGGCGGGGAAGCCCCACCCGCCACCACCTCTTAATGCGCATGTCAAGGCTAGACAGAGACACTGATGGATAAGATGTACAGAACTTGATTGAGATCGAGGACAATATACCTGTATAATTAGGGATAGAAATCTTGGAGTATAAGAACATAGATGATGTACCTACGAATGATATTGTTAAATATGTGGCATACATGTCTTAGAGTAATAATTGTCACGACATTGATCTTGACACCTAAATTGTAACCGTTTATCGTGTAATCCCACTTCATAAAATAATTGAGAATGGCACGCGTTTATCAGCATTGTATCAACAGAAGCAGGGTAAAGGAACAATGCGCTGTGACATACCGCTTTTTGGTGCTGCTGAAATCTGTCACCGATCAGCCACTTTCCTCAACATCTCCATGTCCCAGTTCCATTGAAGGAAGTTGCGAATTCCAACATCGCATACGTACCATATATTAGCCTGATTTTCACAAGAAGTTCAAGCAAACTAAAGTGGAAAAGAGTTCGGGGAAGCTTCATATAATCCAGGGCAGATCATAAAAGTAAAGTAGGAAACTTCCTTGTTGGCCCCATCTCTCTTGGTGCCAATACATATATCTGGCCAAGCATCCCTGCCATTTATCAACTTACATTAATTATAGCACCATATTAACCCACTGTATTACAATGAGCAAGTGCCCGGGTATTTTCATCAACATTGGCAAAGAGGCCAGAGGTTCATATGCTATCATCTCCCCTTCTTCAATTTTTTTTTTTTTTTTGCAGTGTTTTTCTTATTATTAGAACATCCTTTACATGTCTAGACATGTATCTTTTCGTTATGTGCTCATTTTTGTAATGTTCTCAGATCTTCTTCACAAGGGTTATGGCCAACAACCTCCGGTTCATTTTCATCAACAATTTATCGACATGAACTGTGACTTGAGCTGTGATGTCTCCTGTCGAAGTAATTCCCTCCTCCTACGAATCTAATTTTCAGTGATGTTTTCACGGGGAGAGATGCTCTGTAACTAGGCATGTTCCGTTCTCAGAAAGGGAGCAGTTCTTTTTTTTCAAAAAACACTGAGAATGATATAGCAAACCAATTTATTTGACTCAGATAAACGATACTGCAATGTCGTCTTGGTGATCAAATTAATGGAAGTTATCAAAACTTTGTCAAGAGTTGAAAAAACAAAAACCTTCCACGTCATAAAGCGCTTGAAGCATGTGTATGTTCAACTCATCCCCTGAGATTTCCTCTCACATATTTCATCTTGTGGTTGCAAATATTTTCCTTCTTCTCAGCAATCTCAATAAACAAATATATTACATCTTTTTTCGAACATGGTCCAGATCGAAATTGTCTACCAACTTATAACAGCAACTATCTCCTTCCTGATTGTGACAGTTGAAGATATCATCCCCGGTTTTGGAACGGCTTTCAAACTCATTGCTCCTTACACTGGCAAAGTAAGAGCTTTCGATCAGTTTCTCACCAAGTTTGATCTTTTCTGTTCTCACTACTTTTGATATCAATGCCTAGCATTTGCAAGAATCGAAGCATCCCATTAGTTTTGCACCTACATCTCAGCACGATTGGTTCACTCTTGCGTCGTATATGCGGTGACAGGTGGAACTGCAATATTTACATGACTATGCTGCGGTTACAGCAGGCACCGGAGTAATAGCGAATGCTTTCAGAGGATATGACCCGATTATAAGCTTTTCAGGGGTGGTAGGAAGCACTCCTATTTCTCTTGGCGCCGATCTTGTGTATGACGTATCAGCAAAAACATTTAACAGATTTGATGCTGGTCTAAGCCTAAGATTCCCTTCCCTTGTAGCTTCCGTGACCCTGTGAGCAATCCCAATTCAGAAAATAGTCACGATTTCTGTTAGCTAAAATATGATTTTAGTTATCTAAATAGCGAAGTTGCCAAATATGCAGAAATGACAAGCTGAACACTCTGAGAGCTGCATTTTACCACACAGTGAATCCCCTGAATCAGACAGTGGTCGCTGCCGAACTGAATCACAGCTTTTCGATCAATGACACGATCTTCACTATGGGATCGCAGCAAGCAATATTCCCTTCTACATTAGTGAAGGCTCGAGTAAACACGAAAGGCAAAGTGGGTGCTCTTATTCAGCAACAGTTCTTTCAAATGCTCTCTCTGAGCATTGCCGGAGAGGTGGACTTTCACCCAAATTCCTTAAACTGGATACCGAAGATAGGACTGACTATTGCACTGAGGCCATAGAGCAGGGAAATGAAAGAGAACAGCACCCGTTTGCTTCCAGCTCAGAACTGGCCAGAGTCAATTACTTCCATTTACCTGTCTGCTAATGCTACATATGGTGAGGCAAATCATGCAATCCTCAGAGATCTTTATGAACTTGTACCGGATTAATGAGTTATACACTGGGAAATGAGATTCTATCACTACCGTAGCCAAGGACAATCTGAATCTTTTTAGATCTCATAAGCATGAATAAACCTGACAAAAGGCCGAGACTGCGAGAAAACTTTTTGGCCAATTTATTAACTGGGTCCCTACGATACTTCCTCTCTAGAGGAAAATGTTTTTTCTTTTTGCTCCCCTTTTTTTCCCTTTTCTTTTTATGTTTGGATGCCACTGCTTGCATGCTGGCGATGACGGTGGCTTGCTGGACTAATTGAATGATAAATTTCTGCCATCTGTATGCACCAGAATTTCAGTCAAATGAGGAAATAAAGCTGCAAAACTGACAACCACTTTTTAGACACACTATCCCTGACTATAGCAAATCCGAGATGAAATTTCAAGCAAGCAACTTACACAGTTACACAGTATCTCTGTGCAGAAGCACGGAGACTATGTTTTGGGAACACGTTCAAGATGCAAGTGAAAACATTTACATAGAAAGCCAAAGAAAGCTTCTCCCTTCCCTTTTCGGGCTTCATCCTCCTTTCCAGTGGTCTCCGTTGTGCAACTAGCTGACGGAGGAAGCTTGAAGAAGTCCCTCACGAATCTGAGAGGCAACATCGCGAATGGTACCAGGACCATGGGGAATGAACACAGCAGAGGATTTAGATGCAGCACCGATTTCCTTCATGGTGTCGAAGTACTGGGTGATGAGAACCAGGTCCATGACATCCTTGGCACTGGTCCCAGGCACGTTTTCTGAGAAGCCCAGTACGCTATCTCTCAATCCATCCACAATCGCCTGACGCTGGCGGGCAATACCAAGCCCGGCAAGATACCTTGACTCAGCCTCACCTTCAGCTCTCTTGATTTGGAGAATCTTCCCTGCTTCAGCCTTCTCATTAGCTGCTAGCCTTAGTCTTGCAGCTGAGAAGCGCAATATCATACTTAAGAATATTAAAAGTTGGAACAGGACGTTGCTTATGATTAAGCTGGGATACAAATTCAGCAAAAATACGAACTTCTATACAGTTTCATTCTTTGTTAACTGGAAGAGCCATCTTATGTGCTGAAATATGCTTCATCACTTGAAAGACAAGTACTTGCTACTGGATAGAAGAATGACATCAATTATCAATGATCAATAAAATCTTCTGGATCTTGGCCTCTTAAGACAATTTAGTGCATCTTCTAAAATCTAGTTGATAATGATCCAAAGCTTGAAGAAATAGATGCAAAAGCAGAAAAGCACCCTTCCCGAAATCATTAATTTTTTATGAGGACTACAAAATGTGAAGAAAAGTATGAGATTCCTAATGTTTGTGATTCTTACCAGCATTAATCTCATTCATAGCTCGCTTTACATGCACATCTGGTTCGATGTCAACAATCAGTGTTTGCACAATCTCATACCCATATGTAGACATGACCTACAAATATCAATGGCTAGAAGTTAAACCAAGTGAAGTCCATGGTTCATTTTCACAAAATCACAAAGAACCATGCTTCTGCATTCTGCACAATACCTTCTCAACTTCATCTTCAACTGCTTTGGCAATTTCATTTTTCTGTTTAAACACATCATCCAAATCAAGTCTTGGAACACTTGCTCTTATCACTAAATCAATGAAAGGAAAAGTAAGGGATATTACAAATTGTAGTGATTATACATGCATCAATAATGTCACATTTGGAATGTACCGTCAAACACATAGGCTTGAATTTGACCCTCGGTGTTGCTAAGTTTGTAAAAGGCATCACTTGCCTGATTTGCAAGAGCACGATATTGCACAGATGCAACAACATTGACAAAGACATTATCCTGCAGTAAGAATGTCCATGAAGCCAAACAAACTTATTAGGAACTAATCCATGATACTACAATCTAGTGGAGTCTTTTAGGCTGATAAGTGATAGCAATCTCATAAGAACTACTAAAACTTAGCTATTTTCATAATCGTGGTCGTAGAGTGAGCCTTACTCAGTGCTTCAATGGGTATCAATTAGCAGCAGTACTTATCGATTATTTGCAAATATCACATGCAGAAAAAGATGATTTCACTTTTCAGCTAGACAGTGATATCATCTAATGTGCAAAATTCTTGATTATGACAAAGTGAAGTATGGGAAATTCTCACACAGACACAGAGTGAACAGAGAGACATACTTTTGTCTTGGTTTCACATCGCACATCCAGCTGCTGCACTCGAAGTGAGAGATGCCCCGCTAGCTGGTTTCCAAGAATCCAGGGAAGGCAATGGCATCCCGGTTGAAGTACATCATCGAACTTGCCAAATCTCTCCTTGATAGCTACCGTAGATTGATCAACTTGGACGCAGCAAAACAGATTGCCCATGTTATATTCACACTATGCATAAAAAATAAGAGAGTTCAGATCATCAAGCTGTAGGCAGATGATAAATGAAAACAAGTAATGCTTCTCAGAACCCAATATGAGACACCACAACCTTAAAAGCAGGGAATTCTATCAAAAGTAACAGTATCTTCTACAGCATGATCTTGGGCAATCATGAATACGATGGAGAAGTTTTTCTAATCTACTCATCAACTTCCAGAACAAATTTCTGTGATTTCCTACAAGTACTTGTACCGACCTTGGCTGTGTTGATCTATACTAGAGCAAGCATAAATTGAATTCAACTTCTGCAGCAAGATACCCAAACAGAACTTAGGACATTGGGACAATACTTCAACATCCCCTCTTAAGTGCAAGCAGCCAAAGGCTTAAGCTATTAGGCAGAGAGAGACCACATGAATATAGAGAACCTGTAGGATGGAACAATACTTCAACAGTTGGAATTTATAGCAAAGTACCACTGGGTTTTCTTCTGAGCTCGTTTGTGTCTCTTTGTTTTCAGCTGCAAGACAGTTTACAGACGCAAATGGATAATATGGAGGTCCTCATTTTAATCGACATAAAGGTTCAACTTTACAACGCCGTGGGAATACAGCACAAATGGGAAAAAAGAAAATGAGCAGGACAAGATCAGCAAGAATAAGATGCTGTCACTTTTCGAAAGGTGCCAATATAATTAAAAACATAAATAATGATGATGATAATGATGATAACAAGAATCGCCTGTTTTCTACTCCTGGGGATGGAATAGAGGAGTCTTCAAGGTTTCATCTTGATTTTCACCAGAGATGACCTGGAAATGATACGGGAGAAAACAAGAAGAATCAAACGACATGGTTGATCGCGACCTAGACCAACCGGACTTTTCCCACGAGCTGTTTCTTGTTCTTTGTAAGAATCGTTAGCAATATTAAGATATTTACTATATTTACTTGATTCTGCACATCTCTCAAGATTCCCAGATCCCGTTGTTGATAGTGCATTTCATTGATTAATCTTATTACTTTGGATGCCTATAAATAAGCTTATGTACTATTTCCCATTCTGTCTTGCGCATTATAATTCTCAACTAGCTCAACAAGGAAGATGAAATTCATGCACTCGTGTTCTGTCGCCCATAAGGAAAAATGTTCTCATTTTAGTCCTTAAAATTTGTGTTATTCTTTTTAGTATGATCTACAATTTCGACTTATAATATATTTTTCTTCAAGTCTCTCGTATCAGCAAATTGAAACTGATGGTTTGATGAGTGCTAGCTAGAGTCCTATCTTAAATCAAGCCATCCTATTGAATATCGAAAAAAAATATTTAAAAATTTGCATTGTTGTATATCGAATGACTTTTTCTTGTATAAGTCCATTGCAAATCTATTGTTCTTAGAGTGCATTTATTTTATGAAAAAAAAATAATGCAAAATATTTTCATTATCGACAATAATTTATCCTTAAATATTATTGTGAATGGTTAAAATATTCTTTATTCATTCATTTTTTTATAGTTGATGCAAGTGATCATTTTTGAAAAAATGTTTTTCAAATCTTGAGATTTTGGTAAAACAAACACACCCTTAAGGTAAGGAATTCTTTTGAACTTTCTATTATTTATTTGGCATTGACGGATATCAATTTGTCAAGATTTGAGATCCGATAACTTAATTGAAAAAATAATACAAGTTTAAGGAATTAAAAATTTAAGGATCATACTAGAATATCAATGTAGGGACCAAGTATGTACTTTCTTCCACCCATGAATTAAAAATTTGATTTGGTCTCCAAATTCACAATATAAAAGATTGTAAATCTTTCATCAATTTGACATAAATAGCATGTCAATTCTACATGAGTACTAAAAGAAAATAGTATTTTTAGAGAAAAATATCGTGATAATCATCTTCCATTTTCTAATTCGATTTCACTTTATGCTTATTGAACAGTCATACTCTGCTTTCTAATCATAATATTTCAAATATAAATAATTTCATATCTTAGTCGGGTAAAAATATGAAATACTTTACCCTTTGGTTTAGCTTTTCACTTTTATAAATTGATATTTACAGAGGATGTAAAAAGTGTACAGATTTAAAAAATTAAAGGTCTAAGAATCGTTGCCTGGATATTGTCAATTTTCATTTTAATCCTTCCTCTATCTAATGCAGTTCAAGTCTCGAACGCGGAGGTCACAACCATAAGTCAGCCATTTTTTTTTTTCTTTATTATAAGGTCTTTGTTTAGATATTTCTCGAGAAATATTTATTTATATCACTTTCTTGTTGGTCAACTTTAAGACTAGAGGAAAGAGGAAAATTTTAAAATAAAAATAAAAAAGTCCAAGGCTAGCGTGACGAGACGGCTGATCTAGACAATCCCCAAGATAATCACAGGAAATTCCCTAACATTTTATATAACTTGAGTAGGGCTCGGACTCTTTTTTTTTTTTTTTCCTCTGTTTTTCGGAAAAGCACTTTCATTCATGAAGGAAACTAGAACTAAACAAATGAATTTCTAAACATAAAATATTCCAAAGGGATTATGGGGAAAATGGCAACTGATTGAGAGAGTCTTGCTTCAATGGCCTTACCGATCCAACCGGCAGCTTAATTGGCCTTTTGGGAGTAAAGGACGAGTTTTACCTTTTCCATTTGGGCCAAGAAAGCCTGGCATTCATCAATGATTTTCCCCATGGCCCATGGGCATGTGGCCCGGCCGGTGATGTAATCCATGATTAAGGCTTAGACTTTAGGATATAAAAAAATGCAAGGTCTCGGGTTCGGTCCATTCTTGGTGCAAGTTCTTCTGGGTAGGTCATAAGAAAGTAATTATTTGTAAGTTACTTGTTCGGGCTCGGATTCCTCGTCCTTAAATGGACCATATCAACAAGGGTATTTTACAGAATTGATGGCAATGTAAGCCTTATATTCCCTTCCCTTGTAACTTTCCTAATCATGTGAGTAGACTTATCAAAATAAATCATAGACCATTTCTTAACCCATATATGATGAGCTTAATCATTATTTGGGTTAGTTATATTTACTAAATGGGTTATAAATATATTTAGAATGCCAAAACCCACAAAATATGAGTCTTAAATGTGTTTATAGTTTACCCTAACTCAACCCACTTTTGTGACTCTATGTGCACTCTCTACGATAAAATAATAGACTCTTTAAGTTGTTCCAAGTTAAGAGAAATCTTGATGAGCTTGCGAGATGGGTCTGACTTCATCCTTATAGAAAAAAATCTCAAAACAATCTCTTTTTTTCTCCATTATTTTTTATTTCTATTAATCTTGTAAGTTTCATTTGTTAGTTATTGAAGTAAATCTTTCCTTGGTTGCATTTGGTATTGTTACTTTTACGTAATATTCGAATCCTAGTTCTTGTCATTGTAATCCATGGTTAGCATAAATTGTCTTCTTTAATATCTTACATTTCCACTCTTTTTTTTTTTTTTTTTTTTAATTTTTTTTTTGTAAATTTCAATTCCCCCTCGTTATTTGTTACTGTAATCCTATAAATTCACTACCAAGTGCTAACTTTCTCTTATTCATATATATATATGAATCAATACAAAAAATTGAAAATTCTATGTAATATTGAAAGTAAATTCTTTAGCATCTTATTGTCCAAATAGCGATTTTGTCCAAATAACATATACACAACAAGAGCTTAAAGTGAATTAACTAAGATGCAGATTTTCATAGGTTGGATTAAATATGAAGGTATTTTAGTAAATTGGTCAAGTATGGGCCAGGTTTGGTATGGGTTAGTAAATTTGTATTGCATATAAATAGATCATAACAAGTTAAATAGTTCAATGTAGGTTCAACCATTTTCAACTCGACCAAACTTACCCGTTTGACGGTCTTATCAGTGAGCAATCTCAATTCAAATTTTCTGGAAAAGAAAAATAGTCACGATAATTTAAAAGAAACTTTGATTTTCATTTCAACTCTATTAGACAATTTCTATTACCCAAAATACGACTTTAGTTATCTAAATAGCAAAGTTGCCAAATATGCAGAAACTACAAGCTAGACACTTTGAGAGCTTCATGTTACCACACAATGAATCCCCCGACTCGAACTGCAGTCGTAGCTGAACTGAAACACAGCCTTTTTCGATCAGTGATGCGAGCATCACCATGGGAACGCAGCAGGCGATATTCACTTCTACATTAGCGAAAGCTCGAGCTAGCACGAAAGGTGAAGCAGGCGCTCTTATTCAGCAACAGCTCTGGCAAAAGCTCTATTTTAGTATCGCTGGAATTCCTTAAACTGGATACCGACGATAGGACTGAGTATTGCACTGCGGCCATAGAGCCTGGAAATGATTGAGAATGGCACCCGCTTGCTTCCATCTCGGAACTTACTGCAGTCAAATACTTCATCTACTTGCTTCTCTGCTAGTGCTACCTATGCTGAGGCGAATCAATCCTCAGAGTTCTTTATGAACTTGTATAACAAGTTATATACTACCATAGCCAAGTGTGTTCTGAATCTTTTACATCTGATCAGCATGAAGACTCCCGACGAAAGACTGAGGTTAACTGGGTTTCTAAGATGTTCTTTTTTTTTTTTTTCCTTTTTCCTCTCTAAAGGAGAATATTGTTTTCCCTATTGTTTTCCCTTCTTTTATGTGTAGATGATGAGTTGTTTGGAGGGCAGTGCATGCATCTTAGAGACAATGGTGGTTTGCGGGATTAACTGAATGATAAATTCCAACCATCTTCTCGCCCCAGAAGTACAGTCAAATGAGGAAGTAAAAGCTTCCAATATGCAATCACTTTAGACACACTATCATTAATTATAGCAAATCCGAGATGAATCTTCAAACAAGCAACCTGCAACAGTATCTCTGCGGAGAAGCACGAAGACCATGTTTTAGGAACACCTTCAAGATTCATATACTCAGTGCTTAAATCACTCCAAAAGTTCAAACAAAAAAGATATTCAGAAGTCATCATCAGCAAATGCACGTGGAGACATTAACACAAAAAGCCAACAAAAGCTTCTCCCCTTCCTTATTTGGGCTTCATCCTTATTTCGAGTAGACCCCGACGTGCAACTAGCTGACGGAGGAAGCTTGAAGAAGTCCCTCACGGATCTGAGAGGCAACATCACGAACGGCACCAGGACCATGGGGAATGAAGACGGCAGAGGATTTAGATGCAGCACCGATTTCCTTCATGGTGTCGAAGTACTGGGTGACGAGAACCATGTCCATGACGTCCTTGGCGCTGGTCCCAGGAACATTTCCAGAAAAGCCCAGTACACTATCTCTCAAACCATCCACAATCGCCTGACGCTGGCGGGCAATACCAAGCCCAGCAAGATACTTCGACTCAGCCTCACCTTCAGCTCTCTTGATTTGCAGAATCTTCTCTGCTTCAGCCTTCTCGTTGGCTGCTACCCTTAGTCTTGCAGCTGAGAAGCACAATGTCATATGACCACATTCAGATACTTAAGAATATTCGAAATTTGAACAAGATGTTGCTTATGGTTAAGCTGGGATAAAAATTCAGCAAAAAATACAAACTTCTACACGGTTTCATTCTTTATTATCTGGAAGAGCTGCCTTTTGTGCTTTAAATATGCTTCATTACTGGAAAGACGAGAACTTGCTGCTGGATAGAAGAACGAGATCAATTATCAATGATCAATGAAATCTTCTGCATCTTGGCCTCTTAAAACAATTAAGTGCATCTTCTATGATCCACGCACCCTTCCTGAAATCATTAATTTTTTTCGAGGACTACAAAATGTGCAGAAAAGTATGAGATCTCCTAACGTTTGTGATTCTTACCAGCATTAATCTCATTCATAGCTTGCTTTACATGCACATCTGGTTCGATGTCAATAATCAGTGTTTGCACAATCTCATACCCATATGTAGACATGGCCTACAAAAATCAATGGCTAGGAGTTAAACCAAGTGAAGTCCATGGTTCATTTTCACAAAATCACAAAGAACCATGCTTCTTCATTCTGTACAATACCTTCTCAAGTTCATCTTCAACTGCTTTGGCAATTTCATTTTTCTGCTCAAACACATCATCCAAAAGGAGTCTTGGAACACTTGCTCTTATCACTAAATCAATGAAAGGAAAGTATGGATATTACAAATCATAGTGATTATACATGTGTCAATAATGTCACATTTGGAACATACCGTCAAAAACGTAGGCTTGAATTTGACCCTTTGTGTTGCTAAGTTTGTAAAAGGCATCGCTTGCCTGATTTGCAAGAGCACAATATTGCACAGATGCAACGACATTGACAAAGACATTGTCCTGCAGTGGGAATGTCCATGAAGCCAGACAAACTTGTTAGGTTATTCCGTGAAGATGAAACTGACGTGGAACTTTTAGCTTCATATGGAAAATCTACTGAGTTCAAAGTATTATCCAAAAGAAGAGGCACTCATCCATGATACTCCAATCTAGTGGAGTCTATTAGTCTGATAGTAATATTATAAGAACTACTAAAACTTAGCTATTTTGATAATCGTGGTCGTAGACTCAGCCTTACTCAGGGCTTCAATGAGTATTAATGAGCAGCAGCACTTATCGATTATTTACAAATATCACATGCAGAAAAAGATGATTTCACTTTTCAGCTAGACAACAATTCGAACTAATGTGCCATGATTTCTAGACAAGTGAAGTACGTGAAATTCTCAGAGTGAACAGATTAGACATACTTTTGTCTTGGTTTCGCATCGCACATCCAACTGCTGTACTCGAAGTGAGAGATGCCCCACTAGCCGGCTTCCACTAATCCAGGGAAGGAAATGGCATCCTGGTTGAAGCACCTCATCGAACTTGCCAAATCTCTCCTTGATAGCTACCGTGGATTGATCAACTTGGACGCAGCAAAACAGATTTCCCATGTTATCTCCACACTATGCATCAATAAGAGGAGAATTTAAATCATCAAGTTGTTGACTGAGGAACATTAAAACAAATAGTGCTTCTCGGAACCCAAAATGAGACACAAGAACCTTAGAAACGGGGAATTCTATCGAAAGTAAGAGTATCTTCTACAACAAAAACTCGGGCAATCGTGAATTTGGCTGAAGTTTTTTCTTATCTACTCATCAACTTCCAGAATAAATTTCTGTGTTACCCTCTGAGTACTTGTACCAACCTTCTCTACGTCAATCTACGCTAGAGCAAGCATAAGTTAAATTCAATTTCTACAGCAAGATACTTAAACAGGAACGAAACTTGGAACAACAAATTGACGCTATCTCGCAGCGAAACAGAAAGGCCTGAAGAGATAGACCAACCCCCAAGTATCAAATTAGTTGATCTTCCTGCTCGTCAAAGAACAACTATAGGGTGGTATATAAGGGATACCTATTTATCAAACGAGAGAGAAAGGAGAGAGACTATCGACGCAATTGGTGTTGGAGCATGCACTAACGAATGTTTATAGTAAGATTAGAATGACAAGAATTGATTTTAACGAGAAGAAAAAGTTCACAACGATCATGTTCGATTTGGATCAGGACTTTCTTTTTCCTAATCACCCGCAAACAACAAAAATCACATCGAGAAACAAGAAACAAGAAACAAGAAACCAACGAGGAACTATGCAGAAAAAAGAACCAACCAGGGACTATGCAGAAACAAGAAACGAGAGTATTTAGAACCGTGGGACAATATTTCAACATCCCTCCTCACTAGCCGGCCGGGTAACGAGAATAAGATTCGCTTCTGGTACCAAAATAATTAAAGAAATGACGATGGCGATTACAATAATTGCCTGTATTCTATTCCTGGGGATGAAATCAAGGTTTCTTCTTGGTTTCACCAGAAACGACCTGGAAATGATACGGCAGCAAACAAGAAGAACCAAACGACTTAGCGAATTTTCCCGCGAGCTTTTTCTTGTTCTTAATAAGCTCGACTAGGAAGATGAATTCATGCACTTTAGTGTTCTGTCGCCCAGAAGGAAAAATCTTATCATTTTAGTCCTTTAAATTTGTGTTATTCTTTTCAATATGATCCTCGATTTTGTAATTTATACAATCAAAGTCTTGGACTTATAAAATATTTTCAATCAAGTCTCTCATATCAGCAAATTGAAGCTAATGGTTTGGTCAGTGCTAGCTAAAGGTTCTATCTTAAATTAAGCCATTCTATGGGAGTGGTTTTGTACTGATTTACTTTTTCATGTATAGGTCCAGTGCAAATCGATTGTCCTTAGTGTAGCGATTTCATTTTAACTTTGTACTCTTTATTTGTCATTGACAAACATAATTTTGTCGAAATTTGAGATCCAGTAAGTTGATTGGAAAAACTCTACAACTTTAAGGACTTAATTGTATGAATTACAAATTTAAGGATCACACTAGAAAATCAATGTAAAATTAGGGACCGAATATGTACTTTCTTCCACTCATGAGATAAAAAACTCAACCTGGTTTCCAAGTTTGTAAAATAAAATATTGTAATTCGTTGGTTAAAAAAATGGTATGTTTTATATAAAAATATAATTCGATCTCACTTTATGCTTAGATTGAACATTCATACTCTACCTTCTAATTGTGATATATTGAATATAAATAATATCATATCTTAGTCGAGTAAAACTATGAGATATTTATACTTTAGCCTTGGATATAGCTTTCACTTTCATAAATTAATACTTATCGAGGATGTAAAAAGTGTACAGATTTTGGAAATTATAGATCAGATAATCGTTGCCCTGGATATTGTCAATTTTCATTTTTCCTTTTTGGCAAGAGGATAATACAATTGGATAACATAAAAGAAGCCATCGCAATCTTTAGGACCCGAAGGGAATCGATCCCCTATCTAATGCTGTCGAAGTCTCGAAGGTGGAGGTTAGATCCATAAAGTCATCCATTTATTATTATTATTATTATTATGATAAGGCCTTTGCTTAGATATTTCTTGAGAAATATTTATTTATATCCCTTTCTTATTGGTCAAATATAAGACTAGGAGTGAACATGATTTTATGATAGAATTTAGAATCCGAGAACCAAACCAATGGGACCCTATTTAGTTCAAAGTTCCAATTTATGCAAGTTAAGTTCCAAGTTCCAAAAATTAGAGAATATGTTTCAACGGGTAGGTTTTAGATTTTAGATTGGTGGAACTTGGAACCTGTAATCTAGAATCTAAATAAATTTTAGTGTTTTTCTTAGTCTATCTTTTTCGCGCGATCCTATGATATTCTATGACGTTTGATGATGAGTGTGCAATTTGGAACTAGTCTAAACTTCTATTTTATAATTGATACTTGTACTTTGCTAATATTTTATATTTTTCATGTATCTACATATAAATTACGGTCAATGAAATGTAGCAGCAAATAATGGTTATTAAATGTGATAATTCATTGCGATTATTCAATTAGTAATAGTGTAGAACCTGGGTAGATCTTAGAACTTGCAAATAGTTTCCAAAATCCAGGATATGCAGAGTAAGTTTTAGATTTCAAAAAATGATGAACCTGTTCCATATAGGTTCTATCTAGAACTTAAAACCATTCAGCCCTAGATAAGACTAGAACAAAAAGGAAAGTTTAAAAGGAAGAAAAAGTCTAAGGCTAGCATGACAACATGGCATATCCAAACAATCCCCAAAATAGTCAACAGAAGTAGGGCTCGAACTTTAGGATTTTATAACAAAACTTCGAACTATACCCATTGTGATACATTTATCTTAATATATTTTTTTAAAAATCCTATATCGAGGTTCCATAAGATGATATGTCAATTAAAACAATGCCATTTTTATGTTACTTTAGTCATATGAGCTGAGCACCATATCAATAAAGTTTACTTTCGAGCATCAATGTAGGCAGATCACAATCCTCACGGCGGAACTTTATTGTGATTTGCCTACATTGATGCTCGAAAGCAAACTTTATTGATATGGTGCTCAGCTCATATGACTAAAGTGACATAAAAACGGCATTGTTTTAATTGACATATCATCTTATGGAATCTTGATATATGATTAAAAAAAATATTAAGATAAATGTGTCACACATATACAAGTTTAAAATTTTTAGTGATCATCCTTTTGCCAAAACAATTTCGGGTTTGGTCCATGCTTGGTGCAATAAGACAGTAAGTATTCGCCGGTTTCTCGCTAGGGCGCAGATTGCTCGTCCTTGAATGGACCACATCAGCAAGTGCACTGAACGGGACTTCAGTTATCTAAATAGCCAAGTTGCGAAATATGCAGAAATGACAAGTTAAGACACTCTTGAGAGCCTCAGGTTACAACACAGTAAATCCCTCCTCGACTTGAACGGCGGTCGCAGCAGCCGAATTAAAACACAGCCTTCTCGATCAGTGCCATGGGAAAGCAGCAGGCGATATTCACTTCTACATTAGTGAAGACCGAGTAAAACATGGAAGGTAACCGACCAAAAAAATGCAAGGAAGGTAAAGTAGGGGAAACTCACCGAAAAAATCTTAAAACCTATTGCAATTGTGTCAATTTAATTTTAATTTTATTTTGGTCAATTTAGTTCTAAACATTTTATATTTGTACTAATTCAATCCATCTGATCAATTTTTACCGGGCAAAGCTGACATGGTACCATTGACACTAACATGGCATTTTTTAGATAATATTTTAATAATTTTTTCCGACAGCCCTCGAGAAGGGGAAAAAATTAAAGAAAAGAAAAGAAAATAAAATATTATAAAAAATTCAAAAATTTAATTAAATTCTTATTTAAAAAATGCCACTTCAACACTAGTTCGCAAAAATTGGAATGATGGATTGAACTATCACAAATGCAAAAGATTAGGATTGAATTGACCAAAAAGAAAAAAAAAAAGAAATTAGGACCAATTTGGCATAATTGCAATAAGTTTAGGATTTTTTGGGTAATTTTGTCAATAAAGCAGGTGCTCTTTCTCAGCAACACTTCTTGCAAAAGCTCTGTTTGAGCATTGCCGGAGAGCTGCACTTTCGCCAGGAATTCCTTGAACTGCATACCTAAGATATAACTGAGTAGGGAAATGAAATAGAACAGCACCCGCTTGCTTTCAGCTCAGAACTGGCTATAGTCAGATACTTCCATCTACTTGCTTCCCTGCTAGGGCTACCTATGCGAGGCAAATCATGCAATCCTAAAGAGATCTTTATGAACTTCTATCAGATTAACAAGTCATATACTGGGAAACTGGATTCTATCACTACCATAGCCAAGTGCAATCTAAATCTTCTTAAATCTGGTGACATTGAATACACCTGACAAAAGAACGAAACTGCGAGAAAACATTTTTGCCAAATTTATTAACTTGGTCGGATGGCACTGCATGCATCCTAGAGATGATGGTGAAGCTTTGAATTAATGGAATGATTTATATCAACTGTCTTTATGCACCAGAATTCCAGTCAAATGAGCAAATAAAACCTGCAAAACTCTCAACCACTTTAAGACACTATCCTTGATTATGGCAAATCCAAGTTGACTTTTCAGACAAGCAACTTAAAACAGTATGTCTGTGCAGAAGCACGAAGACTATGTTTTAGGAACACCTTCAAGATTCATATACACAGTGCTTACATCATCACTTTAAAACGTAAACAAAATGGATATTCAGAAGACATCATCAGCAAATTCACATCAAAACATATACTTAGAAAGCCAAAAGAAAGCTTCTCCCCTTCCTTTTTGGGGCATCATCCTCATTTTGAGGAGACTCAGATGTGCAACTAGCTGACGGAGGAAGCTTGAAGAAGTCCCTCACGAATCTGAGAGGCAACATCGCGAACGGCACCGGGACCATGGGGAATGAACACAGCAGAGCTTTTAGTTGTAGCACCAATTTCCTTCAAGGTGTCGAAGTACTGGGTGACAAGAACCATGTCCATGACATCCTTGGCACTGGTCCCGGGCACATTTTCCGAGAAGCCCAGTACGCTATCTCTCAAACCATCCACAATAGCTTGACGCTGGCGGGCAATGCCAAGCCCAGAAAGATACTTTGACTCAGCCTCACCTTCAGCTCTCTTGATTTGCAGAATCTTCTCTGCTTCAGCCTTCTCATTAGCTGCTAGCCTTAGTCTTGCAGCTGAGAAGCACAATATTATACAATGAATCTTAGATACTTGAGAATATTAACAGTTTGAAGAAGACAATGCATACGGTTAAGCTCTGAAGCAGATTCAGTAGAAAAACAAATTTCCACGCAGTTTCACTCTATTTTAACTGGATGAGGTGCTTTATGAGATTCAACAAAACTTCATTACTGGAAAGACAAGTATTTGCTGCAGGATACAAGAACAAGATCAATTATCAATCATCGATAAAATCTTCTGAATCTTCCCCTCATAAAACATTTTAGTGCATCCTCTAAAATCTAGTAGATACTGATCCAAATGCTTTAAGAAAAAAGATGCAAAAGCAGAAAAGCACCCACCCGAAGACAAGAACAAGGAGAAGAAATCATCAACTTTTAAAAGGACTACAAGATGTGCAGAAAAGAATGAGATATCCTAATGTTTGTGGTCCCTTACCAGCATTAATCTCATTCATTGCTCGCTTTACATGCTCATCTGGTTCAATATCAACAATCAGCGTTTGCACAATTTCATACCCATATGTAGACATAGCCTGTAAAAGTTAATGGCTAGAAGTTAAACCAAGTAAAGTCCATGGTTCATTTTCACAAAATCCCAGAGAACCATGCATTATGTACATTACCTTCTCAAGTTCATCTTCCACTGCTTTGGCAATTTCATTTTTTTGCTCAAAAACATCATCCAAATTGAGTCTTGGGACACTTGCTCTTATCACTAAATCAATCCAAGGAGAAGTAAGCCATATTACAGATTATAATGATGATATATGCATCAATAATGTCACATTTGGAACATACCGTCAAAAACATAGGCTTGAATTTGACCCTTTGTGTTGGTAAGTTTGTAAAAGGCATCACTTGCCTGATTTGCAAGGGCACGATATTGGATAGATGCAACAACATTGACAAAGACATTGTCCTGCAGTGGGAATGTCCATTAAGCCAAACAAACTTATTAGGTTATTATGTAACAACAACCTGACATGGAGCTTTTAGCTTTATATGGAAAATCTACCAAGTTCAAAGTGTCTCCAAAAGAAGAGGCACCCTTAAGAGTTTCATTGTATTGATGATACTACAATCTAGTGGAGTCAATTAGACTGATAGCAATCTCACAAAATATACTATAACTTAGCTATTTTCATAGTCATGGTCATAGACCAGCCTTACTAAGGGCTTCAATGAGTATTAAATTAGCAGCAGTACTTATCAATCATTTGCAAATATACATGCAGAAAAAGATGATTTCACTTTTCAGCTAGACAGTGTTTTAATTAATTTTTCATGATTTCTAGACAAGTGAAGTATGTGAAGTTCTCCCACAGAGTGAACAGATTAACATACTTTTGTCTTAGTTTCACATCGCACATCCAACTGCTGCACTCGAAGTGAGAGATGCCCTGCTAGCTGGCTTCCAAGACACCAGGGAAGGAAATGGCATCCCGGTTGAAGGACGTCATCGAACTTGCCAAATCTCTCCCTGATAGCTACTGTGGATTGATCAACTTGGATGCAGCAAAACAGATTGCCCATGTTATCTCCACACTATGCATCAAAAAGAAGAGAAAATTCAGATCATCAAGTTGGTCGGCTGATGAAAAATGAAAACAAATAATGCTTCTCAGAACTCAATACGAGACACAAGAACCTTAATAGCAGGGAATTCTATCAAAATTAACAGTATCTTCCACAGCATAAACTCAGGCAATCATGAAATTGAACAAGAAGTTTTTTCTTATCTACTCATCAACTTCCAGAACAAATTTCTGCGATTCCCTGCATTAACTTTTACCAACCTTGTCTATGTCTATCTACACAAGAGCAAGCATAAATTGTATTCAAATTCTACAGCAAACTTGAAACAATGAATTGATGCTATCTCATACCGAATTGTAAAGAACACAAACAACAAACAGTAAGGCTTGAAGAGAATGACCAAACCCCCCTCAACTATCAAATGATTCGATCTTCCTGTTCCTCAAAGAACAACCAGGATGGTCTATATTGTATACCTACTTACCAAACGAGTATGCGACCAAGAGCGAGCGAGAGAGAGAGAGAGAAAGAGGGGAGAGAGACTATCGATGCAATAGGTGCTGGAGCATATACTTAAGAAAGTTTATAGTAAGATAAGGATGACAACTTAACACAAGAAATGTTTTTTATACCCAACCCACGAGTTGACTCAGCAATCATTCATTTCCTAAAGAGCTCATACGTAAACAGGAAACTAGCGAAGGCCGGTCAAACTCTCGTTTCTTCACATTGAATGAACAAGAAAAATTCAAAAGCCAGCTGCACCAGAAGATTAAGGGAAAAGCTCACGAAGCTTCATACACATAAAAAACGACGAATTGAATTCATAAACAAGCAAAAGTTGACAACGTCGCGTCTCGATTTGGATCACGACCTTCTCTTTCCTAATCACCCCCAAACATCAAAAATCACGTCAAGAAACAAGAACCCACAAAGCAAATTCACTCAATACTGTTTCCCGAGGACAACCAAGAAACAAGAAACCACTCAAGAGTCTATGCAGAAGCATAACAAGGTCGGACCCACCGGGTTTTCTTCTGACCTCGTTTGTTTCTCTTCGTTCTCGGCAAAGACACAGATTATTGACCCAAATGGATAAAATTCAAGATCCTCGTTGTGATCGGCATCGAGGTTCGATGCTGACAATGTAGTGGGAATACAGCAAAAATTGAAAGCAAAAGAACAAACACAACGCCGGCAAGAATGAGATGCCGCAGCTTTTCGAAAGGTACCTTAATGATTAAAAAATGGTGACGATGAAGATGAGGAAGAATTACCCGTTTTCGATTTCTTGGGTATGGAGTGGTTTTTCAGGATTCCATCTTGATTCCACCGTAAATGGCCTGGAAATGATCCAGCGGAAAACGAGATGAACCGGGCTGTCTTTTGTTCCTGATAAGCTCAACGAGGAGGTCAGATTCATTGACTTTTCGTGCTCGGTCGCCCATAGCTTGTTTTTTTTTTTTTTTTTCAATGTGGTCCTTGACTTTGTGATTTTCTGCAGTTGAAGTCCCCGAACTTGTAAAATATTTTCAATCAAGTCTCTCTGCCACCCATGTCAGCAAATTGAAACTAATCGGTTGATGGGTGCTAGCTGAGAGTACCACCTTAATTTGACCGAAAACAAAAAACGAGGCCTACTTTAAAATAAGGGAAAAATGAAATAAACGATTTATGAACTTTGGCCCTATATATAATGTAATTTCTAAATTTTTAATTTTTTAATGTAGTTCTAAACTTTAACTCAATATGTAATGTCGTCCCTAAATTTTTTATATGTTTCATGTGAGTCTTGAACTTTTAATGCATGTTTAGAGCTTTTTCATATAGTTCATGGATTAACTTAAACATGTACTAAAAATTTAGGGCCCACATTGAATAAAATGAAAATTCATGGATGACATCAAATATTTGACTAAAGTTTAAAGGTTACATTGAACAAATTAAAAGGTCACGGACCACAATACATATAAGATCAAGTTTAGAAACTATTTGTATTATTGTCCTAAAAATAAGCCATCTATACAAAAAGAACATATATTGCGTAGTTGTATAGTGAATTCTTGTTCTTGTATAGGTCCAATGCAAATCAATTGTCCTTGGTGAAGTAAATCCTTTCTAACGTTATATTTTTTATTGGCATTGGCAGACATCAATTTACCAAAATTTGAAACCCGAGAACTTTGATTGAAAAAAACTCTACTAGTTTAAGGAATTAATTACACGAATTACAAATTTGAGGACACGTCAAAAAACCTATATAAAATTAGTGATCAAAGCTGTTCTTTCTTCCTATCATTTTAAGAAGAAAAACTCAACTTGTTTTCAAAGGTTGCAAAATAAAAAAATTGATCTTCTTACTCCGTTCATTACAACCACACGAATGGCATGTGCCTTATTTTTGAATTTTAAAAAAGACGGTGGACTTTGAGGGGCATATCATGATAATCATCTTCCATATTCTCATTCAATTTCATTTATGAACTATAGATTGAATATTTCACTAAAGGTAAATAATTTCGAAAAATTATAGGCGAGTAAGGAAAAAAACTACGAAAAATTAAAAGCTTTTACCTTCCCCTTCACTGTTATGCAACATGTGGGCATAGCTTTCATCTGCAACCATCTAGTTTTTTTTTTTTTTTTGGGTCGAATAGTTCAATATATATAATCAGTGCCCGTAAGTTTGATGATCTTACATTTTACAACTCGAGGTTTTTCAAATTCTCAAGTTGGTAATGGGATATCTTTAGCCTTTTGACTCTGGAATGGAATTTAAATTTAGAGTCGAAAACCTCAATTTTTTTTAAAAGTGAGTTCTAGCATTTAATTCATTGAACACATTTTCATCATACTTGTAAAGTAAATCCTTTTTTTTTTTTTTTGGGGGGGGGGGGGGGGAATTTGAAAATTGAGCTCATAGGTTGATTTAACCAAACAAGTACACACCTTGAAAGGGGAAATTTATGGAGGATATAAAATGTACAAAACTTTGAAAATTAGAAGTCGCAAAATGGGGCAAGAAAATAATCGTGCCTGGGTATTTTCATTTCTTATTTTACTTTCTTAGCAATACAATATAATCTATAGAATCTGAAGGGAATCATTCTCTATCTAATGCCGTTGGAGTCTTGGACCTCAAGGTTACAATCCATACGTTAGCCTTTCTTTCTTTCTTTCTTTCTTTTTTTAATGAGGTCTTTACTTAGATATTTCCTCAGAAATATTTATTATATTCCATCATCATTGGTCAAACACAAAATTAGAGGGAAAAGGAAATTAAAAAAGAAAAGCGTGAGGCCAGCAGGTAGACACAACTGATCCAGACAATCCTCAAAATAATTGGCTGAAATTCCGTGACATAGATTGCACAATGGACCCCAGATAAATTTATGGATTGATAGAGAGAGATTCTGAAAAGGATTTGGTTTGGACAAGTTCGAGTTTCGGGTCAGATTTTTTTTTTTTTAGACCCCTGGTTTCAGGTTTGGTTTGTATGCGATGCAAACTCAAGAATGGGATCATAGGAAAATAAATAATCATGAATTTCTCGTTTTGGGCACCGATGGCTTTTCCGAAATTGGACGAAAGATTTGGGTTAAGTGACGAGACATTTCTAGTTTAGAGTTTTGTTCTGCTTTTTGGCCGTACAATTAGCTCGAGTTGTGAGATGTAATTATTTCTCGTGAGATCGAGTCAAATAAGGTAGTCCCCGTAGCAAAACAGCAAAAGAAGAGGAAGGTCAGACATCATTATCTATGATTGCCGGATTAACGCGGGCCAGTAGCCGAATTTTAATCAGAAAGTGACTCATTCGGATTGTAATCTATCGTCGTAACGTATCAAGTACGACATCCGCTGTGTTTGGCTCGGTACGTGAAATCTTTCGACAAATGCAAAAATTTAGATTAAAAGGTTTCTTTCGATGTACAAATAATATTTGATAAAATGTGGTCAAAAGTACCTTGACAATTAAATGTTGTTTGGAAAAGAAAAATTAAAAGAATATTTGCAAAATAAATAAAACAATCAACGGCCATTGCCTCATGTGACGTCCTCAACACGTCACGACTAACGTAGCATAGTTATCTTGTTCATTTCACTTTTTCTTAAGTATGCAGAAGGGTAAGGGACAACAGTACTCCGGGAGTGCACATAGACTTCTACAAATGGGGCAACTTCATTCCTTATGTATTTATTTATATATATGTCGGGCAACAAGTTGGGTAACCTGGAGAACTTGAAAAGGTCGGTACTATTGACTAAAACTAGTTGTAAATCGATCATCCTGGCCCCAAAATACTTGTACATGTGATTGCCTGACCCTCATCCTCTGGCTCTATAAAAAAATCTTCCAAGTCCCAAAAATCCAACTGTCTTCCTATATGCAGTAGGGCTGCCTCTATTCCCTAGTCCATTGTCAAACAACGGGAGGGGACCCAGCATGCGCTCGTTGATGTGGACATACGTTCCAACAAACCCAAGGGTTACAGGCCTATCGGAAGCCCCATATCCACAACTAAATGAGACATGATCTGGATAAATATCATATTCGGAAAACCGGGGTCTATAAACTTGCCCTCTTGCCAAGTGAAGTTGATCGGTACTTTGTAATGGACCATAGGGGAGCAGGTGGGACCGACATGTCTATTGATTTGAAAATATAAAGTCACCAACTAGTGAGCCTAAATCCAGCAAGCAAGCAAAAGGTCCACTTGTCTATACAACATAAACCAATCACCATGCCAACAAGGAAAGCCTCAATATAAAGTATAGTAAATCATTAAAAGCCTCAATATAAAGTATAGTAAATCATTAACTTACCTAAGAACCCCTTCAAAATAACATAACAAAGCAATAGAAATAGTAGTTTTTCTCAATAGGCAATTAGTAGCTCAATTTAAAGATACCAAAATTATATTTGATAGGAATTCCTGTTGTCATCATTATCCGGGGAACCCTACTTCCCCTCAGGCATCTCACACCCATCCAACATTAGGAGGACATCTGGGGACCATGTTACGCCCCTAAGCATCTGGAGGAACCCAGTTACTTCCCCAAGCATTCCTATTACAACTCAAGGGCATCGTCATCCCAATAACTAATGGAAATCCTAGTCATGCATCCATACCACAATGCAGTAATTTTATAATTCAATTTAAAAAGCATGTTTATATTACTATTACCCAAAAACTTAAATGTGAACCTAATGAACCCTTAGTCATTTTATCCCCTAAACTGACACATTTTCACCTACGCCTACATTAGATGAACTATAAGTAGAATTTCATATCCTAGACCTTAAAATAGCCTTATAAGGCATTTTGTGTGCCTTTAGAAATGATAGCTGTTATCAAAGTAAACGAGTTTAAAAAATTATGAAACTTTAACATAAGATAGACAAGATCTAGAGGGACATTTTAGGACTCAAAGTTCTATTCAACTAATATAGTTCTAAATAATTTTTAGTAGACCGGGCCAAGACAATAGGAATTTCCAGAACGCAATGGAGCAGGAAAATAAATTTTTTCACAAACTAAATGTGATCGAAAAATCATGGAAATTTCATATGTGGTAGTATAGAATATACTCTACAACTTTCATGAAGGATACGTGTTAAAATTCACGATTAAAAAAATTATGGAAAATGGAAAGCAGGAAGAGGTCGGTTCGGTGACCCTGAAAATAGATTTCAAACCCCGTAATTTTTCAAATATATTTTTGTTGTACAAACTAGAAAGTCCAAAAAATATGAAGTTAAAGTATGTCATAGGGCAGCCAATAAGGGATGGGCTTTAATGAAGAACAGCCCATGAAATTCACCTAACATAATTCAGTATGAAATTAGCAAACTTGCAAGTTGGTCTAAAACCGAACCAGTCTTGAATAATCCTTTCCTATTTTGGCTCAATCCTTCTGTACCTTTAGCCCAAGCATGTATGCAGACTTCATATACCACCTTCCCATGGCACCTATACACATCCAAGACTAAAGTTTCGACTTTCTAACTATGTATAACTTTATCCGAAACCTGCGACTAGGTGCTAACTTCTCCAGAAACACTAGATTCAACAAATTGTTGAGGAAACTCTCCTCGTCACATGACAAACGATTGATATAGGATAGAACGGAGGATATCCACTTGTGTCAGGTCCTAAAGGATTGTGATTGGGGCTCGGCAGGGTGACAGCGGCGACGTAGTGGCTTTCAGAATCCTGGGTTGCTGCGGTCCAAGCAAGAAGACGGCGATGCAGTCAGCCTCTCCACTCAACACTTGCTTGATTCGGTGACTACCAAGCATCTTCCAAGGATAGCAGCAGCTGGTCTTCAAGTTGGCCACTGCGGTTGACCATGTGCGGCACTGCTTGAGGCTGGCGAACGGAGAGGGGGCCATCTAGCCATGCGTGCCGCACGCAAAGGGGCCAGTTGGCACCGTGCTGAGCTAGCTGACTTGATGAGGATGTGGCAGCGACAACGACTGTGACTGGGCGTGTCGTCACCGAGTTGAGATGGCAACATCGGCGATGGCTGGGGTGATGCGTCATGGCAATGCTGGCTTGGCACGGCTTGAGACGTTGTCTTGGTAACGAAGAGGACGAGTTGAGGCGAGGCACGGCAAAGACCCCGTAGCGAAATTCAATGGTGAGCTTAGGGGCGCAGCGACGACAGTTAAGCATTGAAGCTTGTGATTCCATCAAGCGAAAACCCGGATGTCTTCAATCTCCCCCTTCTTAAAGAATTTCATCCTCGAAATTCGACGTCCCCTTATGTTCCATTGAAAAGAGATGAGGATACCATTGTTTCATTTCCTCCTTGCCCTCCCATGTTGCCTTTTCCATGTGTGGTGTCGTCACAAGACTCTGACGAGTGGGATTAACTTTTCAAAGAATTTTCTCTCTCTGGTCCAATACTCGCAATGATCAAAGCTCACATGGCAATTTTTAAATTTTTTCTCGATTTTTTTATTAATTTTTTTTTTTTTCTTTTTTTTTTGTTTTTACTCTTCTTCTTCCTTGGGCTTCTTCTCCCTGCAGTGGCTAATAAGGCTCATCTACTACTGATCCCTCAACCCCTACCGTCGTTGTGGCCTTCTCCCTATTGGGATGTGGTTCATATTTCCCATCAACTGTGTAAGAGTAGTGTCCTTGTGACTTTAAATGTTGAGCTCATATTTTATTGGTAGTTTAGAGTTGAACTCATGAATAGCTGCTATATGTATGTATGTATGTATGTATGTATAATCTTTTTTTTATATTTTATCGGTAGTTTGAGCTTGAGTTCATGAATAACTATTATATATATATTCTCTTTTCTCTTGTAAATTGAGGGATGCAATAGAGATGTGCGAAGTGCTAATTATAGTAGGATCCTCAGCTGGACGTAAACCTAGTTTAATGGTGAACCAAAATAAAACCTTGCGTCTCGAATTCTCTTTCTCTCATTTACCATCTTTTTTCTTTGTGATTGTGCGGTGAATCCTAACATCCCTAGCCTCGCCTAGGGTTGCGAGTGAGGTGGCTTTGCCTAGATCTAGGCAAGGTCACCTTTGCTTGGGGTAAGGCCATGGCGAGGTTGGCCTCGCCCAAATCTAGGCTAGGCCTACTAGGTGAAGTCGCCTCGCCCGCGGCCCCAAAGCCTTGCTAGCAATCAGTGAGGGCTTTGCAGCCCTTGCCGGCCACTGTAGGGAGAAGAAGCCCAAGGAGGAGGAAGAAGGGAAAAAAGAAAAGAAAAATGAAAAAAATAGAACAAAATTAATAAAAAAATTTATTAAAAAAATCATCGATCAGCATCTACGTCAACGTTTGCCGACTAATATGGGCCGAAAGGACTGAATCAATATCAATATGAAAATGTTTAGGGCTAAATTGGTTATACTAAAAAGTTTATGATTGAATTGGTACCAATAATATAAGTTTATGACTTTTTGGTACTTTTATTGCCTATTACCCAATTGCAATGCAAAGGGAACATCATTTATGTAATATATGAGCCATAAAATCCAGTTCATTATATTATTAGCCAAAGTCCAACTTATTCTTTTCCTTTTCCCCTCAATTCATAGTGCAATTGAGTGTGAGAATAAAAGGAGAGAAGAAGGCAATGACAGCAAAAGCGAAGCGCTCGATCATGAAGAAAGAGGGAAAACGGAGGAGACAAAAAAAATCTCCGCACTTAGCCATTTTTGATGTTTCGATTAGCCAAATCAGCTACGAATCGCAATGTCTATTAATTATCAAAGCCTATTATTCATCTAATTAGAGTGATTTCGGAAATTAGGGCACAAATTTGGAACAATATCAATTTTAAATTGCGAGGTTCGATTGAGGAGTTACTAAGCTGCAATTTTTGTGGAAATAATGCTTTACGATGTTGTAGAATGATGGGGTTTGACGAAAATCTATTTCGAAGTATAGTTTGTTCCAAAATTTTACATGCAAGTTACGCATTCGGATAATATGCGTTATGGACAAAAATGAATGTTCTCTATAAATGAGCTTTTTCATTAGCATTTAGAAGCTGATATGTTGATGATTAAGCATAGTTAATTGAGTAACTCGTTGGAGTAGAGTTTTACCTAGATTTTGATGTCGTTTTTCAATTAATTAATAGAAATATGAGTTCATCAACTCGAGTAACCATCGTAGATTGTTTTTCAGATTTCCCAGATGAATGGTGATATATCTTCTAAGAATTTGTAGAATGATATCTTCAAAATGATATATAAGCATGTTTGTTTTGTTAAATTTAGGTTAGGCATTTACTACGATTTAATATTTGTGAATGGTTTTTTTTTGGTCGAAAATAAAAAGATTTTATTTATATAAACATTGAGACGCCAAACCCACCGCGTGGGGCGTCATTACACCTCAAGGCCCAAGGGCCTGGAGGTGGAGAAAACATCCAATTGGGCCGCAGCAAGTTTTTCCTCTGCTCACGCGCGGCCCAATTTGCAACAACATTGGCAAACCGTCGACAGAGAAGTGGGTCCACCAGCGGCAATTCTTGAAGAAGTCCCTTGCAATCCGTCAAACTTGCATGTGCTTCCCAGTGAAACTCTTCATTGTACTTTAAGCAGTTCACGAGACTTCGGTAGTTAGTCTTGATCGAAACCCACCCTAGCTTCTTCTGTTTTATGTGCTTCAAAGCTTGAAGAACAGCTAGGGTTTCTAGCTGAAAACTCATCTCCGCCCGAACAGATTTGGTGAAACCGTCCACAAGGCAGCTGGAGGAGTCCCGTACTATATAGGCAATTGCTCCTTCTGTCAACCCCTCACAAATCGACCCATTAACGTTGATTTTCAAAGTACTTGCTACCGGAGCTTCCCACATTTCAGGTATGTTGATTTCCTTTGTTTTTGCTGGTTTTCCTTCTTGAAGATGCATAAAGCCCCATTTTTCAAAACTAGCTTGTTGAAATTGGGCCAGATCTACCACTTTGTAGGCATCCGGCTTAATACCCCAAAATATGTAGTTGTTTCTTGCCTTCCAAACCTACCATAGGATATTTCCGCTTGTTGAGCTTGTTAATCGGGCCAGATCTACCACTTTGCAGCCATCCGGCTTAATACCCCGAAATATGTAGTTGTTCCCCGTCTTCTAGACCTGCCATAGGGTATTTGAAATTAATTTCAAGAATTTTAGGACTAAGAACCGACTCAATCTCCTAGAAACCAAACCAAAACTGATAGGATTCGGCCGGTCCAAGATCGGTCCAGAGTTGACCCTGGACCAATGTTCACCTGTACAATTTATTTCTAATAATTAACATAGCTGTGGATACTATTTTCATTTCATTAATTTTTTTCTTCATAAAGAGGGGGAGGATAAATGAGTGACCAATGGGAGCGACGGACGGCGCCCGAACGAGATTACGGGGGAAAAGGAGACGGAAAATCTCTGGCTGCGCGCGGCCTCCAACCACTGTCCGACGTGGCACATCGCATCACCATCCGATTCGCTCGCGCTCTCCCCCACCCAATCTCCACCCACCAAGCGCAAGCTCTCTGTTTCTCTCTCTCTCTCTCTCTCTCTCTAGAACTCGCAGGCGATCGCTGAACCACCGCCGATGGCCGTCGCTACTCCGTCGCCGGCCGCTTCCCTCTCCGTACTCAGGCGGCGCAGCCCCCTCTCCTCCTTCTCCCGCCGCTCCGCCGCCGCCGCCTCCCCCGCCAGAAAGGCCCTTACCATCGTCGCCATGGCTCCGAAGAAGAAGGTACTTCTCGCATCCTCGTTGCTCCGTTTGCGGTCGGTACTCGTAAGAGCTTGGGATTTTTGCGCGGACAAGGAGGACGAAGTGACGCCATTGATGTTCTCTGTGATGGGCAGGTGAACAAGTACGACGAGGGCTGGAAGAAGGACTGGTACGGGCCGGGGATCTTCTTCGAAGGGAGCGAGGAGGTGGACGTGGACGTGTTCAAGAAGCTCGAGAAGCGCAAGGTCCTGAGCAACGTCGAGAAGGCGGGCCTGCTGTCCAAGGCCGAGGACCTGGGGCTCACCCTCTCCTCCATCGAGAAGCTCGGGGTGTTCTCCAAGGCGGAGGAGCTGGGGCTGCTCAGCCTGCTGGAGCGGGCCGCCGCGGCCTCCCCCTCGGCGCTGGCCTCCGCCTCGCTGCCCATCCTGGTGGCGGCCCTCGCGGCGGTGGTGCTGATCCCGGACGACTCGGCGGGGCTCGTGGCGGTGCAGGCGGTGGTGGCCGGGGGCTCCTGGTGGGGGCGGCGGGGCTGATCGTGGGGTCCGTCGTGATCGGCGGATTGCAAGAGGCCGATTGAATTCATTCCTTAGCGTTAGTTAGCGTTGTAGAATGATGATAAATCTAAAAGATTTTCCTCTCTTTCTCTCTCGATCAATGCATGACCAGCTGAACACGTCTCGCGGTTCTCTTCTCCGTTCAACTGCGACCCGCAAAATTCGAACGAGTTGCGAAAGAGCGTGCGCTGGCGCTTTGAACTGGCGTGAGATTCGAACGCGCATCTCTCCATTGTTTTTTTTTGGTAAAATGTAAGAATATATTGACTTTCAACCATAAAGCTATAAATAGCTATACAGCAAAAGTTCGGTCCTAGAAACTTGGAGTCAAAGTGAATGTAAGGGGGTCAGAGCGAGTGGAAGGGGGCGAGGTAAAAGAAGTAACAGCAAAATAAAAGAAGGCCTAAACAGCGGCCAAGAGCACCGGCTAGTTTACCCTAATACAGAGAACAAAGAGGATACAAAAACAAAAGAAACCGGAAACCCACTCAAAGATGGGTAGAAAGGATGCTGCCGACGCCAACGAAAGGAGCAAAGAACACCAATCTGTGCTTCCACATCAGCAGCTTGTAGTTATGAAGAACCTCCAAGCAAGAGGTAGTTAAGAAACCCCCTACTCAAGAAGTCGGGCCGCTGTAAAAAGAAACGAAAAAGATCACCGGGATTTCAGTGAAGATGAAAACCATTGATGGGGAAGATGGAAGATGCGGCGAATTTAGTTTAGTAAGAGGAAGACGGAGCGACAGTCGAGGAAACCAAAAACGAAAGAGAGACGCAAAAGAGAAAAAGCAGGTTGTAGGTGGAGATGCGGGGTATCGATCCCCGTACCTCTCGCATGCTAAGCGAGCGCTCTACCATCTGAGCTACATCCCCGAGATATGCGAATTGAAAGATAAAAGTTTATTAAATCCGTACATTGAATTTGGAATGCCCCAAGTCAGAAACTACCGCCATGTTTGAGCTGATCGCAAGAGCGCGATGACCATCGAGAATCGAAGCGAAAAGGCCTGATGCGAGAGACAAATATGTAATTTTGAGAAGAATATTAAGCTGTATCATGTGTGTGGGCGTGTGCATGTTTTTTTTTTTTTTTTTTTCCCCCAGCGATCAGTAGTGTAAAGTGTGTATTCCACGCTGATCATGTTTGTGTACAGTCTCTCGCATGGATTGGAGCTATCGATCGGATTCATGGAGGATTTCATTCACGGGTATCGAGTGATTGGATTGCTGAGAACGTGTAACTTTTCTTTATAGCTAGTTATTGCATTGCGGTTTGTCAATGAGCATTAGAACCAATTGTAGTGACGGGTTTCGAATTTCCTCTAGCGATGAAGCAGGAGATCTTATGCAACTGCATTCATCGATTCCAGCAAATATAAATAAGGAATGAGGTACAACATCCCTGAGCTAGGATAATGGCGACAACTCACTATTCCTGGTACTGATCTATAGATTTAGTCGACTCTGCAAGGCGAGCCGAGACTTTTCTCTCAAGAAAGCTAGACATGATGCTTTCAAGGAAGGAAAAATTACTTGGCACGTAGATCACAATGTTACTAGTCTAATGCCGGCATCTATTCCCATCAGTATCTTATGTCGATCCGGAGCTGTAGCTGTAGCGAGTAGCCCAAAAGAGGTAATGCAAGAAATTTATTCCGGTTAGCACGCATAGCAGCCAATAAAATCCCTCCAGGTGGTAGTGATTCAAGTTGCTGCCGGACATCCAAGGCGTCGGAGATAACATGCCGGTGATTTTGTTGACTATGGAAACGAGTGCCGAGCTGAGGTAGTAGCCCATGGCTAATGATGTCCAGGAGAGTGCTGTGGCCAAGGACCGCATGCTTCGTGGGGTTTCTGTGAAGAAGAACTCCATCATGCCCGCCAGCGTGAAAAGATCGGCTGATCCAAGGAACAAGTATTGCAGTGCTATCCACAAGAACGTGATTGGTAGTGGTCCGGCGGAATCTATTTTCCCAGATTCTGCGGCGACTTTCTTCCTCTTGACTTCAACCAAAGCTGCCACTGCCATTGCCACAATGGACAGAACTAGCCCTGTCCCAATTCGCTGAAGATAAGTGATGCCCATTTCGGTTTTATTGATTTTCCTTGCCAACGGTATGACTAGGTGGTTGTAGACTGGCGCTAGTATCATTATGAAGAGGACTGGGAAGATGGGAAGGGAAGCCGGCGGGACTCTCAGGGAGCCTAGCTTGGTATTCATGGTGGCTGCTTGTTGGACTGAAAAGGTTGAGAGTTGTGCGAGGCAGCTGTTCAAAATTATAGTCGACATGAAGATGGGGAGAATCTTTATCACTGTCTTGACCCTTTCCACTTCCCTGACGGTGCATTGGAGCATTGGGTAGCTGGGATTTTTCATTGCCGCTCTGTTTAGGAATCCGAGATGTACTGTCAGGTTCTGACTTGGCTCCTTTCCTTCAGCTTCTACATCCTCTGGCTCTCTATCAGATGGGCTTGTTGCCATGCTCACCACAGCATTTGTTGGTTTCCTGGATTTGCAAGTGTTAAAGATCGATGCCACTAGCACCTATTGGACACCAGGAAAAAAGATTGTTTGTCATTCTCTATGTGCGGCTTGTAGCAGTAAGTTTTACTGTTTTAAAGATGTATTATTACCTTGAACATGATTGTGATGGGGCTTCCGGTGGGTGTTTTGATGCGATAGGTAGAAGAACCAAGGAGGAAGATTGGGATGGAGATCAGAATCGTTGCAGCCGATATCCCAAAGCCCCACTGCCAGCCTACGTTATCTTCAATCCAAACCACAAACGTGACAGCAAGCAAAGCCCCACAAGCGAGGCTGAAAATGTAATAGTTGAAAAAGCTTGATCTCTGCTTCCTGCCTTCTGGAGTGTTCTCATCAAATTGCTCCGCCCCATGTGGAGGTAGTGAGCCTTTTATCCCACCAACTCCTAAAGCCACCAGATAGAGGCCTGCAAATAACATCACTACTTTCGCATCACCAAGTTCTTGACACGGAGAATGGGCGCCAGATGAATCACAACTCGGTGGTCTTAACAAAGGAATGCGAGCTTGAATCATGAGAACTAGCAACCCCTGTGATATTCAACATTGGTGAGATTTTGATGGTGACAACAATAAACTCTTTTTGGACATCGATAATTAATAAAACGTTGGATAACATTAAACTAGTCAGAGGTCCTGCAGCAGTAGAGTTTCATAGTAAGGCTACGGAGCACAAAGATGAAAGTAGATTCTTCTTTTGGCCACTATAAGAACGTAGCAACTTAGGATTCTAAAATTGCCATAGGAACCCCTTATTTGGAGTCTATAAATCAGAGGGAGTCACTTTCCTGTGCCTTGAGTATATAGATGAACGTAGATTCTTCTTTTTAGTTGCTTTGTCATACTCTATGGCATTATGGCCGAAGGAAATGGTCATTTTACCATTTCCCAATCCTTCTGGGTTTTTACAATGGTGATGAAAGAGAAGTGCCTTCCAAATGTTGCTAAGAAATATTATTCAGGACATATCGATGGAGATTAATGATGTTCTTCATCTTCGTATGCAGTTTTGTATCACAGTTGAGCTTCTCTCTTTTCTTTTTCTCGTTGAATGTTATGTTCATAAAGACATGGACGTCCAGTTGATATTAGCAGAGATATAGTTAAGTAGTTCAACATTTCCAACACCACTGGGCTTCTGAAACATGGCGGATTCTTTTGGCTCAGGACCAGCATTGAGTGTTTGCATGTTCTTTGCATCAGATGATGTGAGTCTTCATCTGGTGCGTCTCGACAGGAATTTCAGGACTATTTACATTCTGATGAGTTCTAATAGATGGTTTCTATCAAACCTCGGTGAAGATAGTTGATGGGGATTGATTATCACCTTACACCTTGTTGGGGCTCATCAATTACAAAATAGTGTTATAAGAGGATATCTGAAGAGACTGGTGAAATCCATTAGTGGAAAAAGAGACGCATGAGAAGTTTTGCTAGAAGCTTACCGTGAACTCTATTGCAGCGCTCATCAGATATATTCTGTAGGTTGTTATGTAAGCATCTGCTAGAAAGCCACCGAGGAGAGCGAGAAGAAAAGTTGTTCCCATGAAAGTAGTGACAATATTGGCAGAGTTGGATGGTGAATAATGCATAAATTTTGTCAGGTAGACCACAAGGTTGCTTGCATTAGCCAGGAATGCTAAATTCTCCAGCACCTCCACAACTATATTCCTCAAATAAACAAAACAAGTCCTGTTATATTCTTGATAAACAGGATTAGATAATATTTTCATTCCCCTTTTTCTGGGTTTTTTTTTTTTTTTTTTTTTGTTGTTGTTGGGGGAGGAGGTTTTCTGGTCATTTCTGCAAGCCTTGAAATATCAGTAGAAACTAGAAACTTTAACAGTAAGTGCTTGAAAGAATCCTGGAAAATGAGCTCTCGATAATTAGTTGACCGCTTACCCAAGACAAAGAAGGCAGCCACCATGCCTCCATGACGATCTTTGAGTGCAGGTCTGTTCCTCCAATCTACATAACCTTCCAATTCATTCTGTTCCATATTGCCCTGATAGTTGAAGAAGTGTTTAGTACATATATTATGACAACATGTAAAAGAAGTAGCCAAGAATATGAATTATGTTGGGAACTTGTGGACTTTGGATGGAGGGAGGGGACAGGAAACGAATGGTGACATACCGTTTCTCCTCCTTTCATTGATTTCTGTTGAGGAGTACTTTCTATAATTTGAGCTCTGACAGTTGGGCTTGTATTTATAGACCTTGAATATGGTGGTGAAACCTGATATGAAAGATCTAGACCCTTAGAAAACGACACCTTATTATTCGCGCGGCTTCTGATTTGTTTTGCTTTTAAGATAGAAGAGAAAATATTTCAGGAACAAATGCTCTCACGATCAAATTCTTTGTTCTTCTTTCTTGACTAAAGGATTGTATCTGTACTTTGTGCCTGCTAGCATATTCGTTGCTGAAGTTTAAAAGGTGTTGCCTGTTTGGTGGCGCATACCAGTTATGTAATAGTGTCTATGCGATACCTCGACTTCAAAGTCAAAAGATGTTTTGATCTTTAAGTTTGATTCATAAGTTTCGATCTACAGGTAAATTGGTGGTTGATGATGCATTGACAATTTGTGCAAGATCAAAACAAAATGGATTTTTAGGTTGAGAAGTCCATTACATGAGCAAGTTGCTTGATGATGGTTGCAAGTCAGGGTGCTGTTTTTGATGATAGTGCTAATTTATGGCTGTTTCAGGGTCCCCCACTCCCTCATCACGTTCACATGCACCTCCTCTCTAGTAGTTCTCGAACCAATGCATGTTTGAGCGACTGCATGGTTGAGCCACTAAAAAAGACTCCAAAGCTTACCGACCAAGTATCATCAGATATCAACCGACTATCATCTGCACTAATCTCGTGCCTTCCACGACAGGGCAGAGTCCTCATTCCTCGGACTCAATTTTTGAAGGCCACAAAAAATCTGTTCTAAAAATTGGCCTTACTTCTATGGTGTCTATTGGTACCACTGCCTTCAAATCTTTAGGTTTCCAGTCCATGTTGTTAGTCTGTCCGAGCTCATTTTGTTTGTCTGTTCCAGTGCTCTTACCGAGCTTTCCATGGAGATGCTTCTTCATGCTGCTAGACTCATCTATCTAGTGGCCTGTTCTTTTTATGGTGGATTCCTGACTTGTACTTTAATTTCCCTTTCAGGTTACCTATGGTTCCCTGCTTTTCCTGATGCTCGAAACGTGTGGATGCAATTTGATTGGAGGAAACTCGGTGCTGGATTTTTCATTGCACTCCCAAATTGATTGGCTGTGAGCCGAAAGAGACAGGTCTTATGCGGCCTCCTATTTACTCGTTTGCATTGAAAATCGGGTTAGTTCTTCTCTCTTGTGCTTCATCTGAAGCAGTCAAAAACTACAATTCAAAACAGTAAATAGATCAATATGGCTACCCAAGAAGAATGTAGGGAAAGAACTTATTTGTCTTGCTTTGTAAGTGATATTGCAAGAAGGGTCAGCGGCCTCAGGCTTGTCTCCGTCATTGATTTGCTGAGGATGGAATTAGAACCTTCCCAATCAAACTGGTGGGGTTGAGTCTCGAGTGTCGTGGGGTTGCCGGCGATTCTGTTTAGATGAATCCATTTTGATTGGCTGCTTAGGAACCTGTTGCTGTCGCACTCTCGCTTAAACAGATGCAGCTCCAAGTGCACTTTAGGCTAGTGGAAGAAACGATAAAGGAACGCTCAAATAGCCATTTGACATGGTAACAATTCCCTATGCCTGACTGTTGATGCTGCTCAATCTGCATGATCACACTTCCCATTGCTTAGTACACATCTCACCCTCTAATTGGATATCTCCCTCAATCGACCATCGACGCGTTTAAGTTTCTTAGGTCCAAATTTCACAAAAGCACTCGAGAACTTCGAACCTAACAAGAACAGAAGTTGGATCGAAGTCTCGAGAGAGAACTCCCATTGAGGACAGTGAAAAGGTCGAACCCACCATTCAGTTCAACGTCGATAAGATAAGCAGGTACAGTACAGCAACATGGGTCGGGCCATGGTGTGGTGGGGCGTGTGGTGGGGCAGAACGCACCGCCTGGTTTAATGATCCCTTATGGAGTCTCAAACGTCTTGTGGCGGGCTTTCCTTCTTCGTCTACTGAGCAGCACAGGCAAGGGGACCACGCCATGGAATGCCTATTGGAATCACACGAGAAAACTAAGAGCTGGGGTCCAGGCTCGACCGGTTGTCGCATCGACAGATCTGCCGACTTTGTGGCCGGAAAGGATTGATCTCACATGTTTGTATGTTTGTTCTGTCCTCAAAAGTCGGCCTCGATCGGTCTTCATCGGAGATAGGGACTGAAAGACGGATTCTGGCTTTGATTGATAGAGATTAGCCCCCTGATATGTTCTTGAGCTCGATTTGATTATCATGTCATTGGCTATAAAGGAGGGATTTTTAAGTGGTGTCGGATGCCCGCACAAGGCTACCATTTTGGAGGGAAATGAACGAATTCCATTGAATTTGACGTGTGGTAAATCTTAGTGATGATTATTCTAGGGTGGGTTGCTTCCCACCCTAAGACCTGAAACCAAACCAATAGGGCCGATTCCTTATTTGTGAAATTGGGAACCGGCCCACTTAATTTTGGAACTAGTAGTGATTTCTATCTTTCTTTCTTTCTATTCTATGCAACTTGCAAGGAAATGAACGTAGTTTTTTGTTGCATCTTATGTTGTAATTGCAAGTGGGAGTGCCCCTCAAGCATTGCAATAATAAGAATTGTAAAAAAAAAATATTGGTTCAGTCTATGCAATTCAAGTGCTGAGATCGAGAACTGGATCAATTATCACTAGTTCTAAATATAAGGAATCGGGAATCACTTAGAATTGGCCAATTTCAAGGTTAGAATTGGAGCAATGCTCACCCCTGGTGAATCCTTCGGTGGATGGGGATGTCATGCTTTGGAATCACCTGAAAGTTATTCCAATTTGCAGGGTTTAGTATCTTCACTCATGCTCAAGATTTGAAAATATGTGACATGCCAAAAGATGTGAAATCTAACATTGAGATATGTTTGCGTTGCTTTTAAGTAAAACCAACGTAGCTACTAGATGTTGCAATGAGTTCGATTTATTCTTGGGCCTACAATACATGTGTAATTATTCAAGGTCACATAGAACCAATGTGATCTAATTTCGAGAATAACCCAAGACCCCTTAAACAAAAATGGACATACTTAGAGGATGGCCAAAAAAAAGAAAGAAAAGATCCAAAACATGCATGAAGGATATTGAGCCAGGCTTGGTTCTGGTCTTCGTGTCACCGGCAATCCTATCGGCATGTCATATTCATGCTTGCAGATCGTATCAATCTAAAGCATCTTGATTAGTCGGGCTAGTGCCATATTCGTATTCCTTCTCCGTAATTCATGTCTTCAGCTCACGTCTCGATCGTGTCGCCCAAATGGGTCGTGTTTAGGTTATATTTCATTTAGAACTTGGGGAAAGAGGATGTGGGAATCGGAACATTGAAGACGCCACTTGCACAGTTTCGTGGCAACCTAGGATTTTCCTATTGGGCCTCTTGGACAAGAATTTGGGCCTTCTGTGGGCCTTCATATTGGGCTTTCTAGATCGTCGTTGTGAGGACAACGTTAGGGATAAGAACAGTTCATCGTTCATAGGTCACGTCCGAAAGCGACCGCGACCGTCGCGCTTACACAATCGACCATTCCATTCATCACATCCCTCCAAAAAGTTCACGTGACCAAGATGTCGTCGAGCTTGAATCGTGCCGTATCCTGCATGTTAGATGTGGATGAATTCGATTGAAATCCGAGTTATCGTCTTCAGATGAGTTACTACATGAGGGTTTTTTTTTTTTTTTGGATATCGTTAGACCGTGCGATCGATCCGATTTGCTAAGTTTGAATGTCTTGATAGCTTTTTGTGAATCTCCTTAGCCTTGCGCTTCTTGGAAGCACTCAGAGCACAAAAACAATCAACCCACCAAGCCGTCTTTTTCAGCATCCTTCTTCTTGCTTGCAGACGCCATTTTTGACCCAAAAAGTGCTTGTGATTGGGAGATCCTTGAATTCGAAGCATGACATATCTGCCGATGGAGACGCAATGTGCATCTGTGATTGTTGGGAGCCCAGGAGCTTAAGGTGGAATCCGTCAAATACAATAAATTAATTGCCTTGTTCCATATTAATTATTGGATGTGAGACTTTTCAATATGACTCACACATTTATCCCGATGCTTTCAAATGAGAACAATTTCGAGGTACCTTGATTCCATATTCTGTTTAAGTTTCATTTGGAACATATTTATTAGAATAGTTTCTCCAATTTTCTAAATCTAGAACATATCTTGCATATTTAGGAACTTAGAACCTACTATATCACAAATTCTAAGATTTATGCATGTTTTATTTGTACTCTTAATTAAATGATTATAGTGAATATCATCTCTAATAACTATCATTTGGTACAATTCATTAATTGCAACTCATATTTATACATATAAAAATTCTAAAATGTTAACAAAGTAAAAGTTTTAGGTTATAATAGCAAATGAAAACTCATGTTTAAGATTACATACTTATCATTATACACTATAGAATACCGCATGATCGTATCAAGACATAAAACAAGAGAAACACAAAGATTTTTTTTCTAGATTTCAAGTTCTCGGTTTCACCGAAACTTGAAATCTAAGTCACACCCGTCAGATAACCTACCTTGCACATTTTCGAAGTGATGAATACCGTCCATTCTAAAACCCGGGACCAGACCGGTTTTGATATGCACGTCCGAATTTCGCGCCGCGCGTCGTTCCCATCCACGAAATTAGGAATCAATATCGTGGAAGCAATCGAGTGGCGGGGAGTAGACGGACGGCGATAAGCAGGCGCAGAGCGAAGCTGAAACTTAAACTTCGCGGGTGGTGGTCCCCCCCGCCCGCCAGCCCCGTGGCCTCGTTCTCGCCCGATAAAGGTCCGTGGCCTCGTATATCAAAATCCGGATCGAGTCGTCTCGCGTCGCTTTCCCTCCCCCCGCCCGCGAACGATCCAGGCAAGAGCGAGCGCGAGCGAGAGCGACGCGGTGGGGCCCGGGGGCACGATGACGTGGCCCGGTGGTGGGGCCCGCTGAGTTGGGGGTGGGGGGCAGGGGGGAAGCGGAATCGCCAGGTCAAACGGCGGTGAGTCACCTGTCGACCCCCGACTCGCTCCCCCTCTCTTTCTCTCTCTCTCTCTCTAAACCCTATTATAATCTAAGCTACTAAAATACCCAAAAGAATATTAATTTTTTGTACAAGTTTTAGGGAAATTTTTAAAGAATGAAATCGGGGTTTTATAATATGGGGAAGCCTTGCCACCCGTTCCCTCTTGAGTAGCGACTGATTGGACAAGATTCCCTTTTCATTTTCACTTTTCTTTTATTTATTATTTTTTAAAATTTTTTGCGGGGTGGGTCTTGTCTTCTTCCCTTAGCCCCGTTGTCATCTACATCTGCATCTACCCTTCCCTGTTGTTCATCGAATTTTACCCATTTGCCTTGCTGGGGTCGAGTTGAGTGGCTTGCACAGAGGCCCCTCGTGTCCCCCCACTTTCCTTAATTTCACCCACAAACCATGAGAGTTGATTTGATTTTGCATTGACTATATGGGGAAAGTGGGTTTTGCCCATCTTAGTAAAAATGTGATTCACTCACAATTGGGTATTGTCTTTTTCTTTTTCCCTTAGATATGTAGTACTTTATTTCGATATGACAATGTTGATCGATTTTCTAAATTTCTCTTTCGAATTTGAGAAAGCCTTTTATTGAAATTTGTATATGTTAGGTATTATTTATATAGGACGAATCATGAAAGAGTACTAAGAAGTATGGAATGTTGGGTCAAGAACTCATCGGTAATATAATGAAATCTAATGAACGTGTGAATTCTTGATTCTTTAATTAAAAACTCTCACTTATCTTGTTTTGAACTATTAAAAAGAGTCTGTAAAGAAGTGGTTGATAGGACTATGGAAAAGAACTTATGTTCTAGCGGAATCTTTTGAACCTGAATACTCGGGAGTGGTTAATAGGACTATGGAAAAAAACTAATGTTCTAGGGGAATCTTTTAAACCTAAATATTGAGAAGTGGTTGATAGGACTATATATGAATGGGAAACATTGCATTCTGATATGGTTTTCTGGTATTCTGTAATTTATCCTTCGCATAAATAAAAGAAATACATATATATGTGCTTGTAAGTTTTTTTATGTTTGTAGCTTTTTGGACAGAGATTAAACAGGGGCACCATGGTAAACACGTGACCTCCCTCTCCACTGTCAGGAGAATAAGAAAATGAGAGAAACTATATTAACCCCCCATCAAGGGGCCCTGCATGTTTTTGTTTCTGAAAAGTGTTTATAAACACTTTTTCGCTTTTTTTGTTAGGGAACAAAAAAAGAACAAAACGCGTTTGTTTGCGTTTACTTCTTTTTTTTTTTTTCATTTCAACAAAATCAAAACGAAATCGAAACAACTTTTTGTTGTTTCTCTTCTCCAGAAACACTTCTGGCAAACCGAAAAAGAACAAAAATAAAGAACAAAATTGAAACAAAACGGGAACACTTCTGGTCCCTCGTTCGTGCCCGTGCGAAGCTTCGTTCGTGCTCTCCCCCGACGTCTCCCCTCTCCGGCGCCTCCCACTCGGGCGGAATCTTCGGCGACTCCCCCCTCCGGCGACTCTCCGGCGCCTCCCCACTCCGCTCACTCTCCGGCGCCGACAGGTGGTGCTCCGTCAACCGGCTGAAGCTTCCGAGTCCAGGTAATTGCTGCTGCTCCTCCATCTCCGTTCGAAGAGGGCTTCGGCGACAGCAACCTTCGCCGACCACCGCCGGACGCTCGCTCGAGCCTCAAGCGAGCGTCGCTCGCTGCAGCTGCTCTGCCGAGCTCGAGCTGCTGTGGTCGCTCGGCAGAGCAGCTCGAGCGAGCGAGGCCGAGCCCCAAGCTAGCCGCCGCCCGATCCGCCGGATCGGGCGACGGTTGCTCGCCGGAGCTGCTCTGCGCGAGCGAACCAGACGAGGAGGACGAGACTCGGCGGACTCGATGTATAAAAGCAAAGTGGGCTAGCCGACGAGGCCTCGAACCTATGTTGTCGAGGACAGCATCCATGAACGATGTCTACAAGCTCCACTCCCTCGTCATCAAGACCGGCCTCCAGGACGACGCCGCCACCTTCCGCCACCTCCTGCTATCATGCGCCGCCTCGGCCCCGGAGAGCTTGCCCCACGCCCGCTCCCCTTCGCCGGCATCTCCTCTCCCGACACCGTCGCTTACAACACCATAATCGGATGCCACGCCCACTCTTCCCCTCCCCACTCTCTCTCCTTCTTTGCCCGGATGCCCCGCCGCGGCGTGTCCCCCCGATAACTTCACCTTCCCTTTCGTCCTCAAGGCCTGCTCTCGCCTCCGGAGATGGGCCACGGCCTTCACGCCCCGATCGCGAAGCTCGGGCTCGGCTCCGACGTCTATGTCCGAACGCGCTGATCGCGCGTACGGGTGTGTTGGTGCGGTGGAGACGGCGCGGAAGGTGTTTGACGAAATGCCTGAGCGAGACTTGGTGTCTTGGTCGTCCTTGATTGGGTGTTACGCGAATAATGGATTTGGGTACGATGCCTTGGCTTGTTTTCGGGAAATGCAGCTGGTAGAGAGTTTTGAACCAGATAAGGTAACTATGCTCGGTGTGATCTCGGCGGTTTCCAGCTTAGGGGCTTTGGAATTGGGGAGGTGGGTCGAGTGTTATTTTCGGAGAAGTGGCTTGAGTTGGAAGATTTATGTTGGGACTGCTTTGATAGACATGTACTCCGTGTGGGTCGTCGATGAATCGATGAGGGTGTTCCATGAAACGCCTGAGAGAAATGTGTTGACTTGGACGGTGGCGATCAATGGGCTTGCGGTGCATGGCCACGGTGATGAGGCCCTCAAATTGTTCCATGACATGAAGGAATCAGGAATGCAGCCGGATTCTATAACGTTCTCCGCAGCTTTTAGTGGCTTGCAGCCATGCGGGACTTGTCGAAGAAGGCCGAGGAATATTTGAAAGCATAAAGAAAGATTATTGGCTGGAACCGACGCTTGAGCATTATGGGTGTATGGTTGACATTTTTGGCCGAGCGGGGATGGTTGAGCAAGCATATGAATTTGTTGAAAAGATGCCGATCAGGCCAAACTCAGTTGTCTGGAGAACTCTGCTTGGAGCCTGTGTGAATCATGACCATCTTGGCTTAGCTGAAAAGGCGAGAGGAAGACTTCATGAGCTGGATCCTCATCACGATGGTGATTATGTCCTTCTGTCCAATGCCTATGGGGGAGTTGGTAAATGGAACCGCAAAGCGCAGATGAGGATTTTAATGAAAGGAGAATTAGCAAAAGACCAGGTTATAGTTTGATCAATGCAGACCAAGAGATCCATGAGTTTGTTTCAGGGGAAAATTCTCATTCGGAGTGGGAAAATATTAGGGACTTGTTAACTTCAATAATGGACAGATTGAAGCTTCGAGGTTATATGCCACAAACGTCAAACGTGCTCCATGATATTGAAGAGGAGGAGAAGGAGAGCAATCTGAGTTATCACAGCGAGAAGTTGGCAGTTGCTTTCGCCTTTCTGCATTTTGAAAACGGGAGGACGAGTCGGGTCATGAAGAACATCCGAATTTGTCACGATTGCCATTCTTTTATGAAGCACGTGTTGGATGTATTCCAGAGAGAGATTGTTGTCCGAGATCAAAACCGTTTCCACCATTTTTTGCTAGTTCTTATTGTACGAACTTTACTTATAAATTTAGTTTTTAAGTATGCATATATGATTATGTTGGAAATATTTTTCTTCACTCACCATTATCAAAATTAAATTGATGAGAATTTTATGAGAATGAGAATTCAATCATGTTTAAATGTTATAAAAATAAAAAAAAAATAGACAAAGTACTTGAAAAAAAAATTGATTCGTTTAAACTTTATTTAGAAAAAGCATTTTTTTTAAAAATTTAAAAACAGAAATTTTGTACAGTTTTACCAAACGTGTTTCTCATTTTTCTATTCCAGGAACAAAAATTAACTGCGATTCCAAACGTGTTTTTGTTCTTTTTTTATTTCAAGAACACGTTTTTTTTACACTTACCAAACGCGTTCTTTATTCAAAAACTGTTTTCTGGAAAAACACTTTTTTATTTCGTTCCCCTAACAAAAAAGAATGTAAACGTTACCAAACGCAGCCTATATTAACCCCCCCATCAAGGATCAAGAAAGAAAGAGTCTTTCTTCTTCTTCCTGTAAAGACAGAGAGAGAGAAAGAGAGGAGCTTTCTCTGCTCTTCTCCCACCACCCTGCACTGAAAGATTCATCTCCCTTAGAGAACTCCAAACCCACTTTCAGAACCCAAACCCCAAAGCTCTCTCCCCAACCTCTCCAACCTGAGATTGTTCAAATCCCCTGTTTCCCTCTGTGGCCCCCTGCGTGATGGGTGTGTGCAGCCGGTGTTCCCACACTTCTCACATCACAGAGATCATCATCACCAGCTTCTTTCGCCACAAGCCTTAGGTTCTTCATCTCGACAGAGACGCGGACGGAAGACGAGACAGTTTGATCGTCTGAAGAAACCGCTGTCATGGAAGTAGCCTGAGTGAAGAGACTTTGACCAAGATCACCCACCCTTTTTCTCTTTTTTTGTTCGCGACCTCTGCTGATGGCGGGCGGTGCTTCGGCTTCGGCTTCGGCTATCACGACTCTGCTTCAGAACCAAAGGGTCCCTCCTCCTCCTTCTTCTGATGCCTTTTTCCTTTCTGGGTCTTCTCCTTTTCTGGGTACTCTCTCTCTCTCTCTCTCTCTCTCTCTCTCTCTCTCTCTCTCTCTCTCTATTATGAGGAATTTGTATACCTTAATATAAACTCTGTCTGTGGAGGTTTGAGTTCATCTCATGTAGTGGATGGATGAATTTTTGTTTGCTGGATTCCTTGATTTTCTTTTGGCCAAGTAGTATTTACCATCTTCGGCTGTCATTTTTGTATTATGAGTTCATATGGTGGATAATCATTTGGTGAAATAGAACGTAGAGGTTAGTGTAAAACTGTGCAGATGCAACTGATCCGCTAGTATATTTTCAAGAATTAATCTATTAACCCACGAATTGTTCTTCAGCATGGACAGCTTCTTGGGAAGAATGGTCTCTTTTATTTTCGGAATGAGTTGTAATTAGGACCATGTGGTTCCTAGAGGTCGGTGGTCATTACAGGACACTCCCTTATTGGCATGGTATGGTGATGTAGGTTCAAGAGCCATGGTGAGCTTCGAAGATGCTCACAGGGGAAACAGATTGAACAGACCGTTTTTCCGGTCAATCGACCCTGATGAAAACGGGGAAGACGACCTGGAGGATTACTTCCATCAGCCTGAAAAGAAGAGGCGCCTAACTGTTGAGCAGGTACAGTTTCTTGAAAAGAGTTTTGAAGTAGAGAACAAGCTCGAGCCAGATCGCAAAATCCAGTTGGCAAAAGACCTCGGATTGCAGCCACGACAGGTAGCGATATGGTTTCAGAATCGTCGTGCACGGTGGAAGACGAAGCAGCTAGAGAAGGATTATGAAACTTTGCAAGCTTCTTTTAACACCCTGAAGTCGGACTACGACACTCTCATCAAGGAGCGGAATGATCTGAAAGCCGAGGTCTGGATCTTGATAGTTAAAAACAACTTTCTGCATTCTAAACCTCTGAAAAACGTGGTTATAGCTATATGATCAGTTCAAAGTTGATCTTTCAGGGGTCATATTTTCATGCTTGCTGGAGAATGTACTGATAGTGTATTTTATGCGCTGGAAAATTTGATGAACTGACGAATGCTTTTACCAGGTTCTTAACCTCACGGACAAGCTCAAGGGAAAGGAGAAGGAGAGTTCCGAGTCGTCCAGCAAATCATCTCAAGGACTATTCCAGAATCCCATTGCTGATTCTGTTTCTGAGGACGAAGTGTCTAAAGTCCCCATTCCTACATGCCGGCCAGAGGATATTTGCTCGGTCAAGAGCGACATGTTTGATTCTGAAAGTCCGCATTACACTGATGCTGCCCACTCTTCGCTCTTAGAGCCCGGCGATTCTTCCTATGCTTTCGAACCTGACCATTCGGACCTATCTCAAGATGAAGAAGATAATTTGAGCAAGAGCCTTTTGCCCACTCACAATTACCCAAAGCTCGAACACGCTGACTACACCATCCTGCCTCCAAATTCGTGTAACTTTGGATTCCATGCTGAGGATCCTGCCTTTTGGCCTTGGTCATACTGAAGGCGTCTTTGACGCCGTTCACTCCCTTTGTTTTCTTGTATCATATATGAGGGGATACGCTATAAGTATGCAATAAGCTCCATCAATAGCTTGCATCTGTCCAAATGCTGTAGTGAGCTTTCTCAAGGAAGTTGGAACCTGTGTTGATTTCCTTTTCTTTAGGTTTTGTCCTTCAATGGGATCGTCTGTTTTCTATGTAAACTAAATAAAGAAACCTTGTTTATCAATACAATCTCGAGCATGTTACCTCTTTGCTATATAGAAATGGAGTTTTTACTGTGATCTGTAAATTCATACTGGAGCTAGAGAGACCTTAATGCTCGTAAAATAACTCGAAAAGCAAGAGCCCGGATGGTCGATTTGGTGGTGGGGGGTACTGAACTCGGCGAACCTGGAGGTGCATACCGGGTGACCCACATTCTTAATGAGCCTTAGAAAACGAAAGAGCTTCTTTGATCAGCTTGTCAGCATGATGTGATGAAGCTCCTCAGTCTCAGCCAATGGTTCTTTCAATAAGCAAATATGCAGATGTTTCTCAAGTTCTCCTGAGCCGACAACACTTTGCGGATTTTGATCCTTCCCTTAGTGGCAAGCACTGTCCAGGGAACTTTTCTATAGAAGAGTTGACTTTACTGGTATAATTGCTTTGTCCATCCAATTTCTGATGAATAGACAGGAAGAAGCGAAGTTTTGTCATGAAGACATAATGGAATTGAAGTTGGGGAAAAGAGGCTGCCAATGTTTTGCTTGGTCAAGAATGTCGTTGATTCTTGCACATCATGATGCACCTTTAGAAAGCAAAACTTGTACCTCTCTGCGACCGGGATGAAGACTCCATCTCTTTCATAAAAAAATGGATGACTTAAAACATAATTTCTAAAAAAAATTGCTTGAAATAATTAGTTAATAAAAAATATTTTTATTATCCACAACAATATATGTCTATAGATTTTCATGAACGATAACATAATTTTCTTTGGTTCATTTTTGTAAACAACACAATCCATCATTTTTACGAAAATATTATAAGGTTAATACCATAAAAACTCCAAATTAGTATACATGTAACATATTTATCCAAAATTAATTTTAAACCCAAAATTGGTATATCTATAATAAATTTATTTTCTGTTAATTTTCATTAAATTTTTCTGTTTGAGTGATATGTAATAGTTGACAAAACGTATTAGTTTTGAGTTTTATCCTCTATTTATCATATATATACCAATTTGTTGTTAATAATATAATTTAATCAAAAGTAACAAAAGAATAAATTTATTATAAATTTATCAACTTAGGGTAAACTAATTAGTTGACGGTAAATTTATTTTATGTGTACTAGTTGATAAATTTTCCCCCGTAGTAGTTTGGCTTGGAGTCAACGTATCAAAAAGGATAAAAAAAAAAAAGTCAAAAAAGAATGGAAATGGAGGATTAGGAAGGTTCTGATTTTGGAATATCATGTGTGCTGGAGCTCAATCTCCTGGAAACTCTTGTATGACTTTACCCACACGGCATCCCACCGCCGGCCATTCGCGCAGCGCCAAGTGTCGTGTCCTTTTCCTCGGATTACCTACCGACGATCCGGAGGTCACGTTTTATAAGATTTCATCAAGGAGGTACCATATGGGCTCAAAAAAAGAAATTAAAATAATGAGATGGAGCCCGTCTTTCCTAAGCTAACCTCATGATAGGAAATGCGAAAATAAAAAATCTTATCTGAACTCTGCATATGGATAATTAAATCATCTCGACTGTTAGATGATGTGAGCCGTACATGATGTTAATTTGATCGACGGCGGAGAATGTCCGATCTTCTTATTTTTCATGATGGGAGAGACCGTCCGGTTCGCACGTACGAAAATTTGGTCCGCAAGAGATTCCCCAAGCCAGCAACTCCAAGCCAATGTCACTATCAAAGGAGGGGGGTGGGGCCTACCTGACGTGGACAAGGAGCGAAACGTGGCGTGTTGTGTTTGGATCCATTGGCGCTCGAGTCATAGTCAAACCCACACCACCTTTTTAGCTTCATCTTTTCGTCTTTAACTTTTTTTTTAATGTTTCCCCCACGTCATCATCGCCGTACAAAGTCACCTTCTGGGAAGCTCAAAAGGAAGAAAAGAAATCACCTTCTTGTCGAAACGAAACTCCTGCTCCTGCTCCGCGCAAAAGTCTACACCTTTTCATTATTTTTTAGCACCTTATTCTAGGTGTTTGGGCAAAACAAATGGACACAAAATTCAACATTTATAGTAAATTTAAAAAGAAAAAAATTGTCAAAAATCGTAAATTATGCCCACTATAATATGTTTATCGTATTTTTTTTTGTAACATAAAAAATCATAAACTTATACTTGTGTGATAGATTTATATTCCATCAAAGATTTATCAACAAGAAGTGTTAAAAATTTGCCTCTATGAATATAAAAAAATAAAGCCTAAATATGATGTCTACGTGATTTAAGTCAAATAAAAATATCATTTTTTTCTTAAAAATAATATAACAAAGGATTAATACTTTAAAAAATCCAAAATCGATACACTTATGACAAATTTATCAAAAACTATTTTTTTAACCATGAAAAATCTTAAATTGGAACTATGACAAATTTACTCAAATTGACCATAAAAAAACCATAAACTTGTGTCATTTACTCAAAATTAATTTATTCAATCACAAAAAAATTAGTAAATTTGTGATAAATATACCCTCCAATTAATATCACACAAAAATCACAAAAATGATAAATTGTGACAAATTAAGTGTAAAATCCAAATTAATATATTAGTCAACTATCAAATGTTATTTAACTTAATAATTTGACCGGTAAAATTTAACAAAAATTAGCAGAGATAAATTTGTCATAAATATACTACTTTTGGGTAAAAATTTGTTAAAAACATATCGATTTAGGGTTTTGGTGATCAAAAAAATAATTTAGGATAAATTTATCGCGTGTGTCTATTTGAAATTTTTTTTTATGTATTAACCCCATAAGGTATTGATATATGATAAATGTATCACATATGTCTAACTTAAGATTTTTTATGTTATAAGAAAAAATTTAGATAAACATGTTATAATGGGAATAGTTTATGTTAATGTCATGGAAAAGTTTATAATAAATATATTCTGACGAGAATAATTTGAGATTTTCTGGGACTTTTTTTTTTTAAATTTAAAAGGATAAAAGGAAGAAACGACATTTCCAGGAAAGAGAAGAAAAAAGGACAAGTTCGTGGAAGGGACGGGAGGGTATGGGGGGTGGCGCCGCGGCGGGTCCCGCCACTAAAGAAAGGCGCCGATCGCGACGGCGACAGCAAGGCGTCCCTGTCCGGAAGCGGTCCCCACCCACCGGGAAGCTGACGTCAGCGCCCCGGTCAGTCAGTCCCGTGGCTTTCAGTGGGCGGGGCCCACCGCGACACGTGCCCGATCCCGAGATGACGTTTGCAACGTAGGACTTTCGACAAAATCTGTGGGACTACGATTCCGTAGATTACGCCCCATTTTTTTACCACAAAAAAAATGAATTAACAACAATAAAAAGCAGTGCTGAACTTCTTCCATTTCGTCAGATCCGCGAAAAGATAGGAAGCATTTTTTCCTAACGTGAGTCACGAGGGTCCAAGTCAACGGGCCCAAGCCGGGGTGAAGTGCGGGAGATGTCAAAACCGATTTCACTTCGTTTTCATCATTATTTTGCTTGTTTTCCTAATGTGAAAGGAGGCGATTATCATTTTTGCTTAGTCTCCTAGTGCGAAAGAAAAACGATGACCTCACTATGATCTAGGGGCTTGCCTCACGACATGAAATTGAGCTCGGATTGTGAGATTCTGTGAGGACATGTAGATGATGACCTCACTATGATCAAAATGGCTTGTCTCATGACATGAAATTGAGCTCGGATTGTGAGATTTTGTCATACATTTACCAATTATTCAAAGGGTAAGTCTCATAAAATTTTGTATGGTATCGGTTCATGATGTCCTGAATTTAATTTTTTTCGAGCTCTTATATGTATTTCCAATTACGTATATATATTTTTTTATATTCAAGATCCGGCCTGGCACGTGCTCATAGCCTCTGAGGGCCTAATAGGCTCAACGGCGACCACCGACTATAACTGGAGGGGAGCTTGCCTAGGAACCCACCATCAGGTTTCCTCACTTAAGACACTAGGGACTGAAGATTCGAATTCATTCTCTCGACGATGAGATAGTAAAGTGCAAATCATCACAGCCACCTACTCTTAACACTAGACAAAAAGATCAAATCAAGCGCAAGGGAGAGTATTAGAATATTGAATAATAAATTACATGCCAATCTAATAGTTTAAACTTTTTAAATAATTGATAGGAATCCCACACAATTCCTCATGAACTTAGGATCTCGTGTTATGATATCATGTGAAATTTTGTAGGATCACTGATAATTGTTTTATATACTATGACACTATGTGAGAGTGACTTAAATTTTTCCAAACCCCTATCTATATCCCCAATTATATAGTTCCCGTTTAGTACTTGCAAAAAAACCTGACTAAACGTGAATGGAGTGTTAGATTATTAACTAATAATCGCACCTTCATCCGACAGAGTTTTCAGACGCTCATTCCACCGATTTGCATTCATCAGAAACTTATAGATTGAGCCAGAAGAGGAGGTCATTTGCCTAACAAAATTCTCTGCCCCATCATCTATAATCTGTACAAACAATGCATTACACCAACTTCCCTTGTGTTGCTGACTGAACGAGCCTCGGCGCAGGGGCCGGAGCCAGAGCCGGAGCCGGGGCCGGGGGCGCGCTTCTCTCTCGGCTGCAGGCTTCTGTACAAATTTCCTGGTCTTCCTTTCCGTGGATGTCTAGCTCCGCAAAGTTAACAATTTGTCTTCCACGTACAAATCAGAATTTCACGTTCTCCTTCAAGAAAGATACCATCTCTTGCTGCAGAAAATTGATCATAAAGGGGGAAAAAGAGAGGTTGGTCGCCAGTCCATAATGGTCATGTGAATATCTCCTTAAAAATCTAAAGATGCATGGTGTGCGTAGCCATTTCTCCGAGGTGCGGTGTTCTACATATCCATTTAAAATCTGTCTGTTCTGGTTAAGCAGATACTCGTCACTCATGCCTATCATGTACTTGGACTCTTAGTGAAAGATCATCTGTTAGAGCAGGCAACATGCAATCTAAAGCTCCTCTGAAGTTAAGAAACACAGACGGGTTAAAAATGCCAAAATGAATGCAGTCAAAAGAAACAGCTTGAATGTTCTGAAGACATTCGCACTTGAGAAGGAAAGGAACTTACGATCAGGCAGAGCACAATGCAACCGGTAGCACCTGGGAAGATGGCATACCAAAAATTCAAGTGGTGCATCTTGGCAGCATCGATGAACAGTATTGGCAAGCTTGCAGCTGCATTCGGTTCACATGAATGATTTATCTTTCGAATGCGTTACATGAACTACCTTGAGATGAGAAATCATGAGGGTACGAATAGGTGGTTACCCGGCGGATGTGTTGCGCGGGTATAGATCATGAAAGCAATAGATGCAGCTAGAGCCGTGCTCCTAGCAAGCCACCCTGGCCCAAACACGGAAAATGCAAGCACACCAATGGCTGCACATCCTATCTGAGCCATGAACATGTTATACTTCTGCATTGAAGAGGAGATGAATGAGTCCTTGACCAAATGCAAGAAAATCATGCCCCGTAGCAACTGTAACCACACCAATCTTTCTGAGAGAAAAAGAAGGTACTGCTACATGCAAGTTCTTCTTGACATGTATAATGACAATAATGTTGATATCTGTCGGTTCCTTGAGGCTCAATCATTTTCCGACTGGCAGGAAGAACCCAGGGGACGTATCACCCAATGCATCGTGGGAGTCAACAAAGAAATGGTGTAAATTAGGCGATCCTCAGGAAGTGAAACTGAAAGATACTAAACCACAGGAGAGAGGACCAAACGAAGTCATCTTCTGTGGTTTCCGCCGCTATGAGAACAATGCTATGCTAGATTTGTATTTGCAGCTTGAAGTTTTTCTCTGGCACGGTAAATGATCAAGAGACAGATGACAACACCCCACCTTGGGTATCAATCTGGAAAACAATGTGCATTAAATATACAGGGATCTATCCCAGAAGTTGAGATCATAATCCGAGTGATTTTGTGGTTTTTTTTCTTTTTTTCCCTTTTGCTGGGCACCAAGAGATTTTGTGAGTAGGATTGCCAATGCAATTTTCCTTGTATTGGATAAATTCAGATAGAAGAAGATAAAGTTACCTATCATATTTGCAGTGGAGACTTGGTATTTTCTAAATCATGAATGCTGCCCTTTTTTGTACTCAAAATCGAGAAACTGTAAACACAAACTGTCACGAAATTTATGACATAAAGCTGGCAGCTAATCCCCACAGGACAATGAATATCTCTGCAGTGTATCATAGTCATTTTCTGGGTTCAACTAAGGTGGGCAAACTGCAACTCCAATCATTCTAATGTAGATTTTGTATCTTAGATATTAAAAATCACTGTCTTTTTGCATTAGCATTACATGCCACTAAGGTTTTCCAGAACATACATGCTTGCAAACAGACTAAATGAAAAGAAAGAAGGGTTATGGAGTACCCGAGCAGCAGGGGAGGAGGGAGCAGTGAAGAGGACTGCACAAACAGCACCTAGAGGAGCAATTGTCATCGAAAACCCCTTTGGTGCTAAAATTTGATCCATCTTTCCAAATATAGCCATAGCAGCAAATGCCCCTATCATGCCAACAAGATTTGAAAATTAGAACTTACATTATTTAATGTCACATAACAGATTACTGCACATATAGTCATCATATTAGCACTAAATTGGGCTCCGGCAGAAATGACGAGTAATTTGAGTTCGGTCTTGCATAAACTTATCTGTAATTTTGATTTTCATCTAATCTACTTCATGAAATGTCAAATTCGGGAGATTCTTCATCTGTACACACAACAGTAAGCATGAACGAATGACAGAGGCTTATTTTACAATCCATGGGGGAGATTTCTCATGAAAAAAAGAAAAAAAAAACACAACAAAGAGAGAATGAACGAGGACCATTGACAAGAACTCCAAGTACAACCAGTAGTTTTGACTTTCAAGAAGGTTCATGAGACTTTTTTCCAGCTCACGAACCATTTGAAGGGACCAAGTGATATTAGTAGCGTCACTGCAGCATGAACACCAAACTTCTTCTCTGTCTTCTCACAGGCAACAACAGCAAATTTCAATTTCCTACAATCTCGAAATCTCTATGAAGAATGAAACTGACGGAAGGAACTTTTCTACTGCATCCCCTGAAGACAGCATGAGCAGACAACAATTGCGATCCTTCACTCACGAGCAGAAATTCCCTAAATTAAATGCAAGCTCAGCAATAATGCAGAATGTCGATTCCTTCTATCCAAGACATAAGTGTTGACACTTGTTTTACTAAATCAAACAATCCCCCATCAATGAACAGGAAGAGCAATACCCAGACTAGGCCCGGGCAAAACTTTCATGGACATTTCATAGTACATTATCAATCAGAAAAGTCCATGTGGTAAGTTAGCGAAAAGTTAACTGACATAACGGAAACTCGACAAAAGAAATGCCAAGAATATTGATTTTTCCCCCCACAAAAGGGAATTTCGCAAAGGATAAATTATTGTAACAAAGCGGACGGAGGCGGGTGATGATGCTAACCAGCGGCAGGCCAAGCGATGTCGCTGAGAGACGGCGCCGAGGAAGCCTTGTCGGGCTTCCAGCTATCCCAGGACGGCGCCGCCGCATTGCCCGACGCTACCACCACAACGTCAGACCTCCCGCTCCTCTCTCTCCGCCTTCTACTCCCCACTCCGCCGCCGGCAGCCGGTCCATCCAAACCAAGACTGACAGCCCTCTCCACCCAATGACGAGCATTGAATTGCGGAGAATTCCGCGATGGCGAAAATGACGATGGACCCGAACGTGTCAGGAACGGGCGACCCGCGAGATTCGATTGCGGCCGCAGTAGGTAATCGCAGTTGACCTTCAGCTGCATGCCCATTTCCTCCTTGCCTCTCTTCCCTGCTCCAACCCAGTCGCTGAAGCTCAGACTTATGGCGTGCATCGGAGAGAGAGAGGGCGAGAGAACGAGACTCTGCTGCGTTGGCAACGAGAAGGGGCGGCTTTCGGAGGGGTCGAAAGGTCATCCGGACGAGAGGACGTTTATTTTACTCATGCAAGGATTGGACAAACTGCCCTCCACTCGTTTCCTTTCCATGGACTTTTTGATCATTGCGAGGAGCGACAAACCAACTGCCATCAAGTGTCATGCGGAGTCTTGTTGTCTAATACGACCCCTAAGATGGTGTTCGTTTGTCTTTTCGAAGATGCGAAAGATCACCATGTGCGCAATAGGTTATTTAAGATGCATTTGATAATTATTTTATTTTAGAACATAATTTTTAATCTGAAATTATTTTTTTAATTTTATTTAGAACAATTTCTAAACAATGCCTTCAAAATTTTTAATCTAAACTATTTTCTTTTAATTTTTTAATAATTTTATTATTTTCATTTTCTTCTTCGTCAACCTTTGGCTAGTTACTGGCCTTGTGATGACTGGTGACCGCTTAAACAAGAGTTAGCAACCTCATTGACAGCTAGGTGAGGCTCGATCAAGTGAGATCTAGGTGAGGAACGTTGGCCTCACCTTGGTTGGGCGATGTCGACCTTGAGGCGATTGAGGCGGCTCGGCGAGGTCAAGCCTCTCGACAGTTGGGCGAGCTCGGCCTCGCCAGATCTAGGCAAGGTCGAGCCTCGCTTAGTTAGGTGAGCTTGGCCTTGCTAGATCTAGGCAAGATTGAGCCTCGCTAGGCCAAGCGAGGCTCACCAATTGCCGAAGGAGGCTTGGGCGAGGCTCTCCTAGCCACCGATGAGGTGAGCTCATTGGACCTTGCACAATCGGTCCCTAGCGACCCACGTCAGCTTTGACGGCAACGGCAATGAAAGAAGAAGAGCGAAGGAAGAAAAACAAGAAGAAAATAAGAAAAGAAAAGAAAAAAAAAAGAAGAAACTTTGGTTGTTTGATTACTGGAATTGATCCTGGGAATAAAATAATTTTTTTTACTTATTAATTTTGTTACAAATTAATCTCGGGAACAAATTATTTACCAAACGAATTATTATTCAAAATCTAATCCTGTAAAAAAAATAAAATAGAAATTGTTATAGTTTGGTAAGTTGTCAAATGTGCCCTAGCGTCCCTCATGGTTGGTCATTCTCAGCTAATCTAAGGAAAAAAAAAAAAGAAACTATTGATTGACTCACCAACAAACGAAGTGGACTCACGAGGCAATCTCAATTTTAGTGTCGAGAATGACCACCGCAAAGAGACCTGTGGTAACCGAGGATAGCTATAGAGGCGATCAATGAGTCAGTTTCGATGAGCATACCCTGAGCTTTACGTGAATTTTTGGACCGAAGATTCGATTATTGGGCTTGAGGTGTATACTCAACTCAAGCCCATGCCGAAAGTTGGGCTAGGCAGGCCTAATTGGCCCAAGATGGGCTCTTATGATGGGACAGCCATTTCCTAAGGCTACCCACAGAAGTTAGTACATTTTTCACTTCGAGACCTCGCCTTACGGCGAAAACAGAGAGAGACCAGTCAATGTCCACGTTGGACTTGTTTTTTTATTTTATTTTATTTTATTGTTATTATAAAAAACCATGTATAAATAACCTTTTTATTAAAAAAGCCACGTAGGATTTTTGGTTATAATTTATCATCGCAAACATTTAAGTATTCATTTTTTTTTTTGATTTGGCATTTAAGTATTCCGTAAAAATTTTTTGACGCTAAAGTAAATAAATGCAGCATAAAGATTATGATACTTTTAGTATCTTTTTCCCTTTAAATTTCCTTTTGAAAACAATATAGCATCTACTAATTTGTCTCTCCAGATTTGTATATTGATTTTTGGATTTGTGGTACCAATATGGAATTGGAGAAATGTGGTTTTGATACCCCTGTTAGTTTGTGGTTTGATGTGCAAGTGTTTATATGTGTAGGATATATTTGTTAGGGGGAATGGTAAGGGAACAAGGAAATAGTCGGGCAGTGGGCAGAGGATATACATTTTCATTAGCTTTAGGAATGATTTTACAGGAAGTGTTTATGGAGGAGCAGAAGGGATATGGATTTCAGTTTAGTTCCTCTCCCATTTGATGGAGGACTCCACTCCACATCCTTCAACGAATGAATACTAGGGGTGAGCATGGTCCGGGTTGGTCCGGGCCACCCCTTAACCCTATGACCAACCCATACAGTGTCGGTCCTCAATTTTTAGGATCGAGGATTGACCCTATTAAGCCTAGGACCAAGGACTGAACCGACCCAATGGGTTCAGTCCGGTTCCAGGATCAACCCAGACCGATCGATAATTTTTTTCGTATTATTTTTTATACTCCCTTAAAAAAGTAAACCTATAAATTCAAATTACACATCCATCGACAATGCGGCATTGTGCAACTTATAAATACTAATACATATTTAGCAAATTTAAGATGACACAATAATTGAAACTTTGTACCTACTAACCGCTCATCGAGATATGGGACAATATGGAAAGTTCTGGTAATCATCGATTTTTAATATTCATAACATCATATGCAAAAACGTTTTCTTACATTTGATCACGTAGATTATACTCAACTAAAAAATAAGCTTCACACCACTTGACTAGCAAATCACCGTAGCAATTGCAGTACTACTTGACTCTTCAAAAACTTCTACCATTTGACACAAATTGAAAAGCAAAATGTAGCTGAAATTCATTAGCAAAATACAATTAAACCATAAAAAATTCAAAATACTTAATATAAACCATAAATATATAACTTCACATCTTGTTAATTCACTTGAACTTCTAAACACCCGAAAACAAAACAAACGATACATAATTAATACTCAATAAAAGTTTTAAATTGAAATTACTATTAGTCTTATTGATAGAATATCTCAATATAATATAATATAATAGACATTTTACTTAGGTTTGGATATATAAAGGAATTATAAATAATATAATATAATATATAGGGTTGGTCCAGGGTTGACCGACCCAAAACTCTTAGACCGGCGACCAACCCGCACATGATGTTGGTTTTGGAATTCAAGGATAGGACCGTCTCATAGGAACCACACCAGGATCAGCGAGGTTGGCCGGTCTAAGGTCGGTCCAGGGTCGACCCTAGACCACTGCTCACCCCTAATGAGTACCATGCTTTCATGTACACTTAATAACTGACATTGACCTGTGTAATGTACCTGCATTGTCAGAGATATTCTTTTGCTTTCATTCTGGGCCACATGTCCCAACCACGATTGATAGACTAGAGCTTTAGAGGCATTGTGAGAAGGGTTTAAGCCATTTACAAAACTGATCAAAAATTAAAAACCCCCCTCTCGATAAATTTTATAAGATTAATACAACAAAAAATCTTAAATTAATATACTTATTATAAATTTACTCTAAATTTATTTTTAAATATAAAAAATCTCAAATTAATTTATTTATAACAAATTTATCATAATAGTAATTTGATGATGAATTAATAACAATTAACATCTGATATATTTGTTATAAATGTATCAGTTTAAAATTTTTTTATGATAAAAAAATTAGTTTGGGTAATTTATCATATACATAATAATTTGAAGTTTTTAGTGATATTAATCTAATTTTATGACGTTTAGAGTGTGTTTCGTCAACATCTTGACCTTAGCTTGAAATTTTATTGTAGTGTGTCCCAAGCCTTGTTCACGGTCTTCATTCTAAGAGCTCTCGCATCTTTCTATAGCTACCTTGCCAAAACACTTGCACCTTCTTTTGGGCACATATTTTCTCAACGATATCCCATAAGCCATCAAAATGCTCCAACAATCATAGTTCTTCTCATCGAATGTAGAGATGAATAGTTTTTGTTAGGCAACATTGGCCATAATTTTAGTGTTGAAAATATAATAAATGATAGTAGAAGTTTGTTAAGACAAAGGTATAATACCAAGTGAATGAAACTCTGGTTCTGGGTGTAGCTCGAATAACTCTTCTAAACACTCTTAATTGTTAACTAGTACATTTCTCTATTTTTTGGTGTTTTTTTTTCCTTGGAACATAAAAGGATAAAATAATTTTTTTATTCTCTAGAATAAATTAGTGGTCAGAGAATAGATGTGGAATAATAACAAAAAAAGTTAAAAAAATTATTTTTTTATTTCCAAAAACAAAACAAAAGGAGAAGCAATGTCATTTAAGAAAAATAAACTCAGTGTAACCTGATGCTCATTTTTAAATAATTGACACCAACTAAGAGAAGATGTCTCCTTCACAAGTAGGGCATGAATGAAATCAACATTCTTCTTCACCACCATCATTGAATCAAGCTTCAATCACGTGGATGTGAATTTGAAGCGAGTGAAGTTGCAGATTTTATTTCAGATATGCTGACTCGCACCTCTGGAAGGCCTGCCCTCGTCGATTTGAATGAGGGCTGCCCTTACCTCCCTTGAGTGAGCGTTGCCCTCGTCAGCCTCGAAAAGGGTCACCCTCCTCGATTTGCACAAGAAGTGGGTGGGACTTTCCAATTTTTGCACATGATTTGACTGAAATCACTTCCTTGTTTTGGTCAATCTCTGATCTGAATTTCAACTTCATCTTCTTATATAGAATTGTGAGTTAATTTCGACCGTGACCAAAGTTAGCTCTATTGATTCGGTAGAGTCGCTGCTACTCTGTTACGGTCAATGGTGATGAAGAATAAATATGCTCGCTGCTGTCCTGATTATTCTTGTTGGAGTCTGAGCTTAACTTCGTGCTCTCCTTCATGTCTATAACTTTGCTTACGCCGCCCTTTTAATTTTTAACAGAGCAGGCATCTAGTCAAGAGTGAACTTGTCCTGTTTAAATTGTCTTCCTTTAAAATTTTATAGGAGACAGCCTTTAAGATAATTTGCTATTCCGTCTTAACAGAAGATTACACGGCTCTAAATAAGTCTTTTACATCACGAGCAAATGCATTTAAAGAGTTTGCAAGTTTTATTTCTAGTCTCCACACCAGGATAGCCTATCCTGCCCATCCACCATCGACCGCCAGATTGTGCCCGTTGATGAATTCGGCCTCTTCAGAAGCAAGGAACACCACGGCATCAGCCACATGCTTCGCTTTCAGCACTCCTTTCAAGCTTGAAGTTGATTCGAACATCCTCTCGCCTTCCTCCTCACTCACGCCGAACACTCGACGGAGTAACGGTGTTGCGACCACTCCAGGGGAGACACAGTTCACGCGTATGCCGTATGCTCCGAGTTGCTTGCTTGCCGACCTCACCAGACCCAGCACGGCATGCTTAGACATAGCATAGTCCACATAATTCTCGTTTCCGGTGCTGGCCCGGATGCTTGCCGTGCAAATAATGCTTCCCTTTATGGCTCCCGCCACCATGGCGCGCGCCCCATGCTTGACGCAGGCGGCCATCCCCCGAACATTGACAGCAAAAAGCCTTTCAAAAGCCGGTACGTTGAACTCTAGAATGTCTTGTTTGACGTCATTCACTATGCCTGCATTGCTGAACAAGATGTCTAGGTGACCGTTTGATCGAAGAGTCGATTCCACCAAGGACTTCACCTGTTGCTCATCCGTGACATCGCAATGGATGTAGGTGCATCGGTGAGATCCGATTGATGCCGCAACATCTCGGCCCTTTTCATCTTGGACATCGGCAATCACAACGTGTGCACCATGACTCGCCAACCAACACACTGTCTCCTCACCGATGCCACTCGCGCCACCAGTGACGATAGCTACTTTGCCATCAAGTTTGTTTGAGGCTTGGCTTGTCATTTCTATAGGCAGAGAATGGGAAGCGGAGTACAGAAATGTCCTAAGAAGTTGTGCTGAGGGAAATGCCTAGCCACTCCATACATAGAACTAGAGAAAGGACAAAGCATTAGTGCCTTTTGAACCACAAATTTCTTATCCTATCAAAAGCCAATACGCCACTCTCTTTTGTCTCTCCTCTTGGTGTTTTTTAAGAAAGAATTCATCTCTAGTGTTAGAGATATTTATCTTAGGATGTTGAGATATTTATTTTTCTGATTGATTATAATTGATTTCATATCAACTATAATTGATTTGATTATGGTATTATAATATTTTATTACTTTAGATAGTTGCCGAGAACAGCCTATAAATAGGCTATTGTATTATTAGTATTACATACATTGCAATATACAAAAATTCATTTTTCCACTCTATTCTATCATGGTATCAAAGTGAGATTTTGTTTGAGAATGTGGTCGCCATTGTCGCAGCACCTTGAAAGTTCATCATCTACCATGGAGAGAAGCCACACGCGCCACCACGCTCCGCCATGCTACAGGACTACTGATGACCATCGACGCCGTCAACTGCAGGTGGAACTTTTGAAGACAATTCTTATAATTTTCAATTAAAAACCACCATAGACAGATTCTACATTCTCCCACGAGTCCAGAATAGAAATGAACGTCGCCGAAAAGTTAGCCACGTGCCCTCACGCGTTGCCCAAAGCCTCTGTGCGTGAGATCCATGCACCACGACGCTGGAAAGTGAGCCATGCGCCCTCACGTGCCGGTCAACCCCTTTGCACGCGTGAGGTACATGCGCCACATGTCGCATGTGACCCATTCGTGCATTAGTGACGTCATCGATGACGTCATCATTGCATGTGCAACATCTGTGATAAGTAGTGACGTTAGCCCACGTCATCTTCATCGCCGATAGTCGTTGACCTCATCGCTGACAGCCGTTGGCCGGTGTTGACCCAACCGGTTTGCAACGTTTTCCAACCGGTTTAGCTATTTTCCGACCGGTTCGTAGGGTTTTCTGATCGGTTCGGCCATTTTACGACTAGTTAGCTCTTTTTTTGATTGGTTCGTCTAGTTTCCTACCGGTTCTCAAGTGTTTTCAATCGGTTCAGCCATATTCCTATCGGTTCGCATAGTTTTCCATTGGTTAAGTTAGATTCCGACCGGTTCTCAAGGTTTAGCAATTGGTTCAACCATTTTTTGATCGGTTCTCAAGGTTTTTCGGCCGGTTTAGCCATATTCTGATCGGTTCATAGTGTTTTCCAGCCAGTTCAGTCAGATTCCGATCGGTTCTCAAGGTTTTTCGACCGGTTCGGCCATTTTCCGACCGGTTCTTGGCATTTCCAAACCGGTTTTTGAGGTATTTCGACGTTCTTAGTATATTTTCAGCCTTATTTTCTTCATATCAGCTCTACAAGTATCAGTTTTTCTCAAATTCATTAAAGAATGGATTGAGTTTACTAGTGTATAGCCTATCATGGACAAGTTAGAAGTCTTAATGCCTTTTTAGACCATCCTAAATGGATCAAATTATATTCTATGGGCTCAAAAAATGTCAATTTTTCTAAGGGGACGTAAACTTTAGTGTTATGTCACTGGAAGTCTTCGTGAGCCTTGTCAGGCCGTCGAAGAGGATGATGATAAATTTGCTGAACAATTGGAGGAGTGGGAGAGCAAGAATCACCAGATACTCACGTGGTTTTGAAATACTTTAATTCCATCAATCAAACTTCAATTCGATTGTCTAAATACAACAAAGGAAGCCTGGGATCATCTTTTTGGTCGTTATTCCACATCAGACATTGCTCATCAATATCAACTGTTAGGGAACTTACATCGCATGCGTCGAGAGATAGGTTAGTCTATTAATGATTTTCTTTCTTCAATGCATGCTATATGGGACCAACTCGCTTTATCTGAACCAACATGGGATTCGACTATTGATGCTCATAAGTTTGCTGAATATCGTGATCATATGTGGGTTATGCAATTTTTGATGGCTCTAAATGATGAGTATGAACCTGTGCGAGCTTCACTTTTGCATCGGGATCCTTTACCTCATCTTGAGGTAGTTGTTTTAGAGTTATTAACTGAGGAAACTTGCCTTGCGACTTTAAAGGCAAAACGTGCTACTCCACTGGTTTCCACTCCTACATATGCAGTGCTTGCCACTTCATGCTCATCCTCATGGCACAAACCTTATTGTATGCACTGCGTCGACTTGGTCATCGTGCATCAAACTGTTATCAATTACAATCCAAGCAACCTACAAGAACAAACAACCGATCCCGTTTTAGAGGTTCAGCTACATGCCGCCTATCCACTACTGCTTCCGTCATAAAGGATTCTTCTAATAGTTCATCTATCACACTATCTTTAGATGATCTTTGATCCACAGTTCATTCCATTCTTCAAGAAACTGGTACTTCTAGTCCTTTTGCTCTGTCGGTCACTCCAAGTACTCCTGACTCATGGTTCTTTGATTACGCGTGTTGTAATCACATGACTTCCCATTCCAATTTATTTAAGTCAAAATCATATAATTCACAAACATCTATTATTCACATAGCTGATAACTCTCAAATGATAGTTAGTCATACATGGAATGTTTCAATGCCCACCTTGTCCTTACTTGATACTTTTATGGTTCCCAACCTCTCTTTAAACTTGATATTTGTGGGTCAGCTATGTGAACTTGGTTTTGATATTCATTTCTCTTCGAATGGTTGTTGTGTACAAGATCCACGGACGAGATAGACAATTGGGACAAGCCGTAAAGTGGGATGGTTGTTTGAGCTTGTTTCTTTAAAGCTTCCCAACTCATTCACTGGTTGTGCTACCACAGTTTCATATGAAACTTGGCATTCTTGTTTAGGTCATCATTCTTTTTCTCGTTTAAGTCATTTGCTTTCAAGTGGTCATCTAGGTTTTGTTGAAAATAAAACCTTTGATTGTCTATCTTGTAAGTTAGGAAAACATCATGCTTTACCATTCAATATTAGTGAATCTATCTCTTATGCTCCCTTTGATCTAATTCATTTGGATATTTGGGGACCATCTCCTACTCCCACTATGGGAGGCTCTCGTTATTTTGTGATTTTTGTTGATGACTATTCACATTATACATGGCTTTATCTCATGAAAAATCGATTTGAACTTACCCATATCTATGGCAATTTTGTTGCCATGATCAAAACACAATTTTCTCGAGATATCAAGATTTTTCATACTAATAATGCCATGGAATATAAGGACAAAGATTTTCTTAAAATTCTTTCTTAGAATGGTACTATTATTCATCGTTCTTGTCTAGGAACTTCCCAACAAAATGGTCGAGTAGAGTGTAAACACCGACATATCTTAGATATTGTATGCACTCTTTTAATCTCAGCATCTTGTCCAGAACAATTTTGGGGGGAGGCCTGTCATATTGCTGTCTACACTATTAATTGTATTCCATCACCTATTATGGGTAACATTTCTCCGTATGAGCGCTTATATGATAGTATTCCTAATTATAGTCTACTTCGAGTTTTTGATAGTGCATGTTTTGTGCATCTTCTTCCAAATGAACACATGAAGTTAGAACCTTGTGCTCGTCTATGTTGTTTCCTTGGCTATGGCATTGAGCATAAAGGGTATAGATATTGGGACCCTATATCCAATCGACTTCGTGTGTCTCGTCATGTTTCCTTCTGGGAACATAAAATGTTCTCATCTTTACATTCTTTTGCATCTTCTCCCACTGTTCCAAATGTTCGTTTCTTCACAAATCCTTCTATCGAACTGTTCTTTGAAGATGACACTCCTACATCTTCCTCTTTAGAATTTTCCTCTCCAAATCTTGATGCAGGTATCTTTGGAAATCCCACTTCAGCAGCTCTTGATATGTATGTGCCATCTATGGATCCACCATTGGAAGTTCCTTCTTCTTCTGTTCGTCACTTCACCCGTGTAAGTCAACATTCTGTTCGGCTTCGTGATTTTCATTGTTATTCCACAATTGCCTCTTTTCATGAGCCTCGCACATATAGAGAAGCTTGTACTAATTCTCTTTGGTATCAAGTAATGGCAGATGAGTTGCAAGCATTAGAATACTCTCAAACTTGAGATTGGTTGATTTGCCTCTTAACAAGTTGACTATATGTTATAAATGGGTGTACAAAATCAAAAGGGATAAGTGCTCCAGAAGTCCTAAAATTTGTCAAAATGTTTCAATCGAGTCCTAAAATCGACATCGTTAGCCTTTTCGTTAAAAATGCTTGATGTGGCGTTTTAAATAATTTTTTTTTTCGTGTGGATTTTTTTAAAATTATTTTTATTCATATATATATTTTTTAAAAATAGATTTAAAAATTTAAAAAAATAGATTTATCTATATCTTATTTTCACCAAAAACTAAAAAATTAAAAAGAAAAAATTTATTTTTTAAAAATTGTTTTAAAAAAAAATCAGCGGTTCCTCTCCATTGTTGCTACCGCCCATTGTCGGAGGGGTTGGGCGATGGTTGCCAGCCCTGGACGGGGGTGGCCGGCCCTCGCTTGGGGCTGGCGAGGGCCAACAAGGCTAACCCAGGGCCGATGAGGCCTCGCCCAGGGCGAGTGATGATCGTCGACCCCTCTAGCAATGGGCGGCGGGGGGAGAGGAGCGGTTGATTTTTTTTTTTTAAATAATTTTTTTAACTTTTTTTTTTAGTTTTTGGTGAAAAGAAAATAAAATGAATAAAATGAATAAATCTAATTGTTTAGTTTTTAATTCTAATTTTTTATAAAATTAATAAAAATAATTAAAAAATCCACGTGAAAAATAAAATAATAATTTAAAATGTCAGCATTTTTAACGGAAAAAACTAATGGCGTCAATTTTAGGACTCAAATGAAACATTTTGACAAGTTTTATGACTTATTTGCACTTTTTGCAAGTTTTAGGACTCAAATGCATTTTCGTGATAAGTTTTAGGACTTTTGCAACACTTATCCTAAATCAAAACTAAAGCAGATGGTATAGTGGAATGCTATAAAGCTCGACTAGTAGCAAAAAGCTTTACCCAGGAGTATAGCATCGATTATGATGAGACGTTTGCTCCAATTGCATGTTTTACTTATGTTCATAGCCTTCTTGTTGTCGCTGCTATTAAGCGATGGCCTCTATTTCAAATGGATGTGAAAAATGCATTCCTTAATGGAGATCTCACTGAAGAAGTATAAATGGAGCCACCTCCTGGATATACTCATACTCTTGGTAAAGTGTGTCGTCTACGTCGAGCATTATATGGACAAAAGCAGGCTCCTCGTGCATGGTATTCCAAGTTTAGTTCTACTATGGAATGCCTTGGATTTGTATACAGTCTCTATGATAACACTCTATTTGTTCAACGAACATCTCGTGGGAGTATTCTACTATTATATGTGGATGACATGGTTATTACTGGTGATATCATGAAGGCATTACAAAACTACAGGTGTATTTGAGTCAATAGTTTGAAATGAAGGATCTTGGACGGCTTAGTTATTTTTTAGAATTGGAGGTTGCTTTAGATTCCTTTGGCTATTATCTTTCTCAATCGAAATATGCCACTGATCTTCTTTCTCAAGTTGGACTTACTGATAAGAAGACTGCTACCACTCCCATTGAGAATAATGCCAAATTTGATGAAAAAGATGGGACTCCTCTTCCAAACCCTACACTTTATTGATAGTTAGTTGGTAGTCTGGTTTATCTCACTATTACCCGCCCTGACATCGTTTATGCTGTTCACGTTGTGAGTCAATTCATGACTGCGTTGCGGACGACTCACTTTGCTACTATTCTTCGGATTCTTCGCTATATCAAGGGTACCTTATTTTATAGTCTTCACTTTTCTACGAACTCATCTTTAGAGTTAATAGCTTATTCTAATGCTGATTGGGCTGGTGATCCTCTTGATTGTCGCTCTACTACAGGTTATTGCTTTTTCTTAGGGAAGTCCCTTATTTCCTAGCATAGTAAGAAACAGACTACTATCGCTCGATCAAGTACGGAAGAAAAATATCATGCCCTTGCTGATACAACTTCGGAATTATTATGGTTACGGTGGTTACTAGAAGACATGGGAGTTCATCATAATGGTGGAACGATAATTTATTGTGATAACCGAAGTGCCATCCAAATAGCTCATAATGATGTTTTTCATGAGCATACCAAACATATTGAAATAGATTGTCATTTCATACGCTCTCATGTGCTTTGTGGCGATGTTCGTCTTGTTCCCACCTCAATTGATCAGACGATTGATGTTTTCACGAAGGCACATCCACCTGGGTGTTTTAAAGATCTTTTCTCCGAACTCCAATTGCCCTCTTCTATCTCACCTTGAGTTTGAGGGGGGATGTTAGAGATATTTATCTTAGGATGTTAGAGATATTTATTTTCCTGATTGATTATAATTGATTTCATATCGATTATAATTGATTTGATTATGATATTGTAATATTTTATTACTTTAGATAGTTGCCTAGAATAGCCTATAAATAGGCTCTTGTATTATCAGTATTACACACACTATAATATACAGAAATTCATTTTTCCACTCTATTCTATCATCTAGCAAATGAATCCTGCTCTCGAGCAAAGTCCCCACTAGTGCCGGCTCATCATCATCCCCTGCCACATTGTCATCCTCATCAAGCCTCACAAAATCCAGCATGGGCCCCTTGATGCGTGCCCCACCACTGGCCACAATCTCCACCTTCCTCTCGTGTCGCATTGACATCCTAAGTGTCGGCTAGGGAAGGCAAGGTGGTGATGGATGAGCGGGCGATGGTAGTGGCAGGATCAAATGGCATGGTGAGGGACGGAGGACGATGGTGGTGCTGACACTTAGGATGTCCATGCGGTGTGAGAGGACGGTGGAGATTGTGGTTAGTGGTATGGTGCGTGTCGAGGGCCCATGTTGGATTTCGTGAGGCTTGACGAGCATGACAATGAGGCAGAGGATGATGATGAGGAGCTGGCACCGGAGGCATTTGGGAGCGGACCTTATGACTAAGATTGGTGATGAGCTGGGATTGGCGAGGGCTTTGCTCAAGAGCAGGAGTCATTTGCTGGAGATGAATTCTTTTGGAAAAATGCCAAGAGGAGAGAAAAGAGAGTGGCATATTGGCGTTTGATAGGAAAATAAATTTTTAGTTCAAAAGGCACCGTTATTCTTAGGATAATGTACAGAGACAGATAGCTAGTATTAATTCAAAATTTCCATAGCAACTTTCCTGCCTGCATAAAGAGAGATAATTTTGGAAGAAGAGAAATATCTGTTCGAAAATGTCTCCATTAATGGTGCTATTGGCGAGTGAGGTTCAGGTTGAGAGCTCCGTGTTCCTGCTGACAGTGGAACCTCCTGGCTCCAGCAACACCTTGTTCTTAGGCGGGGCAAGTTCGACATGTTCCGAGTTTTTATTTTGTTAGTAGTATACAAGACGGTCAATATTGACAAGTAATGTTATCCTATAATTCTAAAGGTCGTGTGCATTTCTTCTTCCTTCTTTCTTGTTTGTCAAAAAATTATAATTGTATTTTCTTTTTACAATTTCCATTACTAAATAATATATAGTAGGGTATGCATGTAATCTGGGAACCTCCAAAATGGTAATTTGTCATCAATGAAGAGGTCGAGGGGACATGATGATCTTCACCATCTGCTCCAAAAGTATTTTAGAGCTATCGCCATCTTCATAGCAAAAGATGCCTACCGCAGCCAGACTCTCACTTGATGGATAGCATGCAAAAGAGGCCAAGAAAGGGCCATGGTCGTTGTCCTTTCCAAGGGATCAGGCAAAGGAAAGGACCACCTTCATGTTTATAGGACTGGGTTTGACACAACATGTTTAACAAGGATATCGTTCTTCATTCAAAGCATCGGCACTCCAATCTTTTTAGGTGATCACGGGGTGAGCATGAGCTTTGAGCACTGCCTAAAGCACGACCCTTCAAGCAACAGTCGAAGCTTATGATGGTAACAGAACCCGAAATCCTCATGCTAAATTCCTATGCTAAGTAGCATCGACACTAACACGACACGTGATACGACACGACACGATACGCCGACACATCATTTCTCAAAAAACAAAGAATTCCGACACGTTGGGACACATTGGATATTAAATATACATAATAAATTATCATTTTTATGTTTATTTCAATCAAATTAATTTGATTCAAATTCATAAATAAATAAATAAATAAGCCTAGAATGATTTACACTAAAAAATTAATTCACCATTTATTAATATTATTCATTGTTTCAATTTGACAAATTCAATTATATCTTAATAATTCATAAAACTTGAAGAAAAAACAAGCAATCATCATTTTGAACTCGCATGTTAGATATGTTGGAAGAAGAGAAAAAAACTTAAGGGATGAATTGTGTATCACAGGAAGTAACAGTCAATATGTTTTTCTTCTTTCTTCATTTATTATTTTTACTATTGAACCTTTTCACATATATACATTTTGATCTCTCAATAATTGAAATTTTTTAAAATGGGCCTTTCGGAAACTCGTATATCGGAATTCCGACTCGAGTATCGGAGAGTGTTGGGAAAGTTGACAAGATATCAATTTTTCGACATGTGTTGACCAAGCGTTGGAAAGTGTTAGAGAGTGTCGGACATATGTCAAAGTGTTCAACACGACACAAAGGTTCTTGGAAAGTGTTGATACCCAAAAGGAATCTGCTCAATTTTAAAGATGTACGCCATAATTGGTACCATATTGAGACTATTTACAAATAAGATAAGGAATATATTGGCATTTCCTCTTATAAGATGAGTTTGAAGACTATCCATGAGAAGTTAGAAACTTCTTCTATGGGTTTGTATTGTGTCATGATTGAGGTTGTTGAAACCTACGCCACCACATCTTGTAGATTGGTAAACTCTGATCAGTTTGAACTGTGGTATGATCGCATTGGTTATCCTAGCGCTTCAATAATGCGTAGGATAATTCAAAATACAAAATGACACCATTTAAATGATATAAATGTATTGTTATCCAAAGATTATAATTGTGAGGCTTGCTCACAAGAAAAGCTCATTATCAAACATTTTATAACAAATGTTAATATTAAATCTTCTTTATTTTTGCAAAGAATTCAAGGTGATATTTGTGGACCAATACAACCACCAAGTGGACTATTTCGATATTTTATGATACTAGTGAATGCATCTTGTAAATGGTCCCATGTTTGTGTCATGGGCCGATCGATTCACTCTCATCACTCCTCGGCTTACCCATGCGGCCTTAAGGTTTTCCCCTTAAGCAACCTTTCAACACTCGACTCACAAGGGACCTTGTAGAGAGAGAAACTTTTTAAAGAGAAGCTCTACTTTTCATATAACTTATGAATGAATTATAATGAGGGAGGAGACCCTTTATATACAAGTATAAGACAAACCGTATTCGTAGATCTCCCTTAGATCTAACAATGGAGATTGCACCTCCCTATCTACCAACCACCGTCATTTATAGCCAACTACCAGCTACTCGCATTTATAACATATGCGTACAAATACAATATCGCCCGCCCCTAGGAGAATACTCTACATCTCGAGAACATAAGTCGAGGGTCATCAACATGTCACGCCCGTGCCATGGAAACCTCTTGGACATGCTAACTTTCAGGCCGTGACATTCTCCTCCACCTAATCAGGCGACGCCCTTGTCGCGTCTTCGGCATGAAAATCTTCGATCTCTTTCTTGAATTGCCAAAGACTCTCCTCGGGCTCCCAACTAGCTTCACTCTCCGGAAGACCTTTACATCGGATCAAATACTCACGCTTGGCCGCACAATACCTCTTCCGTATGACTTGATCCGCCAAAATGCTTTCAACTTCTCGATCATACAAGGTCTTTGCCCCGAGCGGCGCTCGTTGTGACTCCCCTCGATTCGGGTCTTCCTCATCAACTTGAAAAGGTTTGAGCATACTTATGTGGAACACTGGATGTACCTTGAGCTTTGGTGATAACTCCAAAGGCAAAGGCACACTTCTCGCGCTTAACGTACAACTCATTCTCACACAAGGTTTGGAAGACCTGCCTTATGTGCTCGACATGCTCTTCCAATGTTCGACTATATATGACAATATCATTTAGGTAAACCACAACAAACCTATCTAGGAAAATGTGGAGTACCTTGTTCATCATTGTGCAAAAGGTAACCGGAGCATTGGTCAAGCCGAACGACATTACCAGGAACTCGTAAGATCCATACCGCGTCGCGCAAGCGGTCTTCGGCTCGTCCCCTTCAGTGATCCAAACTTGGTAGTAGCCCGATCGGAGATCCAGCTTGGTAAACCACTAAGCTCCACCAAGTTGATCGAAGAGATCCGCGATGAGCGGGATCGGGTACTTGTTCTTCATAGTTAGCTTGTTTAGCGCCCGGTAGTCGATGCACATCTAGAGTGACCCATCATGCTTCTTTTGGAATAGAATCGGCGCATCGAACGGGGCTTTAGACGGCCGTATATAACCCGTATTGAGCAGCTCCTTGAGTTGCCTCCTCAACTCTTCCAATTCGGGCGGCGCCTACGGTAAGGTGCCATGGCAGGCGGTCGAGTATCAGGCAATAGCTCGATCTAGTGATCCACCTCTCTCTTGGGTGGCAGCTCCTTCGGTAGCGCCGAAGGCATAACATCCTTGAATGAGTCGAGGACTTAGGCTGCTTCCGTCGGGACTTCTTTCCCTTCACCCTTGTCGTCGTCGATCTTCAAGGCCGCTAGGAAGGTCACTTCACCCTTCCTTGTTCCTTTGGTGAGTCGCACGGCCGAGATCATCTTTCGATCGCGGTCCGACTCCCGATGGACCGGAATCACGCCTTGGCAATTTTTGTCCAATACGCATATGCACTCGGCAAATTGTACAACTACAACATGGATCTTATTTAGGAATTTTATCACAATGATAATATCATAGTCATCAAGGGGAATTATCTCTAGGTCTCATTGCCCTTTCATTGCCCAAGTTCCAGCTCCACGTCTTTTGCGATGTCGATCGTAGAGACTTCTTTGTAGTTCATCGTTTTGAGCCAACCGGCTCCCTTCTCAACTCGTAGGTTAAGCCTCTTTGTGACCTCCTCCGATATGAAGATGTCGGAAGCTCCGTGTCCACGAGTGCACTCATCTTGGTCCTTTTGATCTTCAGGTTCGCGAACATCAAGCCTTTAGGCTCCTTCGCTTTCTTTGACTTGATCGTGCTAAGGAGTCACAACGATCCCAATGGCGCTTCCTCCCTAGGCTTGTCTTCTTTGCAAAGAGCGGCCAGCTTGGCTTTGTTCGGGCAATCCCGTGCCATGTGCGGACCGTCGTAAAAGAAACAGCTATATGAGTGTACCTTCCTTTGTCCACCTCCATTTGGGCCCGCATGAGCCCGGTGAGGATGAGGACCATTCGGCGGTTTAGCTCCAATCGAACGATTGTTGAATTTATCTCGATCTCCTCCACCAGTGCCTTTGTCCCTTGGACGGGTATCCGATCGGGATGTGGAAAGTGACACCTTGTACTCCACGAGTGACTCGGCTACAGTCATGTCCGTCGTGAAATCTCCCACGTTGAACCGCTTCAACTCTTGTTTGGTCCATGGCTTGAGACCGCTCATGAACCGGTGGTACCCTTCAACTTCATTCATCGAGGGGATTTGGAGTAGCAACTCCGAAAACCGCTTGATGTAGTCGCACACACCACCTTTCTGCTTGAGACGCTTCAACTCGTCACGAGCTTTCTCCTCCGCATAAGCGGGAAAGTAGTTCCATCGGAACTCCTCGACGAAACCACCCTAGGTCGCGATAGGATTCCTGCACCTATCATTCGACTGACGACGCCACCACAACAAAGCACTATCCGCAGAGTCATAGATGCAGTGTTTACCCGTGTTTGGTCGTCGTTGATTCCTATGGCCTGGAAGTATCGCTCCATGTATCATAGAAAGTTGTCCACGTCCTTAGCCACCCGCGAGCCCCGAAATTCCTTTGACTTCGGCGTGTCCACTTGTGGACCTTACACCGTGATCACACCGTTCACGCATGCAGCTTCTGCTTCAGCGAGTTTACCTGTAAGCTCCGTTATCTCCATGCGCATGGCCGCCATTGTGGCCTCCAAGGGTTTGTATTGTTGTGCTAGTTCCTCCCGTAGGGTCCCCAGCAACTCGTGGCGAAGTTCTCCCATGCCAATCTTGAGCTCTTGCACTTTCGCAACCAGCTCCTCCCTTCCGGCGTCAACTCCATCCACGGTCTAGGTTAGGTCATTGACCGATCTTTGGACATCGGAGACAAACAACTCTAGCTTTGCCATCCGTTGCACAAGATCCCTTATAGGCTCCTTTGAACCACCACGGGTCTTCTTCCCCTTGGCACCGCCCTTCTCGGTGTTCCGCCCACGATCAGTGCAGTCACCACTTAGGGCCAACGCCTCATTAGATCATGGATTAGCCATTGCACTTGCACTTGGATCACAATTCAGCTCTGATACCACTTGTCATGGGCCGATCGATTCACTCTTGATCACTCCTTGGCTTACCCGTACGGCCTTAAGGTTTTACCCCTAAGCAGCCTTTCAACACTCAACTCACAAGGGACTTTGTAGAGAGAGAAACTTCTTAGAGAGAAGTTTTGCTTTTCGTATAACTTGTGAGTGAATTACAATGAGGGAGGAGACCTCTTTATATACAAGTATAAGGCAAACCGTATCCGTAAATCTCCCTTAGATCTAATGGTGGAGATTGCACCTCCCTATCTACCAACCACTGGCATTTATAGCCAACTACCAATTACTCGCATTTATAATGTATGCGTACAAATACAGTATCGTTTGCCCCTAGGAGAATACTCTACATCTCGGGAACATAAGTCGAGGGTCATCAATGTGTCACGCTCGTGCCATGGAAATCTCTTGGACATGCTAACTTTCGGGCCGCGACATTTGCTTATTATCTACGCACAATGTCACCTTTGCGCGTTTACTTGCATATATTATAAAGCTTCAAGACACAATTCCCTTATTATCCAATTAAGAGCATAAGGATGGATAATGCTGGTGAATTTATATCAAAGAGTTTTGATACATATCAGGCTTCACGCGAAATCGAGGTTGAGCACCCGGTTGCATATGTTCATATTTAAAATGGATTGGCAGAATCCTTGATTAAACGTATCCAAATCATTATCCGAACTCTATTATTGAGAAAGAATCTCAATTATACAACATGGGGTCATGCAATTTTGCATGCGGTAGCTCTAATAAGATTACGCCCCATTGCTAGTTTTTTACAATCTCACATTCAAATGGTTCTTGGATATGAACTGGATATTTCGCATTTATGCACTTTTAGTTGTGTAGTACAAGTGCTTGTAGCATCGCCAAAAAGGACGAAAATGGGTCCCCAATGTCGTTTGGGCATTTATGTTGGGTTTAATTCATGTCTGTCATTAGGTTCTTGGAACCAACTACTGATGATCATTTTACTGTAAGATTTGCAGATTGTTATTTCGATGAGACTAGATTTCCATCAATTAGGATACCTTCAACTTCTATGACTACAAAACAAAAACCAGTTAAGGTTTTCTCTTGGAATGAGAAAAATTTATCTCAATTAGACCCAAGGACTCCTGAATGTGAAAACGAGGTGGAACGCATAATCCATTTACAAGCTATGGCCAATAGACTTCTTGATACATTTAATGATCCTACTAAGATAACGAAGTCTCACATTCCAGCTTGCAAATGCTCCAGCTAAGATAGCTATTCCCAAAGGACATGCTAAGATGGATCAAAATCCCCCCCACTTGAAGCGTGATAGATCGATAGGATCAAAAGATACTGCTCCTTGAAAACGAATGGGAAAGAATCAAGAATCCACTCCAGAAGAGCCTGGTGTTGTGTTTGCTCCCAAAGAGCTTATTGCTAGGCGCAAACCCATGAAAGGAACACTAGCCCCAAGAATATCGAGAATTCCATTATATATTGTAATGAAATTTGGGATCGAAATGAAATCATCATTGATGATATTTTTGCATTCTCAGTTGCTCATAAAATTATGGATGATGATTGTGAGCCGTAATCTATTATTGAATGTTGTCAAAGGCAAAATTGGCCTAAGTAGGAGAAAACAATTAAAATTGAATTAGCTTCCATAACTGAACAAGAGGTTTTTGGACCTATAACTCATATCCTCGATAATGTAAAGTCCGTTGGATATAAATGGGTATTTATCCGAAAACGAAATGAGAAAAATGAGGTTATTAGGTATAAAACCCGACTCGTTGCCCAAGGATTCTCCTAGAGACATTTGATTGATTATAATGAAACATATTCACTTGTGATGGATATGATTACATTTCATTTTCTCATTACCCTTAGTAATCTCTAAAAGATTAGAAATGCGTCTTATAGGCGTTGTGACGGTATATTTATATGGCTTATTAGACTCTGCTATTTATATGAAAGTTCTCAAGGGATTCAAATGCCTGAAGCATGCACTCCTCGCAATTTATTTTCAATAAAATTGCAAAGATCCTTGTATGGGTTAAAGTAATCCGGTCGCATGTGGTATCAACGCCTAAATAAGTACCTAATTAAGGAAATGTACATGAATGATCATATCTAGCCATGCGTGTTTATTAAGAAATCGGAAATCGGATTTGCTATTGTAGCAGTTTATGTCGACGATATAAATTTAATTGGAATTCCAAAAGAGTTAGCTAAAATTGCTGAGTAATTGAAAATGGACTTTGAAGTTAAAGATTTGGGTAAAACCAAACTTTGTCTTGGTCTAGAATTTGAGTATAAAGCAAATGGAATAATTGTCCATCAATCAACATGCGTTAAAAGATTGCTTAAACACTTCAACATGGACAAAGCTCACCTATTAAGCACCCTTATAGTTGTAAGGTCTCTAGATCCCCAAAATGACCTATTTCGTCCTAGAGAATCAAATGAAGAGATACTTGGTCTTGAAGTACCATATCTTGATGTACTTGGCACAATGTACGAGACTAGATATTGCTTTTGCGGTAAATTTATTGGCACGTTTTAGTTTTGAGCCAACTCGAAAACATTATAATGGAGTTAAACGTATTTTTTGTTATCTCCAATGAACCATAGATTTAGGATTATATTATTCCAAGGATTCCACTAACTCTGTTTTAGTTTGATATGCTAATGCTGGATATAGATTTGATCCACATAAAGGTCGCTCTCAAACCGGGTATTATTTTGTTATAACGACACCGCTATTTCTTGGTGTTTTACGAAGCAATCGCTAGTAGCTACATCTTATAATCACTATGAGATTATTGCTTTATATGAAGCTGTAAGAGAGCGTGTTTGGTTAAGATCCGTTATAATATATATTCATAATTCTTGTTGTTTAATACCGGTTACAAATTCTCCCACTATAATTTATAAAGATAATGCTGCTTGTGTTGCACAAGTTAGGGGAGGATATATCAAAGGTGATAGGACCAAGTATATCTTGCCGAAATTTTTCTATACTCATGAACTCTAAGAAAGTCGACAAATTGATATTAAATAGATTCGATCCATAAATAATCGTGCATATCTTTTTACCAAATCATTGCCAACATCAACTTTTGAGAAATTAGTATATGGCATTAGTATGCAATGAGTTCACAAGATGCAAGATTGATTAGCCCCAAAGTTGCTACATGACTAAATTGAGAGAGATATATTATGAACTATGCATTGCAATATTGATATGCGGAGAGTTCACAAGATGCAAGATTGATTAGCTCTAGCAGTGGCTATATATACATTGCACTATTTTTTCTTTTTGTCCGGTTTTTTCCCACAGGGTTTTTTCGGCTTAAAGTTTTTAACGAGGCAATTAATACATCTATAAAATTGAGAGATTATAACATTTGTGCTCTGAACTCTTTTTCCCTTTTGTCCGGTTTTTGTCCATTGGGTTTTTTCGGCTTAAGGTTTTTAATGAGGCAGTATCATTCGATGCACATTCGTAATGAATACAATGAATATTCAAGGGGGAGTGCTATGAAATATATAAATGAATATTCATTATATTCATCTTATCTAATGTACTTATTGTGGTACATTTGTATCATACATTTTAAATACATCTCCCTATACAATGAACGTTCATCTCCTTATCCAATACATGTATCATTCGATACATTATATTAATGATAAGTACATTCTTGCTCTCTATAAATAGGAGTTTAGTTTTAATGTATAACAATATATAGAACACAATCACAACAGTAAAATACTGGAAATAAAACTTTATCCTCTGGCTTTCTTTACTATCTCTGGTATTCACTTGTTTTCTCTTCTCAATCTCTTCTCTATTATATATTCGCAATACAATATTTTACAACAAAATGGGGATTTTTGTTGTTTTGTTTACTTTCTTTTTACTTGATTATAAATGAAATAAAAAAAAGAAAAGAAAAAAGTTAAGCAAAAAAAGAAGAAGAAGAAGAAATTGGCCGATTCACGATTAGACCCTAGAATTGATTATTAGGGTAAGTTACAAGTTTCGAGATCTAGAAGATAGGTTCTATATTCAAAAAATTAAGAACTGATGAAATAGATTTCAGGTCGAAACTGAATAGACTTTGGAATGCTCACCCCTAAAAGCGCCCTGTGGTCCACAAGGAGGATAGGCATAAAGAAGATCAATGGGTGAGTTTCGACGAGCATGGCCCGACCTTCATGAGAATTTCAGGAGGTAAGGCTCTGTTACCGGGCCTGAGGTGCTACACTCAGCTCAACCCCACTTTGAGAAATCGGGCTTGGCAGGCCTAATTGGGCCCGGATGGGCTCTTATGAACGGGAGAGCTATTTCCTAAAAGCCGAGCTCCGCTTGGCAGGGTCCCTGCACGGGGCCGCAGGGCAACAAAACAAATAAAGTTCGAGGCATAGCAGGACTTTTGGCTACTCCTTTGGTTAAATTGAACAAGCACCGACGCATACTTATCATCAAATCACCAACCGAGTCGCCGAATTTAAAGATGAAAGCAAAATGTTCCTTTCACAAACAAGATAGCATCAGCCAGAGTTCTTGTTTTCTCCAGATTTGAATTGCTAAAGCAGCAAACAAAGCCCAGGGGAGCTAAAGACTTTGCAAATTTTATTTCTAGTCTCCACAGGATAGCCTATCCCATCCCTGCCCATCCACCATCCGACCGCCAGATTGTTTAAAAGGAAAACCAAAAACCGAAAAACCGAAAAATCGAAAAAGCGTTGATGAATTTTTCAAAAAAACCGGCCTCTTCAGAATGAATTCAAAGCAAGAACACCACGGCATCAGCCACATGCTTCACTTTCAGCACTCCTTTCAAGCTTGAACTTGACTCGAACATCCTCTCGGTTTCCTCCTCACTTACACCGAGTACCCCACGGAGTAATGGTGTTGCGACTGCTCCTGGGGGGACACAGTTCACCCGTATACCGTACGCTCCAAGTTGCCTGCTTGCTGACCTCACCAGTCCCAGCCCGGCATGCTTAGACATCACATAGTCTACGCGATTCTCATTTCCAATGCTGGCCATGAGGCTCGTTGTGCAAATTATGCTTCCGTTTATGCCCCCTGTCACCATGGCCCGAGCCCCGTGCCTGAGACAGGCAGCCATTCCCCAAACATTGACGGCAAACAGACTCTCAAAAGCAGGTATGTCGAACCCAAGAATGTCTTGTTTGGCGTTATTCATCATGCCTGCATTGCTGAACAATATGTATAGGTGACCATTTAATTGAAGAGTCGATTCCACCAAGGACTTCGCTTGTTGCTCATCTGTGACATCGCAATGGATGTAGGTGCACCTGGGGGATCCGATCGATGCCGCGAGATTGTAGCCCTTTTCGTCTTGGATGTCGGCAATCACAACATACGTGCCGTGATATGCCAACTGACACGCCGTCTCCTCGCCAATGCCACTTGCGCCACCGGTGATGATGGCTACTTTGCCGTCAAGTTTGTCTGAGGCGTGGCTTGCCACTTCTGCAGGCAGAGAATGGAAAACTGAATATAGAAATGGCCTATGAAGTCGTGCCGAAGGAGATGCCACTTCATATGATAGAACTTGAGAAAGGACAAAGCACAATTTTGTTAACGTTGAATGTTCGATGTTGATTTTCTGTTAAAAATTCATTTATACACTAGGTCTGGATCCAATAATGAATAAAGCAAGTTATGGCAGGCTGTCACAATCAAATTGACATGAACCTTCCATTGAAATTTGGCTCCTTATATCAACCTTGCTAGAATCCTTACTCTAAATAGAATGGATATAATTCGTAGCTGATGGGTTTTCACAAGAGCATAGGGCAAAGCTTTTTCTCTGCATGTGGGCCCAGATGGATGTAAATATGATCGGCCTTGCCTCTTCAGACACTACTGCCACCTTAATCACATCTTATACCTATGGACATTTGTAGGCTTAAGCTGATTTTTTTTAATCTTACATCATGAGCAAATGCATTTATGTTATTTATTTATTTATTTATAATTCTGTAAATAGATATTTTGTGCAATTACTAAATACGTTATTTTATTGAAACTCATCCAAAAAGTCGAAATACAAAACTATTTCTGAATAGAATTTGTTCTTGGGAATAGAAATTTTTGAACACGTCCTTAAACTTTCCCTTCCTAGCCTCGCTTGCTCCCTTACTTGATCCCTCGCCATGAGTCTTGTTACGCACACATACACGCAATTGCACGCACACATAAAAAAACTATCAGTAGCAAACAAAGCACGGGAGAGCCTATCAAATCCATCCTCCATCAACCGCCAGATTGTGTCCGTTGATGAATTCGGCCTCTTCGGAAGCTAAGAACACCACGGCATCAGCCACGTGCTTCGCCTTCAGCACTCCTTTCAAGCACGAATGAGACTCGTACATCCTCTCGCCTTCCTCCTCACTTACGCCAAACGCTTGACAGAGTAACGGTGTTGCGACCCCTCCGGGCGAGACACAGTTCACGCGTATACCGTATGCTCCAAGTTGCTTGCTCGCCGACCTCACCAGACCCAGCACGGCATGCTTAGACATTACATAGTCCACGTAATTCTCGTTTCCGGTGCTGGCCCGGATGCTTGCCGTGCAAATGATGCTTCCCTTTATTTCTCCCGCCACCATGGCGCGCGCCCCGTGCTTGACACAGGCGGCCATTCCCTGAACATTGACGGCGAAAAGCCTTTCGAAAGCAGGTATGTTGAACTCGAGAATGTCTTGTTTGACGTCATTCACTGTGCCTGCGTTGCTGAACAAGATGTCTAGGTGACCATTTGATCGAAGAGTCGATTCTACCAAGAACTTCACCTGTTGCTCATCCGTGACATCACAATGGATGTAGGTGCTGTTAAGAGTATAACACAAGATATTGGTGCTGATAAAAACAGAAGAAAGAAGAAAGTAGACTTCAAGAACAGAGGAAAGAAAGAAGGCGAAAGTGAGTTCAATAGCAGCAATAAGAAAGCTGATGAAAACAACAGAGATTACAATATTCGTAAAATTGATTTACCATTGAGAAATCAGTTTTCAATTTTCAATTTGTAAAGTCAAACTCTGTTCTTTACTTCAGTTAGTTAGTTGGTTCTGTTAAGCTAGTTAGTTTCATTCGGTTGAAGCTCTTCAGCTGATATAAAAGCTGTTAAGAGAAGAGCAAGATAAGATGAAGCATTTTTTGTAAACTGAGCACTTATTGAAGAATATACGACTTTACTCTCTGTATCATCTCTTCCTCTCGCTTCCATTCATTGTTCTGTTCATCAAAATCCTTCAGGTGCACCGGTGGGATCCGATCGATGCCACGAGGTTGTGGCCCTTTTTGTCTTGGATGTCGGCAATCACAACATATGCGCCGTGATATGCCAACCGACGTGCCGTCTCCTCGCCGATGCCACTTGCGCCACCGGTGATGATGGCTACTTTGCCGTCAAGTTTGTTTGAGGCGTGGCTTGCCATTTCTGCAAGCAGAGAATGGAAAACTGAATACAGAAATGGCCTATGAAGTCGTGCCGAAGGAGATGTAGAGCCACTTCATATTATAGAACTTGAGAAAGGACAAAGCACAATTATGTTAACATTGAATATTCGGTGTTTTTTTTTTTTGGTCGGTGAATGTTCGGTGTTGATTTTCTGTTGAAAATTTCATTTATACATTAGGTTTGGATCCAATAATGAATAAAGAAAGTTATTGGTAGGCTATCACAATCAAATTGATATGAACTTTTCATTGAATTTTGGCTCCTTATATCAACCTTGCTAGAATCCTCACTCTAAATAGAACGGATGTAATTCGCAACTAACGGTTTTTACGAGAGGATAAGACAAAGTTTTTTCTCTGCATGTGGACCCAGATGGATGTAAATATGATCGGCCTTGCCTCTTCGGACGCTCCTGCCTCCTTAATCATATCTTATAACTATGGAAATTTGTAGGCCTAAGCTAATTTTTTTTACTTGTGCTGACTTTCCTCTGAATATTCATTTATACATGAGATTTGGATCCAATAATGAATAAATTTGGCAAGTTATTAGTAGGCTTTAACAATCAAATTGATATGGACTCTTCATTGGATTATGGATTCTTATATCAACCTTGCTAGAATTCTCATTGTGTTGCTCTTAGATAGAACAGATATAATTTCCTACTAATGGATTTTGATGCATGAAGAGGGCAAAATTTCCTTGTTGCATATGGGCTTGGATGGATGTGGACATGGTCGATCTAGCCCCGTTGGGCGCTATCACAACACGCGATCATAACCTAATATTTTGAAAATTCATAGGCTTCTAAGCTAATTAATTCTTTTTTTCTCATCAATTAACCATGAAATTTTTCCAAATTAAACTTTTCCGGTGGACTCCTTTACTCTTTCTTCTTTTCTTAGATGAGTATGTATATTCTTTTGGCAAGTGAGTTAGATAAATTCAGATATCGACTAGTATTAGTTAAAAGCCAATTGGATAATTCGATAGGTGTGCAAAGTAGAACTACAAACCCTAGAGAAATCGGCATAATCTTATTAATTAATAGAACTGCATCAAAGTAGTTGGGTTGTCTACATCATAATCTTCATGCCGCGTTCCAGAAGGATAAGTTCAGAAACAGACAAAAGATGGAGCAAGACCTTTCTTGCTGAAGCCAGATTTGGGCCTTAAGTTTTCCACGCCTAAGGAAGAAATCAATTGCATAATTCCTAGGTTCTCAATAACTTTGTATCCTGTGTCTATGAAATGCAAATTGTCGATGAATTTAGTTAAAATATCTTACATCATTTTTTGGGCTGGACTCTCATGTGTATTATTTCACATGGACATTATACTAAATTATATGACAGACTGCAATTGACCTTAATCAGTGAATTATTTTAAATATTTTATCCATTATTTGGTATATAGATATCTTAATATCCGTTTTATTTTGGGTGGAAAGGGGGGGATAAGTGGGCTCAAAAGTTTCAAAGAGTGCAAATTCGTGTAAGTTTTCTAACGATTGAAACTGCATTCGGCTCAAAGGAGAATGCATTTTCATCAGTAACATCATCAACTCCTTTTGATGACAATGATCGTTGAAACAATTTCCCTATACTCTCTGTTGCCCCAATGGATCCATGCCAAAAAGTGAAAGGGTAACTTGAGATTCTCCTTTCAAGGCACGTTCTCCTACTTGGATATCTCGATAATTCTCCTCTTTTTTTCTAATAAGTTCTGTTTAACTCTCCTCTATCTAGATCTAATGTATCTCTTAACTTGTGCTTTTGTTCCTAGTGAAATAAGGGGGCTACATATATTTGGTCAATTGATTGTTGATGCAAGTTCAGTTTCTTTTTCTCTTTTCATAAATATTCATATTTTTGACACCCAAGATTACTTTTGGAACAATGTTCCGGTCACAAGAGAATACTAAGTGAAACGCTTTGTTTTGGTTCACAAAGTTAAGGGTAAAATAGCTTTCGTGGAGGCTACTTAAGCTGAGCTTCAATGGAATTCTAGAAGCCAACTCTAGAGTTGATAGCCAGGTGACTAATTGCCAAGTGTTCGACTATGGGGATAGTACACCAGATTTGAAGATAAAGCAAAATTAGCATTAGAACTTGAGCGAGAATAATTGCTACGTGAAATACGTATAAAAATAAGGAGCAGTTTTTTGCTTGATGAGCAAGCTACATGAGCATCATCGACGGATGAGGAAGTAGTTGTTGAAGGATAAGGTCATCAAGAAGAATTGGAAAACATTGAGAATGCGAAGAGTAGTGCTCAAGGAAGAGCAACCGACTAAGGAACATTAGTCCACTCTATAAATATTGCAACCTTAATATTGAAACCCCCCTCAGAACAACATAAAAACTATCTTCTTCTTTTTTTTTTTTTTTTTTTACTTTATTGCATTTTAGCTCCCATCATCAATTAAATTCTGACATGCATTTCTATCCGATCCAACATCGTCGATTAGATTCCGATGTTATTCCACAAGCTCAGGTCATTGATTAAATTTAGGTGTTGTATTTCCTATCTAGCGATGTTGCTATTGATTAGATTCTAGCTTTACTTGTGTTGTAATTAAATTTTGGCATTGCTTGAGTTTGAAGCACAAACAATTCCGGTGCTAGTGTCTAGATTGCATCATGAATTAGATTCAGGTGTAACTTGTGCCTAGAAGTATTCTCTATCCAAAGTCGACACACTAGAGTCTCCTATCATAAGACCAAAACATAGTGTTTGGTGAAAGATTTTTACGGGGATCAAAACTGGTGAAACAGAAATGCATCATTCTTAACGTGTGTTTTTATCAATAACATGTATAGCATAGCTTCATTGTCTAGAATTAATTATTTTCTTGAGGAGGTACTTCACAATTTTTGAGGTGTCTTTGAGTTGATTGGTCTTTCTTATCTCTAGAAACAACAAACCCTCATATTAGGGGTGAGCATGGTTCTTGGTAGGAATCGAAAACTAGCCATGGTAATTGATCTAGTTCTAGGTTTCGATGAAAATAATTCAGCTCCTGATTCCATATTTTTTGGAACCTATACAATGCGGTTTTATACCTGGTTCCTAAGTGGGAACTAAACCAATCCAGATGAGGAATCAAGAACCGGACCAATAACCAAATGAGGAACCTAAATAACCCTAAAATAGACATGAACTACATAGTTTTATGGTGAGGCTCGAGCGAACAAAAGGAAAAATTCTTCCTTTGAGAGCGACTCCTTGGATTTTACCGTGATATTTGACTCCTCCAGATCTGGAGTCCAGACGCTGCTCTTCCTTGCTGATCACTTGGCCGGTTCTACCATTGCAGAACCAAGCTCGCTGGTACACTGTTTTTCAGCCTGCAGAGCACGAATAGCTTAGACTTCGCTCGACACTTCTTCGTTGGCTGATGTCACTAGCGACCAGACCTCAGGAACCTCCTCTTGTTAGTTCGCTTATAGTTTGAGACTGTTAATCATGTTTTCAAAGTGAGATTCGATCAAGAACAGATTATTGAAGATATCGTTTCTGTTTGAGCAAAATTTAATCAAGTTTGATGTTATTTTGCTGATTCTTAGTACGTTAACATGTATGATGATAATTTAAATTTTAATCTCTCACTTGCTTTCATTATATGAACACTTTCATGAAGCTGCTCACCACATATTTGTTGACACCTAAAATTTTGATTAGGTTATTAATTAGGCCTTAATCTATTTTATTTTTCCTTTTTAGATAATAAACAAAATAAATAACAAAAAAAAAAATCAATAAAAACAAAAGAAAACAAAAATTGGCAGCCAAGCCCAGCCCCCTCCTTTTTCTCTCCCTTTCGCGGGCCCAAGCCCACCCTCCTTCTCCTCCAGCCCGGCCCCCTCTTTCTTCTTCTTCCTTCTTCCCTCTTCTTCCCCTCCGCCTCTGCAACTCACGCGCGCGAAGGACCTACGGCCGAGGAGTGTAGGCCGACGTCGGCCGGAAGAGACAGATCTCAAGCGCCATCATGAGCTTCCTTCAATGCCGAGCACGCCTTGTTGGAGGAGCTCGGATGGGACGCCGGTTCGGCCGGAGGAGGCCATTTGGCGTGCGAAGACCGGCGGTCGAAGCTCCATTGACCGGCCGCCCCCTCGCCTATAAATAGGCTTCTCCCGACGATGGCAAGACACGGCGAACTTGGAGATCTTCCCTTGAGAGACTTCAGGGTTGATTCAACGAGCGAGCACGCGAGAGATCGGGTCGCGAAGCTCAAACGACCTCCCTCCGAGAGACTTCGGGGGAGGCCGGCGGCAAGCGAACCCGAGGGAGAGGGATCCGAGCGTGTGGAGGCTGAGGGAGAGGAATCCGAGCAAGAAGGCCAGATCTGGGAGTCGAGTGCCCTCCGCCGCTGCTGCCGGTTGCATCGTCGTCGCCACCGTTCGCCACCGCACCACGCCTTCTCTGCGAACAGGTAACAACGGGTCTCGCTCGCGCCGTCACCGTCGAAACCTTAGCCACCATCGTCCGTGTCCCGGCCGCCGAGTCACCGCCGGGTGACGTCGCTTCCCCCCTCGAGAAACCAGCAGCCGCTCGTCATCGCCGTGGACCATCGTCGCTGTCGTCGACAATGCGAGCCGCCGCCCTAGCCCCTCCATCAGCGCCGTGAGTTGAGAGGAGAGGGAGAGGGAATCGCGAAGCTGGGTGGAATCGGGTCGGGCGGATGACCCGGTTCCCTAGGGTTTTAGTCCCTCGGGCCAAGACGGCTGGTTTGCAAACCGGGCGGGTTTTTTTTTGTGGGCCCGGGTCGGGGGCCCGTTTGTGCGCGGGCTTGTTCTTCACGGAAGGGCCCAATTTTGTTGTGGGCTCGGCCCTTTCTAAAAAAAAAAAAAAAAAGGTTTGGGCTTTTTAATTAAAAAAGGGGACAAAAAAAAAATCCGAGTCGGGCTGCGTTTCGGGCCGTCTGCGTTTTTGGCTCGGCGGTCGGACTAACCCGCGGATTCGACCGAGTCGGCTTTTCCTTTTTTAAATTTTTATTTTAATAAATAATTAATAAATAATTTATTTTCAAAAAATATTAAGAAATGTTTTAATTTCCAGAAAATCGAAAAATATTAAAAAAATGTTGAAAAATGTTTTATTTCTAAAAAATCAAGAAAAAATCAAAAATAATTTATTTTTCAAAAATATTAAAAAATATTTAAAAAATAGTTTATTTTCCGAAAAATCAAAAAATTTCATATTTTCCAAAAAATGCCAAAAATCCAAAAAAAGCCAAAAATTCATGAAAAAGCCAAAAAAAATTCAGAAAAAGCCAAAAAGACTTGTATTTTTCCAAAAAAAATACCAAAAATCCCTTTTGTGTCCCAAAAATTAGAAAATGACTCAAAAAATGTTTTTCCTCCCAAAAATGCATGGAAAATCCCTCGAACATCCAAAAAAACCTCAGGGTTTAAACAAGATTAGGTACCGAAAGGGCATTAGTGATTAACTAGTGTAATCAAGTCCCCGATCCTAATTTCTCTGGTTGCGTAGGAGTGAGTATTTCTCCCGATACTTCACTTGGGTTTCTAATCAACCCACCCCAAATTGATTAGTGGCGACTCCATTTTAAAAAAAAATGAACTTACAGGTTAAAAACTTGAACCATTAAGTCGTGAATTGGTGGACTTGGGAGAGTCCGGGCTTTAATAATTTCAGCCGAGCCATTAGCCTCCTTAGGCCCTCGTACCCGATTGCGGGCGCCGAGAAACAAGAGGTCGCGACAGCTTGGCGACTCCGCTGGGGACAATTTGAGGACTTAGGCCATTTTTGTCTTATTTAAATTCTTTACTGACTTGTTTTTTTTTTATGCAGGTTAGTAGCTTAGAAATTTATTTTAATTTTGCTTAAAATAGATTATCTTGTGATTATAAACTCTTGTGCATGCTTTACTGTTTTAACACTACACATGGCACACACAACCCGGCCGCCGGACGTGGGCCGCCATAGGATTTCTAGGATGGTGTTAAGAAAGATACGACCTCGAACGCGAGACTACGATGTAGAGGTTGCCTTTCTTTTCCCCGAATTTCTTAGCTGAGGTTAGGAGGGTATCTTTTAACGCGAGACTGCGACGGGCGGATATCCTTTTAATCTCACCAAGCCTTCTGAGTTAGAAATCGAGCCACACGTCCCATCTGTATGTCTTTGTGCTTGCCATTTTATTTAAAAGAAAAATGATTTCTTTACTTTTACTCAGTCTTTTTATTTGACCCATGGCAATTTAGGATAAACTTTTCAAGTCCCAATTTATATGTGATGGGGAAAGACGATATCCAGTTCATTCTGCTCCCAAGGCGGAGCTCTTCGGATGGTGGGGTCAATTAGATCAATTTGCCCAGGAGCGCGTGAAGGCCAAAATTGGTCATCTCCTATCGTTGATCCAAATCACTGTTCGTCCTGAAGTCATACAAGCCATGGCACATTTTCGGTGCCCGAAGACAATTACTTTTATATTCGATAGGTTTGAGCTAACCCCAACCCTGGAAGAATACAAAGATCATCACTGGAATGCCTCTTGAGAAAAAGCTTGTCAAACCATCGATAGGCGCCCTCCCATGGCGCGGGTTAGCACGACTTTTAAGAACTGAAATCCATGTCATGAGACAAATTCTTGAAGACAACCATAATACCTGCCCACTAGAATTTATGAATGCCTATTTCCAAAATCAGCCTATGACCCAGAAAAGTGAGATTTTCCTCCTAGCCTTTTTCGGGCTCATCATCTTCCCCCATCAAAGAAATGCCATAACTCCCAAGATGGCATGGATAGTTGATCAAATCTTAAGAGGGGGGAATTATGTCAACATGATTTTAACTGAAACATTCTTGTCTTTTAATCGTTTTAAAGACAACTCGGAGAAAATCATGCGAGCCTCTCCTGAAATTTTACAAGTCTGGTTCTTTTCTCACCTAAGCGAATTTCGAGACTTCATGCGATCGCCTGAAATAAATGCTTTTGAAAATCCATTACAAAAATTTATGGTTTTAGGACTGTACATTCCCAATCAAAGCTGTTTAAATTGGGTAAGCTTCCTAAGAAACCCAGCTCCTGAGGCATTCCAATGGTGTGCTAGTTGGTTCCATGAAAAAAGGGCCCGCTTTGCTTACATGCGCACCCGCCCAATTCCGTTGCTCGGTCTCACCGGCGCCATTCCCTACTACCCGTATCGGGTAGCACGACAATATGGAGCCCTTCAGGAGATCCCACCGCCTTTCAAGATGATGGTCCCTCCAGTTCTTTTCAACACAAGCCGTGACTATGAATTCGAAATTTCTACTGCTGAGGAAACCTGGGACAAGTGCCATCGTAAAAGGATTGTGATACCTGAAGGGCTTGAGGGAGAAGAAAAAGCCCACCACGCCTCCATGTCCTACATCCACAACCATTGTATCCCGACAAGATGGAAGCCATTAGTCCCTCACTCAGTCAGCGAGAGCGCCCGGCACGAGCAAGCGAGCTCATGGAGAGAGATTTGGGAATGGACTGGACACGCACCTCAGAGCCAGCCCAAGGAAGCAGGCATCCTCGCAAGAGCAAGGCTCCCCGTCACATATAAATTGGGAATCTTGTGCCCCTTAATGTTAATAGTGTGAAAGCTTTGTCCCATTGTTTAGGGACTTTTGTTTAATATCTAGTATTTTATTCTGTCATTTCAATTTCAAGTTCTAGATGTCAGAAGTCTGCGGTCTATAAAATTCTCTTTTGATGAATAAAAAAGCAGTTAGACCATTGCCATGGGTCAATTTTTGTTTACTTTCGTGCTCATTCATTATTTTCAACGAACAGGTAATTATGAATCGTCGGCCACCACTCGTTCGTGAATGGCCTCATCCAATAGGGGTCGATCAGAATGATGTACAAAATCGCCTCATTAAGATTGAAGACGGCGTAGGACAGATGTCTGTTGTCCTTCAACACCTCTCAAGACAAATGAAATCCACTCAAGCTGAGTCCAACTCTATAGTTGCCCCAAACACCGTCATGACGCCCGCAAATTTGCCAGAAAATAGCCAGTACCATAGACAGTTTGAAAAGATCATGAAAAGGTTAAACCAGCTGCAGGGGCAGAATCCCGTGGACCTTTCCAATTATGTCGGTATTGAGATCCCTGAAAAGCTCAAAACACCTTAATGCGAAAGGTATGCTGATACCTCCCGCCCAGAGACCTACTTGCAAGCCTACCTGGTCCGAAGGATGATTCAATCGTACCAATCGAGCTTGACTGGCCCTGCCTTGCGATGGTACATTGTCAGGAAGATTAGTCCTCTTAAAACTTGGAGGGAACTAATTCATGTTTTTCACCAAGAATATAATGTTGACATCACCCTGCCCTACGAGGAGCCATTAGTCGCTGAGATAGGAAAGAAACGTGTCAATGAAGCCTTGCATAATAAATGGGCAGCTGAGCAACATCCTGTTACTGGAAAATTTCCCACTAGGAAAGGCAAGGAGCCTTTGTACGAGATCATGGAATCAGAGCCTGTTCAAGACCGGGGCACGACTGGACAACTCCCCAAGCTTACTCCAAGAGCTAGAGTCCAAAGAATACCAACCCCTATCAACCTGTAAAGTGAATCAGACAGTGAAACTCTAATGTCTCTCACTTCCCTTGACAGAATCAAGCTGGCAAAACGAAGGGCCCTACTCAAAAGGTCTAGACCAGAAGCCAAGAAAAGAAAGCCTAAGCAGATCGATTCAGCATCTACCGACGAGCGACCGCACCAAAGCTTCGAGCATTCCCAAGAATGCAGTTTTGAAGGCCACCATCCTCTAAAGTACAACCCTGAAGACTTTCCGGCCCTAGAATACAATCCCAAGGACTTCCAACGTTATTTCGACAATGAAACTGACGATTCATCGTATAACTGTTTCCTACTCTCACCCGGGGATGAAGGCCCATCAGAAGAAGAAGCATACGTCTTTATCCGCTACGATCCTAACGAAGTACTAAGCTCGTCCTCTGACCATGAGGATAGTTTTAATACTTCATCCTCATTCGGAAATTTTAACCCAGAAGAAAGTAATGGGGTAATTTCGGTAGAGTTCAACTTCCCTGAAACAGAAGAATTCACCACTACAACGAATATGCAGTGGGAAAACCAGTGGCCTAATCAAGACATACCAAGCTTGTCTTGCCCTGATAGGATCATGACCCCCATGGAAATGTGGATACCCAATTTCCGCAAGTATGACGGCACGACTTGCCCCGTGGCCCACTTGCAGTACCTCCATGCTGAAATGAGTCGGTACTATGGCCCGATATCATTCACAACTCAGGCCTTCCAAGAAAGTCTTACAGGATCTGCATTGCAATGGTTCGTCACAGTAGATATCAGCCTCATGAGGGATTGGAATGAGCTGTCTTCCACATTCTCGCATCGCACCGCGCACCCGCATTGGAGCCGAACTGTCTTGTGAGAACTTGGTTCACTTTAGAAGAAGACCAATGGAGGATTTTCGAGCATATGCAAGGAGGTGGGAAGCTTTCACGATGCAAACCTACCCCCAGCTGGCCGAAGAAGAAATGATAAAGCTGTTCATAGGAGCTTTACCCCGCAAGCATCGCTGTTGGTTACATGGGTTGCATTTCCGTAGCTTCAATGAAGTGGTCCTCTCATGCGAATACTTCGAGTCTACTGGAGGCGACGAACTCAAAGGCGCTTGATTTCAAAACCAGCACTATCAAAGTGCTCCTTTTCATAGGAGTTTTCATGGGTGTTGCTTGTTTTTATAATTTCATGTTTCTTATCCTGTCTAGTGTGCTACTGATGTATTTTCCATTTCAGTAATCTAATGTACAGTTCTAATATTTTGTTTTGAAAGCATGAGGCGGTATCCCAAACCGGCCCAGTGATGTTATCCAACCATGAAAAGAAAATATCGTCCAAGGAGAATACTGAGGGTTGGGCTTCCTCATGCTTTTTCTCCCCCAAAGACGTATTTTGAAAATAAAAAATATTTCATCACCCGAAAGTTTTTGTTAAAACAAGATGATAAATTTAATCATGTTTGTCTTTCTGACTCATTCACTTCATGTCTCAGAAGATCATTCTCGTCCCCTTTGACTTAGTGTGACAGAGGGCATTTGAAGCAGGCACATCAGGTGAACTCGCCAAATTCAAAGACACCCTGCCAAGAAAACAGGGGCAACTAGAAAGGAGCATCCCGTTTCAAAAAAAGGGTAAGTCTTATTCCCTTAACATAATATTGAGAATGACAACCCCACTTTTCTATTTACAAGATACAAAAGGTGAGACGTAATAGGTACAGGCATACAGTTGAAATCGAAGCATCCATGACATGCCTCACTCCTGCCCAGCTCCATCCTAAGCCAAAGGACTATCTTGTCGCACGACGCGCCCAAACGGCTAGATGTTACAGTATCAACTACAACATAAGGAAGGAGTTCCTCCTCTTCCTTTTAAGTGATTACTGTCAACAGGGAGAAAATCTAGACAGTCAAGGCGATCTATAGCCCCACATCCTGGACAATGACTTTGGAATTTAGAAGCTTCACTCCAGACGCATATTCTCGCAAGAAGTAATTGCCACAAGAGAATTGGAGGTTTTGATTGTCCATCTCAGATTCCATAGAAGCTTGAAGTACATGACTTTGCTCAATGCTACTAATGGTCATATAGTCAAAGACATAAGAAAATTCCACAAAAGGAAGGCGTTGAAGATAAATCGACAACCATCAATCATGCATACATGGTCACAAATGAAGAGGGCCAATCAAAAGAGACATTAAACTGTGTCAAAAACAAAAGGCCGTCATTGACATACAGAGATCCCTAGAAGCCAGCAAATACAAACCTTGGAGAAGAGTAATTTGGTATCGTTCCAATACTCCCAGTGTCTGAAATCACTTTTGACGTATTTTCTCCTATTGACAGGAAGCATAGGATTCAAGAAACAAGCTCAATGGTTAATTTGGGCAAATCAAATGATCCATATCGATTTACCTAACTTGGTATGAAGGGACGTGTTGTCCAGGAGCTGGTTCGGCTAAATAAAAAAAGAAGCGCCCTACTGACACCATCGGCACCTTTAGCCGAGTGGTATCCGGGAAGAAGCAAAACAATCCGAAGTCGGGGGTTCGAATCCCCGACGCGGCAGTTAGCCGCTTGGTAAAAAAATAATAATTTTTTTTTTTTGCTTCCCTTGCACTTGCAAATTACGAGAGAAGAGGTGACCTAAGGAAGCAAAAGACATAGGACTTCGTGACCCACTTGCACTTCAAGTCCATCCAATCATCTGCAAACCAGTGAAGGAAAACATTGGGAATCTAAAACCAAACTTGATGGTTAATATTGGCCAAGTGAGGTTCGTGGAAATGACCCGCATCAAATTCACCTGGCTTCGTGTAAAAGGACGCGTCATCCAGGAGCCAATTCAAAGAATAATCGACCTAACGAAGCAAGGGACATAGGACTTCGTGTCCCCCTCTCACTTCAAGATCACCCAATCGTCTGCAAACCAGTGAAGGGTAAAGTTGTATCGCTTCCAATTATTCGACTCTTAAAAGAGTTCATGACTAACACATTCCCTCTTGTTTGTTGCAGGATTACCTGACTGTCAAAAACAAAGATAATAAATCAATGAGAGGCATGACAAACTCTCCTAAGCGAAATGGCGTCTCAAGTATCGCCAAAGCAAATGATCAAGATCCTTCAGGCCTCAATTCACTTTTCATTTTTGGCCCTATTGATTGATCTATTTTCATCTTCTCTTCTGCAGGGGCAAAAGCGGAAAGGCCCGTCAAATCAATGATCAGATCCCCAACCCCGGCTGATCCTTCTTGTGTCATTTCCCTACTTAATAAGGACAATTCATCGACACCCATTTGTGAATAGCCATTTGTGAATAACTTTTCTAATGTTCAAAATTCAATACATTTGTAAATACAATTCCACCAAGTAAACATCCCTAAAGCTGTTAATAAGGTTTCTTTAGTAAAAACCATTCATTTGTTTTGAGAGTACAAACTCTCTCATGTTTAAAATGTTGCATGCATTTTCCAAATGGATTTTTGCATGACGATTTTGTCTATCTAGATCACTGATTCCACTGAGGATTATTAGAATAGACAGCTAAGTGAAGAATACAAGATTAATTGAGCATGCTGGATGAGGTACGTCAGAATGATGAAAGGCAAGCCATATCCTACACACAGTCCCCCATCTATACACTTGTGAGATGAGTGCAGAAGATTCCATGGCTGCAGGGTAAAGAGTTCTCTCGCGAATGGTACGATAACCAAAATAGTGAGAGGCATTCCATCGCTCACCCCATTGAGCCCCATACACTGACAAATTCCTGCTATGCTCCTGTCAAAGAACCACCCCACACTGGGGCAAGTCAAAAGCAAGTCAGCATCACAAGGTGAGAAGAGAGATAGAAATTTTCTTGCTCGCACTTGCATCAATCTTTGGGTGTCTTTATTGCATATGAACACTCGCGTTAATTTAAGTGCCCTAGAATGACGAAGAGCAATTCTTTCTTTACGCACTTGTATCTATTGTACAACTCAATTGAGTCTGTAAATTCACCCTCACATGGAGGCAAAACAGAAGTTATTGCCATAGCCTAAAGCGCCGGCTGAAGAAGAAGATCCAAGAGTCTAAATAATGGTGCTTCGATTGAACTTGCCTAGATCAGTTCCTAAAGCAACAAAACAAAAAAACTAGGGGCATAAAAAAGCAGTGTACCTGGTAAAAGCAAGGTCAAATGCCCATGAATGAAAAATTGAGATGAGAAATAGGGGCATGAAAAAGCAATGTGCTTGGTAAAAGCAAGGCCAATGCCCCAAACAAAAATACAGCCATTCCCAAGAGAAATTGCTGATAAAACCGCCATCTGACCGTGAAGAAAGACTAGTGACAAATGCCAAGACAATCACCAACTCTCACCCTCTCACATGTGAGCCAAGACTACGTTACATTCCCATTGTAAAAGTCTCTTCAGACTAGGGGCACTTCAATTAACGTAGGATTTCATGTGTCAATAAGCATCGCTCGAAGAAGTACGAGCAAGATTACTCTATCTCTTTTCACAGAATTCTTGACTTGCAAACCCGAAGATGATTGTGCGGCACTTCGTTCGTAAGCCTTGACCTTGACGGTCCCATTTGATGAGCCATTGACCAAATCTCCGTCACAGTTTCAACAAAGACCTCTCACATTGGTAAAGTCGTACTGTTTGCGAGAATACTCAGACCCCTGCTGACATGATGACAGTGAGATAGTGTGGTCCTTATGAATCCTGCATCAATGGTCAGGATAGCCTTCTCCATGAGAGTGAGTGAAAAGTCCTTTCAAACCGAAAGTCCCTCATCTGGCATGCTCAAAGCATCTATATTCCGAATAAATGTTGTCTTTCAAAATCTTCCCCAGTGGAAATCAGATGATGCAAAACTGACAAAATTATCATGCATGAATCTCATTTAAACTCATAAATTTACAGCATATACAATCATGTGTGCATATTGTGCAAATAACACACATAGTCTTAGAGATCAGAGATATTGCCAGGTAAGCATATCTCTATCCCCATTTGTCTTAAAGTACCTACCACTGTCCAAGTACTCTCTTCTTGACACTCGACCTATTCGAGTCGTCCCTTGAGTTTGGATGCTTGCAGCTGTCTTAATATTCCATTGTTTTTTAGTACCGGCCACCGTTCGGATACTCCCCTTTCCTGACGCTCGACCTGTTTGAATTGACCCCAGAGTATTGATACTTGTGACTGACCAAGTATCTCTTTGAATACCTACTGCTGTCTAAGGTATCCCCATATCGTCAAGTACCCGCCTTTGTCCAGGTACTTCCTTTTTCATGACACTCAACCTGCCCGAGTTGTCCCCAAATGATATAGTAGCTGTTCAAGCACTCCACTGCGTTGTGCACCTGCGGTTACCCAGGTATGCTCTCTTATCATCATGATACTTGGACCTGCCTGAGTGGTCCCAGATCATATCATTAAATACTTGTGTTCATCCAAGTATTCCAGTACTTTGTACACCTGTGGCTACCTAGGTGTTCTAGCCCTTTGAGTGCCTGCGGCCATCCAGGTAAGCCTCGTGCTACATTCAAGTTTATGTTACCAGGAGGTGAGAGACCTTCATGAATATGCGAGGCACATCCTCGATATTCCCAATTACCAGGAGGTGAGAGACCTTCATGAATATGCGGGGCATGTCCTCGATATTCCCCATTTACCAGGAGGTGAGAGACCTTCATGAATATCCCAGGTACGTCCTCGATATTCCCAATTACCAGGAGGTGAGAGACCTTCATGAATATGCGAGGCACGTCCTTGATATTCCCCATTACCAGGAGGTGGGAGACCTTCACGAATATCTCAGGTACGCCCTCGATATTCCCAATTACCAGGAGGTGAGAGACCTTCACGAATATGCGAGGCACGTCCTCGATATTCCCAATTACTAGGAGGTGAGAGACCTTCATGAATATTCGGGGCACGTCCTCGATATTTTCATTGCCAGGAGGTGGGAGACCTTCACGAATATCTTAGGTACGCTCTCGATATTCCCAATTACCAGGAGGTGAGAGACCTTCATGAATATCCCAGGTACGTCCTCGATATTCCCAATTACCAGGAGGTGGGAGACCTTCACGAATATCTCAGGTACGCCCTCGATATTCCCAATTACCAAGAGGTGAGAGACCTTCACAAATATGCGAGGCACGTCCTCGATATTCCCAATTACCAGGAGGTGAGAGACCTTCACGAATATCTCAGGTATGCCCTCGATATTCCCAATTACCAGGAGGTGAGAGACCTTCATGAATATGCGAGGCACGTCCTCAATATTCCCCATTACCAGGAGGTGAGAGACCTTCACGAATATCCCAGGTATGTCCTCGATATTCCCAATTACCAGGAGGTGGGAGACCTTCACGAATATCTCAGGTACGCCATCGATATTCCCAATTACCAAGAGGTGAGAGACCTTCACGAATATGCGAGGCACGTCCTCGATATTCCCAATTACCAGGAGGTGAGAGACCTTCACGAATATCTCAGGTATGCCCTCGATATTCCCATTTACCAGGAGGTGAGAGACCTTCATGAATATGCGAGGCACGTCCTCAATATTCCCAATTACCAGGAGATGAGAGACCTTCACGAATGTCCCAGGTACGTCCTCGATATTCCCCTTTACCAGGAGGTGGGAGACCTTCATGAATATGCGAGGCACGTCCTCAATATTCCTAATTGCTAGGAGGTGGGAGACCTTCACGAATCTGCGAGGTACGTCCTCGATATTCCCAATTATCAAAAGGTGAGGGACCTTTATGAATATCCCAGGTACTCCTTCGATACCTGCGAACGCCAGGTATCCTTCAAGAGTTTGTACTTGTAATTATCAAAGTACTCGTTCGACACCTGCAAGCAATCAGGTACTCCTTCAACGTCTGCGAAAATCCAGGCGCCCTCCAAAAGTTTGTACTTGCAATCATCCAAGTACCCCTTCGACGCCTGCAAAGGCCCAAATATCCTCCAGGTTAGTACTTGTGAATATCCAGGTACTCTTTCAATGCTTGTGAATGTCCAGGCACCCCCAACAAATCGATGCCCTGAGAAAGGTCGGTGCATCCTCCCGAGAAAGGTCGGGTTCCAACTGGTGCCTTCGACAAAAGTCAGACACCCCGCAAATCGATGCCCCGAGAAAGGTCGGCGCATCCTCCTGAGAAAGGTCGGGTTCCAACCAGTGTCTTTGACAAAAATCAGACAACCCAACAAAACAGATGCTCTGAGAAAGGTCGGCGCATCTCCCGAGAAAGGTCGGGTACCAACTAGTGTCCTCGATACAAATCAGGCACCCACAAATGAGATGCCCTGAGAAAGGTCGGTGCATCTCCCGTCACGGCGACCGAAGAATGGTTCGGGTCCGAGACAAACCACTGATTACTCCAACAGGCGACCGAAGAAAGGTTCGGGTCTTGGAGGAGCAATCTCCCGTCAAGGCGACCGAAGAAAGGTTCGGGTCCTAGATAAACCATTGATTGTTTTAACAGGCGACCGAAGAAAGGTTCGGGTCCTGGAAAAGCAATTCCCCGTCAAGGCGACCGAAGAAAGGTTCGGGTCCTGGAGGAGCAATCTCCCGTCAAGGCGACCGAAGAAAGGTTCGGGTCCTAGACAAACCATTGATTGTTTTAAACAGGCGACCGAAGAAAGGTTCGGGTCCTGGAAAAGCAATTCCTCGTCAAGGCGACCGAAGAAAAGTTCGGGTCCTAGACAAACCAACTTATTGCTCTAACAAGCGACCGAAGAAAGGTTCGGGTCCTGGGAAGGCAATTCCCCATCAAGTCGACCGAAGAAAGGTTCGGGTCCTAGACAAATCACTTATTGCTCTAACAGGCGACTGAAGAATGGTTTGGGCCCTGGAGAAGCAATCTTCTCATGCAACAGGTAAGATGACGCCTTGATACTTGCCAAAACTCGGGGTTCACACCCTATCTCACTCACTCCCGGTAAGTAACTACAGGTATCTTCTTATCTGTCTTAGTATGTGTAATATTATATTACTCTTTTTCTGCTTAGGACAATAAGTCCCGAATAAAATCTGCTGCATATGTATAGACAAAATTTAGGTATCAGGTTTGTCTTTGAATGCAACCTCTGCGAACTCACCTTCAAAGAGGGGCAACTGTTGACACCTAAAATTTTGATTAGGTTATTAATTAGGCCTTAATCTATTTTATTTTTCCTTTTTAGATAATAAACAAAATAAATAACAAAAAAAAATCAATAAAAACAAAAGAAAACAAAAATTGGCAGCCAAGCCCAGCCCCCTCTTTTTTCTCTCCCTTTCGCGGGCCCAAGCCCACCCTCCTTCTCCTCCAGCCCGGCCCCCTCTTTCTTCTTCTTCTTCCTTCTTCCCTCTTCTTCCCCTCCGCCTCTGCAACTCACGCGCGCGAAGGACCTACGGCCGAGGAGTGTAGGCCGACGTCGGCCGGAAGAGACAGATCTCAAGCGCCATCATGAGCTTCCTTCAATGCCGAGCACGCCTTGTTGGAGGAGCTCGGATGGGACGCCGGTTCGGCCGGAGGAGGCCATTCGGCGTGCGAAGACCGGCGGTCGAAGCTCCATTGACCGGCCGCCCCCTCGCCTATAAATAGGCTTCTCCCGACGATGGCAAGACACGGCGAACTCGGAGATCTTCCCTTGAGAGACTTCAGGGTTGATTCAACGAGCGAGCACGCGAGAGATCGGGTCGCGAAGCTCAAACGACCTCCCTCCGAGAGACTTCGGGGGAGGCCGGTGGCAAGCGAACCCGAGGGAGAGGGATCCGAGCGTGTGGAGGCTGAGGGAGAGGAATCCGAGCAAGAAGGCCAGATCTGGGAGTCGAGTGCCCTCCGCCGCTACTGCCGGTTGCATCGTCGTCGCCACCGTTCGCCGCCGCACCACGCCTTCTCTACGAACAGGTAACAACGGGTCTCGCTCGCGCCGTCACCGTCGAAACCCTAGCCACCATCGTCCGTGTCCCGGCCGCCGAGTCACCGCCGGGTGACGTCGCTTCCCCCCTCGAGAAACCAGCAGCCGCTCGTCGTCGCCGTGGACCATCGTTGCTGTCGTCGACAACGCGAGCCGCCGCCCTAGCCCCTCCATCAGCGCCGCGAGTTGAGAGGAGAGGGAGAGGGAATCGCGAAGCTGGGTGGAATCGGGTCGGGCGGATGACCCGGTTCCCCTAGGGTTTTAGTCCCTCGGGCCAAGACTGGCCTGGTTTGCAAATCGGGCGGGTTTTTTTTGTGGGCTCGGGTCAGCTGGGCCCGTTTGTGCGCGGGCTTGTTCTTCACGGAAGGGCCCAATTTTGTTGTGGGCCTGGGCCCTTTCTAAAAAAAAAAAAGGTTTGGGCTTTTTAATTAAAAAAGGGGACAAAAAAAATCCGAGTCGGGCCCGCGTTTCGGGCCCGTCTCGTTCGGTCGGCCCGGCCGGACCCAACCCGCGGATCCGACCCGGGTCGGCTTTTCCTTTTTTAAAGTTTTATTTTAATAAATAATTAATAAATAATTTATTTTCAAAAAATATTAAGAAATGTTTTAATTTCCAGAAAATCGAAAAATATTAAAAAAATGTTGAAAAATGTTTTATTTTCTAAAAAATCAAGAAAAAAATCAAAAATAATTTATTTCCAAAAATATTAAAAAATATTTTAAAAATAGTTTATTTTCCGAAAAATCAAAAAATTTCATATTTTCCAAAAAATGCCAAAAATCCAAAAAAAGTCAAAATTTCATGAAAAAATTCAGAAAAAGCCAAAAAGACTTGTATTTTTCCAAAAAAAAAAACCAAAAATCCCTTTTGTGTCCCAAAAATTAGAAAATGACTCAAAAAATGTTTTTCCTCCCAAAAATGCATGGAAAATCCCTCGAACATCCAAAAAAACCTCGGGTTTAAACAAGATTAGGTACCGAAAGGGCATTAGTGATTAACTAGTGTAATCAAGTCCCCGATCCTAATTTCTCTGGTTGCGCAGGAGTGAGTATTTCTCCCGATACTTCACTTGGGTTTCTAATCAACCCACCCCAAATTGATTAGTGGCGACTCCATTTTAAAAAAAAAAATCAACTTACAGGTTAAAAACTTGAACCATTAAGTCGTGAATTGGTGGACTTGGGAGAGTCCGGGCTTTAATAATTTCAGCCGAGCCATTAGCCTCCTTAGGCGCTCGTACCCGATCGCGGGCGCCGAGAAACAAGAGGTCGCGACAATATTCGACGAAATGCATAAACCAAGTCTATGATGGGTATATGGATTTGGGTTGGATCCTTATGTTCAGTCATTTTCTCTTGAAATCTGGCTCATGTAGTCTCTAAGTATTACTTGCTGGTTGCTTACACTCACCCCCTCCATTCTCTCTCTCTCTCTCTCTCTCTCTCTCTCTCTCTCTCTCTCTCTCATTTTCTTTTGAAATCTGGCTCATGTAGTCTCTAAGTATTACTTGCTTGTTGCTTACACTCACCCCCTCCATTCTCTCTCTCTCTCTCTCTCTCTCTCTCTCTCTCTCTCTCTCTCTATTTTCTTTTGAAATCTGGCTCATGTAGTCTCTAAGTATTACTTGCTTGTTGCTTACACTCACCCCCTCCACTCTCTCTCTCTCTCTCTCTCTCTCATTTTCTCTTGAAATCCGGCTCATGTAGTCTCTAAGTATTACTTGCTTGTCGCTCACATTCACCCCCTTCACTCTCTCTCTCTCTCTCTCTCTCTCTCTCTCTCTCTCTCTCTCTCTCTCATTCTTTTTTAGCACACCAAAAGGCTTGGTCTACTAATGTTTTTCTCTAATACAACTACCTTTCATGCATGTATCTCTTTTGGAGTGAATATATGAGGTGGGATGTTCTAATAATTATTTTAATTTAATATGATTAAGTGATTAACTATATTTGTTGTTTATTTTGTTTTGAGGTAATTAATGAAACTAGTTCCTAGTTAGACCCTAGAATCGATTGATAGGATAGATTACATATTATAGGGTCCACAGGGTAGGTTCCTGGTTTAAAAAATTAGAAACTGACAAGATAGGTACTAGGGGGAACTTGGTCTGCTTTAGAATGCTCACCCCTATCTCATATCACTTCTGTTTTTAATTATTATATTCATATTTTCTTTCTCACCACTGCTCTTTCTTGATTCTAGTATGACTTAGATGATAGATATCTGAATACTAAATAGATAGTAAGAAATAAGATTTTCACTTTCTCATTGTTGAATTTATCAAAAGATACATTTTTTTTTCTTTTTCTTTACTAATTCAAGTCTGTTGCTTTTTATATTTTCAATAAAATTTTATCACATAATTCAACTTATTGTTATATCATCTATATGAAAATTCGAAATATAATTTAACTAAATGGTATAAATAGTTACCAACTGAATCGAAATGCTAACTAGGATATAGAATAATCATATTAGAATCTTACTCGAAATTCTAGAAAATAGAAATATAATGTAATATATCGTTTTGTTTTGTTTTCTCACCCACTCTCTATGCGTAATGACCGAGTGAATGCTTCTCTGCTGTGTCCGTTTTGACCGAGCTCCCTTCCATTTTGTTTTGTCAGCCCACTTTTGACCCAGAGTTCCCCAAAAATGCATAATCCTATATATTAAATAGAACTTTGGAAAAAGAAAAAAAAATCAGTTCGAAAATGTCTCCATTGATGGTGCCACCAACGAGTGAGGTTCAGGTTGAGAGCTTCGTCTTATGGCGGACGGCAAAACCTCCTGGCTCCGACAAGACCTTGTTCCTCAATGGGGCAGGTCCTATACATTTTCAGTGCTCGTATTTTTGGATGTTACTGGTAGTACGTAAGATAGTCAATATTTACAAGTGATGTTATTGTGATAATCGTAAAGTTTGCGCACATTTTTTGGGTCAAAAAATGGTATTTATTTTTTCTTTTCATATTTCTGTTACTAAACAATATATAGCAGGATTTACATAGTTCCAAGCAGATATTTATCTATTCATCAGCCGACTTAGCACGTAATCTGGGAACCTTCAAAATGATAATTTCTTTTGAATGAAAAGGTTGAGAGGAGATGATGAATTTCACCATCTGCTTCAAAATTACTTTAGAGCTATCATCATCTTCATAGCGAAAGATGCCTGCCACAGCCAGACTCTCACTCGGTTGATAGCACAAAAAAGGAGGCCAAGAAGGGGCCCATCATCGTTTGTCCTCTCCAGGGGATCAGGCCAAAGAAAGAACCAACTTCATGTTTACAAGACTACGGTTGATGTGATTTGTTTTACGAGGATATCGTTCTTCATTCAGAGCGTAGGCGCTCGAATCTGTTTAGATGATCACAGGGCGAGCAGGAGGTCAGGTCACTGCCCAAAGTATGAACCTTCAAGCAACGGTCGAGGCTTATGATGGTGGCAAAACTGGAAATCCTCCTGCTGGGGTCCTATGTCATCTTCTTGGTCTTTAGGAAACAGAGAAGATCCTAGCTAAGCATCAACCTTAATTGAATGGAGAAATCTCCAGAGTAGAGACCGATCATAAGACATAGAAATCGTTACCAGCAAAATACTGCACTAAGCTTGTAATATTGAAATCAAATATGGATCATCAAGTATTACAAAACTTGAATACTTGTTTACATGCAATGTGCGTACGGTAGAAGCCGAGAGCCCATTGTCCTTGGATGTTCAACAGGAAGAACTAAAGACAGATTTTCTCTCCGAACAACAAGCAGCAGATATATATTGCCAAATTACAGTCTCGTTTGACATCTTGTTAAGATCATATTGCAGAAAGCAAATTCATTGTCCATCCACTAGTCAAACCAGATATAAAACAAGCAAGATCTGCCTGATACCTAAATATGTATCGTCTAAGAATGGCCTCATATTGATTATATAGTTTCCTTTCTCTAGGAACAGATCATTATCACAGAGCATGCAGCTTCTACATGTTTGAATATTACCCGTCCTCTGTGATAATGATCTCTTTTGATCAAGTCAAATATTGGTCGAACCGAAAAAAAAAAGGAAAATAAAAGGAAAAAGAAAAATAAGTGGTATAAAGAGGAAAAGGAGATCCTGACTTGGTGGAGACACTCATGGCTATCCACGACTAGGAGGAGACTTCGCGCCTTGCTGCCCTCTGCAACAGATTGGGTAGACTGTGGTCCGAGTAGGAAATCGACGTCTGGGACGACACACCACCTTTGGAAAAACTCGAGGAGTGCAAGATGATATTAGTTGGCAAATTTATCTCAAATCCCTCTATTAACTTCCAAGCATTCCAAAATACAATGAAGTGCGCTTGGCGCACTGAACAGGTAGAGATTACCCAACGCGAAGTTGGTCTCTATGTAGCAAAATTCAAAACAGAGAGTACAAGATGGTGGCCCATGGCTTTTTTCTAGCAATTTGGTAATTTTTAAGCCATGGACACCAAATACGCCATTACATTGTTATGATTTTTCCACATGTGCATTATGAGTACAAGTTTTCGGTCTCCCCCTAGAATGATGCTCAGATCAAATGCTATGCAAAGTAGTTAAACGCGTTGGGCGAGTGCTAGAGGTGAAAATTAACACAAAGGAGGGGACAACTCTAAGAGCTAGCCGAGTCAGAGTTGAACTCAACTTAAGTGAACCTTTGAAAATAGGGCAATTAATTCGTATAGATGGAAAAACAATTTGGCTCGACTTTCGCTATGAATGGCTCTCTCATTTCTGCTACTCATGTGGCCGGCTAGGGCATTATGCCATGTATTGACAGGATATTTCTATCAATGAGGCAAAATTGGCAGGAAAAGAGAAGATGGCCTTTGGCCAATGGTTACGTGCAGAAATTAAGGAGTATAGTTCGTATTGGCTGGCCTTCTATGGGGCAAAGGCATCCTTTGATGAGTTTGAAGACGTGGTTCCAAAAACTCCCTCCATCCATGACCATCCAAGTTCCTGCACTGCCCCCTCTCGAAAACATAAATGCAGGACCTCAACCTAAACCAGCCACATCTCACTTAAAAGCACCTTTGTCCTGAAGGAATAACACTAGGGAACACGTCCACCAGCGATTTAATCCCTGTTTCAACCAAGTTGAAGGGTATACGGAATGCATCTTTCCCTATCATAGACATGGACACTGGCAGCTCGAAGCAACAAACCATACCTCTTATTGAAGCTATGGATGCACCGATTCAGCAACATAATCACTACGGTACTCCAGCGACAAACTCACCAATAGGAGTGATGATCCCTGTACCTGCCAAGCAGAAGGGTAATCAAGATCAGACAATGGTAGCTGAAACAACCAAGAAACTAAAGCAATCATGACTCTCTACCAAAACAGGCATCGCCAAGAAGCTTAAGAGGTACAATCATTATGATTCGCGTTCTCACATTTCTGAAGAGAAACTCTACTACTGGAAACACCTGTCTTTTCGGCTGAAGAAGCCAGTAAGTGGGTTGAGGTGGCTTGCCCTAAAAAGCCATCGCTTGAAAAATGAAACTCTTTAGTTGGAACTGTCAGGGACTATGCTCTCCCTTGATAGTTCAAGCCTTGAAGGCCCTAGTGGCTAAAGAAAAGCCCGACCTGATTTTTTTTATGGAGACAAAGAATAAAGAGACAGTGCTATCAAGAATCCAGCGACGTTTTAAGTTTTCAAACTCTCACATAATCAACCCTATTGGCTTGGCTGGCGGTCTAGCCATGTTTTGGTAGAATCATATATCTCTACAAGTGGATCTTTCTACTCCGAACTTTATCGATACAATATGTACAGATTTAATGAGAGGCGTACTAATGAGACTGACTTGTTTACATGCACTAGTAGCTCTTCAGTCACGCCAACCATTATGGACAGCCCTTCAACGCATTGCCTCCTCCAACTCGTTACCTTGGGTTTGTGCAGGTGACTTTAATGAAATCATCTATCATTGGAAGAAAGTGGATAAATGGTCAGCAGATTCATATCGTATGCATTCCTTTAGAGAAGTTCTACACGATTGCTCTCTGATGGATATAGAAAGCAAGGGATGTGCTTTTACCTGGATGAACAACCGTGAGGGTGATGATTTGGTTAAAGAACGACTAGATATGGTACTTTGTAATTGGAATTGGTAGATCAATTTCCCTGAGGTCGAGGTGTTTGCTTTACTAGCAGTAGGTTCAGATCACAGCCCTTTGCTATTAACTACTGATGCAAAACCGGGTAGAAGATGTAATACCTTTAAATTCGAAGCCTACTAGTTACAGGATCAGGATTGCCATGACATCATAGCAAAATCATGGTCCTTAGTAACAGCAGTTGGACACAACTTGCCACAAAAATTGAAGAAGGTTAACTCGGCTCTATCAGACTGGAGCAAAGTCAAGTTCTCTAGGGCTAATGAATAGATTTCAGATTTACAACAGCAATTACAAACTCTTACAAATCAAACCCATGGTCTCAATGATAAATAGCTCATCACCAAAATTGAAAGAAGAGCTTCAAAAAGCTTGGCAGCAAGAGAAACTGTACTGGGCGATGCGATCTAGGATAAATTGGCTAAGGTGGGGTGATAAAAATACTAAATTCTTCCATGCAACTACCATTCGGCGAAGACAACGGAACAAAGTCAGAATGCTGCAAGATGACAATCAACGATGGGTGCGAGATGATCAAATTCTGAAGGAGATGACAAGGGATTTCTTTTCGAATCTTTACAAATCAGAGGGATATTGAGACTATGGTCCCATTCTCGACAAATGTTTGTGTGTCATTACACCAGAAATGAATGCTCTATTAACCACGGCGGTCACTCGAGAGGAAGTCCAAATAGCCACTTTTCAGTTGGGAAAAACTCAAGCCCCAGGTCCTGATGGATTTAACGGACTTTTTTTTATCAAACCCATTAGGATATCCTAAATGATGAAATTTTCCTATCAGTGCAGCAATTGTTTCATTCTGGAATGATGCCCACAGAATTAAATAGGACCATTATCTCTCTGATCCTGAAAGTCCCTCAACCAGAATGCCTAGACCAATACCGACCCATTAGTCTTTGTAATTATGCCTACAAAATTAAGTGATATAAAGAGGAAAAGGAGACCATCCGCTGAGAGCATGCCTAGAAGAGAGAGAGAGAGAGAGAGAGAGAGAATGAGGAGGACGAAGAAAGAAGATGGTTTTGTGTCGTGGGGTCCTTGCCAAGCCAACTCAACTACATAACGCAACATACGGTAAGTGCTTGTGCCCTTTGTTCTTCGAACCACAATAGTTTTCCGAATTAGGGCTCAAATTCAGAATTAAGTGAAATTTGAGTTGCAATATTTAATTTTGGAGGTGCTAAGTTGAGACATTATGGAAGAATGACAGTTTAAGATGTTGTGAAAGAGTAGAATATTACAAAATTTGATTTGAGCTTATCGTTTGTTTGCAACGAATTTTCAAAATTTCCCGCAATGCATGTCTAGAGACTTTGAGGTCGTATTTTTTCAATTTTTAGCTCTGTTTTCAATGAATTAAGTTAGGGGTCTTTTAGTACGTCAAAAGGGCTTTTTATGAACTGTAACTTTGTTTGAACAGGCTTAGTGGAGAGAGTTATGGTGTAACCAAGTTTTGCGCTCAAGCTTCGCATTGCGAATAGCTTGAATAATTGTTTCGGGTGAGTGCTTTGTTATCATGTAAGAGTCATTTTGTTAGTATTTAAGTTTAGTTGAGCTAATTGGTCATTGAGATAGCATTTACTTGAATTTGGCATTGTTTCTTGCTTACTTGATAGGAACGTGAGTTTGACGGTTTGAGTAATATTTGTTATTTGCCCATAGGTATTTCGAGGTGGTGTTATATCTTCTATGAATTTCTAAACTCGTGTCTTGAAAGTGATAAAAATTTAATATATTATGAGTTATGAACCTTCAAAATGATAATATTTGTTAGCTCTAAATCAAAATGAATCGATACTTGAACGATCAAATATCGGAAACAAAACGCATAAACATGCCTAGAAAACATGTAACACTAATCAAAAGGTATACCTTTTTTGCCATAGATTAAGTACTTGTTACAATCTTAGATGAATTAATCAAAGTCTTGGAATTCCGTTTTTCAAGAGGGAGTACACTGTTATCTTAAGGAAAGGAAAAGAACGTATTGTTTCATTCTATTCTCAACGTTCTTCCTTTTTTCATATTTAAACATCAATTATTTTCACTTAAAAAAATAACTACCCCTTCCTCTTATGGGCCTTTCCCTGCCCAACATGGGCGGAAGAGCTTGATTTAGTCCAACGAATAAAAAACCCATCACCTAAAAATATATCATCTAAGAATGACCTCATATTGATTTAAAGGTTTCCTTTTTTGCATTCAAACATATAGAATCTGAGTTGTCCCTAGATATGTTATTGACATACCGATTCAATTGTTAATCGCATCTTCAAGTGGAGATCCAATTAAGAACAGATTCTTGAAGATCTTGTTTTTGTCTGACCAAAATCCAATCAAGCTCGACGTTATTTCATTAATTCTCAGTATGCTAACATATACAATGATAATTTAGATTTTAATCTCTAACTTGCTTCATTTATACGAACACCTTCATGAACCTGCAACCAACGTGTTCGATGAAATGCACAAACTAATTTTATGTTAGTTTCTCTCTGGTTATAGGTCACATTGAGTGCGTACTGCTTACCAACACGAAAATAATTGCTTTCTATGAAAACAATATGTCGGCTTTGAGGCTTAACAAAGGTCTTCTTGCCCATGCTTTGGCTTATGGATTTGGGTTGGATCCTTATGTTCAGTCATTTACTCTCAAAATCCGGCTGACGTAGTCTCTAAGTATCAGTTGCTTCTCTCTCTCTCTCTCTCTCTCTCTCTCTCTCTCTCTCCTCTCATAAATGTTTTGCACAAAAGGCTTGGTCTGTGAATGTTTTGCTCTAATACAAGTATCCTTCGTGTACGTATCTCTCTAGACTGAATATTTGTGGTGAGGTTTTCAAATAATTATTTTAGTTTAATATTATTAAGTGATTAACTATATTTGTTGTTTTTCTTGTTTTTAGTTGGTTGGAGCAATTTTTGTAAATAATTAAGGAATGGAGTTTTATAATTTAAGTTTTATGTTACATGTTTTGAACTTTTTATTATTTATTTTGTTTTGAGTGTTCATCTTTAAAGGATTGTCGTTATGGACAAATACATATTTTTGTTGTTTCATTCACTTTCTTTTTGCTTGATTAAAAATGAAACCAAAAAAAGTAAAGAAAAAAGTGAAACGAAAAACAGAAGAAGAAATTGGCCAATTCATGGTTAGGCCCTAGAATCGACTAACAGGGCAGGTTACAGATCTCAAGGTCTACCGGGTAGGTTACATATTCAAAAAATTAGGAACCGACGGGGTAGGTTTTAAGTGGAACCTAAATAAACTCTGGTATGCTCACCCCTAAAGAGCCCTGTGGTCCACAAGGAGGATACGTATAGGGATGATCGATGGGTGAATTTTGACGAGCACGGCCTGAGCTTCATGAGGACTTCAGGAGGTAAGACTCTGTTATCGGGCCTGAGGTGCTATACTCAGCTCAACCCCACGTTGAGAAATCGGGCTTGGCAGGCCTAATTGGGCCCGTATGGGCTCTTATGAACGGGAGAGTTATTTCCTAAAAAGCTGCCACCCGAATTTTGTCCGCAAAAACCGAGCTCCGCCTTGCAGGGTCCCTGCACGGGGCCGCAAGGCAACAAAACAAAGAAAGTTCGAGGCATAGCAGGACTTTCGGCTTCTCCTTTGGTTAAATTGAACAAGCACCAACGCATACTTATCATGAAATCACCAACCGAGTCGCTGAATTTAAAGATGAAAGCAAAATGTTCCTTTCACAAACGAGATGGCATCAGCCAGAGTTCTTGTTTTCTCCAGATTTGAATCGCTAAAGCAGCAAACAAAGCCCAGGGGAGCTAAAGACTTTGCAAATTTTATTTCTAGTCTCCACAGGATAGCCTATCCCATCCCTGCCCATCCACCATCGACCGCCAGATCGTGGCCGTTGACGAATTCCGCCTCTTCAGAAGCAAGGAACACCACGGCATCAGCCACATGCTTCGCTTTCAGCACCCCTTTCAAGCTTGAACTTGACTCGAACATCCTCTCGCTTTCCTCCTCACTTACACCGAGCACCCCACGGACTAATGGTGTTGCGACTGCTCCAGGGGAGACACAGTTCACCCGTATACCGTATGCTCCAAGTTGCCTGCTTGCTGACCTCACCAGTCCCAGCACGGCATGCTTAGACATCACATAGTCTACGCGATTCTCATTTCCAATGCTGGCCATGAGGCTCGTTGTGCAAATTATGCTTCCCTTTATGCCCCCTGCCACCATGGCCCGAGCCCCGTGCTTGACACAGGCGGCCGTTCCCCGAACATTGACGGCAAACAGGCTCTCAAAAGCAGGTATGTCGAACCCGAGGATGTCTTGTTTGACGTTATTCATCATGCCTGCATTGCTGAACAGGATGTCTAGGCGACCGTTTAATTGAAGAGTTGATTCCACCAAGGACTTCACTTGTTGCTCATCCGTGACATCGCAATGGATGTAGGTGCACCGGTGGGATCCGATCGATGCCGTGAGGTTGTGGCCCTTTTCGTCTTGGATGTCGGCAATCACAACATACGCACCGTGATATGCCAACCGACGCGCCGTCTCCTCACCGATGCCACTTGCGCCTCCGGTGATGATGGCTACTTTGCCGTCAAGTTTGTTTGAGGCATGGCTTGCCATTTCTGCAGGCGAGAATGGAAAACTGCATACAGAAATCGCCTATGAAGTCGTGCCGAAGGAGATGCAGAGCCACTTCATATGATAGAACTTGAGAAAGGACAAAGCACAATTATGTTAACGTTGAATGTTAGGTGTTGATTTTCCGTTGAAGATTTCATTTATACACTAGGTTTGGATCCAATAATGAATAAAGTAAGTTATTGGTAGGCTATCACAATCAAATTGATATGAACTTTCCATTAAATTTTGGCTCGTTATATCAACCTTGTTAGAATCCTCACTCTAAATAGAACGGATATAATTCACAACTGATGGTTTTTTACGAGAGGATAAGGCAAAGTTTTTTCTCGGCATGTGGGCCCAGATGGATGTAAATATGATTGGCCTTGCCTCTTCGGACACTTCCTGCCACCTTAATCATATCTTATAACTGTGGAAATTTGTAGGCTTAAGCTGATTTTTTTTACTTGTGCTGACTTTCCGTTGAATATTCATTTATACACGAGATTTGGATCCAATAATGAATAAATTTGGCAAGTTATTAGTAGGCTTTAACAATCAAATTGATATGGACTCTTCATTGGATTATGGATTATTATATCAACTTTGTTAGAATTCTCGTTATGTTGCTCTAGATAGAATGGACATAATTTCCAACTAATGGATTTTGATGCAAGAAGAGGGCAAAATTTCCTCGTTGCATATGAGCTCGGATGGATGTGGATATGGTTGATCCAGCCTCGTTGGGTGCTATCACAATGCACGATCATATCCTTAAAATTTGAAAATTTGCAGGCTTTTAAGCTAATTTCTTTACATGCGTTGTATATTTTGGTATTATAATTCCTTTTTATTTTCTCCCTTGATCATATTTCAATAATTTATTCTTCTTTTCTCGTCAATTAACCATGAAATTTTTCCAAATTAAACTTTTCCGGTGGACTCCTTTACTCTTTCTTCTTCTTTTCTTAGACGAGTATGCATGTTCTTTTGGCAAATGAGGTAGATAAATTCAGATACCGACTAGTATTAGTTAAAAGCCGAAAGGTAATTGGATAGGTGTGCAAATAGAACTACAAACCCTAGAGAAATCGGCAGAATCTTATTATTTAATAGAACTGCATCAGAGTAGTTGGGTTGTCTGCATCATAACCTTCATCCCGCGTTCTAGAAGGAATCTGCCACCAAAGATGCTAAGTTCAGAAACAGACAAAAGATGGAGCAATAACTCTCTTGCGGAAGCCAGACTTGGGCCTTAAGTTTTCCACGCCTAAGGAAGAAATCAATTGCATAATTCCTAGGATCTAAATAACTTCGCATCCTGTGTCTATGAAATGCAAATTGTCGATGAATTTAGTTAAAATATCTTACATCATCTTTGGGTTGGACTCTCGTGTGTGTATGTGAGGCTCATTGTTTCACATGGACATTGGGTGTGTTTGGTTCAGCACTTTCAATGGATTTTCAACCTCCAAAGTCTCGTGGGAAAATGCTGGATTTGACAACTAAGTAATTTTCAAGTGAAAGTCAAATGAAATTAAAAAAAACAAATATTAATCATCCAAAATGCTTTTTAAATGTGTTTTCTACCAAACAACATTCCTCTCAAAATTGTTTCTTAAAGCATAGTTTACCAAACGATTTTTGTATTGCCTAAAGTCCTTTAAGCTAAACTGCTTTACATTTTCTTAATGGACTTTCAAAATACGGAATCAAATGCACCCATCATACTAAATTATACGAGACTTCAATAAGTGAATTATTTTAAGTAATTTCCCATTATTTGTTATATAGATAACATGTTTTTTTTTTTTTTTTTTGGTGGGGGTGGGGGGGGGGGGGTAAGTGGGCTCAAAAGTTTCAGAGAATGCAAATTCACATGAGTTTTCTAACGATTGAAACTACATTCGGCTCAAAGGAGAACGCGTTTTCATGAGTAACATCGTCAACTCCTTTCCCTATAATTTTTGATGCCCCAGTGGATCCATGCTCAAAAGTAAATGGGTAGCCTGAGATTCCCCTTTCAAGGCACATTCTTCTACTTAGATATCTCGATAATTTTCCTCTTTTTTCTTATAAGTTTTGTTTAGCTCTTCTCTATCTAGATCTAGTGTATCTCTCAACTTGTGTTTTTGTTCCCAGTGAAATAAGGGGACTACATATATCTGGTCAGTTGATTGTTGGTATGAGTTCAATTTCTTTTTCTCTTTCCATAAATATTCATACTCATCATTCTTAGTGTGTATTTTGATCGATAATGTGCATAGCATAGCTTCATGTCTAGAATTAATTATTATTCTAAGGAGGTACTTTGCAATTTCTGAGTTGTCTTTGAGTTGATTGGTCTTTCTTATCTCTAGAAACGACAAACCCTCGCATTAGGGGTGAGCATAGTTCCTAAGTAGAAATTGAAAACTGGCCATGGTAACCAATCTAGTTCTAGGTTATAATGGAAATAAATCCAATTCCCAATTCCATATTTTTTGGAGCCTATACAATGCGGTTTGATTCCCAATTCTCAGGTGGGAATTGAACCAATCCAGATGGGGAATCGAGAACTGGACTAAGAACCAAATGAGGAACTACATAACCCTAAAATAGACATGACCTTCATAGTTTTACAGTGAGGGCCGAGCGAACAAAAACAAAACTTCTTCCTTTGAGAGCGACTCCTTGGATTTTATCGTGATATTTGACTCCTCCAGATCTGGAGTCCAGATGCTGCTCTTCCTTGCTTATCAGTTGGCCGCTTCTACCATTGCAGAACCAAGCTCGTTGGTACACTGTTTTTCGGCCTGGAGAGCACGAATAGCTTAGACTTCGCTCGAAACTTCTTCATTGGTCAATATCACTAGCGACAAGACCTTCGGAACCTCCTATTGCCAGTTCGCTTATAGTTTGCGACTGTTAATCATGTTTTCAAAGTGAGATTCGATCAAGAACAGATTCTTGAAGATATCGTTTATGTTTGAGCAAAATTTAATCAAGTTTGATGTTATTTCGCTGATTCTTAGTACGTTAACATGTATGATGATAATTTAAATTTTAATCTCTCACTTGCTCTAATTATATGGAGACTTTCATGAAGCTGCTCACCACATATTTGACGAGATGCATAAACCAAGTCTATGCTAGTTTCTCTAAAGTTCTAGATCACTTTGAGTGCGTATTGCATATAAACATGAAAGTAGTTGCTTTTTATGTAAACAATTTGTCGGCTTTAAAGGTCAGAAGAGGTGTTCATGCCCATAATTGGCTTGTGGATTTGGGTCGGATCCATATGTTCAGTAATTTTCTCTTGAAATCCGGCTCATGTAGTCCCTAAGTATTACTTGCTTGTCGCTACCCCCTCCGCTCTCTCTCTCTCTCTCTCTCTCTCATATTCTTTTTTAGCACACGAAAAGGCTTGGTCTACTAATGTTTTGTTCTAATACAAGTACCTTTCATGCATGTATCTCTTTCTAGAGTAAATATATGAGGTGGGATTTTCTAATAATTATTTTAATTTTAATATGATTAAGTGATTAACTATATTTGTTGTTTCTTTTGTTTTGAGGTAATTTATGAAACTAGTTCCTAGTTAGACCCTAGAATCAATTGATAGGATATATTACATATTATAGGGTCCATAGGGTAGGTTCTTGATTTCAAAAATTAGGAACCGACAAGATAGGTACTAGGGGGAACTTAGTTTGCTTTGGAATGCTCACCCTTATCTCATATCACTTCTGTTTTTAATTATTATTTTCATGTTTTCTTTCTCACCACCGCTCTTTCTTGATTTTAGTATGATTTAGATAATAGATATCCGAATACTAAATAGATAGTAAGAAATAAGATTTTCACTTTCTCATTGTTGAATTTATCAAAAGATTTTTTTTTTTTTCTTTACTAATTCAAGTCTATTACTTTTTATATTTTCAATAAAATTTTATCACATAATTCAACTTATTGTTATATCATCTATATGAAAAATTGAAATATAATTTAACTAAATAGTATAAATAGTTACCAACTGAATCGAAATGCTAACTAGAATATAAAATAATCAGATTGGAATCTTACTCGAAATTCTAGAAAATAGAAATATAATGTAATATCTCGTTTTGTTTTGTTTTCTCACCCACTCTCTATACGTAATGACCGAGTGAATGCTTCTCTGCTGTGTCCATTTTGACCGAGCTCCCCTCCATTTTGCAGAATTTTTCAGTCCACTTTTGACCCAGAATTCCCCGAAAATGCATAATCTTATAGATTAAATAGAAAACTTTGGAAAAAGAAAAAAAAAAAAAATCAGTTCAAAAATGTCTCCATTGATGGTGCCACCAGCGAGTGAGGTTCAGGTTGAGAGCTTCGTCTTATGGCGGACGGCGAAACCTCCTGGCGACAAGAACTTGTTCCTCAATGGGGCAGGTCCTATATATTTTCAGTGCTCGTATTTTTGGGTGTTATTGGTAGTACATAAGATAGTCAATATTTACGAGTGATGTTATCATGGTAATCGTAAAATTTGGGCACATTTTTTTGGTCAAACAATGATAATTATATTTTCTTTTCATAATTCTATTACTAAAAAATATATAGCAGGATTTACATGGTTCCAAGCAGATATTTAGCTAATCCATCAGCAAACTTAGCACGTAATCTGGGAATCTTCAAAATAATAATTTCTTTTGAATGAAAAGGTTGGGAGGACATGATGAATTTCACCATCTGCTTCAAAATTACTTTAGAGCTATCATCATCTTCATAGCGAAAGATGCCTGCCATAGCCAGACTCTCACTCGGTTGATAGCACACAAAGGAGGCCAAGAAGGGGCCCATCATTGTTTGTCCTCTCCAGGGGATTAGGCCAAAGAAAGAACCAACTTCATGTTTACAAGACTACGGTTGATATGATTTGTTTTACGAGGATATCTTTCTTCATTCAGAGCGTAGGCGCTCGAATCTGTTATGATGATCACAGGGCGAGCACGAGCTCAGGTCACTGCCCAAAGTATGAACCTTCAAGCAACGGTCGAGGCTTATGATGGTGGCAAAACCGGAAATCCTCCTGCTGGGATCCTATGTCATCTTCTTGGTTTTTGGAAACAGAAAAGACCCTAGCTAAGCATCAACCAAAATTGAATGGAGAAATCTCCAGAGTACAGACCGATTATAAGACATAGAAATCGTTACCAGCAAAATACTGCACTAAGCTTGTAATATTGAAATCGAATATGGATCATCAAGTATCTACAAAACTTAAATACTTGTTTACATGCAATGTGCGTACAGTAGAAGCTGAGAGCTCGAGCTCATTGTCCTTGGATGTTCAACAGGAAGAACTAAAGCCAGATTTTCTCTCCGAACAACTAGCAGCAGATATAAATTGCCAAATTACAGTCTTGTTTGACGTCTTGTTAAGATCATATTGCAGAAAGCAAATTCATTGTCCATCCACTAATCAAACCAGATATAAAACAAGCAAGATCTGCCTGATGCCTAAATATGTATCGTCTAAGAATGGCCTCATATTGATTATATAGTTTCCTTTCTCTAGGAACAGATCATTATCACAGAGGACGGCTTCTACATGTTTGAATATTACCCGTCCTCTGTGATAATGATCTCTTTTGATCAGGTCAAATATTGGTTGAAACAAAAAAAAAAAAAGGAAAAAAAAAGGAAAAGAAAAAGAATAAATAAGTGGTATAAAGAGGAAAAGGAGACCATCGGCTGAGAGCATGGCGAGAAGGAAGAGAGAGAGAGAGAGAGAGGAGGAGGAGGAGGATGAGGAGGACAAAGAAAGAAGATGGTTTTGTGCCATGGGGTCCTCGCCGAGTAAACTCAACTACATAACGCAACATTCGGTAAGTGTTTTGCCCCTCATTCTTTAAATCACAATAGTTTTCCGAATTAGGGCTCAAATTCGGAATTAAGTGGAATTTGAGCTGCAATATTCGATTTTGGAGTTGCTAAGTTGAAACATTATGGAAGAATGATGGTTTAAGATGTTGTGAATGAGTAGAATATTACAGAATTTGATTCAAGCTTATCGTTTGTCCGAAATGAATTTTCAAAATTTCCTGCAGTACATGTCCAGAGACTTTGAGGCTGCATTTTGTCAGTTTTTAGCTCTATTTTGGGTCAATTAAGTTAAAGGTCCTACAGTACATTGAAAGGCCTTTTATGGACTATAAGTTTTGTTTGAACATGGTTCAGTGAAGAGAGTTATGGCGTAACCAAGTTTTATGCTCAAGTTTTGCATTGTGAATGGCTTAAATAATTGTTTCGGGTGAGTGATTTGTTATCATGTAAGAGTCATTTTGTCATTTTGTTTGTTGCTTACTTGATAGGATCATGAGTTCAATGGTTTGAGTAATATTTGTTATTTGCCCATAAGTATTTCGAGGTAAGTGATGCTATATCTTTTATGGATTTCTAAACTCAAGTCTTGAAAGTGATAAAAATTTGATATATTATGAGTTATGAATAAATATGTTTGTGACATAAAAGTTTGGATCAAGCAATTACTACATTTTCATATTGGTGAGTGATTTGGGAAATGTTTTATGAAAAACATTTCATTGTGCATGTGGTTTATGAAATAAATTTTGAAATGGTATTAGGATGGTTTTAAGAAAAATAATGTGAATATATATGTATTGCGTTACAAACTGGAATGGATTCCAAAACGTTATGAGAAATATCTTGTGAAATTTGTTTAGTTGGTGAACAAAGTTTAGAAAGATTATGCGTTCTGTTTTGTGGAATGCATTGTGAATTATGTTATTGATTATATATTGAATTTTTGGATATTAGAGGATCTAAGTTTGGTGCTCAATATTATTGTGAGCTCATTGAGGAGATTGTAGGCATGCATATTGGGTTTAGGTTATATTTTTGGGCTAAACCACTGGTTTTGTAGGTGAATAACTTGCCAAGAGAGAAATTTTGGTGGCCTTGTCATAAGATTTTGTGTCATGACCATAGTTTGATATTGATCAAAAGATTGATTGATAAATGGACCATCGACATGTGTTATGACATGAAATTGATCAATTGACTTGAGCAGTGATATTTATAATGATTTAAATTAGTATTTTATGAATTGAATACAACTCGTTCAGAAGAAACAACTTATATATGATTTGACATGTATATTAAAGGGTTTATTTATTCTTATTGTACTCTATACTTATATTTATACATAGTGGCTACTTGATCTACTTCGAAGAGATATGTATTACTCACTAAGCTTGTGGTTGCTAAACCCTCTCTTTCCAAACCTTTTCAAGTTCTCGGTTAGTGGTCCATGGAGCAAGAGTGATATCGATGAAGACTTTTGGGATTGATGGTTTAAGGCTACATCTTTCGGGTGGAAAGACGGCATTGTCATCCTTTATTTTTTATGGTCTTCGGGTGTGACAGATTTTGCCCATGATGGATCTACTTGATATTTCAACAAACATTTTATGAAATATAGAAAATCTGCATCTGATTTTGCTTTCTTGTGCATAGAAATGGTGCAGTAGTTGGTCAACATGAACTAATTTCAAGAGCAATTAATGTCTTTTTTTTTTTGCAGAGTCGCGACCCTTTGTCGCAAGAAGCTCGCCAGAAACACCAATGTCATTCTATCATCAGAACATTCTCCAAGTTACAGATTTATTTCGTTGAGCCAAAACAGAAAATGTAGCATTCATGGAAGCTCGAAACCGGTTTTCAGCTCCAACTCGGCTCAAACAGCCTTTTGATTTCCTCTTCGCTCTAGCCAAAGCACGTTGCAGACCACTGGAGGGGAGATCACTCATATAAAATTGACAAAACAGTCATTGGTCAAGAATAATTGCAATTGACTTTGAGTTGCAGAGAATGCTACGATGGTGAAGATGATGACTGACCCAAAAGTGTCAAGACTTGCAAGATTTAATTGTGCCCAAAAGAAGGTAATCGCAATCGACCTTCAGCGAAAGCGAGCGCTCTCGGGCAAGCGTGCTTATTTTTTCATGCAAGATTGGACAAACTCCTTCCACTCATTTCTTCTCGTCGGACTTTTGATTATTGTAAGGAGGGGAAAACAAATACCATACAAAAATTATATGGATTTTTGTTGTGTAACTTAACCCTTATGAAGCACAGATATGTTCCAAAAGTTTCTGTGTCATGTTAGATACCTCAATACGTGTCTAACATGCTTCGACACACTTGGACATGCCATGACATGCTGTCATCATGTGTAGGAAACTTCGACATGTGGTTAAAACTTCCCGACACGCTCCGACTTGTGTGTTTGGAATTGCAAGAGATATGATGTGTTTTAGGAACAGGTTTGCAAGTGCGAAGGGAGAGAGAGTCGTTGAAGAAGGTGATAGAGGGTGGAGGTGAGGCCCCAAGTAGTGGTGGGGTCATGATTGCTAGGGAGGGCCAGAGGAATAGAAAAAAGCCGAGGCAACCAAGGCAACTGCGGTTGTGATGCCGTGATGGAGGGCCAAAGGTGAGGCTATGACTATGAAGGAGGGAGGGCCAAAGGTGAGGTGGCGAGCAATGTGTTGAGGCAACTAAAAGAGAGCAAAGATCAAGAGGAAGAGGACTATGCGAGGAGGAGAAGGAGGAGGAGGCGGCTAGGGTTTTTAGATTTCCAAGGTTGCTCTTTTAGTTTTAGGAAGAAGAGCAGAAAAAATAAAATAAAATGGGGATGCCGTGCAAGGAGGAGGAGCCTAGGAGGAAGAGGAGGTGGCTAGGGTTTGGGTTTCAAGGTTCCTCTTTAAGTTTTAGGAAGAAGAGCAAAAAAAAAAAAAATTACAAAGGGGATTCTGTGCAAGGAGGAGCCTAGGACAAGGAAGAGGCAGGTAGGATTTGGATTCCAGATTCCTCATTAAGTTTTAGTTTTAGGAGGAAGAGCAAAAAAAATAAAAAAAAATAAAAAAAGATGCCGGACCAACTTGGCAGGACCTTTTCCTTTTTCTTTTCTTTTTGGAAGGAAGGGAGGATGGATGGTGATTTCAAAAAAGGAAGTGACAAGTGGTGATGGGGAAGAAATGAGAGGGTGAAATAAATGGGTGGCGCTAAAAAGTGAGAAATAAAAGGATTGAATGTTGAATAATGATAAATTTTGATCATCATAGAAGATCATAGATTCATTTAAATAAGTTGACTTTAGTCTCTACTTTTGTTAAAGTCAGAAACATGTTCCCAAACATAAGTATGCATTTTCTATAAATATAAGCGTAAATTTATCCTAGACTCTTTATTATTATTATTTTTTGAATTTGAATAAAATGATAATTTATCACGTATATATAAAAATATTCATTTAATATATAACATGTCTCAGCGTGTCAGAATTCTCTATTTTTTGAGAAATCATGTGTTTGCGTGTTGTATCGCGTGTCCATATTAGTGCTACATAGTTTAAACCATGAATGATGTTTATTTGTCTTTTCAAAGCTGAGTCAGATCCTCTGCACTACAGATTATTTAGCATCCCTAATGAATTGTCGTTTACAGCTAATCTAAAAATAAAATTAAAAAACTAATCGGGTCTAGTGAGGAATGAGGACAGACGAGGACCTCCGAGTCCAACAAAAGAAAAATAGAGTTAAAAATTAGGATTTCATTGCCCCTTGGCATAGCAGGACTTTTGGCTATTCCTTTGGCTTAATTCAACAAGCACCAACGCATACTTATCATCAAATCACCAACCGAGTCACCGAATGGCAAAACGTTCCTTTCACAAACAAGATAGCATCAGCTAGATTTCATTATTTCTCCAGATTTGTATTGCTACAGCAGCAAACCAAGCCCAGGCGATTTCAGAGTTTGCTACTTTCATTGCTAGTCTCCGCCACAGGATAGCCTATCCTGCCCATCCACCATCGACAGCCAGATTGTGGCCGTTGATGAATTCGGCCTCTTCAGAAGCAAGGACACCACGGCATCAGCCACATGCTTCGCTTTCAGCACTCCTTTCAAGCTTGAACTTGACTCGAACATCCTCTCGCCTTCCTCCTCACTCACGCCGAACACACCACGGAGTAATGGCGTTGCGATTGCTCCAGGGGAGACACAGTTCACGCGTATACCGTATGCTCCGAGTTGCTTGCTTGCCGACCTCACCAGACCCAGCACGGCATGCTTAGACATCACATAGTCTATGTAAGTCTCGTTTCCAATGCTGGCAAAGAGGCTCGCTGTGCAAATTATGCTCCCCTTTATGCCCCCTGCCACCATGGCGCGCGCCCCGTGCTTGACGCTGGCAGCCATTCCCCGAACATTGACGGCAAGCAGGCTCTCAAAAGCAGGTATGTCGAACTCGAGGATGTCTTGTTTGGCGTTATTTAGTATGCCTGCATTGCTGAACAAGATGTCTAGGCGACCGTTTGATTGAACAGTCGATTCCACTAAGGACTTCACCTGTTGCTCATCCGTGACATCACAATGGATGTAGGTGCACCGGTGGGATCCGATTGATGCCGTGAGGTCGTGGCCCTTTTCGTCTTGGATGTCCGCAATCACGACATACGCGCCGTGATTTGCCAACTGACGCGCTGTCTCCTCGCCGATGCCACTCGCGCCCCCGGTAATGATGGCTAGTTTGCCGTCAAGCTTGTTTGAGGCGCGGCTTGCCATTTCTATAGGCAGACAATGGAAAACCGAATACAGAAATGGCCTATGAAGTTGTGCCGAGGGAGATGCCGAGCCACATCATATATAGAACTTGAGAAAGGACAAAGCGCAATTATGTTCGGTGTTGATTTTCTATTGAGTATTTCATTTATACACTAGGTTTGGATTTGATAATGAATAAAAATTGGCAAGTTAGTGGTACGCTTCCACAGTCAAATTGACATCGACATTTCATTTGATTTTGACTCCTTCTATCAACCTCGCTAGAATCCTCGTTACATTGCTCTAAATAGAATGGACATAATTCGCAATCAACGGGTTTTGATGCTAGGATGGGACAAAATTTCCTCTCCGCATGTGGGCCCGGATGGATGTGGACACGGATGGCCCTACCCCGAGGCACGCTGCTACAACCCGCAATCATATCCTTAAAGTTTGGTAATTCGTAGGCTTAAACTAATTTCTTTAATGCGTTGAATAATTTTGCTATCATTATTTTTTTTCTCCCTAGGTATCAATGTTAATAATGCATATTTTCAATCATTTATTCATTTTTTTTCTCATCAATTAACCATGAAAATTTTCCAAATTAAACTTTTGCGGTGGACTCCTTTATTCTTTATTCTTCTTTTCTTAGACGAGTATATCTATTCGTTTGGCAAGTGAGATAGATAAATTCAGACACCGACAAGTATTAGTTAAAAGCCAAGTGGATAATTTGATAGGTGTGCAAAATAGAACTGCCCACCTAAAAATATCGGCAGAATCTCACTATTTAATAGAACGGCATTGAAGTTGTTGGGTTGTCTACTTGGTAAATTTCATCCCGCTTTCCAGAGGGAATCTACCACCAGAGATGCTAAGTTCAGAAACTGACAAAAATAGAGGCATACCTCTCTTGCGGAAGCCAAATTTGGTCCTTCAGTTTTCCACGCCTCAGGAGGAAATCAGTTGCATAATTTATAGATTCCAAATAATTGCATCTTGTGTCTATGAAAGGCAAATAATCGATGGATTCGGTTAAATTATCTTACATCGTTTTTGGGTTGGTCTCTCTCATGCGGATGTGTTTGTGAGGCTCAATGTTTCACATGGACATCATACTAGTATATGGATATGTTAAAGAATATGACAAACTCCAATTGACCTTAATAAGTGAATAATATTCAATATTTTGCATGTTATTTGGTATATAAATTTCTGAATATACTTTTAGGAGATAGGGAAGATAGTGGGCTCGATAGTTTTTAAGGGTGTAAATTCGCACGAGTCTCCTAACGCCTGAAATTATAATTGACTCAAAGGCGAATGCATTTTTGTGGGTAATATCATCAACTCCTTTTAATAACAATGATTAGAGAAACCATTTCCTTATACTCTTTGATGCCCCTCTGGATCCATGCTGAAAAGTGTGACATAGAGCGTGCACAGCAGGGGGAGAACACAGAGAGAGAGAGAGAGAGAGAGAGAGAGCAAAGAGGAGAGAGAGGAGAGAAACCGAGTTTCGTTGTGTAACCCAACCCAAGAATGATGTTTATTTGTCTTTTCAAAGATGTGTTGGATCAACTGCACTACAAATTGTTTTGCATTCCTAATGAATAGTCGTTTGCAACTAATCTACAAATAAAATTAAAGATTGATCGGGTCTGGTGAGGAATGAGGACGGACGAGGACCGCCAAGTCCAACAAAACAAAATAGAGTTAAAAATGACCAGGATTTCATTGCCTCTTGGCATAGCAGGACTTTTGGCTATTCCTTTGGTTGAATTCAACAAACACCAACACATACTTTTTAATCAAATCACCAACCGAGTCGCCGAATTTAAAAATCAAGGCAAAGTATTCCTTTCACAAACAAGATAGCATCAGCTTGATTTCATTATTTCTCCGGATTTATATTGCTACAGCGGTAAACCAAGCCCAGGTGAGTTAAGAGTTTGCGACTTTTATTTCTAGTCTCCTCAGGATAGCCTATCTAATTCCGGCCCATCCACCATCGACCGCCAGATTGTGGCCGTTGATGAATTCGGCCTCATCAGAAGCAAGGAACACCACGGCGTCAGCCACATGCTTCGCTTTCAGCGCTCCTTTCAAGCTTGAACTTGACTCGGACATCCTCTCGCCTTCCTCCTCACTCACGCCGAACACTCGACGGACTAATGGTGTTGCGACCACTCCAGGGGAGACACAGTTCACGCGTATACCGTATGCTCCGCTTGCTTGCCGACCTCACCAGACCCAGAACGGCATGCTTAGACATCACATAGTCTACCCAATTCTCGAATCCAGTGCTGGCCGCGACGCTCGCTGTGCAAATTATGCTTCCCTTTGTGCCCCCCGCCACCATGGCGTGAGCCCCGTGCTTGACACAGGCGGCCATTCCCCGAACATTGACGGCAAACAGGCTCTCGAAAGCAGGTATATCAAACTCCAGAATATCTTGTTTGATGTTATTCATTATGCCTGCATTGCTGAACAAGATGTCTAGGTGACCATTTGATTGAAGAGTTGATTCCACCAAGGACTTCACCTGTTGCTCATCCGTGACATCGCAATGGATGTAGGTGCACCGGTGGGATCCGATTGACAACACAAGGTCGTGACCCTTTTTGTCTTGGATGTCTGCAATCACGACATATGCGCCGTGATTTGTCAACTGACGCGCCGCCTCCTCGCCGATGCCACTCGCGCCACCAGTGATGATGGCTACTTTGCCGTCAAGTTTGTTTGAGGCGTGGCTGGTCATTTCTGTAGGGAGAGAATGGAGAACCGAGTACAGAAAAGGACCATGAAGTTGTGCTGAGGGAGATGCGGAGCCTCTTCGTATATAGAACTTGAGGAAAGACAAAGCACAATTATGTTTAGATTGAATGTTCGGTGTTGATTTTCTGTTAAATATTACGATCATACCTGAGGTTCGGATCCAATAATGGACAAAATTGGCAAGTTATCGGTAGGCTATTACAGTCAAATTGATACAGACTCTTTAATCAATTTTGGCTCGTTACATCAAAGCTCACTGAATCCTTGTCACATTGCTCTCACTAAGACATACAGTTCGCAGCATATGGGTATTGGTGTGAGGATGAGCTAAGAACCACCGACACGTTGCCAAAACTTCCGTGTCGTGTCCGACATGAGTCGACGTGTCCAGGGGACGCTGCCGTCCTGCTCGGGGAAACGTAATCAAGAGCAAGATCTTGAGGTTTCCCAAAATGTTATCAAGAGCAAGATCTTTCTCTCGATGGCGTTCCAACGTGCGTGTCCGAGAGAAAAGATGACGATGGAGGGTGGAGGGAAGAAATCCAAGATGGCGTGGGAGGGGGATAGGAGAGAGAGAAATGGGGGGGGACTATGAAAGAAACCGAGGCCGGAGAGGGGATGGCGTGAAAAATAAAAATATTGAATGTTAAATAATAATAAATTTTGATGATTATAAAATATTATAGATTTATTTAAATAAATTTGATTTTAAGTTAAAAATATGTTCCTAAATATGGTTACGCATTAACTATGAATATGTTTTTCAAATTTTTTATGATACATATATTAATATAATTAGTATAAATTCATTGTAAACTCTTTATTTATTTATTCAAATGAATTAAAAATAAAAATATTTATTTAATAATAACGGTTCTTATTTTTAGAAATGACTTGGTTCTCTCTTCGCTAAACGGCCGGACTTGCACCATTGGCATGGGCAAGTTCACCGTCCTTTAGCTCCACCACATAATTTAGAAGATTTACATCATCATTTGCATAATGTCCACGCAAGGCCACTTCTGGAGCCAAACAGACGATGTTTATCATACAGTGCTACCACCCCCCACCACCCTCTATATAGCAAGGCAAAATTCTTCTTGCAAAGTTTATTCAGAAACTTATTCCCTCAAAGACAACAAATTTTCTTCAACTCCTTTAAACAATGATCAAAACAATTTCCCTACACTTTTTCATCCCCATCAAATGAAAAAAAGGTGTTGGAGGATGTTCTCCTATATGGATATCCCAGTAAACTTAAAGGATAAGTGTCGTTTAAGGCTTCTCTATCTAGATCTTGTGTTTTTCTCTACTTGTCTTTTCGTCCCGATGGAATAAGGGGATTGAATATATCTGGTCAGTTAACTGTTAACACAAGTTAAAGCTTTTTTTTCCTCTTTTCATAAATATTCATACACATCGTTCTTAACGTGTATTTTTATTAATAATTTTTTTTTGCATTATTTAATCATTCAAACATTTTGTAACAAAATGATTTAAATTGCTTTTTTTATTTAAATATCAATTTTTTGTACACACGCATATGCGAATATGGATGATAAACAGAAAGTCATAGATCTTTGGAGAAAAAAGACCCATGTAGGCTTAAGGTACTTCACAATTTCCAAATCATCTTTGAGTCGATTGGTCTTTCTTGTCTCCAAAAACAACAATTTCTCGTATTACAAGAGCACATGGTTCTCGAGTAGAATCGTGAATTGATCGTGGGAACCGATTTGGCGGAAATCGGTTGGTTGCCCATTTCATGATTTTGGGAACATACACTATGTGGTTTAATTCACAATTCCTGGATGGAAACTGAATCAGCAGGATCAGGAACCAAAAACCAGATTGAGAATCGGACTGAGGCTGGACCAAGAACCAAACCAGGAAACCATGTAACCCTAAAATAGACATTTCATCTGCAGTATTATGGTGAGGCTTGAGCGAATGGAAAGAATATTCCTTCCGCCAAGAGTGACTCCTTGGCTTTCATCGCGGTGTTTGTCTCCTTCAAATCTAGAGTCTACACGTTGCTGATCACTCAGTCACTTCTACCATTGCACAACCAAGTTCTATTGTGCACTGTTTTCCGACCGGGAAAGTACGAATAGCTTAGACTTCGCTCGAGACCTCTTCATTGGCCCATTCACTAGCGACTAGACCTCCGGAACTTCCTATTGTGGGTTCGCTCTCAGTTCGCATCTTTTAATCACGTTGTCAAGGTGAGATCCAAATTATTTGTCTATGTTCACTTTGATTTAGAACAAATTCTTGTAGATCTCGTTTCTGTTTGAACAAAATCTGATCAAGTTTGATGTTATTTCGTTAATTCTCAATATGTCTGCATGTATAGCGATAATCTAGATTTTAATCCCTCCCTTACTTTAATTATATCAGCACCTTCATGAAATTGATCTCCACAAGTTCAACGAAATGGACAAATCAGGTCTATGTTAGTTTCACTCAGGTTACGGATCATTTTGAGTGCATACTGCATATCAACATCAAAATAGTTGCTTTTTTGTGAGAATATTTTGTCGGCTTTGAGGCTCGGTAGAGGCGTTGATGCCCATGCTTTGGCTTGTGGATTTGGGTCTGATCCCTGTGTCCGTCGGATCCTTATGTTCGGTCGTCTTTTCTATATCTCTCTCTTCCCTGCTTTAACCCAATCGCCGAAGCTCAATTATGTGGTGGCAATCGGACACAGACGGACTCTGCTGCGTTTGGCGACGAAGCGGGGGACTTTTGGACGAGAGCGCTTATTCCATTCATGCAAGACTGCACGGCCCCAGCAAAGAGCCCTGAGGTCAAGGAGGAGGATAGGTATAAAGGTGATCAATGGGCAAATTTCAATGAGCATGGTCGGGGCTTTATGAGAATTTTAGACTCCATTCATTTTACGGAAAATAACTTCCAGGAAATTTTTTAAAATTTTCCGATGTTCATTTCACAATAAATGAATTAGCTAGGGAAAACATTTTCCATAAAGGAAAAAAAAATCATCTAAGATTGGAGAAAATGTTTTCCACTTTTGAAAAAGAGGAAAACATTTTCCATATCTTCTTCCACCTCACTTTTGAAAATATTTTCCTTTTATTTTTTCTTTTATTTATTTTTAATCAATTTTTTAATTTTTTTTTATTCTAGCCACAAATGAGCTAGAGCCTCACCATAGGCCAACAAGGCTCAAGCTATCTAGATTCCGGCGAGATTGACCCTCGCTAGCCTATGGTGAAGCCCAAACCCGGCAAGGCTCAACCTCGCCTTGATCGGCCTCAAATGAACTTGTGCCTAGCCAGATCCAACCACTTGGGCGGGGCTAAGCCACGCTTGATGTTGCTAGACATTAGCAAGGTACTGGCGACCTTCCGATGAGGCTCGAGCCTCACCTAGATGGTTGAATCTTTTGAGGCTTGAGCTCGCTAGCGTCAGGTGAGCTCGGTCTCGCTTGATCTAGCGAGGCTCAACCTCACCGGAATCTAGCAAGCTTGAGCCTTGCCAACCTGTGGGAAGATGGTCGACGACTAGTCAATGAAGAAGAAGAAGAAAAGAAAAGAAAAGAAAAAAGATAAAGAAAGAAAATGAAAAAAGGAAATTATGACAGGACCAAAGTTGGCAAACGAGCTGCCTAATACAGCAGACAACAATGAATATCCACTATGGGTGAGCTTTTTGAAAGGGCGAGTACGAATACTTGGAGGGGGGGTAAATAGGTGTTAGAAGAAATTTTTGCAAGATCATTTGGAAAATACTTTTATGTTAAAACAGAGTTTGAAAATCAACGAACTTGAGTGAGTCTTGAATCTCTAACGAATAAATAAAATTACGAATAAGTAAAGGAGTTTAGGGAAGAGAATAAAAACATAAGGTTTATAGTATTTCGGCTTAAATGAAATCCATGTTCGCTCTTTAGCGCTGATAGCTTATTGGCTGAATTTCACTATGAATCAAAAGAAATTTTACAGTCATGCAATCTCAACTTCACAGTGCAGAGACTTTACTATACTCTTCTGAAGTCTCACAAATGTTTGTTCTCTCTCTTGAGTGCAATTTGAACTTCGGCAAATGAAATAGCAAAAAACTAAGGAACTTCAAACTTTGAAATTTTTTTTTTTTTTACGCACACTATTAAACAACTAGAGAGTCTGCCTTAAATACTCTTCCACGCCTTCATGACCGTTGGCACTTTTCAAATGAGTTCTTCAAATATACCTATTGGACAGAATTAATCAAGGAAATCTCGAATTGTTTTAAGAATGTGACAAAAGTCCGGCAATCATGTTTGTCCATACAATCAGGATCTTGGTTTCCATAAATAGAACATTCTAAGTTTGTTTTCCTTCCAAAAGATTTGATTATCGGAATTGATTCTAATAAGGATAATCAATCATATAAGTGCTATATTCAGCTATGAGGTCATCCATGAACCATATGAACCGAATCCTTGAAGATAATCTTTCATTTGAATAAGTCTTCACTTTTCAGTATCGTTCAGTTTGGAATCTGTCAACGTGAATAGACTTTAATCCTAAAGTCTATTGGGCTTCAGACGTTGACCTCAAAATCTTGAAGTCTTCAAGACTAAATTGAAAAAGGTTTTGTCAACTTCAAAACAGTAAATGAGTTTTCTCCCACAATCTCTTCATTTTTTATGGTGACAAAACTTTCTTGCATATTTATGAACTTTTAACCTACAAAACAACTTTTAAGCAATACTTGATATCTTATAAAAATAAATTGATTATGACCTAGATAGCATTGATTTTGTAACCATAGAAAACATGTTAATCTTGAAAAGATAAAACAAATAACTATCCAACGACAATCATTATCACAAAATAAGTTGCAACAACAGTTCAACAATCAACCAAACAAATCCAAAATTCAAATTTCAAATAGTCAAACAAAAATCCAAAATCCAAACCGAAGTTAAAAGGTTAAAACTTTAAAAAGTTAAATCTACACCATTCTCCCCATTTTTGTCAACAGCAAAAAGTGGAGAACCTCAAAATAAAAGTGAAAAGAAATCAGGGTTGTTTGGGGATGCGAATGAGTTGAAAATCCCCCATAGACTTAACAGTCTCCTCCAGCTTCTTTAGAGTCTCCTTCAGTTGCTCAACATCCTCACCCGTCGCATTATCCTGAACTTGAAGCTTAAGGGCTTATACCCGATCGTGTAGAGAGACTGAAGTAGCTTGTAGTGCAGATTGAAGGTTTTGAATTTCACACTCTATCCCATATTACTAAGCGTTTATCTCCACAAGAAGCTCGAGCAATCTCTTAAAGTCCGCTGTAGTATCTGTTTAAGTACTAGCTTTAGCACGTTCAGTTTGAGGAGTGTTAATCGATGAGGGAGCCTCAGCTAGAACATTCAAACTTGGAGAAGATGCCTCAACACTAGCTTCAGGAAATTGAGAGGCATATACATCCTCTAGATTGACAGGAGAATTATTAACATCATTACTAGTAAAGACATGTGAAGAAATTCCTCTTTTTTCAATAGCTCCCCATGTTTTCATGCCTACAGGTGGAGAAAAGAACTTTTCTTCTTGCTCTTTCTCTGCATCAGCACCCAAGTGATGTTCTTTCTCTTTTCCATTTCCTACAGTTCCACTCCTAGTCTTTTCAAAATCCTTTGACAAGGATATTGCTAAAGTTGGCTCAAAAGAGTCATCATGACCCTCTTATTCTCTTGATTTTCTTCCTTCTTTCTCTCCTTCTCTTCTTTCTCTTTCCTCTATTCTTCTTTCTTCACTCCCTTCTCTTGTCTCTTCGCTCTCTTCACTTCTCTGCTCTGTTTCATCTCACTCTCATGTCTCTCTATTCTCTTGCTGCTCAAAACTAACAAAATTCTAAAGATTTTCCAAGGTAAGAGCGGAAAGAGTAAGCTCATCCTCATCTTCTTCATCCTGAAGAATAAGAGCTCTTTTCTTCTTGGTTGATTCAATCACCGACTCTTTGCCTTTTCTTTCTTCATAGCAGAGTCTTGTTTTGTTTTGCTCGAGAACTTCTCCTTAAAGCGCTCCAGGGACTTGTTCAGTTCCTTCAGTCTCATTTTCAACACCATCTTCAAACCTATCACCATGAGAGCAATGGTTCAAGCACAGAGAGATGCAGGAAGCTGAATTTGAAAGTGTCGAAACAATTTGGTGACCAGCACAGAGTAAGGGAGTTGTCCATTATCTTTCACAGCAATCCTGTACATGTTCATCAGGATTGTGTGTGGCAGAGAAAACTTCATCCCATTGCTAATGGGATAATCCGAGCCATACCTCATTTCTTCATGATATTAAATTTCTGGAAGCTCTCATATCATCTTTCTTGGGACCCACCACATCACAGGAAGGAAAATTCATTGCGAACCTACTTGATTTGTCAATGGTATCTACGTTGTGACGGATTCTCGAACAAAATGATCGAATGTTGCGACAGCAAGAGATCTTCACTGGAGGGGAATCGAGAGTCGATGAAGAACTTCCCCGACACCCACGCTTGAAGCATCTCATCAATTTTAGGCTTGGGCAAAAGCCGCTTGTCCTTCATCTCCAGAAATATCTGTGCATTTCCTCTAATTTCCACTCAGAAAGAGTCCACGATTCAACACAATATAAGAGCTTGCTTGCTCGTAGATCAGTCTTTGGCAAGTGCTTTATCTCGGATTCTCAACTCTCTCTGTCTCACTCTCACTTTCTTCTCATGCATTGGATTTGTAATCCCGGAGAATAGCTCATCGTAGGTGTTGATCTCCATCGTCTTTTCCAGATAAATAGTGACTGCAGTGCTCACAAACTGCTGGATGCAATCACCGACAAAATCCTTGACCCTGTCGTCGCACAGTACGTTCAGCCATCCTGGAACAGAACTCCCCTCCGTGGCCAGATGATCGCCACCGTCTGGATTGCCAAATTCTGATCGCAGACTAGACCGCTTATCCTTAAAAATAGCCATGACTAAGTTCCTGGCTAGGCTGCCTACCACAACAGATACGACACCAGACCCTGCAGGCGTGAAAAGCTTGTCGAGAACGTGATCCGTGAATCCCAAAACCCCACCATTGCCATTGACATTGTCCTTGGACTCAGAATTATAACCGCACAAAGCACCCACAGTCAAAGCCCGGGATACCTCAGTTATCAACTCCGAGAAGTCGGCTGACTTCGCAATCTTTGAAATTTGCTTCAAGCTATTGGGGACCTCATCGGAGTCGGACCTCAGAAACTCCTTCAAATCCTTTGAGACGAGTGCGATCGTCTCGGTGGATTCAGACACCGCCTCAGCCAACGAAACCAAAGCCCCCACGAGCTTCAAGAACCTCCTCCTCTTCCGAGCAACAGAGGGCAAATTATAAACCCTGTACGCCCCATAACCAGAGAACGCCAGAGCGGCAGCGGCGAGAATCCACCTCTTCCTCCTCTGCACGAAATCGATGCCCGACTTCACCAAACTCACATCCATGACACACAGGACCGAATGACCAGCCCGGGCCTGCTAATCGGAACCTCAATTTTTATTTTATTTTTACAGTGGAAAATATTGGTATTTTATGTTCAACAGAACCTTTTTATAGTAAGGAATTTGGTCCCAGCGATCAACCCCCGGGACAAAATCTCCAAGAGCTATGATACAACAACATGACGCATATGCTTCACTTGCCTCTTTCCCCTCCTTTTCTCACAGGTCGCTTTTGCAAGGTTCAGATCTAAGAAGAAATGTGCTGGATGACCGAACTGATAAAGAGAATTGATCCGTCCAGTTAAAATGGTGCCAAAATTGAAGCATCATCCAGTATATGCAAGCACAAAGAGAGACAGAGAGTGGTGATGATGGACGACTTAGCGTATCTCACGACTTCAATACCCCTGTGAACAACTTCCTCGTGAACGGCGTTAACGCTCTGCCTCATACCATCATGGAGTTCCTCCATCAAATACTCCAAGAGAGATTGTTACGAAATCTCACGTCGATTCCAGAAAAATAACGCTCGCAAACAATTCACCAGATAGAATATAATAATAAAAGAGCAGAATCAGATAAACACGCTAGAAAATTTGTTATCGAAGTTCACCCAAACTTGGGCTACGTCTCCGCACAAAGGCACTCTGCAAATCCACTAGACTTCGGAAAAAGTTGGAATACAACGACGATCTTCTCTCAAGATCAGGGCACAAAGAGATTGAGAACTCTCATCAAGAAAAAAAACTCACTTTTTTTTTCTCTCTTTTTCTTGCTTCTCTATTTCCTTTTTCAGCGTCTTGACAGCTAGGGTTTTGCCATCACTAATATATAGGTACTACTTTTAACCTAAAATGAAATCTAATAGAAAAGACAAAAAAGCCCCTAAAAACAAATATTTGGCTTTATCTATAACAATCTCCCACTTGAAAACAAATATACCCAAGCACCAAGCAACTTTGCATCCATCTTCTTCAAAAAATAGTAGTTGAAAAACTTGTACCTCTGCGATACTCCTCATCAATCAACATGGAGTAATACCAATGATAGTAGTACAGAAAATATGCTTCTCTCTGTCTACTACCTTGGTCATCATGTCAGATGGATTCTTCGAGTCATCAATCTTTTGTAGCTTTAATTCATTATCTTTCAATGCTGACCTGATAAAATGATAACACTTCTTGATATGTCTAGTTCTTGAGTAATAAGCTGCATTCTTTGCTAAGTGCACTGCACTTTGACTATCACTCCACAGTGTACTGATTGGCTGTTTTCGATGTAACTCATCCATATAATCTTGTAACCACATGATTTCCTTGGAGGCTTCTATAATCACTACATATTCTGCCTCTGTTGTCGATAAAGCAACTACTTTTTGTAGTTGAGATACCCAACTCACTGCTGTACCTGCAACTGTAAAGACATATCCAGTGATACTCTTACCACTATCTCGATCACTCGAATGATCTGCATCTACATAACCCTGCAACTCTAGAGATGTACCACCATAACAAAGTGAGTAATTGGAAGTACTTGCTAGATATCTCAATATCCATTTAACTGCATTCCAATGCTCTTTACCTGGGTTCTGCATATATCGACTCACAACTCCCACTGCTTGTGCAATGTCTGGTCTCGTGCTCACCATGGCATACATCAAACTCCCCACTGCTGATGCATATGGAACTACCGCCATCTCATCTTTCAAAGCCTGAGTGCTTGGACACATATCCTTAGAAAGTTTGAAGTGATTTGCTAGAGGAGTTGCAACCGGTTTTGCCTTGTCCATGTTAAATCTCTTTAACACCTTGTTCACATAGTCTTCCTGCAACAACCATAATTTCTTATTTTTCCTGTCCCTGATAATTTTCATGCCTAAAATATTCTTGGCATCTCCCAAGTCTTTCATAGCAAATTGTGATGATAACATCTTTTTCACTTCTACGATTCCCTTCATATTGGAACTAGCCACCATCATGTCATTAACATATAAAGATAGATACACAATGTCACCATCATCATATTTGCGAAAATAAACACAGTGATCAGACTCACAGTGTGCAAATCCTTTTTCTTGCATGAAACCATCAAATTTTAAGTACCATTGTCGCGGAGCTTGTTTCAAGCCATACAAGCTTTTCTTCAAGCGACATACCATGTGCTCCTTACCTTTGACTTCAAAACCCTTAGGTTGTGCCATGTATAATTCTTCATCTAAGTCACCATGTAAAAACGTTGTTTTTACGTCTAACTGCTCAAGAAGAAGATCCTCCACTGCAACTATACTTACCAGAACTCTAATTGATGTCATTTTCATTACAGGTGAAAATATCTCGGAGTAGTCGATCCCTTCTTTTTGAGAAAAGCCCTTGACTACAAGTCTCGCCTTGTATCCAATACTACCATCTGCTTCATTCTTAACCCTGTACACCCATTTGTTTAATAAAGCCTTTTTACATGTGGGCAACTTGGTCAACTCCCAAGTTTTGTTCTGAAGTAACGAGCTCATCTCGTCTTTCATAGCACACTCCCACTGCAAGTGAGACGTGTCTGCCTTTGCCTCATCGTAAGTCTCCAGTTCCCCCGAATCTGTATATAAGACATGACTCAGAACAGTATTAGCTGATGGATCAAAAATTACCTTTGGCTTTCTCACACGTGTAGACCTTCTCAAGACAGGTAATTTAGGGTCATTCGTTTGCTCCGAATCATTGCGTTCTTCTTGAACTACCTCTTCACTGATAATAGGCTCATCTTGAACCTCTCTTTCAAGTGAACTTTGATCTACTAGAAACATCTTCACGGGCATTATGTCTAATTCAACATACTCTGGTTGTACTACCTTCTCATGCTCTGTCTCTGTCTGACGATTCTTGTACATCTTTTCTTCATGGAATACCACATTGTGACTGCGGATGACTTTGTTATTCTCATAATCCCAAAGTCTATAGCCATACTCGTTGCCACCGTATCCGATAAAGACGCACTTCTGGGACTTAGCATCAAGCTTTTTCCTATCCTCCCTGTCAATCAAAACATATACAAATACAACCAAACACCTTTAGATGTGAATAATTAATCTTCTTACCTGACCACCGCTCTTGTGGTATTTCTCCATCCAACGCACTAGATGGACTTCTGTTGATAAGATAAATAGCTATATCAACTGTGGTAGCCCATAAGTGTAGCGGGAGACCTGCGTGTAGTCTCATGCATCTCGCATGTTCTAGAATAGTCCTATTCATCCTTTCAACTACACCGTTCTCTTGAGAAGTTTTAGGAACAGTCTTTAACCCATGTATGCCTTCTCGACTCAGATAATTTGCAAATTCTTTACTTGTGTATTCACCACCATTATCAGATTTCAAAGCTTTAATCGATAACCCGTTTCTTTTTTACCATGGTCTTCCACATTCTGAATATCCCGAATACTTCTGATTTTTCTTTAAGAGCATAGACCTAAGTCTTTCTTGTTGCATCATCAATGAATGTGACAAAATATCTCTTACCACCATAAGAGAGTTCCTGAGCAAGTCCCCATACATCAATATGAACCAACTCTAGCTTTTGGCCTTTATTTTGTCGCCCATTCAATTGAAAACTAACAGCCTTCTGTTTCCCATAAATGCAACTCTCACAAAAATCTAACTCAATTTTTTGTATACCCAGAAGTAATTTCCTCGAGTGTAACTGCTTTACGCCTTTTTCACCAAGATGTCTCAAACGATAATGCCAAAGAGTAGATAAATTACCTGTAGCCATTGTAGTTGCAACCATATCACTAATATTGTCTCCTTGGAGAAGGTAAAGTGTACCTGTACGCTTTCCCTTTGCTACTACTCTTAACCCTAAGGTTATCTTCCACTTTCTGCGGCCAAAGGTTATTACCCAACCTTCTTGATCAAGTTTACTGGTTAAAATCAGATTTTTCTTTAATTCTGGAATATGCCTAGTTTTACGCAAAACTAGACGTCCTCCACCTGAGATGTTCACAGTCACAGTTCCTTTCCCAACAATTGGACACATGTGGCCGTTTCCCACAACCACTTGTCCAAAATCTCCACTGGCATAATCATCAAATATGTCTATTTGCGAGGTGCAATGAAAAGAAGTGCCGGAATCAATAAACCATTTATTTGTTGTCAAGTCAAACCCTACAAACAAACACAAGTTATCTAGCAAAGATTTATCGCTAACTACATTAGCACCTTGATTCTCATCTTGCTGCTTCCTTTTGTAGGCTTCACACTGAAACCTCTGGTGTCCGGTTTTGTGACAAAACCAACACTCATCTTTTGCAACCTGTCTCTTACCCCTTGATTGTGATCTACCACGACCGCTGAAATTTCCTCTACTTTTACTTCTTCCACGGTTCTCCACTACAAGTGCCGTTGAAGATGTAGATGCAGAAAAATTATCTCCACCTAAGACTTTCCTTCGCATCTCTTCATCCATGATACTACTCACAGCATCATCAAGAGTTAAATCATTCTTCATGGTGCTCGAAATTCCCTGCACTGCGGTATTGTAGCTTTCTGGAAGAGAACATAAAAATAATAAAACTTGAAGCTTCATATCTAAATTTATGCCTGCGGATTCCAATTGACCCGTGACCTGCGTGAAACTATTAATATTCCCTGCCACAGAACCTCTATCAGATAACTTCATATTAACCAGTTTCTTCAACAAAAATACCTGATTTGATGTGAATGGCTTCTCAAAAACATTCGTTAGAATATCCATGACTTCTTTTGCAGTTTTTTCTTTCGCGATGTGGTACTTGTCTTTTTTGTCAACCCTAGACGAATCGCACCTAATGCCTTTCGATCAAGAATTTTCCATCCGACTTCTGCTGTTGGATCCACTTCCCCCATCTCGGGTTTCCAACCCTCAAGTGGTGCATAGAGATCTTTCTTATAAAGATAATCCTCTATTTGTAGTTTCCACCATCCGAAATCCTCTCCATTGAACTTATCGATTCTGATTTTATCTTCTTCCATCCTGTTTGCTTTCAATCGAACGTTAGCGAAAACCCTCGATGTTCTCGATTAGCCAACCCAGGCTTTGGTACCAGTTGTTACGAAATCTCACGTCGATTCCAAAAAAATAACGCTCGCAAACAATTCACCAGACAGAATATAGTAATAAAAGAGCAGAATCAGATGAACACGCCAGAAAATTTGTTATCGAAGTTCACCCAAACTTGGGCTACGTCTCCGCACAGAGGCACTCTGCGAATCCACTAGACTTCGGAAAAAGTTGGAATACAACGACGATCTTTTCTCAAGATCAGGGCACAAAGAGATTGAGAACTCTCATCAAGAAAAAACTCACTTTTTTCTTCTCTCTTTTTCTTGCTTCTCTATTTCCTTTTTCAGCGTCTTGACAGCTAGGGTTTTGACATCGCTAATATATAGGTACCACTTTTAACTTAAAAGGAAATCTAATAGAAAAGACAAAAAAGCCCCTAAAAACAAATATTTGGCTTTATCTATAACAGAGATCTCACAGTTTTGAATGTAACCCTCCCAGTCACATCGAAAACAAGCCTTTGATTGCTCGGCACGGCCAAAGTAGACGACACTTTATCGACCCACCTGCTGTTCTTAGCAAGACCATATGAATCTCTCAAACTCTTGTGACTCAACACCCCTTGCTGTTCTTAGCAAGACCTTTTGGGAAATGTTGCAAAATGAACAAGTACATATCAAAGGTTATGTTGAAAAGACATAAAAAATTCGAAATTAAATAAATAATAAATAAAAAATAACCATAACTTTTGTGAATAGTCGTACTATTTCAACAAAATTTATAGTTAATTTATTTATAGAAATAAAATCCGAATTTTAATAAATAAAAATAATGATCGTTAATTAGTACTAAATCTCATCCACGTGCGTACTCACATCTTTTTCAATGTAGGACAAGGTACCTCTTCATTTGTTTTATAAACAAACTACCAACATTCTCTCGCTCATGCTTTGTCTCACCCAACTCTCTCTTCGCCCGAGCCCTTGTCCAACTAACGAATCACTGTGGCCAGCCAATGAACTTTGCGACAAGAGAAGCGGAGGCTGCATGGTGGTTTGTCAAACAAGGGTTCAGTCATGATTCAGAGGGAGAGAAAAAGAGTAGTCAGGAGGGGGCAACGACTCAATGACGGTGGAGCCGGAGGGGCGGCGCTATGGCTCATTGGTCGGACTAGTGAGCGGTAGCTCATCTAATGAACCACCATGAGGAGTGGAAAACCAATACCATCAAAAATCATATGGTGTCTCGTTGTGTAACCTAAATCAAGAATGATATGTATTTGTCCTTTCAAAGATGTGTTAGATCGACTGCACTACAAATTATTTAGCATTCCTAATGAGTAGTCGTTTACAACTAATATAAAATTAAAATTAAAGATTGATCGGGTCTGGTGAGGAATGAGGACGGACGAGGACCGCCAAGTCCAGCAAAACAAAATAGAGTTAAAAATGATTAGGATTTCATCGCCTCTTGGCATAGCAGGACTTTTGGCTATTCCTTTGGTTGAATTCAACAAGCATCAACGCATACCTTTTAATCAAATCACCAACCGACTCGCCGAATTTAAAAATCAAGGCAAAGTATTCAATTCACAAACAAGATAGCATCAGCTCGATTTCATTATTTCTCCGGATTTATATTGCTACAGCGGCAAACCAAGCCAAGGCGAGTTAAGAGTTTGCGACTTTTATATCTAGTCTCCTGAGGATAGCCTATCTAAGTCCGGCCCATCCACCATCGACCGCCAGATTGTGGCCGTTGATGAATTCGGCCTCTTCAGAAGCAAGGAACACCACGGCATCAGCCACATGCTTCGCTTTCAGCACTCCTCTCAAGCTTGAACTTGACTCGAACATCTTCTCGCCTTCCTCCTCACTCACGCCGAACACTCCACGGACTAATGGTGTTGCGACCGCTCCAGGGGAGACACAGTTCACGCGTATACCGTATGCTCCAAGTTGCTTGCTTGCCGACCTCACCAAACCCAGCACGGCATGCTTAGACATCACATAGTCTACCCAATTCTCGTTTCCAGTGCTGGCCAAGGTGCTCGCCGTGCAAATTATGCTTCCCTTTATGCCCCCCGTCACCATGGCACGCGCCCCGTGCTTGACACAGGCGGCCATTCCCCGAACATTGACGGCAAACAGGCTCTCGAAAGCAGGTATATCAAACTCCAGAATATCTTGTTTGATGTTATTCATTATGCCTGCATTGCTGAACAAGATGTCTAGGTGACCATTTGATTGAAGAGTTGATTCCACCAAGGACTTCACTTGTTGCTCATCCGTGACATCGCAATGGATGTAGGTGCACCGGTGGGATCCGATTGACAACACAAGGACGTGGCCCTTTTTGTCTTGGATGTCTGCAATCACGACATATGCGCCGTGATTTGTCAACTGACGCGCCGCCTCCTCGCCGATGCCACTCGCGCCACCAGTGATGATGGCTACTTTGCCGTCAAGTTTGTTTGAGGCATGGCTGGTCATTTCTGTAGGGAGAGAATGGAAAACCGAGTACAGAAAAGGACCATGAAGTTGTGCTGAGGGAGATGCGGAGCCTCTTCGTATATAGAACTTGAGGAAAGACAAAGCACAATTATGTTTAGATTGAATGTTCGGTATTGACTTTCTGTTAAACATTACGATCATACCCGAGGTTCGGATCCAATAATGGACAAAATTGGCAAGTTATCGGTAGGCTATTACAATCAAATTGATACGACTCTTTTGTTGATAATTTTGCGGAAGCGTGTGTGTGCAAGTGTGTATGTGTGAAATATGGGCTACAAAGGCAAGGGTATATGGATTAAAAAGCAGAACTTTTATTATGAAAGTAAGTATTACAAAGGAAGGATTTTGGAAGGAGTGTGTGTAGTTTTTTTCTACACAACTTAAAACACACACCCAACCCCTATTTATAGGCGTGTCACTGCCATTCTCCACCGACATTAGTACAAGAAATAATATAATATTACAAGTTTGCTTTTTATCTTCTGCTTTATGCGGCTTCTTCCGCATCTTCTGGTCTCTTCTCCATTTTTCTGCATTTTTCTATTCTTCAGCAGCTTTTGTTGACTTTTCTTTGGCCTTTTTGCTGTCCACGTGTTCTGCTGCCCACGTACCAGAAAATTCTTCAGCATTTGAGAGTCTTCTAGGCTTGCTTTTTGCTGGTTTGTTTCCGCCAACTTTTTCTGTCTTGTGTAATCTAGTGTAGTCTAGAATTTTCTAAAAAATGGATCACTTTTTTAACACTCATCCTTGATCCATTTTTGTGATACTCCAAGCATGCTTCTCAATGTCTCAAATTTTGCTATTGGTAGTGTTTTAGTGAATATGTCCGCAATTTGATCTTCAGTCTTATAATACTTTAGCTCGATCTCTCCTTTGCTTTGCACTTCATGAATGAAGTGATATTTTATATCAATATGTTTCGTTCTTCCATGAAATACTGGATTTTTTGATATTGCAATTGCGGACTTGTTGTCGCAAAATATTGGTGTTGATTCCATTTGTGGTTCTCCAATGTCTTCTAAAATTCTTCGAAGCCATATTGCATGACTAGTAGTTGTAGCAGCCGCAACATATTCTGCTTCTGCAGTGGATTGTGCCACTGAGTCTTATTTTTTAGATATCCACGAAAATATTCCAGAACCTAATGTGAATGCATAACCAGTTGTGCTCCTCCTGTCATCAGATGATCCTGCCCAATCGCTATAAGTATAACCGATCAACTTAGTTGTTTCACTAGGTCGGTACCAAATACCATAATCAGTGGTTCCTCGTAAATATCTTAGAATTCTCTTGGCTGCTCCAAAATGAATTTGACTTGGACTCTGCGTAAACCGTGATAGTAAACTTGTCGCGTACATAATATCTGGCCGTGTAGCAGTAAGATATAGTAGACTCCCAATTAAACTTCTGTAGAATGAAGCATCTATTTTTTCAGCTCCATCTTTTTTCAATAGTTTTTCATTCATTACAAGTGGTGTTGCCACTATTTTGCAATTACTCATTTTGAATTTGTCAAGGAGTTTTTCTGCATATTTCTTTTGTGAGATGAAAATTCCTTCATTTTGATTGACTTCAATACCGAGGAAATAGTTCATCAAGCCCAAGTCCGTCATTTCAAATGTCTTCATCATTTCTTCTTTAAATTCTCGGATCATTGTCTCATTGTTTCCTGTATATATAAGATCATCTACATATAGAGAGACAATGAGAGTGTCGGACTTACCTTGGGTCTTGATGTAGAGTGTTGGCTCACTCATACTCCTCCTGAATCCTTGCTTGATGAAGTACTCATCGATTCTACTATACCATGCACGTGGTGCTTGTTTTAACCCGTATAGGGCCTTCTTAAGCTTTAAGACTTTTTCTTCTTGGCCTTTGAGAATAAAGCCTTGTGGTTGTTCTATGTATATTTCTTCTTGAAGATATCCATTTAAGAATGCTGATTTTACATCTAGTTGATAGATCTTCCATTCTTTTTGTGCCGCTAAGGCTATAAGTGCTCGAATAGTATCAAGGGGGGCAACGGGAGCAAAAGTTTCAGTATAGTCAATACCTGAAAATATTCCAGAACCTAATGTGAATGCATAACCAGTTGTGCTCCTCCTGTCATCAGATGATCCTGCCCAATATCTATCAGTATAATCGATCAACTTAGTTGTTTCACTAGGTCGGTACCAAATACCATAATCAGTGGTTCCTCAAAAAAAAAAAAAAAAAAAAAAAGAATGGCAGTGACACGCCTATAAATAGGGGTTGGGTGTGTGTTTTAAGTTGTGTAGAAAAAAACTACACACACTCCTTCCAAAATCCTTCCTTTTTAATACTTACTTTCATAATAAAGGTTATGCTTTTTAACCCATATACCCTTGCCTTTGTAGCCCATATTTCACACATACACACTTGCACACACACGCTTCCGCAAAATTATCAACAGTGGTATCAGAGCCACGTCTTCGGTTGGTATTTGGCGTTTGTCCTACCTACTCATTCCTAAAACTACCTCTTCCAAATACCCACTAACTAAACCATGGCCAATTCTACCTCATCCTCATTTCCCATTCCCATTTTTTATGGGAACAACTATGACTTTTGGAGCATAAAAATGACTACATTCTTGATGGCCCAAGACTTATGGGACATCGTGGAAAAAGGTTGCGAGGCTCCGCCAGAAGGTGCAAGTGTTTCGAAGGATCAACTACAAAAAGATGCAAGGGTGCTATATTTTATCCAACAAGTGCTCTCAGAAACCATATTTCCAAGAATTATTGGAGCGAGGACTGCAAAAGAGGCTTGGAAGTTGATCATTTGAGTGTGAGAGGTTACCTCCACCTTGTATGTGGGGGTGAACTCTTCACCTTGAAAGGTCTTAGACCTTCATTGTACTTTTATCAAACTAGTTTGTTTAACTAATAAAACTATTTCCTCCATATCTCATGTCCTATATCCTTCAAATTATCCTATCATGTCCCTTGTTCATCCTCCACAAAATATACCATACACTTGCACACATCACAAACCAAAAATTATAACTACTACAAAAACCATGCTTCTGTAATGCATACATCCAAAATATTTTTTAACATCTTTAATCAATTTTGGCTCGTTACATCAAAGCTCGCTGAATCCTTGTCACATTGCTCTCAATAAGACATACAGTTCGCAGCATATGGGTATTGGTGTGAGGATGAGCTAAGAAGCACCGACACGTTGCCGGAGCTTCCGTGTCGTGTCCGACATGAGTTGACGTGTCTGACACGCTCTGACATGCTCGGACACGTAATCAACACATGTCGTATTTCCCAACATGTGGTCAACCTTTCTCTCGACACGTTCCAACATGCATGTCGGAGAGAAAAGATGACGATGGAGGGTGGAGGCGAGGCCAAGACGGCGAGGGAGGGCCAGAGGGGAGGGTGGTGGGGGACTATGGAAAGAAACCGAGGCTGGAGAGGGGATGGCGTGAGGATGAAAGAAATCAGGACTTGCACCGGTTCTCTTGATTCTCTCTTCGCTAAAGGGCCGGACTTGCACCATTGGCATGGGCAAGTTCACCGCCTTAGCTCCACCACATAATTTAGAAGATTTACATCATCATCATTTGCATAATGTCCACGCAAGGTCACTTCTGGAGCCAAACAGACGATGTTTATCATACAGTGCTACCACCCCCCACCATCCTCTATATAGCAAGGCAAAATTCTGCTTGCAAAGTTTATTCAAAAGATTCCCAAGGCAACAAATTTTCTTCGCTGTTAAACAAGCAAACCTTATTTCAGTCCCCACAAATGAAAAAAGGTGTGGAGGATGGCCTGGCGATATGCTGTTCGAGAGAATTAAAAGAGAATGGTCCATAATTGGTCCGGTCCGGGTGGGCGGGCAAGCGAATCCGCCCATGGAATCAGGAACCGGACCGGTACCCACCGGTTCCCATAAATTGGAACAGGGAACCGGACCGGTTCCTTTAAGAACCATAGATCTTTTGGAGGAAAAAGACCCCTGTAGGCTTCATATTCTTGAGAAGGTACTTCACAATTTCGAAATCATCTTTGAATCGATTGGTCTTTCTTGTCTCTGGAAACAACAATTTCTCGTATTACAAGAGCACATGGTTCTCAAGTATAATCGTGAATTGGTCGTGGGAACTGATTAGGTGGAAATCGGTTAGGTTCCCATTCCATAATTTTAGGAACATGCACTATGTGGTTTAATTCCCAATTCCTGGACGGAAACCGAATCAGCAGGATCAGGAACCAAAAACCAGATTGAGAATCGGACTGAGGCTGGACCAAGAACCAAACCAGGAACCCATGTAACCCTAAAATAGACATTTCATCTGCAATATTATGGTGAGGCTTGAGCGAATGGAAAGAATAGTCCTTCCTCCAAGAGTGACTCCTTGGCTTTCATCGCGGTGTTTGTCTCCTTCAAATCTAGAGTCTACACGTTGCTGATCACTCAGTCACTTCTACCATTGCACAACCAAGTTCTATTGCGAACTGTTTTCCGACCGGGAGAGTACGAATAGCTTAGACTTCGCTCGAGACCTCTTCATTGGCCCATTCCCTAGCGACTAGACCTCCGGAACTTCCTATTGTGGGTTCGCTCTCAGTTCGCATCTTTTAATCACGTTGTCAAGGTGAGATCCAAATTATTTGTCTATGTTCACTTTGATTTAGAACAAATTCTTGTAGATCTCGTTTCTGTTTGAGCAAATTCTGATCAAGTTTGATGTTACTTCATTAATTCTCAATATGTTAACCTCTATGGCGATAATCTAGATTTTAATCCCTCCTCACTTTAATTACATGAGCACCTTCATGACATTGATCTCCACAAGTTCAACGAAATGGACAAATCAGGTCTATGTTAGTTTCACTCAGGTTACGGATCATGCATACTGCATATCAACATCAAAATAGTTGCTTTTTTGTGAGAACAGTTTGTCGGCTTTGAGGCTCGGTAGAGGCGTTGATGCCCATGCTTTGGCTTGTGGATTTGGGTCTGATCCCTGTGTCAGTCGGATCCTTATGTTCGGTCGTCTTTTCTCTATCTCTCTCTTCCTTGATTTAACCCAATCGCTGAAGCTCAATTATGTGGTGGCAATCGGACAGACGGACTCTGCTGCGTTTGGCGACGAAGAGGGGGGCTTTTGGACGAGAGCGCTTATTTCATTCATGCAAGACTGCACGAACTGCCTCCACTCATTTTTCTCCTTGGACTTTTTGATTATTGCGAGGAGGGAAAGACAAATACCATAAAAATCATATGACGTTTGGTTGCGACCCAAGATGTTTCGTTGTCTTTTCAAAGATATGTAAGATCTCCTGCGCTACAAGTAATTTATCTTCTTTTTTTTTTTTTGTCGGAAATAGACTTGCATTTAAGATAACGAGATATTACAACCTGAAAGAGAAGCGTCAACGAGTACAAGATCAATTCAAGCCTGCGGGAAAAAGAAAAGCTATCATGGGCCGAAAAAGAGTTGTGGGCTCTCGCAGCCCAGTCAGCAGGTAGGTTAGCATCACTGTAGCAGTGTTGCAGCGTGAGGTTCGGGAAATCAGCAAGCAGAGCGGCTGCTTCGTCGATCAGCGTTCGCAGCTCCCAGGGTGGCTGTCGATGCCCTTTGATGATTTCAACCAGATTCAAGCAGTCAGTTTCCAACTCTAGTGACCCTTTGTGGAGACGTCGATCAATCAGATGTTGAAGAGCAGACGTTAGGGCTTGAAGTTCGGCTTCAAAAGCAGAGTACGCCTGGACTCGATTCATGTACACGTCGGTAAGTCTCCCTTGATCGTCTCTGTAGATACACGCAATTCGACCTTCAATACTGTCCGGCTGATAGCTGGCATCAATGTTACATTTTAAGGTTCCTTTTGCAGGGGGACGCCACAGATGAGACTGATCGGTGGAGACCAGAGGAGATCTAAAGCGTAAGGGAGCTAAGTGGACTTGATACGCCCTGAGATGACCACTATTGTCTGCACAACCATAGATGGATCCGGATGCTGATTTCGAAAGAGGAAGTTGTTCCTCTGACGCAAGATCTGCCAGAGGATATTAGCCACGAGAGGAAGAGGAGGTGAATGCTGAGAATCAATCACCCGTGCTGTAATCCAGGTATCAAACTGATCACTTGTCAGTGTCGTTGGGTATAAATTGATCTGTGGGTTTGTCCAACTAGTATACGTCCAAGTACATTTTAAGAAAATATGCGCTGTGGTTTCTGGAATATTATGATGACAGAGATAGCATGTAGAGTCCATAAGTATATGCCTGTTAAAGAGATTTGCTCGGGATGCCAGTGCATTATGGCAAGCAGACTAGAGGAACAATTTGATTTTTGGTTCTGTATGCATTTTCCATATGCTTTTCCATAATGCTGAGGATTGATGAGTAGAGATAGAGGGGTTACTATGCTGTTGAATGGTACATGCTTGTCTGAGAGAATGGTAGTTGCTGCGAACCGTGTGATTGCCATCTGCTTTAGCTGACCAAATCAGTTTATCTTCGGATATAAGAGGTCTTACTGGGATAGTAAGAATCTCTGCCATTGTCTTTTGATCAAAGAATTGCTGAAGCAAAGTCAGATTCCAATTATGGTGGATGGGGTCAATAAGATCTGCCACCATAGGAGGTTCTGCCCTAGCTGTAGGTCCATATAGAATACCCATCGGTAACCATCTATCTGCCCGGATTCTGATCTTGGTACCATTCCCAACTAACCAACGAAGATTAGGTAGAATAGCTTATCGTCCCAATAGCATGCTTTGCCATCCCCAGGACGGCCTTGTGCCTCTATTAGCTTAAAGGAAATATGTCGCATGAAAATACAAACCTTTGAAGAGTGTGCTCCATAATGAATGAGGGTGTTGCAATAGGCGCCATGCCTGCTTGCCAAGCATCGCTTTATTAAAAGCGATTAGGTCTCGAAAGCCCATACCTCCTTGCTGTTTTTGAGCTTTCATAAAGTCCCATTGCAGCCAATGTATACCGACTCTATTCTAATCATTTCTCCACCAAAAATGAGCAATTCGCTATTCAACAAATTTACAAATAGAAAGAGGCAACTTAAATATAGACATGGCATAGTGTGGAAGAGCCTGGACAACAGACTTGATGAGAATTTCCTTACCCCCTTTTGATATAAATTTCTCCTTCCATCCCTCCAGTTTGACATTAACTCTAGCCAATAGCCAAGAGAACATTTCCTTTTTTGATCTGCCCCATTCTAATGGTATACCCAGATATTTGCCATAACGTTGCATGATAGGAGTTCTCAGTTCTTGAGACATGTTGTCCTGAAGAGTGGTAGGTAGAGGTGTTAAATGGGTCCACAAACCCATTTATAGACCCATATTTACTTAAATGGGTCGTTAATGGGCCGGGCTTATTTCTCAAGACACTCGTTAGTGGGTTTTAAAAATAAAAGGACTAAATTACTTGGGTCTTAAATGGGTCTATTTTGTACCCATTTAAGACCCATTCCCCAACCCATTGAAGATGAACCAGTGACCCACGATTCCTTTTCGCTTTCAATTCGTCGCCAGTGCGCCTCCTCCATCGCTCGCTGCTCACCACTGCCTATCGTCGCCTTGTCACCGCTCGTCGCCGACCATCGTCGCCTCATCTCCACAATCAGTCTCGCGGATCAACTGGACTTAAACCCTAAAAGCAGGACTCGTCTGCTCGTTGTGAACGGCTCGTGGAACCATCGTCGGAGGATGGAGCCGCTTGGCTCGTGGAACCAACTTATTGAGTGGCAAAGAGGGTAATCTCTTCTTTTATGGCTAATAATTTGAGAGACTATGGTGGCACATTTTGTAGCTCGTGTTCCTTGGCTGTTGCCCTTCCATTCAATCCTGGCCTTCGCCAAGAGACTGATTGGAACCTCACCCGCCGCCCCCCCTCTCCTTTCAACTTCAAGCTTGGATCAATTTGGCCCTCGTGATCGTGTGTAATATAGAGGGTGTGCGGGTATATAGATGTTCTTGATCATGGTCTGCCTCGTGGGTTTATGACTTGTTTTAACTGAAATGATATTTGGGTTTTGCGGGAATCTGGATTTGGAACAGAGCACGATTTAAGAGCTTGCTAATTAGCTAACCTTTGTGCTTATGTTTTATGGACATTGTGTTTCATGGTCGGTATGGTAGAAAGAGAAGATGGGTTTGTTGGGTAGGACAAAATGATGCTGCCTACATTTTGCCCAATTTTATTGAGATAATCTCGAGGTAGCCTTAGCGAGCAATGCTTAGAGATATTGAGCAGTCTTTCTCGCTTCTAACTTGGCTTCCATGAGTTTTGGTGTTGGACAACCATTTGTTATTTTAATGATCTGAACTTTTGTTCATTTTCTTGAGTGGGAAGTTTGTGCACCTGTGTCTTTATTATGTTTTGTGCTCTCTAAAGAAGGTAAGGATGAATTTGATGATGGCCGTTTTTTTCATTGGTCAAATTCTTTGATAGATGCTAGAGACTTGGGTTTTTCATTAACAACCATGTTCCATGTATGAATTCGTTCTTTACCCTTTATGTTAAATCTATCTTGGGTTGGAGCCTTGGCGTTATCTGCCATTTGCCATTGCACTTCTAATGACGATAGACAAGAGTTGCAGTTTCTTTTAAAATGCAATGAAATGATATTATCGTTGTGAAGATCACTTGGTGATAAATTTGCAATTATGTCTTATTTAATTGCTTCTTCTCCTGCTTCTCATGGGAGTTGAACCATCAAACTTGCTTCAGCTATTTACAGTGGTGACTTTGCCCTAACTGTAATTACACGTTTCTCTGTGGCCTTGGGGAGAAGCTCATTCAAAGAAACTTGTTGAGTTCTGTGCATCCTATCTAGGAGCTGTAGATCTCAATTTGCATATTTGCTAGTCACTTACCCTTATTTAAATGGATATGAAGGAATTACTTAGAGTGGGGTTGTTTGGCTTTGTAGACAAGGAAATTCAAGGAACTACTTAAGAATACTTTTGGGTGGGAGTTCCAGCAAATTAGTGCTGTTGATGGAGTGTATTTCGATGAAGATGATGAAGTAAGCCTTGTAGACTCTCTCTCTCTCTCTCTCTCTCTCTCTCTCTCTCTCTCTCTATGTGACTAAGATTTCCTTGCTCTCTATGCTTTTGCAGTTTGCTTCAACCATTGAAATGATCAATGACCAACATCTGTAGTTTGGCTGTGATAGTGTGAACATGTGCTTCAGTCTTCTGCTCTACTTCATAATGAAGCATGGCGTTACATCGAGGGGGAACTTGCAATGAATCGTCTCTCTAATCAAGTTTACGAATTTGTTATGCTCTCGAAACTTTACCAGTTCAAGATCAATCCTATGCCCTGCAAATAGAAGCATGTGGTTAAACCCCTGGTTCTCTTTTTCTTTTTGTAAAAGAATGACTAGCTATAGGATAGGAATTGACAGATCGAGTCGGTAACGGTTGAGGAAAGCGTTGTGTGACATCTTATAAGCTCCTGAAGACATATTTTTGTGGAAGTCATGTATATTTGCATTAGATAGTTTGCCCTAGATTTGATGCACCAGTTGAAACATATGTTCTTGAGTCATACTGCAAAGAGTCCGAGACTATGAGCCAAATCATGTGTTGAAGCTACATCAATTTAATGGTAGTACAGTCACAATATCGCCTTTGACGGCCCAAGAAGCGAAAGCACTGACATTTTGTTATGGATTTGATGAACAATCCGTATCAAGTTAATTCAGCAATGAACTTTTCTAACTCATGCCTTCATTCCTCGGAATGAATGTGAGCATAAGCAAATTGCATCATAGATTGTTATCTACACGGGAAATTGGAGGCAATAGCAAATCATTTGGGCTTAATTTCGCTATTGACATTGGTGATCAACGTGTCGTCAATTGTATTTGTGTCAAAGTTGATTGATTTTGAGACGTTTAATACCTCCAATTCATAAAATAGGTTGGCTAGTGAACCTCTTTGGATGCAGAAGAAAAAAAGGAAAAGAAAGAAAAAGAAAAAAGAAAAAATAATAATTTTTTTTGAAAAAGTATAAAAAAATTGAAAAATTATTCATTAGATTTGTATTGCTTGGAAGTATTTTAGTAATATAATCTTTTTTTTTAAAGAATAATTTTTCCTAAATTTGGTTAAATATGAAAATATTTTATTAATATGGGTTGGGTTGGGTATGGGTCGGGTTGGGTCGGGTATGGGTCGAAAAATTTACATTAAGCATAAATGGCTTAATGGGTCAATTTGGGTCGGACCATTAATGACCCGACCTAAACCCGACCCAACCCACCCATTTAACACCTCTAGTGGTAGGACAGTGTTTGCTGAAAATCAGGCTGGATTTATTGCGGTTTACAAGCTGTCCAGTAGTTTAAGTAATTTATCTTACTTAGCATATTTTGTGATTGATTTGTAACTAATCTAAAAAAATAAGAATTGACTCACCAACAAGCAAGTGGATTGTTGACGCGATCTCATTTTCAGTGTAGGGAATGGCCCCTGCAAAGAGCCCTGAGGTCAAGGAGGAGGATAGGTATAGAGGTGATCAATGGGCAAATTTCAATGAGCATGGTCGGGGCTTTATGAGAATTTTAGACTTCCCCAATCATTTTACGGAGAATAACTTCCAGGAAAACTTTTTTCAAATTTTTCGACGTTCATTTCACAATAAATGAATTAGCTAGGGAAAACATTTTCCATGAAGGGAAGAAAATCATCTAAGATTGGAGAAAATGTTTTCCACTTTTGAAAAAGAAAAAACATTTTCCATACCTTCTTTCACCTCACTTTTGAAAACATTTTCCTTTTATTTTTTCTTTTATTTATTTTCTAAAAAAATCGATTTTTTAATTACTTTTATTCCGGCCATAGGTGAGCTAGAGACTTGCCACAAGCCAGCAAGGCTCAAGCTATCTAGATTCCAATGAGGTTGAGCCTTGTTGGCCTATGGTGAGGCCCAAGCCCAGCAAGGCTCAACCTCACCTTGATCAACCTCAAATGAACTCGTGCCTAGCCAGATCCGACCACTTGGGCGAGGCTTACCTCGCCCGATGTTGCCAAGCATTGGCAAGGTTCTGGGGACCTCCATGAGGCTCGAGCCTCACCTAGGTGGTTGAATCTTTTGAGGCTTGAGCTCGCCGGTGTCAAGTGAGCTCGATCTCGCCTGATCTAGTGAGACTCAACCTGTCACGCCTCGATCTTCGGGCACGCACCCATCCTTCACCTTGGTCGATTAAAGAGCGACATTTCAGGATGCATCACCAACAATTTCATTTTAATACGCATGCGGAAGCAAATAAAATCCCCAGACAATAAGCTCATCTCCTCTTTCCCTCTCTCTTCTCTTTACGCGATTTTCTCTCTTTTCCTTCCCCTTCACACTCTCGCTCCTCTCTCTTCTCTCTCCTCTCATGCTTTGTCTCACACGACTCTCTCTCTCTTCACCCAATTCCCTGTCCAACCGACAAACCATCGTGGCCAGCCAATGAACTTCGCGACAACAGAAGAGGAGGCTGCACGGTGGTTTGTCGCACAAGGGTTCGGTCATGTTTCAGAGGGAGAGAAAAAGAGTAGTTGGGAGGGAGCAGCGACTCGACGGCGGTGGAGCCGGAGGGGCGGCGCTGTGGCTCATTGGTCGGACTAGTGAGCGGTAGCTCATCTGACAAACCACCATGAGGAGGGAAAAACCAATACCATCAAAAATCATAAGGAGTCACATTGTGTAACCTAAACCAAGAATGATATGTATTTGTCCTTTCATAGATGTGTTAGATAGACTGCACTACAAATTATTTAGCATTCCTAATGAATAGTCGTTTACAACTAATATAAAAAAAAGTTAAAAATTGATCGGGTCTGGTGAGGAATGAGGACGGACGAGGACCGCCAAGTGCAACAAAACAAAATAGAGTTAAAAATGATTAGGATTTCATCGCCTCTTGGCATAGCAGGACTTTTGGCTATTCCTTTGGTTGAATTCAACAAGCGTCAACGCATACCTTTTAATCAAATCACCAACCGAGTCGCCGAATTTAAAAATCAAGGCAAAGTATTCCTTTCACAAACAAGATAGCATCAGCTCGATTTCATTATTTCTCCGGATTTATATTGCTACAGCGGCAAACCAAGCCAAGGCGAGTTAAGAGTTTGCGACTTTTATATCTAGTCTCCTCAGGGTAGCCTATCTAATTCCGGCCCATCCACCATCGACCGCCAGATTGTGGCCGTTGATGAATTCGGCCTCTTCAGAAGCAAGGAACACCACGGCATCAGCCACATGCTTCGCTTTCAGCACTCCTTTCAAGCTTGAACTTGACTCAAACATCCTCTCGCCTTCCTCCTCACTCACGCCGTACACTCCACGGACTAATGGTGTTGCGACCGGTCCAGGGGAGACACAGTTCACGCGTATACCGTATGCTCCAAGTTGCTTACTTGCCGACCTCACCAAACCCAGCACGGCATGCTTAGACATCACATAGTCTACCCGATTCTCGTTTCCATTGCTCGCCGCAATGCTCGCCGTGCAAATTATGCTTCCCTTTATGCCCCCCGCCACCATGGCGCGAGCCCCGTGCTTGACACAGGCAGCCATTCCCCAAACATTGATGGCAAACAGGCTCTCGAAAGCAGGTATGTCGAACTCCAGAATGTCTTGTTTGATGTTATTCATTATGCCTGCATTGCTAAACAAGATGTCTAGGTGGCCATTTGATTGAAGAGTTGATTCCACCAAGGACTTCACCCGATGCTCATCCGTGACATCGCAATGGATGTAGGTGCACCGGTGGGATCCGATTGACAACGCAAGTTCGTGGCCCTTTTTGTCTTGGATGTCTGCAATCATGACATATGCGCCGTGATTTGTCAACTGACGCACCGCCTCCTCGCCGATGCCGCTCGCGCCACCAGTGATGATGGCTACTTTGCCGTCAAGTTTGTTTGAGGCGTGGCTGGTCATTTCTGTAGGGAGAGAATGGAAAACCGAGTACAGGAAAGGACCATGAAGTTGTGCTGAGGGAGATGCGGAGCCTCTTCGTATATAGAACTTGAGGAAAGACAAAGCACAGTTATGTTTAGATTGAATGTTCGGTGTTGATTTTCTGTTAAACATTACGATCATACCCGAGGTTCGGATCCAATAATGGACAAAATTGGCAAATTACAATAAATCGATACGGACTCTTTATTCAATTATGGCTCGTTACATCAAAACTCGCTGAATCATCGTCACATTGCTCTCAAATAAGACATACAGTTCGCAGCATATGGGTGTTGGTGTGAGGATGAGGCGAACTTTCCTCTCCACAAGTGGGCCCGGACGGATGTGAATATGATTGGCCATGCCCCACCGGACGCTTTCGCCACCTGCGATCATATCCTTAAAATTTTGGATATTTATAAGCTTAAGCAGATTTTAAAAATAAAAAAAATAAAAACTATCTATGTTGACTTTCTGCCGAATATTATTTATATAAGAGGTTTTGTTCCAATGATAAATAAATGTTGACATCTGATTTTTAGCCGACACATCATTAAATGTAAAAAATCGAGATTAGGGTTTTTGATAGCGATGGAGCGGTTTTTCGAACAAAAAAAGTCATTTTTCATTTTTTTTTTCTATTGTTTTGTAATTGTGAAACAATTTCCCCGTTAATTCCATGGATTGATTTTTGGTCTAAGTCTTTGATTAAAAGCCAATCCCTGGTCAAAAATTGGTTTTTTGCACAAAAAGATCCTAAATGGTCCTAATTTCACTTTAGTCAAGTTAATTTTCTAAAATTTCAAAAATTTGATCCAAAAATCAACCTTTTTAGGAAATGGTTGACTTGGTCAAATCCTTAACCAAAAAGTTGAAAAATTGAAAAATTGAAAAATCACTTCATTTTAATTTCAATTTGACTTTAGTAGAGAAATTTTTGCGAAAATTAATTAAGAACCTTGCATTCTAAATTTTCTAGTTTTAGGTTCAAAATAAGCCAAAAATAAAATTTCTTTCGTTGTGATCATAATTAGACTTAGTTCATTTTACAACATTTGATCTAGGGATCGTTACCTATTTGCTCATTCATTCAATTTCAAGAACGATCATGTCGAAATGCAAATTGTGACTTTTAGCCCTAATTAAGGAGTCCTAATCAATTTTTCATGAGTTGCAAAAGAACACTTCCATTCCACTCTTTTTTATGAGATAAGTGTGAATGGAATTTCAATTGGGTAATTTAGCATTCTTGAACATAGGAAAATCAAGTTAATGAAATTCAAGTTGACCTATTTGAAATTAAGGTTCAATTTCGCAAATTAAGGTTCAATTTCATCATTAATCCTTGATTCATTTTTAGCATAAAAGTCATGCCATCAATTCAAAGTCAATTTGGATATAATAGGTCACCTAGGGACAAGCAATTAATCCAATAGATGCCTTGTGATATTAATTGAATTCAATTTTAGTTAATTTGCGATTTCAATCAAGAAATCACGTGAAATTATCCAATGTTGCCTAGAAAGTCCAATGTATATAGGTCCAATACTTTTCATGTAAATCAAGTAATTATGGCAATAGAAAATTAATGAATTGTATTTGCATGGTTTAATTGGCCTAATTTCTATAAAATTGAACCATTTTTCGTTAAATTGGACAAGATTTTCTTCCAAGGATTAAATTTGCACAAAATTTAGAACCTATGGACCAAGCCACCCAAACTGTGATCGAACCAATCGAATTGGCTTGGACTAATCCGATTGGTCCAACCGGCCATTGGTGAAGAAGGCCGATTTAGCCCTCCGCTGGCTCTTGGTGGTTGGCCACCACCCCTGAGCTCCCTGTCGTGAGTATTTCATTCCTACACCCCTCAACTTTCCATATTTTGCAAAAATGTCCTTGAATTTTTTGAAATTACAAAATTGCCCATAATTAGGCTTTAATCGCAAACTCAATTTAAACTTATGATTTTGGCAAATCAACACCATCATAATTAATTAGGCAATTCAATCAAGTTTTGACTATCAGCTCAAATTGATGGTCGAGATTTGATCTTGAAGGGGAGGTATACAAGTATTTTTCCCTCCAAAACTTAAAAGAGGCTTATTTAGTGCATTTTCCATATCTAGAAATACATAAACCTCTAAAATCTCTCTCTCTCTCTCTCTCTCTCTCTCGCACGCGCGAGGCCATTCCCTCCATCACTCATCCCGGCCTCTTGCCAGCGATCTTCCGCACCACACCACCGTCCACCATCTCCTCATCCCCATCAAAGCAAAGAGTCGTCTCATTCGTCACCTAGAGCTCACTGTCTGGCAGCTTTTCTTGCGGTTACAAATCACCGGCATCCACACCAATGATTGAACCATCGATTTCAGCTGCTCCGATTGACGACCAATGACGGTCCATTGGTGATCCAACCACCCCCGATCTATCCTTGGACATGACCTCGACCCTCTGGTGGTTGGGGCTTGGTTGGATAGTCACCGGATGAGCTCCAATGGCCGTTCTTCCCTTGGGTTGGACCTAATCCTTTCCAACCATGAAACGGTGGTCCAGTCGACACTAATCTAACCACTCCAGTGTCACTCTCTTTCGACAATCCTCGGCTTTTGTGAGGCATAGCGATGCTTTGATCATCATCTGATCGAATCTGTTCCATCAAAATTGCACAAAGATAGATATCCGAAACTTGAATCCGATTAGGCAAGATCTAGTTAGTCGATCAGGGCCAGGATTCGAATCCTAAGTTGATATCACATGTTTAGATTTGTAATTTAGATGTTATATGATGAGATTTGATGATGTTGTGATGATTGAAGATGAGATTGAGACAAGATTTTGCATGTTCACTTAGTACTACAAAAATCATAGGTTTCGAACATAGGTTCTACTAGGGATGATTTGAGGTCTTAAACCTTGTTATGTTACTTTGAAGTGCTCTAGACAATCGATCTACATTCGGTAAGCTTTGATTTCATATGCTATGGGTCCCAAAAAAAAGTTCGTTTGATACATGAAATCTACCTTGAAAATTGGATGATTTCTGATGGTTTTGTGTGCTTTTCTGGTTGTTCTGACTTTTGAACGTGCCACCTATTTTCTGATTTCTATTCTATTCACAAATAGTCTAAATCCCTCATTTCTTTGAACTTGAAAGTAGTTATTTTTAAGCTCCAATAATCATAGTTATCTACATAAAAAAAGAAAAAAAGAAAAAAAAAAAAAGGAATGCGAAATGAGGATGAGACAGTGCTTGTCATGGCTTTTGTGTTGGAAATTTGGATGGGTGACTTTAGTAGAGGATGATCAGGACAAAACCCCAGTACTGATAGAACGTGCCTAACTCTGGTATCGCCTTTGGTTTCTGGTTTATATGCTAGTGCTTTTAGACGTGTCAGGGAAAGGACTGGGCAAGGAAACATCAATTATTAACAAATGAGAGTAGCCTATCACGGCAAGGGAGAACAAGGAAACAAAAGATAAAAGCTTTAATTATTTAGTGCATATCACGAAAGCAAGGGGGAAAGCTAAGTTTTTCGTCTGCTTCCAGTAAGATTGGATATCCACCAAACCCGCAGGCCTTATCTATAGGCTGACATCATTGCCCCGCTGCACCAAATATCTCTGCATGGGAGAGAGATTATTTTTTCGTTTTCATCCTTTTCCACACAGTACTAGAGACTTCAAAACTATTCCCGGAAATTTCTTCCTCTAGATGTATCCTGTGCATGTTAGACTACTATAAAAATTGGATCTAATTAATTTAACAAGTACTATATCTGGAGTAGATTCTGGCTGGGGTCGATCTTCCTGATGTTTGAACAAACATTCTATGCCGTATCAAAATCCTCCTACTGACATGGCTCTCTTGTGCACAGAAATGGTGCCGCAATAGGTTAACATGAACTTCTTGGTTCAGTTTTGCGATTAACGAAGAAGAGAAAGTTATGTCCAATTTTTACAGAGCCATGACCATTCATCGCAAGAAAGCTCAGCTAGAAGAGCCAGTAACATTCCATCACGAGAAACATTCTTCAAGTTACAATGATATTTCTTTGTGCCGAAGCGGAAAATATGGCATACATAGAAACGTGAAGCCTATTCTGCTGGAGGAGTAAACTGAAGCGTGTTAAGCCCTCCATCGACGACCAGGTCGTGGCCGTTCACGAATTCGGAATCTTCCGAAGCTAGGAACACCACAGCATCAGCCACGTGCTTCACTTTCAAAACCCCTTTTAAGCTCGAGCTCGACTCGAAGAGGCTCTCGATCTCCTCTTCATTCCGGCCGAAGGTGTTGCAGGGCATTGGTGTCGCGACTGCTCCTGGCGACACACAGTTCACGCGTATCCCATGTGTTCCGAGTTGCTTGCTAGCTGACCTCATCAAGCCCAGCACCGCATGCTTAGACATAGTATAGTCTATGTACTTGTCGGTCCCGATTGTCGCAAAAATGCTCGCCGTGCAAATTATGCTTCCCTTTATGTCCTTATCCACCATTGCGCGGGCGCTGTGCTTCACACACGAGGCCATACCTTTGATATTTACAGCGAAGAGGCTCTCGCAAGCCGACACGTCGAAATCAAGAATGTCTTGTTCAACAGAACTGAACACTCCAGCGTTGCTGAACATGATATCAAGCTTACCGTACAGTTGAAGGGTCGAGTGTACTAAGGATATCACCTGTTGCTCATCCGCAACATCGCAGTGAATGTAGGTGCAGCAGTGGGAGCCGATTGATTCTACGAGGTCTCGGCCCTTTTCATCCTGGATGTCAGCAATCACGACTTTTGCACCGTGACTGGAGAAACGGCGAGCCGTTTCCTTGCCGATGCCGCTTGCACCACCGGTTACGATGGCTACTTTCCCCTCGAGTTTTTTCAAGGCAGAGTTCGTCATCCCTTTTCGTATGCAAAGCGAGAACCGAAAAATGATCAGAGATATGGCTGAGGGAAAACCAAACTTTGGTAATAGGTTACCGTAGAAAATTGGTGATCCTAGTTCAATCTAGACTACTCTAGTGGACGTCAGAAACAAGCAAAGAAAAGTCCACAAGATTCCTTAAAAATGTCTTATCCTTGGGCAGTAGCGAAAGTGTGTGGAGGGCACTAAACCTGGGAGAAATTATTGCATAGACCGGGCCCTCCATGTCATTATTGACGCCGGTCCATTCAAAAAAATATTGGATATCCTAATAGTGACAAGTCATTTTGACAAAATTCACTTGCAACAAGTGCCATATTTGACCGCACCCGCTAGAGATGAAACGCCTCAACATGTCTACGTCCTCTTTCTCTCTCTCGTGCTGTGCAATATTTTCTCCCTAAGGATGAGAGAGCGAGAGCAAGAGCTTGGCCATGGTTTCCACCATGGAAGCCCCCTAGGGCAAAACCCTAAAGCTTGTTGATAATCGCGGATAGAGCAAAACTAGAAATCAAAATTCCGTAGTGAGAATAAGATATCGAGACCTCCAGCAAATGGAAAGACTGGAGGAAAGCAAAAACCTAACCGGATGGAGACGATAGTCAAATATGGACGGGTCGTCGGAGAGTAGGGATGACGGAGGCCGAAATTATAAGAAAACCATCATGAGGGAATTTCGCTCGGTGGAGTGAAGTCGAAGCAACATGGACGAGAGAGAGAGATTCGTTGCTTGCCAGCGTGACCTTCTCATGACATATTGAATGAAGAAAAAGAGAGGAGATAGACAGACATGGTGAGGTGTTTTAAAGTACGAATGAGGCTAAATATAACACGTGTTGCTTACGAAGTGGATTGATGTAAAAATAACGTGACATCGCTAAATACCAAATTTTTTTCTTTCAAGAGATGTGAGTACTCTTAATTTATTATGAAAATAATAATTTTTTTTATGTTAAAAATAATTAAATATCATTGTGGTGTTCATTTTTTTAATAATTTGTGGCTTGAATATGCTATTATTCTTATAGAAATCATCATGTTAGTAGAGTTCTTTTCTCCACTCAACAATAGACACTCGGCCACGCGGCCGAGCGCGGTGGAGAAGCCTCTCTCATTCTCTCCACTGTTTAGCTTTCCCCAAATAACCGATGATATTCAAATTAAAAAGACATCCATGAATGTCCATTGACGAGTACCTGTTCGCGATCTGGGTGTGAAAAGGATCGACACACGGAGCTTCGACCGCCATGAGAGTTGTCTCTTGTTTCTTGGCTTTTCGCCTAGAGAGAAACAGAGAATCTCAGAGGAAGATCATGAAACAGGGAGGACGGTGGCAGATTATCTTCGCTTTTGGCGTGGTGTAGTGCGGTGCGGGGTCCGGCGTCAGTGTGTGTGTGAAGGGGGCTTCGCTTACATGATGGGTGTAGAGACAGAAAATTCCGTACATCCCAATGTCTTGTCCTTGGGCAGCAGTGAAAGTGTGGAGAGCACTAGACCTAGGAGAAATTATAGCACGGGCCCTCCAGGTACCATGGTGCCGGAACATCCATTCGAGAAAATATTAGGATGTGCTTAATAACAGTTTGGTCTTTATCAAAGTAAATAAAGAATAAACAATTCCATTCCTTTAAAAATTTATGGTTCAGAGTATGCGAAACCCTCCATCGAGGAGATTTTGGCTGGTGTCGATCCACCCGATGTTTCAACAAACATTCTATGCCGTATCAAAATCCTCCAATTGATAGTGCTCTCTTGTGCGCAGAAATGGTGCAGCAGTTGGTTAACATGAACTTCTTGGTTTAGTTTTGCGATCGATGAAGAGCGATTTATGTCCAATATTTACAGAGCCATGACAGTTCGTCGCGAGAAAGCTCAGCTAGAAGCGCCTATCACGAGAAACATTCTCAAGCTACAATGATATTTCTTTGTGCCGAAGCGGAAAATATGGCATACATGGAAACATGAAACCTATTCTGCTGGAGGAGTCAATTGAAGCATGTTAAGCCCTCCATCGACGACCAGGTTATGGCCATTCACGAATTCGGAATCTTCCGAAGCTAGGAACACCACAGCATCAGCCACATGCTTCACCTTCAAAACCCCTTTTAAGCTCGAGCTCGGCTCGAACATTCTCTCGATTTCCTCTTCGCTCCGGCCAAAAGTATTGCAGGGCATTGGTGTCGCGACCCCTCCTGGTGACACGCAGTTCACACGTATACCGTATGCTCCGAGTTGCTTGCTTGCCGACCTCACCAAGCCCAGCACCGCATGCTTAGACATGGTATAGTCTATGTACTTGTCACTCCCTATGGTCGCAAACACGCTTGCCCTGCAAATTATGCTTCCCTTTATGGCCTTATCCACCATTGCGCGGGCGCCATGCTTCACGCACAAGGCCATGCCTTTGACATTTATGGTGAAGAGGCGCTCGCAAGCCGACATGTCGAAATCAAGACTGTCTTGCTCAACAGAACTGAATACTCCGGCGTTGTTGAACATGATGTCAAGCTTACCATACAGTTGAAGGGTCGAATGTACTAAGGATATCACCTGTTGCTCGTCCGCAACATCGCAGTGAATGTAGGTGCAGCAGTGGGAGTCGATTGATTCTATGAGGTCTCGGCCCTTTCCATCCTGGATGTCAGCAATCACGACTTTTGCACCGTGACTGGAGAAACGGCGAGCCATTTTCTCGCCGATGCCGCTTGCACTACCGGTTACGATGGCTACTTTCCCTTCGAGTTTTTTGAATTCAGAGTTCGTCATCCCTTTTTCTTTTTTTTTTTTGGTTGCTGGAGGAACCGTTTTGGCCGACAGCCGCCACGTAAACCCTCAGGTGTCGCTAGCAGGGAAACCACCACCCCAACGCCCTGCTTAACTCACCACACAGTGTTTCAACAAAGCCAGAACAAAAAGGAATTAGAAATGACCAGAGATATGCCTGAGGGAAAACAAAGCTCTAGTAATAGGCTTACGTAGAAAATTAGTGATTTATTCTTGACATAGAAATCTAGAAATCCTACCACCCGCCGCGGTGGCTTAGCTGGGTAGGCGCTAGACTTCCAACGAAAAGGTCTAGTGTTCAAAACTCACACAATGCAAGTTACATGAATATTAATTTTGAGACTCTTGGCGACTTATCCGGTGGCACGTGTGTGTTGACTAGCATGTGTTGCTCCTAGTAATTTACCTCCGATTACCAGTCATGTGAGGTTCTCTGAGTGAAAAAAAAAAAAATTTCCTTGTTCAATCTAGACTACACTAGTGGACGTGAGAAACAAGCAAAGAAACGTCCAAAAGATTCCTAAAAATATCTTGTCCTTGGGCAGCAGCGAAAGCGTGGAAAGCACTAGACCTAGGAGATATTATTGCATGGGCCCTCCGGATATCATGGTGCCGGAACAAGGATGTCCTCAATAACAGCCTATTTTAAATAAATAATTAATTAATTAGAAATTTTTATGAACCCCGCTTCTTAAATAATTTATGACTCGTAGTTATTCTATCAATAACCTAAAAATTGTTATACTAACTAAATATTTTTCTCCACTCAAAGCAAGGTCTGACGAAGAAGCCTCTCCCATTCTCTCTACTGTTCATCTTCCTCAAATAACTGATGATATTCAAATTAAACAGATATCTTCGCGAGTCTAGGTGTGAAAAGGATCGACGCACGGAGCTTCGACCGCCATGAGAGTCATCCCTTGTTTCTTGGCTTTCGCTTAGAAAGAAACAGAGAGAGAGAGAGTTTCTCAAAGGAAGATCATGATACAGGGAGGAAGATGGGCAGATTATCTTCGCTTTTGGTGTGGTGTGGTGCGGGGTCCGTGTGAGCGCGGGGGTGGGGGTTTCGCATGCATGATGAGGGCAGAGAGAGAAAATCCCATACATCATTGTTGCGCAGATTTCTTTACTCAAAGAAAGATCAGTGAATTATGGGTGGTCGCAGATAATGCGCAAATTTATTTAATCTATCTGTCTTTTACGTGAAAAAAAAAGAAAAGAAAAAAAAAACTTTTACCAAGCACGTCACGTGTCGATTGCTGAAGGATCCCGTCTCAGTATGACATGCAGACCAGCCGATGTAATATTTTCTCCTAGAGCTTGTGTAGAAATATTAAAATAATCTCCAATTTGAATGGGTATTTGTGTGGATTTAAAGGATATGGGTTTATGAGCTCACTTCCCCATGAATTGTATCTTTGAAATGATCTTCCCTTGTCCATCCTTTACTTAATACATACAATATATATACACACATTTACACATCACTAATTAAGAATTGTTATCGATGTCAAAATCATACGTACGAGCAAACTTAATTCCGACTGCTACCAACGCTTGCCCAACAGGGAAGTTTTTTCCATCAAACTTCGGCAAGTTCCAGTGAATTTCCCAAGAGAAAACGTCAATCTTTAGAACTTTTGGTGGCTGCTACCTTTTGTGAAGCATCAATGTTGACTGTCCACCTGACCAAACTTAAGGTTTCACCTGGAGCCGCCTTCTATCAGCTTCAGTCAATGACTATGCAATGGGTGTATAAAAGAAGAACAAAAGGCAGGACAAGGGACTCTCAACTTCTTCCTCTTTAGTTTGCCTTCTTTGGCTATCTATTCAGAAGAACTGAGAAACTTCAATGGCCATACACCCTTAGGACCTTCTGAAATTCGAAGGACTTGAGGCATCTTTGTAAAACTTGTCATCATCCAATCATCAGAGATACTGTCAGAGAAACTTCAGCATCGAAACCTTTCTTTTCCATGGATTACACTTCTGTAAAGGAACTATTTCTACGTTACTCTACCAATTAAAAGTGCCAAAACTGGAAAATGAAAAGCAAACATGGGAACTTGCACCGACTTATCCTGCTAAAAGACTTCCGATAGAGCGTGTCCACGCTTACTCGACTACCAGATTATTTCAAAATCTTCAATGCAAGAAACACCACTGCACAACATGCTTCACTTTCAAAGCCCTTTCAAGCTCCATATCGACTCGAGGGAACCCTCGACTTCCTACTTGCTCCTGCCCATCAAGCCATGCAGCAATTGCGTCGCAACTATCTCCATGTCACGCAGTTCATGCATATGCCGCATTCTCCGACTTGCTTGCACGCCAACCTCACCGATCTCGGGCACAGCATGCTTAGACCTGACGTAATCAATGTACTTCTCAATTCCAATAGTGGCGACGAGGCTGGCTGTGTAAATTATGCTTCCCTTGAGCCCCCATCAACTGTGGCACGAGCCCCATGCCTGACGCAAGTGGCCAATCCTTGGACATTGATTGCGAAAAGTTGCTCAAAAGCCGTCATGTCAAATTCAAGAATGCCTTGCTCGATGGAGTTGCAAACTCCTGGATTGCTAAACATGAATTCCAGGCGACCATGCACTTGAAGGGCTGACTGTTCTAAGGGCTTCACCTGTTCTCCATCCGAGACATCACAAGAATGTAGATGCAAAAGGGGAATCTTTTCTAGGAGGATGTCAGCGATCACGGCAGATTCACCATGATTAGTGAACTAAAAAGTTGTCTCCTCACCAATGCCACTCGCACTGCAGGTTATGATGGGTATTTTCAACCGAGCTTTTTCAATGCATGGTCTGCCATCCTTTCCCTACGCAAAGGTTGAGATAAAGGATGGTACCAGAAATGGTTTTTTGAGTTATATCAGGGAGATGAATATCCCTTCATAAGATAAACTGGAGAGAATTCAGATAGTGGCTGGTTTTTTCATTGGTTAAGATGCTTGAAAAAAAATAAAATGAATCCTAGTTTTAGATTAGCGATGCTAGCTCAGTAAGGAATTTTTTCAAAAACAGGATGTATCTCAGTTGACTTTCACTTTATTAAATCTTCTGCTGGTACATTTTATATGAACCATCTCTTTCATTATCTTACTGATGAGAGGTCGCCAGCCATCATTTACTTTGGGAGAAAATGGTGAAAGCAAGAGAGCTTTATCATGTTTGTCGTTTTCGAAAGAAGCTGTGTATGTTATTTCCTTATTCGTCGGAGTTGTGAGTTGGATGAGCAAGGGGCAAACCACGGTTGCTTTATCTTTGACTGAAATAGAGAACATGACCCTTAATCATGCTGCTAAGGAAGTGATTTGGCCACACAAATTGCATAAAGAGCTTGGTGTTATGCAAGGGGCAATGAAGATTAGGTGTGGTAACCGGAGTGATATTTTCTTGGCTAATGTAAGAACAAAGCATATCAACATACAACATCACTTTATTCGAGAGAAAGTTGAACAAAAAACTGTAGTGATGGAAAAAATTGACACATATGTGAATAGTGCATATTTCTTTTACAAAGGCAATGAATGCTGAAAAGTTTAAATAATGTACAATAGGATTTAAAGAAGCATGTGGAGTATTTACTGATTTTGAGACCAAATATGAGAATATTGGGGTGTGGTTCATACTTTCCATTATAAGGGCAGCACCCTCGCAACACGTGCACATGTGTAGTTCTCATCCCCAAAAGAGCTCTTTTGGGGGATGAGGGCACCCTCGGAGTTTATATGCAGTGGGTTGGCTTCTCCAAAGCAATGTAAGACTCCTTTCCACAAAGGCTTAACAAACACCCCAATTCATAGAATCAGGTTTTGATACCAACTAAGATTGTCATTACCAAAAAGCTCTTATGAGGTGAAGGAAGCCCCAAAGGTTAGATAGAGAGTGGGTAACTTCAAGACCATGACTCACCTGAATACATTAATTACATAACGACTCATCACCATGAGTCATCTTGAAAACATTAATTACATCACAAGTCATCAACTAGACTCATCAAATATTATCTTTCTCTAGCAATTTGAAGGATATAATGGAGAGGTACGATGTGCTAATTATAGCAAAATCCTCAACTAGACATAGTAATAATTTAAGAGCGAACCAAGACAAAACCACGATTCTCAAATTCTCTTTCTCATTTTACTTTTTATTTTCTTTGTGATTGTGCGACAAATCCTACCAATCATTGTACCACATGTATGAAATAACTCTAATGGCTTCTTAGCTCTCCATGTACCCTATTGCAACCTAACCAAGTGCACCATCTAGAGTTTGGCTAATAGTTTATTAAATCTAAACTTAGTTCGGGCGCTCCCAAATCCAAACCAATTCACAACTTAGGTTTAAGTTTTTAGCATACAAATTAATTCTATCTAGGAATCGCCACTAATTAGTTTATGGTAATTCAACTAAACATTTAAGTAAAATAACAAGAGAATTACTTTACTCCTATGAATTAGAGAATTTGAGTATGGGGACTTTGTTATACTAGATTTTTCACCCTTTTGGTACCGTTCTTTTCATGAAAAAATTATTTATCAGGTAGCTTGATTTATTTTATTACTCCTTAACATGTGAGGTGATTATGCGGGTGCACAATCTAGCACCAATAAAGTAATAAATAAATTGCAAGACTTACCTCAAAGTATCTGCAATATTAGCTTAAAAATCATATCAGTAATTATAAATATGATTTCTATTTAACGCACGGTCGTTTCATTTTTTTTGGATCTTCACTTATTTAAATGAAACCTAGAAATTAGGTGTGTACAAAAATGTTTAACTAAGATAACATGCAACATGCAACCTAATATGCGAACTATATGTCACGCGGCATTTATTAAATGACATAGTCTAATGACAGGGAAAGATTAATGCAACTATTCTAACATATCATGCATTATCCTAAACATGCAACTTAATAGATGACATGCAATTAATGAACTAATCTTAGGTGACACGAGCATATTTTTTTTTTTGTTTGTGTTTTCTTCTAATTAAAATTCGAAATTAAATGTGCCTGATATTTAAATATGCAAACTATCCTAGAAAAGAAGATCCAATTTATTTTGAAAAGATATTTTTTGTATTTTACTAAATTCGGAATTATAAAATAGCCAAAATAAACATGCAATCTATCCTTAAAAAAACTACTATAATTGTGTCTAATCTTTTTGAGATTTTTTTAGAAGTAAAATCAATTAAAATCAAGCAAAATTAGAAAGAAGAAAATCCACAACAAACACGCCATCAAATCACACGAGAAATTATCAATATTCATCTAATAATGAAAGTAAATTGACAAATCGTATCTCGCACATGAGAACGTATTGGTTAATTTTTATAAAATCCATGAGAACGTATTGGTTAATTTTTATAAAATCGTGAATCATATCTCGGTATAAGATTGGAATGACGATTTTCCCTGCGATCACAAGTCATATTTTGAACATGAAATCGGACTGCCAATTTTATATACGTCGTGAAATTAGGAATTAATTGCTTGTAATTATGGATATGATAATATATCATGAGGTTCATGTGCATGAATGATATTTCAAATAAGGAAAGGGAGTATTTGAAAACCAAATAAGACAAGATTTTTACCTAATCCAAATTTTGGCTTCCAAATTTGGCTTCACCAACGGCGACTCGCGAATCACGATCAAGGCTCAGCGTGATGGCGCAAGGCTCGGGCTTGGACGCTGGGACTGCAGTGCAGTGGTGCTGATGCTCACTGAACTTGACTTAAATAGCCCCAACAAACTTCCGAAGAAAGCTGGGAGGCTCAGCGAAGTGTGCTGGACTCGTGCCAGCGACGTCTGATGTTGGTCTCCTATGAGATCAAGCCGAGAAGGAGAGAGTGGGATGTCGGGACCTCGTGGGAGTTCGTGAGATATCAACAAGCTTGGAGCAGCAATGACGATGCCAGGAGGCAACGCTTGAGTGAAGCTCAACCACGAGGGGGCTCTTGGTGCAGCAGATCAGCAAGGGGCAGTGACGGTAGGAGCTACGCGAGTGGCAAGGACGTCGGGGATGGCTTGCGTGTCGCAGGTGTCACGGTGACGGCCAGAACGACGCAGGCAGACAGTGTCGTCGACAGTCGAGCAGAAAGCTCGTTGAAGGAGGAGGAACGTGGTGAGGGCAGCTGCGGGCGGCGGGCGGCGGGCGTCAACGGCGTTGCGGGGTGGAGCTGGTGCGGCGTCGGCAATGGCGTTCAAAGACCCAACGAAGAATAAGACCTCCTTTCTCTCTCACGTTTGCTCTCAGCGTCTTTTGCTCTTTTCCTCTGCAAGTGGTCAGAGAAGAAAGAAAAAGCTACCCTTTAGTTGACCTACTGACCGAGATACAAAAGAAAGTCTGACCTGTTAAATATAAAAGGACTATAAGCTCAGCAGTTAATATTGCTAAAGGAAAAGAAAGAACACAAAGACAGAAAAGCAACAATGAGCTGATGATCAACGGTGAGATGATCAACAATGAAGAATTCGTGATAAAGACAAATGGATCGACATCAATGAAGAAGAAGCCTGAGATAAAGAGTGACACGGATCGCCAAGTCATAATAGATCTAAACTAACTCGTGTACTGTTATTCAGCTGAAAGAGAGAAAACAAATGTAAAACAGTTAGTTAGATTCTGTTTTTCCTTTATGAGCTGTATTCAGTTTTTCCGTTTCCTTTAAGTAGTCTTCTTATTCATTGATGTAAAGATGAGGAAGTGAGAGAAGATAGAGAGAGAAAGAGGGAGTGAGAGCAATCAGCCATGGATGCTCTGCACTGAATAGATGATTCTGGTTGAGATAGAAAGATAGAAATAGGGGAGGAAGAACAAAAGATTAGAAGTACAATCTTATTGAAATAAAAGTGATTCGAGTTTTTCATTTACGGATTCTTCTATAACTCTTCTATAACTAGATTCATTTCATCTTCATCTTCATCATCATCTTCTCATGGTATCAGAGCAGGTTATCACAAGCACTAAGGAGATCTGTTCGAGGTTTTCATTGAATCATAATAGAGAAATCGAAGATACAGCAGATACCAGTAGTGCGGTAATCGTGTTTGTATTCATAGTGTTACTGTCATCTTCTTCCTCAGGTTGGAAATAATAACAATGGCGATAAGAACACCAAAGTATCCCTTCCCAATACATGTGAATATCTCGAATTTTGTCACAATCAAACTCGCCGAAGACAATTTTCTTTTGTGGCAAGCTCGATTCACAGATTCCGAAGAGTCAAGAACTCTTTGGCTTTATTAATGGTGATTTTTCACCACCTCCTCAAATGTTGCAGAATGAGGTTGAAGGATGCGCATCGGAAGTTGTAAATCCAGATTATATTGACTGGACAAAAACTGATCAGCTGGTGTCATCTTGGTTAAGCGGAGCTGTCTCTGAGCATATCTTGAGCCTGATAATTGGCGTGGAAACATCCTATGAGGTATGGCAAACCCTTCTGAATCGTTTTACACAGAAGTCAATTGCTAGAGAGTTCGAATTAAGAGGGAAACTGCAAGCTTGTCAGAAGCATGATCGAACCCTCTCTGTCTATCTCAGAGAATATAAGTCCATATGTGATCAGTTGAATGCTATAGGAAAACATGTGGATGAAATAACCAAAATGTTTGGTGTATTGGAAGGCTTAGGTCCTGAGTATGAGAATTTTCGAACTACCATATATTGTCTTAAGCCTCAACCAGATTATGATGAGGTAATTGCACAATTAGAAAGGCTTGAATCAAGATTGCTGAATTATTCCAGAAATTAGTTCAATCCAAATTTAGCCTACTTTGGGCAAAGACAATCTCATATACAACTTAAAGAAAACACTGATGGAGAATATATTGCTCAAACCTCTGGATTTGCAGCTCAAAGAGGAAATTACAAAGGAGGCCGTAGCTATGGTCGAGGTAGAGCTGCAAATAACAGAGGTCGAGTTTTTGGATATTTTGAAAGGAATCAGAATTACAAGATAGATGCTTTACTTCAAGGACAAAAAGATCAACAATACATACAAAGAAATGTCTTCTCTGGAACTAATCAAGGGTTTCGACCCTATGCCGCTTATTCTCGAGGTATCAAAACACCAAAACTTATCCTTCTTTGACATTAACCTCAAATAGAACTCTACATGATGAGAAAGAAACTGGTAATGTTAGATTAGAATGTCAAATATGCAAACGACCTGGACATGATACTCTTCGCTGCTGGTATCGTTTTGACAACTCCTATCAAGCAAAAGACATTCCAACATCATTAACAGCATTACATATTGAAGACCCAAAAGGAAGTGAATGGTATCCAGATACTGGTGCTACAGCCCACATCAGTGCTAATCTTGGTATACTTCATACTCTTTCTAAATACAAAGGAACTGATACTGTCATGATTGGAGATGGATCATGTTTACCTGTTACTTACATTGGTGATACCTCGCTGAAAACAAAAGTTAATACTTTACCACTCAATGATGTACTGATTGTTCCAGAAATAAAGAAGAACCTCCTTTCAGTTTCTAAACTTACATATGACTATCCTTGCTCATTTGTTTTTGACAAAAATGGTGTTTATGTTAAGGACAACTATACCAAAGTGATAGTGAAGCTCGGAAGGAAAATTAGGGGACTTTATCAAGTGGATACACAAACCACAGAAGCCTTTTTCACTCAGAGACAAAGAACTGTAGATGAAGACATATGACACCAGAGGTTGGCTCACACAAATTTTCAAATAGTGAAACATCTGCAACATCATAAGCGTATTCACTACAATACAACAACCACGAATATATGCAGCAATTGTCAAATAGCTAAAAGTACAGCTTTATCTTTCCCTTTGTCAGACTCTACTTCAAATGTTCCTCTAGAAAAGATACACTGTGACATTTGGGGACCTTCACCAGTAAGCTCTTTTCAAAAGTTCAAATACTATGTGATCTTTGTTGACAACTTTTCACGATATAGCTGGCTCTATCCAATGAAGTTGAAATATGAGTTCTATGAGATATTTGTCAAATTCCAAAAACTAGTTGAAAGACAACATAATCATCAAATCAAAGTTTTCCAGAGTGATGGAGGAGGAGAGTTTATAAGTAGCAGATTTCAACATCATTTAAAGAACTATGGCATAAAACAGCTCATATCTTGTCCTCACACACCAGAACAGAATGGAATCTCAGAAAGAAAACATCGACACATAGTTGAGCTTGGACTAGCTATGTTATATCACTTAAAGTTCCACGAGGTTTTGGGTAGATGCCTTTGCAACAGCCAACTACATTGTGAACATACTACCTACACCGAAACTAAAGATGGACACACCTTATAACAAAATTCATCATACTCAGCCAATATATGAACATCTAAGGGTGTTTGGATGTGCTTGTTATCCGTGCTTAAGACCATATGCAAAACATAAATTTGATCCCGATCTCTTACCTATGTATTTACGGGATATAGTGAACAAGACAAGGGGTATCGTTGTCTTGTACCTACTAATAATCGTGTGTATATCGGTAGACATGTTGTCTTTGATGAGACATTTTTCCCTTTCTCAAAGAAGTTGCTCGGTGAGTATGGACAGTATACACCTTTATACAAGCAATGGGTTGAAGGAGTTAGTCTACTCGAGTCTCCAAGTACTGACTCAACAGATAGAAGTCTTCTTCACCAAACAGCTAAATTTCAGTACCATCCTACTTTGGAAGATCAGTACAGTCATTACTCATATAGTGAACATATGCCACAAAATACTTCTTTCACACAAATACAGAATGGTTACACGCCAGAAGAGCAACCGATACTTACCTCAATAGAGGTCTTGCCTACTAACAATACTTCGATCAAGAACAACACAAGTTCAAGCTCTTCTTCTTCACAAGGCACTTTGCTGTTGTTCATCATATGCGAACTACTTGAAATCTGGTATTACTAAACCAAATCCAAAGTATGCCTGTTTAGCTGAATATCAAGTTCCTATGGAACCAAGATCTATTAAATCAGCATTAGCTGATAAAGGATGGTATAGAGCAATGCAAGAAGAAATGGATGCTCTATATGAAAATCAAACCTGGATATTAGTCCCCAGAACTGATCAGATGAATGTGATAGGCTGTAAGTGGGTTTTTAAGACCAAACTAGCACCTGATGGCAGCCTGGATAGGCTAAAGGCTCGTCTAGTAGCCAAAGGGTTTCATCAAGAGGCAGGACTCGATTTCACTGAAACATTCAGCCCTGTTGTAAAACATACAACTATCCGTATAGTACTGTCTGTAGCCCTGATGAAACAATGACTAATACATCAACTTGATGTTAAAAATGCATTCCTCCATGGTGACTTGAATGAGACTGTTTATATGGATAAGCCACCTGGATTCATACATCCTCAGAAATCTAAATATGTTTGTCTTCTCAAAAAGTCCTTGTATGGCCTTCGACAAGCACCAAGAGCCTGGTTTGATAAATTCAGTAAGTTTCTCCTTGAAACTGGTTTCTTCTGCAACACAGCTGATCCTTATCTGTTTGTGCTTCATACTGATTCTCATACAGTTTTATTATTACTCTATGTCGATGACATCATTCTGACTGGTAGCTCACCTCAGCTCTTAACCACCTTGATTCAGAACCTCAGTCTCCAATTTCATATGAAGGATCTTGGGTATCTTCATTATTTTTTAGGAATTGAAGCTACACGTACTCCTTTGAATCTATTTCTATGTCAAACAAAGCATGCTACTGATTTGCTTAAACGAGCTCATATGGCAGAATGCAAACCAATCTCAACACCTTTGCCTATTAGATCAGTAACCATGATCAATGATGAAAATCAGCTAATTGATCCTTTTGAGTATAGAAGCTTAGTAGGTGGTCTTTAGTACTTGACAATTACTCGACCAGATCTTGCCTTTGCCACAAATCTGCTCTCCAAAAGATGCAACGTCCAACAAAGGACTTTCATCGGTTAAAGAGAGTTCTTCGATATGTTAAAGGAACTATACCCCTTGGCATTTATCTTCACTCTAATAGTTCCATTAAGCTTTATGGCTACTCAGATGCTGACTGGGCAAGGTGTACTGCTACTCGACGATCCACTACAGGCTTTTGTACTTTTCTTGGCTCTAATCTGCTCTCTTGGTTAGCTAAGAAACAACCAACTGTTTCACGATCCTCCATAGAAGCCGAGTACCGCGCACTTGCATCAACCACTGCTGAACTCAGTTGGATCAACTTTGTCTTACGTGACATTGGAATTTCTCTCCCATCACCAACACTCTTACTTTGTGACAACAGATCAGCTATTTCTCTTACAGCTAATCCAATATTGCATGCTCGAACTAAGCATATTGAAGTTGATTTCCACTTTGTTCGTGAAAAGGTTTCTTCTGGGTCTATCCATGTTCAACATATTCCCAGTCATCTTCAGTTAGCTGATATCTTCACCAAATCCCTCTCACGAGTAGCTCATATTACTCTTCGCACTAAATTGGGAATGGGATCCTTACCCTTCCCAATTTGAGGGGGATGTTAAATATAAAAGGACTATAAGCTCAGTAGTTAATATTGCTAAAGGAAAAGAAAGAACACAAAGACAAAAAAGCAACAATGAGCTGATGATCAACGGTGAGATGATCAACAATGAAGAATTCGTGATAAAGACAAATGGATCGACATCAATGAAGAAGAAGCCTGAGATAAAGAGTGACACGGATCACCAAGTCATAATAGATCTAAACTAACTCGTGTACTGTTATTCAGCTGAAAGAGATAAAACAAATGTAAAACAATTAGTTAGATTCTGTTTTTTCTTTATGAGCTGTATTTAGTTTATTCGTTTCCTTTAAGTAGTCTTCTTATTCATTGATGTAAAGATGAGGAAGTGAGAGAAGATAGAGAGAGAAAGAGGGAGTGAGAGCAATCAGCCATGGATGCTCTGCACTGAATAGATGATTCTGGTTGAGATAGAAAGATAGAAACAAGGGAGGAAGAATAGAGGATTAGAAGTACAATCTTATTGAAATAAAAGTGATTCGAGTTTTTCATTTAGGGATTCTTCTGTAACTAGATTCATTTCATCTTCATCTTCATCATCATCTTCTCATGACCTTCACCCCATTTTTATAGTGCTCCTCTTTCATCACAAAGATCGGCAAGAAAAGATCGTCCCTTCTCTCTTTCCCCGCTTTGTTTATAAACACAATAACAATGGGCACCAAAATATCACGAAAATAATGTTGACTTCCCGTTCTATTCATGTCCACCAACGATCAAGGGCACAATACTCAATTCTTTCTTCACGAATGGGTCAGACTATTGGAATTCGAGTCGGAGGAAGACGACTTACCTGATTCCAATGCACAAACAACAAATGGCCCCATATCGAACGTTGAATTGTGAATAAATCACGAACAACACTTCCTCACGTTAGTTTGGATGCAATCACAAGGAAAACACCCTATTTCCACAGCGTAAATGGCGATTGTTCTTGCAAAAATGAAATGGAATGCTTTGATGTTCTTTGATTGAAATAGAGAGGAAATTTGGTGCGAATGAATTGCCAACCTTCTCAACGGTTGTGTTCGGGAGCTTTTTATACATCTCCCTTCGTACCCCTCCATTTGTGTCTTTCCATCGTAACATATCAAGTCCAAATGGTGCGGTCCAATCGCACCCCATCATGGACGTACTAGCTAATTAGCTAAAGTACAACATCTCCCACTCAGACATAATGGGCTTGATAGCTTTCTATTAAGAATATAAGGCATTCAACATTCATCAACTTTACAAAACAATTCATATTGGCAAATAAGTCGTGCGACCAGTGAGTACACCTGCACTTGGGAGCTCTAATTATGCACCTGTTAGGGATGACATAATGGCTACAACCCTGAAAATAAATAAACAATCAATGTCTCATAGTGCCCTAGGCATATTTTATTACATCAATCCAAGTATACCTATCCCTTAAAGGCTATACTTGACTAATCTCAAAACACCATATATTTACAATTACATCCGCAACCACATAGGGCAATATAATTGGCCAGCCAGTAAATACACGCGTTAGATGTAAAACAACAATAATCTTCCTTCGCACTCATGTCTCTCTCAATTTCAGAACAACTGCTTTCCTAGACACGTCCCATAGGCCATATTTATTCATGACCGCCCGTAATATGCTAAAGTAGCAACATTAATATTTCACTTCGAGAACATAGTCAGAAGTAACATAGGGCACAAAATTGAGGTAAAAAATACAAATTACCTCAAGAGCTCACGCGATGAGTAAATAGGGATAATTTTACTCATCTTCCCTTATTTGTCGTACAATGCACATGTAGTATGAATTACATGTTATAGTTGATTACTCTTTCCATAAGAGCGTATGTCATTTATCAAATATATCCACCATACAGATCTTAGCCTAAACATAGTCATGTGCTTCTCACGTACTCATGTTTAGCCCAAGTGCTATATCAGCTCGCTTTTTATAGCGCCCAATTAAGTACTCGCATCCGGCATCTTTCAAGCATACATGATTGTGGGACTATCATGTTCGGTCTTGTTATGAACCAATCACGATCTCATCTTGACTCCAATCAAGACGACATATTTTATGTACCAAACTTGCTCTTCAGTATTTATTTGTACATAACGTCTCATCTCAACGTACTAACTACAGCACTTGAGGTGATTGCTCGTGTGAGTGAGCCAATCATTGCCTGCTGACATACTTTTCAATAATATATGTGTGTTTATGCTAGTCTCATAGTGTATTTGTACTTTTTCATAAAACATCAAATCACTAATAAACAAACAAATACAATACATCTGTCCACAAATACATAAACTAATGATCCTTTACAATAACAGATTTCATATTCTACGCAATCATAGTGACATCCTATGGGTCAAGAACATGTCTCTAGGAATAGCCTTCGTAAATGGATCAGCAACCATTCTATGGTTGAAATGTATTGCAGGATCACTTCTTTCTACGCTATAATATCTCTGATGAAGTTATTATTTATGTCAATGTGCTTTGTCCTTCCGTGATACTTGAGATCTTTCACATATGCAATGGTTGCTTGACTATCACAATAAACCATCACCGATCTTGGAACTTCAAAGGATGACGGTGGCTAAATTTTCCAAGAAACATTTTAGCCATACTTGTTTCTTGCACTGCGGCGTAACATGCAATAAATTCTGCCTCCATCGTAGACAAGGTTGTGCATGTCTGTTTCTTGCTATTCCAAGAAATCGCACCTCCATTGAGCAAGAATGCATATCCAAAAGTTGATTTACGCTCCATCCAGGTCTCCACCCCAATCGGCATATGAATAACCTAATAGGCGTAAATCATTCTCTTTGTAACAAAGTCAATAGTCCATGGTGCCCTTTAAGTATCTCAAAATCATCTTCACTGCTTTCCAGTGTGCTTGACCAAGATTTGATTTATATCAGCTCACTAATCCCATAGTATAACATATGTCAGGTCGAGTACACATCATAGCATACATCAAACTTCCGACTGCACTAGCGTAAGGAACAGTTTCCAGCACATTGATTTCTTCTGGAGTCTTTTAGTTTACATCTCAGTACTTAGGCCTTCATCTTGCATGACAGGGGTATCAATGGGATTACAATGCTGCATATTGAAACGCTCAAGAATCTTCATAATATAAGACTCTTGTGATAAAGTAAGGAGTTTCCTTGATCGATTTCTTTCGATTTTAACTCCTAATATATAAGCAGCTTCTCCCATGTCCTTCATCTCAAAATTAAAGGACAACCATTCTTTTATGGTGATAACCAAAACCTTGTCATTTCCAGCCAACAAAATATCGTCCATATAAAGTGATAAAATCACAAATTTATCTTTGGACCGCTTGACATATACACAATGATCTTCTTTGATTATCGTGAAACCAAATGTTATTATTGCTCGATGAAAACGAAGATACCACTGTCTAGATGATTGCTTGAGGCCATATATTGAGCGATGAAGCTTGCAAACTTTATGCTCTCAACCTTTAGCTATGAAACCTATTGGTTGTTTTATATAGATTTCCTCATCTAATTCTCCATTGAGAAATGCCGTCTTTACATCCATTTAATGTAATTTAAGGTCCAAATGTGCAACGATGGCTAGAATAAGGCGTATTGAGGCAAACCTTACAACTGGTGAAAAAGTTTCCTCATAGTCTATACCCTCTTGTTGAGTATAACCTTTCGCCACAAGACGAGTCTTATACTTTTCAATGGATCCATCTACCTTACGCTTAATCTTAAAGACCCATTTGTTTCCAATGGCCTTACAATTGGGTGGTAGATCAACCAAGTCCCAAATATGGTTTGCCCTCATTGACTCCATCTCATCTTCCAAAGCTTTTCTCCATTCTTCCTTGTCAGAGGATGAGAGAGCCTCTTGAACAGTCTTAGGCTCGGCATTGTCATTTTGAGCAATCATAAATGCTTCCCCTTCAATCTCAAAATGACGACGAGGAATACTTTTACGATTACTTTTACGCAATTGAATTTCTCTTGAATTCAATTCATCAGGTGATGCAACACTCCCACTAGGTCTTGTGTGTTGAGGTAAATCTTCATTTCCCTCTACAACATTAGTGGGTGTGTTATCAGGATTTTTTATCTCATATAATTGGAAATCATTATCAATCTCACCTCTATTAGGAAAATCGTTCTCCAAGAATGTGACATCTCGTGACTCCATTTTAGTCACACTTACATTAGCTTGTTCACCTATGAACACGTACCCTTTGGAGTGTTCAGAATATCTTATAAAGATATATTTCTTCCCTCTATGACCTAATTTGCCATGTTTATGGGAAGAATCATGAACATAAGCTGCACATCCCCATAGACGTAGACTACTCAAGTCTGGTTTCCTACCAGTCCATAATTCATAGGGGTGGAAGTGACTGATTTTGAGGGCACACGGTTAAATATATAGGCAGCAGTCAATAACGCATCTCCCCAATAAGAGATAGGTAAATTTGCTTGCGCCATCATAGATCTAACCATTTCCAATAAGGTTATATTCCTTCTCTCAGCTATCCCATTTTATTGTGGAGTATTAGGAATAGTCAATTGTCGTACAATTCCCTTTTCATCACAAAGAGTCTTGAATTGTTCCGATAGATACTCACGTCCACGATCAGTTCAATGCCTTTATTGTTTTGTTCAACTGATTCTCTACCATCATTGCATATCGTCTAAAGCATTCTAATGCTTCTGACTTATGGGAGATTAGAAAGATATAACCGAAACGTGTGAAGTCATCTATGAAAGTGATGAAATATGAGGCTCCATGCCTCGCCCTCACATTCAAAGGACTACAAATGTCAGAATGTATGAGATGCAATGGAAATTCAGCTCTAGTCCCTTTACTGAATGGTTTTCTAGTTGTTTTTCCCGCCAGATAATGTTCATATACGGATAGACTAACATTAGTAAGTGACATTAAAAGGCATTTTCTAGCTAATCTTTGCATTATTTGCAATACAATGTGACTTAATCTAGCATGCCAAGTACTTGTATCAATCTCAACATTGTTAGAAGACGCAATTAAAGAAAAACAACCATCAACATTAACATTGCACTGATCATAGTCAATGTCTAACACCATAAAACTATTCGATACATGACCTGAACCATAATAAACTGTTTCATACAAAATGTCAACACAATCACCACGGAAATTCAATACATAACCCAAGTTAAGAAGAACAACTACAGAGACCAAGTTTCGTCGAATATCTGGAGCATAAAGGACATCATGCAAGAATAGGTTTCAACCACCACGTAAAATCAATTTACATGTGCCAACACCATTCACTTCAACTCTCAAGTTATTCCCAACATATATCCATATTCTTCCAGGTGATATCTGACGATACTCTACAAATGCTTCTCGGTCTCTAACTACATGGTCTATTGCTCCTGAGTCTACAGTCCACATTGGATAAGATTTAGCAAGCATTATAGTACTGGAAACAAAAGCATTATACAAAGTAATTGAGTAATGGGGTACCTTTTTCGGCTCAGTGCATTCACGAGCAAAGTGACCCAACTTGCCACAATTGTGGCACTCCATCTTAGCCTTGTCCTTCTTCCTACCATGCTTCTTGCGTCGGAAGGTCTTAGCCATCTTGGGTGACTGATCGGTCATCTTCCCTTTGTTGTTGAACTGAAGATACCTCTTGCGCTTGAAGCCCAAAGCTTTGCGCGAACTCGATTCAGCAACATAAATATGGATAAAGGATCTCACAGCCTCTAGGCGCTCATCCTCTAATTCCAAATGACGCGCAATATCATCAAAAGTGATAATATTCTCATTATGTGTCATATTGATCTTCATATGCTCCCAGTTGTCAGGAAGAGACCTTATAACAGCCTGAACTTATTGTTCATCAGTAAGAGAGTGTCCTACCGACTTCAGCTCACGGATCATGTTTGACATCTCCCGAAGATGCTACCTCATCGTTACATTTAAGCACTTTCGGGATGTGTCAAACTTGATGGTGAGTCTCCTCAACTTAGTGGTAGATGTACCCCCAAACTTATCTTTCAAGGCAACCCACATAGCTTGAGCTTTGTCATAATTCTCAAACTCACACATGAGATCATCTTGCATACAGCTCAGTAACGTGATGCGAGCAATGCTATTTTTCTTTTTCCAAGCTTGATAAGCTTCCAGATCTCTCCTGTGTTGAGCTGAAGTTCCATGCTCAAGTTCATTCATAGTATGGTTGAGGGTTTCCAAAACCTCTTGCTCCTCAAGGATGTACTGAACCTTTCGGTGCCAAATATCATAATTGTCACCGTTCAGCTTCTCACCCTTATTGAGGTCAGCCACAATGGTCTTGGATGCCGAAACCATAATCAATTGCTATAATACATTGACATAATAAACGTTGAATCAATACTAGGACACTATACAAAGTAACACACATATTTAATTTGCAGCAAAGACAAACTAAATTAATGATAATTCAACAAAAGACACAGAAGCAAAAGTTCACTATGTTCCCAATCAACTTCTATGTACAATTGTTCTATTATCATTAATTAGTTTAATTTGCACAAATTTTGAGTTCTAGGTGAGAACTCCTTTCAATTCTATCAACCTACGAACTCCCACTAGGAAAAATAATTACATGACCTTATGTAATATCTACATTTTTTCCTTAACACAAAAAACATAGCATGATAATAACCAGCGTATAAACAACAATCATGATTCAATTATAATTAAAATTGCAATTCAACATGTAATGGATTTCTTACCATTGTTCTAATTTTCTAGCAACTAGAAAATTGCAAGTATATTAAAATATATACATCATATCATTGAACCAAGCTCTACACAGCATATACAACATCATTTACACACAAGATAGCTACTGTATTTCCCTAATCACAAGAAAATACTAGCCACAAATGAATAAACAGCATTAAACCCCAAAAAAATATGCGTACATAGGGTTTCTTACGCATTTTCATACATTATAAAATTCAAAAGTATAAAATAATTATACTACTATGTAGAAGACACTCATACGAATCAAACGAGACCAACCACGATCCAATCGAAGCTCACACGCGCCCCCACACGCCGCCTGAGTAAGCGGCGTGTGTGTCGCATGCGCCAGCAAGCTGAACAGCTCCTGGCCGGTCCGACTGATCCAACCGGTGACCGGTCCGACCGGTTTGACCGCCAGACCAGTTGATCAGTCCGACCGTTGATCGGTCAACGGTTGGGTCGGGTCGGGTCGGGTCGGGTCTCGGGTCGGGTTGTGTCGCCGGTCGGGTCGGGTAGCCGACCGGTGACCGGCCGGCCAACTGTCGCCGGCGCTGATGTCATCGATGACGTCATCCCGGCAGTTACCGACCGTTGGATGACATCATGGTGACGTCACCACGCGCCGATTCGCCGGCGAGCGCGTGTCGCGCATGCGCCGGTTCGCCGACCAGCGCATGTGGCGCACGCGCTAGCTTTGCCAACGCTTTAGGTGCATGACGCCCACGCGCAGCAGCTTCTAGCCACGAGTGTGGGCGCGTTCGGCGTCTCCCGGCAGCGCTCGACCCATCTCCGGACTCGTCTCGATGAGCTCTTTACCTTGTATATTCAAAAATTAATTTTGACCAAAAAATGGTTTCGAAAAATGGCTGAAACCTCATGAATCTTGCGACCCCGAGCTCATTCTTCGCTTTGGTTCAATTTCGAGTTTTTCATGGGGCAATTCCGACTATCAGAGATCCAAAATAGTGTAGAATACGATCTCTTGATCTCAATATCAAATGGTAATAAAGAAAACTCGATGAAAAACAAGGCAGAAATCACAATCGGGCTCTGATACCAATGTTGGAATTCGAGTCAACAGAAGATGACTTACCTGATTCCAATGCGCAAACAGCAAATGGCCCCGAATCAAACGTTGAATTGCCAATAAATCACGAACAACACTTCCTAATGTTAGTCTGGATGCAATCACAAGGAAAACACCCTATTTCCACAGCGTAAATGCCGTTTGTTCTTGCAAAAATGAAATGAAATGCTTTGATATTCTTTGATGGAAATAGAGAGGAAGTTTGGTGCAAATGAATTGCCAACCTTCTCAATGGTTGTGTTCGGGAGCCTTTTATACGTCTCCCTTCATAGCCCTCCATTTGTGTCTTTCCATCGTAGCATATCAAGTCCAAATGGTACGGTCCAATCGCACCTCATCATGGACGTACTAGCTAATTAGCTAAAGTACAACACAAACAATAGGCAATTTCTTGCCCTCGCGCTGACCAAATATACAGTAAGAATATGTGAGATATATTGCTCAAGATCAAATATGCTTCCGCGCATGAAATTACCTCTTATTATTTCAAAATCTCCCAATCTACTACGAAATATATCACTCAATGTATATATCACATAAATATATAAAAGATTTTCCAAATATTGAAAGAATAACATGAATCCTTTCCAAAAATATCAAATCACCATTCCTTATAAGTCAATTTTCGATCTTCGAGAATAACAAGCTTTGGTCAATTCCCTCTCTCCATGGACTCAGCCCAACTCGTCAAATTAAAGTTCTAAACCATCAATTTAAATACATCCGTCACCAGTCAATGTAAATGTAATAATAAAAAATGCTCCTAAAATTATATGTTATGCAATTTAATTCTAATAATTTTTTTTAGGGGTTAAAAATTAATTTATAATTTTCTATGTAATAAATGAATGAAGGGGTTGCCAAAATTTAAGTGTCAATGCACCTCTAGATGAGAAGGACTATCTTTGTTGTTTTCTAAAAAGACAACCTCCATAAGCATTTGAAATTTCTAGATGGATGTAAAGTCTTTCATCATATTTTTTTGCACCTAATACATTAATTTTTTTTTTTAAATTTAAGCTTAACCCCAATTATACCATAATAGTTTTTTATCTTTTAAAAAAAATTCAAAATTTAGGTCTAATTTCAATTCTACCTTAAAAAAATTTTTATTTCATAAAAAACTACCAACTTTTACTTAAGTCCCAAATTTACTGTCATTAACCCTCCATCCAAAATTTCTCTTAACAATCGAGAGATGAAAAACTCCTAAGCATATGCTATGGTGCATCAATTGGTCAAAATTAGAGGTGTTAAAATGGGTCATAGACCCATTTATGACCTATTTAAATCTTAAATGGGTCATAAATTGGTCACTCGTTTATAACAAAAGATAATTAAATGGGTTTCACAATTAAATGTTTAAGATAGGTGGGTCTTAAGTGGGTTTTTAAATGAGTTGGGTTGAAAACTCATTTTCAACAAAAACATTATAATCTCTCCATTCCCTCTTTAACTTTATAAAAATATTTTTTTATATAAAAATTGAAATTATAATTTTTTTATTTTTATTTTCTCTTTCTTTTTTCTTTTTTTTTTTTTTCTTCTTCTTTTTTTTTCTTTTTTTTCTTTCTCCTTCCTCCTTCCGGTCGTCGGCATAGCGATGGCCGGCAACCAGCCAGGCGAGCCTCGAGCTCGCCAACGTCGGGTGAGCTCAAGCTCGCCGAATCTAGCAAGGCAGAGGCCTCGCCAACACCTGGCGAGACTCGAGCTCGCCAGCATCAAGCGAGGCTCGAGCCTCGTCAATTTGGTGAGCCTCAAGCTTTCCGGTGTTAGGCGAGGCTCAAGCCTCGCCAATTCCTTCCTTTTTAAAGGAACGCATGTCTCCGCCGAACCCTAGCATGCCTCTGTTCTCCTTTTCTCGCGCTAGGTTTTGTTGGCCCCGTCTCGCCATTCTCTCGTGAACCGCAAGGGCTATGCTTTCACTATTATTTGCATGTTTGGCGACACAAGCTGCTAGCTCTCCTCCTTATACAGCGCTTGGAAGATCCGTCCAATCGGTGGTATTGGATCCATGGCGAGGATCTCGAGAGTGAAAGGTGAGATATGACTCGTTCGAATTAACGTAAAGCGTGTGGCTTTCTCCTTGTCTTTGATAGATCTATATTGTTTGATGGTAGATTTTGGTCTCTTGAGCTTTTCTTTAGCCACTTTGAGGTCATTCCATAGTGATGAGAGCTTGTTGAAGCAAGCTGTGACCGTCATGTTACCTTGCTTAAGCTCACTGAGTTCCTGCATTAAGGTAAAAAATTTTGCTTGATTCAGTTTACCGTACATCTCTTGGATGTTTCCCCACATGATTTTAGCATCCCCTATCGGTGGAAGTCCGATCGCAACTTCTGGAGAGATGCAATTTCCGATCCAAGTTCGGACGAGTCGATTGCACTTCCTCCAAAGTCGGGCTAGGCGTTCATTAAGAGGGATTGGAATAGTTCCGTCGAGGAATCTATCCTTGTCCTCCGTTACCAGGGTGAGCTAGAACTCCTACGACCACCTGGGGTAATTTTGGGTGTGTTTGGTAACGTTTCTGTTAAAAAATTATTCCAAGGAACATAAATAGAAAAAATTATTTATGTTCCGAGAAACAATTTTTGAATAGAAGAACGTGTTTAGAAAACTTGTTCCTGGAATAGAAAAATAACATAAACATGTTTGGTAAATTTGTGTTCTTTTAATATTTTAAATATTTTTATTGTATTTTTCTGATTTTTCTTTCTTTTTTTTCTTTTTTTCTTTTTTTCTTCCTTTTGGCCGATCGCCGGCTCTCGGCAAGGTCAAGCCTCACCCTGGTTGGCTAGGTAAGCTTGGCCTCGTCGGGTCCGGGCTAGCCCGAGCCTCACACCAGGCCGGCGATGCTCGCGAGGTCGCCAACCCTTGACGGCCGGTCACCGGTCATGGCCAAGGCCGACGATCAGCCAAAGAAAAAAGAAGACAAGAAAAAGAAAAGAAAGAAGAGAGAACATTTATTTCTCTAAGGTGTTCCAGAAACAAAAAACAAGTTTTTCTTGTTTTTGTTCCAAATTTGTTCCCGGGAACAAAAAAATAGGTTTGGAACAAAAATGCAAACAAACACGTTTAAATTCTTTTTTTTTGTTCCCGGAAACAAAAAAAAAAAACAAAATTTGTGTTCATAAATAGAAAAAAGAAACACAAACAAAAACACCCTTTCGGCCCAATTAACTCCGTAGGCTAATTAGCTGCGCTTCTAGTCCATTGGCGATGGAAATAAATAGAGGGTCATCGGGTTCTCGTCATTCAAAGGAGAGCTACCGCTGGAAACAACAGAACTCGAGCATGAGATTCAAGTAGGGATTTGCCCCTAAACCCAATTCACTTGACCCGATCAGATAACCCGCATTAAAATATATTGGGTAAGGATTTGTTCTCATACCCGATTCACCCAACCCGCTTGTTTGCTCCAATCTAGTGGTTGGGCTTGCCCCACTCATGGCTGGCGGGCTCCCATCGGTTTGGATGTGGCTCTGGTGGCCCACATATCCAGGCGATGATGAACTTGGGCTGGGACCAAGGTATAGAGGATAAGGTATCCACTGGTAAGGTTAGCCCATCATGGGTTGCCCCATATTGAGTTGAGTCTGTGTGGGTTGCCATTGTACGGGTTGGGCCTAGGATGGTTATTGCTCCATTGCTGGAAATGCCACAGGTGGATTTTGGACCTACGAGATCTGAGAGGTAACTTCTCCAGCAAGCTGGTTGCCGGTAGCAGGAGCTTCGTCTTGCGGGGTGGCCATGTTAAGTGAAGAAAATTCCTTCTTTTTGAGTGACTCTTATGCTATATGGTAATATGTTTTGTAGGTTATTCCTCTAGCAGAAGGTCGAGGCGGAAGCTAGGTCAAAAGCCTAGAAGCTCTGATACCATGAAAGAAGTAGAAGATATCAAAGGAATCATGACCGAAGAAAAGAGTTTTTGTATTCTCTTCAATAATTTGAAAATGTACAACTCTCTGTAGATATAATACAAGGTGTATACAATGAATGGAAGTAATCAGATCTAATCAGATCAAATCTTCCATTGAATATCACAAGCAATCGCTGCATATCTTCCAACAACAAATTTTGCTTGCGATCCATCTACTTGATGTTTCAACTAACATTTGTTGACACCTAAATTTTCCCATTTTTCATGTAGGATTTAATTGTCTATGAAATTAGGAATTAGTCGTTTAAAAAAAAACGAAAACAAAACAAACAAAAAAAATAGAAAACAAAAACAACAAAAAAAAAAAAAAAAAGAAGACATGGAAGGGGCCGGGCCAATCTCGCCTAGGCCCGGCCCATGTCGCTTTCTCCTCCTCCATCTTCACGGTGAAACCCTAGATGGAGAAAACTCGGGGAGAGCCGAAGGGAACTCGAGTAGCGGAGGGAGAAACACGGGAAGCAAAGGAGAGAGAGAGAAAAAACCAGAGAGAGAGAGAGAGAGAGAGAGAGAGGAGGGGAACTCGAGACCGAGAGAAGCCGAACTGCCGCCTTGTCAGCAACCAGCGTCGACCTACATTTGCTCCGCCTCACCTGTAGCCTGCAGATCCCGCGTCCTCCAAGCCCCCTCTGCCGCGCTCGCGCCTTCGACCCGGCATCCCTTACTGCCCGAGTAGCCGGCCGTCGCTGCTTGGCCCTTCGCAACACCAGCAACCCACAAAGCCGACACCGTTGCTACCCGAACAAGCCAGATTTGGGGGAGGAGGGCAATGGCGACACTGCCGTCTGCCCTCCCTCCAAGCCACTGCCCTCCGAACGTCGTCCCCAGTAGCCTACCTCTACCAAGCTACGATGCCGCCGCCGCTACCACTGTCTTTGCTCGAACCTGCGAGCCTTGCAGCTGCTCACCACCACGCTGAAGTGCTACCCACCTCCGCCCGCGACGACTCGCTACGCTCCACCAGCAGCCCGACGCTAGTGGATCCAAGGCCAGCAATCACGTCTCCATCTCTGCTCCACCACATCGCCGCCGCCGTCAAGCCCGTTACCGCCGTCGTCAACGTCGCCAAGAAACCTAGGGTTTCGACCAAAAATCGGGTCGGACGCGGGTCGCGAACTGAGTAGGGTTTTTGAGCTATTTATGCCGGTTTTGGGTTTGGACTGTTTTGCTTGTGGGCTTATAGACTTGTGGGCTTAGGGACTTATGGACTAATAGGCTCAAGAACTTAGGGAATTTAGGGCTTCTTTTTTTAAAAAAATAAAAGAGATTGGACCAGATTGGGCCCGCTGGTTAGGCCCAATCCGAACCGAAGAAAGGCCCGACCAGCCTTGGTCGGGCCGATTCGGCCGGCTTCATTTGGACCGAACTGGGTCCGGTCCTCGTCGGGTCGAATCGAACCCGACCCGGTTCACCTTTTTAAATCAAAAATTAAAAAATATTTAAAAATTAAAAAAAATATTTTTTCTTTAAAAATTTTAAATTTTAAATTTTAAAAAATTAAAAAAAATTAAAAAAAAATTCTTGAAAAATTTAAAATTTAAAAATTTAAAATTTAAAAAAAATTTAAAAAAAATTAAAAATTTTCGAAAGATCTAAAATGATGGGGTTTGATTACGACTTGTCGTGTATTGCTATTTTAGTGTGATTGGATCTTTATTTGCTTGTATATTAATTATGTTCTATGTTTTATTTATGTATCCAATTATGTTTAATTGCACGTGTTTAATTTTACTGTAATTAAGACATTGATAGCTATAATTATTACTTTAATGATTGTGCACCTACATGATCACTTTGCATGTTAGTGGATAAACATAAAATCAATTCAAGCTGCTTGACAAAAATCATTTATTTTAAATTAACAAGATTAGGTACCAAAAGGGCACTAACTAGTCAATTAGTATAATCAAGTCCCCAATCCTAGATTCTCTAGTTGCGTAAGAAGTGAGGTACACTCCCATGCCTCACTTGGTTTCTAGCCGACCCTAATAGACTAGTGGCGACTCCTTTTGTGCAAAATTTCTTAAGAATATCCCAACGTCACGCGGGGTATGGGCTTGGGAGAGCTCGCGCCTAATCATGGGCCTTAGGCCCGCCATTTAGGTAATATCCCTAAACTTGTTCCCTCCCCCCGAGGGTGGGTCGTGACAGCTTGGCAACTCCATTGCGGACTTGGTTTTAGACCTTAGAGGACTTAGGCCAAAATTAATCTTGTTCAAAAATATTTTTGTTTGGGCGGCGAGGATTCTAGATACGTCCCTAACACTAAAAGTGTTAAATGTTTTTGCAAAATGGGAGGTATAAGGGGAAGTGTTTACTCACATTTGTCTTGCAGTGAGGCATAGGAATGTATGGTTTATTTTTTATGTATGAAATGTTGATTGCTTATAAATTATCATGCTTGTGTTTCCTGCATTACAATTATACCATAGCACACATAACCTACCGCCGGACCCAAGCCGCATAGGATCACTTAGGATGGTGTTCAAGTGGATATAACTCCGACTACAACTGCGTAGTACGAGTCGCCCATCTCAACCCGAGATTTCTTTCTTCACGTCGAAAGTACCCACCCCGGTCTGCAACCGCGCAACACGGGTCAGTTCTTTGACGAAGCTGGAGTCATGGGTAACCCGACCTAGCCGCGACCTTGTTGGTTCGGTCCGGTGATCCTATGGCTTCATTTTGAGCCATATAGAGTAAAAATCGAACCATATCTCATGTGCATGTCTATGTTAAAAAAAAAAAAAAAAAAAAAGGACAAAGGTCGGCACCCATTGTAAGTGTCATTTTCCTTTTTATTTGTTCATTTTGTATTGCATTTTCATCTTGAAATTCGCGAAAATCAATCGAATGCCCTCGGTGATGCAAGCTTATGATTGAAAAATTGGCAATCACTTTTGACAAGTGAGCATTTGAATGCAAGTTCTAAGCATTTTGATTTGGCCCCGTTGAACACATGATTTTGTTTAAATTTCTAGTCATGGGCTTGAAATCATTTTGAAAAAAAAAAAAATTTCAAGTTGTGATTTTATATTGGGGCACAAAAATTGAAATTGTGTTTTTTATCGAATTTTCTCGTTCTCATATTTTGGGACTACAATGCAAATCATTTTGTGTACAAGTTCCTCAAAATAGAAACCACTTCATTTTTTTAGGAGTAAAATCACAAATCAATCTTTCAAAAATATCATTTTATCTTATTCACATATTGACATTGTCGTCTTTTTGCAGGTTATGCGTGATGCTCTTTGACATTCTCATGGTGACCATTCAAGGAAGTGAATTCTAGAGCGAGGACAAGAGTTGTTTTTTTTACTTTCATCTGTAAAAGAGTCTCTTGTATTTTATCAGTCTTTATTCTTGTTAAGAAACATGTTTTCCATTTTGGGTTTTGATTTGCAAATCCAATTGATGCTCTTGTAAATCATGCAACTCACATTTTTAATGATGGAATTCGGAAATCATCATTTAAAAAAAAAAACACACACACGCACACACACACAAAAAGAGCAAATTCAGAAGTGTTTTAAGTGAACCTATACATTTACCTTCCAAAATGAATCTCAAGAAAAAATTGTTTAATGCCCTCTCTTCACGTAGTCATTTTTTTTGGGGCTCATGGAACTCAAGGAGCAAGATTGCGTCGATGCTTCATTTGCGCCAATCTTCTAATAGAGGCGGAACGTAATGGAATTCCGTTCAGGGAAGATTCTTTATTTGGAGATGCCTTAGGTGCCAAAATAGCCCATCGATCTCGTTCACTTTGTATGTTGAGACAAATGAAAGGAGTTGCCAAATATCTAAAAGGGCGAATTCGAAGGAAGAGTAAACTTATATTGATTTCAATTATTCATTTCTGATACCATTTCTGACTTGATTTTCTTTTCATTGTCAAGGAGACATCAAGAGTATCAAGTTTTGTAACGTTCCAACAAATGCGATAGAGCATTATTGAGTCATGTTCATCTTAAACAAAGAAATATTCAAATGATGAAACAAATGGGCAATATTATCCCTTCCTCCATGAGAGATACATTGGGATGTTGATTGCTTGACTTTGAAAAGGATGTATCTCGTTCCTAAACTTGATTTCTCTTCAGCATAAAAAATGACATGTCTTTTTCTTTGATACAAGACAGGTTCAAACATAACAAAGGATTGTCAAATAAAGAGTGGCAAAGCAACGTTTGATTAAGAAAGAAAAAATCTCTCATCTCCCCACAAACAAAGTGTGCTGGAACAACATTGTCAAATTCATCAAGAAGGAAGTATCGTTCCTTAGTTAAACCTAACTAAGAATAGAGATAACTCATTTCATCTCCCTTTCTTACAGGGTGATATAAAAAAAAAAAAAAAAGGGTTACACCTGACCGCAGAAGCGGCGCCTTCTACCAAGGAATCAGGAAAACATCAAACACTTAAAGGCAAATGCAAGGGAGGGGTATTGTTGAGTTACCGGATATCTATGGAGGTGAATCCAAGAGATGTTAGCGCCAAAAGGATGAAAGCAAGTGAAGGATAATAATGTATCATTTCCAACATTTCAATCCCTAAGGATCTTTGTACTAACATAGTTTTTTACATTCTTTACAGATTATCGTGTCGCCATACATCTGCAGGTAAGTACCCTTTTTTCTCAGTTTTTTTTTTTAAGTAAAAAAAAAAAGAGAAAGAAAGAGAATTTCCATTACAAAAGAGAACTTTTGGGCTTTCCTAGAGACCAAAAAAAAAAGAATAATAATTGAGAAAAGAAAAAAATTACAAACCTTTTGAGCATTTATTCATTTTGAATCAAAGTTCCCTATGGAGATTGATATACTCGAATGATCTCGGCAGAGAAATGGAAATGTCAACCATGCCAAACAAGAAGTGCTTAGGATGAAGAAAGGCAAGCTCATTTCCAAACACGTCCTTCAAACACTTTTGAGAGTTGAGTGAAAAGAGACTTTCTCTTAGGACGAATGATTCATTTGCATTGAGTGCAAAGATCGAAATGATAAAGGCGTTTCCTTCATCTACCCCAAGCATTGCACCGATCTCTTGTTACCCCTTTGGGCTGAAAAAAAAAAGATGATCATTCAAAGTACCCCTATCGAGAACGACCCTACATTGGGGCAACATAGGAGGTTACGGTCGTGTTGTAAAACGAAAGGTTGAGAAAGATTCTATTACTTTCACTTACATCAATCTTCTTGTGGTAACTTCAAAGGAATTCTCATTGGAGCTTGACTCATCCCAAGGTGAAGAAGAGCATTTCCTTCTCTACCCAAACACTGATACCCATTGTTATAACCAATTTGGGCCTGATTATTCATTTCTAAATCCCGAGCGGTGATCATCTCCCTTCACTGGGGCAAGGCATAAGAATTGACCAAATATAATTGACAATCACAAGGAAATGTGAAAAGCATCTCGAAAGTCATAAGAGCTACAAAAGTTCAAAAAGCAAAAAGTTTGACAAATTAGGGGGCATGAAAAAGCAGTATGCCTAGTAAAAGCAAGGCCAATGCCCGTCAAGAAAAAGAGCCAAAAGGTTGTATCTTATGTGAAAGAAAAATTATCAAAATCCAAGTGCTGGTAAAAAAAGAAAAAGTCATCATCACAAAGGGCAAAGGAAATTAAAGAAAAGTGCAAAGCTCACATGCAAAGATGATTAGTCAAGGGACTTTCGAGATGTGCAGTGTTTTAAAAGTCAAATGCTTCGAAAGGTCGAGTGACCTGATCACAATGCCATGATGATCACCGACTCTTAAAAACCCTCTTGAAAATTTTAAGCCTTTCAAGTCTCTCCCAAACCAACATTACAACCCTCTTTCGAAATCTCTTTTGATTGGAATGGTTTGAGTGAAAATGAGAATGCCACAAAGAAAGCTATCATTTGAAGGAGTTGAGGTAATTCTATCTTGTCGTATCTTCAAAGTTCTCGACTTGTAAACCCGATGAACATAACGACAAATGTTCCTTTACCGGCCTCAAAGTAATAATTCTTTTGTGTAAGCACTAAACAAGCCTATATTGCAGTCTTTTCAAAAGACCTTCTTAATCGATCATATTGTGCTCATTGCGAATGTTTCTGAAAGCCTTTGATATGGGTTATGTGAGATACCCTCAAAGAACCAGCTTATCTCTCACATGAATGGATGGGATCAAACAATCATTTTATCAAAAGTGCATAAGAAGCCCTTTCTGACTAAGAAACTCTAGTTTTGCATGCTTAATGAACCTTTTTCATGAGTCGTGACCGTCTTGATAAAAACTTGACTTCTAGATAATTTGATGATCAATGATATATCTACGAGCAAGATAACAATTTTGCGCCACATGATGCTGATTGAAATAAAATGTTTTTCCAAAGCAATCGACTTAGCTTGATTAGCTTATTCAATTAATGCTGCAATATTTCTAATACGACGTCCCTAATGACATTTGCCCAAGTTGAGTTTCACAGATTCCTCAATGAAGTTATGCAGTTTTCAAGGGATTAGTGGGTGCTTCCTTAAAAATCAAAGGTTCATGGTCAACCTTAAACCATGCCATCTCCAAAGGTTCATGGTCAACCTTAAACCATGCCATCTCCAAAAGTTCATGGTTAGCCTTAAACCATGCCATTTCCAAAGGTTCATGGTTAGCCTTAAACCACACGGTTGGTGGGTCTATCCTTAAACCACAAGGTTCGTGGGTTTATCTTTAAAATTACACTATTCGTGAGTCTATCCTTAAACTACATGGTTCATGGGTCTATTCTTAAACCACACGGTTGGTGGGTCTATCCTTAAACCACGGGGTTGGTGGCTTCTCTAAACCACACGGTTTGTGGGTCTATCCATAAACCACACAATTGGTGGGCTTATCCTTAAATCACGGGGTTGGAGGATTTCCTAAATTACACGGTTCGTGGGTCTATCCTTAAACCACAGGGTTGGTGGCTTTCCTAAACCGCACGGTTTGTGGGTCTATCCTTAAACCACAAGGTTAGTGGGTTTATCCTTAAACCACGGGATTGGTGGCTTTTCCTAAACCACACGGTCGAAACCCGTTTGTACACGATGAGACATTCCTTTCAGTCGAAACCCATTTTTACACGGTGAGACTATCATCTGGTCGAAACCCATTTGTACACGGTAAGACTATCGTCCGGTCGAAACCCGTTTGTACACGGTGAGACTATCATCTAGTCGAAACCCGTTTGTACACGATGAGACCTTCCTCCCAGTCGAAACCCGTTTGTACACGATGAGACCTTCCTCTCAGTCGAAACCCGTTTTTACACGGTGAGACTATCATCCGGTCGAAATCCGTATGCACACGGTGAGACTTTCCTTCCCAGTCGAAACCTGTTTTTACACGGTGAGACTATCATCCGATCAAAACCCGTTTGTATACGGTGAGACTATCACATCAAGTCAAAACCCATTTTTACACGATGAGACCATCACATCAAATCAAAACCCGTTTTTACACGGTGAGACCATCACATCAAGTCAAAACCCGTTTTTACACGATAAGACCATCATATCTAGTCAAAACTCGTTTTTACACGGTGAGACCTTTTTTTCTTTTTCCAATCTAAACCACACGGTTCGTGGGTTTATCCTTAAACCACAAGGTTCGTGGGTCATCCTTAAACCCCGCTTTTAAAATGTCCATGAGTTTTTTTTTTTTTCTAAACTGCAATTTTTCAAAAAGTTCATGGTTAACCTTAAACCATGTATCTACAAAAGTTCATTGGTTTTCCTCAAATCATGCATTTTCAAACCGGTCAAAATCCGTTGTTACACGGTGAGACCTCATTCCTCTCCTTCTTCTTATGACACATTGAGCTTTGTAGCTCGGAGAGCTTTGTAGCCCGGAGTCCTTCTTTCTATGACGAGTGTGCTTTGTAGTCCGAAGAGCTTTTGTAGCCCGGAGTCCTCCTTCTTATGACACAAGGTGTGCTTTGTAGCCCGGAGAGCTTTGTAGCTCGGAGTTCTTCTTCTTATGACACGGTGTGCTTTGTAGCCCGGAGAGCTTTATAGCCTGGAGTCATTCTTCCTATGACACGGTATGTTTTGTGTGACATCCCAAATTTCTGATTCTGTTTTCAATTAAATGAGACGGACTTTTCATCGACGCGCTTATAGTTCAATTCTCCGAGCTGATCACTCACGAGATAACTAGTCTATCAAGTGAAGCCGTTAAGGAATTTAAATGCAATAGGCTTGAGAATCTGACCATGAACCTACTGCTCGACCGTATAAATCTACAAGGATCATTGCGACACTGTCAGAATCGAACAGAGATCAGTAATAGGTCGATTCGACTAAGATATGTAATTAGAGTGTTGGTGATTCCACCTGATTTCAATATCCTCGTCGACCGGCACTGAACTATTATTCTATCGTTTTTGGTACCCTGTATCCGTATTTGAAACCTTGAGATTTTCACGACAATCGAGAGTCGCCAATGTGTCGAAGATTATGTCGTGGCTTGAAAATAATCAACCACGGGTCAATTGCACTGAAAATTTCCTAAAAGCTACCCGGTAGATTAGGACGCGCTCAAATTATGCTAGATTGAAATTAACCGTGATTTTAAATCCGGATTCAGAAATTGAAGGTTCTCGGCATGTCACAATTCATTTTAGGAACGTCGACTCATCTCCATAAGATTTTTCTACAAACCGAGATTTTTGGCGGAAAAGCAAAGTAAGGCCGTTTTTGTTCGAGATTGTCGAGGGCCGTTTTTAATCGAATCTCCGGGATGCAAGTTGGATCATTTGACGGGAAATGTCATGAGAAGGCAAGAGGACACATGGGTTGGTTTAATTGCGCTTCAATTGATTGGAATTAAGAGAGAATTGAATGGATTGAATGGGGGAATGTTCAAAATTCGTAGCTCCCATGGCACACCACATTTTGCACCTATTGCCAAGCTTGTAAAGGAAGATTGGAGGAGAGAGAGTGGCTGAGGTCATGTGGTGTCATGGTGGGGGCAAAGCCAATGAGAAGATGGCAAGTGTTGAGCTCTAGAGAGCCCAAGGAGACCCCCCACTCTTCAGCAGCTTCTTCTCCCTTAATCCAAGGCTTTCTCCATTATTGTTGAAGAAGAGAAGCTCAGCAAAACCCAGAGGAACTGAGCAGCATCAGCCCTCCACGGTCGCATGCCCATCGGACCCCATTTCCTCCTCTGTTTTTCCCCTCGTTCCAGTTTCTGCTCCAGCCAACCTTTCGCCAAAGATCCAAGTAAAAAGTTAACTTCCCGGTTGAATCAGCAAACGAGCCACCCATCACCGCGAAGACGACATCTAGAACGTTCCGGAGCACCTCACCGCTCGCCGGAAAGATTCTCCGGTCGTCCCGAAATCCGGTGAGAATCTGCCGCCGCCGAACCGCCCGGACTGCCTTGCTCCGCCTGTTTCGCATTTTCTTGCTGTTTCGCCCCTTTCCGACCCTTTCTTTGCCCATTCCAACCTCCAGCAAGATCCCCTTGACCCCCGGGAGCCGCTGGTTGCCAACCACCCGCTTGCCGGAGCTCCGATCGGCCCGTTTTTGCTGTTGAAGTTGCTGGTTTCTTCTCTCGGTTCAGTCCGTTAGAAGCGAAAGACAGCAAGGTTTTGGAGACTTCGTGGCCCGTTTTCAAGCCCTTCCCGGCCTCCGTTGGTGTCGCCGCTTTGGGGTTTATCGACCGCCTTGGTGTCATGGTCGCCGTGAACTCACCGGCATGCAAAACCGGTGAGTTTATCCTCTAAACCTCGCTTAGCAAGTTAATCATGCTTAAGGGGTGTTTAGATTAGTCTAATTAGGTTTAGGTGGTTAGATTAGATTATTTTAATGTGAATTAGCTTAGTTGTATGATTAGTTTAATGGATGTTTAATTAGGGCTAATTGTATGTTTAAATTAGTGTAATCTTGTTTAAGCCCTAATTAATTATTTTAATTAAATAATTATTTCGAATTTTATAAATATTATTTTATTAAATTATAATATTATAATATAATATTTGATTATTAAATTTTCGGAATTAAATTTAATTATTTAATAATTTCAAAAATTTGCGGGGATGGCGGTTGTTAGAATTTCACATTGATCGCAAAGATGCGGTCGGTTTGTGCTAATTATATGTTAAATTGCGAAATTGAGTGAAAATGATGATTGTGGTTAATAATTCCAAAAATGTGTAATTAAGTGAAATTGGAGAAGTTTTGGTATTTAACTTGAAAATACCTGGTGTTAGTTTCTAGCACCGTGATTGGTTTGTATGGCCGAGTTTGAATCGATTGGATTGATTGATTGATTTAATTGAGGTATGGATTGGGTTATTGTTGAATTGATAGCTTTGGCGAGCGGTTGTTTATATATGTATCAAATCTTGGTCAAGCAAATATTATATACATATACGCTACGCCTTCGCCACTGAGCTATCTATACGCTACAACTTCAGTGAGCTATCTATACGCTACAACTTCAGCGAGCTATTTATACGCTACAACTTCAGCGAGCTACCGTCTATATAATATAGCTTTGAAGAGCATTTATCGTATTAACGACTGGTTTGATAGACGATATGGAATGATAGATAATATGATTGAATTGAATCATTGTGAATTATCGGACTTGGTTGAATTATGAAATGTATTGACGTGCAGGATTGGACTGAGGCGAGGTAAGTCATCAATCCTCTTTGTGTGGCTAAAGCACCTTGGGGCTTATTTTCTTCCTAATCGAGTTTTAGAGGGTAGGACTCGCTGAGACATTGTCTCATCCCGGTTGTGGGATAATATTTCAGGTCCCTAGATGGCGGATCCTCCGGAGCTTTTTGGTAGACTAGTGAGGGTCGCTGAGAGGATTTTTGACTTCACCGATCTCGACTGAAGAGCTGGCGAATGGACCTGTCTAGCTGATCTTAGGACAGCTTAGTTTTTAAGGACTGATCTTCTATAGATCTTTTGTAAATAGCCTAGTCATGTAAATGACCTGGTTTGATATGTATAAAAAGTATGTGGTTGGTTTTGAAAATGTGATCCTGCTTTTCTATCCCAATTGAGTTTTGTCTGGGAATTATTTATCCGCTTCCGCATGTGTAATTAAAAAGAATGGGTCGGCGACGTGTCCTGGGAAGTCGCATTTCTATCGACCGCAGTGGGATGTGCGGGTACTCGAGGTTCGGGGTGTGACATTTTGTAACCCTGAGAACTTTTGTAGCTTGAAGAGCTTTGTAGCCCGGAGTCCTTATGACACGGTGTGCTTTGTAGCCCGGAGAGCTTTTGTAGCCTGGAGAGCTTTTAAGCCCGGAGTCCTTTTTCTTATGACATAGTGTGCTTTGTAGTCCGGAGAGCTTTTGTAGCTCGGAGAGCTTTGTAGCTCAGAGTGTCTTTCTTCTTATGACACGGTGTGTTTTATAGCCCGGAGAGCTTTTGTAGCCCGGAGAGCTTTGTAGCCCACAGTCCTTCTTCTTATGACACTGTGTGCTTTGTAGCCCGGAGAGCTTTGTAGCCTAGAGTCCTTCTTCCTATGACATGGTGTGCTTTGTAACTCGGAGAGCTTTTGTAGCCCGAAAAGCTTTATAACCCAAAGTCTTTCTTCCTCTTATTGACAAGACGCGCTTCCATAGTTATGAGTTTTTTCCATCAACCTAATACGTGCCTATGCACCTGGGTCTATTGTCAAAATAATTTAGGTGTCTTTTGTCTTTGAAAGGAACCTCTTCGAGTTCCCATTCAAAGAAGGGCAGCTGTTGACACCTAAATTTTCCCATTTTTCATTTAGGATTTAATTGTCTACAAAGTTAGGAATTAGTCGTTTAAAAAAAATGAAAAAAAAAACAAACAAAAAAAAAACAAAAACAACAAAAAAATAGAAAAAAGAAGACATGGAAGGGGCCGGGCCAGATCTCGCCTAGGCTCGGCCCATGTTGCCTTCTCCCTCCTCCATCTTCACGGTGAAACCTTAGATGGAGAAAACTCGGCGGAGAGCTGAAGGGAACTCGAGCAGCACAGGGAGAAACACGGGAAGCAAAGGAGAGAGAGAAGAAAAACCAGAGGGAGAGAGAGAGAGAGAGAGAGAGAGAGAGAGAGCTCGGCAGAGAGAGGGAGGGGAGCTCGAGACTGAGAGAAGCCAAACCGCCGCCTCACCAGCAACCAACGCTGACCTGCATCTGCTCCGCCTCACTTGCGGCCTGCAGATCCCGCGTCCGCCGAGCCCCCTCCGCCACACTCACGCCTTCGACCTGGCGTCCCTTACTGCCTAAGTCGCCGGCCACCGTTGCTCGGCCCTTCGCAACACCAGTAACCTGTGAAGCCGACGCCATTGCTGCCCGAACAAGCCAAATGCGGGGAGGAGGAGGGCGATTGCCGTCTCTGTCCAAGACGCTGCCCTTCGAACACCGTCCCCAGTAGCCTGCCTCTGCCCAACTGCGATGCCGCCGCCGCTGCCCCCGTCTTTGCTCGAACCCGCGAGCCCTGCAGCTGCTCACCACCATGCCGAAGCGCTGGCCACCTCTGCCCGTGATGACCCACTGCGCTCTGCCGGTAGCCTGACGCTAGCAGATCCCGGGCCAACAGTCGCGTCTCCGTCTCTGCTCCGCCGCGTTGCCATCGTCAACGTCGCCAAGAAACCTAGGGTTTCGGCCAAAAATCGGGTCGGAGCGGGTCGCGAACCGGGTAGGGTTTTTGAGCTATTTGGGCCAGTTTTGGGTTTGGGCTTTTTTACTTGTGGGCTTATAGACTTTTGGGCTTAGGGACTTATGGACTAGTAGGCTTAGGAACTTAGGAGATTGTGGGCTTCTTTAAAAAAAATAAAAATAAAAGAGATTGGACCAGATTGGGCCCACTAGTTAGGCCCAATCCGAACCGAAGAAAGGCCCGACCAAGGCTGGTCGGGCCGATTAGGCCGGCCCCCCATTTGGACCGAACCCAAGTTTGGTCGAAGATCGGACCCGATCCACGTTGATCGGGTCAGGTCGAACCGAACCCAACCCGATTCACCTTTTTAAATCAAAATTTAATTTTAAAAATTAAAAAATATTTAAAAATTAAAAAATTTAAAAATTTAAAAATTTAAAAAAAAAAATTTAAAAATTTCAAAAAATCTAAAATGATGGGGTTTGATTAGGACTTGTCGTGCATTGCTATTTTAGTGTGATTGGATCTTTATTTGCTCGTATATTAATTATGTTGCATGTTTTATTTATGTATCTAATTATGTTTAATTGCACATGTTTAATTTTACTGTAATTAAGACATTGATAGCTATAATTATTACTTTAATGATTGCGCACCTGCATAATCACTTTGCATGTTAGTGGATAAACATAAAATCACTTCAAGCCGCCTACAAAAATCATTTATTTTAAATGAACAAGATTAGGTACCAAAGAGCACTAATTAGTCAATTAGTATAATCAAGTCCCCAATCCTAAATTCTTTGGTTGCGTAGGAAGTGAGGTACACTCCCATGCCTTACTTGGTTTCTAGCCGACCCTAATAGGCTAGTGGCGAATGCTTTTGTGCAAAATTTCTTAAGAATATCCCAATGTCACGTGGGGTATGGGCTTGGGAGAGCTCGTGCCTAATCATGGGCCTTAGGTCCGTCCTTTAGGTAATATCCCTAAACCCGTTCCCTCCCCCCGAGGGTAGGTCGCAACAACATTTTATGAAATATAAAAATTCTCCAACTAATTTCGCTCTCCTATGCATAGAAAGGGTGCAATAGTTGGTAAACATGAACTCATTTGAAGAGCAATTTATGTATACTTTTTGCATAGTCACGACCCTTCGTCGCAAGAAGCTCGCCAGGAGCACCAATAACATTCCATCATGAGAATGGTCTCCAAGTTATAGATACATTTCGTCGAGCCAAAGCAGAAAATGTAGCATTCGTGGAGACTCGAAACTTATATTGCTGCAAAAGCCAGGTGATAAACCCTCCATCGATGACCAGGTTATGGCCACTTCAAATTCGGAATTTTCAGAAGCAAGAAACAACGCAGAATCAGCCATGTGCTTCACTTTCAAAACCCCTTTTAAGCTCGAACTCGGCTTGAACAGGCTCTCGATTTCCTCTTCAATCTGGCCAAAGCGCATTGCAGACCATTAGCATCGCGATCCCTTTCGGCAACACGCATTTCCCGCCTATACCATTGACAAAACAGTCATTGGTCAAGAATAATGGCAATTGACTTTTCACTTGCAGAGAACGCTGCTACGGTGAAGATGATGACGGACCCAATAGTGTCAAAAAAAAAATGGGCGACTCGCAAGATTCGACTGTGAACGAAAGAAGGCAATCGCAATCGACCTTCCGTTCCATGCTCATTCTCTCTCTTCCCTGCTTTAACCCATTCGCTGAAGCTCAAACGTGGTGGGAATCCGACACAGAGACTCTGCCATGTTTGGCCACGAAGAGGCGAGCTTTTGGACTAAAGCGCCTATTTCATTCACGCAAGATTGGATAGACTGCCTCCCCTCATTTCCTCCCCTAGGTCTCTGACTCGAGAAAATATTAGGTGGCTCTCATGTGCGGCAAATAAGAAGATCCTTAAGAGCACAACACGTGTTGTGTGTGGACCCCAATTGTCATTGAAAGCTCCTCTCCTCTTTCCCTCTCTCCTATCTGCACGTTTTTCTCTCTCTTCTGCCTCCTCTTCACGCTCTCTCCTCTCATGCTTCGTCTCACCCGACTCTCTCTCTCTCGCTGCCTCCTCTCGCTCTGACGAGCTCTCGTCCGACCAACGAGCCACCGTGGCCAACCAATGAACTTCGCAACGACGGAAGCGCAAGCTGCACGGTGGTTTGTCGACGAGGGTTCGGTCACGAATCGAGGGAGAGAAAGAGAGCGTCGGGAGGGGCATGACCCGGTGACGGTGGAGCCGGAGGGGGCGCGGCGTGGCTCATCGGTCGAATGAGCACGCAGTAGCTCGTCGACGAACCACCGTGCGGCTCGCCTCGAGGTTGCTACGGTGGCTCGTCCGACAAACCACCACGCGGCTCCGCCTCCACCTCGAAAGATTGCCTCTGCCATCGCCATAGAGTTCATCGGTCGACAAGGGTGCGGTGGCTCGTCGACGAACGACTGCGTGGCCTCCGTCTCGCTTCAAAACGAGTGAGACATAAAGCTTGCACAGCAAGGAGGAGAACGAGAGAGAGAGCTTGCAAAGAGGAGAGAGGAGAGATGTTGGAAATTATATCCAAAGAAAGCACACTTTGTTTGTTGAAATCAGAACATGAAAGTAGAGAAGACGATAGCAGCTATATAATATTCTTCTTTTTATGTAAACTTACAACTCTTGGAGAAGAAGAAAATAAGATATAACATAAAATTGGAGGTGAGGTAAGGATAACCGAATCTCCTTAAGGTGATTAGTTCCTGCCAATGGTGCCCCGCAGATTCATGAACTATGCCTCCCAAGATACAACACCTCGAACCTGTTTGGATTAGCACTATGCAAACAGGACTCTGTCGAACCGTTCAATTTAACCAGCACATCCAGATAAAATAGAATAGTAGAAAAGTATATCAAAGCCTTTTTGTAATTGAGTTGGAAAAACCAAAACCATAAACCAAAAACTCCTCATGAAGCTCTATGTTCCTATCTATATATAGAGATTTTTAGTTCATGTACTAAAGAGATACATGAATTAAATAGACGCGTGTATCAACGAGATTCATGAATAAAGAGATACGTGAATCCAAGAGATTCAGGTATCCAAAGATACGTGAATTCAAGAGATTCATGAACTCAATAAATATATGAACTAAACGATACATGAATCTAGGAAATTCATGAATCCAAAAAGAGATACGTGAACAGAAAAAACGTATCTTAATTATTGGCTTCTGTTGATCCATTAACCATAATTATAACCATAATTACAACAATCCCCCACATTAATGGATCAACAAAACATTTTTGACTCGAAGGAATCTGAGCATGCCTGTTGAAATAAACCGCATCAAGATAGGTAGCTTTCGCTTTGAACCTTCTTTAGTGAAAGCCTATCGGACTTATTTAACTAGTCGATGGACTAAGCCTTGAATCGCCAGTTGTTTGTGTAAGCCTAGACAATAAACCTCACAAGGAGTATTTCCAATTCAAGATTGGTTCTCGGTTGTGTTCGTTATTTCGGCCCTGAACCTCTCGGGATTCATGCGTGCTTTAGAAAATCTAGCCTTTAAAGATTTCATAAAGTCGGCCAGCTCCACGCATATAGGTGCATTCCTATTAAAGATATCCTACCATATCTTACTTGGATGTTACATTTCAAGTTATAGGAATCATTAAACGCATAGCGTACCCTTAATAACGCTGTAGGAAAGCACTGTTGCATCATAGAAATGGGAGATAGTGCTCACACTAGAGTTTCCAAAATTTGCTTTGTCCTATTGAACCTAGTCCATGGGATCTCCAATCGCATAGGTTAGGTTTCCACCTTGGAATCTCTTTATTGGGTTAAGGCTCTTAAACCCATTCCCCTCGATGCGCAGTTTATATGCTCTCTTGACAAACCTTTTGTCAGCGGATCCATAATATTTTCCTTTGACTTTACAAAGTCTAAAAAATGATTCAATTTGAGAGCAACGCACGGTATTGTGTCTACGACGAATGTGTCTAGACTTACCGTTATAAATCACATTATGCGCCCCCACACTTTTAGAAAATTGTAGGATGATAACTTTTCATTCCATAACTCGTATGGAGTTTTACCTGTCTCTTTGTGCGGTATTTTATTAAGAATATAATTTGCAGTTAAAACTGCCTCCCCCCACAAGTTCTGAGGTAAACCTGAACTCAAAAGCATGGCATTAGCCATCTCCTTTAGTGTACTGTTCAATCGTTCAGCAACTCCATTTTGTTGTAGAGTATAAGGTGCAGTCGTTTGGAAAATTATTCCAAAACTAACACAGGACTCCTTGAAATTGATTGAACTATATTCTCCTCCTCTATTCTGAGGTGTAGAATGAGATCTTCATGGCTCATCTCCTTCCATTTGTGCTTCAAATAATTTTGAAGTCTGACCAGCCCTAAGGCAATTTCTCAATCATAGCCACCACTTGGAATGATTCACTAAGTATCATTCTCTCAGCAGAGATGTCACTCAGAATTAATTGTAATTCTTGGACTTGACTCATGACAGTTTTAGAATCCACCATTTTGTAGTCCAAGAATTTGGCAACCATAAATTTCTTGGTGCTAGCATCCTCGATCTTGTATTTCTTTTCTAAGGACTCTCTCATAACCGTTTAGCGGCTTCAATATTACAATGAACGTTATATAGAGAATTCACTAAACAGTTAAGAATATAATTTCGGCATAAGAAGTCTCCATGCTTCCAAGCCTCCAACGCACCAAGCGTCATGACATCTTGCTCATTTGGACTAATTATCGGGCACACCTCCGATAAATATTTCGTCAGATTGAGCATGGTCAGATAGAAGAACATCTTTTACGGCCACTATTTAAAGCCCACTCCGGTGAATTTCTCCGGTTTCTCATTAGCTGTAACTGGAGGTGTTGCCATCACAGTAGGCAAGGTTCGTTGAACCATCCCTCCAAAAACAGAGCCAAAAGCCATTTGGCCTATATCTTGTTCTGAAAAACAGTCTCAAGCATACCGTCGTATGAATTGTACCCACACCACCAAAATTGGTGTTAGCCCAAGGGCCCGTAGCATTGGCTACTACAAATTTAGACCCCGAGGGTTGAACATCTTCCATAGCAACAGTCGAATCGACCATAGGAACGTCTCCTGAAACATTCGGGACATTGAAAGGCATTTGATTGTTTTCAGCCATCTCAATAATCTGACAAGAACAACAAACAGTGAATGATCTAATCGCCTTAACATTGTTGGAAATTATATCCAAAGAAAGCACACTGTTTGTTGAAATCAGAACATGAAAGTAGAGAAGACGATAACAGCTATATAATATTCTTCTTTTTATGTAAACTTACAACTCTTGGAGAAGAAGAAAATAAGATATAACATAAAATTGGAGGTGAGGTACGAATAACCGAATCTCCTTAAGGCGATTAGTTCCTGCCAATGGTGCCCCGCAGATTCACGAACTATGCCTCCCAAGATACAACACCTCGAACCTATTTGGATTAGCACTATGCAAACAGGACTCTGTCGAACCGTTCAATTTAACCAGCACACCCAGATAAAATAGAATAGTAGAAAAGTATATCAAAGCCTTTTTGGAATCGAGTTGGAAAAACTAAAACCATAAACCAGAAACTCCTCATGAAGCTCTATGTTCCTATCTATATATAGAGATTTTTAGTTCATGTACTAAAGAGATACATGAATTACATAGACGCGTGTATCAACGAGATTTATGAATAAAGAGATACGTGAATCCAAGAGATTCATGTATCCAAAGATACGTGAATTCAAGAGATTCATGAACTCAATAAATACATGAACTAAACGATACATGAATCTAGGAAATTCATGAATCCAAAAAGAGATACGTGAACAGAAAAAACGTATCTTAATTATTGGCTTCTGTTGATCCATTAACCATAATTATAACCATAATTACAACAAGAGAAACCTAGTTTTGTTGTGTAATCTAACCCAAGAATGATGTTTATTTGTCTTTTCAAAGATGTGTTAGATCAACTGCACTCCAAATTGTTTAGCATTCCTAATGAATAGTCGTTTGCAACTAATCTACAAATAAAATTAAAGATTGATCGGGTCTGGTGAGGAATGAGGATGGACGAGGACCGCCGAGTCCAACGAAACAAAATAGAGTTAAAAATGACCAGGATTTCATTGCCTCTTGGCATAGCAGGACTTTTGGCTATTCCTTTGGTTGAATTCAACAAGCACCAACGCATACTTTTTAATCAAATCACCAACCGAGTCGCCGAATTTAAAAAACAAGGCAAAGTATTCCTTTCACAAACAAGATAGCATCAGCTTGATTTCATTATTTCTGCGGATTTATATTGCTACGGCAAACCAAGCCAAGGCGAGTTAAGAGTTTGCGACTTTTATATCTAGTCTCCTCAGAATAGCCTATCTAATTCCGGCCCATCCACCATCGACCGCCAGATTGTGGCCGTTGATGAATTCGGCCTCTTCAGAAGCAAGGAACACCACGGCATCAGCCACATGCTTCGCTTTCAGCACTCCTCTCAAGCTTGAACTTGACTCGAACATCTTCTCGCCTTCCTCCTCACTCACACTGTGCACTCTACGAAGTAATGGCGTTGCGACAAATCCGGGGAGACACAGTTCACGCGTATACCGTATGCTCCAAGTTGCTTGCTTGCCGACCTCACCAAACCCAGCACGGCATGCTTAGACATCACATAGTCTACCCAATTCTCGTTTCCAGTGCTGGCCAAGGCGCTCGCCGTGCAAATTATGCTTCCCTTTATGCCCCCCGCCACCATGGCACGCGCCCCATGCTTGACACAGGCGGCCATTCCCCGAACATTGGCGGCAAAGAGGCTCTCGAAAGCAGGTATATCAAACTCAAGAATATCTTGTTTGATGTTATTCGCTGTGCCTGCATTGCTGAACAAGATGTCTAGGTGACCGTTTGATTGAAGAGTCAATTCCACCAAGGACTTCACCTGATGCTCATCCGTGACATCGCAATGGATGTAGGTGCACCGGTGGGATCCGATTGACAACGCAAGGTCGTGGCCCTTTTTGTCTTGGATGTCTGCAATCACGACATATGCACCATGATTTGTCAACTGACGCGCCGCCTCCTCGCCGATGCCGCTTGCACCACCAGTGATGATGGCTACTTTGCCGTCAAGTTTGTTTGAGGCGTGGCTGGTCATTTCTGTAGGGAGAGAATGGAAAACCGAGTAAAGGAAAGGACCATGAAGTTGTGCTGAGGGAGATGCGGAGCCTCTTCGTATATAGAACTTGAGGAAAGACGAAGCACAGTTATGTTTAGATTGAATGTTCGGTGTTGATTTTCTGTTAAACATTACGATCACACTAGGCCTTTCGGCCTGGCCTATTCATTGGTCAGATACTCGCCCGGCAGTCGTCGAGAGGCCGGGGAAGCAGAGCCAACCTCCTAGGGGGATCCCCCCAAGCCTTTCGACTTGGGTTTGTGGCGGGAGAGCCCCTGCGGTCAAACCCCCTGTAACCCTAGGGGGGACTTTAAGGGGCCTTTGTTTAAGGTCCTTAGGTTGGACCCATACCCGAGGTTCGGATCCAATAATGGACAAAAATGGCAAGTTATTGGTAGGCTATTACAATCAAATTGATACGGACTCTTTATTCAATTATGACTCGTCACATCAAATCTCGCTGAATCCTCGTCACATTGCTCTCAAATAAGACAATACAGTTCGCAACAAATGGGGGTTGGTGTGAGGATGAGGCGAACTTTCCTCTCCGCAAGTGGGCCCGGACGGATGTGAATATGGTTGGTGCTCCCGCCACCTGCGATCATATCCTTAAAAATTTGGATAGTTATAAACTTAAGCTGATTTTTTTTTATAAAAACTATCTATGTTGACTTTCTGCCGAATATTATTTATATAAGAGGTTTTGATCCCATGATAAATAAATGTTGACATCTAATTTTTAGCCAACACATCATTAAATGTAAAAAATCAAGATTAGGGCTTTTGATAGTGATGGAGCCGGTTTTTCGAACAAAAAGAGTTGTTCTTCATTTTTTTTTCTATGGTTTTGTCATTGTTAAACAATTTCCCACTCAATTTCATTGATTGATTTTTGGGTCAAGTCTTTGACAAAAAGTCAATTCCAAGTAAAAAATTGGTTTTTCACACAAAAATATCATAATTAGACTTTAGTCAAGTCCTAATTTCACTTTAGTCAAGTTAATTTTCGAAAGTTTCAAAATTTGACCCAAAAATTAACTTTTAAAGGAAATGGTTGACTTGCTCAAACCCTTAACCAAAAACTTGAAAAATTGAAAAATCCAAAAATCACTTCATTTTAATTTCAATTTGGTTTTAGCATCGACAATTTTGCGAAAATTAATTAAGAACCTTGCATTCTGAATTTTTCAATTTTAGGTTCAAAATCAGCCAAAAATAAAATTTCTTTCGTTGTAATCATAATTAGACTTAGTTCCTTTTACAACATTTGATCTAGGGATCGTTACCTATTTGCTCATTCATTCAATTTCAAGAACGATCATGTCAAAATGCAAATTGTCACTTTTAGCCCTAATTAGGGAGTCCAAATCAATTTTTCATGAGTTGCAAAAGGATACTTCCATTCTACTCTTTTGTGTGAGATAAATGTGAATGGAATTTCATTCGAGAACTTGTCAATTGGGGAATTTAGCATTCTTGAACATAGGAAAATCAAGTTAATCAAATTCAATTGAATAAATTCAAGTTGACCTATTTGAAATTAAGGTTCAATTTCACGAATTAAGGTTCAATTTCATCATTACTCATCGATTCATTTTTAGCATAAAATTCATGCCATCAATTCAAAGTCAATTTGGATATAATAGGTCACCCTAGCTACAAGCAATTAATCCAATAGATGCCTCGCGATATTAATTGAATTTTCAATTTCAATTAATTTGTGATTTCGATCAAGAAATCACGTGAAATTATCCAATGTTGCCTAGAAAGTCCAATGTATATAGGTCCACATTTTTTTTAATGTAAATCAAGTAATTATGGCAATAGAAAATTATTGAATTGTATTTGCATGGTTTAATTGGCGTAATTTCTATAAAATTGAACCATTTTTCCTAAATTGGACAAGATTTTCTTCCAAGGACTAAATTGCACAAAATTTAGAACCTATGGACCAAGCCACCCAAACCATGATCGAACCAGTCGAACTGGTTTGGACTAATCCGACCGGTCCAATCGGCCATTGGTGAAGAAGGCCGGTTTAGCCCTCCGCTAGCTCTTGGTGGTTGGCCACCACCCTTGAGCTCACTGTCGTCAGTATTTCATTCCTACACCCCTTAACTTTCCATATTTTGCAAAAACGTCCTTTTTTTAAAATTACAAAATTGCCCCTAATTAGGCTTTAATCGCAAACTCAATTTAAACTTCTGATTTTAGCAGATCGACACCATCATAATTAATTAGGCAATTCAATCAAGTTTTGACCATCGGCTCGAATTGATGGTCAAGATTTGATCTTGAAGGGGAGGTATATAAGTATTTTTCCCTCCAAAATTTAAAGGGGCTTATTTGGTGCATTTTCCATACATAAACCTCTAAAATCTCTCTCTCTCTCTCTCTCTCTCTCTCTCTCTCTCTCTCTCTCTCTCTCTCACGCGGGGCCATTCCCTCCATCACCCGTCCTGGCCTCTCACCAGCGGTCTTCCGCACCACACCACCGTCCACCATCTCCTCATCCCCATCAAAGCAAGAATTCATTCGTCGCCTAGAGCTCCCTATCTGGCAACTTTTCTCACGGCTACAAATCACTGGCATCCATGCCGATGATTGAACCATCAATTTCAACCACTCTGCTTGACGACCAATGACGGTCCATTGGTGATCCAACCACCCCCTATCTATCCGTGGACATGACCTCAACCCTCTGGTGGTTGGGGCTTTAGTTAGATAGTCACCGGATGAGCTCCAATGGCCGTTCTTCCCTTGGGTTGGACCTAGTCCTTTCCAACCGTGAACCGATGGTCCAATCGACACTGTTCCAACCACTCCAATGTCACTCAGCGTTCTTTCGACGATCCTCGACTTTCGTGAGGCGTAGCGGTGCTTTGATCTTCATCTGATCGAATTTGTTCCATCAAAATTGCACAAAGGTAGATATCCGAAACTTGAATCCAATTAGGCAAGATCTAGTTAGTCGATCAGGGCTAATATTCGAATCCTAGGTTGATATCACATGTTTAGATTTGTGATTTAGATGTTATATGATGAGATTTGATGATGTTGTGACAATTGAAGATGAGACTGAGACAAGATTTTTTTTTTCTTTTTTTGGTAAGAATAATTAATATAATGAGCTTTGAGCCAACATTTACACAAGATCCGGCGCTACAAAACTTGCACTCAACACGACACCAAGTTGAAGTGAGTGGAAGGGTGCCAGATGCAAAAGAAACCACAAGAGCGGGCCAAAGCGAGGAAATGCCTAAACAACAAACGGAGAAAGGCCACGTAGGGCCAAAGGACTCCAACCTCACCTAAACAAAAGACAAAGAAAGAAAAAACATCAAGTCAGGAGACACCGCTGAAGACGATAAGAAGCCAATCCAGCAAAGACGATCGGATCCGAAAGAATAGGCGGTAGGCTGTAGCAATCGCCCGAGAACCTCATCCCATCTATCGCCGTCTCGAATCCACTCCTAGGAAGCCTAAATATCTACCAAAGTTGGAGAGAAGATGCACGGATCTATCACCCGATTACATAGGAGCCTTCTATTTCTAAGATTATCTTCAACATTCTTGAAGGTTAATGCCTTATCCTTCACCACTTTGATAAGATGATTTTTGATAGCCGCAACCGCCAATTTATGATCTCTGAAGAGTATGTCGTTCCTATACTTCCAAATAAGATGGCAAAATGCACCAAACAAAAACTGGCCAATGGAGCGATAAAAGTCCTTACCTGAAAGGAATTTCATTGCCCATTGAAGGTTGTCGGACCATGTCATGTTACGCAAGGGAGATTGCATTTAGCCGCCCAAAAGAAAGCCATGCTGGCGGTGATGCAACACCCAAAGTAGAGATGATGAATGGAATCTAGCATCAACTTGCAAAAAGCACAAACCTCACTCCTAATTCTGCCATACAACATAAGTAGGCTTAGGTGGGAAGACGGTTCTTTATAATAAGCCAGAGATTAAATTGATGTCTCGGGGTGATAACCTTATTCCAGATAAAGGATGCCCAATTAATCTTGTCCTTCCTTCTTCTAATAATATGACACGCCGAGGTGACCGAGAAAAGACCTGAAGGGCTGTTGCTCCAAATAAAACAATCCAATGCCTTAGAAAGGAGGGGAAGGGGCTCTTCCCAAGATTCAAGCATTGTCTTGAAATCTTGTCCCGTTGGTGAGAAAAGTTCAGCCACCGTGGCATGTTTGGATAAGCTCGAATTTAGGATCATCTGATCTGAGCAAAGAAGGTGTAAGGGACATCTATGATGCCAGTGGTCAAACCAAAAGGAGACGACGACCATCTCCAATTCTCCATCGGAAGTAGAGTCAAAACTCGGATCTTAGGTGTAGGATTCTCTTCCGGGCCCAAGAACAGAGGCGGCTCCCCGAGACAAGATTTTTCATGTTCACTTAGTACTACAAAAATCATAGGTTTCGAACATAAGTTCTACTAGGGATGATTTGAGGTCTTAAACCTTGTTATGTTACTTTGAAGTACTCTAGACAATCGACCTACGTTCAATAAGCTTTGATTTGATATACTATGGGTCCCAAAAAAGTTCGTTTGATACATCCACATTAAAAATTGGATGATTTATGATGGTTTTGCGTGCTTTTCTGGTTGTTCGACTTTTGAACATGTCACCTATTTTCTGATTTCTGCTGGATTCTATTCACAAATAGTCTAAATCCCTCATTTTCTTTGAACTTGAAAGTAGTTATTTTTAAGCTCCAATAATCATAGTTATCTACATATAAAAAAGAAAAAAAGGAATGCGAAATGAGGATGAGACGGTGCTTGTCACGGCTTTTGTGTTGGAAATTTGGATGGGTGACTTTAGTAGAGGATGATCAGGACAAAACCCCAATACTAATCGAACGTGCCTGTCGCGACCTCCTTTTTTTTCGGCGCCCCGCGATCGGGTACGAGCGCCTAAGGAGGCTAATGGCTCCGCTGAAATTAGTTATGCCCGAACTCTCCCAAGTCCACCAATTCACGATTTTAATAGTCTGAGTTTTTTAACCTGTAAATCAATTTTTAAAATGGAGTCGCCACTAATCGATTTGGGGTGGGTTGATTAGAAACCCAAGCGAAGTATTGGGAGAAATACTCACTCCTGCGCAATCAAAGAAATTAGGATCGGGGACTTGATTACACTAGTTAATCACTAATGCCCTTTCGGTACTTAATCTTGTTTAAACCTTGAGACTTTTTGGATGCTCGAGGGATTTTCCACGCATTTTGGATGAAAAAACATTTTTTTGGGTCTTTTTCTATTTTTTTTACATGAAAGGGATTTTTTTTTACCTTTTTTGGTATTTTTGGAAAAATACAAGTCTTTTGGCTCTTTTTTTTCTAAATTTTTTGGCTTTTTCATGAATTTTGAGCTTTTTTTTTGGATTTTTGGCATTTTTTGGAAAATATGGAATATTTTTTATTTTTTTTATTTTTCGAAAATAAAATATTTGTTTAATATTTTTCAAAATATTTTTGGAAAATAAATTATTTTTGATTTTTTTCGATTCTTTTTAGAAAATAAAACATTTTTTCAACATTTTTTAAAATATTTTTCGATTTTTTAGAAATTAAAACATTTTTTTGATTTTTTGAAATAAAATATTTATTATTTATTTATTTATTTAAAACATTATTTTATATTAAAATAATATAAAAACTGACCCGGGTCGAATCCGCGGGTTGGGTTCGACCCGGCCAAGCCCGATCCGAACGAGGACGGCCCGCAACGCGAGCCCGACTCGGATTTTTTTCTTTTCTTTTTTCTTTTTTTTACTTTTTACTGAAACGACGTCGTGGCCGAGTGTTTAGGGACACCCGACCCGACCCGACAACTTGGCCCGATAGCTTGCTCCGTGACGACTCCCGCAAACCCTACCCGACCGCGACCCGACTCCCACCACCCCTGAATCTCACGAAACCCTACCCGGTTCCGAGACCCGGATCCGACTCGACGACCCGGAAAATCGCAAACCCTAGGGTTTGCGAATCCACGGCGCCGAGGGGGAAAGGCTGAGGTGCGCGGCGGCGACGGCGGCGACGGTGGCAACAACGGCTACGGCGGCTACAGCGACGGTGAAGACAGCGGCTGGCCACCCAACTGGATCGGCGACGGGGCTCATGGCACGGCAGTAGGAGAAGCAACGAAGACCTTGATTTACTGAGGTCGAAATCTAGAGATGGAGGGGTTTCGAGAGAGGGGGGGGCGACAATGACTACGCAACCGGAGGTGGCAGATACCTGGTGGCGGTGAATGGTGGTGGTGACGACGATAGGGCAGCGGCGGCGGCTTCTCGATTCTCGAATCCGGTGTGGCGTCGGTGGATCGGTCACAGCAACCGCCGGGGGGAACAACGGTAGTAAGAACTCCGGATCGTGGCGTAGATCTCGGCCGGACCTTCCTCGGCCTCGATCTTGTCTCACTCGAGCCAAATCCGAGCCTCCACCGACCGGATCGACCTTCTCGGAGTCGCTTGGAGCCAGCCTTCCCCGGTCTCTCGGTTGAAGGTGGGCTAAGCTCGCGACTCGAGTTCTCTCCTATGCTCGCCCTTCAACCCTTCCCGATGTCTCTCAGTGAAGGATCTCCGAGCTTGCCACCACCTCCGACGATGTTTGCAGCCACCTATTTATAGGCGAAGGAAATCTGGTTGACGAAGGGCCTCGGCCACCGGCATTCGGTTCCGCTCGGCTGAACCGGTGTCCCATCGAGCTTTCCAGCGAAGCTCGCTCAACATTAATGGCGCCTGCAATCTTATCCCCTCCGGCCAACATCGGCCTACTCCCCTCGGCCGTAGGCCATCCTTCGCGCGCGTCGCCGGCCACCGCGCGTCAACTACAGAGGCGGAGAAAGAAGGAGCGAGGAAGAAGAAGGCAGGAGGAAGAAGAAGGAAGGGAAAAGGGGGTGGGGCCAAGTCGCGCGAGCCCACATGGAGAAAAAAAGGAGGCTGGTGTTTTTTTTTTTTTTTTTTTGCTCTGTTTTTTTTTTTGTTGTTTTATCTTTTTATCCGAAATAAAATAAAATTTTAATTAGTAAAATAAAACTAAATAAAATTAAGGCGTCAACAGTGCCTAACTCTGGTATCGCCTCTGGTTTCTGGTTTATATGCTAGTGCTTTTAGACGTGTCAGGGAAGGGACTGGGCAAGGAAACATAAATTATTAACAAATGAGAGTAGCCTATCACGGCAAGGGCGCACAAGGAAACAAAAGATAAAAGCTTTAATTATTTAGTGCATATCACGAAAGCAAGGGGGAAAGCTAAGTTTTTCGTCTGCTTCCAGTAGGATTGGATATCCACCAAACCGGCGGGCCTTATCTATAGGCTGACATCATTGCCCCGCTGCACCAAATATCTCTGCATGGGAGAGAGATTATTCTTTCGTTTCCATCCTTTTCCACACAGTACTAGAGACTTCAAAACTATTCCCGGAAATTTTTTCCTCTAGATGTATCCTGTGCATGTTAGACTACTATAAAAATTGGATCGAATTACTTTAACAAGTACTATATCTGGAGTAGATTCTGACTGGGGTCAATCTTCCTGATGTTTGAACAAAGATTCTATGCCGAATCAAAATCCTCCCACTGACATGGCTCTCTTGTGCACAGAAATGGTGCAGCAATAGGTTAACATGAACTTCTTGGTTTAGTTTTGCGATTAACGAAGAAGAGCAAGTTATGTCCAATTTTTACAGAGCCATGACCATTCATCGCGAGAAAGCTCAGCTAGAAGCGCCAGTAACATTCCATCACGAGAAACATTCTTCAAGTTACAATGATATTTCTTTGTGCCGAAGCGGAAAATATGGCATACATGGAAACGTGAAGCCTATTCTGCTGGAGGAGTCAACTGAAGCGTGTTAAGCCCTCCATCGACGACCAGGTCGTGGCCGTTCACGAATTCGGAATCTTCCGAAGCTAGGAACACCACAGCATCAGCCACGTGCTTCACTTTCAAAACCCCTTTTAAGCTCGAGCTCGACTCGAAGAGTCTCTCGATCTCCTCTTCATTCCGGCCGAAGGTGTTGCAGGGCATTGGTGTCGCGACTGCTCCTGGCGACACACAGTTCACGCGTATCCCATGTGCTCCGAGTTGCTTGCTAGCTGACCTCATCAAGCCCAGCACCGCATGCTTAGACATAGTATAGTCTATGTACTTGTCGGTCCCGATGGTCGCAAAAATGCTCGCCGTGCAAATTATGCTTCCCTTTATGTCCTTATCCACCATTGCGCGGGCGCTGTGCTTCACACACGAGGCCATACCTTTGACATTTACAGTGAAGAGGCGCTCGCAAGCCGACACGTCGAAATCGAGAATGTCTTGCTCAACAGAACCGAGCACTCCAGCGTTGCTGAACATGATATCAAGCTTACCATACAGTTGAAGGGTCGAGTGTACTAAGGATATCACCTGTTGCTCATCCGTAACATCGCAGTGAATGTAGGTGCAGCAGTGGGAGCCGATTGATTCTACGAGGTCTCGGCCCTTTTCATCTTGGATGTCAGCAATCACGACTTTTGCACCGTGACTGGAGAAACGGCGAGCCGTTTCCTCGCCGATGCCGCTTGCACCGCCGGTTACGATGGCTGCTTTCCCCTCGAGTTTTTTCAAGGCGGAGTTCGTCATCCCTTTCCGCATGCAAAGCTAGAACCAAAAAATCAGAGATATGGCTGAGGGAAAACAAAACTCTGGTAATAGGCTACCGTAGAAAATTGGTGATCCTAGTTCAATCTAGACTACTCTAGTGGACGTCAGAAACAAGCAAAGAAAAGTCCACAAGATTCCTTAAAAATGTCTTATCCTTGGGCGGTAGCGAAAGTGTGTGGAGGGCACTAAACCTGGGAGAAATTATTGCATAGACCGGGCCCTCCATGTCATTATTGACGCCGGTCCGTTCAAAAAAATATTGGATATCCTAATAGTGACGAGTCATTTTGACAAAATTCACTCGCGACACGTGCCATATTTGACCGCACCCGCTAGAGATGAAACGCCTCAACATGTCTACGTCATCTTTCTCTCTCTCGTGCTGTGCAATATTTTCTCCTAAGGATGAGAGAGCGAGAGCAAGAGCTTGGCCATGGTTTCCACCATGGAAGCCCCCTAGGGCAAAACCCTAAAGCGTGTTGATAATCGCGGATAGAGCAAAACTAGAAATCAAAATTGCGTAGTGAGAATAAGATATCGAGACGTCCAGCAAATGGAAAGACTGGAGGAAAGCAAAAACCTAACCGGATGGAGACGATAGTCAAATATGGACGGGTCGTCGGAGAGTAGGGATGACGGAGGACGAAATTATAAGAAAACCATCATGAGGGAATTTTGCTCGTTGGATTGAAGTCGAAGCAACATGGACAAGAGAGAAAGAGAGATTCGTTTTTTGCCAGCGTGACCCTCTCATGACATATTGAATGAAGAAAATGAGAGGAGATAGACATGGTGAGGTGTTTTAAAGTACGGATGAGGTTAAATATGACACGTGTTGCTTACAAAGTGGATTGATGTAAAAATGACGTGACATCGCTAAATACCAAATTTTTTTCTTTCAAGAGATGTAAGTACTCTTAATTCATTATGAAAATAATAATTTGTTTTATGTTAAAAAATAATTAAATATCATTGTAGTGTTCATTTTTTTAATAATTTGTGGCTTGAATATGCTATTATTCTTATAGAAATCATCATGTTAGTAAAGTTCTTTTCTCCACTCAGCAATAGACACTCGACCACGCGGCCGAGCGCGGTGGAGAAGCCTTCTCTCATTCTCTCCACTGTAGCTTTCCCCAAATAACCGATGATATTCAAATTATAAAGACATCCATGAATGTCCATTGACGAGGACCTGTTCGCGATCTGGGTGTGAAAAGGATCGACACACGGAGCTTCGACCGCCATGAGAGTTGTCTCATGTTTCTTGGCTTTTCGCCTAGAGAGAAACAGAGAATCTCAGAGGAAGATCATGAAACAGGGAGGACAGTGGCAGACTATCTTCGCTTTTGGCGTGGTGTAGTGCGGTGCGGGGTCCGGCGTGAGTGTGCGTGTGTGAAGGGGACTTCGCTTACATGAATCATGATGGCGTGTAGAGACAGAAAATTCCGTACATCCCAATGTCTTGTCCTTCGGCAGCAGCGAAAGCGTGGAAAGCACTAGACCTAGGAGATATTATTGCATGGGCCCTCCGGATATCATGGTGCCGGAACAAGGATGTCCTCAATAACAGCCTATTTTAAATAAATAATTAATTAATTATAAATTTTTATGAACCCCGCTTCTTAAAATAATTTATGACTCGTTGTTATTCTATCAATAACCTAAAATTTGTTATACTAACTAAATATATTTCTCCACTCAAAGCAATGTCTGATGAAGAAGTCTCTCCCATTCTCTCTACTGTTCATTTTCCTCAAATAACTGATGATATTCAAATTAAACAGACATCTTCGCGAGTCTAGGTGTGAAAAGGATCGACGCACGGAGCTTCGACCGCCATGAGAGTCATCCCTTGTTTCTTGGCTTTCGCTTAGAAAGAAACAGAGAGAGAGAGTTTCTCAAAGGAAGATCATGATACAGGGAGGAAGATGGGCAGATTATCTTCGCTTTTGGTGTGGTGTGGTGTGGTGCGGGGTCCGTGTGAGCGCGGGTGTGGGGGTTTCGCATGCATGATGAGGGCAGAGAGAGAAAATCCCATACATCATTGTTGCGCAGATTTCTTTACTCAAAGAAAGATCAGTGAATTATGGGTGGTCGCAGATAATGCGCAAATTTATTTAATCTATCTGTCTTTTACGTGAAAAAAAAAAAAAAAAAAAAAACTTTTACCAACCACGTCACGTGTCGATTGCTGAAGGATCCCGTCTCAGTATGACATGCAGACCAGCCGATGTAATATTTTCTCCTAGAGCTTGTGTAGAAATATTAAAATAATCTCCAATTTGAATGGGTATTTGTGTGGATTTAAAGGATATGGGTTTATGAGCTCACTTCCCCATGAATTGTATCTTTGAAATGATCATATTTTGTTCCCTTGTCCATCCTTTACTTAATACATACAATATATATACACACATTTACACATCACTAATTAAGAATTGTTATCGATGTCAAAATCATACGTACGAGCAAACTTAATTCCGACTGCTACCAACGCTTGCCCAACAGGAAAGTGTTTTCCATCAAACTTCGGCAAGTTCCAGTGAATTTCCCAAGAGAAAACGTCAATCTTTAGAACTTTTGGTGGCTGCTACCTTTTGTGAAGCATCAATGTTGACTGTCCACCTGACCAAACTTAAGGTTTCGCCTGGAGCCGCCTTCTATCAGCTTCAGTCAATGACTATGCAATGGGTGTATAAAAGAAGAACAAAAGGCAGGACAAGGGACTCTCAACTTCTTCCTCTTTAGTTTGCCTTCTTTGGCTATCTATTCAGAAGAACTGAGAAACTTCAATGGCCATACACCCTTAGGACCTTCTGAAATTCGAAGGACTTGAGGCATCTTTGTAAAACTTGTCATCATCCAATCATCAGAGATACTGTCAGAGAAACTTCCGCATCGAAACCTTTCTTTTCCATGGATTACACTTCTGTAAAGGAACTATTTCTACGTTACTCTACCTATTAAAAGTGCCAAAGCTGGAAAATGAAAAGCAAACATGGGAACTTGCACCGACTTATTCTGCTAAAAGACTTCCGATAGAGCGTGTCCACGCTTACTCGACTACCAGATTATTACAAAATCTTCAATGCAAGAAACACCACTGCACGACATGCTTCACTTTCAACGCCCTTTCAAGCTCCATGTTGACTCGAGGGAACCCTCGACTTCCTACTTGCTCCTGCCCATCAAGCCATGCAGCAATTGCGTCGCAACTATCTCCGTGACACGCAGTTCATGCATATGCCGCATTCTCCGACTTGCTTGCACGCCAACCTCACCGATCTCGGGCACAGCATGCTTAGACCTGACGTAATCAATGTATTTATCACTTCCAATAGTGGCGACGAGGCTGCCTGTGTAAATTATGCTTCCCTTGAGCCCCCATCAACTGTGGCACGAGCCCCATGCCTGACGCAAGAGGCCAATCCTTGGACATTGATTGCGAAAAGTTGCTCAAAAGCCGTCATGTCAAATTCAAGAATGCCCTACTCGATGGAGTTGCAAACTCCTGGATTGCTAAACATGAATTCTAGGCGACCATGCAATTGAAGGGTTGACTGTTCTAAGGGCTTCACCTGTTCTCCATCCGGGACATCACAAGGATGTAGATGCAAAAGGGGATTCTTTTCTAGGAGGATGTCAGCGATCACGACACATTCACCATAATTAGTGAACTAAAAAGCTGTCTCCTCACCAATGCCACTCGCACTGCAGGTTATGATGGGTATTTTCAACCGAGCTTTTTCTATGCATGGTCTGCCATCCTTTCCCTACGCAAAGGTTGAGATAAAGGATGGTACCAGAAATGGTTTTTTGAGTTATATCAGGGAGATGAATATCCCTCCATACAATAAACTGGAGAGGATTCAGATGGAGGCTGGTTTTTTCATTGGTTAAGATGCTTGAGAAAAAATAAAATGAATCCTAGTTTTAGATTAGCGATGCTAGCACAGTAAGGAATTTTTTCAAAAACAGGATGTATCTCAGTTGACTTTCACTTTACCAAATCTTCTGCAGTTACATTTTATATGAACCATCTCTTTCATTATCTTACTAATGAGAGGTCGCCAGCCATCATTTACTTTGGCAGAAAATGGTGAAAGCAAGAGAGCTTTATCATGTTTGTCCTTTTCGAAAGAAGCTGTGTATGTTATTTCCTTATTCGTCGGAGTTGTGAGTTGGATGAGCAAGGGGCAAACCACGGTTGCTTTATCTTTGACTGCAATAGAGAACATGACCCTTAATCATGCTGCTAAGGAAGTGATTTGGCCACACAAATTGCATAAAGAGCTTGGTGTTATGCAAGGGGCAATGAAGATTAGGTGTGATAACCGGAGTGATATTTTCTTGGCTAATGTAAGAACAAAGCATATCAACATACAACATAACTTTATTCGAGAGAAAGTTGAACAAAAAACTGTAGTGATGGAAAAAATTGACACATGTGAATAGTGCATATTTCTTTTACAAAGGCAATGGATGCTGAAAAGTTTAAATGATGTACAATAGGATTTAAAGAAGCATGTGGAGTATTTACTGATTTTGAGACCAAATATGAGAATATTGGGGTGTGGTTCATACTTTCCATTATAAGGGGACAGCACCCTCGCAACGCGTGCACATGTGTAGTTCTCATCCCCAAAAGAGCTCTTTGGGGGATGAGGGCACCCTCGGAGTTTATATGCAGAGTGGGTTGGCTTCTCCAAAGCAATGTAAGACTCCTTTCCACAAAGGCTTAACAAACACCCCAATTCATAGAATCAGGTTTTGATACGAACTAAGATTGTCATTACCAAAAAGCTATTATGAGGTGAAGGAAGCCCCAAAGGTTAGATGGAGAGTGGGTAACTTCAAGACCATGACTCACCTGAATACATTAATTACATAACGACTCATCACCATGAGTCATCTTGAAAACATTAATTACATCACAAGTCATCACCTGGACTCATCAAATATTATCTTTCTCTAGCAATTTGAAGGATATAACGGAGAGGTACGATGTGCTAATTATAGCAAAATCCTCAACTAGACATAGTAATAATTTAAGAGCGAACCAAGACAAAACCACGATTCTCAAATTCTCTTTCTCACTTTTACTTTTTATTTTCTTTGTGATTGTGCGACAAATCCTACCAATCATTGTACCACATGTATCTGTATGGACTAACTCTAATGGCTTCTTAGCTCTCCATGTACCCTGTTGCAACCTAACCTCAAGTGCACCATCTAGAGTTTGGCTAATAGTTTATTAAATCTAAACTTAGTTCGGGCCCTCCCAAATCCAAACCAATTCACGACTTACGTTTAAGTTTTAGAATACAAATTAATTCTATCTAGGAATCGCCACTAATTAGTTTATGGTAATTCAACTAAACATTTAAGTAAAATAACAAGAGAATTATTTTACTTCTATGAATTAGAGAATTTGAGTATGGGGACTTTGTTATACTAGATTTCTCACCCTTTTGGTACCGTTCTTTTCATGAAAAAAATATTTATCGTGGTAGCTTGATTTATTTTATTACTCCTTAATATGTGAGGTGATTATGCAGATGTACAATCCAGCACCAATAAAATAATAAATAAATTGCAAGACTTACCCCATACAATGAAAGTATCTGCAATATTAGCTTAAAAATCATATCAGTAATTATAAATATGATTTCTATTTAACACACGGTCACTTCATTTTTTTTTTGGATCTTCACTTATTTAAATGAAACCTAGAAATTAGGTGTGTACAAAAATGTTGAACTAAGATAACATGCAACATGCAACCTAACATGCGAACTATATGTCACGCAGCATTTATTAAATGACATAGTCTAATGACAGGAAAAGATTAATGCAACTATTCTAACATATCATGCATTATCCTAAACATGCAACTTAATAGATGACATGCAATTATGAACTAATCCTACGTGACACGAGCATATATATATTTGTGTTTTCTTTTAATTAAAATTCGAAATTAAATGTGCCTGATATTTAAATATGCAAACTATCCTAGAAAAGAAGATCCAATTTATTTTGAAAAGATATTTTTTGTATTTTACTAAATTCGGAATTATAAAATAACCAAGATAAACATGCAATCTATCCTTAAAAAAACTACTATAATTGTGTCTAATCTTTTTGAGATTTTTTTTAGAAGTAAAATCAATTAAAATCAAGCAAAATTAGAAAGAAGAAAATCCACAACAAACACGCCATCAAATCACACGAGAAATTATCAATATTCATCTAATTATGGAAGTAAATTGACAAATCGTATCTCGCACATGAGAACGTATTGGTTAATTTTTATAAAATCGTGAATCATATCTCGGGTATGAGATTGGAATGACGATTTTCCCTGCGATCACAAGTCATATTTTGAACATGAAATCGGACTGCCAATTTTATATACGTGCGAAATTAGGAATTAATTGCTTGTAATTATGGATATGATAATATATCATGAGGTTCATGTGCATGAATGATATTTCAAATAAGGAAAGGGAGTATTCGAAAACCAAATAAGACAAGATTTTTACCTAATCCAAATTTTGGCTCCCAAATTTGGCTTCACCAACGGCGACTCGCGAATCATGATCAAGGCTCAGCGTGATGGCGCAAGGCTCGGGCTTGGACGCTGGGACTGCAGTGCAGTGGTGCTGATGCTCACTGAACTTGACTTAAATAGCCCCAACAAACTTCCGAAGAAAGCTGGGAGGCTCAGCGAAGTGCGCTGGACTCGTGCCAGCGACGTCTGATGTTGGTCTCCTCTGAGATCAAGCCGAGAAGGAGAGAGTGGGATGTCGGGACCTCGTGGGAGTTCGTGAGATATCAACAAACTTGGAGCAGCAATGACGATGCCAGGAGGCAACGCTTGAGTGAAGCTCAACCGCGAGGGGGCTCTTGGTGCAGCAGATCAGCAAGGGGCAGTGACGGTAGGAGCTACGCGAGCGGCAAGGACGTTGGGGATGGCTTGCGCGTCGCAGGTGTCACGGTGACGGCCGGAACGACGCAGGCAGACGGTGTCGTCGACAGTTGAGCAGCAAGCTCGTTGAAGGAGGAGGAACTCGGTGCGGGCAGCTGCGGGTGGCGGGCATCAACAGCGTCGCGGGGCAGAGATGGTGCGGCGTCGGCAATGGCGTTCAAAGACCCAACGAAGAAGAAGACCTCCTTTCTCTCTCAGCGTCTTTTGCTCTTTTCCTCTGCAAGTGGTCAGAGAAGAAAGAAAAAGCTACCCTTTAGTTGACCTACTGACCGAGAGACAAAAGAAAGTCTGACCTTCACCCCATGTTTATAGTGCTCCTCTTTCACCACAGAACCAGCAAGAAAAGATCGTCCCTTCTCTCTTTCCTGCTTTGTTTATAAACGCAATAACAATGGGCACCAAAATATCACGAAAATAATGTTGACTTCCCGTTCTATTCATGTCCACCGACAATCAAGGGCACAACACTCAATTCTTTCTTCACGAATGGGTCAGACAATAGGCAATTTCTTGCCCTCGCGCTGACCAAATATACAGTAAGAATATGTGAGATATATTGCTCAAGATCAAATATGCTTCCACGCATGAAATTACCTCTTATTATTTCGAAATCTCCCAATCTACTACGAAATATATCACTCACTGTATATATCACATAAATATATAAAAGATTTTCCAAATATTGAAAGAATAACATGAATCCTTTCTGAAAATATCAAATCATCATTCCTTATAAGTCAATTTTCGGTCTTTAGAGAATAACAAGCTTTGGTCAATTCCCTCCCTCCGTAGACTCAGCCCAACTCGTCAAATTAAAGTTCTAAACCATCAATTTAAATACATCCGTCACTAGTCCAATGTAAATGTAATAATAAAAAATGCTCCTAAAATTATATGTTATGCAATTTAATTCTAATAATTTTGTTTAGGGGTTAAAAATTAATTTCTAATTTTCTATGTAATAAATGAATGAAGGGGTTGCCAAAATTTAAGTGTCAATGCACCTCTAGATGAGAAGGACTATCTTTGTTGTTTTCCAAAAAAGACAACCTCCATAAGCATCTGAAATTTCTAGATGGATGTAAAGTCTTTCATCGTATTTTTCTGCACCTAATACACTAAAAAAAATTAAAAATTTAAGCTTAACCCCAATTCTACCATAATATTTTTTTATCTTTTAAAAAATTTCAAAATTTAGGTCTAATTTCAATTCTACCTTAAATTTTTTTTTATTTCATAAAAACTACCAACTTTTACTTAAGTCCCAAATTTACTGTCATTAACCCTCCATCCAAAATTTCTCTTAACAATCAAGAGATGAAAAACTCCTGAGCATGTGCTATGGTGCAGCAATTGATCAAAATTAGAGGTGTTAAAATGGGTCATAGACCCATTTATGACCTATTTAAATCTTAAATGGGTCATAAATTGGTCACTTGTTTATAACAAAAGATAGTTAAATGGGTTTCACAATTAAATGTTTAAGATAGGTAGGTCTTCAGTGGGTTTTTAAATGAGTTGGGTTGAAAACTCATTTTCAACAAAAAACATTATAATCTCTCCATTCCCTCTTTAACTTTATAAAAATGTTTTTATATAAAAATTGAAATTATAATTTTTTTTTCTCTTTCTTTTTCTTCCTTTTTTTCTTTCTTCTTTTTTTTTTCTTTTTTTTTCTTTCTCCTTCCTCCTTCCGATCGCCGGCACGGCGATGGCCGGCAACCGGCCAAGCGAGCCTCGAGTCGACGAGCTCGAGCTTGCCGACGTCAGGCGAGCTCGAGCTCGCCGGATCTAGCGAGGCTCAAGCCTCGCCAATTCCTTCCTTTTTAAAGGAACACGTGTCTCCGCCGAACCCTAGCGTGCCTCTGTTCTCCTTTTCTCGCGCTAGGGTTTTGTTGGCCCCATCTCGCCATTCTCCGTGAACTGCAAGGGCTATGCTTTCACTGTTCTTTGCATGTTCAGCGACGCAAGCTGCTAGCTCTCCTCCCTATACAGCCAGTTGGAAGATCCGTCCGATCGGTGGTATTGGATCCATGGCGAGGATCTGAGAGCGAAAGGTGAGATATAACTCGTTCAAAATTAACAGAAAGCATGTGGCTTTCTCCCTGTCTTTGATAGATCTGTATTGTTTGATGGTGGATTTTGGTCTCTTGAGCTTTTCTTTAGCCGCTTTGAGGTCATTCCATAGTGACGAGAGCTTGTTGAAGCAAGCTGTGACCGTCATGTTCCCTTGCTTGAGCTCACTGAGTTCCTGCATTAGGGTAAAAAATTTTGCTTGATTCAATTTACCGTACATATCTTTGATGTTTCCCCACATGATTTTAGCATCCCCTATCGGTGGAAGTCCGATCGTGACTTCTGGAGAGATGCAATTTCCGATCCAAGTTTAGACGAGTCGATTGCACTTCCTCCAAAGTCGGGCTAGGCGTTCATTAAGAGGGACTGGAATGGTTCCATCGAGGAATCTATCCTTGTCCTCCGTTACCAGGGCGAGCCAAAACTCCTACGACCACACAGGGTAATTTTGGGTGTATTTGGTAATGTTTCTGTTAAAAAATTGCTCTAGGGAACATAAATAGAAAAAAATTATTTCTATTCCGAAAAATAATTTTTGAATAGAAGAACGCGTTTAGAAAACTTGTTCTGGAATAGAAAAATAACAGAAACATGTTTGGTAAATTTGTGTTCTTTTAATTTTTTAAATATTTTTATTGTATTTTTCTTATTTTTCTTTCTTTTTTCTTTTTTTTCTTCCTTTTGGCCAATCGCCGGCCCTCGGCAAGGCCGAGCCTCACCCTGGTTGGCTAGGCAAGCTTGGCCTCGCCGGATCTGGGCGAGCCCGAGCCTCACTAGGGGCCGGCGATGCTCTGGCGAGGTCGCCAACCCTCGACGGCATCGCCGGCCCTCGACAGCCGGTCGTCGGTCATGGCCAAGGTCGACGATCGGCCAAAGAAAAAAGAAGACAAGAAAAAGAAAAGAAAGAAGAGAGAGAATTTATTTCTCCAAAGTGTTCTAGAAACAAAAAACAAGTTTTTCTTGTTTTTGTTCCAAATTTGTTCATGGGAACAAAAAAAATAGGTTTGGAACAAAAATGCAAACAAACACGTTTTCTGTTTTTTTTTTTTTTCACGGAAACAAAAAAACAAAATTTGTGTTCATAAACAGAAAAAAGAAACACAAACAAAAACACCCTTTCTAGCCTAATCAACTGTTGGCTAATTAGCTGCAGTTCTAGTCCGTCAGCGATGGAAACGAATAGAGGGTCGCCGGGTTCTGGTCATCCGATGAGAGCTGCCGCTGGAAACAGCAGGAACCCGAGCATGAGATTCAAGTAGGGATTTGCCCCTAAACCCAATTCACTTGACCCGATCGAATAACCCGCATTAAAATATCTTGGATAGGGATTTGTTCTCATACCTAGTTCACCCGACCCGCTTGTCTGCTTCAATCTAGTGGTTGGGCTTGCCCCAGTCATGGCTAGCGGGCTCCCATCAATTTGGACGTGGCTCTGGTGGCCCACATATCCAGGCGATGATGAACTTGGGCTTGGCCCAAGGTATAGAGGATAAGGCATCCATTGGTAAGGTTAGCCCATCATGGGTTGCCCCATATTGAGTTGAGTTTGTGTGGGTCGTCATTGTACGGGTTGGGCCTAGGATGGTTATTGCTCCATTGCTGGAAATGCCACAGGTGGATTTTGGACCTGCGAGATCTAAGAGGTGACTTCTCCAGCAAGCTGGTTGCCGGTAGCAGGAGCTTCATCTTGCGGGGTGGCCATGGTAAGTGAAGACAATTCCTTCTTTTTTAGTGACTCTTATGCTGGATGGTAATATGTTTTGTAGGTTATTCCTCTAGCAGAAGGTCGAGGTGGAAGCTAGGTCGAAGCCCGGAAGCTCGATACCATGAAAGAAGTTGAAGATATCGAAGGAATCGTGATCAAGAAAAGAGTTTTTGTATTCTCTTCAATAGTTTGAAAATGTACAGCCCTCTATAGATATATTACAAGGTGTATACAATGAATGGAAGTAATCAGATCTAATCAGATCAAATCTTCCATTGAATATCACGAGCAATCGTTGTATATCTTCCAACAGCAGATTTTGCTTGCGATCCATCTACCCGATGTTTCAACTAACATTTGTTGACACCTAAATTTTCCCATTTTTCATTTAGGATTTAATTGTCTACAAAATTAGGAATTAGTCGTTTAAAAAAAACGAAAACAAAACAAAACAAAAAAAGAAAACAAAAACAACAAAAAAAAAATAGAAAAAAGAAGACATGGAAGGGGCCGGGCCGGATCTTGCCTTGGCCCAACCCATGCCGCCTTCTCCCTACTCCATCTTCATGGTGAAACTGTAGATGGAGAAAACCCGGGGGAGAGTTGAAGGGAACTCGAGCAGCACAGGGAGAAACACGGGAAGCAAAGGAGAGAGAGAGAAGGGAGAGAGAGGGAGGGGAGCTCGAGACCGAGAGAAGCCAAATCGCCGCCTCGCCAGCAACCAGCGCCAACCTGCATCTGCTCCGCCTCACCTACAACCTGTAGATCCCGCGTCCGCCTAGCCCCCTCCGCTGCGCTCGCGCCTCCAACCCGGCGTCCCTTACTGTCCGAGTTGTCGGCCGCCACTGCTCGGCCCATCGCAACACCAGCAACCCGCGAAGCCGACGCCGTTGCTGCCCAAACAAGCCAGATCTAGGGGAAGAGGGCAACGACGGTGCTGCCGTCTGCTGTCCAAGCCACTGCCCTCCGAACGCCGTCCCCAGCAGCCTGCCTCTGCCCAGCTGCGACGCCGTCGCCGCTGCCACCGTCTCTACTCGAACCTGCGAGCCCTGCAGCTGCTCGCCACCACGCTGAAGTGCTGCCCACCTCCGCTCACGACGACCCGCTGTGCTCCGCCGGCAGCCCGACGACAACGAATCCTAGGCCGGCAGCCACGTCTCCATCTCTGCTCCGCCGCGTCGCCGCCACCATCAAGCCCATTGCCGCCATCATCAACGTCGCCAAGAAATCTAGGGTTTCGGCCAAAAATCGGGCCGGACGCCGGTCGCGAACCGGGTAGGGTTTTTGAGCTATTTGGGCCGGTTTTGGGTTTGGGCTATTTTGCTTATGGGCTTATAGACTTGTGGGCTTAGGGACTTATGGACTAGTAGGCTTAGGAACTTAGGGAATTGTGGGCTTCTTTTTTTAAAAAATAAAAGAGATTGGACCAGATTGGGCCTGCTGGTTGGGCCCAATCCGAACCGAAGAAAAGCCGAACCAAGGCTAGTCGGGCCAATTCGGCCGGCCCCCCATTTGGACCGAACCCGAGTCCAGTCGGAGATCGGACCCGATCCGCGTTGACCGAGTCGTATCGAACCGAACCCGACCCGGTTCACCTTTTTAAATCAAAAAAATATTTTAAAATTTTAAAAATATTTTCTTTAAAAATTTTAAAAATATTTTCTTTAAAAATTTAAATTTTAAAATTAAAAATTAAAAATTTTAAAAATTTTAAAAATTTCGAAAGATCTGAAATGATGGGGTTTGATTAAGACTTGCTGTGTATTGCTATTTTAGTGTGATTAGACCTTTATTTGTTCGTATATTAATTGTGTTGCATGTTTTATTTATGTATCTAATTATGTTTAATTGCACGTGTTTAATTTTACTGTAATTAAGACCTTGATAGCTATAATTATTACTTTAATGATTGCGCACCTATATGATCACTTTGCATGTTAGTGGATAAGCATAAAATCAATTCAAGCTGCCTGACAAAAATCATTTATTTTAAATGAACAAGATTAGGTATCGAAAGGGCACTAATTAGTCAATTAGTATAATCAAGTCCCCAATCCTAGATTATCTGGTTGCGTAGGAAGTGAGGTACACTCGCATGCCTCACTTGGTTTCTAGCCGACCCCAATAGGCTAGTGGCGACTCCTTTTTTGCAAAATTTCTTATGAATATCCCAATGTCACGCGGAGTATGGGCTTGGGAGAGCTCGCGCCTAATCATGGGCCTTAGGCTCGTTCTTTAGGTAATATCCCTAAACATGTTCCCTCCTCCCGAGGGTAGGTCACGACAGCTTGACGACTCCATTGGAGACTTGGTTTTAGACCTTAGAGGACTTAGGCCAAAATTAATCTTGTTCAAAAATATCTTTGTTTGGGCAACGAGGATTCCAGGTACGTCCCTAACATTAAAAGTGTTAAATGTTTTTGCAGAATGAGAGGTATAAGGGGAAGTGTTTGCTCACATTTGTCTTATGGCTTCATTTTGCTTCATGGGTAACCCGACCCAGCCGCGACCTTGTTGGTTCGGTCCGGTGATCCTATGGCTTCATTTTGAGCCATATAGAGTAGAAATCGAACCACATCTCATGTGCATATCTATGTAAAAGAAAAAAAGGACAAAGGTCAGCACCCATTGTAAGTGTTATTTTCCTTTTTATTTGTTCATTTTGTATTGCATTTTTGTCTTGAAATTCGCGAAAATCAATCGAATGCCCTCGGTGATACAAGCATATGATTGAAAATTTGGCAATCACTTTTGACAAGTGAGCATTTGGATGCAAGTTCTAAGCATTTTGATTTGGCCCCGTTGAACACATGGTTTTGTTTAAATTTCTAATTATGGGCTCGAAATCATTTTGAAAAAAAAAAAAAAGAAGAAAAAAAAACTTTCAATTCGTGATTTTATATTGGGGCACAAAAATTGAAATTGCGTTTTTTATCGAATTTTCTCTTTCTCATATTTTGGGACTATAATGCAAATGATTTTGTGTACAAATTCCTCAAAATAGAAATCACTTCATTTTTTTAGGAGTAAAATGACAAATCAATCTTTCAAAAATCAATGACACTTTTGCATACGAAACTTTTGGAATAAAAGTGGACATTCGATCGATGCCGTGGATTGATAATTTTAATGATGTCTTCTCTTATGATAAAATCTTGGCGAAATATTAAAGTCCTGTAATAAGGATTGTGGGGGCATGTATCGTCGCCTCGATTTTATTGTAAGAAGCGACGTCATTAAAATATCATTTTCTCTTATTCACATATTGACATTGTCGTCTTTTTGTAGGTTATGCGCGATGCTCTTTGACATTCTCATGGTGACCATTCAAGGAAGTGAATTCTAGAGCGAGGACAAGAGTTGTTTTTTTTACTTTCATCTCGTAAAAAAGAGTCTCTTGTATTTTATCGGTCTTTATTCTTGTTAAGAAACATGTTTTCCATTTTGGGTTTTGATTTGCAAATCCAATTGATGCTCTTGTAAATCGTGCGACTCACATTTTTAATGATGGAATTCGGAAATCATCATTTAAAAAAAAAAACACAAAAAAAGAGCAAATTCAGAAGTGTTTTTAGTGAACCTATACATTTACCTTCCAAAATGAATCTCAAGAAAAATTTGTTTAATGCCCTCTCTTCACGTAGTCATTTTTTTGGGGCTCATGGAACTCAAGGAGAAAGATTGGGTCGATGCTTCATTGGCGCCAATCTTCTAATAGAGGCGGAACATAATGGAATTCCGTTCAGGGAAGTTTCTTTATTTGGAGATGCCTTAGGTGCCAAAATAGTCCATCGATCTCGTTCACTTTGTATGCTGAGACAAATGAAAGGAGTTGCCAAATATCTAAAAGGGCGAATTAGAAGGAAGAGTAAACTGTATTGATTTCAATTATTCATTTCTGATACTATTTTTGACTTGATTTTCATTTCATTGTCAAGGAGACATCAAGAGTACCAAGTTTTGTAACGTTCCAACAAATGCGATGGAGCATTATTGAGTCATGTTCATCTTAAACAAAGAAATATTCAAATGATGAAACAAAGGGGCAATATTATCCCTTCCTCCATGAGAGATACATTGGGATGTTGATCGCTTGACTTTGAAAAGGATGTATCTCGTCCTAAACTTGATTTCTCTTTAGCATAAAAAAATGACATGTCCTTTTCTTTGATACAGGACGAGCTTGAACATAACAAAGGATTGTCAAATAAAGAGTGGCACAGCAACGTTTGATTTAGAAAGAAAAAATCTCTCATCTCCCCACAAACAAAGTGTGCTAGAACAACATTGTCAAATTCATCAAGAAGGAAGTACCGTTCCTTAGTTAAACCTAACTAAGAATAAAGATAACTCATTTCATCTCCCTTTCTTATAGGGTGATAAAAAAAAGGGTTACACTTGACCGCAGAAGCGGCGCCTTCTACCAAGGAATCAGGAAAACATCAAACACTTAAAGGCAAATGCAAGGGAGGGGTATTGTTAAGTCACCAGATATCTATGAAGGTGAATCCAAGAGATGTTAGCACCAAAAAGATGAAAGCGAGTGAAGGGTAATAATGTATCATTTCCAACATTTCAATCCCTAAGGATCTTTGCACTAACATATTCTTTTACATTCTTTACAGGATTATCGGGTCGCCATGCTGCAGGTAAGTACCCTTCTTCTCATTTTTTTTAAGTAAAAAAAAAAAAAAGAGAAAGAAAGAGAATTTCCATTACAAAAGAGAACTTTTGGGCTTTCCTAGAGAAAAAAAAAAGGAATAATAATTGAGAAAAGAAAAAAAAATTACAAACCTTTTGAGCATCCTTTCTATCTCAAAATGGTTTTCTCGTTTTGTGGATTATTCATTTTGAATCAAAGTTCCCTATGGAGATTGATATACTCGAATGATCTCGGCAGAGTGAAATAGAAATGTTAACCATGCCAAACAAGAAGTGCTTAGGATGAAGAAAGGCAAGCTCATTTCCAAACACGTCCTTCAAACACTTTTGAGAGTTGAGTGAAAAGAGACCTTCTTTTAGGACGAATTATTCATTCGCTTTGAGCGCAAAGATCGAAATGATAAAGCGTTTCCTTCATCAACTCCAAGCATTGCACTGATCTCTTGTTACCCCTTTAGGCTGAAAAAAAAGATGATCATTTAAAGTACCCCTATCGAGAACGACCCTACATTGGGGCAACATAGGAGGTTACGGTCATGTTGTAAAACGAAAGGTTGAGAAAGATTCTATTACTTTTACTTACATCAATCTTCTTGTGGTAGCTTTAGAGGAATTCTCATCGGAGCTTGACTCATCCCAAGGTGAAGAAGAGCATTTTCTTCTCTACCCAAACACTGATACCCATTGTTATAACCAATTTGGGCCTCATTATTCATTTCTAAATCTCGAGCAATGATCATCTCCCTTCACTGGGGCAAGGCATAAGAATTGACCAAATATAATTGACAATCACAAGGAAATGTGAAAAGCATCTCGAAAGTCATAAGAGCTACAAAAGTTCAAAAAACAAAAAGTTTGACAAACTAGGGGGCATAAAAAAGTAGTGTGACTGATAAAAGCAAGGCCAATGTCCGTCAAGAAAAAGAGCCAAAAGGTTGTATCTTATGTGAAAGAAAAATTATCAAAATCCAAGTGCCGATGAAAAAAGAAAAAATCATCATCGCAAAGGGCAAAGGAAATTAGATCAAAGAGCAAAGCTCCCATGTAGAAATGATTAGTCAAGGGACTTTCGAGATGTGCAGCATTTCAAAAGCCAAATGCCTTCGAAAGGTTGAGTGACCTGGTCACAATGCCATGATGATCATCGACTCTTAAAAACCCTATTGAAAATTTTAAGCTTTTCAAGCCTCTCCAAACCAACATTACAACCCCCTTCCAAAGTCTCTTCTGATTGGGATGGTTTGAATGAAAATGAGAATGCCACAAAGAAAGCTATCACTTGAAGGAGTGGAGGTAATTCTATCTTGTCTTATCTTCAAAGTTCTCGACTTGTAAACCCGATGAACATAACGACAAATGTTCTTTTACTGGCCTCAAAGTAATAATTCCTTTGTGTAAACACTAAACGAGCCTATATTGCAGTCCTTTCAAAAGACCTTCTTGATCAATCATATTGTGCTCATCGCGAATGTTTCTGAAAGCCTTTGATTTGGGTTATGTGAGATACCCTCAACAACCAGTTATCTCTCACATGAATGGATGGGATCAAACTGTCATTTTATCGAAAGTGCATAAGAAGCCCTTTCTGACTAAGAAGCTCTAGTTTGGCATGCTTAATGAGCCTTTTTTCACGAGTCGTGACCATCTTGATAAAAACTTGACTCCTAGATAATTTGATGATCAATGATATATCTACGAGCAAGATAACAATTTTGCGCCACATGATGCTAATTGAAATAAAATGTTTTTCCAAAGCAGTCAGACTTAGCTTGATTAGCTTGTTTAATTAATGCTGCAATATTTCTAATACGATGTCCCTAATGACATTTGCCCAAGTTGAGTTTCACAGGATTCCTCAGCGAAGCCATGCAGTTTTCAAGGGATTAGCGGGTGCTTCCCTAAAAATCAAAGGTTCATGGTCAACCTTAAACCATGCCATCTCCAAAGGTTCATGGTCAACCTTAAACCATGCAATCTCCAAAGGATCATGGTTAGCCTTAAACCATGCCATTTCCAAAGGTTCATGGTCAACCTTAAACCTTGTCATTTACACGGTTTGTGGGTCTATCCTTAAACCACACGGTTGGTAGGTCTATCCTTAAACCACAAGATTCGTGGGTCTATCCTTAAACCACACCGTTCGTGGGTCTATCCTTAAACCACACGATTGGTGGGTCTATCCTTAAACCACAAGGTTGGTGGGTCTATCCTTAAACCACGGGGTTGGTGGCTTTCCAAAACCACACGGTTTGTGAGTTTATCCTTAAATCACACGGTTGGTGGGTTTATCCTTAAACCACAGGGTTGGTGGATTTCGTAAACCACACGGTTCGTGGGTCTATCCTTAAACCACACGGTTCGTGGGTCTATCCTTAAATCACACGGTTAGTGGGTTTATCCTTAAACCACGGGGTTGGTGGCTTTCCTAAACCACACGGTTTGTGGGTCTATTCTTAAATCACAAGGTTGGTGGGTTTATCCTTAAACCACGGGATTGGTGGCTTTTCCTAAACCACACGGTCGAAACCCGTTTGTATACGATGAGACCTTCCTTTCAGTCGAAACCCATTTTTACACGGTGAGATTATCATCTAGTCGAAACCCGTTTATACACGGTGAGACTATCGTCCGGTCGAAACCCGTTTGTACACGGTGAGACTATCATCCAGTCGAAACCCATTTGTACACAATAAGACCTTCCTCCCAGTCGAAACCCGTTTTTACACGGTGAGACTATCATCCGGTCGAAATCCGTTTGTACACTGTGAGACTTTCCTCCCAGTCGAAACCCCTTTTTACACGGTGAGACTATCATCCGGTCAAAACCCATTTGTACATGGTGAGACCATCACATCAAGTCAAAACCCGTTTTCACATGGTGAGACCATCACATCAAGTCAAAACCCGTTTTTACACGGTAAGACCATCACATTCGGTCAAAATCCGTTTTTACATGGTGAGACCTTTTTTTCTTTTTCCAGTCTAAACCACAAGATTCGTAGGTTTATCCTTAAACCACAAGGTTCCTGGGTCATCCTTAAACCACAAAGTTCATGGGTCATCCTTAAACCCAGCTTTTAAAATGTCCACGAGTTTTTTTTTTTCTAAGTTGCAATTTTTCAAAAGGTCAATGGTCAACCTTAAACCATGTTATCTACAAATGTTCATTGGTTTTCCTCAAATCATGCATTTTCAACCCGGTCAAAACCTGTTGTTACACGGTGAGACCTCATTCCTCTCCTTCTTCTTATGACACGGTGAGCTTTGTAGCCCAAAGTCCTTATTTCTATGACATGGTGTGCTTTGCAGTCCGGAGAGCTTTGTAGCCCGAAGTCCTCCTTCTTATGACACAGTGTACTTTGTAGCCCGAAGAGCTTTTGTAGCCCAGAGAGCTTTGTAGCCTAGAGTCCTTCTTCTTATGACACGGTGTGCTTTATAGCCTGGAGAGCTTTTGTAGCTCGGAGAGCTTTGTAGCCCGGAGTCCTTCTTCCTATGACACGGTGTGCTTTGTAGCCCGGAGAACTTTTGTAGCCCGGAGAGCTTTGTAGCCCGGAGTCCTTATGACACGGTGTGCTTTGTAGCCCAAAGAGTTTTTGTAGCCTGAAGAGCTTTGTAGCCTGGAGTCCTTTTTCTTATGACACAGTGTGCTTTGTAGCCCAAAGAGCTTTGTAACCCAGAATCCTTCTTCTTATGACACGGTGTGCTTTGTAGCTCGGAGAGCTTTTGTAACCCGGAGAGCTTTATAGCCCGGAGCCCTTCTTCCTATGACACGGTGTGCTTTGTAGCTCGGAGAGCTTTTGTAGCCCAAAGAGCTTTTGTAGCCCGGAGAGCTTTGTAGCCCGGAGTCTTTCTTCCTCTTATTGACAAGACGCGCTTCCATAGTTATGAGTTCTTTTCATCGACCTAATACATGCCTATGCACCTAGGTTTATCATCAAAATAATTTAGGTGTCTTTTGTCTTTGAAAGGAACCTCTTTGAGCTCCCATTCAAAGAGGGGCAGCTGTTGACACCTAAATTTTCCCATTTTTCATTTAGGATTTAATTGTCTACAGAATTAGGAATTAGTTGTTTAAAAAAAATGAAAACAAAACAAACAAACAAAAAAAAACAAAACAAAACAACAAAAAAATAGAAAAAAGAAGACATGGAAAGGGTCGGGCCGGATCTCGCCTTGGCCCGGCCCATGCCGCTTTCTCCCTCCTCCATCTTCACAGTGAAACCCTAGATGGAGAAAACCTGGGGGAGAGCTGAAGGGAACTTGAGCAGCACAGGGAGAAACACGGGAAGCAAAGGAGAGAGAGAAGAAAAACCAGAGGGAGAGAGAGAGAGGGAGGGGAGCTCGAGACCGAGAGAAGCCGAACCGCCACCTCGCCAGCAACCAGCGCCAACCTGCATCTACTCCGCCTCACCTGCAGCCTGCAGATCCCGCGTTCGCCGAGCCCCCTCCGCCGCGCTCGCGCCTTCAACCCCGCGTCCCTTATTGCCTAAGTCACCGGCCACCACTGCTCAGCCCTTCACAACACCAACAACCCGCGAAGCCGGCGCCGTTGTTGCCCGAACAAGCCAGATCTGGGGGAGGAGGGCAACGGCGGTGCTGCCATCTGCCGTCTAAGCCGCTGCCCTCCGAACGCTGTCCCCAGCAGCCTACCTCTGCCCAGTTGCAACGCCGCCGCTGCTGCCACCGTCTCTCCTTGAACCCGCGAGCCCTGTAGCTGCACGCCATTGCGCCGAAGAGCTGCCCACCTCCGCCCGCGACGACTCGCTACGCTCCGCCAGCAGCCCGACGCTAGCGGATCTCGGGCCGGCAGCCGTGTCTCCGTCTCTACTTCGCCGCGTCGCCGCCGCCGTCAAGCCCATTGCCGCTGTCGTCAACGTCGCCAAGAAACCTAGGGTTTCGGCCAAAAATCGAGTCGGATGCGGGTCACGAACCGAGTAGGGTTTTTGAGCTATTTGGGCCGGTTTTGGGTTTTGGCTGTTTTGCTTTTAGGCTTGTAGACTTGTGGGCTTAGGGACTTACGGACTAGTAGGCTTAGGAACTTAGGAAATTGTGGGCTTCTTTTTTTTAAAAATAAAAGAGATTTGACCAAATTGGGCCCGCTGGTTGGGCCCAATCCGAACCGAAGAAAGGCCCAGCCAAGGCTAGTCGGGCCAATTCGGCCGGCCCCCCATTTAGACCGGACCCAATCCGCGTTGACCGGGTCGATCGAACCGAACCCACCCAGTTCACCTTTTTAAATCAAAAATAATTTTAAAAATTAAAAAATATTTTCTTTAAAAAATTTTAAATTTAAAATTTTAAAATTAAAAAATTTTAAATTTTAAATTTTAAAATTAAAAAATTTTAAAAATTTCGAAAAATCTAAAATGATGGGGTTTGATTAGGACTTGCCGTGTATTGCTATTTTAGTGTGATTAGACCTTTATTTGCTCGTATATTAATTATGTTGCATGTTTTATTTATGTATCTAATTATGTTTAATTGCACATGTTTAATTTTAATGTAATTAAGACCTTGATAGCTATAATTATTACTTTAATGATTGCGCACCTACATGATCACTTTGCATGTTAGTAGATAAGCATAAAATCAATTCAAGCTGCCTAACAAAAATCATTTATTTTAAATGAACAAGATTAGGTACCGAAAGGGCACTAATTAGTCAATTAGTATAATCAAGTCCCCGATCCTAGATTCTCTGGTTTCGTAGGAAGTGAGGTACACTCCCATGCCTCACTTGGTTTATAGCCGACCCCAATAGGCTAGTGGCGACTCCTTTTGTGCAAAATTTCTTAAGAATATCCCAATGTCACACGAGGTATAGGCTTGGGAGAGCTCACGCCTAATTATGGGCCTTAGGCCCGTCCTTTAGGTAATATCCCTAAACCTGTTCCCTCCCCCCGAGGGTAGGTCGCGACAACATTTTATGAAATATAAAAATTCTCCAACTAATTTCGCTCTCCTGTGCATAGAAATGGTGCAATAGTTGGTCAACATGAACTCATTTGAAGAGCAATTTATGTATACTTTTTGCATAGTCACGACCCTTCGTCGCAAGAAGCTCGCCAGGAGCACCAATAACATTCCATCATGAGAATGGTCTCCAAGTTACAGATACATTTCGTCGAGCCAAAGCAGAAAATGTAGCATTCGTGGAGACTCGAAACTTATATTGCTGCAAAAGCCAGGTGATAAGCCCTCCATCGATGACCAGGTTGTGGCCACTCCAAATTCGGAATTTTCAGAAGCAAGAAACAACGCAGAATCAGCCATGTGCTTCACTTTCAAAACCCCTTTCAAGCTCGGACTCGGCTTGAACAGCCTCTCGATTTCCTCTTCAATCTGGCCAAAGCGCATTGCAGACCATTAGCATCGCGATCCCTTCCGGCAACACGCATTTCCCGCCTATACCATTGACAAAACAGTCATTGGTCAAGAATAAAATAATGGCAATTGACTTTTCACTTGCAGAGAACGCTGCTACGGTGAAGATGATGACGGACCCAATAGTGTCAAAAAAATGGGCGACTCGCAAGATTCGCCTGTGAACGAAAGAAGGCAATCGCAATCGACCTTCAGTTCCATGCTCATTCTCTCTCTTCCCTGCTTTAACCCATTCGCTGAAGCTCAAACGTGGTGGGAATCCGACACAGAGACTCTGCCGTGTTTGGCCACGAAGAGGCGAGCTTTTGGACTAAAGCGCCTATTTCATTCACGCAAGATTGGACAGACTGCCTCCCCTCATTTCCTCCCCTAGGTCTCTGACTCGAGAAAATATTAGGTGGCTCTCATGTGCGGCAAATAAGAAGATCCTTAAGAGCACAACACGTGTTGTGTGTGGACCCCAATTGTCATTGAAAGCTCCTCTCCTCTTTCCCTCTCTCCTATCTGCACGTTTTTCTCTCTCTTCTGCCTCCTCTTCACGCTCTCTCCTCTCATGCTTCGTCTCACCCGACTCTCTCTCTCTTCGCTGCCTCCTCTCGCTCCTGCCGAGCTCTCGTCCGACCGACGAGCCACCGAGGCCAACCAATGAACTTCGCAACGACGGAAGCGCAAGCTGCACAGTGGTTTGTCAGACGAGGGTTCGGTCACGACTCAGAGGAAGAGAAAGAGAGCAGTCGGGAGGGGCAGCGACCCGGCGACGGCGGAGCCGGAGGGGCGGCGCTGTGGCTCATCGGTCGAATGAGCACGCAGTAGCTCGTCTGACGAACCACCGTGTGGCTCTGCCTCGAGGTTGCTACGGTGGCTCGTCCGACAAACCACCGCGCGGCTCCGCCTCCACCTCGAAAGATTGCCTCTGCCATCGCCATAGAGTTCATCGGTCAGACAAGGGTGCGGTGGCTCGTCTGACGAACGACTGCGCGGCCTCCGTCTCAGCTTCAAAACGAGTGAGACATAGAGCGTGCACAGCAGGGGGAGAACAGAGAGAGAGCTTGCAAAGAGGAGAGAGGAGAGAAACCTAGTTTCGTTGTGTAACCTAACCCAAGAATGATGTTTATTTGTCTTTTCAAAGATGTGTTAGATCAACTGCACTACAAATTGTTTAGCATTCCTAATGAATAGTCGTTTGCAACTAATCTACAAATAAAATTAAAAGATTGATCGGGTCTGGTGAGGAATGAGGATGGACGAGGACCGCCGAGTCCAACGAAACAAAATAGAGTTAAAAATGACCAGGATTTCATTGCCTCTTTGGCATAGAAGGAATTTTGGCTATTCCTTTAGTTGAATTCAACAAGCACCAACGCATACTTTTTAATCAAATCACCAACCGAGTCGCCGAATTTTAAAAACAAGGCAAAGTATTCCTTTCACAAACAAGATAGCATCAGCTTGATTTCATTATTTCTGCGGATTTATATTGCTACGGCAAACCAAGCCAAGGCCAGTTAAGAGTTTGCGACTTTTATATCTAGTCTCATCAGAATAGCCTATCTAATTCCGGCCCATCCACCATCGACCGCCAGATTGTGGCCGTTGATGAATTCGGCCTCTTCAGAAGCAAGGAACACCACGGCATCAGCCACATGCTTCGCTTTCAGCACTCCTCTCAAGCTTGAACTTGACTCGAACATCTTCTCGCCTTCCTCCTCACTCACACTGAGCACTCTACGAAGTAATGGCGTTGCGACAACTCCGGGGGAGACACAGTTCACGCGTATACCGTATGCTCCGAGTTGCTTGCTTGCCGACCTCACCAAACCCAGCACGGCATGCTTAGACATCGCATAGTCTACCCAATTCTCGTTTCCAGTGCTGGCCAAGGCGCTCGCCGTGCAAATTATGCTTCCCTTTATGCCCCCCGCCACCATGGCACGCGCCCCATGCTTGACACAGGCGGCCATTCCCCGAACATTGACGGCAAAGAGGCTCTCGAAAGCAGGTATATCAAACTCAAGAATATCTTGTTTGATGTTATTCATTGTGCCTGCATTGCTGAACAAGATGTCTAGGTGACCGTTTGATTGAAGAGTCGATTCCACCAAGGACTTCACCTGATGCTCATCCGTGACATCGCAATGGATGTAGGTGCACCGGTGGGATCCGATCGACAACACAAGGTCGTGGCCCTTTTTGTCTTGGATGTCTGCAATCACGACATATGCGCCGTGATTTGTCAACTGACGTGCCGCCTCCTCGCCGATGCCGCTCGCACCACCAGTGATGATGGCTACTTTGCCGTCAAGTTTGTTTGAGGCGTGGCTGGTCATTTCTGTAGGGAGAGAATGGAAAACCGAGTAAAGGAAAGGACCATGAAGTTGTGCTGAGGGAGATGCGGAGCCTCTTCGTATATAGAACTTGAGGAAAGACGAAGCACAGTTATGTTTAGATTGAATGTTCGGTGTTGATTTTCAGTTAAACATTACGATCATACCCGAGGTTCGGATCCAATAATGGACAAAATTGGCAAGTCATTGATAGGCTATTACAATCAAATTGATACGGACTCTTTATTCAATTATGACTCGTCACATCAAATCTCGCCGAATCCTCGTCACATTGCTCTCAAATAAGACAATACAGTTCGCAGCAAATGGGGGTTGGTGTGAGGATGAGGCGAACTTTCCTCTCCGCAAGTGGGCCCGGACGGATGTGAATAGGGTTGGCGCTCCCGCCACCTGCGATCATATCCTTAAAAATTTGGATATTTATAAGCTTAAGCTGAATTTTTTTTTAAAAAAAAAACTATCTATGATGACTTTCTGTCGAATATTATTTATATAAGAGGTTTTGATCCATGATAAATAAATGTTGACATCTAATTTTTAGCCGACACATCATTAAATGTAAAAAATCAAGATTAGGGCTTTTGATAGCGATGGAGCCGGTTTTTCGAACAAAAAGAGTTGTTCTTCATTTTTTTTTCTATGGCTTTGTCATTGTTAAACAATTTCCCACTCAATTTCATTGATTGATTTTTGGGTCAAGTCTTTGACTAAAAGTCAATTCCAAGTAAAAAATTGGTTTTTTACACAAAAAGATCATAATTAGACTTTAGTCAAGTCCTAATTTCACTTTAGTCAAGTTAATTTTCAAAAGTTTCAAAATAATCGCGGATAGAGCAAAACCCTAAAGCTTTTTGATAATCGCGGATAGAGCAAAACTAGAAATCAAAATTGCGTAGTGAGAATAAGATATCGAGACCTCCAGCAAATGGAAAGACTGGAGGAAAGCAAAAACCTAACCGGATGGAGACGATAGTCAAATATGGACGGGTCGTCGGAGAGTAGGGATGACGGAGGCCGAAATTGTAAGAAAACCATCATGCGGGAATTTCGCTCGGTGGAGTGAAGTCGAAGCAACATGGACGACAGAGAGAGAGATTCGTTGCTTGCCAGCGTGACCTTCTCATGACATATTGAATGAAGAAAAAGAGGGGAGATAGACATGGTGAGGATTAAAGTACGGATGAGGCTAAATATAACACGTGTTGCTTACGAAGTGGATTGATGTAAAAAATGACGTGACATCGCTAAATACCAAATTTTTTTCTTTCCAGAGAGATGTGAGTACTCTTAATTTATTATGAAAATAATAAATTTTTATGTTAAAAAATAATTAAATATCATTGTGGTGTTCATTTTTTTAATAATTTGTGGCTTGAATATGCTATTATTCTTATAGAAATCATCATGTTAGTAAAGTTCTTTTCTCCACTCAGCAATAGACACTCGGCCACCCGGCCGAGCTCGGTGGAGAAGCCTCTCTCATTCTCTCCACTGTTTAGCTTTCCCCAAATAACCGATGATATTCAAATTAAAAAGACGTCCATGAATGTCCATTGACGAGTACCTGTTCGCGATCTGGGTGTGAAAAGGATCGACACACGGAGCTTCGACCGCCATGAGAGTTGTCTCTTGTTTCTTGGCTTTTCGCCTAGAGAGAAACAGAGAATCTCAGAGGAAGATCATGAAACAGGGAGGAAGGTGGCAGATTATCTTCGCTTTCGGCGTGGTGTAGTGCGGTGCGGGGTCCGGCGTGAGTGTGTGTGTGAAGGGGACTTCGCTTACATGATGGGTGTAGAGACAGAAAATTCCGTACATCCCAATGTCTTGTCCTTCGGCAGCAGTGAAAGTGTGGAGAGCACTAGACCTAGGAGAAATTATTGCACGGGCCCTCCAGGTATCACGGTGCCGGAACATCGATTCGAGAAAATATTAGGATGTGCTTAGTAACAGTTTGGTTTTTATCAAAGTAAACAAATAATAAATTATTCCATCCCTTTAAAAATTTATGGTTTACAGTATGCGAAACCCTCCCTCCACAGAGAAGATTTTGGCTGGTGTCGATGCACCTGATGTTTCGACAAACATTCTACGCCGTATCAAAATCCTCCAATTGATATTGCTCTCTTGTGTGCAGAAATGGTGCAGCATTTGGTTAACATGAACTTCTCGGTTTAGTTTTGCATCGATGAAGAGCACTTTATGTCCAATATTTTACAGAGCCATGACCGTTAAGGTCGCGAGAAAGCTCAGCTAGAAGCGCCTATCACGAGAAACATTCTTCGAGTTAGAATGATATTTCTTTGTGCCGAAGCGGAAAATATGGCATACATGGAAACATGAAACCTATTCTGCTGGAGGAGTCAATTGAAGCATGTTAAGCCCTCCGTCGACGACCAGGTTATGGCCATTCACGAATTCGGAATCTTCCGAAGCTAGGAACACCACAGCATCAGCCACATGCTTCACCTTCAAAACCCCTTTTAAGCTCGAGCTCGGCTCGAACATTCTCTCGATTTCCTCTTCGCTCCGGCCAAAAGTGTTGCAGGGCATTGGTGTCGCGACTCCTCCTGGCGATACGCAGTTCACACGTATACCGTAGGCTCCGAGTTGCTTGCTTGCCGACCTCACCAAGCCCAACACCGCATGCTTAGACATGGTATATTCTATGTACTTGTCACTCCCTATGGTCGCAAACATGCTTGCCGTGCAAATTATGCTTCCCTTTATGGCCTTATCCACCATTGCGCGGGCGCTGTGCTTCACGCACGAGGCCATGCCTTTGACATTTACGGCGAAGAGGCGCTCACAAGCCGACATGTCGAAATCAAGAATGTCTTGCTCAACAGAACTGAATACTCCGGCGTTGCTGAACATGATGTCAAGCTTACCATACAGTTGAAGGGTCGAATGTACTAAGGATATCACTTGTTGCTCATCCGCAACATCGCAGTGAATGTAGGTGCAGCAGCGGGAGCCGATTGATTCTACAAGATCTCGGCCCTTTCCATCCTGAATGTCAGCAATCACAACTTTTGCACCGTGACTGGAGAAACGGCGAGCCGTTTCCTCGCCGATGCCGCTTGCACCGCCAGTTATAATGGCTACTTTCCCCTCGAGTTTTTTGAAGGCAGAGTTTGCCATCCCTTTTCGTATGCAAAGCCAGAACAAAAAGGAATTAGAAATGACCAGAGATATGCCTGAGGGAAAACAAAGCTCTAGTAATAGCCTTCTGTAGAAAGTTAGTGATTCATTCTTGACATATAAATCTAGAAATCCTTGTTCAATCTAGACTACTCTAGTGGACGTGAGAAACAAGCAAAGAAACGTCCAAAAGATTCCTAAAAATATCTTGTCCTTGGGCAGCATCGAAAGCGTGGAAAGCACTAGACCTAGGAGATATTATTGCATGGGCCCTCCGGATATCATGGTGCCGGAACAAAGATGTCCTCAATAACAGCCTATTTTAAATAAATAAACAAATAATTAGAAATTTTTATGAACCCCGCTTCTTAAAATAATTTATGACTCGTTGTTATTCTATCAATAACCTAAAAATTGTTATACTAACTAAATATATTTCTCCACTCAAAGCAAGGTCTGATGAAGAAGCCTCTCCCATTCTCTCTACTGTTCATCTTCCTCAAATAACTGATGATATTCAAATTAAACAGATATCTTCGCGAGTCTAGGTGTGAAAAGGATCGACGCACGGAGCTTCGACCGCCATGAGAGTCATCCCTTGTTTCTTGGCTTTCGCTTAGAAAGAAACAGAGAGAGAGAGAGAGAGAGAGAGAGAGAGTTTCTCGAAGGAAGATCATGATACAGGGAGGAAGATGGGCAGATTATCTTCGCTTTTGGTGTGGTCTGGTGCGGGGTCCGTGTGAGCGTGTGTGTGGGGGATTCGGATACATGATGAGGTCAGAGAGAAAATCCCATACATTATTGTTGCGCAGATTTCTTTACTCAAAGAGAGATAGTGAATTATGGATGGTTGCAGATAATGCGCAAATTTGTTTAATCTATCTGTCTTTTATGCAGAAAGAACCTTTTACCAACCATGTCACGTGTCGATTGCTGAAGGATCCCATCTCATTATGACATGCAGACCAGCCAATGTAATATTTTCTCCTAGAGCTTGTATAGAAAAATTAAAATAATCTCCAATTTGAATGGGTATTTGTGTGGAGTTAAAGGATATGGAGCTTGCATTCTCGGCGGTAATCAAAATCGAAGTCTTGACGTAATGTCTACTTTCACTGTCGTAAGATTTTCTAATTTATTATCTATCTTTATCTTTTTGATAGAGAGAGAATATAAGGATGATATTGCGGAGTTTCCACCCCAAGATGGATTTACCGACTATTTCTTTCCCTTAAACCTTTTAAGGACTAGGTCTAGTTATAAGTGAATTATGGATGGTTGCAGATAATGCGCAAATTTGTTTGATCTATCTGTCTTTTACGCAAACAGAACCTTTTACCAACGACGTCACTTGTCGATTGCTGAAGGACCCCGTCTCATTATGACATGCAGACCAGCCAATGTAATATTTTCTCCTAGAGCTTGTGTAGAAATATTAAAATAATCTCTAATTGAATGGGTATTTGTGTGGATTTAAAGGATATGGGTTTATCAGCTCATATCCCCATGAAATTGTATCTTTGAAATGATCATATTTTGTTCCATTGTCCATCCTTTACTTAATACATACTATATATATACACACGTTTACACATCACGAATTGTTATCGATGTCAAAATCATACTTACGTGCAATCTTAATTCCAACCGCTACCGATGCTTGCCCAACAAGAATATTTTTTCCATCAAACTTCGGCAAGTTCCAGTGAATTTCCAAGAGAAAACTTCAAACTTTAGAACTTTAGGTGGCTGCTACCTTTTGTGAAGCATCAATGTTGACTGTTACCTGACCAACCTTGACGTTTAACCTGGAGCCGCCTTTTATCAGCTTCAGTCAATGACTTTGCAATGGGTGTATAAAAGAAGAACAAAAGGCAGGAAAAGGGACTGAGAAACTGAGAAACTTCAATGGCCATACACCCTTAGGACCTCCGAAATTCGAAAGGCTTGAGGCATCTTTGTAAGACTTGTCATCATCCAATCATCAGAGATACTGTCAGAGAAACTTCAGCATTGAAACCTTTCTTTTCTATGGATTACACTTCTGTAAAGGAACTATTTCTAAGTTACTCTACTTATTAAAAGTGCCAAAGCTGGAAAATGAAAAGCAAACATTGGAACTTGCATCATCGACTTATTCCGCTAAAAGACTCCCGATAGAGCGTGTCCACGCTTCCTCGACTACCAGATTGTTTCAAAATCTTCAATGCAAGAAACACCACTGCGCGACATGCTTCACTTTCAACACCCTTTCAAGCTCCATGTTGACTGGAGGGAACCCTCGACTTCCTACTTGCTCCTGCCCATCAAGCCATGCGGCAATTGCGTCACGACTGTCTCCGTGACACGCAGCTCATGCATGTGCCGCATTCTCTGACTTGCTTGCACGCCAACCTCACCAATCCCAGGCACAGCATGCTTAGACCCGACTTAATCAATGTACTTATCACTTCCAATAGTGGCCACGACGCTGGCTGTGTAAATTATGCTTCCCCTGAGCCCCCATCAACTATGGCACGACCCCCATGCCTGACGCAAGTGGCGAATCCTCGGACATTGATCGCGAAAAGTTGCTCAAAAGCTGTCATGTCAAAAATGCCTTGCTCGATGGAGTTGCAAACTCCCGGATTACTAAACATGAATTCCAGGCGACCATGCACTTGAAGGGTTGACTGTTCTAAGGGCTTCAACTGTTCTTCATCCGAGACATCACAAGAATGTAGGTGCAAAAGGGGATTCTTTTCTACTTGGACGTCAGCGATCACGACACATTCACCATGATTAGTGTTAAAATTATGTCTTGAGTTTTTCGCTGAAAAAGAAGAAATATAAAATTAAATATTTGAAGGGAAACTTTCTTCTTTGTCATTGCGGAATCCGAATTGAAGTATTTCTTCTATGGACGTCTATGCCGAAGTCTCCGGTAGGTTTTGTTTTCTTTGGATGGCCGGATTCTTCTTATCCAGGTGGGGCCCAAAAGTCAACAAACTCACGTCCGAAGAAAGAAGTCCTCTGCATGCATCCGTAAGAATTTGAAAGAGAAGATGGTGGGCCACTTTTGGGGCACACATATAAAAGGGAAAATAAAACCCTACGAAGAGAAGAGCCGCTCAATGTCTGCCGAATTCCTACGTATGTGAGAAGACTTTCACACCGCTTGAAGAAGATCCGCAAGATCTTGAAGCCTAACGAAGCCGTACGTAGAGAGTTTTTTCGCACGGTAATTTTTGTGCCGTGAGTTTATACCTTTGGAGTTGTTATTTATACATTTAGGGTTTTTGGTTAAATCTAGATGCGGGAAACACTTAAGCGATTGAGTGATTGTAAACTCTGATTCTCTGATTTTAGTAGATTATTTGCTGCTGGCTCTCCCCGTGAACGTAGGTACCGATACTCGGACCGAACCACGTAAATTTTTGGTGTCCTGATTTTTCTTGTTTATTTCTCTGGTGATTTCGTGTTGACGTAATTTGCAAAATCTTGTCGTTTCCACGTATCCTAACAATTGGTATCAGAGCGTAGGGTTGGATTTCTTGATTGTGATTTGGGACTTTTGCTTGTCGATTATTATTTGGAAATTCTATTTGGAAATTCTATTATTACAATTATGTATGAGAGGAAATCTGAGATTGAGAAGTTTGATGGGAGAAATAACTTTGTGTTATGGAGCATCAAGATGCGGACTTTATTGACAACACAAGGTTTGGCCAAGGCACTGGATGGTAAATATGAGTTGCCAATTATAATGAAAGCTTCAGAGAGGGTAGAGCTTATGCAAAAAGCAAAGAGCATAATTCTGTTAAATTTGTCGGATGAGGTATTACTAGAGGTTATTGAGGAGAAGGATGCCGCAGCATTATAGGCAAAACTTCAAGCACTCTATGTGAAGAAAGGTTTGAACAATCGCTTTTATATGCTTAAAAAGATGTTTCAATTTAGATATACTGAAGGTACGTCTCTTAGGACCCACCTAGATGAATTTAATAAACTCATGTTGGATCTTAAGAACGTCGGTAAGATACTTGATGAGGAAGAACGGGGCATGATGTTGTTAGCCTCTTTACCAGAGTCATGGGAGCACTTTATTAATTCGTTGTTGCAGGGGTGTACTACTATTACCTTAGAGGAGGTAAAATCCACCTTATTCTCTAAGGAGTGGCAGAGAAAGTTGCAAGATGACGGTCTAGCGAAAGGAGCAGCGCAAGCACTGATGATTCAGGATAGAGAACAACATCGAGAGCCTAATAGTAGCAGAGGTAAAAGCATATCGAAATCACGCAATAGAAAGTCCAAGGGACGCGTGAAGTGCTTTGAGTGTCACGAGGAGGGGCACATCAAGAGAGATTGTCCAAAGCGGAGAAATAAAGTTGATAGGCATAATGCCACAAGCAGTGTGGCAAACGTTGCTAAGGGGAGCAATAGGGATGCAGAAGCTGTCTTATGTGTGATTGCTACTTCGTCAGAAGACGAATGGGTGCTAGATTCGGGGTGTTCTTATCACATGACGCCTCATAAGAACTGGTTTACTACTTACCAAGCTGCAGATGGTGGTAGGGTTCTTTTGGGGAATAATGCAGTCTGTAGGGCTGTGGGATAGGGATAATCCGGATCCGGATGCACGATGGGGTGATTCACACATTGATAGATGTGAGGCATGTACCGGAGCTCAAAAAGAACCTTACTTCTCTGGGGACACTCGATGACATCGGGTGTAGGTACACTGTTGAAGGTGAAGTACTAAAAATCTCTCGATGTGCTATGACAGTGATGAAGGGGAAGAAAGTAAATACTCTCTATCATCTACTGGAAGAGACCGTGACCGGAACCGCTGCAGTTTCATCAGGTGAGTCAAACTCTAACTTGACTCAATTATGGCATATGCGCTTAGGACACATAAGTGAGGCAGGTATGACGATGCTGAGTGAAAGGGGGTTGTTGAGTGGTCAGAAAACAGGAAAGCTGGATTTATGTGAGCACTACATCTATGGGAAGCAGCACAGAGTTAAGTTTACTACAGCTATTCATTCGACCAAACGACCAGTTGAATATATTCATTCAGATGTCTGGGGCCCGTCTTCGGTTCCTTCGAAGGAGGTGCCCGATATATGCTGACTTTTATTGACAATTATTCGAGGAAGGTATGGGTATACTTTCTGAAGCACAAATATGACGTGTTTGATCGGTTCAAGAAATTTAAGGCATTGATTGAGAAGCAATCAGATAAGCAAATCAAGTGCCTGAGAACCGATAATGGCATGGAATTCTGTGGTAAATATTTTACCGAGTTCTACGAGAAAGAATGTATTGTAAGACACCGCACAGTACTTGGGACACCACAGCAAAATGGCGTGGAAGAACAAAAGAACAGAATCTTGCTTGAGCGAGCTCGATGCATGCTTTCGCATGTAGGACTTGGCAAGGAATTTTGGGCTGAAGTAGTGAATATGTCATGTTACCTGGTAAATCGATCTCCGTCGTCTGCTATCGAGTGGAAGACTCCTGAGAAAGTATGGTCGGGGAAACCTATTGATTATTCCGGATTACGAATATTCGGATGTCCTGCATATGCTCATGCGAGTGATGGTAAGCTTGAGCCGAGGGCGAAGAAGTGCATATTTCTGGGTTATGCACAAGGGATGAAAGGCTACTAGTTGTGGTGCACTGATCCCAGATCACCCGATTTTCTAATCAGCAGAGATGTGATCTTCGACGAGACTGCAATGTTTCAACAGAGGAGTTCTGAAACACAACCAGCAGAGAAGACAGATCATGGTGTCATAAGTGAGGTGGAGCCTCAGGTGGAGACTCCGGAGACCTTGAAGGTAACAGAGGTTGAGACTGCAAATAAAGCCGCAATTCTTGAAGTCAGTGATAGTGAACAACTAGCAAAACCTTAGCAGACTATAGCCGCCGATAGATAGAGAAGGTAAATTAAACCACCGGCACGTTATGGTTATACATATATTGCTTATGCATTGACTGTAGGTGATGAGGTGGAGACAGATGAGCCTTCGTCTTACTCTAAGGCGATGGCTAATTCGGAGTCGTCGCAGTGGCTAAGGGCTATGAGTGAAGAGATGGAATCTCTCCATCGAAATCAGACATGGGAGCTGGTCAAAGTACTAAAGAGCCAAAAGATTGTCGGAAATAAATGGGTCTTTAAACGGAAAGATGGCATTCCTGGTGTCGAGGCAGCGAGGTATAAGGCAAGACTTGTGGCGAAGGAATATACACAGCGTGAGGGCATTGACTACAATGAGGTGTTCTCTCCTGTGATAAGACATACTTCTATTCGTATTTTACTTGCCTTAGTTGCTTCGCAGGATCTCGAGTTAGAGCAGCTAGATGTGAAAACTACGTTTCTTCACGGTGAGTTGGAGAAGCAGATTTACATAAGGCAACCAAAGGGATTTGCTATTCCAGGTAAGGAAGATCATGTTTGCTTGTTAAAGAAATCTTTGTATGGGTTGAAACAATCTCCTAGGCAGTGGTATAAACGTTTTGATGCTTTCATGGCTAGTCAAGACTATTCAAAAAGTCAGATGGACAGTTGTGTTTACTTTAGGAGATTGGAGAATGATTCTTTGATTTATCTGCTTTTATATGTTGATGATATGCTGATAGCAGCTAAGAATATATCTGATATTGATGTGCTGAAGAAGCAGTTAAATACTGAATTTGAGATGAAAGATTTAGGTGCTGTAAAGAAAATTTTGGGTATGGAGATTTTGCATGACAGAATTGCATGAGTTTTACATCTGTCTCAAAAGAAATACATTGAGAAAATTGTGGCACGTTTTAACATGCAGTCGGCAAAATCTGTAAGTACACCTTTAGTGAAGCATTTTAAACTTTCAGATAAATTATCACCGCAAACTGAGGAGGAGGAGGAGCATATGTCCCGTGTTCCTTATTCTAGTGTCGTGGGTAGTATTATGTATAATATGGTGTGCACTAGACCTGATATTTCACAAGTTGTGAGCATGGTTAGTCGCTATATGAAGCGTCCTGGTAAAGCTCATTGAAAAGTTATGAAGTGGATCCTCAGATATTTGAAGGGGACAATAGACGTGGGTATAGTATACCGAATGGACAGCAATGGCAGTGAGACCACTAGTTATGTGGATTCGGATCACGCCGGTGACTTGGATGATTGCAAGTCTTTAGTAGGGTACGTGTTTACACTAGCAGGTGGTGCAGTTAGTTGGAAAGTGTCCTTACAGGATCACATTGCCTTGTCTTTGACTGAGGCAGAGTACATGGCACTAACCTTTATAGCGAAGGGGCCGATATGGTTACAAAGTTTGCTCTTGGACTTTGGGTTAGAACAGAAAAGTGTGGATATACACTGTGATAACCAAGGTGTGGATATACACTGTGATAACCAAGGTGCGATATATTTGGCGTATAATCTTGTTTATCACGAGCGAACGAAGCATATCAATATCAGATACCACTTCATCCGAGATGTCTTAGCTAAGGGTATTGCCATTGTCAAAAAGATTGCTACAGTAAATAACCCGGCAGACATGATGACTAAGTCTGTTCCTGTGACGAAACTCAAGCTATGCTTGAGCTCTATTGGCATTTATGGAGAGTGAGCGCCCGTCAGGGCGTTGGGAGAGCAGCATGGATGATAAGCACTATAACTTGGCTTCAAACATCGAGCCAAGGTGGAGAACTGTTAAAATTATGTCTTGAGTTTTTCGCTGGAAAAGAAGAAATATAAAATTAAATATTTGAAGGGAAACTTTCTTCTTTGCCGTTGTGGAATCCGAATTGAAGAAGTATTTCTTCTTTGGACGTCTACGCCGAAGTCTCCAGTAGGTTTTGTTTTCTTTGGATGGCCAAATTCTTCTTTTCCAGGTGGGGCCCAAAAGTCAACAAACTCACGTCCGAAGAAAGAAGTCCTCTGCATGCATCCGTAAGAATTTGAAAGAGATGATGGTGGGCCACTTTTGGGGCACACATATAAAAGGGAAAATAAAACCCTACGAAGAGAGGAGCCGCTCAATGTCTGCCGAATTCCTACGTATGTGAGAAGACGTCCACGCCGCTTGAAGAAGATCCGCAAGATCTTGAAGCCTCGCGAAGCCGTACGTAGAGAGTTTTGTCGCGCGGTAATTTTTGTGCCGTGAGTTTATACCCTTGGAGTTGTTATTTATATACTTAGGGTTTGGGGTTAAATTTAGGTACAAGAAACACTTGAGCGATTGAGCGATTGTAAACTCTGATTCTCCGATTTTAGTGGATTATTTGCTGCTAGCTCTCCCCGTGGACGTAGGTACCAATACTCAAACCGAACCACGTAAATTTCTGGTATCCTGATTTTTCTTGTTTATTTTTCTGATGATTTCACGTTGACGTAATTTACAAGATCCTGTCAGTTCCGCGTATTATATCCCAATAATTAGTAAAAAGCTTTTTCCTTACCAATGCCACTCGCACTGCAGGTTATGATGGTTACTTTCAACCGAGCTTTTTCAATGCATGGTCTGTCATCCTTTCCCTACGCAAAGGTTGAGATAAAGGATGGTACCAGAAATGGTTTTTGAGTTATATCGGGGAGATGAATATCCCTTCGTACATAAAACTGGAGAGAACTCAGATGGAGGCTGGTTTTTTCATTGGTTAAGATGCCTGAAAAAAATAAAATGAATTCTAGTTTTAGATTAGCGATGCTAGCTCAGTCAGAAATTTTTTCAAAACCGGGATGTATCTCAGTTGACTTTCGCTTTACCAAATCTTCTGCAGGTACATTTTATATGAACCATCTCTTTCATTATCTTATTAGTGAGAGGTCGCCAGCCATCATTTACTTTGTCAGAAAATGGTGAAAGCAAGACAGCTTTGTCATGTTTCTCGTTTTCGAAAGAAGCTGTGTATGTTATTTCCTTATTTGTCGGAGTTGTGAGTTGGATGAGCAAGGGGCAAAGCACAGTTGCTTTATCTTTGAGTGAAATAGAGAACATGGCCCTTAATGATGTTGCTAAGGAAGTGATTTGGCCACACAAATTGCATAAAGAGCTTGGTGTTACACAAGGGGGAGTGAAGATCGGGTGTGATAGCTAGAGTGATATATTCTTGGCTAAGAATCTTGAATTTCATGCAAGAAGAAAGCATATCAGCATACAACATTACTTCATTTGAGAGAAAGTCCAACAAAAAACTGTAGTGTTGGAAAAAATTGACACATACGTGAATAGTGTAGATTTCTTTTACCAAGGCAATGAATGATGAAAGGTTTGAATGGTGTACAACGGTATAGGGTTTAAAGAAGCATGTGGAGCATTCATCGAGTTTGAGACCAAGTATGAGAATATTGGGGTGTGGTTCATACTTTTCATTATAAGAGGGCAGCACCCTCACAATGTGTGCGCATATGTGTATTTCTCATCTCCAAAAGAGACCCTCGGAGTTCATATGTAGAGTGGGTTGTCTTCTCCAAAGCGATGTAGGACTCCTTTCTGCAGGGGCTTAACATACACTCGAATCCACAAAACCGGATTCCAATACCAACTAAGATTCTCATTACCAAAGAGCTCTTATGAGGTGAGGGCAGCCCCAAAGGTCATATGAAGAGTGAGTAACTTCAAGACCATGATTGAACTTAATACATTAATTACATCACGACTCATCACTGTGAGTCATCTTAAAACATTAGTTACACCTGGACTCATCATATATTATCTTTCTCTAGCAATTTGAATGATATATTGGAGAGGTACGATGTGCTAATTATAGCAGAATTCTCAACTGGACATAGACATAAATTAAGGGTGAACCAAGACAAAACCCCGATTCTCAAATTCTCTTTCTCACTTTTACTCTTTATTTTCTTTGTGATTGTGCGGCAAATCCTAAAAATCATTGTACCACATGCATCTATATGGACTAGTTCCAATGGCTTTTTAGCTCTCCATGTACCTTGTCGCAACCTAACTTGGAGTGCACCATCTAAGGTTTGGCTAATTGATTACAAAGTCTAAACTTAGACTGGATTCTCCAAGCCCATACATATTCATGACTTAGGTTTAAGTTTTTAACATACAAATGAATTATATGTAGGAGCCGCTATTAATCAGTTTATGGTAGGTCGAATAGAAACCTAAGTAAAATAACACAAGAATTATTTTACTCCTACGAACTAGAGAATTTAGATATAAAGACTTTGTTACACTAAATTTCTCTACTACTCTTTCGATATCATTCTTTTCATGGAAAACTATTTATCAATTTATGGTAGTTTGACTAGACACATAAGTAAATTAATGAGATAATTATCTTACTCGTATGAATAGAGAATTTGGATATGAGGACTTTGTTATATTAGATTTCTATAATGCACATTCAATACCGTTCTTTTCATGAAAAAATATTTATCATGCAGCTTGAATTTATTCTATTACTCCATAACATGTGAGATGATCATGTGAGTATGCAATCCAGCAAAACGACCAATAAAATAACAAATAAATTGTAAAACTTATCTCATACCAATGAAAGCATCTGCAATTTAACTTAAAAATCACATTAGCAATTATAAATATGATTTCTAATTAACACACAATCGCTTAATTTTATTTTTATTTTTTTAGGTTTTCACTTATTTAAATGAAACCTACAAATTAGGTGCAATGTAATGCAATGATGTACAAAAATGTTTAACTAAGATGACATTGAATATGCAACCTAACATGCGAACTATATGTCACACGACATTTATTAAATGACCTAATCTAATGACGGGAAAAGATTAGTGCAACTATTCATGCTTTACCCTAAACATGCAATTTACTAGATGACGTGCAATGAATGAACTAATCTTACGTGACACGTGCATGATTTTTTTATGTGTTTTCTTTTAATTAAAATTCGAAATTAAATGTGCCTAATATTTAAACATGCAAACTATCCTAGAAAAGAAGATCTAATTTACTCTGAAAAGATATTTTAGGTATTTTACTAAGTTCGGAATTATAAAATATTCAAGAAACATGCAATCTATCCTTAAAAAAAAAAAAAAAAAAAAAAAAAAAAAAAACTGGTTTAATTGTGTCTAATCTTTTTGGGATTTTTTCAAGAAATAAAATGAATTAAAATCAAACAAACTTAGAAAAAAAAATCCACGGCAAACACGTCATCAAATCACATGAGAAATTATTGATATCCATCTAATTTCAAGCATATTTATGGGTTATGCACATGGGGTGAAAGGCTACCGGCTGTGGTGCACTAATCCCAGATCACCTGGTTTTCTAATCAGTAGAGATGTTATCTTCGATAAAATTACAATGCTTCAACAGAGGAGTTCTGAGACACAACCAGCAAAAAAGACAGATCATGGTGTCATTAATGAGGTGAGGCTTCGGGTGGAGACTCCGAGACCTCGAAGGTAATAAAAGTTGAGATTGCAGATGAAGCCGCAACTCCTAAAGTTGGTGATAGTGAACAACCAACAAAGCCACAGCACACTATAGTCGCAGATAGACAAAAAAGGTAAATTAAATCATTGGTACGTTATGGTTATACAGATATTGCTTATGCATTGACTGTAGATAATGAGATGGAGACAGATGAGCATTTGTCTTACTCTAAGGCGATGGCTAATTTGGAATCATCGCAGTGGCTAGGGGCTATGAGTGAAGAAATGGAATTACTCCATCAAAATCAGACACGGGAGCTGGTAAAAGTACCCAAGAGCCAAAAGATCGTCAAAAGTAAATGGGTCTTTAAACGGAAAGAGTGCATTCCTAGTGTCGAGGCAACAAGGTATAAGGCAAGACTTGTAGCGAAGGGATATACATAACATAAGGACATTGACTACAATGAGGTGTTCTCTCTTATGATAAGACATACTTCTATTCGTGTTTTACTTGCCTTAGTTGCTTCACAGGATCTCGAGTTAGAGCAACTAAATGTAAAAACTACCTTAGTTGCTTCGCAGGATCTCGACTTAGAGCAACTAGATGTAAAAACTGCATTTTTTCACGGTGAGTTGGAGGAGCACATTTACATGATGCAACCAAACGATTTGCTATTGATCCTGTTTGCTTGTTGAAGAAATTTTTTTATGGACTGAAACAGTCTGCTAGGCAGTGGGTTAAACGTTTTGATACTTTTATGGCTAGTAAAAACTATTCAAAAAGTTAGATTAATAGCTGTGTTTACTATAGGAGATTGGAAAATGTTTTTTTGATTTATCTGCTACTATATATTGATGATATGCTGACAGCAGCTAAGAATATGTCTGATATTGATGTACTAAAAGGCGGTTCAATACTAAATTAAGATGAAAGATTTAGGTGCTGCAAAGAAAATATTAGGTATGGAGATTTTGCATAACAGGATTGCAGGAGTTTTATGTCTATCTCAAAAGAAATATATTAAGAAGATCATGGCATGTTTTAATATACAATTAGCAAAATCTGTAAGTACACCTTTGGTAAAGCACTTTAAATTTTCAAATAAATTATCACTGCAAACTAAGGAGGAGGAGGAGCATATATCCCATGTTCCTTATTATGATACCGTGGGTAGTATTATGTATAATATAGTGTGTACTAAGCCTGATATTTCACAATTATGAGCGTAGTTAGTCACTATATGAAGCGTCCTGGTAAAGCTCATTGGAAAGCTGTGAAATGGATTCTCAAATTTTGAAGGGGACAACAGACATGGTTAGTGTATCAAAAGGACAGCAATGGCAATGAAACCACTGGTTTTGTGGATTCGTATCACGCCAGTGACTTGGATGATTGCAAATCTTTAGTAGTACGTGTTTACGCTAGCGGATGGTGCAATTAGTTTAAAAACGTCCTTACAGGATTACATTGCATTGTCTTCGACTGAAGTAGAGTACATGGCACTAACTTTTGTAGCGAAGGAAGCAATATGATTATAAAGTTTGCTCTCGGACTTTGAGTTAGAACAGAAAAGTGTGGATATACACTATGATAAACAATGTGCGATATATTTGGCATATAATCCAGTTTATCATGAGCGAACAAAGTATATCAACATCATGTACCACTTCATCCGAGATGTCTTAGCTAAGGGTAATATTATTATCAAAAAAATTGCTACAGCAAATAACCTAGCAGATATGATGACTAAGTCTGTTCCTTTGGCGAAACTCAAGCTTTGCTTGAGCTCTATTGGTGTCTATAGAGAGTGAGCGCTAGTCGAGGCCAACATGGATAATTAGCACTATAAGCTAGCTTCAAACATCGAGCCAAGGTAGAGAATTATTAAATCAATGTTTCGATTTTGGATTCGGATAACAATTTGTTAAACCGAATTTGTCGATAAAGTTTTTCTTCCAAGGATTGGAAGTCATATGAATAAAGAAGTAACAATTTTCTTTCTTGGACTTTTTCTATGTGACGTGCAAAGCAAGAAAAACAAGAAATAAGATATAAAAAAAAAAAAAAAAAATATTTGTATCTTCTCCTCCACAGTTATGAATTCACTTGAAAGAGGAGATCAAACCGTGGGGCCCAAAGTCAAAGTTGTTGACTCTAGGCACATCTATAATAATAAAATAGGAATTCTCCCTTTGCTATGAAGCTGCTGCAGCCTTACAAGAGTCACCGAAGCCCTTGCACGGAGAAGAAAGGAAGCAAATCTCTCTGCACGTGGATCTGAAAAAAGAGCTGGTGAGCCCAGGTCAAATATTTGATCTTTAGGCACATGAATTTCCCCTTTGGCGCGCGTGAAGCGGCTTAAAAACCCTACAAAAGAAAAGAAGCCGCACACATCAAGCTGTAGAGAGCCGTGCGCATTTCTGTTTCAAACTTGAACGCGAGAGTTATTTATTTATAAACACTTTCGGTTTGGATTTAAATCTAGATGTGAGAAATACTCGTGAGCGATTGTAAACTCTAATTCTCCGATTATAGTGGATTATTTACTACCGGCTCTCTCCGTGGACGTATGCACTGATACTTAGACCGAATCACGTAAATTTCTAGTATCCTTGTTTTTTTTTTTCTTTTTTTCTTTTTTTTTGGTGATCCAAGAACTCTGTACAACCGGTAACCGGCGAGTAAGCCTAAGGGGACACGTAAGCGGGAGGATCCACTACCCCGGCGTTCCACTTAAGACCCTAAACGACCGTAAGGAGATTCGAACTCCTCCCATTCGTGAGAAGGAGATAGCCCAAACCATCACGGTCACCAAGGCGGTGGTTAATGTCCTTATTTTTCTCGTTTATTTCTCTGGAGATTTGTCATTGACGTAAATTATAAGATCATGTCATTTATGCATATTATATTCCAACAAATATGGCATACATGGAAACATGAAACCTATTCTGCTGGAGGAGTCAACTTAAGCCCTCCATCGACGACCAGGTTATGGCCATTCACGAATTCGGAATATTCCGAAGCTAGGAACACCACAGCATCAGCCACGTGCTTTGCCTTCAAAACCCCTTTTAAGCGCGAGCTCGGCTCGAACATTCTCTCAATTTCCTCTTCGCTCCGGCCAAAGGTGTTGCGGACCATTGGTGTCGCGGCTGCTGCTGGTGACACAAAGTTCACGCATATCCCATGTGCTACGAGTTGCCTGCTAGCTGACCTCATCAAGCCCAGCACCGCATGCCTAGACATGGTGTAGTCTATGTACTTGTCGAGTTCCGATGGTTGCAAAAACGCTCGCCGTGCAAATTATGCTTCCCTTTATGTCCTTATCCAACATTGCGCGGGCACCGTGCTTCACACACGAGGCCATGCCTTTAACATTTACGGCGAAGAGGCGCTCGAAAGTTGACATGTCGAAATCAAGATATCTTGTTCAGCAGAACTGCACACTCCAGCATTGCTGAACATGACTTCAAGCTTACCATACAGTTGAAGGGTCAAGCGTACTAAGTATATCACCTGTTGCTCATCCGCAACATCGCAGTGAATGTAGGTGCAGCAACGGGAGCCGATTGATTCTAAGAGATCTCGGCCCTTCTCATCCTGGATGTCAGCAATCACGACTTTTGCACCATGACTGGATAAACGGCGAGCCGTTTCCTCGCCGATACTGCTTGCACTGCCAGTTACAATGCCTACTTTCCCCTCGAGTTTATTTCAAGGCAGAGTTCGTCATCCCTTTTCGTATGCAAAGCCAGAACGAAAAGGAATTAGAAATGATCAGAGACATGCCCGAGGGAAAACAAAAATCTCGTAATGGGCTACTGTTGAAAATTGGTGATCCGTTCTTGGCATAGAAATCTAGAAATCCTAGTTTAATCTTAGACTACTCTGGTGGACGTGAGAAACAAGCAAAGAAAAGTCCACAAGATTCCTAAAAGATATCTTGTCCTTCGGCAGCAGTGAAAGTGTGGAGAGCACTAAACCAAGGAGAAATTATTGCATAGACCGGGCCCTCCTTGTCATTATCGATCTGGGTCCGTTCGAAAAATTATTGGACATCCTAATGGTGAAAAAATTGCGTAGCGAGACTAAAAGATCGAGACCTCCTGCAAATGGAAGGACCGGAGGAAAACAAAAATGTAATCGGACGGAGACGATAGTCAAAGATGGACAGCTGCCGCAATGGCTGGCAACCGCCGAGGTCAAAGATGAAAAGGACGGAAAGAACGAAAAAGGAAAAATATTAAAAACTCGATTTAAAAAAAAAATTAAAAAATAAAACATAAAACATAAAATTAAAATTAAAATGTGTTTAGCGAAAGAAAGTAAAGTGGAATAAGTTATAGAAAATGATTTTTACTTTAAAAAGTGAAAAATATTTTCCTTATTTTTCCGGTAGCTAATATGTTTTCCTAACTATTCATTTTCCGTAAAAAACTAACGTCAGAAAATCCTAGAAATATTTTCTTGGAAGTTATCTTCCATGAAACGAACGGAGTCTAAATGATATGATAGACCGGCCTTAACAAGTGAACCATCTTCGATATTTTTGCATGTTATTTAGTGTATAATTCATAATATACTTTGATTTAGGGGGATAGGGAGGGGGAGAATATTGAATATATGGTTTCCGTTCTCTAGCATCTGGTCATTACCCTAGAGGACGGGTAATGCGTGCATGGATCGGGTCTGTATTCAAACGTGTGGGATTCGAGTTGTTTCGAGACATGTTATCGATGTACCTGAAGAATATTTTGCTTGTGTCGATCTACCTGATGTTTCAGCAAACATTTTATGAAGTACAAAAAATCTCCAAGTAGTATTTGCTCTCTTGCGCATAGAAATGGTAAAATAGTAGGTAAACATGAAGTTATTGTTTTAGTTTTGATCATCCAAGAGCAATTAATTGCAGTCATGACCCTTTGTCGCAAGAAGCTATAGCTAGAAACACCCATTTCCTATAACATCATATCATGAGAACTTCCTCCGAGTAACAGTTTTATGTCGTTGTGCCAAAGTTGAAAATATAAAGTCGGAAACCTATTTTGCTGCAAGCGCCAGCTAAACCGTGTTAAGCCCTCCATCGACGACCAGGTTGTGGCCATTCACGAATTCGGAATCTTCAGAAGCAAGAAACACCACAGCATCAGCCACGTGCTTCGCTTTCAAAACTCCTTTTAAGCTCGAACTAGGCTCGAAGATTCTCTCGATTTCCTCTTCACTCTTGCCAAGATTGTTGCAGACCAGTGGCGTTACGATCCCTCCAGGCGACACGCAGTTCACGCGTATACCGAGTGCTCCGAGTTGCTTGCTTGCCGACCTCACCAAGCCCAGCACCGCATGCTTAGACATGGTATAGTCTATGAACTCGTCACTCCCGATGGTCGCAGCAACGCTCGCTGTGCAAATTATGCTTCCCTTTATGTCCTTATCCACCATTGCGCGGGCGCTGTGCTTCACACACGAGGCCATGCCTTTGACATTAATGGCGAAAAGGCGCTCAAAGGCTGATATGTCGAAATCAAGAATGTCTTGTTTGACAGAATTTATCACTCCTGCATTGCTGAACATGATGTCCAGCTTACCATACAATTGAAGCGTCGACTGTACTAAGGATATCACCTGTTGCTCATCTGCGACATCGCAGTGAATGTAGGTGCAGCAGGGGGAGCCAATCGATTCTACGAGGTCTCGGCCCTTTTCATCCTGGATGTCAGCGATCACGACTTTTGCACCATGACTGGAGAAACAGCGAACCGTTTCCTCACCGATGCCACTTGCACCGCCAGTTACAATGGCTACTTTCCCCTCAAGTTTTTTCAAGGCAGAGTTCGTCATCCCTTTCCCTCAGCGAAGCCGGAACAAAATGGAAGTACAAATGATGACTTGCCGAATTCTGCCCTTATCTCAGTTATGATGCCTGAGGGAAAACAAATCTCCAGTTATAAGCTAGCAATGCTTGTCCAACAAGAAATTTTTTTTCTTTTTCAAACTTTAGAATATTCCGTGGCTGCTATTTTTTATGAGGCATCGATGCTGTCCACCTAATAAAACTCGAAGTTTGACCTGGAGCCGCCTGTTATCACCTTCAGTCGATGACTTTTCAATAGATAAGAATAAAAGAAGAAAAAAAGCGGGAAAAAGGACTCCCAGCTTTTTCCTCGTCAAATTGGCTTCTTTGGTCTATCTATCGAGGGGAGATTGCAAAAACGTTTGGCTTGATTTGTTTCCTAAGAGACGTGACATTTTACAAAATATTTTCCAGAAATTCATTTTTTAGAAAAGTAACAACATTTTTCAATGTTTGGCTCAATATTGAAAATGAACTGAAAAATATATCGATGAGGAAAATAACAACAAATTTCAAAAGTGACATGCACTATTTGTGTGATACAACGAATACGCATGTTATATCAAATAATTTTTCCTAGCGTCAACGACCTCATTCCCGAGCTCGAGCATTAACATTACAACAAATGGGATTTGATTGAATTTTATTTTAAAAACAGAACTTGAATCCGCCACATACAAGGATGTGAAAGCATGTATTAATCAATACATTAGCCACCAGGTAGGGGTGTTAATAGGTCGGGTGGGCTTTCTATGATACCTGACCCAACCTGAAACATTATAGGAGTGTGTTTGACCTAACCCGAGACAAAGTTCAAATAACCCGAGCAATTAGGTTGGACTAGATCATGTTTCGGGTTTTTAAAATTAAAATGTATTAAAATATGTCTCGAGTTTGAGTCTAATGTAAAATTTCGAATATTCAGAATTGGATATGTTGCGGACGTTCAAAATCAAGCAAAGAAGATCCGAAGATCAACTTTCCAAAATTCGAATCCACCTTGGAGAATTTGGCCACTGAAAAGGAAAATCTAACTTTGACTTAGACTTGGATTTTGTTTAAAATACATGAAGATATATTTTCGTTGAAATCGGCAAGTTAACTGCAAAAGGAAAGTTCAACCTTTTACTTCTGTTGACCAAATCCTGGCTGATTGGTCTTCCCTCATGCATGGAATTCTCTAGCGGTGGATTATATTATTCTTCTTAAGGCTTGCGCGTGGGTAGTTGTTGATCAACGAATAATTGGTCTTAAAGCACCATCTCGTAGTGCTTGGGAGGGACTTTTTTCTTTGTCGTTCTTGTCCGTAAATTACATGTAAGAAGATTTAGTGTTCAAGCCAATTAAATCTTGTGATAAAATTGGCGTGTAATTCCTTCGTGATATTGAGATATTATTTCTTGAGGAATTTTGAGGCTAAACATTGCATGCGTTATTAGGTGTAATTGGGGCTTGGGAAATACCGAGAGAGTGTTTAAGCGACTCGAGTGTGTAATTGTATCGCTTGATTTATAGTAAAATTCGCTACTACTCTCCCCGTGGATGTAGGTTTTTATGACCGAATCATATAAATCCGATATCCGATTTTATTTTTTTTTCTTCTGTCGATATTATTGTTCGATCTCTCGTTTTCGCAACAAAATGAACATGTTTTTCACAATCACTTAAGGGTTTAAGATGCTATACTAATAGGATCTTTCAATCATATAAAAATGAGATCAAATTGATAAATATAGCGTATTCGAATCAAAGGAAGTCATTATTGATCCAATGAGAGAGAAGATGTCTTTCCTTCAATACAAATCTTCGCCATTCACCTCTATAAATGAAGGGATCTATGCTTTAAACTAGGGAAAACCAAGTCAGTTGTAGTAGATATGTTATCCCACAATAGGCAAACCATATGTTCAAGCCCTTCAAGAATTGCTTTTTAGCTATGGACTACCTAGAGATTTAATTTAGAGCATAGACACATACAATGATACCATAATGATATCATTTCTAACTAGCCAAGCTACATTTCTTAAAGGATCCTATTAGCAATTTTATGGAAAATAGCGGAAGCCTGATAATTGGGATGCCAACATTTTCCACCAAAGAGAGACCTTATATAGAGGGAGCAATGGGACCAACCCTAAGACTATCAAATCTCAACTGTACATCAAGATTCAGGATATGGATTCTACATGAGATATGGCTCATGATATATTTAATTAAATTCAACTCATGTCAAATGTTAAATAATAGACTTGATAAGCCACATAAATGGGTGGGGGCTTGTCAAGTCCAACATAAGAATGACACATCTCAATTAAGGCAAAATTTAGTGTTATTGCCTATGCTTGTTTCACTCTTTTTTTTTCATTTCTCGAACTCCTATTGAGTCCATAGATTTATTAGAATGCCTAACCAAAAGTTCTTAACACAATAGCTACTTGATCATGTGCTTTCACATTGTTGAAGGGTAGTTTAGTCTTCTTCTATTGAAGGGTAGTTTAGTCTTTTTCATTGTTAGTGAACCATAATGCTCATATATATATATAGATGTAATCCGTAATTATGAAAATAACGATTTCTTCTCTTCTATTAACATAGTATCAGAGCTTGAGGTTTTCAGCTCAAATCTTTCTAGGCCCAATTTGCCTCTCTAATTAAATATGTTCACGCCTAGTATTAGGCAAAAATATCAAAGTAAGCTGGATGTCAATGATCACGACACATTTACCATGATTAACGAAATGACAAGTGTCCTCAGCAATGCCACTCAGCCGGTTATGATGGCTACTTTTCCACCGAGCTTTTTCAATGCATGGTCTATCATCCTTTCCCTACGCAAAGGTTGAGATAACGGATGGACCCAGAAATGGTTTTCTGAGTTATATCAGGGAGATGAAGATCCCCTTCATACATAAAACTAGAGAGAATTCAGATGGAGGCTGGTTTTTTCATTGATTAATATGTTTGTAAAAATAAAATGAGTTCCTAGCGTTAGATTAGCAATGCCAGCTCAATAAGAAAGCTTTTCAAAACCCGGATGAATCTCAATTGACTTTTACTTGACCAAATCTTCTACAATTCTTATTAACAGTCTTTTCCATCACCTTATTAGTGAGAGGTCACCAGCCAACATTTACTTCGGCAGAATATGCATGTTAGCCTCTGATATACATCATTCGGAACCCATACAACAGAGTATAAAATTTCATGCTGCTGCCACTGAGAAACTGGAAAGGCTAGAAATGTCACTATTTCAGCAACGGCATAGAGAAAGAAACATTGCTTTCGTTTGGTGCTGCTCAAGTGATATAATAGTGAAATCTTTGGTCAGAGATTTTAGGATGAAGAGCATATTAACGTTGATATCTTTTCCACTGCTTCAAATTACCCTAAAAGCCAACTCTGCCGTTAATCAACATCACCAGAGAGGAAGATGGCTTCTGCCGTTAGATATTTGCCACTCAATTGTAGTACAAAAGATGTTCAATTTATCAGCAATCAACATCAAAAGGGACGCTGCAACCGATAAATAATCAAACAATGAGAATTGGTCTGGGCAAGTCAACCTTCAAAAATTGATGAAGGGATCAACCTACCTTTGGAAAGGCAGCAATCCTTCTGCTAGACAGACTTTCCATATTGTTTCCATATCCTCGAGGAAACAAAGAGAAATTGTACATCCAAGCCAACCATTGCAAGGAATCATACCCTAGATGGCATCTAAGAACATAATTTACAGCCCCAAAGAGAGGGGAAAATTGATGACAGCAAAGCATTCCAAGCAAGTTGTTACATTCTAGCATGATAATGATGGCAAGAAGCGACAATCATCTGACTCCTAATTCAACAATAGTCAGATTGTGACTCGTAGAAGTCGCTGGGGCAAGGTGACATAACCTCTTGCTCGAGCAACTGCAACACCTGGTTCATTGATGGCCGTTCATCTGGGATTGCATCAGTACATTTAGCAGCTATATCAAGAATTGCTTCTACAGTTTCAGCATCAGCACCAGAGCATCTCTTATCCAAGACATCTTCCAGCCTGTTCTCTCTCAATAGGGTGTTCATCTGCAAATGACAACACATTACTATCTACACACATGAATTGCAGTTAACACAGTAGTAAGAAGTAATCTTTTCTCGAGTTTTTGGACAAAGAAGGTATCAAGAAAGCTCACCCATCCAACAACATTCAAGCCTTTCTTCACAAAACATGGATCAGTCGGTCTCTTTCCAGTTACAATCTCCAACAACAGAACGCCAAAGCTATACACATCTGACTTCTCAGTAGCTATTCCACTTTGAAGATACTCTGCTTGTCAAATGATCACAACCTAACTGGTGAGAGTTTGTCAAAAGAAGCGCTAAGCATATATTGCACTAACTAGAAAACCTTGACGATCAAATTATCACATAATTTTACTTTTACATGCACTTTAAGATTCTGCTTTCCAGCTGATAGTGACAGCCTAAATTCAGAAAGCAAAATAAAGCTAAGCAAGCAATAGCACAAACAAGAGTTAACAATATGCAGGATTCTGCTGCTAATTATGAAACAAAATGTCATGGGACTAAATCAGCAGGAACTTAGCCACAATTCATTTTCAATGGGCCTTACCGTACAACAATCACTTCATCCCATGCTATGTCAATGTGAGCATTAATTACTAGAAGAATCAGATACTTGCTCATCCCATGTCCCTTGTATGAGAACTAACTCAGCAAGGTGTGTTCAGAATATCTTGTAAGCATTCCAATTAAACTATTCAAGGAGAATTAGTTGACAAATAAAGGCATCACCAAACTACCAGAATAATTAGGGGCACCGTCATGTTGTTATCTAAAAGTTATTACTGGACAAAGTCTAGTTTGGGCCAACTTGGCAGAAAATCACTGAAGCATGCAACAAAAGATACAGAAGATATATACGATTGCTTGATATAACCATGGAAATAATGCCGTTTAGGTAGTGCCAATTTCCACAGTCCGGCATTTCATGTCTGATGTCTATGTGGAAAAAGATGCATGATAAGATACATACTAAAGTGCGTACCATCTGCACCATAGAAAAAAAGGCCAAACTAATAAGTTCTTTAGTTATTTGAAAGGAGGAAAAAGAAGCAGAGACACTAACCAGGCGCAAGATAACCAAAAGTGCCAGCAACTACAGTTGTAACGTGTGCTTCTTCATCTACCAGAAGCTTGGCAAGTCCAAAATCAGAGACATGGGGCTCCAAGTTTTCATCTAAAAGAATGTTGCTGGACTTTATATCACGATGCACGATCTTAGGACAGCAGTCATGGTGCAGATATGCAAGCCCTCGAGCTGAACCTAAAGCAATTTTCAGTCGAGAACTCCAGTTCAAGGGTCGCACTTCCCCGTGCACTGGGACAGAAAAAATTAGAGGGATGGAGAGGAGACAAATCAATTGACAAAAAGGACAAACAACATAAATCCTGAAGAATAGCTAAAAATGCACCCTTCACCGCCTAATTGCTTCTGAATATGGCTTGGAGAAGACAGTGATTAAGTTTTGAGGTCTAGGAAATGACACATACCATGCAAGAGATCGTCTAAGCTTCCCATGGCTAAATAATCATAGATGAGAAGCTTTGTTGCAGGGAGCCTGCAGTATCCACGCAGGTTCACTAGATTTATGTGCTTGATGCTGCCCAGTATCTCTAACTCCCTTTCAAATCCTTGATCAGATCCTTCGCGATTTCTGTCAATCCTTTTAACAGCAAATGTCCCACAATCATTCATTACCATTCTGTACACAATGCCAAATCCTCCGGATCCCACCACATCCTCTTCATCAAGAGACTCAAGCTTCTCTATTAGTTCGCACGAGGGATATGGAAGATCTCCATGGAAAGTAATAAGCTTCGTGCCTGTAGAAGGACGTTTTAGTACAGCAAGAAGTTACATAGAAATGGCATACATCGAATTTCAAGATATCGGATCTCACTTGCTTCTGGTTCGACTTGTTTTTTGACTTCTTTATATCTCTTTGCTGCCCTTTCCTTCTTTGTTAGCAAACAAACCCATAGGAAAGCCAAGAGCATGACAAGTGCAAGACCCATCATGGACACGGCACCAATCAAAACTCCTTTGATGTAATGCGAAGATCTCTTAGCAGGGACTGCAATTAAACCAAGTAAGTTACGCATTAATACCTTGCAGTATTAACATATTCTTATGGAAGTAACATATCTCTTCCTCCTAAAGTGCTATTAATCACTCTATGAATGTTACCGGATGCCTCGTCACTCTCAGCATGTGGCAGCACCGCGGGAAATCCCATCGAGGTTCGACATTGCTTCTGCACTTGTTGGCCACAAAGATCTAAATTTCCAGCAAATCTGCAAAAGATAAAGCACAGTTTGAGAACCGTGTTTCAATGGATGGAGTCTAAAGCTTATAAATGGCTGACCAAGGTCAACCCAGGCAGAGCACTGAGTATCATGGGCATATATCTGCATTTGTATGTATAATTTTCAAGTCCACCATATTTAGTGATGGTAATTATGTGAGGTGAAACCACATTGTAAAAATCGGCAGTTAACTCAATTTCCATTGCTTGGATAGAACAGAAAAGCATCTCCATTACCATGCATAATAAACGCCACTAATTTCCATCCTAGTTGAGCTGCAGAACACACCTCCACTTCAAAGAAATTACCCTGAATCTTATTCACACAATGTTCATTGCCGCTAATTTCAAGTACATTATTGCCCACTCATTCATTTCCTTTATTGCAAACAGTGTGAGGTACTTGACCCATCATTGCAGAAGAGGGTATAAGAGATTATTCTGACTTGGTAACTGCATGTGCTTGCTTAAAAGACAATACTTCTCAAATGAATGATAATTAGCTTGTCTGAGACTCTAGTCTAGTTACTTACGAACTGCGTTTAAAAGTGCTAAGGACTCCAACATCAGGGATTTCACCTGAGAAGAAGTTGGTTGACAAGTTCCTGAAAATCAATTGGCATTAAGCACCAGTTAGAATTACCAACGTGAGAATTGCAATTGGAAACTCGAGGAAGTTGCACGGTCATTATGAATGAACGTACAAGCTTTGAAGTCGTGTGAGACGTCCAAGAGAGGAAGGTATGGCTCCCTTGAGAGAATTGCTTGATAAATCCCTACACCCAAATCTTATGGTCAGAACAATATTTGGATATTAATGAATTTAGCATGTACGCGGTTGAGGAGTGAACCAAACTCGTCATGCCTCCTCAAAAATGGCAGAAATAGACCAAAATAGAATAACCAACAAGAGACAGAAAGTTTACAGGATGCTGAGAGACGAGAGGTTCCCAATGGCCGACGGAATGCCTCCTTGAAGATAATTAGCTCGCAAGTACCTAAATAATGAAATGACAGAAGCATCAATCATAGCAGGGTGAAGTATGCAAGAAACCGTGAAACTTCACAACTCAGAAAAAGACATGTTGCGCTTACAATGCTCTAAGTTCTACACAGTTGGCAATCTCACTTGGAATGATACCATGAAGGCTATTCGAGTGAAGTGCTCTGTCACAAAATAACATATTTCAGTGGTTTGAATTATTACTATTTCTTCGGCTCTTTAGAGACAATGGGCTCCATCAAACTCACAGTCTTTGCAGTCTGCTGAGCTTGCCAATGCTAGGAGATATAATCCCGCCTAATTGCTTGTAAGGAAGATTTCTGAAATGCCCAGATTCAAAAACACACATTAGACTTAGAAAGCGAGAATTTAAGAACTCGGATTCAACCACGCAAGTTAACAAGACGACTGATGCAAAGTACATGGTGCGGACTCTCTCGTCCGGATGGCAAGATATGCCGGTCCATTTGCAGGGAGATTGGTCGGTCGCTTGCCAGTTGCTGAGCAAGTTCTGGGTGTCGTTCAGAGCGGCCTTGAATTCCAACAACGTAACGCCTGGAAATCGAAGAAGAGACTGTAAACATGTTCTCGCACCTAACCCGTTGCATAAAAACGCCAAAAGCACCAACAAATCAATGTCTTGGCCGCTCAAGATTCACGGAAAAAGTGGGCAATGCAAGGTGAAAACGGGAAAAAGAAAGAATCTTGAATATTCCCCTCCAAACAGACTCCCAAAGGGAACCTGGAATCACTAACTTCTCCCCCTTTTTCTTCCACTTTACCCAGCTCAGGGGAAACCAAGAGGAAACAAGAAAACCAAGAAAAGAAGCCCAAGAACGGAACCTCAGAGCAAAAACGGAGCCGTACCATCCTGAGTCAGAGCAAGAGCGCCGTCGCCGACGAGCACCGCCGCGAACGCCGCGGAGAAGAGACAAATGAGGAGCCCCATCCGCGTTTCTTGGTAGAGAAAATGGAGGAGGATCTCTCTCTTATCCGAGAAGCCTCGGCGGCCCTGTAGAGTGTTGTTGGAAAAGGGTCCCCTTCTTTTCCTTTCCTCTTTTCTCTGTCTTGCTTTCCACAGAGAGAGAGAGAGAGAGAGAGAGAAAAAATGGGGAGATTTCAAACTGCCATGATAGGAGGAGGGAGGTGGGGTGGGAGGGGCGATGATGGGGGAGGATTACAATGTGGGGAAAAACTTTAATAATTGAAATCCAAAGCACGAAGAGAGAGAAAGAAGAGAGACAGAGGAGAGAGAGAGGTTTTCTTGAATGTTTCCCTCCTCTTTTTATGAGCACTGGTACAGGCCATGCCAGCAGCAGCAGCAGAAGCGAGAGAGAAGACAGAAAATATTTGAAAGTTTGCATCGACTGTCGCGCAGAAGCGGGTAGCCGTTGGTTGCCCGATGACGAATTTAAAAAAAGAGAGAGAGAAGAGAAGAAGAAAATTCGTTTTTTTAAAGCTTTTGTTTCATGTTACCAATATCACTAATGATTCACTAAGCCATTTTTAAGCTGTGATGGTTGGATTTCACTATCTCATTATCGAGGGAATAAATTCGAATCTCCAGATGCTTGCGATTTAAGTGGGGATGATTTATTAGGCCCTGAAGGTTTACATCTAAATAATAACTTAAGAATCGTATGATTCCCGAAAGACAATCTCCGACGGTTTCTTGATCTTAAAAGAAAAAAACATTTCTTCAAGTCATGCGACAGCATTTTTTTTAAATATTAGATTTTATTTTTGAGTAAATCTTATATGTATCCAGAATGTTAGTTAACATGCCACTGCCATGTTTAATAAATAATAATATCTTGAGGAGTGAGTTATTATTAGCCCCCTTTAAGAAAGTACGACAATTATGTTGTTGACCTTACGTCAACTTTACGTCATCCAAGAGGCGATTAGAACTACAATCAGTTGGGGGATGGTCGACTTGGTTCAGTACTCCGGCTCGATTCGGCTTGATTTGGCTTGATTCGAATATTTGAGGCTCCAAATTATATTCCAATAAATTATTAGTAAGCTTGAGCTCAATTAAAAAATTCGAATCTCAATACTCAACATCATTAGTCAATAAGTTTTGCTTGTAACTTGAACTAAATTCGAACTCAAGCACGAAAACTAACAAATCTTAACACGAAATGAGCCTAGGGTTTTAAAAGCGAGATAATCTTTCTAAGACACAACTAAATTGATCAAAACGACACTACTAGCTCCAAATTATTATGAATTGACATGTTTTCATCCATTTTTTATAATCAATACATTAAAATCACATTAAAAGCATTCAAGTAACAATGAAAAGACTAAAAAGACGCAAATGAACTTGCCAATCGCATTCACCAATGCTATGCTTTTATTATTTTATCTCATAAGTAAGCTGAAAAAGTGGTTTCTCATTGTTTCTTTTAATTTCAAAATAAATCCAAAATGGATGATTTTGTTCTTGGGACTCTGGAATCTGGATATTGCTTTGACCTAATCTTCTACTAATTTTAAAATAAATATATATGTATATATATATATATATATATATATATATATAGCAAGTATTATTTTCGGCAATAGATGAGTCACTTTCGAAAGGTTTGCTTTGCTTTTTCTAAAAATAAAAACTTTAAAAGAAAAAACTTTGTCAGGTCTAAAAAGCCGGAACATGTGCGCAGGATTTTGATACCGTACAGACAGACGAAGATCATAAGTCCCAACAATGCCGGATGGTAAGAGATAACTGTTTTTTCTTTTTCTTTTTTTTACCCTTTCATTTCACCTTGAATTGGGACCATTGCTTAAGTTGCAATTTTCCCGTGGGAGGGTCGGTTCCCACCTAAAAGTCAAATCAGCTGGTTCAAAAGAGCAATCAATCCCGAATTGGATGGTCTTCTTTCTTAAAGAAATCAAAAAGTTCATCATAACATTCATGATTGTACATTTTAAACATAATAGTTGCTCTCAATTTAGTACTTGTGAGAGTATCGCAGAGTTTATGGTTCAAACCTTAGTGGATGTGAAACACAAATTTGTGTCTTCAAAAGGGAAAAAAGTAGTTAGGTACTTGCTCAATTCTTTTTGTGGAACCAGAAATCAAACGAGTCTAGTGTTTGTTCCAAGTCCCTTAAATCAAGAATAGGACCAATTGCTCAAAATTAGCTAAAAGTACATCAATTTGGCTAGTCTAAACAATTATTGGGTCTGATAGGGTCCAATTGCGACCCTTATTTGGACACCACCAAAATTGATCGAAAGACAGAGTACTTCTCCATGGTTAATACTTTATGCCATTTATAGGGGCAAAATTGAGGCAAGCTACTCGCGAAAAGCTCAGCTTCGATCACAAAATACTTGGAATCGACTAATTTGATTTTGAGTCGAGTACAAATTACTCAAGTATTTTGTAGAATCAAGTTTAGTTCCACGGGCCACGAGTCTAATTGACATTCTCTAACATATATACATAGCGAGAAAAGTCTATATCAAACATGTAATTCTCAAATCAATGATCATTAACCTCATGAGCATCAAAGTTTGACCGGGAGTTATTTTATAATGATGCACAGTCAATTTGTAACGATTCAAAGCCTCCACTAATGAGCATCAGAATAGTATCAACGACCTCATCATCACTCAACTTGTTCCCATTCTCGATTTGCATTTTGCATTAGTTCATCCATCAAATCACTCCTCTCATTCTGCTTTCACTTCCTTCTCTCGAGCTCTGCCCCATATATCTCCACCAGCTTCTTTCCACTTTGTACATCCATCATCATTACAACATCAAATGTTTGTCACTTGAACTAGGGGTATACATGGCTACAGGGTAGATTCGAAAACCTAGTAATCAGACCAATTCAAGGTTCTAGAATATGTTAGATAAGTTTCAGGTTTTGGAAATTGGGAAAATGTATTCCAATAAGCAAGTTCCAAGTTCCCAACTTGGAATAAGTCTTTCTATTTTTTCTTGTTCTACGTATTCACATGATCTTACGATATTTCATGGTGTCCAATGATAAGTGTGTAATTTGAAACTACTAGTATGAGTTTATATTTTCCGTTGATATCCATAAATGAGGCTTTTACTTTGTTAATATTTAGTAATCTCCAAGTGTGTAAATATGAGTTGTTATAAGTAAATTATAACAAAACATGGTCACCAGAGGTAATGATTCATTGTAATCATTTAATTAAAAGTACATGGGTAAACCCTGGAACCTATGAAAGGTAGGTTTTAGATTTCAAAAATTAGAAAGCATATTTCGACAAGTAAATTCTAAATGAAACCTATACAAAACTTGAAACCGTCCACCCTTAATTTGAATCAAGAAAGCATGCACCAATGGAAAAATGCAAGTATTCTTGTGCAGCGAGATTGTTATGAGAGAGTAACAACAAGATTGTTACCCGCCTGTAGATATATGCAATTCAAGTGAGAAATAGGCTATTTATTTATACGCAATAATATATACCTACAGGGCATGGTGAAGGACGGTTAAAAAGAATCATTGCACGTGCATGGTTTAAGTGGTAATGCACATATCTAATTTTTAACATTGGTAAATGAATACATTTCATTAGTAGATGAGAGTTTTCATTTCATAATTGATTGTGTAAAAAATATTCTACACGAGCAATATCACCCATATATATATAGTTTTATGTGATCTTGGATGATCCTAACTGTCCATACACGAGGGTTGGCAATGATTCGAGGGTTTCAACAAGTAATAAAAGTGAATTGTCAAGCGATAAAGAGCAAAAAGTTAATCCAAACAAATAAATAGGCTATTTATATTTGTGAATTTCATTAACTCTAAAAGAAAGGTTGAAATGTTTAACATAAACTGTTCAAAACATGCATTTACCGGTAGGTTAAAAGTAAAGTATAAAGCAAGATAAAGGTATCAGCAAGATGATAAATAGATTCCTTAAAGGGCTGGGCTCTGACACTGAGCAAGAGACCATTGAATAGGGGAAGGATCTCATCCAGAAATGGCCTGGCTCAATGCTCACAAAGGCCTTCCCAATGGATTGGAATATCATCTGTGAACATTTCAAACGAGTTTTGCAATACAGGGAGTACATCTCATCGTGGCACAAAAAGATCATACGCCACATCTATAGAGCGGAGGACAGCGATAAAGCAAGGCCAGATGAGTTCTTGTGGAGAGCTTTCGGCTAATCGATGGTGACAGTGATGAATTTCTTGAGCTTGGTATATATACAGGGCAAGGCGGAATACGTAGCGAATTTTGCATCAAAATTGGCCGAGTGACCTCAATTGGTAAAAGGTTAAAAGATTTAGAATTCAATTAGCAAAATTGAAAAATTTGTAACTGAATTAGCAAAAAATACAATGGGTTTAAGACTTTTCATTCTTCATCTGTCGACTAATCCAAGGAGCATTATGATACCTTTCAGTCAAACTTCTCTCTTGAACAAAATGAAATGGTTCTTTGGAAATACAAAGCGGACTTAAACCCACCGCACCAATCACTCAGATGGATTCATTCGGCCCTCGAAATATCTCCGATGAAGGCATCCAGATTCCGATCCGACGACCCACCTCTCGCGGCGGCCCGTCTACATGCCTCCCTTAGCTCTCTTGCTCTCTTCCTCATCTCTCTCCCCTCGCCACTTTCGGCATCCATCAGCTTCCTCACGAGCCGTGCAATCTCTTGCCGGGTGACTAAATTCTCGCCGCCGCTGCCGCCGCCGCCGCTGCCATCTTCCTTCTTAACCCTCAACCCAATCTTCCAGTCCTCCGCGATCTGCTTGCTGTTGGGGACTTGGTCCATGAGCAAGGGACACGTCAGCATGGGGACCCCGGCGTAGATGGCCTCCAGCGTGGAATTCCACCCGCAGTGCGTCCAGAACCCGCCCACCGACGGGTGGCACAGCACCTTCAGCTGCTCGCACCAGGGCACCACCAGGCTCGTGCCCTCCTCGCGCGCGCCCCCAACCGGCGACGTCTCCCCGCGCGCCACCCACAGGAACCGCACGCCGCTGTCCCGCACCCCGGCCGCCATCTCCTCCATCTGAGCATCAGAGGTCGAGAGGAAGCTCCCGAGAGAGACGTACAGGACCGACCCTATGGGCTGAGCGTCGAGCCACCGGAGATAAGCCGCGTCGCCGGGCCCGTCCCCGTCGAGGAAGGGGATGGTGGGGCCGACGCAGTAGGCGGGCACGGAGAGCTGAGACCGGATGGCGTCCAAGGCCAGTGGTTCGAGCTCGGAGAAGGAGGTGGAGAGGAAGTAGTCGGCCTTGGAGGCCCCGGCGATGCACTCCAGAGCTTTGCCCAATAATAGCTGGCGCTCGTTTCCGAAGAAGATCGTAGGTAGATCCGCGATGCGGGTCCTGGCGACTCCTGGAATGTAGTCCACTTCCTCTTCTCCCTTCTCTGCCAACGCACAGCCAAAAAAGAAAGAGAAAACAAGCGAGTCAATCACTGGTTTCCCATTCAAGAATGAAGAAAAAATTACCTTAAACTCGGCCTATGCTTCCTGCGTTCCTTAGCAGTAGAAATCAGTCCAGGAGTGGTAAGGAGATTTCGTTTTCCCGGGCAATCGTGGACGACAGGCCAATCGAAACAACAAGTTGCACGAGCCCAGCCCATCCCCGATTTGGAAGATTACCCATGTGCACAGATCTAATCTCGGCATGATCAAACCGCCTACTGCGCATCGAAAGGCGACCCCTTCTTGGACTTTAGCGTATTACAAAGAAGCAAAAATGGACTAGGCATGTACATATGTTTATCTGTTCTTTAGTAGGTTTCATTGATCTTTTCTGATGGTTTTTCTCGGGTTTACAATTAAAAATCTCCGCTAGAGTAAGTAACGTGAACGCCTCATCTTCTTCCTACAATCTGTGATATCGGGTTGTGTCGTGGCCGACACGACTTCTTGGAAGCACCGCATGTTAAACATAATCATGTAAAGTAGTCGCGCATGACTGAGACACTTTACTCCTTTGCATCCAATAATACTATGTTTCTCAAAAATTTAGGCGCACCTGACAAGTCCACCGGAAAATGGCCTTTCTGCTGAAGCATCTCGAAATGATGAAACACCAAGAACACCGACGCCGACATCGTCCAAAGCGTGGCCACCGGGATGTTCCTCTGCTTGCCGACCCTAACCGCCCACGGCATGTACGTGTCCGCTATGATAGCCGCCACCGGCAGCTCCAGCCTGTCCAGCAGCTGCTCCACCGGAGCTCCCAGCTTCGTGAAGATGGCTTCAAGGAAGGCAGGGAAGTTCTTGGCTCGATGGAGCTCCGACGGTAGGACATTGGGGACGGTGGCGAAGTGGACGTTAGCCGGTTTGGGCTCGGCGCCAATGAAGCCGAACCACTCCTCCGTGACGACGAAGGTGATGAGGATGTCGGGCTTCTTGGAAACCAAGAGCTTGCAGAGGTTCATCATGGGGTTGATGTGGCCTCGGCCGGGGTAAGGCAAGGCCACCACGTGGCAACCCGAGGTCGGTTGTGATCCCATGTCAATCGGATGCTGGTCGAAGAGCGTCAAATGAGTGAAGGAGAAGCTGCTTGGAAACTTGTAGAATTTTGCTCTCGGCTACTTATGGTTGCAGGAAGAAGGATACAACTGCATAACATTAGGGTACGACCACAGCGACAAATGACGTATGTGCTTACGGCGCGGGGAGAAAATTGCAAAGGGTCTGTTTCATATGCCCCGCTTACATTATAAAGAAGGGGAAAAGCGAGTTTAAAAAAAAAAAAAAAAAAGAATATATTTCTATTTGTGTTACAATTGGATTCTCTAATTAAACCTTTGGGAACATGACCATTTTGGGGCGCGTGATGCAAAAAACTATATGTGGGTCTCCCGTTATACTTATGAGCTACTACAGTTGATGCAGTTATTTATCTTATCAATGGAAATCCATCTAAAGCGCTAGATGGAGGACTACCATAAAAGCAATGATCAAGTAAAAAGATGATTATTCATATTTAAAAGTTTTTTTGTTATATAGCATATGATTTGATTTATAGACAATGTTAAATTAATGTCTTGAATTTGAATTCGGATAATGATTTGTTAAACCGAATTTGTCGATAAATTTTTCTCAAATAGATTTCAACTCGGATGAAGAAAGAAGAAATAATTTTCTTTCTTGGACTTTTCTATCCGACATTAACAAGATAAAAGAAGAATTTTCATCCTTCTGCGAAAGTTGTTTACGTTGAAGAAGTGGTGGGCCCAGAGTCAAAGTGTTGACTCTGGGCACTCACGCATACACAATATTCCGGATGGGTTTCTTCTTTTGGCTGAACTCCTCTGCACGCGTATCAATTCTTGGTGGGCCCAGGTCAAATGTTTTACGCAGGATTTCTCTTCTTTTCGGTGTGTTGCTGCTGCACCCGTACGAGATCAAGAAATTTTTTTCTTTTTCAGCGTTTGTTTTGAGTTTGTGTGATAATTTTATTTATTTATAAATACTTTGGGTTTTGGGTTAAATTGAGGCTTGGGAAACACTAAGAAAGTATTTGAATGATTCGAGTGTGTAATCTCCTTATATTGCTTGATTTATAGTGAAATTCACTGCTACTCTTCCCGTAGACGTAGATCTTTATGACTAAATCACATAAATCCGGTGTCCAATTTATTTTCTTCTTTGTCTATATTATTGTTCGATCGCTCGCCCTATCGCAACAGACAAGATAGGAAGAAGCTTGATGCTAAGTCCCAAAAATGTATCTTTATCGAATATGGTGACCATGAGAATGGCTATAGGCTTTGATATTATGAAAATAACAAAATCATCCGCAATTGGAATGTGGTATTCTATGAAGAAAAAATATACAATGATCGTCAAACAAAGCGTAAGGACCAAAATAAGTTGAGCTAGACACAATGCCCATGAAGATAGTTCCACTAGATCAAAGTGCTCTCAAAGGGGATGTTTGAGATGAACCTATTATCAATGAAACAAGCAGTTCAAGAGGAATGTAGTGATCTGGAATAGACTTACGACCATGAAGTACCTATCTTGAGGAGATCTACACATGTGAGAAAACTAAAGGTGATTTTATTTCCATCAACAAACATTGTTCTAAGCCATATGTTATATATAGATTCGAGAGAATCGGAGACTTATAATGAGGCAAATAAAGATGCATATCACGTACAATAAGAGCATGCTATGAAAGACAACGCTCATTACTTCAAAGCAAAACTTGAGAGTTATTTGAGTTGCCCACTGATAAAAGGGCTTTGTTAAACAAATGGATGTACATGATCAACAATAAAGCAAATGACAGTATCAGATGCAGCACGAGATTTGTGATTAAAAGGGTTTTTCTCAAAAAAAAAAAAAAAGGATTGACTACTCCGAGATATCTTCATCAGTAATGAAATCGACATCAAATCAAAGTTGTGCTGATTATAGTTACAATGGAAGATCTTCATCTCGAGCAGTTGGATGTGAAAATGGTGTTTATGTATGGTAACCTAGATGAAGAGTTATACACGGCACTGTCTAAAGGTTTTAAGGTCAAAGGTAAGGAACACATGGTATGTCGCTTAAAGAAAAGCTTGTATGACTTGAAGCAAGCTCCATGGCAATGGGACTTAAAGTTTGATGGTTTCATGGAAGAAATGATTTGCACACTGTAAGGTTGATCATTGAGTTTATTTTCACAAGTATGGTGATAGTGATATCATTTATCTATCTTTATATGTGGATGACGTACTAATGACTAGCTCCAATATGAAGAAAATCGCAAAAGTGAAGAAGATGTTGGCATCGCAAATTGCTATGAAAGACGTAGGAGAGGCCAAGAAGACTTTAGATATAAAAATCATCAAGGATAGGAAAGTTAATAAATTATGGCTAACGTAGGAAGACTATGTGAACGAGGTATTGAAGAGATTCAACATAGATAAGGCAAACTAGTTGCAATTCCTCTAGCGAGTCATTATAAACTTTCAAAGGATATGTATCCAAATACTCATATTTCGAAAAATGATATGGCAATAGTCCAATATGCATCAAGAATAGTAAGTTTGATGTTTGACATGGTGAGCATGACAACAGACATTAGACTGGCAATAGAAGTTGTAAGTTAATATTTGTAAAACCGAGGCAAAGAGTATTGGAATGCACTAAAATGGATATCGAAATGTCTAGCAGATATATCAAATTACTCTTCTTGTTATCAAGACACATTGTCACACCCCGATCCTCCGAATGCATGCCCATCATTATTTGGTCGATTTAATAGCGACGTCCCAAGACGCATCGCCGACCCATTCTTTTTAAATGCGCATGCAAAAACGAATTATTAATCCCCTGACAATGACAAGATGTAATAACAAAGTTGGGCCACAATTTTCAAATCAACACATCATTAAAAATTACAATCTGGTTTACAAACAGAGGCCAACTCTATGGTCTAAATACAGGAGGTCTATCTCTGCGAAGAACTTCTGAGCTATCCATGTCCCTAACCCTTCCACCTCAAGCTCCAGGTTCTTCACCCTAAGGACCTGAAAATGGTTATACAATAACCAGTGAGACGATGTCTTAGTAAGTTCAACCTCCTAAGACTCGATTAGGAAGATAACACACCCTAAGGGCCACCTAGGCACAATCACGAGTCAGAGGACTTACCTTAGCCTCAATTTCCTTCCTGCAAGTCAATACCATTTAATATTTCATCAAGTCATATCAATAAATCAAATTACTCAATCAGATCGAATTATCAATCAATCAACTCAGTCGATTTCATATCAACAAGACCATTCCCCAGTCATCTCAACCAATATTATCAATAAGTCCAATCATACCCAAGATCGCTTACTATAAACCAATAATAGATAGTATAACTCGCCAGAAGTTCGCACAAATATTCTCATATAGTATACTATTTATGCTCACCAGAAGCTACCGCAAATATTGGTCTAATCATCTGACCAATTCTTTATTTTTATCATACCCGATAAAAATACTCGTATATGGGTACACAGTTGGCCTTAGCCAAAATATAATAATTTTCTTTCCATAAATCCCACCATTTTATATAGTCCACCAAAATATTTTTGGCGTTGTAAACCGATGCTTAATTAATTTTCAATCAATTTCTGAAAATAATTAATTTTAGGAATAAATTCCTAAAATACAAATCACGTCAATTCAACACAATTTATGGCTCAATTAAATAAACAAACCACACCACAGCAATCAACATAAAATTTCAGTCACCGACTATCCTTGTCTAATTTTCGAAAAATAAATAATTAATTAATTAATTACGGAAAATATTAAATAAATGTCAATAAATTCAACTTAGGCTTGTAATGCCTAATTTGACGTCGAAATGGACCCGGAAAATTTTCGAGACTCGTTAAATAAATATTATAGTCTATTTATTCGCTAATTGCACTAACTATCCACCTAACGTGCATCGGTAAATACTTAAATTAACTAATCTAATCTAACTATCCACTTAAACCATGCTTAATCTAAAATAATCAACCCTTAAGCTTGATTAACTTACTAAACGAGGATTAGTGAGTTAAATTTACTTGATTTGCGATTCGCTTGGACCAAAACGACGAGGACGCGACGACAGCCAACAAACCCCAAAGCGGCAGCACCGACAGAGACCCAATACGGGCCGAGATTGGGCCTGCAGCTTGGGTGGAATTCTGTTCCTGCGTTGCTGGTCACGTTGTTCCGGTTCCGCAAGAGTGAAACAGTGGCTGAAGTTTGGAGAGATGAGGGCTACAGTGGGGCTATGGCGCGGCTGATCCATAGAGGACGCGGGATGGGCTGCTCGGCGGAGACGCGGCTGACATGCAAACCGTTCGGTGAGCTGCTGCGGTTAGCGAAATAGCTGGAGAAGCAGCTTCAGTTTCGCTGGTTGACCGAACAATTGAAGACTCGAACGTGCGGCTGCACTGAAAGCTTGGGCTGATCATTGGAGCGCGACGTCGGTGGGGCAGAGTCATGCGGAGGAAAAATAAAAACAATTCAAGAAAAAGCAGGCAGTTCGGTGGGGGAAGAATGCTCGAAGAAGAAAGAACGAAGATCACGGCACGTGTGGCTGAGAGGGAAAGAGTCAAAGCCGAAGACTAAAGGGGAAATTGGGGGGCGGCTGGCGGCTTGTTTGAATACAGAGAGAGAAGAGAAGAAAAGGCCACAAGAAGTGTCGGCCAAGAAGAGAAAGCAACGTACGAAGAAAGAGAGAAAAGGAGGAGAGAGAAAGAGGGTGAGATAGAGACGTATTTGGATTGAATGGGCAAGGGACCCGCAAGTGAAAGATCAAAAAGAAAGACCCATGTGCATGAAACCGTCGACTAGGGGGAAGAATTGATGGGAGAACGGTAATAATTCGAACAATATCGAATCAACGTACGAATAAAATAATATCTCATCTTTATTACCTACAATAGGAATCAATATAGTAGAGTAAAATAAATACCAAGCACGCGAACACAAGACGATTTTTTTACATGGAAAACCTCCTCGATGTGAGGAGATAAAAAACCACGGGATCGGAGTCAACTTGAAAATCTTCACTATCAATAAAATTGTTCTTCTCTAGCAAATACTAAAGGTACTTAGTAGTAAACACCTCAAGAACATAATTATTGGCAATACACATGAACTTCACAAGAGATCAAGGATAAATCTGACCAAAAACGCAGGTTTTGATCAATCCATGAAAAACCTGATGTATAAAGCTTCAAACGAAAACCAAACCGTTCAGATTCGATAAAATTACGCCACGAACATGCTGACAAAATTTCAGCTCAATCGGACCACGAATCGACCTCCAACGCCAGTTTGATGTAAATTAGATATTGCTCCAAATCCCAGATTTTCTGCTTTCTATTTTTCTCTTGTTACTATTTCCTTTTCTGCTGCTACCTCTTTATATAGATAGTGAGAAACTATATTTCCTCATATAACTTATTATATGGGCTCAAGCCATTTTTGGACTTGCAACTTCATTAGAACTTCCTCCACATGGAGTGAACGAACCCAAATAACAAATCTCCCCCTCATGACAATGTGGAGAGATTCACCATCCCTATTATCAAATGGCAATGTTCAAGTTTCTCTCTTGGTAGAGTCTTCGTCATCATATCGAGCTATTATGATCCGTATGAATTTTCTCAAGTTCCAACAACTTTTCAACTAGAACATCCCTTATCCAATGATATCTAACATCAATATGTTTCGATCTAGAATGAAAAGATGAATTCTTACCAAGATAAATTGCGCTTTGATTATCACAAAATAGCACATACCTCTTTTGCTTGAACCCAAGTTCTTCTAAGAACTTCTTCATCCATAGCATCTCTTTACTAGCTTCAGTCACTGCAATAAATTCAGCTTCGGTTGTAGAAAGTGCAACACACTTCTGCAATCTTGACTTCCATGACACAGCTCCACCTGCAAAAGAAATCAAATAACCAGAAGTAAATTTACGAGTATCAATATCTCCTGCCAAGTTGGAATATGTGTATCCAACTAACTCAAGTTTCCCGGTCCCGAAACTGAGTTTCAAATTTGAAGTTCCCCGAAGATACCTCATAATCCACTTCACTGCATTCCAGTGCTCTCTACCTGGATTTGACAAATAGCGACTAACAACGCCAACTGCATGCGCCAAGTCTGGGCGTGTACATACCATCGCATACATTAAGCTTCCTACAGCTGAAGCATATGGAACACTTTCCATATCTTTCTTTTCTTTATCAGTCGTAGGACTTTGCATCATATTTAACTTAAAGTGGGCAGCAAGAGGAGTACTAACCACTTTAGCCTTGTCCATGTAAAATTTATGAAGGATCTTCTCGATATATTTCTCTTGCGACAAAAACAACTTCTTAACATCTCTGTCTCGGGTAATTCTAATGCCAAGAATTTGCTTCGCTGAGCCCAAGTCTTTCATGGCAAAAGAATTGCTCAATTGTTTATTCAATAACTCAATTCTTGAAACATTCCTGCCAACAATCAGCATATCATCAACATAAAGCAAGAGAATAATAAAGTCATCATCAGAAAATTTTTGGACAAACACAGAGTTATCCGAGGAAGTCTTCTTATAAGCAAATTTCTTATACCACTGTCTCGGTGCTTGTTTTAGGCCATAGAGACTTTTCTTCAATTTGCACACATAATCCTCTTTCCCTTTCACTTTGAAACCCTCAAGTTGTTCCATGTATATCTTTTCTTCCAAGTCACCATGTAGGAAGGTTGTTTTAACATCCATTTGCTCAATTTCTAAATCTAGGCTAGCTGCCAAGCCTAGTACCACATGGATAGAAGACATTTTTACTACTGGAGAAAATATATCATCAAAATCAATACCCTTTCTCTGACCGAATCCCTTAACAACCAATCTAGCTTTGTACCGTGGTTGTAAAGTATGTTCATCTTGCTTCAACCTATATACCCACTTGTTCTTCAAAGCTCTTTTACCTTTAGGTAATTTCACCAACTCAAAAGTATGATTATCATAAAGTGACTGCATCTCATCTCGCATAGCATCGAACCAATTGCTTTTGTACTCATCTTCTATTGCTTCTGCATAGCACTCTGGTTCACCTGTATCAGTTAATAATACATACTCATCTTCAGAATACCTGGTGGAAGGTTGTCGGTCTCTAATGGATCTCCGGACTGGAACATTCAGTGGAACATCTAATTGAGCCTCTGGTTCAGGAATAGTATTATCTATCTCAACATGTTCAGGAACATGTTCGTTATTTGGAACATTGACTTCCTGCTGCTCTTCATCAACCTATGTAGGGATATTTGTAAGAGGAGCTAGATCTAAATCAACCAGATTATCACTAACCTGTGGTGCTGAAATCATCTTCGATTTCTCAATATCCTCTATTGTTTGATCTTCCATAAACACAACGTCTCTGCTTCTTACAATTTTCTTTTCAAGTGGATCATAAAATTTGTAGCCAAGCATATCCTGTCCATAACCAATAAATATGCACTGTTGTGTTTTCACATCAAGTTTAGACCTCTTATCTTTGGGAACATGCACAAATGCTTTGCACCCAAATACACGCAAATAATCATAAGAAACTTCTTTGCCTGTCCAAACTCTATTAGGAACATCAAACTCTAAAGGAACGCATGGAGTAAGATTTAATATATGCACAATTGTACTTAAAGCCTCACCCCAAAATGATCCGGGTAGCTTTGACTGTGAAAGTAAGCATCTTACCCTTTCAACCAATGTTCTGTTCATTCTCTCAGGTAAGCCATGTCACGCCCCGAACCCCGAGCACGCGCACATCCCACTGCAGTCGATCAAATGCGACATTCACAGGTAGTGTCGCTGACCCCATTCATTTATTAATGCGCAAGCGAAACGTATTATAAAACCCCTAACAATAACATACGGGATAGAAAAGCAGGAAACAAAATCACAACATAACACTTTCATAATTCAACAGAATTACAAACAGAGGTCTACGGCCAAAAGTCTACAAAAGACCGGCTCTTAAAAATGAATTGTCCTACGACCTACAAGTTGGACACGTTCTCCAATCTTATGACTTCACCTCTGCAACTCCTCAAGGCCAACCAAAAGCTATCCGGTCGCTCCGTCCACCAGGGACCTGAAATTTTAATCCCACAACCGGGATGAGACGATGTCTCAGCAAGTTCAACCCCCTAAACCCCTATTAGAAAGAAAATACACCCCGGGTGGCCTAGCCACATCACACAGAAGACTTACCTCGCCTCAGTTCCTTCCTGCAGGTTAGCACAATTCAAACCACTCAATCACAGATAGCAATAGGGACTTAAACAACCGGAACGCATTCACTTTCATATAACCAACAACCACGGGGGGGGTTCTAATTATAAGACTAAATCGTTATGACACGTCCCATTCCATGCCACACAATTATGTCCCATAATCCGACACATCAAATTCACTCAACATGCATTCCAATTATTGTTCACTGTCGCACAATGGCATAGCCTACTCGCAGTTCAGCTATCTACTGGCATGTAGCCAGGCATCGCCTCCCCCCTTGGAGCGCGGTTTCGTCAGTACGTCGACGGCATTCCCGAAGGAGCATGGGCCCAGAATCTACTGCGACCCGCAACCACCGCGTGGGCATCCCATATAGGAGCAAGTCCGGCTCAACAGCCCAGGACAATTCCTCTTAGTTATCACACAGCCAGAGCATACTCGGCCTCATGACACTTTATATTTCAATCAGTGCTTCCACTTAAAATAGTGATCTCGGCCATTTTTCTCCATATTAAAAATATTCCAGAAATTACTCACGTGTGTGGGGACACGCTAATTTCGAATCAAAAGCCAATATCTCACTTTTTCAAATCCCACTATTTAATATAATAATTAAAATCCAATTTTTGCATCAAAACCCGACACTTGGGTTTTTATGAATAAAATCCATATTTATCACAATCAACACTCAATTTGCCACAATCAATCATCAAATTCAAATTCTAAATACACAGTAGCTATCAGCACGAAATTCAGGGAATTTAGGGTCCCAAAATAATTTTTCGGATTATTAAATAATTAAATTTATTCCGAAAATTAATTAAATAATAATATCCATATTTTTCGCAATCCACATTCAATTTATAATATCCGACCATCAATTTCAAAAATCCGAATACATAGCAGCGACCGGCACGAAATTTTGAGAATTTAGAGTCCCGACAAAATTTTCGGAATTTAATAAATAATTAAATTTATTCCGAAAATAATTAAATAATCATATTTTAATAATTTCGAATAATGATATATTATTAAATTATTAAATAATTTCGAAATGTTTAAATAAATCAAAAGTAAATTCATATATGTCACATCAAGGCTTATATTAATATAAACATTCATTTAGCCTTAAATTAAACTCACTTTAAGCTAATTAAACACATTACTATAATCCACACTTAAATAAATTAAACTAACCACCTAATCACAATTAACATAAACTAAGCACACCTAAAGCATAATTAACCCTCTAAGCGAGGTTTAGTGAGTTAAACTCACTAGATTAGCGAGCCGAGCGGACCAAAACGACGGGGACGACGCGAGGATCGACTTTCCTCAAGGCGGGCTGAGCATCCGGGCTCTGGAAGACGGCCAAAACGGGCCAAACATGGGCTGCCATACCCATTTTCTGCAACTTCCGGTTGAGGCCGACGGAGGCTGCTCGGCGGCGGTTCGGGCGCGAGGAACGGCGGAGAGGGGCGACGGCAGCTCAGGCGGTGGCTGACGGCGGCGGACGGCGGCGATGGAGGCTCCGATGGACGGCGATAAGCGGCGAACGGAGGGGAAGGAGCTCGGGCTGCGCGAATGAAGGCTGGAGGCGGCGGAGCAGTGCGCGGGCGACACGCATAACGAGCTTCTCCGGCGAAGCTGGCGGCGTCGAGCGGCGAAGGGGCGGACGACCATGGCTGCTCCAGCTACTTCTCTGCCATTTTTCTGATCTCCGCACAACAACAATGGAGGAGAGAATCGACGAAAGAGAAAGGGGAAAGACGGAGGGCGACGACCAAGGTGGAGCGGCGACGGTGCGCGGCGGCAACGGCTCCGACGACAGGCGAGCGGATGGCCGAGCGGCGGTCGGGCGGACGCAGCTCCTCCATGCTTCGCACCCCCTCTTTCTCTCTCCAAAACCCAAGGTTGAAGATGATGGTGATGGCCCCTTTTTGGAGATTAAATCTCCACCCTCCACTTGTCAAATTCTTCTTCACTTTGGCCAACCACCATGACATAGGGTGATGTCATCTTCCACTAAAATTCAAATCCTCCACAACTATCTTCAATAGGTCCATTTTTTTTTTCCGCCGGGGCATGAAACTTCGTACACTTAATTCAATCATTTCTCAATCAATTCCATCCAATTGAAGCACAATTAAATTAACCCAATGTCACCACGCTTCAATTCAAATATTTACTTGTCTATAGAACCAACTTAAGTCCCAAAAGCACGACCAAAAGCGGCCTACTAATTTCTCGAGCTAAAATAGCCATTCTCGGATTTAATTTGCCAAAGAACTCTGATTGCATGAAAAATCTTCCAAAGATAAGTCAATGATCCTAAAATGATTTGTGACACACCTAGACTTCCAATTTCTGAATTCGATCCCAATTCCACAATTAATTTCACTTTGGCACGATACTAGCGCGGCCCAACCTACCGGGTAGCCTTTAGAAATTTTCATGCATTTGACTTGTGGTTGATCATCTCAAGCCACAATGTACATCTTTGAAACATTGGCGACTTTCGGTTGTCGGGGTAATCTCAAGATTTCAAATACGAACACAGGGTACCCAATCGATAGAAAAGTCGGACGAGTGTCGATCGACAAGGATTATGCGATCCGGTGGAATCACCCACACTCGATCACATGCCTCTGTCGAGTTGACCTATCTCCAGTCTCTAATCGACTTTTATTTGTGCCGTAATGACTCTTGCAGATTAGCTCGGTCGAAAGGTCGCTTCCTGGTCAAATTCTCGAGTCTGATGCATTAGAAACTCTTAACAGCTTCGCCCGATAAACTAGTTTCCACATGAGCGGCCGACTCAAGGAAAGGAACTATATGCGTGCCAACGAAATGCCCGTCTCAATTTATTGAAAATAGAATTGGAAAATCGGGATGTCACAAGCCATTTAACTGAGGCATCTTGGGAGGTGTCTTTTGATGTCGAATACCTTGTTGTCTGTAGTATTCATCAAAAGGTCCAATATATTCTCCCTCGTTATCAGTTCTGATGCATTTCAATTTCTTTCCAGTCTGTCTCTCAACTGAAGCCTAAAATTGCTTAAAAGCATCTAACACTTGATTTTTAGTTTTCAAGGTATAAATCCAAATTTTCCTTGAAAAATCATCTATGAAGGTAACAAAATAAAGAGAGCCACCAAGTGATTTTGTTTTCATAGGACCACAAACATCAGAATGCACTAAATCCAGTATACCTGACTTTCTTGAAGGAGGAGAGCTTTTAAATGCAACTATATTTAGTTTTCCCGCTAAACAATGAGCACACTTCTTTAGCGCCGAACTTTTCAATCCTGAAATGAGCTTCTTCTTAACCAATATTGACAAACCCTTCTTACTGATGTGACTGAGCCTCTTATGCCATAATTCAGCTGCATCTTCGCTATCTACTACATTAATTTTGTCTGTAGACAACTTTGCCTGCATAATGTATAACGAAGAATATTTTTCACCTCTAGCCACAACAAGAGAACCTTTGGTAAGTTTCCATTGACCATTACTGAAGGTGCTGCAATACCCCTCATCATCCAACTTGCCTGTAGAAATCAAATTCAAGCGGATATCAGGTATATGTTTAACATTATTCAATACTAACCTTGTGCCATTGCTGGTTTATAGGCACACATCATCGATGCCTACAGCTTGAGCTAGTCCATTGTTTCCCATCTTCATAGATCCGAAGTCACCTAACATGTATGATGTAAAGAAATCCCTACGAGATGTAGCATAAACGGATGCACCACTATCAATTACCCAACCGGTCTCATGAGAAACAAAATTCACCACATCACCATAAAAAATAGTGAGAAAGTCTTCTTTAAGTACAGCAACACGATTGTCATCACTGTCATCATCACTTTTCTTCTCTTTACCTTTCTTCTTTTGTTTCTCCCTTTTTAACGAACGACAAAACCTCTGGATATGTCCCTTCTGATGACAATAATGGCACTCAACATTAACAAATTTATTATACTTACCTCTGCTTTTGTCTCGACTTTTATCTCTATTTCTCGGACCTCGAGACTCACTTCTCCCCATTTTCTCAACAACCAAGGCATCAGAATGTGAAGAGGACGATCCCTGTGTCTTCCTTCTCATCTCTTCATTCAAAATACTACTCTTAGCTAAATCCATGGTAATTATACCATCCGGGGCAGAATTAAACAAAGATGTTCGGAACGTCTCCCATGAGTCTGGCAAAGTACCAAGCAACCATAATGCTTGTATCTCATCGTCAAACTTGATTCCCATCGCAGCCAACTGATTTATAATTCCTTGAGAAGAATTTAAATGATCAGTCAAACGAGTACCATCATGATATCTCAGAGCCATCATTTGTTTTATCAAAAATAACTTATTATTCCTAGTCTTTCGAGCATATAACTGTTCAAGCTTATCCCATAAACTGTGTGCATGTGTTTCCTCAATAATATGGTTCAAAACATTATCATCTACCCACTGCCTGATATAACCACACACTTGACGATGAAATATAGACCATTCAACATCAGTTTTATTCTCTGGTTTCTCCTTAGCAAATACAAGCAAATAAAAATCTTTCACATATAAAAGATCTTTCATCTTCCCTTTCCAGATATGATAATTCGAACCATTCAGTGTAACCATTCTACTCATATTCGTTTCCATTGTTTAACACAAGGCAGAAAAATCAAGCAATAACCTCTTGCTCTGATACCACTCTGATGGGAGAACGGTAATAATTTGAACAATATCGAATCAACACAGCGGAATAAAATAATCTCCCATCTTGTGTAAACCTAATATGAATCGATATAGTAGAGTAAAATAAATACCAAGCACGCGAACACAAGACGAAGACGATTTTTTTACGTGGAAAACCTCCTCGATGTAAGGAGATAAAAAACCACGAGACCGGAGTCCACTTGAAAATCTTCACTATCAATAAAATTGTTCTTCTCTAGCAAATACTAGAGGTACTTAGCAGTAAACACCTCAAGAACATAATTCTTGGCAATACACATGAACTTCACAAGAGATCAAGGATAAATTTGACCAAAAACGCAGGTTTTGATCAATCCACGAAAAACCTAATGTATAGAGCTTCAAACGAAAATCAAACCGTTTAGATTCAATAAAATTGCGCAACGAACATGCTAACAAAATTTCAGCTCAATCGGACCACGAATAAACCTCCAACGCCAGCTTGATGTAAATCAGATATTGCCCCAAACCCCAAATTTTCTGCTTTCTCTTTTTCTCTTGTTACTATTTCCTTTTCTCGCTGCTTTTTTTATATAGATAGTGAGAAACCCTATTTCCTCATATAATTTATTATATGGGCTCAAGCCCTTTTTGGACTTGCAACTCATTGGGCTTCCTCCACATAGGAGTGAACCCAGCTAACAAGAATTGTGCGAGAGAGAGAGAGTAAGAGAGAAGGGGGGGGAGGGAAATCAAACACAATTATATTTTTACTCAACTTCGCAACAAGAATAATTGGTCACCCAAGGGCAATATCAACATCAACTTACACAAATTGAAGTATAAATCTTATTGAAGATCAAGATAAGACGGTCCCTCTATCCCACGAATTTCCTTCAAATCCGAATTCTATTTCATTTTTCTCAGAGTCCGATTTTCTAAACAAATTTCTCCGATTGAGGTCCAATTAGTTGAGGAAAAAGCCCACGAAATTCCTTGTCACTAATTCACTCACCCCAGATGTTAAAAATCTCTTCAAATTGGCCAATCCAAATTTCCGTTCGTTTTTCGAATTGTCTGAATCGATTTTTCATAAAAGTCCCGAACTCGCCAAAAATTTCTCAAAATAAAAAGAATGAATTTTAGTTTTTAAATATAATTTTTTTAAAAAATTGAATAAAAAATATTTTAAAAAGCCAACTGGAAAATAAAAAATAATATAAAATGCCACATTAGCATTTTTAACGGAAAAGGCTAACGTTGTTAACTTTAGAACTCAATTGAATCATTTTGACAAGTTTTAGGACTTAATTGCACTTTTTGCAAGTTTTAGGACTCAATTGCATTTTTGTGATAAGTTTTAGGACTTCCGTAACACTTATCCCTTAAAATTTCTTAATAGCTTCACCTGATAAGTTAGTTATCTCTTGAGTGGCCAACTCAGAGAAAAACACTATAGGTGCGTTGATGAAAGACCCAAGTTATCCAATCGAAATCAGAACCTAAAAATCAAAATGTCACACACATCTCTAGAGCTGCAGGATTATGTGAATGGAGATTACTCGGATGATCAAGATAGTGGTAAAAGTACCACCACATATGTCTTTTATAGTTGCAAGTATAGTAGTGTGTTAGGTATTTCAACTGTAGAAAGTAGTTTTTTTTATCAATGACAGAAGCGGAATACGTGACGATCACAGAAGTATCCAAGGAAATCATGTAGTTTACAGAAGAGCTACATCAAAAGCAACTAATGAGCACACTATTGAGAGTAATAGTCAAAGTGCAGTGCACTTAATAAAAGAATGCAATGTTCATTCAAGAACTAGACATATCGAAAGGCCTTATCGTTTGATCAAGCGAGCATTGAAAGATAATGAGTTAAAGTTACGAATAATTGATGGCTCAAAAACTCCAACTGACATGTTTACGAAGGTAATCGATAAAGAGAAATATATTTTATGTACTACTACCATTGATATTACTCCATGTTAATTGATGAGGAGTGTCATAGAAGCATTAGTTCCAATTGCTAGCTTTTGGAGTAGATGGATGCAAAATTGCCTGGAGCATCGGGTGTATTTGTTTTCAAGTGAGAGATTATTGCTGAGTGAAGACATATATTTTATTAAGGGCTTTTTTTTTTTTTTTTTTTTTGTCTTTTCACTTCATTTTGCTTTTAGGTTAAAAACTACCCTTCATATATCAATTAATGACAGGTAGTAGTTGGGAACAACTGAAAAGAAAACAGAGGAAAAAAAAAAAAAAAGCAAAAGAGGTTGTAATGGCCAAAAAAGAAGAAAACGTGAGTGCGTGCGGCAAAGAAAGATTGAAAATGGTTTTTTTTTCTTTGTTTTTTGTTTTTTGTTTTGTTTTTTTTTTTTTGTAAACGTTCTCAATCTCTTTAAACTCTAATCTTGAGATAAAATTATCATCATATTCCTATTTTCTTCAAAATTTAGTGAATTTAGTGAATTCACAAGGTGTTTTTGTATGAAGACGTAACCAAACTTTGGGTGAATTTTGATAACAAATTTTTTATGGTATGTTTTTTCGATTTTCTTATTTTATTGTTACATTTTGTCTTTGTGGATTGCTTGTTTGTGTTATTTTTTTAGAATTAGCGTGCGATTCCTGTCAACTACTTTAAGCTCATCGGCGTTGGAAACTTCTCCTGGATTGGAACTTAGATCGGTAGCTTTATGGGATGAGCTTTCTCTAGTCTTCCATCTCAAGCTTGCCTGAACTTTATCTTTCAAACCTTTTCTGCTATAGAAAGCTTGCTTGTCTTTCTTTTACAGAGACTGCGGACATGACCAGTACATTCTGGTCTTAGGCCATGAATGATGATTCTCTTCATCCTTGTTTATGTGAATAGGATTTTGATGATCCAACTTCGTAATTTCGCCGCAAAGATTTTTGACATTTGTAAAATGTTGAGTCATGAACAGATCGGGTTGAGTAACAGATAGAAGGTCATTCTCCAGCATTCTCCAGCTTCTGGAGCTTTGCGCCGTTTGCCATTTTGAAGAGAGAGTTCAGAGCGTCCCCAGCTTCCTTGGGTTATCTTCGCATCCTGGATGTGTTGTAGCAACTCATTATCGACCGTTGCTACAAACACAAACACAGCTTTGCCGGATTTCGCCTTTCATTTCTTGAATTCGGACGTGACGATTCATATTATTTCGTACATTAACTTTTGACCAAATGAGATAAGGTCGCATTGGAAGATTTACAGCATAAGCAAGCCAATTTAAAGCGTGCAAAATAAACAAGAGTCTGACTACATTCTGCTGAGTACAATCTTCACTCCATCTGCGGGCTTTGGATATGGTAGATAAGTAGTTTTCACATCTGGATTTTTCAGTTCCCACCTACAAAATTATCACATAACCTTAAGAACATATCCGATTGAATACAAAATAAAGCAAGAAAACTCTTTTTGCCTGGATGTAATGAAAGCATTAGGTAATTACTTGTATCCTACACATAAATGATGCAGGAAACGAGCAATTTGCATCCTGGCGAGCATGTTCGCGGCGCATATTCTTGACCCCCGCCAAAGACTTGGAAGGCTCCCACTTTTGCCGGTTTCTATACATGTACTTGGTAAGTTATTAGGACAAACAATGCGATGAATGATTCAAAACAGTCAGTCAATGGGTAAAATACTATCAACGCACATTCCATCGATCTGGGTTAAAGCATAATGGATCTTCGAAATTTCTTGAATCTGTAGAACTGTATCGAAGCCACACAATAACTTTCCATCCTTTAGGAATGACATAACCTGGAAGCCTTTCCTTATCATTAGAAAATGACTATCAAGAACGAACTTTGATATCAACAGAACTCCCCGTTGAATTTGTTTTTAATACCTTGATATTCAACATCCCGATCGCCGGACTGAAACACAAAAGCCGACACCTTGGCCAGTCTGAGTATTTCTTCTACCACCTTACGAAAAATAGACGAATTAATTCAAGTTGGACAGTTTTGTGATGATGAGAGGGGAATCTTGAGGTGACCATGCAGGTTAAAGAAAAAGGGGGACAACGAATGGACCTTGCTCGTGTACTTCATCTTTGTAACATCTTCACTTGTGATGAGCTCTCCAATCTTGTCCTTGCTAAAGGCCAGGTTTTCCTCCTGCAGAAAAATTCACATAACGAATGGAGGCAACTACAAAGCCATGTTATGCATGTTCAATTGCAGATCTTTTAAGCCCCAGAATGATTTAAAAAGAGAATCCAATTAGGTAATCGATCAATTTGCCCTGAGTTTACGAAGAACATCTGGGTGCAAGGCAAGATAATAAAAGGCCCAAGTGCATGCACTTGAGATGGATTCAAATCTTCCCATGACAAGGCTCACAATGTTATCAACTACCTCATCATCGCTCAACTTGTTCTCATTCTCATCTTCGATCTGCATCAGTTCATCCATCATATCACTCCACTCGTGCTGCTTTCGCTTCATCCTCTCAAGCTCTGCCCTAAATATCTCCACCAGCTTCTTCCTACACTGGACAACCATCATCCTTACAACATCAAACGTTTGTCATTTGAACCAAGAAAAACATGTAATAATGGAAAAAAAGCAAGTAGTCCTGCACTCGGCGAAACTGTTACAAGAAAGTAATAACAAGATTTTTATATATGTGTGGGAATATATACCTGAAGGGCATAATGGTATGCTGTCCCAGGAATATTATAGGCACGTTAGATAACGATTCTATTCCTGGGAGTAGATTATGATCAGAAATGATTCTTTTTTATTCTGTTCCCAGGAACATATTCTAAGCATTTTAAGTCGTTTGGTAACTGTCCAAAATTTCTAATTTTGGAATAGAATTGCGTTTGGTACTGTGCTCATTGATTATGTTCCAAATCAATTTATTTATATTTTTAAATAATTTGTATACTTTTTTTTTTTCCTTTTTTTTTTTTCCTTTTTTTTTTTTTTTTCATTTTTCTCCTATTCTTCTTTTTCTTCAAGCCGATCGTCGGACCGACGACCTCACCGAAGCATCGCCAGCCCTCACCGAGGCCGGTGGCTGGGCGAGGCTCGCCCAGCTTCGCTAGTGGCCAAGCCGGCCTCGCTGAGGCTAGGTGAGGCCTTCTTGGCCATCGGCGGGGCTAGGCTGGGCGAGGTCCGCTTGGCCACTGGTGGGGCTAAGTGAGCCTCACTAGGGCCAAGCAGGCCTCGCCTAGCCCCGGCGAGGCCGAGCCTCGTCATTAGCTGGGCTTGCCTCCAATGAGCTCATCGGACCTCACCTTGGCCTAGCGAGCCTCCGGTGAGCTCGCCGAACTGGTTGTTGGCGACTGGCAGACAACGGTGGACGGCGACAGAAGGTGGCGACGGGCAGTGGCGGACAGTGGCGAACAACAATAGAGAAGGGGAGAGAAGGGTTCCATCTTTTTTTATTCTTTTTTTGGTTCCCAGAACAAGAATCATTTTTTTTTTGTTCTTGATTCTACTCCAAATCTGTTCCTGGGAACAAAAATTTTACCAAATGCAATTATGTTCCCAAACTGATCCCGGGAACAAAAAATCAGAATCAGATACTGTTTGGATGGTTACCAAACGGTCCCTAAAGGGTTGGGCTCTAAAACCAAGCATCAGAATAGTATCAGCCACCTCATCATCACTCAACTTGTTCCCATTCTCGTATTTGATTTGCATTAGTTCATCCATCAAATCAGTCCTCTCATTTTGTTTTCGCTTCATTCTCTCAAGCTTCGCCCCAAATATCTCCACCAACTTCTTTCCACTCTGTACATTTATCATCATTACAACGTCAAACGTTTGTCATTTGAACTAGGGGTGAACATGATTCGAGAGTCAAATCGAAAACCTAATAAACAAACTGATTCGAGGTTCTAGAATATGTTGGGTAAGTTTCAAGTTTTAGAAATTGGAAAACCTATTCCAACAAGCAAGTTTCAAGTTCCCAACCTAGAATAAGTGTTTTTGTTTTTCTTGTCCTACGTCTTCACATGATTCTGTGATATTCCATAGTGTCCAATAATAAGTGTATAATTTGAAATCACTAGTCTAAGTTTCTATTTTCTGATGATATCTATAACTGAAACTTTTATAAGTGGTGATAACGGAATTGTAGCAAATTGTGGTCATTAGAGGTGACGACTCACTGCAATCGTTTAATTAAAAGTACAAGTGGAATCTGAGTAAACCCCAAAACATATGATAGGTAGGTTCTAGATTCAAAAAATTAGGAAACCTGTTTCAATGAGTAAGTTCCAAATAAAACCTAGACAAAACCTAAAACTGCTTACCCCTAATTTGAATCAAGAAAACTTGTGACAATGAAAAAATGCAAGTATTCTTGCACTTGGCGAAACTGTTATGAGAGAGTAATAACAAGATTGTTATATGCCAGTAGACATAAGCAATTTAAGTGAGAAATAGGTTATATATTTATACGCAACAATATATACTTGAAGGGCATGATGAATGATGGTTTAAATGGTAACGCACATACCTAATTTTTAACATCAGCAAATGAAAACATTTCATTAGTAGATGAGAGTTTTCATTTCATAATAGCTTGGTGTAAAAAATATTATACATGAGTGATATCGCCCATATATAGTTTTGTATGATCATGGATGATGTTAACTATCTGTATATGAGAGTTTGCAATCATTCGAGGGTTTTAGCAATTAATAAAAGTAAATTGTCAAGTGATAAAAAATGGGTTTTGGCGGACTGATCTACTGTCGGGTTCCTTGCTATACCTGTGTTGTTGTTGGGGTCTTTGTTCTTTTGGCTCCCTGTTTAGGCCATTTGGTTTGCTTTTGCCGTTGTTTTGGCATTCCTTTGCTCCTGTGCAGGTGGGCTTGTTTTACTTTCGCACCCTTCCACTCACTTTGACTATTCTTGTCTTAGGGAGTGTAAGTTCTTGGTGCTAAGTTCTTGTTGTATAGCTTCTTGCTTCTCTTTGGCCTTTTACCAAAAAAAAAAAATTGTCAAGTGATAAAAAGCAAAAAGTTAATCCGAACAAATACATAGGCTATTTATATTTGTGAATTTCATTAACTCTTAAAAAAAGGTTGAAATGTTTAACATAAACTATTTAAAACATGCTATACCGGTTAGTCAAAAGTAAAGTATAAAGCAAGATGATAAGTAGATTCCATAAAAGGGTTGGGCTCTGAAACCAAGGAAGAGACCATCGATAGGGAAAGGACTAAGGGTGAGCACAGTTCTTGGTTCCAAGGAGGGAGGTTCCGGTTATTTTCTTCGAAACTAGAACCTCCCCCTAAAATGTAAAAGGCCTAATTTTCAATTTGTTTCTTCTTCTCCCTCTTCTCCCCGTCCCTGACTCCCTTTCCTGTTTCAGAGTTTTTCTTTCACCCTTTTCTCCCTGTCCAGTGTCCCTGACTCCCTTTTGTATCACTCTGAAATTTTCGACAACGACTCGACGTCGCTCGCCGCCCTCAACGCTGCTTGCGCCCCTCGACGCCCCTCAACGCCACTCAGCCCCCTCGACGTCCTCATTCCCGCTTGGCACCCTCGACACCGCTTGGCCCCCTCAACACCGCTCAACACCCTTGACACCGCTTGTCCCCGTCGAGGGTGTCGAGGGTAGTCGACGCTGCTCGCTACCCTCGACACCCTCGACACCACTCGCCCCCTCAATGCCACTCGCCACCCTTGACCTCGAAGAAACTTGTCTCCTTCACCACCGCCTCGATCGTAGGTCCAATCTCTATGCCATCATGTCATTCCTACTCTTCACTATTAGATTTACGTTTTAGCTGCTTTATTTGGTTGATTTCTGAGATGTGGGAGTGTCATGCTTGTGTGCCCTAATCCAAGGATCGTAACTATTTGCTTAGAAACTCTAGAGAATATTCCGAAGGTTGTTGACACCTAAATTTTGGCTTCACATATGGTCATTTAATGCATAAAAATCTAGGGATCAACCCAACCCCTAAGCAAAATTGGCATCGCATAATTTTAGATGGCATTTATTTGTGTCCACATCCAATAATTTTCATTTGAATTAACATCATCATGCTTACAAGGGAATACTTTCGGTTGATGTTATATGGATTAGCAAAAATATTTATTCAGCCTAATGAGGAACCATGAATCTAGCCCATGATATGAGGAAGGGGACTGATAAATTGCACGCGCAAAGAAAGATAGGAAATTCGAAACAAAATCAGTTGGATGCTTAGGGATCGCAATTTCCACGAGGAAACGGATAAATCACAAAAATCTTCTCTCCAATGAATTTCAGTCAGCTAATGGAGGAATTCGTGGGATGATTTCTGTGAATGATAGGAAATTGAAGCAGCTGGTCAGCGTAGGAAGCAAATAAAATGAAAATAAGAGAAGATCAATTTCAGTGATCATGCATGGAAGGTGGGAATTCTGACTAGCTATTCTTGCTTTGACAAATATTCAATCTTCGTAAATGTGGAGCCAAATTTCCAGCCAAGGATCAAGAAATCAAGTGAATAGGAAGGCAAAATGGAAACCAAATCCAAAATCCGAGGAATAAGGATCTGTGAGAATAATGGACAATGTCAGATTGATAACTCAAAGAGAAAGAATCAAGGAATTATACTCATTGGGTGAGCTGTTCGCGAAATCAAAAATGAACTTGGATGCACTTATGGTAATATGAGTGTTGACACCTAATGTTTTTAAAAATAATAAATAAAATAAAATTCGGTTTTTGAAAATCTTTGTTGTTGAAAATATATTCTCATTTCAAAATTTAAAAGAAAAATTAACCGTTTGATTTTTGGAGCCATTTCTTTGTTGAAGAAGTTAAGTGAATATCGCCGAATCTTCAACAATTTCAAGTCTTTCCTCTATAAAAGGAATGCGAGGTTTCGGAACCGGGGGGGCTTCTCTTCGTCTGGGTCGAAGGAAAAAGGAAAAAACTGAAGAAGAAGAGAAAAAAGTCAAAAAAAAAAGTGAAAAGAGAGGAGAGGAAAGAGAGGATTCGGTTCTTTGGGAATAGGAAGTCAGAAAAAGAGGGAGTATTCTTTTTCCCTTTTGCTGATTTGCTGCAGAGGGAAAAGAAGTCAGAGGAAAAGAGAGCAGGGGGAGAAGACGTGAGAGTGACAGGAGAGAGAGAAAAGGTAAAGAAAAAGGGAAGAAAAAAAAGTTACTGTTCATCTTCTCCGGAGCTTCCCCCATCCGCATCCGCTCGACCGGTCATCCGGACCTTCGCCGCTGCACGTCCCAGCGTCCAGCGTGTGAAGAACAGCAAGATTACAGATGAATGCTATTGAAGAAGATGATTCCTTTATTCTCTCCTGTATTATGGTGTATTCACCTCAAAAATACAGAGCACCTTTTCAATGGAGTATTCTCCTCTCTGTTCTCTCATAGATGGTTACAATGAATCAATCTTTTAAGAAGAAGTCGCTCTTTATCTATATACAACAGAAGCTTGATGAAAAAACCGAATGCTAGCTGTCAACGTAAAGACTTTAAACAGAAAAAGAACTTATTTCACAAAAGCTAAGCTAACGAATTAACGCCTCTCTTTTCCTTCTCGGAAATTGTTCACGTGATGTCTTTTCTTCACCGACTTATCTTCACCGTCTTATGTAGATACACAGCTGGCCTTATTTGACAGCATTACGGTTACACAATTTGCGAATTCTACTTCTTCCAAGCTTCTCCAATGACAGCCATAGATTTGTCTTCGATGCAGTCTAACTTCTCTGTTTCAAGCTTCCTCTCTCGTTCCGAGCTTCAAAGAATGAATGTTCTTAACATCCCCCTCAAATTGGGAGGGATGAAAATCCCATGCCCAATTTGGTACGAAGATTAATATGAACAAAACGTGTCAAAGATTTTGTAAAAATATCTGCAAGTTGAAGATGGCTAGGAACATAACTAATACGGAGAGATCCCGAGGAGACTTTCTCCGAACAAAATGGAAGTCTACCTCTATATGTTTGGTTCGGGCATGAAGAATTGGATTGGCTGTAAGAGATATAGCAGACTTATTGTCACAAAATAAGAGAGTAGGAGACGAAGAGATATACCAATGTCACGCAAAACAAAAGCAATCCAAGTAAGATCAGCTGAAGTAGATGCAAGAGCTCGGTATTCGGCTTGTGGAAGAACGAGAAAAGCAGTTGGTTGTTTCTTAGCGACCGGAAAGGAGATTTGATCCAAGATATGTACAAGAGCCGGTTGTGGATCGCCTGGTGTCGGCACCCAGCCCGATCGGCATCGAGAAGCCATAGAGAGCTGTGGAGCTACGTGAATGAAGAAAAAGACCAAGATGAGTAGTGCCTTTGACATAGCGAAGTACTCTTTTTAACCGATGAAGATCCGCAATTGTTGGATGCTGCAATTTTTGGCACAAGGTATTTGTTGCATAAGCAAGATCAGGTCGAGTAATTGTTAAGTATTGAAGCCCTCCCACAAGGCTTCTATACTCAAGAGGGTTCGAGAGCAAAGTAGTATCATCTCGTCATAGGAATTACTCGAAGTGGAAGAGGAGTTGATACGGGCTTACAGCTGGTCATATGAGCTCTTGTTAATAGATCAATGGCATATTTGGTTTGACAGAGAAATAGATCATAAGGAGAGCGTTTGACTTCAATGCCGAGAAAGTAGTGAAGATGGCCCAAATCTTTCATGTGAAAGTGAAGGCTCAGTAACTCAATCAAAGTGGTTAGTAACTGAGCTGAGCTTCTTGTCAGAACTATGTCATCAACATATAGTAGTAGTAGAACGTATGCGAACCGGAGTGAAGCACGAAGAGAGACGGTCAGCGATACTACGAAGAAACCATTCTCCGGAGAAAGTTGCTAAATTTGTCAAACCATGCTCGTGGTGCTTGACGAAGGCCATATAGGGATTTCTTAAGTAAACATACACAATGAGATTGTGGAGAATCAACAAAACCGGGGGCTGCTCCATGTAAACTGTTTCATTCAATGTACCATGGAGAAATGCATTTTTAACATCTAGCTGGTGTATAGTCCACTTCTTCATTATTGCAACATGAAAGGACTATCCGAATAGTGGCATGCTTGATGACCGGACTAAATGTTTCAAAAAGTCAACCCCCGCTTCTTGATGAAATCCCTTTGCAACTAAGCGAGCTTTTAATCTTTCTAGACTGCCATTAGGTGTTAGTTTAGTTTTAAACACCCACTTACCCTATAACATGCATCTGCTTTGTTCTAGGAACTAAGAGCCATGTCTGATTCTCATACAAAGCTTCCATTTCCTCCTTCATGGCTTGATACCATCCTTTATCAGCTAAAGCTGCTTTGACTGATTTTGGTTCCAAAGGTACTTTATAGTCAGCCAAATATGCATATTTGGGGTTAGGTTTGATGATACCAGACTTCAATCGAGTTTGCATATAATGGACAGGAGAAGTACCTGAAGAAGTGGCTGTTAAGTCTGGTTGAACTTGATTAAAGATAAGCTCTCCTGACTCGGCAATTTGAGATAGAGCATCTTGTTGCTGTAGTAATCGAGTCCGACCGTGGGAGGAGAAGCTGATATATGTGGAACACCCTCATTTTGTGATATATGAGTGCGATCGATTGTTACGAAGGAGGTAGTTGAAATCTTGTTGTATGATTAGTGGAAGGGTTGTCCACCGAGGTTGTATTTGTGGAATCAAGAAGATTAACCACATCTGCCCATTGATTATACAAAGTTGTGTACTGATCATAGTCAGATATTACCTTCCTTTTAAATGGAAAGAAGGTTTCATCAAAGACCACATGGCGACTAACATAAATTCGGCCATTAGTAGGTACAAGGCAACGATACCCCTTATGCCTTTCACTATAGCCCGAAAAAACACAAGTGAGAGATCTAGGGTCGAACTTGTGTTGAGCATAGGATCGAAGACACGGGTAACAAGCACACCCAAAGACCTTGAGATGGTCATAGCTAGGCTGCTTATTAAAAAGTCTGGAATAAGGAGAAGCCATTTGTAATTTCGGTGTAGGAAGAATGTTGACAATATAGTTGGCTGTTATGAAGGAATCTACCCAGAATTTCAAAGGAACTCGAGAATGATACATCATGGCTAACCCCAACTCGACTATATGGCGATGTTTCCTCTCTGCAATTCCATTCTGTTCTGGTGTATGAGGGCAAGACAAACTCTGCTTTATGCCACAATTCTGTAAATGACTTTGAAACCTTTTACTAGTAAACTCTCCTCCACCATCACAATGAAACATTTTGATTTGATGATCAAACTGTTTCTCGACTAGTTTCGAAACATGACAAAGATGTCATAAAAGTCGACTTGACTTCATTGGATAGACCCAGTGTAAGCGAGAAAAAGTATCTACAAATATGACATAATACTGAAAGTTCTGTGAAGATTTCACTGGTGAGGGACCCCAGATGTCACAATGTATCTTTTCTAATGGTATAGTAGATGTAGAGTCTGATAATGGGAAAGGTAAGGCTGCACTTTTTGCAACTTGACAGCTGCTACAAATGGATTCAGACTTTGTATTACGGAAATCAAGTCTTTATTCTGCAAATGCTTTACTATATTGAAGTTTGCGTGGGCCAATCTTTGATGCCACATCTCTCGCTGTTATTGCTCTGTGTCTTCGAGTAAAGTATGCTGTAGTTTGAGGATCCACACAAGAAGTCCTCTAAGTTTCCTTCCGAGCATCTCTGTCTTGTTGGTTTGGTTGTCCTTTATATAGACACCAATTTTATCAAAAATAAAAGAACAGGGATAGTCATCTGTCGCTTTTGAAACGAGAGAGAAGGTTCTTTTGATTTCGGCACAATCAAGACATCATTTAGAGGTAACGTGTTATTTTCTGTATTCAACTGAGTATTACCAGTATAAGTAATAGGTAAACAAGAGCCATTACCTATCATAACTGTGTCATTTCCAGTATATCGAGTAGAGTTGAGAAGAATACCAGGATCAGCACTAATATGTGCTGTTGCTCCGGTATCAGGATACCACTCACTTCCTCTTGGATCCTCTAGATGAACTGCTGCCAAAGCAGTTGGAATTTCTTCAGCCTGATAAGAGTTATCGAACGATACCAGCACCGAAGAGCATCGTGTCCCGGTCTTTTACAAATCGACATTCTAACCGGATGCTTTCGTTGGTTTCTCATTTTGCACATGTTTCGTGGCATCAAGACTTGAGTCGGATAGGATTTAGTGTCTTGATACCTTTGTGAATAACTCGGCATATGGACGAAACCCCTGTCCAGGACTAGAATAATCAATCCTCTGCTTGAATTGTTGATCAGTTCGTTCCTGATTCAAATTGTTTGGTCTGTAGTACTGATTTCTTCCTGAGTATCCATAACTCCGGCCTGCATTATTCATTGCACGGCTTCGACCAAAAAAGCGTCCTCCTCTCGTTACCACCTCTTTGACTTCCAAAACTTGAAGTCTGAAAACCGTATTCTCTTTCGAATTTCCTTTCGCTTGTGTTTCAGAACTTCTTTGTCCCAAGTAAGCCGATTAGGGTTGAATTGATTCATCGAATATGTCTTTAATCTTGTTTCAAATCGTTCAAGCCGTGCTATCACTTCATCATAATCTGCTTGGGGTTTCAAACGGTAGATAGTAGTTCTGAAATTCTCATACTCGGACCCTAAACCCTCAAGAACACCAAACATTTTAGTTATCTCATCTATAGGTTTTCCAATCGCATTCACTGATCACAAATGGACTTATACTCCCTCGCATAGACAAAGCGCTCTATCTCGTTTTTGACATGCCCGTAACTTTCCTCTTAGTTCAAACTCTCGAGCTACCGATTTCGAGTAAAACGATTAAGAAGAGTCTGCCATACCTCATAAGAAGTTTCTACACCAATAATCAAGCTCGAATATTCTCGATACGGCTCACCGATCCAGGATGAAACTAGGCCGATCGGTCCTTGTCCAATCTGTATAATCTGGATTTATGACTTCGTTTCACAATCTTCGATTTTCGTGTTTAGGATTCGAGGAGGTGAAGATATTTCACCACCGATGAAACCGAAGAGTTCTTGACTTCGAAGGAACTGTGAAACCGTGCTTGCCACAACAGAAATTATCTTCAAAAGTTTAATCGTGACAAAATTGGAGATGTTAACATGTATTGGAAATGGATACTTCGTGTCCTTCCCGCCATTGCTGCACTTTCGAGATTTTTGATGACAAGTCGATTTTTGTGACTCAAAACAGATTACCCGTTGATCGAGATGATGATCTGTTCGTGATACCAAAGAAGTTCGATCTTACCGGGAACGAAGAATCAAACGCAAGATTCTTGTGAGAACTTTCGATAAATCAAGACACAAAGATGATCAACAGCTACTTTGATCTCGCTGCGATCATTGAAATCGAGATTTTTGATGATGAAGTCGATTTTGTGACTCAAAACAGGATTACCCGTTGATCGAGATGATGATCTCGTTCGTGATACCAGCAAGGTTCAGATCTTACCAGGAACGAGAAGAATCAAACGCAAGATTCTTGTGAGAACTTTCGAAATCAAGACACGAAGATGATCAACAGCTACTTTGATCTGCTGCAATCATTGAAATCCATATACCTTTGATTTGATTTCACGAACAATTGTGTGTTTCGTGAAAAATCTTTTCAATCCAGATGATCGATAACTGCTCTGATACCATGTGAAGAACAGCAAGATTACAGATGAATGCTATTGAAGAAGATGATTCCTTTATTCTCTCCCCGTATTATGGTGTATTCACCTCAAAAATACAGAGCACCTTTTCAATGGAGTATTCTCCTCTCTGTTCTCTCATAGATGGTTACAATGAATCAATCTTTTAAGAAGAAGTCGCTCTTTATCTATATACAACAGAAGCTTGATGAAAAAACCGAATGCTAGCTGTCAACGTAAAGACTTTAAACGAAAAAGAACTTATTTCACAAAAGCTAAGCTAACAGAATTAACGCCTCTCTTTTCCTTCTGGAAATTGTTCACGTGATGTCTTTTCTTCACCGACTTATCTTCACCGTCTTATGTAGATACACAGCTGGCCTTATTTGACAGCATTACTGGTTACACAATTTGCGAATTCTACTTCTTCCAAGCTTCTCCAATGACAGCCATAGATTTGTCTTCAGTACAGTCTAACTTCTCTGTTTCAAGCTTCCTCTCTGTTCCGAGCTTCAAAGAATGAATGTTCTTAACACAGCGACTGCACCTCCGCCGGAGCGAGACACCATCACCTCCACGTCCGCCCGGCGCCCGACGTCTTGCCGACCCGCGTCGCTCGCCGCCCCGAGTTCCTCTGTTGCAGCCCACTGTGACCCGCGACCTCGTGCTCGCTCGCCACCGTGCCGGAGTGCCACCCGATTCACCTCCTCACTACGTCTTCGACCCGCGTCGCTCGCCGCCCCGAAGCCAGCCGCGACCTGCTGCTTGCAACCACCGTGCGCCGCCCCGCCTCTGCACCAGCGTCATCCCTGAAGCCCGTCAGCGACGCCAGCAGACCACCCCGCAACTCGCGAGTGCACCTTCGTCGCTCCGGCAGCCCATCCCGCACGGCTCGCCTCCGCCGTCCACCGCCGCACCGAAGCCCCGTTGCTCCGCCGCACCGCATCCGAGGCTTGCTTCACCGCGACCTCCCCTTTGCTCACGCATCCGCAAGACTGCCCCGCTACCACGCTCGCATCCTCACCTCTGCGCAGAACCGACGCCGGCTCCATGCCCGAACGGGACCATTTGCTGCCTCCTTTGTTTTTGCTGCGCTGTGTCCGTTATCGCCGAACCTCGCCGGAGCTCCGACGGACAGCCCTTGTTTCGAACGGCAACCCATCACCGAACCACCAGCTGCTCCTCGCCATTCCTCAAGCCAACCGTCGGTTGGACTAGGTGATTTTCTAGATATTTGATTTCATGTTTTTTTTTTATATATTCTAACTTGATTTGTTTTGATTTATTTTTATCATTAGAAAATTTGTCATATTAAGTTATGATAATCAAAAATATTGACCCGCGAGACGTCGGGTTAGATTTTTGATTATTCCGACTTTTTATGATGAAATTCATGAATTTCTTTGCATCATTGATTCATATTAAAATGCCATTGATTTACATGGATGGATTTTTATTTTAGCGTGTTATTATTTGCTCATTACATATCATGCATCATATTAGATATTTAGGTTTATACTCATTTCACATTTGAAGCAACGTATTTTAGTTTCTTTTTAAGATTCATGTAGAATTAGGATGATTTTCCTTTAATAAAACCAAAACACAAAAAAAAAAAAAAACACAAAAAAATGTTATTTAGGTTATATAGATTTCATAATGTGCACACCACATGTTGTGCTTTAGTTAGTGGGTCATAGGTTAATGCTTTAATATTCCCATCATTTTTTTTAATAAAAAAAGGCCAAAGATTAGTATTCCATCATTATGTTATTTTTAAATAAGAATTATTAAGTCATATTAAAAAAAAAAACACAAAAGTCATTTACTTAGTAAATAAGTCAGTTCATAATTAATCCCATTTCATATTATCATTGTTTAATATAGGGTGCATATGTATAAAGTATAATTTATCAAGGTTGCATTATTTTAAAATAAAAAAAATCACAAAAAGAACATGCATATAGAATTACCACATCATTCATCTCATATCATGTAGTACATGCATATTTAGGATTATGTAAATAAGATTGCATACATATAGTGATAGTTCTAGTCATACCATATGAATTGCATCTTGCATGTCATTAAAATAAATCCATGCATATTAAATTTAGATTAAGATTGCATATAATTGACATTTTTTTTAAAAAGAAAAAAAGAAAAATTAGGTGTCTTGCATTTAGAAATCATGTTTAGGGCATGCATTTTTATTAGCATTTTTCATTTAATGTTATTTTATTGATTGTGCACCCGCATAACCACCATTTGCATGTTAGTAGTTTAGGTTAAAATTAATTAACATTGTCTGCTAAATATTTTTGAAATTAAAATAAAAGGTACCGAAAGGGCGTTAGACTAATCTAGCGTAATCATGTCCCCGGATTTATTGAATCTCTGGTTCGTAAAAATAAAGTATTCTCCCATACTTTATTTGGGTTTCTAATCAAACCCTAATTGATTAGTGGCGGCTCCAAATTGAATTGAAATTACATGTTTAAATGAGTTAATTTCTATCAAGTTGCGATTGGTAGGACTTGGAAGGGTCCGTGCCAAGTTTTCGGACTTAGTAATCCATTAACCTAAACTTTAGGATTGCCCTGAAAATTTAGGTCGCGACAATGAGTGAGAAGAATCGAAGTGCTAATTCGCGGTGGCAAATCGAGGTTGAAATTTGGCAATCCCCACAATCAAAGAAGCGTAGGTTCGAACTTTCTAAAGGTAAGGGGAAGTTTTCGCTATAAAGAGAGCATTCCACAGAAGGTGAAGAAAAGGAGAAAAATAGGATGAACACACCCTAAAACATCTCATGTCCACTATCTCGAGAATTCTTCGATTGGACTATGGTGTTGGCAGTCCTCTCAACGTCCCGCCTTCATATTGACAACAAGCATAAAGTCAAGCATTTTTTTTTTTTTAGTTTGATTGTGTGAAATTTCATTTCGCTATTCAAACTTATTTATTTATTTATTTATTTATTTATTTATTGTGTTTTGTTTCTTGTCCAGATTAAACTCCTGTGGAAAAGGAGAGAGGAAAAGAGCAGAGAATCGCAAAATGAGTGAATGCACGAAGGAGAGGAAGGGAGGACTTCCTGAAAGTATTGTCGCGTTGATCCTTCGGTCTTCCCAGTGTCAAGCGCGTTCATGCAAAAAGGTCATCTCACGTCCGAGGGAATCCTCAGAATATTGACACCTCCTATCATCTTTCTAATGATCATTATCACCATCCTTCCACTATTATCTCCTCCAATTCATTACGCCTCCATCAACATAGAAGAAAGGACAGAGCATCGGTCAAACAGAGAAAGTCCAAGCGCACCATTGCTAACTCTTGATCTCCACGTCGTGGTGCCGTAATCACACTTGGCCTTCACGCCTAGGCTGCACTTGGGGATTTTCCTTTAAAGTTTGAGCGATGCCTGGCGATCCCTTCTATAGCACCACGGTAAGTTCCTATGCCCATCATCTAGCCGTGTCACCCGCCGATTTTCTCAATGAAGCTTTGGCACCTCATCGCACGCCCAATAGTTCCGTTGATCATTGCCAGTCGTCACTCTCGTCGGGCCCTCTTTATATCACACTAAATGCTGGCACTAAGAAAACCCAGTGGTGATGGGTATTGACGTGCTTCACAGTGGTGATGGGTATTGACATACTTTGATTATTGGGTGTTATTTTTCTGATTGCACACTTGTATGATCATCCCTCATATATTAACAGTATAGGATAAAATGGATAAAGACCGCATGCAAAACATTTTCGAAATAAAGAAAAAAGATACCGAAAAGGCATTAGATAAACCTAATGTAATCAAGTCTCCAAATTCGTGAATCTCTAGTTTGTAGGAATAAAGTGTACTCCCACATTTTACTTGGGTGTCTAATCGACCCATAATTAATTAGTGGCGGCTCTGAAAGGTAAGATAATTCGAATCCCAAGTTGTGATTGGTAGGACTTGGGAGAATCCGTGCTAAGTGTTGTGCTTAGTAATCCATTGACTTCCTTCAGGAAGGTCGTGACAAAGGTTGGGCAAGTAGAGAAGGAACAGGGCAATGCTAAAGGATAATGTCTACGCCCAAATAGATGATGCCGGTTCAATGTCGGATATGCATTTCTTGATTTTCCATATTTTCTGGTTGTGGATCCAGAGCTTATGTTCATAGGATTAGCAATGGAATTGTTTAGTTGCTCATTCAAGGGCAAAAATGTAGAGAAAGTTCATATTTGGTGTGAGCATGATTGTTCTTTCTTGGACTAATTTGTTTAATTCATGGTGATGGCCCAAGCGATCGAGCATGCTTTTTGGGCTAAAATGTAGAGAAGTTTAAAGTGCCCGAATGATATCTCGGGGGGAGACTAAGCTACATTTTTCGCCATTATCACAAAATCAACTTAAAAAGAACTAGGTTTAGAGGAAAGGTGAAGATATTTTTTCTTGGGAGAAGTTTGCTTGTGGATGTTGAAGGCTTTGCATGAATTGGAAGTGACAATGGGCGGGTGCTATTTATAGTGGAAAAGCAGGAGAGATAGCCCAAGTGTTGGGATGGAGAGTTTGATGATTTTGCACTTTACTATTACTGTACCATGATTGCAGCAATCACTTGTTTTTCACTAGGGTCCTCAATTTGGGCATAAATGTTTTCAAATCTAACAATGCTAGATGGTGCCTTTTGTGCCTTTCTTTTTTATGTTAATTTAGATGAACAAGTACATAGAAAAAAGTAGAAGAAGAAAAATCTATCCTTAATGGCACACAGATTGCTCTTGCATCTTGCTTAGTTCAAGGCTTTAAACCATTGTACCTTCTTATTAATGTTTGACATATCATTGCAAATTCAAATGCACGAGTAGTAGTTGGTTTGCCATTTTATAAATGTTTGATTTTTATTTTGAATTTTCTTACTATATTCTATTATTATTGTTTAGTGTGAAGTTAATGTATCAAGATAACAAGTCAATGAAGGTGGAGGGATGTGAAGAGATGACTCCGATCACGGAATTGGAATTGTTTGACGATGAAAATGAAGAAGAGCTACCCCCTACCATGAGTGCATATGTTGCCAAGAATTTTTTTTTCCTATATTGATAGTTTTGTTCATTTTGTATTCTCTTTGATAAATGACAAGCTTGTTTATTATTATTGCATTCATTTTCCCTTTTTTTAGCTAAAAATGAAACTGAAGAAAAAAGAAAAAAAAAACATATTGGAATTTAGAACCAACCCAGGGTTCTTAATTTCAATAGGTAGGTTCTATGTTCTAAAAACCTGTACCTAGGGATAGGTTCTAGACTCTAGGAGAAACTTTTATGGAACCTAGAACCGCCCCCTAGAAAGGACCTTACCTAGAATTGGCCTAGCTCAACCAATGCTTACAAAGGCCTTCCCAATGTATTGGAATATCATTTGTGAACCCTTCAAATGAGTTTTGCAATATAAGGAGTACATCTCATCATGGCACAAAAAGATCATATGCCACATCTTATAGAGTGGAGGACAGCGATAAAGCGGATGAGAAGAGCAGTCTTGTGGAGAGCTTTCGATCGATCAATGGTGGCAGTGATGAATTTCTTGAGCTTGGCATGTTCACAAGGCGGGACGAATATCGAGGAGTTTTGTCCTTTGTCAACAAATTCCAATTAAAATTGATCAAATAAACTCAATTGATAAAATTGAAATATTTAAAGCTGAATTAGTAAAAATGTAATAGTTTAAGACTTTTCGGACAATTTTCCCCATCCCCACCTTGTCACCTTACCGAAAACCAAACCTCACAGCTTGAAATTTTCGCCCACCATGAGTCGACTAAATCCAACGAACATTACCATACCTTTTATTTAAACTTTTATCTTCAAGACTTAACCCCACCGCACCAATTACTCAAATGCATTCATTCGGCCCTCGAAATATCACCGATGAAGGCATCCAGATTCCGATCTGACGACCCGCCTCTCGCGGCGGCCCGTCTACATGCCTCCCTTAGCTCTCTTGCTCTCTTCCTCATCTCTCTCCCCTCGCCACTTTCCGCATCCATCAGCTTCCTCACGAGCCGTGCAATCTCTTGCCGGGTGACCAAATTCTCATCGCCGCCGCCGCCGCCGCTGCCTTCCTTCTTAACCCTCAACCCAATCCTCCAGTCCTCCGCGATCTGCTTGCTGTTGGGGAATTGGTCCGCCAATAAGGGACACGTCAGCATGGGGACCCCCGCGTAGATGGCTTCCAGCGTGGAATTCCACCCGCAGTGGGTCCAGAACCCGCCCACCGAAGGGTGGCACAGCACCTTCAGCTGCTCGCACCAGGGCACCACCAGGCCCGCGCCCTCCTCCCCTGCGCTCCCAACCGGCAACGTCTCCTCGCGCGCCACCCACAAAAACCGCACGCCGCTGTCCCGCACCCCGGCCGCCATCTCCTCCATCTGAGCATCCGAGGTCGAGAGGAAGCTCCCGAGAGAGACGTACAGGACCGACCCTATGGGCTGAGCGTCGAGCCACCGGAGATAAGCCGCGTCGCCGGCCCCGTCGAGGAAGGGGATGGTGGGGCCGACGCAGTAGGCGGGCACGGAGAGCTGAGACCGGATGGCGTCCAAGGCCAGTGGTTCGAGCTCGGAGAAGGAGGTGGAGAGGAAGTAGTCGGCCTTCGAGGCCCCGGCGATGCACTCCAGGACTCCGCCCACTAACTGGCTATCGTTTCCGAACAAGAACGTGGGTAGATCCGCGAGGCGGGTCCTGGCGACTCCTGGAATGTAGTCCACTTCTTCTTCTCCCCTCTCTGCCAACACACAGACAAAAAAGAGAGAGAGAACGGGCGAATCAATCACTGTTTTCCCATTCAAGAATCAAGAAAAATGACCTTACACTCGGCCTATGCTTCCTGCGTTCCTTAGCAGTAGAAACCAGTCCAGAAGTGGTGAGGAGATTTCGTCTTTCCCGGGCCATCGTCGCCGACAGATCGATCAAAACAACCAGGTGCACGAACCCAGCCCATAGCCGATTTAGAAAGAATACCCATGTGCACAGATCTACTCTCGGTATAATCAAACCACCTACTGCGCATCGAAAGGCGATCCTTTCTCTAATTACGATAGCCTTGCCTTGGAGGTTGAACTTTAAAGGTTTTTTTTCCTTGGACTTTAGCGTATTATAAAGACGCGACAATGGACTAGGCGTGCACATATGTTTATCAGTTCTTTAGCAGGTTTCATTGATCTTTTCTGATGGTTTTTCTTGAGCTTACAAGTAAAAATCTCCGCTAGACTGAGTAACGCGAACGCCTCAACATCTTCGTACAATCTGTGATATTGGGTTTTAGTCGTGCGAACACGGATCTCGGAAGCACCGCATGTTTCTCAAATATTAATCGCGTACAACTACAGACACTGAACTCCTTTGCATCCGACACTATGAGAAGGCGCACCTGACAAGTCAACCGGAAAATGGCCCTTCTGCTGAAGCATCTCGAAATGATGTAACACCAAGAACATCGACGCCGACATCGTCCAAAGCGTGGCCACCGGGATATTCCTCTGCTTGCCAACCCTAACCGCCCATAGCATGAACGTGTCCGCTATGATAGCCGCCACCGGCAGCTCCAGCCTGTCCAGCAGCTGCTCCACTGGAGCTTCCAGCTTCGTGAAGACGGCTTCCACGAAGGCAGGGAAGTTCTTGGCTCGATGGAGCTCTGACGGTATGACGTTGGGGACGGTGGCGAAGTGGACGTTAGCCGGCTTGGGTTCGGAGCCGATGAAGCCGAGCCACTCCTCCGTGATGACGAAGGTGATGAGGATGTCGGGCTTCTTGGAAACCAAGAGCTTGCAGAGGTTCATCATGGGGTTGATGTGGCCTCGGCCGGGGTAAGGCAAGGCCACCACGTGGCAACCCGAGGTCGGTTGTGATCCCATGTCAATCGGATGCTGGTCGAAGAGCGTCAAATGAGTGAAGGAGAAGCTGCTTGGAAACTTGTAGAATTTTGCTCTCGACTACTTATGGTTGCAGGAAGAAGGATACAACTGCATAACATTAGGGTATGACCACAGCGACAAATGACGTATGCGCTTACGGCGCGGGGAGAAAATTGCAAAGGATCTGTTTCATATGCCCCGCTTACATTATAAAGGGGAAAAGCGAGTTTATATATATATATATATACATCCAGGCCGTAAGTCCCTGAGTGGCTGTTAGACCGTTGGTTTAGCTCTGTAACGGTTCTGAAGAAGGGTTAGTTCCGATCTTAAGTATGAGCTTACATAGAAGATCTACATCTTCCTCTAGTTCTCTATCACAGATGGACTCAGATCCAAGTCCTATAAATAGAGAAGAAGTAAGGATAGAAGATTTCAACAAATCTATAGAAAATTGGGAAATTCCTAAAATACAACTTAAGGAAATAAACAAGCAATCAAAGTTGAAATTTTTCAAAAAATCAGACTATGTCATATCCACCGAAGAAAGAGATGTTCCTCTTTCTAATTCCTATGAAAAAATACATCTTTTGAATAAAGAGTCCATCCAAAAGCATAAACAAAAATACAATTACATTCATATAGGACTTGTCCAAGTAGGAGTCAAACCTCTTACAAAAAAAGGCCTTAATACTTCCATTCTCTTAGTTTTACGAGATTCACGTCTTTTAAACTACGATGAATCCATTCTTGGTACTGTAGAGATAAGTCTTTGCAAAGGACCCATACATTTTGACTGTTACCCCAATTTTTCTGTATCTCTCAAAGATAAGAACATTCTTAGAGCCCTAACACTCTAAATCAAAACCCATAATTACAAAGTGGCAGATGGTTCTATTCCTTTAGTCCTTGTTTATAGAATTCATTATAAAGCCATGTCCTCTGCCTTTGGAGAAAATGCTTTCAAACATAGTCCTCAAGGAGAAACACTTCTCCTCCAAACTGACATTTCTAGAGCTAATACAACAATTCCTAGGTCTATTAATTGGAACCAAGTTACTTTACCATAACAATGGGAATTAGAAAACCAAATTCCCCAACAAGTTGTTCAAAATACAGATCCGACTAATGTCATTCAACATCCAGAAGGAAGAGTGACCATTAGATTTCCTAGAAGATCTTTCGATTCAAGATCTAGTCCTTCTTTTCATAATTCTTATACGAAGTCCATAGATCTTAATCCTAATCTTCCTCCTATAATCACCATTCCTCCTAGTACGCACAGAAACACTCCTCCTCCTAGTATACATAGAGATACTCCCACACACGATACAACACCTTTACCTCCTTCCACCAGTAGAAGTAATCAAGAGACACCTCCTGAACCAGAAATTAGTGGTTTAGATAATAGATCAGGGATTTCCAGGTCAATTTATCAACAAAACCAGCTTGAACCAGTCCTAGAAAATACAGATTCCCCTCATCATTCTCCTACTTATTCTCAAAAGATAGATGCTGAGCTTAATGTTTTAGAAAAACATTTTGAACCAAACAAAACTTTTCTTAATAAAGAATTTAATTCTGAAGACAACAAACAAATCAGAGAATGGTTCTTCAAAACCTTTGCTGACAAAGCAAAAGACGTCAAACAAAAATATTACAACTACATATACGAACATGAAGTCTATATATTCTTCTTTGATTGGTTAGAAGAATAATTCCTTGAACCAAAAGAAATGCTTGTTTTAGATCATCATTATAAGTGGAAACTTGATAATGGTGAAACCATAGAATCCAATCATCCACCCCTTAGAAGAATAAAAATACAACATGGAGAAAGTGAGGTTACAAAATTACTCCTTTTAGGCTTCCAGATCAAGGAGACTCTCTTTATACTCACAAAGTCATTGAACAAAACAATTACACTAATCAACATTTGGCAACCATAGGGAAACAATTGAATAGGATAGAATCCACCATTCAGAATCATACTCAACTCATCACACCACAAGTTGACACTTTCAAAAAACCTATTTTCAAAGCCTTTGAATTCCCAAAAAACCTTAGCCCGGAGTTTGCCAAAGCCATAGAACAAAAGAAAAAACTCCTAGGAAAAGCAAAGCTAGAACCTACTCTTATTATAGACACCCCTAAATTCCATAATCTTATCATTAAAGACACCCTTAACCAATCCACTATCAGTACATTGACCAAACAATCTGGTGACTCTGATAATGAATCAGTCACTGAAATTAATAGACTTAATTGGAGACAACCTCAGAAACTTTATTACAGTAGAGCTACTCCACTCGACATTGCCCAAGAAGAATCATCACAGAAAATACAGAATAAATACTCTCCCGACGCCATTTATGAATGGAATATAGATGGTGTTGCCGAAAGCAATATCATGAATATTTTAAATAACATGGTAATGCTTGCCAATGCCTACAAAACCCAGCAAGATATTTCTGATCATGCTGTTGCTAATCTTTTAGTAGCATGATTTACTGGACAACTAAAAGGTTGGTGGGATAATTATTTGACTGATGAACAAAGAATACAAATTTTAACTGCCTATAAAATAGATGACTTCGGCCAACGCATGGGTGATGATCAAGGTCATCTTATCCAAGATGCGGTCAATACTCTTATCTATTCCATTTCACAACACTTCATAGGAGACCCTTCACATATTAGAGATAGGAACCAAGATCTCTTATCCAACATGCGTTGCAAATCCTTAGGGAAATTTAGAGAATACAAGGAACTCTTCCTTCAAAGGGTTCTTATCAGACCTGATTGCAATCAACCCTTTTGGAAAGAAAAATTCTTAGCAGGTTTACCCCAAATTATAGGTGACCAAGTTAGAGATAGAATTTGAGAAGAATACAGTGGCCAAATACCTTATGATCTTCTTTCTTATGGAGAAATAGTCTCTTATGTTTACAGACAAGGAACCCAAATGTGTAATACTATCAAATTACAAAGACAACTCAAGGAAGAACAATCTCTTGCCAATAGAAGTCTAGGAGATTTTTGTGCTCAATACGACCCCTCTTATAATGAAAAAACAAAACCAAAATGTAAGGGAACTTGTCCTTCTGAGAAAGAAACAAAGAAACATCACAACAAACCTCCACCTCGTAGGAATAAACAAAGATACCAGAATAACCAAAATACACCGCATACTGATAGGAAAAATTTTAAAGACATCAAATGCTATTCTTGTGGTAAAAAAGGTCATATTTTAAAATATTGTAGGATTAATAAAAAATTGAATGAACTCTCTCTTGATGACACTACTCTTAATCGTTAAACAACATCTTCATAGAAAATGGTGATACTTCTTCGACGAACTTCTTGAGGAAGAAGGTCTTCGAATCAATGAAATAGATTCCTCTTCGATTCGATTATGAAGACGCCTCTCCCGAAAAAACCTGTTCGAAATAAATATGTTAACAAAAGAAGAAGAATTTCTCCTTAGCACCGCTAATAAAATTACCGACCCGAAGCTAAGAAAGAATACCTAGATAGATTACATTCTTCATTGAATATTACCTCCAAACCCAATACTTCATACAATTTAAAAGACATTTTAAATAGAAACAAAAAATCCCATCCCGACCCGTTAATATTAATGACCTCCAAAATGAAATCAAACAACAAAAACTTGAAATTCAAGCCTTGAAAGCAACACGTTAGAAATGAAAAAAGAGATTTCGACATAAAATCTCTTGTCATAAAAGGAAAGACAGATTTAGAAGACCAAAATGAAATCACCTATACTTCAGACAATCCGAACCCAACCTTCCTTATGTTATTAACAGAAATAACATCTAGAAAATGGATAATAAATATTATGATAAAAATTAACAATGAGTTTATTATTGAAACAACAGCACTTTTTGATACGAGAGTGACCTCAATTGTATCAAAGAAGGTCTTGTTTCAACAATATACTTTGATAAAACTTTTGAATCCTTAAAATCAGTCTCAGGTGATAAACTTAATATCCAATACAAATTACCAGAAGCCTTAATAATAAAAGATCAAATGTCTTACAAAACATCTTTTCTTTTAGTAAAAAATATGAGGCAACGGGTAATTCTTGGAACACCTTTCATACAATTAATACAACCTTTTACGATTTACCAACGAAGGTATTGAAACCCATGCTCTAAACAGAAAAATCACCTTCAACTTCATAACAAAACCACAAAAGAGAAGCCTAAATATTTTACAAGAACATTCGATTTCAGAAATAAATTGCCTTATAAAAGACAAAAAAAAATCAGCTTGAATTCTTAAAAGAAGACTTAGAGTTCAAAAGAATAGAAGAAAATCTTATAAAATCAAACATCATAGAAAAAAATAGCTTCCCTACAAAAACACATAGAAAAGACTATATGCTCAACTCTACCCAATGCCTTTTGGGAAAGAAAGAAGCATATTGTTGATTTACCTTATGAACAAGAATTTTCTGAAAACAAAATACCTACCAAAGCCCACCCAACACAGATGAATCAAGAAGTCTTGAAATTTTGTCAAGCAGAAATACAAGATCTCTTGAATAAAAAACTCATAAGAAAAACCCAATCACCTTGGAGTTGTTATGCTTTTTATGTCAATAAAAATGCTGAACTAGAAAGAGGAGTTCCCAGGCTTGTTATTAATTATAAACCTCTTAAGACAACCCTTAGATGGATAAGATATCCTATACCCAATAAAAAAGATTTGCTAAACAGACTTTGTAGATCAAAAATATTTTCAAAATTTGACATGAAATCAGGATTTTGGCAAATACAGGTCAGTGAAAAGGATAAATACAAGACAGCCTTTACAGTTCCCTTTGGCCAATATGAATGGAATGTTATGCCATTCGGCCTCAAAAATGCCCCTTCAGAATTCCAAAGAATTATGAACGAGATTTTCAATCCTTATTCAGAATACATCATAGTTTATATAGATGATGTTTTAGTTTTTTCTTCCAATATAGAACAACATTTTAAACATTTATCTACTTTTATAAAAATAATCATACAAAACGGTCTTGTAGTCTCTCCTACTAAAATTGCACTTTTTAAAACCAAAATTAGATTCTTAGGCCATTACATCCATTTAAGCACCATCACTCCCATAGAAAGATCAATCTCTTTTGCGATAAATTCCCGATGAGATTAAAGACAAAACTCAATTACAGAGGTTTTTGGGTAGTCTCAACTATATTTTAGATTTCTTTCCCAATATAAATATCCTTTGTAAACCTTTACATCAAAGGTTAAAAAAGGATCCTCCACCCTGGACTTTTATCCATACAGACATTGTCAAACAAATAAAAATGCATGTGAAAGATATACCATGCCTACACCTAGCTGATCCTTCCACTTTCAAAATAGTTGAAACAGATGCATTAGAATTAGGATATGGTGGCATTCTCAAACAGGTCAAAAACAACAAAGAACAAATTGTTCAGTTTATATCAAAACATTGGAATTCCACTCAACAAAATTATTCGACAATCAAAAAAGAAATACTTGCTATAGTTTTGTCTATATCAAAATTCCAAGGAGATCTATTAAATCAAAAATTTCTCTTACGAATTGATTGCAAATCAGCCAAAGACATTTTACAAAAAGATGTTTTAAACATTGCATCAAAACAGATTTTTGCCAGATGGAAAGCCATACTTTCAGTATTCGATTTTGACATTGAATTTATAAATGGTTCTTCAAATTCATTGCCTGATTTTCTCACAAGAGAATTTTTACAAGGGATACCAATATGCCAAGATCCAAAAAAGACAAAGACAAAGGCAAAGGCAAAGCCACTGCCGAACCTTCCAATACACCACCAAAGCCGAAAGGCTTAACATCTGTCAAAACATGGCTTGAAATGACAGAAGACAACCAGTCATTCTTACGCCAAACACCTGTGAAAATAGAACATATATCATCTGATCCCACACTAGCCTTTAAACAACTAGCCGATATGATACCAAAAGAAACAATTATGTTACTTGCTCAATCCTTATAAAACATAGCAAAAAAGGAGACATCCAATGCTATCGAGGTAAGTAACAATCCTTCCCCGATTGCTACACAAAAGCAAGCAGAATACAAAAGAATTTCGAATGAGGTGGTTATTAGGCCACAGGCAACCCCTCAATCCCAAAAATCAAAATTTTTCCCCAAAACATCATTTCAGAAAATATTAACTGTGGAAGATGGATTCTTTGACAAAGATCTAATCTTATTTGCCAAAAACATCTTCCCAAAAAATTGGTTATTCAAACCACGCAATACAAATAAAACCCTTGCTTATTACGAGCAAATTTTAGTGGAAACAAAATCAGCAAGATTTACCCACTTTACTGACAAAAACGATACAGAAAACATTATGTACTCCACTATTTCCATCAGTAAAGTCATACACCCCTCACATTAGGGAACTTCACCTCATACACCCAGAAAATTCCAAATCAGGCTTACCCAAAGCCTACCATACTCCTCCTCATATTCATACTGGGACTACCAACAAGCTTGTTGGAACGTTTTCTTCAGACAAAATGCAAATTTCCAACACACCTAGTTGTTATTCTTCAAGGATAACTTCCCAAGACAAAGCCTACCAAACTGGTTTGACTCTTGGTGGGATCTCTTTGGTCCTTTGGACATAATACTACATCCCACAGTCAAACAAGGTTACAAGATTTTCAACGAAAACTTCGTACCAACACCGCATGATATAAGATTCCCATGCCTTATGCATTTCTTTATAATATTCAGAATCTCTGGGTAACAGCATGGGGATTTGAATACAATACATCCACAAGACCTGGTGTACCAATACTTGTCTGTAAATACAAAACAAAATGGTGGGATGGATTCAATAGACTTGAACAAGGATCTGAAGCTGTGGTTAAAACATAGCTAAATAGCCAGAAAACCCAAATAATCGCATCCCCATCAAATACATCGTTCTTACAGGAAAAATCAATGGCAAGTGCAGCACTTGCAGCAGTCCAAAACAGAGAAGAATACTGCAACATCCTCAGGACAATGCTCTCAAAAGCGGAAGAATCACAATGTGGATCTTCTAAATCTCAATACAGCCAAGACGGATCCTCCCAGTCACATCACAGTGGAAACACTAATGAAGACGACTGCTATGGGATCAATCTGGACAGAGATTAAAATTCAAAGACATCACATGCAGATACTATTACAAGCGGCGCAAAGGCTACACACCGGAGCGTAGTAGACATACACTGTTCATACACTGTTCACTATTCACTTTACACTGTTCACTTTACACTATTCACTTTACACTATTCAGCACTGTAGCACTTTCACTGTAGCACCCTCTATAAATACACCCTCTCGACATAGAAGAAGGGACCTCGAAATTTTCCAGATTTCTCTCTTCTTCTCTCTCTCTCTCACTTGTAAACCATCCTCCCTTTCATCTCCATCCTCATCTCTTCCATCTCCAAGCTCTCTTACCTTGTATCCCCTGGTTTCAAAGTAAGTTAGTTTTTCATATACATAGTTTTATACAGGGTTACCAACTTACATGATAGTTGGTTAACCATTTCTTGTAATACAAATATCAATACTCCCTGGAGTGCGGATTACCGCCCTAGTAGATGACTTGATGCTTTAGTTTCTGCATCCTTCAATACATGTAATTTCAGCTTTTCAGCTTTATATAATACAAGTTCATACCACCTTCATGGTTGGTTTTTGTTTATGCATACTCTTACTTTATATTTTATATATTGCTTTCGGTCTTTACATTATTTTTAATTCTCGCGATTTTATTTAAGTCATTTACTTTCTTGTTCTTATACATCATTTCCTTTTAGATACATCCTTCCCCTGCTTTCATATAGATCTGCTAATCTCTTATACTTCCTTGTACTCTCATATAGTACTCCGATCCTAACCCCTTTATGGTATATATATATATATATATATTTCTATTTGTGTTACGGTTGGATTCTCTAATTAAACCTTTGGGAACACGACCATTGTGTGGCGCGAGATGCAAAAAACTACATGTGGGTCTCCTGCCATACTTGTGGGCTCCTACAGTTGATGCAGTTATTTATCTTACCAATGGGAATCCATCTAAAGCGCTAGATGGAAGACTACTGTAAAAGCAGTGATCGGGTAAAAAGATTATTATTCATATTTGAAAGTTTTTTTGTTGTATTGCATATGATTTGATTTATAGAGGAGATAGGAAGAAGCTTGATAAGTAAATCTTTATCGATTATGGTGACCATGAGTATGGCTATAGGCTTTCAGATTATGAGAATGATAAAATCATACGCAATTGGAATGTGGTATTCCATGAAGAAAAGATGTACAATGATCATCAAATAGAGCATAAGGAGCAGTGGAACCAAAATAAGTTGAGCTAGACACAATGCCTGTAAAGATAGTTCCATTAGATTGGAGTGCTCTCGAAGGGGATGTTCGAGATGAACCTATTATCAATGAACAGGCAATTCAAGAGGAATGTAGTGATATGGAACAGACTTACGACCATGAAGTACCTATCTTGAGGAGGTCTGCACATGTGAGAAAACTAAAGGTAATTTTTTTTTCCATCAGCAAACACTATTCTAAGCCATATCTTATATGTAGATTCGAGAGAATCAGAGACTTATGATAAGGCAAAGAAAGATGCATATCACATACAATGGGAGCATGCTATGAAAGACAACACCCTTTACTTCAAAGCAAAACTTGAGAGTTAACCGAGTCGCCCACTGATAAAAAGGCTTTGTTAAACAAATGGGTGTTCATGATAAAAAAAAAAAAAATGAAGCAAATGACAATATCATATGCAAGGCGAGATTTGTGATAATGGGTTTTTCTAAACAACAAAAAAAAAAAAAGAAGGGATCGATTACTGCAAGATATTTTTATTAGTAATAAAATTAATATCAAATCAAAGTTCTGTTGATTATAGTTGCAATGGAGGATCTTCATCTTGAGCAGTTGGATGTGAAAATGGTGTTTTTGTATGGTGACCTAGATGACGAGTTATACATGGCACAATCTAAAGGTTTTAAGGTCAAAGGTAAGGAACACATAATATGTCGCTTGAAGAAAAGCTTGTATGACTTGAAGCAAGCTCCACAGCAATAGTACTTAAAGTTTGATGGTTTTATGGAAGAAAAAAGATTTGCACATTGTGAGGTTGATCATTGTGTTTATTTTCGCATATGCCCATGACGAGGGGAGAAAATTGCAAAGAGCCTAGTTCATATGCCCTGCTTACATTATAAAGAAGGGGAAAAGCAAGTTAAATAACAAAATATATTTCTATTTGTGTTACGGTTGGATTCTCTAATCAAACCTTTGGGAACAAGACCATTTTGGAGCGCACGAGATGCATAAGACTACATGCGGGTCTCCCGCTACTCTTATGGGCTACTATAGTTGATGCAGTTATTTATCTAATCAATAGGATTCCATCTAGTGCGCTATATGGATGACTACCATAAGAGCAATGATTGGGTAAAAAGATTATTATTCATATTTGAAAAAATTTTGTTGTATTGCATATTATTTGATTTATAGAGAGGATAGGAAGAAGCTCGATGCTAAGTCCCAAAGGTGCATCTTTATCGAATATGGTGACTATAAGTATGGCTATAAGCTTTGAGATTATGAGAATAACAAAAATCATCCGCAATCGGAATGTAGTATTCCATGAAGAAAAGATGTACAATGATCATCAAATAGAGCATAAGAGAGCAGTGGAACCAAAATAAGTTGAGCTAGACACAATGCTTGTGAAGATTGTTCCAATAGATTAGAGTGCTCTTGAAGGGGATGTTCGAGATGAACCTATCATTAATGAACAGGCAGTTCAAGAGGAACGCAGTGATACGGAATAGACTTACAACCATCACGTAGCTGTCTTGAGGAGGTCTACGCATGTGAGAAAACTAAAGGTAATTTTTTTTTCCATTAGCAAACACTATTCTAAGCCACATCTTATATATAGATTTGAGAGAATTGAAGACTTATGATGAGGTAAAGAAAGAGACATCACACATGTAGTGGGAGCGTGTTATGAGACAATGCTCGTTACTTCAAAGTGCAACTTGAGAGTTGACCAAGTTGTCCATTGCTAAAAAGGCTTTGTTAAACAAATTGGTGTACATGATAAAAAAAAAAATTAAGCAAATGGCAGTATTAAATGCAAGGCGAGATTTTTGATCAAAGGGGTTTTTCTCAAAAAGAAGACTACTCCAAGATATTTTCATTAGTAATGAAATTGACATCAATCAAAGTTCTACTGAGTATAGTTGCAATGGAGGATCTTCATCTCAAGCAATTGAATGTGAAAATGGTCTTTTTGTATGGTGTCCTAGATGAAGAGCTATACATGGGCTATACATGGCACAATCTAAAGGTTTTGAGGTCAAAGATAAGGAATAAATGGTATGTCACTTGAAGAAAAACTTGTATGACTTAAAGCAAGCTCGATGGCAATGGTATTTAAAAAGGATTTGCATACTGTGAGTTGATCATTGTGTTTATTTTCGCAAGTATGGTAATAGTGATATCATTTATCTCTCTTTATATGTGGATGGCATACTAGTGAGTAGATCCAATATAAAGAGAACCGCAAAAATGAAGAGGATGTCGACATTATAGTTTTCTATGAAAGACCTAGGAGAGGCCAAGAAGATCTTAGGCATAAAAATCATCAGGGTTAGGAAAGTTAACAAATTATGGTTGTTGTAGGAAGAGTGTGTGAACAATGTGTTAAAAAGATTCAACATGGATAAGGTAAATTGGTTGCAACTCCTGTAGCAAGTCACTATAAACTTTCAAATGATATATGTCCGAACACTCGAACTTTGAAACATGGTATAGCAATAGTCCCATATGCATCAGCGGTAGGAAGTTTGATGCATGCCATGGTAAGCATGAGACTAGACATTACACAAGCAGTAGAAATTGTAAGTCTATATTTAAAGAACCAAGGCAAATAGTTTTAGAATGCACTAAAATGGATGTCGAGATGTCTTGTAGGTACATCAAATTACTCTTCTTGTTATGGAGGTACATCTCTAAACCTACAGGACTATATGAATGCAGATCACTTGGGTGATCAAAACAGTGATAAAAGTACCATTGGATGTGTATTTTATAGTTGCACGTAAAGTAGTGTGTTAGGTATCTCAACCACATAAAGTAGTGGCTTTATCAACAACAGAAGCGGAGTACATGGCGATTACAGAAACCTCCAAAAAAATCATATAGTTTACATGGAAGAGCTACATGGAAAGCAACAAATGAGCACACTATTGAGTAATAGTTAAAGTGCAGTGCACTTAGCAAAAGAATGTAACGTTCATTCAAGAATTAGACATATCTAAAGGCCTTATTGTTTCATCAAGTGAGCATTAGAAGATAATGAGTTAAAGCTGTAAATGATTGATGGCTCGAAAAATCCAACTAACATGTTTACCAAGGTAATAGATAGAGAGAAAAATATTTTGTGTACTACTACCACAAATATTACTTCGTGTTAATTGAAGAGGAGTGGCGTAGAAGCACAAGTTCCAATTGCTGGCTTTTAGACTAGATGGATGCAAAATTGCATGGTGCATCAGGTGCATTAGGTGTATCTATTTTCAAGTGGGAGATTATTGCAAGGTGAAGCCAAAAATTTTATTTAAGGATGTTTTTGTCATTTCACTTCATTTTGCTTTTAGGTCAAAAACTACACCTCATATATTAGCTATTGAGTGGTAGTAGTTGGCCATTGAGCAGTAGTGGTTGGGAATGACTGAAAAGAAAATAGAAAGAAAAGAAAAAGAGAGGTAGGCCAAAAAGGAAGAAAACTGTGAGTGTGTGCGGCAAAGAAATATATATATTTGTAAGTGTTCTCAATTTCTTTATGCCCTTATTTTGAGAGAAAATTATTATTGTATTCCTATTTGCTTCGAAATTTAGTGAATTTGCAAGGTGTTTTTGTGTGATGACATGGCCCAAGTTTGGATGAACCTTGAAAACAAATTTTCATGGTGTGTTTTTTTGGTTCTCTTCTTTTATTATTGCATTTTGCCTATGTGCATTGTTTGCTTGTGTTATTATTTTAGAATTGGTGTGTGATTCCTATCAATTACTTTGAGCTCACCTGCATTGGAAATTTCTCCTAGATTGGAACTGTTAAAATATGTCTCAAGTTTGATGGGGAAGTACACTATCAGTGCCAAAAGTTGTGTACAACACTCACTTTGGTGCCAAAAGCTTCTGTCGGATCACTTAAGTGCCAAATCGAAAGAAAAACGATCATTTTGGTGCCACCGGCGAGAGATTCGACCAAAATGATTACGTGGCTTTTATATTTTTTTTTTTAAAAACCGAGAAGCCTTTTAAACTACGCCGTTTTCCATCCTTCTTAAGAAAACGATATCGTTTTGCCATCAAATGTGGATGGCCTCACAAAAACGACGCCGCACAACTCATTTGGGATTGAAATTAGGGTTTTTTTTGTTCAATTCTCGTCAACCTAGCTTGCTTGGCCACCGTCGCTCAGCCTTCGTTGTAGTTGCTCGACTAGGTGAGCAAGGAGAGATTGAGGTTGTTTCTCGGGCAAGAAGCGATGGGAAAATAGGAGGCAAGGGCAGAGGAGGAGGAGGAAGAAGGGGGGGTCAAAGGTGCAAAGAGAGAGAGAGAAGACGAGGAGTGCGAGGGAAACAAGGAGAGTGCAGATGGAGATGGTGGATTGGGCTCTGCTCAAAGAGTGGCTGGTGCTAGTGTTGTTCTTCGGGGAAGAAGACAACGCTGCCATGCCCTCTCTCTCTCTCTCTCTCTCTCTCTCTCCCTCGATTTGGAGATTTAGGGTTTCAGCTTGGGGGAAAGACACTAAACTACGTCGTTTTGTGGTTTACATGCTGACTGTACTTTCCGGCGAGCCACATCAGTGTCAAAAATTAATAAAAAAGTGTCACGTCGGATTTCCGGTCAATCTTATCGGAGTTGGCATTAAAATGATCATTTTTCAAATTTTTTGACACTTAAGTGATTCAAAATAAACTTTTGGCACCAAAGTGAGCGTCGTACACAACTTTGGGCACTGATAGTGTACTTCTCCCCAAATTTGAGCCCATTGAACAATACTCATTCTAAATAAATTAGATTGGACGACCTTATGATTTTGTGGGAGTTCTTCTTCGGTCCAACTGCACATGATTGCATTTATGTTTAGCCGCAACTGTGAGAGAAAGGAGATTGCGTATGGATTTCATGTTGCATTTATTTCTCAGCATTTGTAGAAAAGCAGTAGAGAAAACCTACATGTTTTATTAACTCTCTTTCCTTGGCTCTATGCGAAGCTGTAATTGAGTTAATGGAGAGACTTGCTCAAGCGGCAAATATGGAATCCCTCTATTTGCATATTAAATGAAGGAACCCACGTGAAGAAGCATGTGGAAGCCTCAGTCGAAAGAGGAATGAAAAAGGAAGTTGGATGGAGCCCATCTTAATAAATGCAAGGTGGATTTTTTTATCTTGAGAAGATCCTTTCCCATGTGAGCATCATGAAGTGCAATAATGATTATTCAATGGTCAGTCATTGAATGATGAAGACTCTCTCTTCTGCATTATAAAAGAGAGTGAGAGACACGGGACAAGAATTGCACCAAGTTACTTTGGTGGCCGAGAGAAAACAAAAGTCCTCGGTGGCCGAGAGGAAAGAGAACTCTGAGACTACACAAAAGAAGAAAACATGTAGGGAGTTTTTCTCCGAAGATTTCAGAGCAATTTGCTTGTTGTAATTACACCCTGTCGTGATTTAGTCAGTTAAATTCTTACGAGAAGAATTTGTTTAATTCCTTAAGTGAGGTTTCACTAAAAATTATGATGAGCTAAATATTGTGTGGGTTATTTAATATAATTAAAAGCTGAGAAACATTGAGAGAGTATTTGAGTGCTTGAATGCTTGTAATTTCTGTTATATTGCTTAGTTTCTATAGGAGAACTCCGTAATGCTTTTTCCATAGATGTAGGTTCCGATATTTGGATCAAACCATATAAATCCGATGTTCGATTTCATTTCCTTCCTTTCAACAATCTTATCCGATTCAATTGGCCCTCCATATTCCGCAACAAGAACTTAGATTGGTCGCTTTATGGGATGAGCTTTCTTTAGTCTTCCATCTCAAACTCGCTTGAAATTTATCTTTCAAACCTTTTCTGCTATAGAAAGCTTGCTTGTCTGTTTCAAAGAGAGTTTAGCACATCCTCAGCTTCCTTGGGCTATCTTCGCATCCTTGATGTGCTATAGCATCTCATTATCAACTGTTGCTACGAACACAAACACAGCTTTGCCGGATTTCGCACTTTCATTTCTTGGGTTCAGACAGGACAATTCGTATTACTTCCGTAAGTAACTTTTGAACAAACGACACATAAAGGTAAGGTCGCATTGGAAGATTTACGGCATAAGCAAGCCAATTTAAAAGCGCGTAAAATAAATAAGAGTCTGACTACATTCTGCTGAGTACAATCTTCACTCCATCTGCGGGCTTTGGATATGGTAGATAAGTAGTTTTCACATCTGGATTTTTCAGTTCCCACCTACAAAATTATCACATAACCTTAAGAACACATCCGATTGAATACAAACTAAAGCAAGAAAATTCTTTTTGCCTGGATGTAATGAAAGCATTAGGTAATTACTTGTATCCTACACATAAATGATGCAGGAAAAGAGCAATTTGCATCCTGGCGAGCATGTTCGCGGCGCATATTCTCGATCCCCTGCCAAAGACTTGCAAGAATCCCGGTTTTGCCAGTTTGTATAGAAGTAAACGGTAAGTTATTAAGACAAATGATGTGACGGCCCAAGTGCGGGGGCGTGTCTCCTGTTCCGCATCGCTTAAGGGGGAGTCTTGGGGCTAGTTTATGAGGCTTAAGTCCTTATAATCTATGTAACACGTTTCACGTACGCTTTCGCTGCGCTGAAAACAAAGCTGTGATATTATAGCTGGATAGAAGCTATGTAGGAAGAACTACCGTGCCTCTGTCCCTGCATGACGCATTTTAAAGCCGTGAGGAATCAGTATCCAAAGCGGATGATATTATACAGTGAGGCCCGAGTCGTTACAAATAATACGCTGAATGATTCAAAAAAGTCAATAGGTGGATGAGATGATATCGATGTACATTCCATCGATCCGAGTTAAAGCATAACGGATCGTCGAAATTTCTCGAATTTGTTTGACCGTATCGAAGCCACACAATAACTTTCCATCCTTTAGGTGTTACATAACCTGCAAGTCTTCCTTATCATTAGAACATGACTATCAAGAACGACTTCCGATATAAACAAAACTCCCCGTTGAATTTATCTTTAGTACCTTGATGTTCGAAGTCTCGATCGCCGGATCGAACACAAAAGCTGACACATTGGCTAGTATGAGTATTTCTTCTACCACCTTAAGAAAAATAGATGAATTAATTCAAGTTCGAAAGTTTTGTGATGATGAGAGGGAATCTTGAGGTGATCCAGTACCGTCAAATGGGTGGGTCGGGTCAAGTTCAGTTCAAATCAAAAATTGTCCGACTCATATTAACCCATTTAACCCATTTTAACCAATTTTCATGCCATATAAATTTTTTGACCCATACCCAACCCATATTACTAAAATACTTCTATATTTAGCCAAATTTAGGAAAACTTACTCTTGTGACTTTTTTAAAGATTTTTTTGCTAAAATATTTCCAATTCTATGAAAGCTTATTTCTTATGATTTTTTTTTATAAAATGATATTGCTAAAACTCTTTCATTAAATACAAAATTGATGGATAATTTTTAATTTTTTAAAAAAATTGAGGCTCTCTTTTTTTCTTGAAAAATATTTTTATGAAGTTATTTTATCGAAAAATAACAATATTTTTCGATATTTACCTGAAATTTGAAAATAAATCAAAAAATTGAAAAATCTGATTGCATTCCTTTTAATATCTTTTTATTTTTTAAAATCTAATTTCTAATTTATTTGATTTTTTAATAATCAATTTTTCAATTTTTCTTTTCTTTTTCTTTTTCTTTTTCTTTTTCTTTTGTCGGTCACCAACCACGGTGACAACTAGCGAGCTAAACTCACTAACCTCAAGCAAGGCTCCACCTCACTAAATCTGACGAGGCTTGAGCCTCGCTAAAGGCCGGTGAAGTCTCGGCCTCACCAGTCCTTGGCAAGCTTGAGCTTACCGGATTCTCATTGGATCAACGAGGCTTGAACCTCACCAGTTGTCGGTGAGGTCTCGATCTCGCCCAATCAGTGAGCTCGAGCTTGCCTAGCCAACCATCGCTATCACCAGCCATCGGCGAAAGAAATGGAAAAAGGAAGAAAAAGGAAAATAAAAGAAAAATAAAAATAATTTTGATTTTTTAAAAACATTTTTATAAGAGGAAGAGAGAGTGTGGGTGAGCTAATGGGTTGAAAATGGGTCTAAACTCAACCCATTTAAGACCCATTTATTGTAGCCTTTAAGTTTACAACCCATTTAAGATCATCTCTTTAAAATTGAGTGATCCATATATGATCCATTTATATTTTAAATGGGTCATATATGGGTTTAAGACCTATTTTGATAGGTCTATGCAAGATAAAGAAAAAAGGGGGAACAAATGAATGGACCTTGCTCGTGTACTTCATCCTTGTAACATCTTCACTTGTGATGAGCTCTCCAATCTTGTTCTTGCTAAAAGCCACGTTTTCCTCCTGCAGGAAAATTCACATGACGAATGGAGGCAACTATAAAGCCATGTTATGCTTTTTCAATTGCATATTTAATCCCCAAAATGACTTAAAAATAAATCCAATTAGGCAATCGATCAATTTACCCTGAGTTTACGAAGAACATTTTGGTGCAAGGCAAAAAAATAAAAGGCCCAAGTGCATGCACTAGACATGGATTCAAAGCCTCCAATGAGGAGACTCACGATGTTATCAACCACCTCATCATCGCTCAACTTGTTCCCACTCTCATCTTCAATCTGTATCAGTTCATCCATCAGATCAATCCACTCATGCTGCTTTCGCTTCCTCCTCTCAAGCTCTGCCCTAAGTATCTCCACCAGCTTCTTCCTGCACTATACAACCATCATCCTTGCAACATCAAATGTTTGTCATTTGAACCAAGAAAAACATGTAACAATGGAAAAAAGCAAATAGTCTTGCGCTCGGCAAAACTGTTACAAGAAAGTAATAACAAGATTTATATATATATGTGTGTGTGTGTGTGTGTGTGTGTGTGTGTGTGTGATGGGTTTTTATTTATTTATTGGGCTAAGTCAAGCCCATCCACCCATGTTGGGCCAAACTTGTCCCATAAGAGGAAAAAAGGTAATTATTTTTTAAGTGAAAATAACTGCTGTATAAATATAAAAAAAGAATGAACATTGGAAAACAAAATAAAACGGTATGTTTTTTTTCTCCCTTTGAGATAGCAATGTATTCCCTCTTAAAGAACAGAACTCCAGTGCTTCGATCAATTCCTTTAAGACTACAATAAATACTTAATATGTGGCAAATAAGGTATGTCCGTTTTCGTGATTTGCCTTTTGATTGGTGTTACATGATTCCCGGGCACGTTTCCACATTTGTTTTTAATATTCAATCGTTCAAGTATCGGTTCATTTTTCAAGAATCCATTCCGTCATTGGTATCAAAGCAATGTTATTCCTATTTCCCAATCTTTCTTTTTATGTTTATAATTAATTTTTGGCCAAAATTTTGACAAATGTCGCTGTCGAACGCTCAAGATGAAAATCCCGACACCAGCATGTTGTTCGCCCCTTCTTTTCGATTTTATGTGAGTCAAAGTTTATTTAAAACAGCATTGGGTCATAGTTCTTATCGAGACAAGAAAAACGAGTGAAGGCACACTGCCAAAGGTGGCCAAACGTGCCGCTACATACAACCGAAAGGAAGTAGGGTCATCGGCACGAGCCAGTTTCCCTCGAGCGCATGTGCCACACGCGTGTGCAGCAATCGCAGGCACATGCGCCGCATGCGCGTGCGAGCAATTGCCCATGTGCATGCGCCACACACACGGCTAACGTCATTATGACATCAGCCAACCATTGCTCACGCATATGCGAGGCACATGCAACTGATGTCACATGCAAGGCACATGCGGCTGACGTCACGATGATGTCAGCCTAGGCGATGGGTCATTACAAACGATGCGCTGAATGATTCAAAAAAGTCAGTAGGTGGATGAGATGATATCGACGTACATTCCATTGATCCGGGGTCTGTGACAATTCAGCATTAATGACGTATGGGACAAATCAGAGCCGATGCGTTTCGTGAGGGCCAACGCACAAGGAGATTTTACTCATTGGTGTCAATTAGGCGATCTGTGAATGACGTATGGGACAAATCAGAGCCGATGCGTTTCGTGTGGGAGGAGGTTGTTGCGTGCATGCCTCCAAAACGGACAATATTATGGCTTACAATTCAGCATTAATGACGTATTGGACAAATCAAAGCCAACGCATTTCGTGAGGGAGGAGGTTGTTGTGTGCATGCCTTTTCGTGAGGGAGGAGGTTGTTGCGTGCATGCCTCCAAAGTGAACAATATTATAGCTTGGGAGAGGGCGCCCAGTGGGCCGCGCCTCTGCCCCTGCATGACGGTGGGCCGCACTTCTGTCCCTGCATAACGCGTTTTAAAGCCGTGAGGAATCAGTATCCAAAGCGGATAATATTACAGTGGGGCCCGGGTCGTTACAAACGATGCACTAAATGATTCAAAAAAGTCAGTAGGTGGATGAGATGATATCAACGTACATTCCATCGATCCGGGTTAAAGCATAACGGATCTTCGAAATTTCTCGAATCTGTTTGACCGTATCGAAGCCACACAATAACTTTCCATCCTTTAGGTGTTACATAACCTGCAAGTCTTCCTTATCATTAGAACATGACTATCAAGAACGACTTCCGATATCAACAAAACTCCCCGTTGAATTTATGTTTAGTACCTTGATGTTCGAAGTCTCGATCGCCGGATCGAACACAAAAGCTAACACATTGGCTAGTATGAGTATTCCTTCTACCACCTTAAGAAAAATAGATGAATTAATTCAAGTTCGACAGTTTTGTGATGATGAGAGGGAATCTTGAGGTGATCCGATGCCGTCAAATGGGTGGGTAGGTCAAGTTTTGATGAGATCAAAAATTGTACGACCCATATTGACTCATTTAACCCATTTTGATCAATTTTCATGAAATATAAATTTTTTTGACCCATACCCAACCCATATTACTAGATTACTTCCATATTTAGCCAAATTTAGGAAAACTTATTCTTGTGACTTTTTTTAAAGATCTTATTGCTAAAATATTTCCAATTCTATGAAAGCTTATTTCTTATGATTTTTTTATAAAATGATATTGCTAAAACTCTTTCATTAAATACAAATTTGATGGAGAATTTTTAATTTAAAAAAAAATTGAGGCTCCCTTTTTTCTTGAAAAATATTTTTATGAAGTTATTTTATCGAAAAATAACAATATTTTTCAATATTTACCTGAAATTTGAAAATAAATTAAAAAATTGAAAAATCTGATTGCATTCCTTTTTAATATTTTTGATATTTTTTATTTTTTTAAAATATAATTTCTATTTTTTGTTTTTATTTTTTAATAATCAATTTTTCAATTATTCTTTTCTTTTCTTTTCATTTTTTTTTTTCCTTTTCCTCCGTCGGTCACCAACCATGGCGACAACTAGTGAGCTGAACTCACTAACCTCAAGCAAGGCTCCACCTCACTTAATCTGATGAGGCTTGAGCCTCGCTAAAGGCCAGCAAAGTCTTGGCCTCGCCAATCCTTAGCAAGCTCGAGCTTGCTGCAGCTTGCCCAAGCCCGGCAAGCTCGATTTTCATTGGATCGACGAGGCTTGAGCCTCACCAGTTGTCGGTGAGGTCTCGACCTCGCCCAATCAGTGAGTTCGAGCTCGCTTAGCCAACTGTCGTTGTCACCAACCATCGGCGAAGGAAATGGAGAAATGAAGAAAAAGGAAAAATAAAAATAAAAAAGGAAAAGAAAAGAAAAATAAAAATAATTTTGATTTTTTAAGAACATTTTATAAGAGGAAGAGAGAGTGTGGGTGAGTTAATGGGTTGAAAATGGGTCTAAACTCAACCCATTTAAGACCCATTTATTGTAGCCTTTAGGTTTACAACCCATTTAAGATAGTCTCTTCAAATTTGAGGTCATATATGGGTTTAAGACCTATTTTGACAGGTCCATGCGAATAAAGAAAAAAGGGGGAACAAATGAATGGACCTTGCTCATGTACTTCATCCTTGTAACATCTTCACTTGTAATGAGCTCTCCAATCTTGTTCTTGCTAAAAGCCACGTTTTCCTCCTGCAGGAAAATTCACATGACGAATGGAGGCAACCATAAAGCCATGTTATGCTTTTTCAATTGCATATTTAATCCCCAAAATGACTTAAAAATAAATCCAATTAGCCAATCGATCAATTTACCCTGAGTTTACGAAGAACATTTTGGTGCAAGGCAAGAAAATAAAAGGCCCAACTACATGCACTAGACATGGATTCAAAGCCTCCAATGAGGAGGCTCACGATGTTATCAACCACCTCATCGTCTTTCAACTTGTTCCCATTCTCATCTTCAATCTGTATCAATTCATCCATCAGATCACTCCACTCATGCTGCTTTCGCTTCCTCCTCTCAAGTTCTGCCCTAAGTATCTCCACCAGATTCTTCCTGCACTATACAACCATCATCCTTGCAACATCAAATGTTTGTCATTTGAACCAAGAAAAGCAAATAGCCTTGCGCTCGGCAAAACTATTATGAGAAAGTAATAACAAGATTTGTGTGTGCCCGCGCGTGCGGGGGCTGTGTGTGTGTTGGGTTTTTTTAATTTATTGGGATAAGAGCCCGTCCGCCCATGTTGGGCCTAACTTGTCCCATAAAGGAATGACCCATAACAGGAAAAAGGCAATTAATTTTTAAGTGAAAATAACTGCTGTATAAACATGAAAAAGAATAAACATTGGAAAACAAAATAAAACAGTATGTTTTTTTTCTCCCTTTGAGATAGCAATGTATTCCCTCTTAAAGAACGGAACTCTAGTGCTTCGATCAATTCCCTGAGACTGCAACAAGTACTTAATATATGGCAAATAATGTATGTATGTTTTCGTGATATGCCTTTTGATTGGAGTTATATAATTCTTGGGCACGTTTCCACATTTATTTTTAATATACGATTGTTCGAGTATTGATTCGTTTTTCAGGAATTTGTTTCCGTCATTGGTATCAAAGCAATGTTGTTCCTATTTCCTTATCTTTCTTTTTATGTTTATAATTGATTTTTGGCCAAAATTTTGACAAATGTCGCCATCGAACGCTCAAGGATGAAAATTCCGACACCCGCATGTTGTTTGCCCCTTCTTTTCGATTTTATGTAAATCAAAATTTATTTAAAATAGCGTTGGGTCATAGTTCTTATTGAGACAAGAAAAACGTGTGGAGGCACACTGCCAGAGGTGGCCAAACTCACCGCTACATGCAGCCGAAAAGGAAGTAGGGTCATCGGCGCGAGCCGGTTTTCCTCAAGCGCATATGCCTCACATGTGTGCGGCAATCGCAGGCACATGCGCCGCATGCGCATGCGAGCAATTTGCCCATGTACATGCGTCACACACACGGCTAACGTCATTATGACATCAGCCAACCATTGCTCACGCATATGCGAGGCACATGCGGCTGACGTGACATGCAAGGCACATGCGGCTAACGTCACGATGATGTCAGCCTAGGCGATGGGTCGATCAGTCCGACCTAATCCGATCATCCGTTCACCATTGACCAACTGTATGAAATTATTCACTTTTCTTATGAACATCTTGAATTTACCAAAAATTATATGAAATTATCAATTTTTCTTTGTGAATGGTAACTTTTCTCCGCTTAAGTTTTGTAGTTTTGGTCTACCAACTTTAATTTGAATTGTTTATCAACGTCTATATGTTTTTTTTTAATTATACAAAAATTGTATATTAAGTTGCCATTTTTATTTGCTTTCTGACCATCCATTTTTCTACAATTAAATTAGCAACTATTTTTTAGTATTACCAACTCTTATTTGAGTTAAGTACCAACATTTCTTTGTTTCTTTTAAATACTATTCGGTCTTATATCTTAAAAAAAATACTTCTCTTATCTCTTGCCGACTTTGATTTATCTTTATCAACGCTTTAATTATACCGACCATTTATGACATTGCCAACAATTAAAGAGAATTAGAATCGTTTTCCTAATTAGGTAACCCAATGAAAGTTTGGTAACCTAGAACAAGCTGAAAACTCAATCGATTGAAGTCCTCTGCCCTTCCACACCATTGTCGTGGCTTGCGTCCCCCTCAATTTGATGGCTACTTGCTTGATCTGGGATTAGGACATGTTCTTCGTTACAACGTACACAAACATTATGCAATGCACCTTCACATATTCTTACTGTGGTATTAGAGCTGCCTTCTGCCCAATTTTCGCATCTGCAGCCTTATTTGTCAAATTCTGCATGTCGCTCCTAATCCAACTTACACGCGAGAAGGGTGTTGAATTATCTCACGTCATTTATTTACGGAATTTATGTACTCTTTGTACATGTATATATAGATACGAAAGTTTTTGATATCATAAGAATGGCATGAATGTCCAAGTTTGACCAGTTCGCGCATGAATTGTTTCCACAATACCGAGGGCGTAGAAAGTGGGGGCAGGAAAACTTGTTAAGACTAAGACAAATGCACGCGCAACGCGAGTTTAGGATCAAAGGTGAGTCCATAACAAAACCCGCTACAAATCAGCTGAAATCCAGACAATCCTAGAAAACGTGGGACTAAGAAACTCAGCATCAGATTCAAACGTGGCGATTCACATCCCCGGAAATGCATCGAGGAACGCCTCTCGTTTCGCTGTCGGAGCTTCTTTAGCGATACGCTCTTCCAGTTTAATCAATCGGCAGGTAATCACTCAGTGCGTCACCAACTCGGAGAGCTTGCTCTCGGACTGTTGAAACCATTTAGACCGGTTTGCATCGAGAAGGAAGGGAAATCCACTTCGGCGCCGGACAACATGAGTAGCACAGAGGACTCAATTCACTCAGCTAACTCGGTAAATGAAGAGAACCCTTCGCGCTCTGCTGCAGATGGTAGGAAAGCAGGAGGATGGAGAGCCATTAAGTACATTCTAGGTAATGCGGTCCTCAATTTACACACTTCACTTCAGTTTCAGTTCATAATAGCTGCTACTCTTGAACATTCGAGTGATCATTTCTCTCTGTCTCCTGTGTTTGTCTAGGCATATATCATTTGATGCTAAAAAGTTAGAATTTCTTGTTTCGACTTTGAAGGGAATGAATCGTTTGAGAAACTAGCTTCGATGAGCTTGGTGTCTAACATAACGATGTATCTGCGTACTGAGTACAACATGGGCGGCATTCTTTTGGTTAACGTGGTGAACATCTGGTCCGGTTCCTCGAACATCACATCCCTTGCTGGCGCTTTCATTTCTGATACGTACCTGGGCAGGTTCCGAACTCTCCTTTGTGGCTCATCGGCGTCTCTCTTGGTAACCTCCCTATTCGTCATCCTCGATAAATTTTCCAGGTGTCCGTCTCGACTTCGATAATCAACGGACGTTTTCATTCGTAGGGCATGTTGACCATGACTCTAACCGCGGGTATACCACGATTACACCCGTCCAAGTGCATCGGCAAATCCAATTGCCCACAGCCTCAGAGTTGGCAGCTTTGTTTTCTCTTTGCTGGACTCGCCCTCTTGGCCATTGGAGCAGGCGGCATTAGGCCTTGCAATATCGCATTCGGGGCCGATCAGTTTGATACTAGAACAGATGAGGGAAGAGCACAACTGGAGAGCTTCTTCAACTGGTGGTACTTCTCCTTCACCGTTGCACTCCTCATAGCTCTCACCGCTGTCATCTACGTTCAGACTAATGTTAGTTGGGTTCTCGGGTTCGCCATTCCGACCGCTTGCCTCGGACTGTCTATATCCATTTTCCTGCTCGGTCGTAAGACTTATATCTGCAAGAAGCCTCAAGGAAGCATTTTCGTGGATATGGCTAAGGTGCTTGTGGCTGCATGTTGGAAGCGTCGCCAAACTCTTGGACCCGATTGGGAGAAACCGTCCTACGATCCTTCACCAGAAGAATCAGACCAGGGGTGGTCAAGCTAACTCGTACGTACAGATTCCGGTTTCTGGATAAAGCAGCTCTTATCATCGATCCAAATGAATTGGATGGCCAAGGAATGTCGAAGAACGGCTGGAGGCTGTGCAGTGTCCAGCAGGTAGAGCAATTCAAATGCTTGATAGGAATCTTGCCAGTTTGGATATCGGGAATAGCCTGTTTCATTGCCATGGACCAGCAGAACACATTCGGGATTCTTCAGGCTATTCAGATGAACAAATCGATCGGACCCCACTTCAAGATTCCGCCAGCTTGGATGACCCTCTTCTCGATGATCGCGCTCTCGATATGGATCTTCATCTACGAGCGCATTTACATCCCCCAGGTGCGGAGAATCATTAAGAAAGACAAGAGGTTGACAATGCAGCAGAGGATCAGCACAGGGATAATCATGTCGATTCTGTGCATGTTGGTAGCTGGAATCGTGGAGAGGAAGCGTCGAGATTCGGCCTTAAGCCGGGGTTCGCACGAATCTCCTATTACTGTCGCATTACTCTTGCCGCAATTCGTCTTATCAGGAATGGTCGAAGCATTTGCAGCAGTAGCACTTTTGGAGTTCCTCACCACACAAATGCCAGAGAGCATGAGAACGGTCGCCGGTGCGATCTTCTTTCTCAGCTTGTCCATTGCAAGCTACATAGGCTCCTTCCTTGTCAATATGATTCACATAATCACTCGCAAGAACAGGAACTCGCCATGGTTGGGAGGTCATGATCTTAACAAGAACAGGCTTGAGAACTACTACTACATCATCGCTGCAGTCGGTGTGGCAAACTTCGTGTACTTCAATTTCTTCGCCTGTCATTATGTTAAAAAAGTCGATCTTCCAGGAGACGTGAGAGGAATCCAGTTGGAGAACTCCGCTTCTGGCCATAGAGAAGATCTATAATACGAATGGAAAGTGTGACGACAGATATCGAACAAATCGGCGAAACACAGCATAGAGATGTGTCTAAAACCACACTATTCGCGCAATTTTGAAGATCTGATCCGAAATTCTACTTGATCTGGGCACCAAGATCGATAGTAGTCTAATTAACTGTGAAAGACGTCCGTGTGACAATAATTAGTATGAATTATTCAGTCTACCACATTAACGGTGAATAAGGACATGCCTTTTCCTGAAATAGACAGTAGGCAAAATTCACAGACTGGGATTTACATTCTTTCACCTAGCCTGATTACCATTTTTCTGGCAGCACCCTAAACTCCTTGCTCTTTTCCCAACTTCTACATATAATGGCATTACACACAACATAAAAGTGAACGATCAATGAAGGAGATTTACTCTTATTTCGATCCGACGCTTGTCAATGGATTGGATATCTGTTCCCCCGGGTCTTTAGAAACACCAACCTGTCCCATGAATCCATGCCTTCTCTCCTTCCCAATTGTGGGCATGGCGAAGAGCACAATGATGATATTGTGCTCTGACAAGCATCACTATAGCGTGATGGGGCTTTTTATAGGATAAAGACACCGCAAATGCCATAACTTGTGTACAACACTCACTTGAGAGCCGTAAGTTTCTTTTCTACAATTTGAGTGCCAAAACTTTGAAAAAAACGATCACTTGAATGCCAAAATTTTTTTAAAATGTTCACCTAATTGCCAAAAATCTGACTGGCATAACACTTGTGAATATTTTTAAAAGTCATGATACTCAAGCTATTGATTGAATATAGCACTCTAACTAATCAATAAAGAAGTTATAACACTCAAGTGATAAAAAATTAAAGTTATAACATTTAAGTGGGCACCCTACGAAAGTTACATCATTTATGGTGTCATTTTTTCAGCTATTGACTTTTCCTTCTGACTTTGAAAGATCTTGATTCTTTTTACAAAGGCTATGAGATGTGTCAACCTATTTGCTTTGGACCACAAAGATTACACGAATCTATTCAGTTTTGCATTTTTTTTCCTTATTCAAATGATTATTGAACAATGCCAAGATTCTGGTCTGGGTTCAAGAACAAGTGGAAGAAGAGAGGGAACACCACAATGTGGTCAGCATTTCTTAGCCGAATCAAGTAGTTTTCAAATCCCTCGTACCCGAAACAGCAAAAGAAAAAAGAAGGAAAAAAATACAGAACATGTAAGAGAACGAGATCAAAAATTTATGGATATTCGAATTTACAGACTATCATGTACTTAGAACACTTTTAACCAGTTGTATTACGATCACGATGCCAGAGACTTCTTCAAAGCAAATGGGTATCTATCAGCATGAAGTTATATTCTCTCCACATTAGAATCCTCCTAAAGTTAAATTATTCATCTTCTTGGTATATTGCCTTTTAAAGAACCGTTCCGCGCTTGGCTGAGTGATATGATCTCCTCATTATTTTAATTTTTTCGGTAAACCACGAAACTATCGTGAATAATCAATTGATTCTTTAGCGGTGCTCACTGCCATCCAGGAGTGGCGGCATATTATTCGAGTACTAAACTTTAGAGCTGCCATCTCCTGAATCTTTCTGTTCATTCAACTTTTCTCCCTTAGGTTTAAGTAAACTGTGTTCCTAAATCGTCTCTAGTTGGCAATATTTCTTTTACTTTCCCAACTTTACTTTCCCAAAGGGGAAAGTAAAAGAACGAAATCGGGTCTGTCTGATCCTGATAGAAGCGATTGCGACTTGCTTTACATCTCTTTGCTCCACTTTATGAGTGGGCCTGAAATTTTGTGGTGGGAAAGTAGTCATCTCTGTCATTTACCACACGTTACGATCATGCCTGACAGAACCAATGGCCACTGTTGCTTAGGAGGGAGGGAAAGAGGAGTTATCGGGATTGCCGCAGTTTTCTACTAATTGAGTGGTTCAGCCGATGAAGCAATGAATCAGCAATTCATTTGAGGCTATGATTTGACCAGCGGTTGCAAGTTGCTTCACATCTTGGGATGTTCAAATTTCATGAATGGAACACCACGAAGTTGTGTCCTTTTCCACAATGACAATGCAGTGTTCCGCGTGCTACGTGTCCAGTTAGCCAGGTCTCAATGCTTCTAGTTCAATCAGGAATCTTTTCTTTCGCAAGATCCCGTTTTCTCTCTTCCAATGATTTTTATCGGTACTCAGGTAACCTCGTTATGACTTTCTACCCCACCAATGGATTCCAAACAGAGAAAGCTCACCAACTTGCAGTTTGTGGACTTAAATTGATCCGTCATGACAGGTACTCACGTGCCCTCGGACAGCTTCACACTCTGCCAAAGATTAATTAATCTGAGAAGAGAGATTAGCATATGACTAAGTACCCTGACTTAGGGATAGAGTCATATTTACGCGTCAAAAAGATCCAGAAAAGCAACAAAACAGAACCCCTATTGTCCATGTTGTGCTTATTTTAATTTTTAGCAGCCCTGTTTCTCGAAAGTCGTAGTGTAACAGATTCCTGGGTCACATTTGATCTGGGTTGTACGGATTCGGTGTAGCATCGGCTGTGCAACGAAGTCTCGTACACAGAGCCTGTGAGTGCTGGGTATGCCTGAGACAAAAATATATATAGGAGGGAGAGAGAGAGAATGGCAGGTGGTGTTTAGGAAGGGCACGGAAATTCTGTTCCTCTTTATGACTCGCTTCTATACTGACCTGTTTCCACTATAGACCATTATAAAGCCGGACAAACAGGCAGATAGACTGAAGGAAGAAGAGGCATGATGGAGCAGAACAATGGAGAAAGAATGGAGAAGCATGAGAAAGACATAAGGGACAAGGACGAGAGGGCCGCCATGACCAGTGAACCGAAGATCAACTACAAAGGATGGAAAGCCATGCCCTTCATTATAGGTGAGACCGAGAGCTCATTGGATGCTCTCATGCTGTTCTTTTTGGTCTAAGAACCATTTCCTGAACTTCCCATTTGGATGAAATTTTTCCAGGGAATGAGACTTTTGAGAAGCTTGGAGCCATCGGAACCTTGGCCAACCTGTTGATCTATCTGACCAAGGTATTCAACATGAAGACCATTATGGCCGCGAATATCATCAACATCTTCAACGGCACCGCCAATTTCTCTACCTTGCTGGGAGCCTTCTTCTCTGACACCTACTTTGGTCGCTACAAGACCCTGGCATTCTGCACTATTGCCTCTTACATGGTGCCTACTGCCTAATTCTTCTTCATCATCTATTTCTTGTGAATTCAGTGTATAGATTGAAGACTCTAGTGGATATATAACTGATATGCCACTCAAATCCGACCATCAAATGACTAAAAGATAGGAGTAGATGAAATGCAATTCACAAAATGCATTACTTAAATTAGGTAACTCGGGGATGACATTGCATATAATTGTCTGCCTATATTGTTACCATTTCGCTGTGAAGGGACTTCAAGTAATACAACTAACGGCGGCCATCAAGGACCTGCACCCTCCGCACTGCAGCAACGGGAAGTTCTGCACCGGCCCCACTGGAGGGCAAATGGCGTTTCTCATATTGGGGTTTGCACTGCTAATTACAGGAGCTGCAGGTATCAGGCCATGCAACTTAGCTTTCGGAGCTGACCAGTTTGATCCAAAAACCGAATCTGGAAAGAGAGGGATAAACAGCTTCTTCAACTGGTATTTCTTCACCTTCACTTTTGCCCAGATGGTTTCCTTGACGCTCATAGTCTACGTGCAATCGAACGTGAGCTGGGCCATTGGTCTAGCGATTCCTGCAATCTTGATGCTCATATCTTGCGCAATCTTCTTCATGGGTTCTAAGATATATGTGAAAGTGAAGGCCACGGGAAGTCCAATCACTAGCATGGTACAGGTCCTAGCAGTTGCTATTAAAAAGAGCAAGCTGAAGCAACCCGAGCAGCCATGGCTTTCTCTTTACTCATATACACCAGCGGAGTCTCTTAACTCTAAGCTTTCATATACAGATCAATTCAGGTAACCAGCCTACATTGACATTCCAATATAGAATTTTAGCAAGTGAACAGCAGCTCCGAACGGCAACTTCAATAAAGCCAACATCTTGAATCCCTTCTGTCTCCTTGACAGATTCCTAGATAAAGCAGCAATCAAGACATCCCAGGACCAGTTAAACCAAGATGGGTCGCCAGCCAATCCGTGGAGACTCTGTAGTATGCAGCAAGTGGAAGAAGTGAAGTGCTTGATGAGGGTGGTTCCTATATGGGCTGCCGCGGCAATTTATTTTGTTGTGATAGTCCAGCAACATACTTACGCAATTTTTCAGGCCACGCAAGCTGATCGACGCCTTGGAAACAGCAACTTCAAGATCCCAGCAGCTTCCTTCGTTGTGTTCATGATGCTCAGCCTCACCATCTTTATACCTATCTATGATCGAATCATTGTCCCGCTATTGAGGAGGCTCACGGGAAAAGAAAGCGGCATCACATTCCTTCAAAGAATTGGCATCGGCATCTTCATCTCCATTATCTCCATGCTGGTATCGGCCCTAGTTGAAGAACGACGGAGGACCATAGCTTTAACTAGGCTGACTTTGGGTATCGAACCAAGAAGAGGTGCCATTTCATCTATGTCGGCTTTATGGCTGGTTCCTCAGTTCGCGTTGGCTGGACTCGCCAAAGCTTTTGCTTCCGTTGGACAAGTCGAGTTCTATTACAAGCAATTTCCCGAAAATATGAGGAGTGTTGCTGGGTCTCTGTTCTATTGCAGCATTGCAGTTGCAAACTACTTGAGTAGCCTCCTAATATCAATTGTCCACAGGGTGACTGCTGGAGCAGAAAGCGGGAATTGGCTTCCAGAAGATCTAAACAAAGGGAGATTAGACTACTTCTACTACCTCATCGCTGCCTTGGGTGTTCTAAACTTGGGTTACTTTTTACTATGTGCTCGGTGGTACAAGTATAAAGGAACTCCCGATGCGATCCTCAACTCAGAGTCGGAGAAGAAGATTGAAATGGCTATCATATGATGTATTTATGCAGAACCCGTACAAGTATCTACTTCTTGTAGATATAGTTGTAGCGGTATGCAGCAAATAACTATTGCAGACCCGTAGTGAAAGCACCGAGACGCAGTATCTCCGTTATCATGAATACATTTTAAATAGCATAAATGTCAGCAGAATTACTCGAGTCAAGCACGGTCCGAGTACCTAATCAAGGAAAAGCGACAAAAATTGATTTGGTCTATCACTAAGGTCCCAACCTTGTGACATTAATGGTGGCATTTCGAGCAAGAGTTAGCACATCATTTGATTGCAACCATGTTTTTTGTGATCCAGACGGGGTTTATTCACCCAAGATTCAGCAAAGATGCAAGAGCATCATGTTTTTGTAGCCATAAATTAATAGATAAATAATGGGACAAAATGGAAGCTATAGAACTAGCCGGCATCATCATATATAAACTAACAGCACATTGTAAAGGGGCTCTTTCAGCCCAGCATTGGAGATACCTAAAGTGATAAATACTAGACATTAACAACAGCTCGTCAGCGCCTTGAGGACAGAAAATAGGAAATGCGTTAATAGGAGCTAGAAGTATGATCTAAGCCTCACGATAATCTAAATACATCACCACTCTGAGCTGCATAGAATGTGCAAATCTATGACAGCACGAGATTCTTCCTCAAACTGTGTAGCCTTGCGGTATTGTGTCTATGTCGAGCCGCTTGTCTCGGACAACTGAATTCAAATGATCTTTGAAGGTGCGAAGTTCTCTCAACCTAAAAGAGCAAATGAAAGAAAAAAGTCAACCAACAAAAAAGGAAAAGAAGAACACGGGAGTTCGACAGACAAAAGACAAAGCAATGTGGAATGTCCAGATGTCAGCAAGCAAAGATGACCAGACATGCTTGTACATCTTTAGATGTGTTGGTACAGTACGCTAATTGAAAGTCAAAACAAGGAGATAAGTTTTTTAAGACCAACTTACTCCAAAAGCTAAAAAGTTGATTATCACTTAAATCCCATCGTTCATTTATCTTGTTCAGGGTACTCACGTCTTGGCTTATCATAGATCTCCATCTATTGATAAGCCAAGGCGTTTAACATTTATCATCATTTTAGCCATCAAATGACAACCTGTTTTCCTATATTTAAGTACCTATGTTCAATCCTTAATTCTTCATGTTCACATGGAAGATAGTGCATGGATGATGTTCTGGTTTACTATCTCACAGCATAATCCTGTAATCCTAACATTACCACCTACCTAGCAATTTCAGCCCTTGTCTTAGCTTCCTCAGCCATTTGAGTCAACTCCGTAGCATGACTCCGCTCACTGAACTTCACATCAGGTGGTTGCAATCCATGCAGCGTTCTTTGTGCATGTGCCCACTCACGTTCTCTATGTTCCTTACCGAAATCTTTCTGCCTTGTAAAGGCAATCTGCATTAAAAGCAAACGCATCAGAACACTTTCCCTGGTGAACTATTAACAGTAAAAGGAAAGTTGCATTCATACCCTTTGCTCAAACATGAGGTCCCAAGCCCTCCCACTCATTGCATACCGAATGAAGAACTTGATAAAATCAAGCGGGATATAGCAGATGATATTGTAAAGCCAGACCACACCAGCCCAGCCCCAACCAATTCCTTCAATTGCAGCAAATCCCCAGTTTGCATAGACAGCAATTAGAGTGGCAATCTGTTCAGAATGTACAAAAGATAAATCACTCCTGCACCACTGTTAACAAAATCAAAGAACGAGGAAACAGGGTGGTCATCAAATTACCAGCTGAGCAATCACAAAGGCCACTACCAGCAGTAATCCAGGACGCTCAACATAAGACCAACTCCGGGATCGTGTCACAAATATTAGAGCCTGACTTATAGTGCTGACTTGCAGATATATTGCTGAGGCGAGCTTCCGAAAGTCATCAAGAGCTGTCTTCTCCAGAGTGGACACTCCAAATACATGCTGAAAAATTCCAGGCGACAGAATCTCTATGAGTGGAACCCATTCAAAGTTCATAGAAATACAATAAAGAGAAGTAAAATGAAAATGACAATTTGCATCATGAATGAAACACGGAATCATGAATGAAACATGAATATACCGTGTTTCATTCATGCTCTAGATGAGAACCAGATGAACTGTACACAATCTCTGACTTGACAGTAAAACCTACATGAGAATGTATATCAATCTGAGCAACACCAATAATCTAAATTATGCAACAATCCACTTACTGGGAAGAAGTTCGTTTTGTATGCTGCCCAAAAGAATATGACTGTCATCATTGCCAAGTAACTGCCGAGGACAATGCCAGTAGTAAAAATTTCTGCCAGTTTCCAACTATCTGGAAGAGGAGATGGTTTTACTCTATCCTTTGATATTGTCATGATAGTCCCTGCAATTGCAGCAAGTAGTCAGTAGAAACACAGACCAGTAAATCATAAAGAATACAGGATATTGAAACCACAACCCCAGTCAAAATCACGTAGGCAATTAGCTGCTGCTGGGGATCAAATGGGAAGGAGCGACTAACCATCATTGAGGATTGCTATGATCAGGACCATAAAAGGTGGAAAGTCAAACCTCCATATGAGGGCCAGCAGCATGAAACCAAGCTGCGACCGTTGAAAAAGGAAATACATTACATTGGAAAAAACATGAGGTCATGATTCTTGGTCACTTGATTTTGGGTGCAGATTAAACAGATTATTCTGCTAGAGATCCAGAAAATGCCGACAGTATGATATGTAAAAGAAAAAAGGTCACTGACTCACCACAATACGGATTGTAATGGAGACAGCATATATCTGCCAAAGGAGACAAATGCATAGAAAAAATCGATTAAATTGGAAATTTATCAGTGAAGAAAATAATGAACATATTCAAATCAAGATAATGTGCCAAATTATTCATCAAGCTCTGTGGATGAGAAATCGATAGAGGATTAAAATGAGGCCCATTACATACAGTGTAATTTTTCATCCTCTGGAATATCGCACGGCTGGTCAGAACAGCGCTAATAATCACGCTAAGGCCAGGTTCTGTAAGGACAATGTCAGAGGCACTACGAGCTGCATCAGTTGCATCAGCAACAGCTATCCCAATGTCAGCTTTCTTGAGAGCAGGAGCATCATTCACTCCATCTCCAGTCATTCCACAAATGTGCTTCCTTGCTTGCAGTCGTTTCACAATTTCATATTTGTGCTCTAGACACAAATCATTATGATGAAAATTAACAACAACGATCAAGTTTTGGCTACCAAATTCTAGCAGCCTCACCACATGATCAGAGAGTATGGACATGAATCAAGGGAACACAAGGATTTAAGAAACATGAAGAATACTAAATAGACGCATGCCCGTGGGTAGGTTTTTGTATCCATAAGCAGATGAGTGCCATACCAGGGAAAACACCAGCAAAGCCATCAGCCTTTTCTATCAGCTCATCAATTGGTACTGCATCAGAGAACTCATTTTTGTGTTGTCCCAGCAAAGCAGATGAAGGATACATGTTGGTCCCCATTCCCAAGCGACGACCGGTTTCTTTTCCAATGGCCAGTTGATCACCTAATAAAGGTCACAGTACTCAGTCAGCGCTCAACACAATCAGAAAACCAAAGAACTATGTGTAGTTTTTTCCATTATAATGATAGAGCTAGAATTCCATTTTACTAAGAACTTTGCACGAGAAATGAAACATGATATTATGTCATCCAAAGACTAACCAAGTCAAGAAACGCAAACAGAATGTGCATCCAAATAGGATGACACAATGTTCAGCATCTTAATATGTCCATTTTTTTTCCTCCAAAGTATTTGTTCAGAGGTTCTCCTCACTGTCCATTAGAACAGACATAAAAGGAGGAAAACAACCAATGAAGGCTTTTGAACATAAATGCTGACATAACTATATACGAGAAAAAGGACATAATCAATATTGGATATTAGGACTTTGAATTTGAGGAAATAAAACTGAATTACATGCAAATGCTTCAGTATGACAAAACTGCCAAAACGTTCGCCACACTACAAAGGTACCTGTTCATACTTAACGAGATCCAAGGGAGTATTAAGGTAATCACTTTTAAGCGCACATCACCGAAATAAAGCCAAATCATAGCTTCACGTATAGTGAGCACTCTGTGCTTCAGACTTTCCATTCGTGAAGCAAAATAAAAAGGTAAATGAAATATACAAATGTAAAAGGTCCAATTCATGATGACTGCTACACTGATTTATGCATGAAGATGGGCAACACAACTGTGCAAATATTTGTGAACTTCTGAATCACTAAGAGTGGACCAATTCATTCCAAGGCCAATCATACTTGGAGGTGAAGATAAATCAGAGACCAACCAGTGATCATCTTAACATTCACTCCAAGATTCAGAGCCTTTCTTATCGTCTCTGCACTGTCATGCCTGGGTGGGTCAAAAAGAGGCATGACACCAATGAACTGCCACAGGCCTCCAGCACTCTCTTTCTGTCCTTCAGGAACTTCCTGGATGTACAAACCGTAACATGAAGCTAATTCTGAACAGGAGAACCAAAAAGGGTATGCAAGATCTAGGGAAACAGGATTTAAAGAACATGGTCAATCACCTGATATGCCACAGCAAGAGAACGTAAACCACGCTCTGCAAACTTATCGATCACACCATGAACTTTGCGCTCAATTTCTGACTTATTGTGTGCAAGGTTTAGGATCTGAGAACCATACAAAAGGAGGAAGCACTATTAAACTAATCCAAACATGAGAAAACTGAAGCACTGTTAAGGAGGCATAAAGTTCTGATTTCACCTGCTCCGGGGCACCTTTGCTCACTCTGTGCATTTTACCTTCACTATCAATGTAAGTCAAAGCAGTTCGCTTGTCAGTAGGATTGAAAGGAAGAAAATGTACTTCCTGAATGCCAGCCCGAGCCTTTGCATTGCCAAGAAAGATGGAAAAAGCGGATAAGTCAAAAATCGAGCATAAAAAAATTAGAACAGTGACAAAAACAAAAATATTTTAAATCTAACTATAGTCCATATACTCACCTCCTTGGGATCTGCAAGCATCCCCACTATTGCAGCATCTATTGCGTCTTGGTTCTCCAATCTAGAAGCTCGTGCTGCCATCAAAACGACAGTCTCTTTATCCACTCCTTTTGCAAACACCTGTAAGTTGTGTTAAAAAAAAATCAAGAGTTCAGGGAACAACACCAATAAAAAGAGGCTCCTAAAACCAATGACGAAAGAACATATGAAAAAACAAAGAAAAAAGCAAAAAATACATACTATACATGTATATATATGACCAACCTCAATAAGATTCTGATCAACTGTAAGCTTGTTCAGCGTGAGCGTCCCCGTCTTGTCACTGCAAAGCACATCCATTCCAGCCATCTCTTCAATGGCGGTCATCCTCTTCGTGATGGCTCCCTAGAATCAACATTAGCAGATCAGCAATCACACTCCCTATAGCACTGTCAATAGAAACAACTCACCTGCTGAGATAATCTATGCGAACCAATAGCCATCGTCACAGACAACACAGTAGGCATTGCAATTGGAATTCCTCCTATGAGTAGCACAAGGAGATTGTCAATTCCAGAACGGTATTCCCTGTCTTGAATTGGGTACATGACAATAATCTCGACTATCATCCCCAACGCAATTGAGCATATACAAAAGTTCCCGATCGCAGTCAAAACCTGAAACGCAATGATAATACAAATCGTTGACAACCTAAACACATCAAATAGAAAGCCAAGCCTAATGTATATATAGAATTATCGCCTTGCCTTCTGGAAGTGTCCCACTTGGTTAGTCGTATCAACTAGGTGCGCAGCCTTTCCGAAGAAGGTGTGGACACCGGTTGCAATAACCACCGCTTCAATTTCTCCTTGTTTGCATGTGGATCCTGAATAAACCCCATCTCCAGGGCCTTTCGTCACAGGAAGAGACTCGCCCGTCAAAGCAGACTGTGGGGTAGTAAATCTCAGTAATGGGTTAACTCATCATTTCAAACCCAATGGTAACGAAGAAGTCACCTGGTCAATCTTCAGAGGATCTCCTTCAAGAAGGCGAGCATCAGCTGGAACAATGTCTCCAAGTTTGATACTGATAATATCACCAGGAACCAGGATTGAAGCATCCTGCTCACCCCATCTTCCATCTCTAAGTACCTGCATCATTCGTGCGAATCACCGCAACCATTCCACAACATCAAAATGTCAAAGAACATCCAAAGATCACTTGATTGCAACTAACAGAACATGTTGCTGCAGTCCCATACCTTAGCTTTGGGAGCGAGACGAGCCATAAGCGCAGCCGCAGCGTTACCGGCATTGTTCTCCTCAATAAAGCTAATAGTGGAGTTTATAAAAAGAAGAGTGACGATGCCTATAAAATCTTGCCAATCTGGAGGCTTGCCCTGCAAAGGAAGAATCAGAAACAAATGGATACCATCTTTCACAAAAACTCAAATTTTACCCTAAAACAGAAAAGAGAGACAGAACGGTAGAGGAAAAATTCACCGACCCCTCCATTTGTAAGTGCGATGGCCATGATAGCAGCAAGCTCCATGACCCAGGACAGGGGATTCCACATGAACCCCAAGAACTTCAAGAATTTGCTCTCCTGAAACAAATCAACAAAGTGCAAATCTTTATTACCAACAAAGACCCACAGACACACACACATTGGTCAAATCAAAAGACAGCGAGTGATCTCAGTGCCTTCTTCTCTTCAAGCTTGTTGTGGCCAAAAAGTTCCAGCCTCTGCTCAGCAGCCGCTGCGGTGAGGCCTCCTCTGTTACATACCAGGGATTGAAACACCTCCTCAATGGGTACGTTCTCCTGCACTCACCAACCAAAAGATTGCATCAAGTCTCAAACTTTTCAACACCACCACAAAAAAGCTCGCACCTTTTCGGCCGAGATCACTTACCAGATCGACGGCCTCGTTCAGCACTGCCTCCAGAACCGGAGCCTTCTCCTCCATCTCTTCTCCCTCTCTCTCTCTCTCTTCCCCTCTACCTGTCACAACCCAGAGAAGCGAAATTCTTCCCAAGAATACCAAGCACAGAGGAAGGTGAGGAAGCAAAACGAGCAAAGGGTAGCGCTCAAATAGGCTGCCAAGGACGAAAAGGAGAGAGCATATTTCTCTCCGGAAATCCTCCTCCGACGTTTCCTGTCAACTTTCAACCACAGGTTCAGGAGTCCAAGAAAAAGCAGGAATCTTTCAACCCAAATTTGCTTCCGTGTGCAGTTTCGTACGTTGCGCTGAAAGTGGCCGGTACGTTTGGTGCAGCAGTACGGGGAACAGCGCCGTGTAGATTAAAAAAAGACAAAAAGAAAACCTCGAAACCTACGACGACACCGGTCTGCAACCATATAGCCTGCTGATAATCCTAGTATGCTTTTAATGAAGTCCAATGTAGTCTTTTTTTTCAGGACTTTAGAGCTTGAATAATTCAATATTTATTGAAGTGGGGCACCTGGAATCTTGCAAAGTATGTGAATTTGTAGATTTTCACAAAAGTTTCTATAGTTTTAAAAGCTAAACATGCCTCTTTTTTTTAATTCTCGACGAAAAAAGTTAAGATTTTTTCGTTAGTTTTTCGCTCGAATTTTCTCTCTTTCTCGTGTTCTTTTTCCTCACTTCACAGCGACCCAGAAAATAGCTTTAGGTAGGTGGACTAGAATATAGCAGCGTGTCCAGATGTCAAAGTCAACAACTGCTCCGTCCACTCCGTCAAAATGCCGACTAAGACCGAGTACACCGTACAAGTCCAAGTACTCCGTACAAGCATGATTTAATATTTAATAATGTGGAATTACGACAATGGTCCTTGAACATGAAACACGCAATCTCGATTCTGGAATTTTAATTTTTTTTTTTTTTATCTGGGAACTACCAAACGAACTTAGCCACCACCACAGGCCCAGCCGCGAGAAAATCACACAATGGGATGCAAGGTTTCGAACCCCTCCCCTCCAGATGGGAGAATAAAGTTCTAGCCATCACAACCACCGCTGGCGGTAGTTGAAATTTTAATTTGTTCATCATTAGTAAACGTTTGGTTCCTAAATTATAGGAAAATTTCCGATATCCTTTTTCTAGTTAATTCAAGATGACAAAATATGCCAATATGACTTCTGACCCTTAAAGTTTAAACAGTGGACCAAATAAGGAAGCTACACACGGCTTATAATAGCCCGCATCACCAAATAACATCTAATTTGTTGTTTATATAAATGAAATTATTACACTTAACATTTACCAATAATCCAGAGATCATATTGAATAAATTCATAGGTCATGAACCATAATACATATGTTAACTCATCATTTTCATGTACTTGTGAATTGATTCTTGGTATGCGGGGTAAATTTTATTATATGGGAGTATATTGAAAAGAAAAGTGACTCTCTCCAAAATTATAAGATAGACTAATATTGCATAGACTCGATTTGGTGTATAAAGATGTTTAGTAATGATACATGTTTATCGACACGACCCTTGTACTTTTCATGCCCGTTTAAAAGAGAACACATGTTTTGCGAGCTTCTTCCATGAATCACGAGGCACTTTGCCTCGAGATATGCGACAAAAAAACTCCATTGTTTGATGGGGGTGACAATTTTCTTTGCGTCCGGCATTACCTGAATACATTGAACATGTATCAACAACATTCTTGTACATTTCATGTGTGTTTAAGAGAGATCACATGTTTAGCAAGCTTCTCAATGAATCAAATCCTCCGTGAATCACAAAGGCACTTTGCCTTGAGATATGTGATGGAAAACTCTATCCTTTGACAATGACGATGATTTTTTTTTTTTTTGATGACCCAGAAAACTTGAAAAGCCAACAGCCGGCGGAAATAACCTGGGACTGACGCAAGTTGGCCACCACAGTCATGCCAGCGGTTAAATTACCAAGTAACGCCGCTGGGATTCGAATTTGGCACCTTTTGTGGGAGGCACAAAGTTCAAGCCAACAACGCTACCGCAGTGGGTGGTACAGGGAAGATGATTTTCTTTACAGCTAGCATGACCGAAACGGGTCATGATATTCATTGGCAGATTCCTGCTATTTTCTAGAAATTCAGAAGTACAAGCAACCGACTCAGGCTAGATCCGACTCACTATGGAATCCAAAAGCAAAAATTCATAGGATTGATCTAGTCTTGGCTTGGTATCAATGGCCGCCCGAATCGATCCGACGGCTGAGGGCCTGCTTGCTTGACCGGTTAAGATGGCCAAAGATTTCCGCACCTACTCCGTTTAATTCTCATCTGAAGTGACATCCAAGAAAATTGCCTTGCCAACACAAGCAAGCAAAGGATTCCATTCCAGAAGGAATTCAAATCACGACATAAGTTTCACCAATTATTGTATCAAATCCGATGCAATCATTTCGCTACTCGTGGCGCTTGCGTTCAAAATACGGTGTACTTTTGCCGTCCCTCTCTTTCCTCGGCAGAGTTTATCGTTAATACGGATCGGATGTAACGAGGTACGTGCATTTCGGCACTTTCGATCTACGGAATTCAATGAGTCCTTTAATGTTGGAACACAAAAACTTTTGATTTGTTTAATATGATCATTAAAATTTCAATGCTATTATTGAATTTTTAAAATATTTAGAAAATATATTGAACATTCATTCATGTTCTAAGTACCGCATTGAATAAATTAAAAATTTATAAACAATATTACACGTATAGCCAAAATTCAAGGATTATAATACACAACTTAAAAATTCATGGGCCACATCATTTGTCATATTGTCCAAAATAAATAAATAAATAAAAGTTATCAAAAAAACGCGCCTAATATATCTTTCCCCCCAATATAAAATAAGGTTTATGAAATTAAGCAATGATCCTATGTGGCGCCCACGTCCTGTTCAACCAGACAAACCTGTCCGGTGGAATCCATGTGAACGAATGGAATTTCCACAAGCGGCTTGTCCCACTCTCCGGACAGTACTCATCCGTGATTCCGTAGTACTCATCCGTGATTCCGAAAGTTCATGGACGATATTTAGATGTGGCAAAACGGGTCTTAAACCCATATATAACCCATTTAAATCATAAATGGATCATAGATTGATCATTTATTTTTTTTAAAAACTAATTAATTGAATTTAACAATTAAAAACTTAAAATAGGTAGGTCTTAAGTGGGTTGAATTTAGAATCAATTTTCAATCAAAACCTCATAATCTCTTTCTTCCCTCTTTAATTTTACAAAAATATTTTGTTATAAAAATCGAACTTGTCAAATCAGCAAAGACTTGAACTTGCTGGCATCAAGCGAGGAGCGAGATCAAGGCTTGCTAGATCGGCGAGACTTGAGCTCACCAAATTTGGCGAGACGGAGGCCTCGCCGACATCTAGCGAGCCTTGAGCTCACCAAAGCATTGGCGAGCCGAGCGAGCTCGAGGCTCGCCCGTGACCAATCGCCGATTGTTGTCGTGCCAAAGAAGAAGAAGAACAAAAAAGAAAATTAAAATTAAAAATTATATTCTTAAAAAATAAGAAATAAAAATTAATTTTAATTTTAAAAAATAATTAAAATAATTAAAATTCGAATTTTTTTAAATAATTATTTTTAAGAATATATAAAAATGTTCATTAAATTTGTGTTGTGTAAAACTATTTTAGCAATACCATTATATATATATATATATATATATATATATATATATATATATATAAAATATTTTTTAGGATTAATTAAATAGGTCGAATATAGATCGAGTCAAATTTGGGTAAAAAATTTTACAATGCAATAAATAGATCATAAACGGTACCATCGCCTACAGTGGCTCAATTTAATAAGGCTCCCATGATTCTTTGTGAGGAGGAGATGAGTTCGAATCCTGCTGGCTGCACAGGATCTTAAGTGTGACGTCGAGGTAGTGGGTCATCCACTAGTGTCACCTCGGATTTACCTCGTCGGCTGTCAGCTGTACGGGAGTTCCCGAGTCATTAAAAAAAAAAAAATCATAAACAAATTAAGTGAGTCAATTTGCATCAGACCATTTATGACCCGACCCAACATAACCATTTAACAAGTGATATTATAGGTATAGCCAAGGACCATATTACACAACTTAAATATTCAAGAATCACGTCATTTGTCCTATTGTCCAAAATAAATAAATAAATAAAGTTATCAAAAAAACGCACCTAATATATTTTTCCCCCAATATAAAATAAGGTTTATTAAATTAATCAGTGAAACTATGTGGGGCCCATGTCTTGTTCAACCAGACAGGCTTGTCCAGCAGAATCCACGTGAACGAATGGGACTGTCCACATGCGGCCTGTCCCACTCTCCGGACAGACGTACTCCTCCGTACTCGTCCGTGGCACCTCCTTTCTTTTTTTCTTTTTTTTTCCTTTTGTCCGAATTTAATGATTCTTTTTCCTATTTTTTACCCCCAAAAAAGAGTGGGTCAAAGAATAATATGCGGTGGAGCGCAACCGACGCCCCAACTCTCGGCGGAACCCAGAACATCCTTGACCGTCAATCACGCCCCCACGATGTTCTATCAGCGAAAAAAGATGTGTGAAAACTCAAACATCTAATGGAATATTTATATATTTATAAGGTAAGGAGGAAACAAGCGGGACCTGGCCTAGGGTGGGAGACCTCGTGCAGTTCTTCATATTCCCTCTCTGTTGGGAAGATAAAAATAAACAGAAAATTATAAAGCCTTACAGTGAAGAAAATAAACCTCATGTCAAGGTGTACTTGTACACTTCGGTTACCGCCGAATAGATTAATATAGTAGTCATCCGCATCTGGAGTGAGTAGAGGTAGGTGAAATACCCATTATGAAGCTAGAACGCTTTATGACACTGTACGCAACCGCAGGCTAGCTTTGTACCCCTGGTTGCATACAGTAATTTATCGTGTGGTGAGAAAATTCGATGTTCATGACTTAGCGTCGAAATTTTACTTTTAACTTCTTTAAATTGTTGTCTGATAATGAAAATTTTGGCAATGATTACATGCGCAAACATGAACTCGCTATTTACGTTGTAGGATAGCATGAATTGTTCGTTATTTAAAATTTGGTATTATCATATTACTATTTTTTTTAGGAGGGGTTAGAAGGTCGCTATTTTTTTTTTTTTGTCATATGAAGGTTACTAATTTAATGACTCGGGCTCCATTCATTTCACGAAAAATAAATTCAAGAAAAATATTTTTTGAATTCTCTAGCATTCGTTTCACGATAAATAAATTACTTAGGAAAAATATTTTTTATGAAGGGAAAAAAGTCTTCTAAATTAAGGGAAAATATTTTTCATTTTTGAAAAGTGAAAAACATTTTCCTCACTTGATATCTCTTATCTCACACCCCTACAAGCTTCCACTTCCTCCTCCTCCTCTTTTTTTTTTTAATTTGAATTATTTTTTTTTTTTTTTTTTCTTTCCTTTGTCTTGCCTCTTCTTCTTTATTGGCTGGTCGGCTAGTGACCAACCATAGGAGAGCCTCGAGCTCACTAGCAAGCACAAGGCTCACCCATCTTCGGTGAGCTCAGGCTCACCACTTGTTCATCTGGTGAGGCTCGAGGTTAGCGAGCTCTGCTCGTCAACATGCACAATTGGCTAGCAACGAGCCTGAGCTCGCCTATGGCCAACGACGGGCCAAGAAGAAGAAAAAAAGAGGAAATCAAAGAAAAGAAAAAGAAAAATAATTTAATAATCAATTTTTTTAAAATAAAAATAAAAATTAATGAAAAATAGATTATAAAAAATAAAGTAAATAAAAAAAGTGTATAGAGGAAATTATTTTCCTTATCGAACAGTATTTCATTTTCAGATTTCACTCGAACATCAAATAATAATCACATTTTTTTAGAAAATGGCTTCTTAGAAAATATTTAATAGAAATGTTACAATTTTCGTGAAATGAATAGACTCTCAAAATCTATCCATTTTAGTTAGCATGTCCCTCGACTCTAATTTGACGAGTGTTATATAAAAAGGAATGACTCGCTAAAGCTAATTTTGTAAATAGTGGGATGTGGCGGTTCTTCAAGTCATAAATTTTTCTCATAATCATTTTTTTTTGGTCGAATTTTTTCATCATCAATTAAAATATATATATTGGGACATACCATTATCTTTTTATTTAGACAATACATATATTATATCTGAAATTCGATAGAGGCAAAACTCAATTTGCAAATTACAATATTGTAATTACGTAAACAAAATATTCGATGACAACTTCAAAGAAGTAAACGGGGCCACAAAATATTAATCCGCGCACGTTGGTGACTACAAATCAAATCGTTTATACTTGATGATATGATATATCACATTTATATCGTGTATTTAAACCATGCTTAAGTTTGTCCCTTACTCACTAATCAAGTTGGGAGAATTATCAAAAAAATCTTACATCTATTACACTTACACCAATTCAATCATAAACATTTCAATTTGGTCAATTTGATCCTAAATCTTTTAAGGATTTGTCATATAGTCATTGCACCCAACTTTCACTTGAAATCGCTAACATATATACCGACAATCCTATGTGGTAACAATTAACGCCAACGTGGACAATTTTTTTTTTAAATATTTTGTTTCTTCTTTTCTTCTCTTTCCTCCACCAGTCACTGGGCCTCAACAATAGTTGGCAATCAACCACAAAGAGAGGGTCACCCTCGCTAGCCCCAAGCAAGGCTCACCTCCATTGAATCTAACAGGGCTTGACCTCATCGCCAGATTTGGTGAGGTCAAGCCTCATCCAAAGCTAGCGAGGTCAACCCATGCCAACCTCACTAGAGGAAGAAGAAGAGGGAAATATATATATATATATATATATATATATATATATATATATATATATATATATATATATATATATATATAAATTGAAAATTGTTCATGTCGGCATCGATTGTGCAAGTAGGGCGTTTGAAGTCCACATTAGCAATTTATTGTCAAAATTAGCCAAAATAACTTCATTGCAAATTATCAAAAAGTTTAAAACTAAATTACTAAATTAAAAAGTTCAACTAAATAGCGTAAGGGCAATGAATTTAGGACTTTTTTTAAAATAATTTTCCCAAATTAATTTCATGAGGTTAATGCAAATACTTGGATTTCCAAGTAAATGCTTGTCTTTAGTTGACAATGATGGCAACATTATCATTAGAGACATAAGAAATTCGAAAGAAAAATGGGAACAGAAGAAAATGAGAACAATCTTAAATTTTAAAATGACAAAACCTTTTTTAAAGGACTTCACCATATTTCTTTTTCCCAAACGTTTAACAAATCACCCAATTCGAATAATTAAGATTTGTCATTCATGTATATGTTTGTAATAATGTCGGCAAGTGCAGGGTCAAGATAATTTGCTTTGGTCAATTCGGGCGATTAAACGAGCATAAATTAAAGTTTAGAAATCCAACCAAGAATTGACAAGCGCAAAAGTGGAGTAGTCACTTCACATTTTCTTAGGCTTTGATTACCGACGTGAAGCCTTCATAAGAAATAGTAATGCGCGATTGAACCGCCTTTTTTTTTTTTTTTGGTCGAACGTGATTGAACCACTTCGCTTGTTGTCTTTTGTGCATATTTCGTGTTCCAAAAGACAAGCCGTCTTTACATCGCCCCGGTGCGCACGAAACCCTATGAAATGGGGCTTGAATTATGTATCAAGGGTTGGTTTTTGTTAGTCAAAAATCATCGAATCGAAGTTAAACCGAGCGGGTAAACAGCTGGCCTAGCCAATACCAAACTACCCGTATTAAAAAAATAAGACAAGCATGAATCGACGTGAACACGAGATCGACGACTCCTCTCCTACCAAAGCTTGTCACACGACACTTCAAGCTTTACAATACGCGTGAATGTCGGAAGCGTGAATGGACCCGGGTGCGAAGCACAAGCACGGCATGTATAGAGCCATGCACGACAAGTTAGACCCACTCTACTTTAGCTTTTACTTAGTCTTCGATTAGCATCACGATTACAAAAATGATGGATCAAAAGTTCGAGCGGATGGGATTGCGATAGGGACTACACCATGCAAAAAAGGAAGCGAGCGAGGCAGGAATTATTGGAGACGGTGGGCGATTGATTGGCCATTGGGCTTTGGTATCTTTGCCACTCCACGTTCAAAAGACTCTGCAAGTGGAGTCTAATCATCTTGCTGATTTCGAATCCAAGATGCAATTTGATTTCATGGACCCACCCTGCTTTGCCTGTGTCTTTTCAATGCAAAAGATAAGTTGAGAAGGAGTCGACCTCTTTGGCTTCTTCTCCAATTGGAGTTAAACAAGGTGGGGTGGTGACATAAAGCCATCTGAAAGCAAGAGCACTAGAGAAAAAGTACGTCGTTATCTCTCAATTTCAGTAGAGTCGTGATGCCCTAGGTTTCCTCTTGCTATGTCTCTGTCCTCTAGTGATGATTTTTGAAGTCTAAGCCCTCGCTGCCCTTCTTTATATTTGTGACACACTCCTGGTCTTACCAGAGGAATGAGATCGATGACGGGCCAGGCCGGGCTAGCCAAAGGGCTTGCGAATCGGACATCATTAGCCTACTCCCGACTCAGTTTGCTCTTCGAAACAAGCCCAGAAGATCAGACTGAACAAAGGAGTTGGGCATGGGACTATTGATAATTCTAAAATGTCTCGCAGAAACTAAACTCGCCCCAATTGATCAGGTCTTATATACCCTGAGCTCAAAAGATAGACTTGTCCAACCCATATTTCATGGGCTGAGTTGTTCTTAGAATTAATTATATTCAACAAATAGGTTATAACTGAGATTAAAATGATTAAGTCCTACAAAATATGAGTTTTAAATGGATTCAAAACTTATTTAAATCCAACCCACTTCTGAAACTCTCTCGCCCTCTAGATCTTGTGTTCGCTCACTCCACACTCTCACCTCATTTTGGGTATAGTTTTTCTAGGCGTTGAATATTAAAGTATTTTAGCTATACGGGTCGGGTTATGCATGAATTGGGTGTGGGTATATGTTAATAAATTTGTATTGCATAAAAATGAATCAAAACACGTTAAATAGATCAATTCAGTTCGGACCATTTTTAACCTGATCCAAACCTGACTGAACCCACCTGTTTAATAGGTCTGCTCGAAAGTCAAGACCAATTGAGCACTGGAGAAGGAGCTATTTGTGTTTATTTTCTATGATGATTCTGGCTTCGCAATGAAGCAGGTTTATAAAAATGAAACAGAGGAAGACAAACTGTAGGCCATATGCTGCTGAAAATCAGATCAATGAAATGGAATGACGCTGCCCAGTGATCAAAAACAATCTACCTTTCTTTTCCAAAGTGCAAACGATGAGACGTCACAAATGGACCTTTTAAGAGCAAAGACCAATATCACATGGAAATCGTGAAAAGTTCGACCAAACTTACAGATATGATCCCTTTAGTTAAACCTTTTCATTGCACCATATAGCAATTTTCTGTCCCCGACTATATGTCCGATCCAGATTCAAAAATGCGAAAAAGCAAAAAATAGTGAACCATGGTCGGCCCACATCCCGAGCCCCTTAAGATTACCTACTATTCACATTTTTCCAACATTCTAGAGATATATCTGTACATCCCAAAATAATAGTAAAATGCTCCCTGGTAATATTCTGTGAAAAATTGTCTTGATACTGTCAGTTAAGACAATTTCTCACAAAACACCACCCAGAACCCTTCTTAAATCAGATTTCTGATCTGCAGTTAGTCTTGAAGGATATTTGACATCAAATTTAATCCTCAAATTTCCCTTTCTCCCGTGTTCTCTAGAGATAGGCATCCCTTCATTGGGAACGACCTTCTCCAAACCAGGTTTGATGATCTCGTTGAGTGGGATCACAAGATTTCTACCATCCAGGGTTGTCAATTCAAGGTTCTTACCAGTAAGCGCCTCCAGTAATGTTATTTCCTGGTTGACCACCAGGTCATTACCATCTCTTTTGTAAACTGCATGCGGCTTCTCATCCACCACGAATATAAGATCTGCAGGGATGACGCCAGGCTCCTGATTGCCCTTCTCAGGGAAAGTGATCTTTGTGCCTTTCTTCCAACCTGGTCTAATCTCAATGGTTAATATCTCCTCCACAGTGCGAATTTTACTGAAAGGAGATGAAAGAAATGTGATCAGAGATCAGACAAAATAGAGAACGGGACAACAATGGAAAATGGGGCACCAGGCCGGGCAGGGGGGTTGCAAATTTGCTTATTCTCTCAATTTAGCAGAGTCAAGATACATTTTCATATCCATAGTGTAGTCCGGCCCAAAAAACATCTTGCTCTTAACAGATATTTGTGAAACAATTCTGTCATCTTAATAGCCATAAGAAAAACAGTGAACAGACAGACAAGTGGAAAGAAAATGCAACAGTCTCAAATTGTCATTTATCATTTCTTGCATTAAGTTCCAACTTTGCCGAAGCACAATGGGTCAATAAATAAGAAGGGCCTCATGATTAAGCTACCTATCATGTATCATCTAAAGCCTATCTGACTTTTCTACTCTGAAAAGTCTCACTGGAAAAACAATACGCCTATACTCAAGAAATGATCTTTCGCCATAATGAATCTTGCAATTCCAAAATGACTAGTGATGGGAGTATAAATTAGCAATGAGGAAGAGTGGCAAGGCTAACTTGAGAAAATGAAGATTCAAAGCTGATCAACTTGAAACATGTGCCAAGCGACAACCTCATTCTAGGGCCTTTACAAGATGGTAAGAAGTGATGCTGAAAATATAGAGGTTCTTCACTGCGCTGTGTACAGGAAATGGTGAAAAGAAAGAAGGGGAGCCTGGTGCAAATTTAGAAGCTACTTGATAAACAAACTTCCTTTTATCTCCTTATGATGTTGTTAATAGCAAAAGGAAACTCTCAATTTATTCAGTCATAACCGAAGAGGCTGCTGGACGAAATGTAGACACTAACTAGAAAGTGAGATAATGGCTAATAAACTGTCAACCAATTACTCCCTAAACCTTCGCCATGAAAAAATACGCTTCAATGTAGATAGTAGAGCTAAAAAGCTTCCCAATTCTTGTTTAGACAACAAGTAATTAAACATGCAATTCCTAGTCTTAACATCAAGCAATTAAAGCATGTAATTTCTATGGTCTCAAGTAGTCTAAGCAAAATGTTGATGACATTTATTCAACTGCCAGAATCCCCAATGAATCCATTTCTCCTCCCAATCATATTTTTCCTAAAAACTGCCACAAAGACCTCAAAAGTCTCCCAAGCAAGTATTGTACGTAATGCCAAACCAATTGGATACCATACATCACATCCTTCCATGCATGGTAAACAAGACTCAAATCATAACCCCATTGTGCAGAGTGCAGACTCAATGATTAACCTATCCAATAAACAGCTAAACTTAAGTGTTTTTTTTTTGGTAAAGGGCAAATATATATTAACAGCTAAACTTAAGTGTTCCTCTTCACCAACGCAATGGTACCTACATTCCACAATCTATGCACTCCAAGAGGACTGCACTTCAATCATGACTGATTTCACTTCCGCAAATCACAATCAAACTCTCACCCATACACCTGAGATGAACACTTAATCGACCAATATTGAGTATTTGTCAATCATATCAGTTTTAAGATGAATAACCTTCTATAAAACAAGCTTCACGATCCCTCGACCATCAAATAGATCCCTACTAAATCTAGCACCAGATTACTAATGCATCTGCAATGAAACAAACTTCTATGTAAAAATTATCCCTCCAACTATAAGAATCCGAACTCCCGAGGTAATCAGAACATTACAAACCCAAATTTATTCACCCTGCGCTAATCGCCGCAGGACGTTTTCAGGACCATATCAAAGATAAAACCTTTTACCCTTTTTTCGGAAATTTCAGCATCTCCACGATTTGGACTTATGAATCGAATGTAATGCAAAAATCTCCAAGGTCCCAAGTGAAAATGCCATCAAAGAAACAGACTGCAACACCAACAACCACAATACAAAGTACAAACTAGAACACCGGATAACATACCTGAACCCATCGGAAATCGTCCTCGAAATCTTCATCTTCTTCTTGGCTCCTCTATAGAGCTCCTCCAGGCTACACGGCAACGCGTTCTCCACCGGCGCTTCCTTCCTCAACTCCCCACCCCCGCCGTGGCTGGCGCTCGCCCCGCCATTCGAAGTCTTGAAGAACCCATCTCCTCCGTACGCCCTCCTCCCTCTCCCGCCGCCCCCTCCTCCGTTGCTCTCCGATCCGAAGAACTCCGCGTATATATCCTCCGCGTCCCGCGGGTTGAACCTGAACGAAGCCCCGCTGCCGTTGAACTGGTGGTGGCCGCCCTGGTTCGGCCGGTGCGGGAAATGCGGCTTTTCGCCGCCGCCGACGCCGCCGCCCCGGGGCGGGAACTGCCCGGACTTGAGGGCCTCCTCGCCGTAGAGGTCGTAGATCTGGCGCTTCTGGGAGTCGCTGAGGACGTCGTAGGCCTCGGAGATCTGCTTGAACTTGGCCTCCGCCTCGCTCCGCTTGCTCGTCGGGTTCTTGTCCGGGTGCCATATCATCGCCAGCCGCTTGTAGGCCTTCTTCAGGTCCTCGTCGCTGGCGTTCCTGTTCACCTTCAGTATGTTGTAGTAATCCACCCCCATTCTCGCACCTCCTCCTTCTCCGACGGAACCTCCTCCGTCCTAGCTTGCACCTCGTCTCCAGCACCGCCCGCGCGAACCACGTCGCCGGCGAAAACCGAGCCCTGCACGGCGGCGAGTGGTGTTTCGCCGGTCGGAATCGCTGCCCCGCGGTCCTGGAAAATCGGAAACGGCGGATGGTCTTAGGGTTCGACTTTTTTTATGGGAATGTTGCCTGCGTATGCCGGAGGGGAGGAAGAAGAAGGGCCGGCGACCGTTGGATGGGAAACGGAAAATCGGGGCGCGGGGATCTGACGGTTGCGGTTGTGGACAGCGTTAGAGAGAGAGAGAAGAAAGGGAGGGAAATATCGAGTGGGTCCCACGAGAGGGGAAGTCTGATAGCGTGACCGTGGATTGGGAGAACGTGGCGGCAAGCAAGGTGGACATGAGCCGGCCAGACCTGTGCGAACCGGATTCGAACCGGGATTCAAGGGCGGAGAAGCTTCCGAATTTTTCGATTTTTTTTATTTCATTGGTTTGTTAAGTCGAAAATGAATGATTTAAAAAAAAGTTAATATCTTGAAAATTCTCAAACTATACACTTATGATAAATTTACTTAAAATTATCTTTTTATCACAAAAAATCCCAAATTAATGCACTTATGACAAATTTACCATTTGTTAGTTTTCGTTAAATTATATTATCAAATTACTAAATTGGATGACACGTAACAATTAATCAATACATTAATATCATATTTCACTATATGTTTGTCATAATTATATCAATTATGTAATTTTTTTGTGATATTAATCAAATTTAACAAATGGTATAATTGTCATAAATATACATTTTTTGGGGTTTTTGACAATCAAAATAATTACTTTGGGGTGAATTTATCATAAACGTATCATTTGAGATTTTCTTTTATTATTTAGGGTAAATTTATCACAAATATATCAGTTTGATATTTTTTATGGTCAAAAATTAGTTTTAAATAAATTTGTCATCAATTTGGAATTTTTTTAGGCATTAACCCTTTAAAAAATACATTTTCTAAAGATAATGATTTGTATTGCTTGCAAAAATGAATGAACGAAGATCATTTTAATCATTCATAAAAATATTTAGGTATAAATTATTGTTGATAATAAAAAATCAATTAACTAATTATTTCAAATAACGTGAACAATCATTTTTTAGAAGCATTTTCAATAATATTCATTTTTCGCAAAACAAATAAAGTCTATAACAATAAGGAGTGTGACCCATAAGTGTGCAAAAGAAGTGAGACTGCCTAGATCGCTTGGAACCGGACCGAATCGACTCAAAACTAGTGATTTCCGTGGGGACCCATTTGATTCTTGGTTCCAATTTACTAAAATTAGTAAGTAATGATCAAACCCCTAATTCCAAGTGTGCAACTACTCATATGGACTGAATGGGTACATGCACACGTGTATTTTTCTAGTTCTTACATTTCAACTTGTCAGTTCAAAGCCCTAGTTATTTCTTCATCTCTCACCTCACTCATCTCATGATCTTGCCTCCCTCTCTCACTCTCGCTCTCAATGCCCTACAGCCTAGTCGACCCCCTTCTCACTATCGCTTTCGATCACCTCCGGCCTCATCACTCCCTCTATCACACTCACTCTCCATCGGCTTTGGCCTCTAACCTCATCACTCACCCTCAAATCTCACACCTCTTCCAAAGTTGGGTCATTTCAATAAGTTCCATGGACCAATCAGTGGGCGGTTCTCAATTTTGGAATGAAAATTGTCCATCCTAAAACCGATCATCCTAATCTAACCTGCCTCTTATAAGCATACAACCACACCCCTTTCAAATCATCTACTAATTTTCTAAAGTTGATTTCAAATGATAATATTACTTTACATATGGGAAAATAACATAACTAATCCTTGAACTTTGAAAGAATATGCACTGTTACTCCTAAATCTTTAATTTGTTTGATATGGCTCTCCAACTTTGACCCAACGTACAATATCGTCACTAAATTTTTAATTTGTTCAATGTGATTCTCAAATTATCGATAAATGATTAATTTAGTCCCTAAATATGTGAAAAGTGACGCAAATGAAAGGATTAAATTAAACTTAAAAAAAGGATTACACCAAACTTTTATGATGAAATTAAAATATTGGAGAAAATATTACACATTTGGTCAAAATTAAGGAATCATATTGCACGAATTAAAAGTCCATGAATGACATTGCACGGTAGACAAAAGTTAGGGATTATTTGTGTCACTATCCTTTGTACATATCAATATTAATAAGGGTGGCATATGCACGAAAATATTCATAAAACACATTATCAATTCATTTCTTTTGAAAAATCTCATTTTCATAACATGAATTTGTCTTCTTCTCTGTTGTGTGATAAAGGTCTAATTGAGAAGGATAAGATGGACAGAGATGGGCTCGACTTTACGTGCTACGGCCGTTTAATTAGCTCTCACGCGAGGTCCAATTCAATTATTTTTGTGGTGTGACACTGGACAGAAAATGTGCAAAGTCATGTCACGTACCACCGATGATCTTCTAAACAATCGGACGTATTCATTATCAAGCAAGAACTTGATAAAATGAAAAACCAATATAGTCTCAATTTTGTTTTTGAATACTTTTTATCCCCATACTTTTTCACCTTTTCCGATCTAATTAAGTTTTTCTATTTTCACAAGAGAGACACTAATTGAAGCACAAGTCAACCTCGCCGTAGGCTTTTCACCTATCCCTCCCACCTACATTGGCACACGCGGTTATTATACCCGTCTACTAGTTCCTTAAATACCCATGCGAGTGTTATAGATTTTACCCTTCCCACCTGAGAGAGCCTACTAATTTCTAGATCTATATTAGGGATACCCACGGATTTTATGTCCTAAAGTTTGGGCGAAATAATTTAAGGACATACTTAAATCCAATTTTGTCTTCTTCCCTATTGTCCGATAAATGTCTAATTGAGAAGGGTAAGATGAATAGAGATGGGCTCGACTTTACATGCTACGGCCCTTTAATTAGCTTTCATACAGAGTCAATTCAATTATTTTTGCGGTGTGATACTGGACAAAAAATGTGCAAAGTCATATGATGGACCACATATGACTTCTAAACAAGTGGGCCATATTCACCATCAATCTCTTGCTTGATAAAATGGAAAATCTGTATAGTCTCAAATTCATTTTTGAATACTTTTTATCCCCGTACTTTCACGCCTTTTCTAATCTAATTAAATTTTTCTATTCTCACAATTTTTCTAGTCAAATCCCTTTGCCACTAAAATCTACTTAAGGGCCCCGTTTGGTTGGACTTTCCCAATAGGCTTTGAGCCCCGAAAGCCCCTTGGGGGGAATTTTTTGTGTTGGGCAAAACTTTCGAATGCTCCTTGATGGAATGTGGGCATTCCACATGCTGAAAGCCCAATGCTGGGGTAGGGCTACTTTCAGCTTTAGCATTTCCAAAATACTGAGAGCCACTGTTCATTATTCTTCCCCGTTCAGTTATTCTTCCCATGCCTAAGAGTCGGCCGAGTTTCGCGGTTGGCGGCGCTCAACCGCAAGCGGGCTGCCGGAATGCCTCGCTTGAGGTTGCGCAACCTCAGGCGAGGTAGCCTGAGGTCGAGCGACCTCGGGCATCACTTGGGTCGAGTGACCTAGGCGCTGCCGCCTAAGGTCGAGCGACCTAGGCGACCTTAGGCGGCGTCGCCTGGGGCACTCGACCTCAGGCGACGCCGCCTGTGGCCGCGCGACCTCAGGCGGCGTCGCCTGAGGCTATGCCCTAGGTCACGCGACTCAGGGCGTCACCTGAGGTCGGCGCCACCCAAGGCGTCGCCGAGGCGAGCTGCTCCCCACCACCGCCACGGCCTCCCTGCCACCACCAGCGCCACCGCCACCAGCCGCACCCCCACGATTACCCAGCTGCATCTCCTCCTCACTTTTCTTTTTTTCAATTTTCTTTTTACTTTGAAATAGTTTTGCAAAACATACACAAAAAATTGGTTTCCAAACACACTTCCCTTCCCAAAATTCTCATTTTCTCAAGGATACTTGGGGAAATGCTTTGCATTTCCCCAAAGTTGAATCAAACGGGGCCAAGATCTCACTGACATATGTCATAGCGTAATGCAAATAACTTTTATTCAATATAGGCTAAATTTTACATATGTAGTTCTCGAGCATTGTTTAAACAAGCTAAATCTTTACAAACCCGTGGACGTGAGCACTTGCGTGTTTCAATCTTGTAAAACTCCCGTGCCAGCCGCGTCCTTTGAATCTGGTCCAAGTTTTCTGCAAAAGCACTTCATTAGCAAATTCGAGAAAGTAGAATGATTCGGATTAAAATTAAAAGGAGCTCCGTTAGGGAAAGAGTACAAAAAGCGCCAAGGTATGTTCGCTTAAAAAGGGTATAATTTTCCCCCTCTTATTTTTGGGTCAAAGTGTAATCAATGAATCCTGTCATTTATTAATTGGGTGAGGAATGACGTGGAAACCACTTTACGTGGCATGTCACGAGCTTTCCTGATTTTCTGCATTTGATAATGATGCTCATGTATAATATCGTGATCCGGACCAATGCGAGCCTTCATTGATGAATGCTTTTATTTAGCAGAGACTAAATGATTTGCAAATATGTATATTTTTAAAAATGATTATTTATAAAAACTAATGAAAAAATATCTAAATATAAATTCTTATAAAAAACAAAGACACTCTTCATTAACTAATTATTTTAAATGATATAAACCATCATTTTTTTTGGGAAAATGTTATTTGAATTATTCATCGCTTCGAGAAACAAATGGACATGATTGATATTTGACGATACTTTTATGGTGTTATGGTTTAGAAGAAGTTGTCGATGGCAAGTCGTTATTTTTTTTTCAATCTTCTTTTTCATCTCCTATTGCTAGCAAAAAAGAGAGCGAAACAGTGCATCAAAAAATGAAAACGAAAATGGGCTATACTTGTTATTTTCATGGTCCAAACATTTTAAGAAAAATGAATTGTATGTCAAGAGATGAGATGAGGATGATTTGAATTTAAATTTGGAATGCGAGATGTTCATGTGACCATAGCAAAATTATTGAGCTGATCTAAACATGCCATCCATTACCGGGACAAAAAAAAGGGAAAAAGCTATCGTGTTGAGGTTCGATGGTAGACGTTATTGATGTTCATGAAATTCGTGGGTAGGAAATTAAAGAATTAAAAAAAATCCCCAATTAAAGTTTGCATTTTGTCTCTCTAAAATCTAGCATGAATTGGGTCCTTATCATTTCTTGGTCGGCCATGCTAAAAGCACCTTTTGCCATAAAACCACAAAGTTGCGTTCCGACCAAAAAAGACAATAATGTGAACTTAGATTCGTGCACGCAACCACTCATCCCGTGCTACTTACTTTTGCCCATAATTACAAATTTGCCACTCGGAGGAAAATGGAAGTTCTCCACTTGAGTTAGGGGCGAGAGTGGGTCTCAACTCTCGGATGAAATTGGAACTGGACTAGACCGATTCTCAAAATCGATCTTGTCCTTGGTTTTGGGACTCTTTGATCCGGTTCTCGATTTCAAATCTTTTGGAGCCAGCAATTCAACTCCTAGGTGAGAAGCAAATTGAACCAAATTGGAAATCGTCAAATCAGATAATTGAATTGAGAATTAGAGAACGAGACTAAGTCAAAATAATCCTAAAACTAGCAGTATCCATGGATCTTTTCACCTATTTTCATGCTAGTAATATCGAACTTTTATGATTTGGAACATCATTATATACTAATGATGTTATTCCATTACTATGATTAGTTTAAAATTTGCTCCAGTTTAGATGGAAGATTTGTACCCATCAGAATCTACCTGAATCTATTTGCAACATATATGCATATTTATTGTACGAAAAACTCAGTATTCAATGCACTTTGGAAATCTCAAATGAACTAATTATCACCATTTTACACGTGTTTCTAGTTTACTTTTGAATCAACCCCTTTCATTTACTCTGCATGACGACATAGTACGACTTTGTCTTGTTAGGTTTGATAGATTACTTATAAAAAATGAAACAAAAATAAGACCCTGAAATCGTAAGTTCGGTTTTAATGGAACCAGAAAAAAGAAAAAAAAAAGAATTTAGATGGTTCTAGGGATGATTAATTCTTGGTACGATCTTGTTCCAAGATGGAACCGTGAACCAAACCGACCAAGGATTAGAACCAGTCTAGTCAAATGGAACCGATCACTAGTTTTCTTTTTTATATTTTCATCTAAATATTTTATTGTAAAAAAGATGATTGGGAACAAATTCATAAATTGAGACAATTTATGTGTTCCGATTCAGATATCTTGTGAAATTATAAATTCCTATTTCCTAAAAAAAAAACCATTAATTTTTTTATAGAAATACAATAAAAAAAAAAAAGTATATGTAATCGATTTAGTTCCCCCTTATAATTAGGAACTAGAGTACCCAAACACTGATTCCATTTTTAAGATTCAAAAACCGACTAGTTCGGGAGGTTTGTTTTACAGTGTAAAATTTACACATCTCTAAATAGTTTTGAGATAGGTTTCAAATTCTAAAAACTGGGAACTAATTTTGATAGAACTGCTCACCTCTAATTTGAGCCATTATAAAGGCCAAGATCAAGATTGAAACAATTAGTTCCTTGTTCATCTTAATATATCATTAATTTTGTAACATTTCTTTCTTCCCCGAGTATGCTCGACTAATCATTATACGAAAATTTACGTCCTCTGGACAAGTGCCTTAACTATATATTTTTACTTCTCGCTGATAATTTCAAAAAGTTGATTTCTTTTTTCTCTGATTTCCGATAACCTTCCTTAAGAAGGCTTCTTTTTTCCTTTTTTTTTTTAATGCTTTTCCGGCTAAGAACCTTCCTTAAGAAGGTTAGACTTACCATGCGATGTCCATGTCCTTTTTGAGATGCATTCCAGCGGTAATATATAACAAAATTGGCAAATCAAGATAATGGAGATAATCATACTAATCGCAAATATTTCAACGTATTTTTACAATCGTTTAAATTTAAATTTATTTTCTGAACAGATTTACGTTGTTTCTTCTTTTTACCCACATGCATATCTGCCTGCTCTTTTGTTAGTACACGAGAAAAAAACGAATTAAAAAAGCAAAAAAAAAAGAGAAGATAGAAGATTCAGATTTTCAGATTGATAGATGTGTTATGTGACGTGAAATTTTTTGACTTACCAAAGATGGGAATTACTTAAATTTCGGATATTTAAGCAATATGAATTCTAAAGGTACTATCCAGTATCCACTATCAAATGACGATTTTGTGGTGTGAGATGAAATTTATTGGGAAAAGTCTAAAACTAAATGCATATTTCGGATTTCTTCTATATATACTAGTAAAAATGTACTATATATATATAAACCGGCACCTTGTAAATTCTATAGACTCGTTTATTGTTAAACATTTGAGTTTTTTTTTTTTTGAGAAAGTAATTATTAACTCAACAGATCAAAGAATTGTGCATATATACATACACACATATTTGTATGGAAGAGATATATCGAAAAAGTTGAGCCTCATTTTTTTGGGTAAGGTTCAAATTCTGGAATTGGAGTGCTGGAGAGATAAGATAGTATTATCGATTTACGCATTTATCCTTAATTAAGTAGGATAAGTATGATGTAATCGATAAAGTGAATAAATGCCAAATGCCAAATGCCAAATGCTAATTCCTTTACCGCTTTTGATCATAATTCAAGCAAACCTTCCTAGATTATCTTAATTCGCAGGATAAATTCTTTGATTCTTCCATTTCCAGGGAAGCAGGAATAGCTCCCCTTATTCATCAATACACTATTCGATCTCATATGAAACCAAATATTTGATTTAGACTAAATCTTGGAATTACAATATTTTTCACTATTGATTCATATAAAAAAATTGATCAAAAGGCCATCTTTATTTTATAAGCCTATTTTTATTCTATTTCATAGGTTGATCAAGCAAATTAGATTATTTGAATGATTTTTAAATCATCAAGCCGAGATAACATCAAGACGAAAAAGATTTTCTGAATAGGATCTGCCCAAACTTTCCTCTCTCACGTGTCTTCAAAGAATAACAAGGAATCTGACCCACCAAATCCCATCACTTACTCTATTATATAAAATTGTAAACTACAAACAAACCAAAGCAAATATCTAAATCTCCACACCTAAATCTATAAACCCAAATCTAATGTTACAACAACAACAACAATAAATAATAATAACTATAATAATAATAATAAATAATAATAATAATAATAAAATTATACACAACAATACACCAACACAACACACAACACAAACACCATCGCCTTCCCCACTTACTCTTGTACGTGTCTTAAAAGAATAACAAGGAATCATACTCACCAAATTCCATCACTACTCTATATTATATAAATTATAAACTATAAACAAAACTAAAGATCTAAATCTTAAATCTAAATCTAAATCTAAATCTAAATTTAAATCTAAATCTAAATTTAAATCTAAATCTAAATCTAAATCTAATATTACAACACCCACCACCACAACAACAACAACAATAATAATAAAATTATACATAACAAAGACAAAACACTATCTCTCTCCTTCCTTAATTCCTACATTTTCTCTCTCTAAATCTCTCCTCCAATCCCACCCCCTCTTTCTCTCCCCTCCATATTGCCTGAGTAGGTGCCCAGCGAGCTTCCCTCACTCTCCCTCCCTTCTTCTTCTTCACTGACGCTCGCCGCCGCGATCGCGTCGCCGATCGAATCCCCCCGCCGCCCAATCGCCGGAGCTCCGCCGCCGCCGCAGCATTGCGCTCTCCCCGCCTCTCCCTCCCTCCCTCCCCTTCCGGCGAGCGCGCGCGCATCGGGCGGCAGCGCGCCGAGTACATGAATTCGGACCCGGGCGGGTCAATCCATGGGGCCTAAGAAGCGAAACCCCGCTCCCAGGTCCAAGCAGCCGCCGCCGGCCCCGGCGACGCCGGCGACCCCGGCGGCTCCCGCTCCCGCCGCCGTCGCCGCCGCCGATGGCGGCCTGGGGGAAGGCGAGTTGAGCGCTGTCTCGAATAGGGCGAGGGCCGGCGCGGCGGCGGGCGAATCGGAGGGCTCGGATTACGCCGCGATCAAGCTCGAGTGCGAGCGAGCCCTAAACGCGCTCCGGCGCGGGAACCACACCAAAGCCCTAAGGCTGATGAAGGAGTCGTGCGCGCAGCACGAGAGCTCGCCGCACTCGGCCTTCGTGCACAGGTTCCAGGGCACGGTGTGCGTCAAGGTGGCTGCTATCATCGATGATCCCAACGCGAAGCAGCGGCACGTGAGGAATGCCATAGAATCCGCACGTAGGGCGGTCGAGTTGTCCCCGCGTTCCATCGAGTTCGCGCATTTTTATGCAAATTTGCTTTTTGAGGCGGCGAACGAGGGGAAGGACTATGAAGAAGTGATTTCCGAGTGTAAGAGGGCGTTGGCTATTGAGAATCCTGTTGATCCTGCTAAAGAGAGTCTGCAGGAGGAGAGCCAGCAGAAGATTACGAGTGCCAAGGCGCGGATAGAGCACGTGCAAGGTGAGCTGCACAACCTGATGCAGAAGTCCTCCTTCGGCACTCTCTCGACTTTGATGAAGAATATCGGTGGTGGTGAAGAGAAGTTTAGGTTGATTCCCATTAGGAGGGTCACGGAGGACCCGATGGAGGTCCGGTTAGTCCAACCCAGGAGGCCCAACGAGATAAAGAAGGCGACTAAGACGCCAGAGGAGAGGAGGAAGGAGATTGAAGTTAGAGTCGCTGCTGCAAGGCTTTTGCAGCAGAAATCTGAGACCCCCAGTGTGCAAAATGAGGGTGACCGAGGATTGGATTCTTCTGGTGGGAGTGGGCAGAGAGGGGTTGAGAGACGGAAGCATGGGAAGAAGAATGGGTCTTCCGCGGAGAGGAAAGATTGGGTTCGGTCTTATTGGAATACTCTGAGTGTTCCAATGAAGAAAGAGATGCTTAGGATTAGGATTTGCGATATCAAGGCGTATTTTGGATCTGCAAATAACGATTCAGCCAATAAGGTTTTGTCAGACGCTGTAGAGTATGCCAATACTAATAAGATATGGAAGCTTTGGGTCTGTTGCAAATGCAGTGAAAAGTTTTCTGACTCTGAATCCCATATGCAGCATGTCGTTCAAGAGCACATGGGTAACCTTCTACCAAAAATGCAGTCAGTTTTGCCACAAAATGTTGACAGCGAGTGGGCTGAGATGATCCTTAATTGCTCTTGGAAACCACTTGATCTTTCTGCTGCAATGAAGATGCTAGGAGATCGGCAGAAATCTCAGGGCATCGATTCTAATGAGGATTTTTGCTCAGAGAACAATGCGGATGACTGTGATGACTGTTTTAAAGATGCTTGGGATTCTTCCCCTGCTAAAAGTGATTTTGGTTACAACTGCAATGGTTGTACTGATAAAGACAGTAATAACTTTGACAAAGACGTTGATCATGCTGGGTCAGATGCGAATCGGGTTTTCATTGATAGCTGGCCAACATTGGATGATTCTGAGTGTGCAAAGCTCTTAGAAAGAATCCGTTCTCTGTTCAAGGTTCTAATCAGAAACAAATGCCTTGCCGCTAGCCATCTCAGTAAGATCCTCCAGTTTACAGCAGATGAACTTCAGGGTATCACTTCAGGTTCTCAGCTCCTGCACCAGGGGGTGGATCATGGGCCGACTCGCATATGTTTCTTAGGAGCAACTCAACTGAAGAAGATCGTTAAATTCTTGCAGGAGCTTTGTCATTCTGCTAGTTTGAGCAGACACTCTGAGAAGACTAATAGCCCTGTAGATGATGCTAATTCTTTATCACAAGAAGTAGAGATTAAGGAGAAAATCGTCCTTAGTGGGGATGCGTCATGCTTAATCTTAGATGAAAGTTTACTTCCCACAGAATGCACAACAGATAGTAGTCATGACTCTGCTGCACATGATGCTGCTGGGTTGACTTCTTGTAAGGTGGGCGCCAATGCTGATGCTCTGCTGTCCTGGATGTATACAGGTCCCTCAAGTGGGGAGCCATTGGCATCTTGGGACCACAGAAAAGAAGAGAAAATGCATCAAGGAATGGAAATCCTCCAAATGCTTGAGAAGGAATTTTATTTACTTCAGAACCTATGTGAGAGAAAATGTGAGCTTATTGGCTTTGAAGAAGCACTGCAAGCACTGGAGGACCTTTGTGTTGAGGAGGCTAAGAAGAGGAAGAACGCTGATGAGTTTGTGTACCGAAGCCTTGAGTCTGTTCTGAGGAAGAGGAGAGAGGAACTTAAGGGAGATGAAAATGACCTTGCTTTTGTTGGCAATAGAATTGAGTCAGATGTGATAGGAAGTGTCCTAAGAGAGGCAGAAGCTTTGAATTCTAATCAATTTGGATATGATGATTCTTATAGTGGAGCGTCTTCTCATTTATGTGACCTGGAGTCTGGGGAAGATGAGGATTGGAGAACTAAAGACTATCAGCATCAAGTTGATACTTGCATAGAAGTTACAATTCAGAAACAGAAAGAAGAATTTTCTACTGAGGTTAGATTAATTGGATAATTGAATATTAGAGCCTTGTACCCTTGTATTAAGCTTTCAGTTGTTTGGTGATGCAGATTAGCAAAATCGATGCTCGAATCATGCGAAATGTCGCTGGGATGCAGCAATTGGAACTTAAGCTGGAGGCTCTTTCTGCATACGATTATCGGTTGATAGTGCTGCCTTTAGTCAAGTCATACATGAAGGTTAGTTTCTATCTATTGATCTGCTTAGGTGCTTCATTTGTAGGGACTTACTTCTGCTCCTTCCATGCTGTTTGCTAGACACACTTGGAGGACCTAGCAGAGAAAGATGCGACTGAGAAGTCTGATGCTGCCAGGGAGGCATTTTTGGCGGAACTTGCCCTTGATTCAAAAAAAGTTTCTAAAGGAGGAGGTGTCACTTCGAGGCATGCACAAGACAGGACAAAGGATAGGAAAAGGCACAAAGAGTTCAGAAAAACCAAGGCCACCAAGGTTTCAGCAACATGACCTTTTCTTCATTGAGGGTAGTTATGCAAATTTAATCTCTCTCTGATCTTTTGTTTCTTAATAGGCTAGTGGAATTGATGAGCAACAAATCTTTTCCCAAGAGACTGATGAACCAGAGTAAGTTTGCTGATTTGATGTCACTACATGCGCTTCCTGAATTACACTTTGTAAGGAAAACAAGATGCGATATGGCTATAACTGCTCCTGAACTCCACTTGACGCAGTTCTCCATCGGTGACATCTGACGGTGACCAGCCAGATTCTGATATCTTAGCTTATATGAATGATGATGACTTGAAAGAACAGGAAGAGGAAATGAGAAGAAAAATTGAGCTTGAAGCTGAGGAAAGAAAGCTCGAAGAAACTTTGGAGTATCAGAGACGCATTGAGAACGAAGCCAAACAGAGGCAGCTTGCTGAGCAACAAAAAAAATTCACCAGCACATCTTTGAAGCTGGGGCAAGGAGATCCTGACGTTACTTCGGAGAGTCAAGCTGATGATCAATATGCACATGAACAGTTCAAATCTCCTCGTCTGGTAAAGATGACATCTGCTGTTTGTTGCTTGTCGATTTGGAGATACTTTTCGATATAGATGTTGGACTGTTACTTGAACACTTTCTGCTTATTCACGGTTGAATCACATGCTTTCTTTAATGCATAGTTTCACCTAGAATTTCCAGCGGGATCTTTACAAGTTTGCTATTTTCACGACAGTTGGGACTGAAGAATGACCTGCCAACTTCTCATGAGATTACTTCAGTGTATCCTGATAATTTGAAGAAGAAAAGTACAGATGAGACGAAAGTTCAAGGAGGTTGCAATTTAACAAGAATTATGCAGATTGAGGCTTGCACTTTGACGCTGATCAATCAATTCTTTTCTCCATTTTGCAGGTCTCCCCAATGGAGGACTTTCTGAGGATGGTGTTTTGCTCTCTGATAGACGAACAGGAAGGAGAGGCAGGCGCCATAGGAGTTCCACCAAACCATTGGAGGGAAGCAAAGGGAGTTTCCCTTCGGGAAAAGAAATTGTTGAAGCCGGGAGTGCACATGTTGAGGGTATGTTCTATGTCACTGAATGTCCGATCTTGAGTTACTTATTTCTACGTCATGGGTTAGTTTTGTTGTTGATTATTTACTTGGATCTTGTTAGAGAGAGTTCTAACAGCACTTGTTAAGCAAACGATATAGTAAGTTTAAATTTTCATTGAAGGCATGAAAATGAGTGAATTGCAGTAAGTTACCTTATCATAAGAAAATGAGGCATGCAAAAGCTATCTTTTTATATTTTGAAAGGACAAGTTATAACTTAAGGAAGTGCCCCTTAAAAAATTCTTTTTTTATTTATTGAAGGAAGTTATTGCTGGAATGAATGGGCTGATGTCCTAATCATTGGCAATGATGTTTTAAGAAAATGATCCAAATCTTAAAAATTGCAAAAAGATTAACAGAACTTGTGTCACATCAGGTATGATTCTTTAGAATTAAGAGTCCTTTCCATCTCTTCCCTCAACAACCACCCTGCTTGTTCAAAACGAAGAGAATAGGAAGGGAAACCAGAGGCAACTCATTAATTGGTCGAATTACTTTCGTTACTAACATCATTCTAGAGCAAGTACTTACCTCTAGCTTTTATCATTTGGCCTAAAAATGTTTAGCAGCTCCAGAAGTGGGGATTGAGTATGCTAGAACTCTTTGTAGTTACCCTTTTTCAGAATACTCTTTTAATCGCCTGTTTGGTGTTCACTTCAAGTTCACGATTCACCAAAGGCTTAATAGCCTATAAGTATTCTCCAATTCAATATTGGCACATCATACGGTGCACCAGAGCAGAAGAACATATGAGCGTTGACTTTTAGGCAACTTAGCTCTTTAGAGCCATTTTAGTAGCTTATTTAAATTTCTTGTTACAGATTTTAGGGAAAGTGCATCTCTTTCATGTTTTGGATTTTAAATCTGGTTGTTATGGTGAAAATCAACTTTAGGAGGACATCAGACAAAGACATTGAGACAATTACAGGCAGAGGAGGACGACGAAGAAAGATTTCAGGCTGACCTTAAAAAAGCTGTCAGCCAATCTCTTGGTACATTTCTTCATAGTTTATTTGTACGGCCTCTCATTTTTGTCTGTGTGTTGATGACTGTGCTTATTAGCAGATTTTGTTGAAGGTAAGGAGTCAATTTTTCTGATTGACTACTATCACATTGCTTGTTTTCCTATTGGCTGCTATTGGACTGACTTTTGTTTTTTTGGGTGATATACGTCATCATCACAAATTGTGCAGGACACCAGGCAATTTTTAAAGCTTATTACTAGGACTATTCTTAAGGGTGTTAATATTCTTTTCTGTGCTATAGGTCATTCAGTGATCCGTGTTAGCTTTGGAAATGATATCTCACGCTTTTCTCAGTTGCATCACCGACAATCTGATTTACTGATTATCTGATTATGATAGATAACAATTTTTTGTGGCTACTTATAATCTAAACATCAAGAGCGAGGAGTGATAGTACAATTTTTTTCCTAAACCCCTAAACTTAAACACAACACTAAGTATCATATATGACCTGTATTTTCTTGACCAACAAAAAAGGGGATGACCTGTATCCAAACGTGACTTTGTATGAATTCATGCATTTTTATATGAGAAAATTGGCCCTGATTGGGAGGAAAGTGAAGCAAGTTTGACGAGATGGAATAACCCCTAAAGTACCAACTTCATGAGAAAGTGAGTGTGTGGAAAATGTCACTCATCATTCTATGGAGACAGTTTAGACAGGGGTTTGCTGTCTTAAAGGTGAAATGCTAAATAGAACAGCACTGCAACTGTCAATGCGACTTCCTTTTGGCAATAGAACATTACTCTTTTGCGGTTGATGTTGATTGTTGTCTCTCTCTCTCTCTCTCTCACGAGCACATGGGCATGGAGGCACAATTCTGCAATTGAATAAGCAAAACGCTGACTTTTCTTTCTGTTTCAGACACATTCCAAGCGCGTCAGAAGAGCCCTTTGGCTTCTACTTTACTGAGGTCGCACAAGCCATCCAGAACTGCAGATGATATCGGTGTTATACATGGTGAGGCAGTAATAGAAACCAAACACAGAGCAGATGTGTTTGGTACAGGATTGCAGAATGAAATTGGTGAATATAATTGCTTTCTGAACGTAATCATACAGGTAGGTTTTGTGGAAGCAATATATTACCCTTATCATTTCCTTCTATGGCATGCTTCTGTTTCAGAATGATTGCAAGGGTTACACTAACCTGACTTTTTGTTCTTTTGTGCGCATTTTTCAGTCCCTGTGGCATTTAAGGCAGTTCCGTGATGAGTTCTTGAAAAGATCTACGCTGGACCATGGACATGTGGGAGATCCTTGCGTTGTATGTGCCCTTTATGATATTTTCACTGCTCTGAGCACAGCAACTGCAGATGCACGGAAGGAAGCCATTGCTCCTACTGCTTTGAGAATAGCTTTAAGTAACCTGTACCTGGATAGTAATTTTTTCCAGGAGGTAGACTTATTCTTTCCTTCTATTTTATATTTGTTTTAAGTGGGAGATTGGTGGAACTCTGACAGATTAAAGCAATGAACAGGCTCAGATGAATGATGCTTCTGAAGTCTTGGCAGTAATTTTTGACTGCCTTCACCGGTCATTTACATATTGTTCAAGTGTTTCTGATGATGAATCAGAAGAGAGTAACTCTAGAGGATCCTGGGATTGTTGTAAACCTTGTCTTGTACACTCTCTCTTTGGAATGGATATCTTTGAGCGAATGAATTGCTACAACTGCGGATTGGAATCCAGACATCTGAAATATACTTCGTTCTTTCATAATATTAATGCCAATGCCCTCAGAACGATGAAGGTATGTCTTGTTGGAATTAGTGATTTTCTTCACTGGCCACTTTCTATGGGTTAATGATGAGAGTCGATCATTTTTGTAAAATAAATTTTATTTTGTTAATCCTCTTACCCCATGTCTATCAGGTCACGAGTGCAGAGAGCTCATTCGATCAGCTGTTGAATATTGTGGAGATGAACCATCTATTAACTTGTGATCCAGAGTCTGGTGGCTGTGGGAAGCTCAATCACAAACATCATTTCCTCTCCACCGTACCCCACGTTTTCACTACAGGTGGTTCTTGGCAGCTGAGGTCAAAGCATTATTTTTTATCAGAATTGATAGCGCTTATAGATATATATTTGATTTTGTGTTGCAGTTGTAGGTTGGCAGAACACATGCGAGAGTGCTGATGACATAGCAGCAACATTGTCAGCCCTCAGTACTGAGATAGATATCAGTGTCCTCTATCGTGGTCTTGATCCTAAGCATATGCATAACTTGGTTTCAGTGGTATGTATATTTATCACCCTTGATATGTTTTTCCCCTAAGACCATGCTTGTGCGATTGTGTAACTTGGTTCCATTGGTATGCATTATGGTTTTTGCCTGGAGACCCTACACACGAGCTTAGAGTAATCCAACAATTAAAAAAAAAAAAAAGAGGATAAAATAAAAGAGCATAGTAGTAATCCTCTTCTCGGTATGGGCTGCCCACTGATGGTGTTTTCTTTTCCTTTTAAGTAGAAAACGCTGTGAATGGAAAGTGAGTGAGGTTTTGTAGAGTGGAAAACGCCTTAACCTTTCCCGTATCTCCATGCTTGAAACTTTGAGGGCAATACTGGCATGTGACTGACTAATTAGTACTTATTGGCATAGAAGCTAGAGGTCATTACCTGATGAGATAGTCTTGCGTGCTCATACAATCTCCATGCCACCGTTTAGATGTTTTTGTTGTACGGTCGCTGCTTGATGGGAGCATTAGTTTTTACTTGTATATTTTCTGGTGTTATGTTAATGTACACAGGTTTGCCCATTCTCTTCTCTCTGTAACTGGTGGTTTTTTCTTCTCATTCTGTACGTAGGTTTGCTACTATGGGCAACATTACCATTGCTTTGCCTATAGTTGTGAACATGAAAAGTGGATCATGTATGATGATAAAACCGTCAAAGTAAGTTCAACATTTCACCTCAATTATGAGATTCTTTTTGCACGATTGGCAAACTATTATACCTTTTAAATTTACAGCTTGGGCCTCTTTTCTTTTCTTTTCCAAGAAAGATGTTGATATCTGCCTTTGATTGCATAGGTAATTGGTAGCTGGGCAGATGTTCTCACAATGTGCGAGAGGGGGCATTTGCAACCTCAGGTTTTGTTTTTTGAAGCTGTGAAATAGATAGAATATTTTTCCTCTCCATACTTTTGCGGGCGCAGGACAACTCAAAATCTATTTTAGGGGGACCTTCGCTGGTTTCAAATTGTGAGAAACTGTTCATACCGGGAGATATCAAAGCTCTTGCTGTTCGGATAACGATATGCATCACCAGTTTCAGAAAGAGAAGATTCGTATGAAGTGAAGTTTGGTGTAAAATGGGAAGTTTTGGCGATAACATTGGATTTTGCTTTGGAGCACTGGGTAACCTCCCCAGAGGAGGAACAATGTGTTGAAATTTTGGTCTTCCAGGAAATTAGAGGTCGGAGGAAACTGTGTTCTTCCGCAAGATTTATTGAGAAGTAGAGTCTAATTCTAAGGCGTGCCTGACAATCCAATAAGGTGGGTTTGCCGAGGATAAAGACGGTAGGTACAAGTTTGCCCATGTATATTTGGGGAGCCTATCATGACGACATCTTGGGAAGTGATCCGTCCAGGCGTTGGCAGGTGTATACACCAGTTGTTATAGCTGATAATTATTCTAGGTGCAAAAGCTCTCTACATATGCTTATATAAGTATTTTCCCCAAGTTCAAATTGTGTATAAGGCCCCAGCATGGCCCGTGGCCTTCGACAACGTTGATGACTGCGAAAAGGTAGTATTCTTGTATGTCATGAAATTTTTTGACGGGGAAAATAAAAATAGATTTTTCAGTTTCATCGGAATTCCATGCAGAGTCAAGCCCTCATGATTCCTACAGATTAATGTAATGCTTGGTTCTGTTTACATGGATGGTGATCTCGGAGGCCCACCGCCGTCAATGATCTGAACCCGATGTGGGGTTCACATCTGGCGAAAGGAACCCCACTTCAAATGTCGATCGCGAACGCCTTGTTTAAGATTTTAGAGTGTTTGTCTTTTAGCTTCACTGGTCCTGATGGTGTAATAAGCTGCACCGGTACATCGTGGCATGTGTTTAGGTCAGATTAGGCAACGACTTTTCTCCATGTAACGAGTTAATCTCAGTTGTCGACACCGATCGACAATGTGAAGCACGTGTTCTTCTCCAGTACCGTGTTAACCTCGATTCAAACATCTGTTTTGAATCGATCCTAGGGCACGACATTCTCAACCACACACTACGACGTGCGTATTTGCGAACTTGGGCTGACGTGTAATCTCCCAAGAGAATAGGACTCTGCTGTTTACTCAGTCTCTCTTCAGACTCATTCACACCATGCTTTCTAACTAATATCAGTTTACAATCCTCATACACCTTCCCTTCTCCTCTCCGAGTCCTGCCGATAATTCTAGCGCTGCCATTGATCCCTGCTTCGCTTCTCGGACCAAAAGGAAATGACCCTGAAGGGTGGCGCCAGCCAGGCATGCGCGGCGTGCAAGTACCAGAGGAGGAAGTGCAAACCAGACTGCCCTCTAGCTCCTTTCTTCCCGGCCGACCAGCCGGAGATCTTCCGGAACGCGCACAAGTTGTTCGGCGTGAGCAACATCCTAAAGATATTGAAAGGCCTGCATCCTAACCAGAAGCCCATCGCCATGAGATCCATCATCGACCAAGCAAACATGCGCGATTGGTACCCGGTGCACGGTTGCTACGGCCTCATCCAGAACCTGCAGTACCAAATACAGCAGGCCAAGGAAGAGCTCCACGCCATTTACGCGCAGCTAGAGATGTACAGGCAACAGAACCAGGTCTCTCCGGTCCCTGAAGACGTGCCTTCTCAGCTGGAATTGGGCATGGCCCCACCAAACGGCGCGCTTCCCCTGTTCCACCAAACGCAGCAGCAGTGCAACGCTGCAGCCGCCTTGCCCGTTCCGCAAAATCACTGCGGTAACAATGGGGGCGTAGCTGGTTACGACAGCTCCAGTGATGTGGTGCCCAAGGATAATGTCGAGAATGCCTTGTGGATGCAAAATCAATACGCTAGTTACAACAACAGCAATGCAATTCAGATGGCTGCATCGCAGCCGATGGACGTGCAGCAAGAAATGGTCCAAGACTACGATGAACTCCAACCTTTTTTTGACACCATCGACGATACACAGTCTTATAAAGAGGCATGCGACTCGAGGTACAACTCTTCTTTCACGTAACAGATACGAGCCTCATCGTATCTAATACGATAACAGCAAAATTCTTAAATGCCTTCATTATACTTCAATGCTATTTACCTTTTCTTGTTTCTCTTCATTGAAGAAGTAAAGAGTTTAAACGCATATGCAGCTCGGAATCGTCATTGAAGGATACAAGGCGATCCATCGAGCATGCTGGCAACAACGAATTGAAGAGCGCTGCCGCATGCTTCAGCCTCACCAGTGTCAACTGATCAGACAACAACTCGAAGGGTCTACCCTTTTTTCGGATCATTAGTTTTGTTACTGCAGTTTCCGACTTTTCTGAGTTCTCCTTTTTCCTATTAAGAAATGCCGAACATCAAATAGTCACTCTGCAAGCGTAGGGTACGGCATGACATACTTTGCTGCTTGATGCCTAAATTATCGTACTGTGGTCAATTGTTATGAACGAAGTCTGTGACGCATGACGGGATCGGATAAATCTCTGCTGACAGTAAGTTTCATTTGTCGACTCCAGATCAGTATCTATTAAGATTGAATAAACCACACATACAACATTCGTCTCTCAACAACTGCAAAAGCATCTATGGAACTTGTACAATACAAGTCGTTCAAAATTGTTGTTGTTCCATCGAGTCCCTTCAGCTACTTTTAGAAAGCTCAAGCAGGATCAGTCATTAGATGAAATCCTACCGATCATTTCAGAGATATCAAAGGTTGGGAGCTTCTATGGCACTGCCATTGTACTGTATAACATTACTGTACTTGGCACAGACAGATGGGAGTTGAACTTTTTGCAGTTTTGGCACAGCAGAAGCTCTTCCCACACATTTCATATTTTCCCACAATGAAAAGGTGAACTTTCTATTTCCTCGATCACTGGATTTGTTTCCATCATGTGAAGCAGACACATAGAGCAACTCATGCGAACCTGAACTGGCTTAAACAAGAAAAGCAAGCAACATTACTTGGTCATTCCCCAATGCCCCATGTCGATGAATCTCAAACTTTTACTTCTTCCATTTCCCTCCTCTGGAACTGGAGATGGTTTTCTCCGCCAGGGATCCGAACATTGAGGAGAGTTATCTCATATATATGCGTCTTAGGTTGGAATCAAAGCAGCCTCGTGTTGTATGAACCACAATGACGGCACTTGTGATAAAACCAATGAAAAGATGTGCTTCCTCTCTTCTCGCAGTCATTGCAGAGAATAACCTGTAAATATGTTCTCTACGTCATTTTCGAACGGACTTACAAGAGAAGAATATGCCCAATTAAAAGCAAACTAGAGCATTAAGCTACATCAACCTGGGTCTTGCCAGAATATTCATCTGGCATTTGCTCTTCGGCCAAAAGTGTATCCAACATTTTAAAATAAACCTGCACGATGTTGAAATCGAATATTTGTCAAATAATTCCTTTGTATGCAAGGTTCTTTCAAACTATTTTCTGCATTTCAGTTTTGTTTACCAATGATGATGGCATTATGCCAATCAAGAATAACAACATTGTGCACTAAGAAAGGAAGTATAAGAAAGATGTCAAAGGATCTTAGAGAACAATATAAGGCTCATTCCTACTAATGGGAGAGAGAGAGCACATCGGAATATCGGGCAACAAACCTGCATGTCCCCTAGTGACTTGCTACAAATCGGACAAGTATAGTGAGTACAAGTATACTCCTGGAAGCAGAACGAGAATCATCAATCTCAAGTGAAATATTTGTAAGGAGAGACATCAAGACTAGTGATGAAGAAGTGCATACCTGGAAACATGCCGAGTGCATCAAGTGGCCACAGGGGAGGGCCTTTACTGGAGAGTTCGATGTAAAAATGTACTCACGGCAAATAGGACAGTTATCTTCTAGGCATTTCTGTCTGCATTTGTGAACCGAAAGGGAGCGCGACATGCAGGCATTGCAGTTCATGCAATGGAAATAGTCAATGCCCAATCCCTTTCCCACACGACACAAGTTACAGTAAGGGCAGTGATAGATTTCCCTGTGAAATAACTTCCATCTTTGAGCCTTAGTGAACGAACTTTTACCTTACTAAATGATCCAATAGAGCGAGAATTAATCCAAATAAAATGAATCAATCATGTTACTCTGTAAAGTAAAAATTTGTAGGAGTTGTGACACTTCTCTATATAGGAAGTGAATTTGAAGAAAATTAGAACAATAAGATATTTGCAGTAACAAATATGCACAATTAGTGGCAGGTAATTACTGTAACTTGTTTCGCCATTAAAGAAAAGAGCAGGGCATACTGCATGTTGTGGCATCGAGGGCCGTTACCTGCAACAACTATGGTTGCTAAAAGACATGCTCTCACCTTTCATCGTCATATATGCTACAGATTCTGCAATAGTATTTGGCCATCACTAAATTATGACACGAAGCTGTTGAGCATGTGGCTCCAATTGGCTGAATCGTTAAACATTTCATGCACATCATTTTGGTTATGGATTTCCTGTATCACATAAGATCAGCGAAAGTGCTGAGTACAAAAGTTAGAACCTAAACTTATGAGAGAAGAAGATGCTCACAAGTCATGTCATATTGCACGCACCTGTCAACTGAATGAACATTTTCCTCATCATGGCAACGCCTGCATGGGTAGAGTTGGTTGCAACATACAGCGAGAAGCTTGCAATTCCTCTTGTAGTGCTTGCATCCATAAGTCATCTCGAACTGATCACGATAAGATGGAGAATGACCAGGTATATTCTCTCCATCACTCGAGACAGTGGCAGCCGGGTTAGATTTCTGTTGTGCGACAATCCAACGACTGGATATTCATGCAAGATAGAGAACACTGTGTTAACTGGGTAGTCTAGTCATTGCTTAAAAGTGGGAGTAAAAACCTAATGATGATTCAGAAGTGCGACCTCATTAACAGATTCTGTATGATGGATGATTTCTTATGCAGGTCCAAGGAAGAATCGCAGGACACTCTCCTAATTGCAGCTTCCAGTTCTTCTTGACTCATCGCAGAAACATTCTCCTGGTGCGCAGACTTATGGTCAAGTTGCAGATCTATACCTAGTTCTGCATCATCGTTAGAAAGTTTTGTGCACTTATCAGACTCATGCCTATTGACTTTTCCTTTATTGATGGTGCCCATTTTCCATTGCTTGGATTTATCATTGGTAACATGCCCTTGTGGTAAGTTAACTACTTCGTTGCAAATTTTCTCCCTGTGTTCCTCAAGGATGTCTTTGGATAGATATGTCGAGATTATCTCGAAAGGATCTGCTGTCTTCAAGGGCGAGATACCCGATTCCACCTCCTTTTCCACATTATCCCCCTCCCACCATTCCTGCAACCACTCGTTGAACATCGTGTTTCTTGTCACATGTCTCCATGTGGACATTAACTTCTGCTGTTCTTTGGGTGTCAAAGACTCCATAAGCCACGGGATCATATCTTGTAATACCTCAGCTCTTATTCTACCAAGCATGCAGCCTATGACCTTTTCCTGTTCTGCAATAGATAAGCATTCTCTAACTGACGACCAAATTTCAATTTCCTCGTTGCGGATGTGTTCAGAGACTATCCTATGCATGGACCTACACATATTCTGAAGCTTCAAACACAGATGACGATGACTTCGCTTCACACTTAAATCAGAATTATTTGAAGACATGTGCAATGTAGAGATCTTATCCAGAATGGACGATATGTCGTTAATGTATTGAGCTTCAATTCCGTGGTCAATGGTGTAGGAGGAGCTTATGTTCTGCACTTTGCCCTTTTCTTCTAAAGCTGGAAAAGCTACCTCATCCTCTGTATCACTGTGGATTTGATACAGATTGCATATTAGAACAAATCGTTTACAGAAATCTTCGAGGAAACTGGCATCGTCCGATAGTTTAAGTGATTTTTGGACAAGATTTGTAAGATCTTTCTCCATAACCTTATGGAAGAAAAAGATAATATCGACCGGCTCCCACTGATCCATATTGGAAATGACATCATTCTTCACTGATGGAAACCTAAAAGAGATATTCGATGCCTTTGGTCTCAAAGAAAAGAACGAGCTCAAAGCAACTCTACCAGAGTTAGATGTATTCAACTTAATCATAGCGGCCGACTCAGTTCCCAATAAAATGGGATAAGATCCTCTGCAAGATTTATCATTTGATTGTGAGGTTGAAGCAGAATACTTGGCATCTCCCTCGAAATGTTTGGGCAGTGTAAACAACCTTGTTTTGAAAAAATATTGTGGGTCCATCCTGGATTCATCGATCGATTTCTTGCCTGAGCAAGCGATACGGAACCACTCATGCAGTAGCAAGGTAAAAGAGCGGCTAATCGTACTGTCTCCTCGTTTTATGTGAAGAAGGATGGACCTTGATTCCTCCGCTGATAAATGAGCTGAAAACCAAGTGATCACACATTCGATCCATCCAAAAGGCAACGTGCATATGCTCGTGTACAGAAGCTGAATTTGCATTTCATGACTGCAGCTTTTGCTAATCACATTAAGTACCTGACAAAAGCTGAAATAATCTGCATGATGATATTATAGTTGAAAATGGTTTGGAAACATGAACAACCTCCTTATAGAAAGTAATATGTGAATGTGCTCATCTAGAAAGATATCATTAACTGTCAATGTTCTAATCCAATAGAATTCTGCATTAAAATGTTGGTCCAACTTAACTCCTTAAGGGCTGTAGTGGACTGGAAAAACTGTACCTCTGTCTCTTGGTAAGAAAATAATCTGTTGATTTCCATTAGAAACAACTTCAGTTCACAGGAAAGCTGCTCTACAAAATTGCATCGGAGCGTCTCATCTTGCGCATCATTGTGAAGCAACTGTTGAAGACATCCAATTTGGCTCTTATACGCAATCCAATCAAATGAGGAAAATTCACGGCCATTGGCTAGTCCATTAAGTTCATGATAGTAAATTTGATGCAATGCATTGCTGCGAGTTGGAAAGATGCATCGAGATTATAAATAATCAGGAAGTAGAAAAAAAGAACCGAGGTAGCCTAAATATGGGAACATGTGAAGTAATAACGTAGAGTATGAGTACCTATAAAAGGCTACCACATCTAAAAGGAACTTCAGCGGCATAAGTACTGCTGACAAATCGGAAAACACCCCTGATCTTTTGACTCGATGGAGAGCTTCTAGTGCTGTTTGGAAATCTCTCCTAACGGCACCGTGCCAAACTTTGAAACCATCAGTCAGAGAGAATTTTGATATTTTTCCGACACTATCTCTCTGCTCCTGCTGCTGCTCGAGAGTGCTTTCCACACTTGCAGATCTGCCGTCTAATTCACACATCGCTCTAGTCTCAATCTTGCCCATCAAGTATGATCGATCAGTCTTCCTAATCCAGCCGATTATTACCTTTTTCACAAGAGTTTTGAACTTATTAAACGCAGGAAGTAAAACGCGGTGTCTTAAAAAAATTTGGCATTGGCCTACCTCCTGCAGCAGGCTTTCTTTAGGGACCTTGTCCTTAACAAAATCGATGACTTGTTCCTGTTCATCAGGGGAAATGAAGGATATCATCCATGGAAGTAAATTCTCTAAAAGGATGGCCGGGACACTGCATAGGAATTGCCAAAGTAGTGAAGCCTGTTCTTTCTGGGAAAATTGTTGCATCAGCAGCCGAAACACCTACAGTCATGTAAACTGAAGTCAGAAGAAAAAGGTAAACAGAACAAAGTTAATCAAATATTTCAGAGAAATATTGAGGCTATCAGTTCGTCCAATAAGTCTCATTTTCATTCTTATAGTTTGACACAATGTCTAGAAACTAAAAAGTGAGCTTCCTTGCACATAGAATAGGCAAAAGAAACAGCTTTGGCATCATCTGATCCCCATGCGTGCTAAACAGTACAAACTGTGTATCTACTCTTCTGCTAGTCACTGCCATCACTCTGCTCTTAAACTGCACAAAACATAAAAATGGATAGATCGTATCGCTACCTGCTTTTCTTCCTTATGCTCATGCTTGCAAATGGATGACTGGATGGTGCTGAGAATAAACACGAGCTCTTGATATGGCTTGGGCTCATCATCATCATCCTCCGTCAATAAATCAAAGAACTGAATGGTCGAGTTGAATAGTTCGCCTATGCTTCTATGCTCGAGTGAATATGTACACACTACATTTTTGACGTGCGAATCTAATGCTGGAAATATAATCTGTCAGGGAAAAAGCAAAGAACGCTTTATTCGATCGAATCATTATGATGATCACCTTTAAAGTATCTAAAAGTTGAGATACCCATGCTTGGGACACGTTGCAAAGATTAAGATAGAGCATGGCCCAGTTTTCCGGAGCTTCATCTTTAAAGGTTGATGAGCATGCCAATTATGAACTAATCTCAGATACAAGCTTAACTTAAGTGTCAGTTAACACGGAACAGAGGAATTTGACTGTTTTTCAGCCTTTTCAAAGTGACTATCAATTTGCACCCTTTTTAATGGTCCAACATTCGATTGGTTTTCTTATTTTGAATGGTCCTAGAGCTCAGAAGTTTCTGCAGAACTCTACTAAGGCTGTGTCAAAGTGCATAACAGCAGTGGACAAAAAAAAAAAAAATGATAATGTTGATTCCCCTTCGAGGTGAATTAGACAAGCAACTATGATATTGATGCTGAACTATGATTGAAAGGAGAAGAAAAAGCATAAAGCACTCTACATAAGAGTAATCAATTTGTTCCCCTTTCCAGACCTATCAATTCTCGAGACATGATGTTCTTTTGTCCGAGCTAATATTTTGAATCACTTCCCACTATCTTCCTAGACCCCACCATGAATAAAGCTGTATATCCTTTGTGAACAGTCTCAGCCGATAAAGCTCATTGCTCTTGAAAAGTCAATTCATGCATTGCTAAAGTTGCATAGAGATCCAATTATGCAGTCACAGGTAGGCACAACCTTTTGACCCGACAAAGATTCTCGTATTATCTCGTAATAAAAAGCCGAGTTTAAGCTAATCGCCGAGATTACTCTTGGTTCCAGTTTCGATTTCTTTAACACGATAACAAAATGAGTCAGGTGGTGATTTCTCGCAAACACTAGAATAACTAAAGATTGCCCAAAAAGAGAGGATTGAAAAAGGCTCTGCTGTCTTCTGCCTTTCTCAGCATCGAAGCTAAAAAGAAAATAATAAGAAGCAAACTTTTTGTATAACAAAATCAACACCCAAATGCCACAATGCCTGATCCTGATCCTGATGCTAACCTCATCTTCCACAGCGCTGTGGTACTCGTACGCCACCACCAAGAACTCGAACCTCCCGCGGAGCTCCTGCAGCCGTTCCCGGCGACCATGGGCCCCCATCTCGGCGAGGGCCGCCGCGCCGCTGCAGAGCCTGGCGAGCTCCCCCCGGAACGCCTTGTGGAAGTAGACCAGCAGGAGGATCGGGGCCTCCGCAAGCCGGATCCCTGAGAAGGATTCCCCGGCCGCCTGCAGCAGCCCCGGCGCCTCCTCCTCCTCCTCCTCCTCCTCCTCCTCCGCCTCCTCCTCCTCCTTGTCCTCCTCCTCGGCACCGGGCCGGCATTCGGGAGATTCGCCGTCCCCCATCTACCGCGAAAGCAAACATGTGGGGGGTTCGAATAGAGGGAGAGGCTAGGAGGAAGAAGAAGAGCAAGAACAAGAAGACATGCAGTGAAATTTATCGAGGGGACTTCCAGGAGTTCCCCTGCAGTCGTTCTTGGAGGTTCTTGGGGAAGTATCTTTTTTAAATTTCGGTTGGCAATTTTTTTAAAAATCGGTTGACGCGGATCGGGTTGGCCGACAGCAACGTCGTACCCGACGGCCACTTCAGGATTTCGACCGTTTCTTCTTGGACCCGGCGCGCCGCCTCGGATCTTACATGCCGGCATGCCTCACGCCGCTTCCGGTCGACTGTTGACTTCCCGAATCGAAACGGTCTATTGTGACCGGAACATTTTTTTTTTTCCTCTCCTTAAGAAAGGGACAAACTTTTAGTCGGACCTCGATTCCATCTCGAACTTTTTTTAAGAGATACGTATATTGAAAATGTCAAATTTATCAGGAAAGTACGATTAAATCTTAAAAGCTTTAAAAAGTTTGACTAGATTCTCAAGCTTGTGATGAAAGCGTAATTGAGTCATAAATCTAAAGGCATGAAAATGCATGATTTGATATTTAATTACTTTAACACACTCTCTCTCTCACGTGTAGGTTGGACTTTGGGACTTTGGCCTAAGCCTAAAGGCATGACAATATATAATTGGGGAGGCAAATACGGCCTTAGAAGTATTTGAATTCAAAACTTCATGTTTTAATACAATGAGAAATTTGTCAAATTGATTTGATCAAGTCATTTCATTGAGTACATTTTTTGAAAATTTTAGAATTTGATTACACTTTCATTATAAGTTTTAGTACTTGATTGAACTTTTTGAAAGTTTTATGATTTGATTATACTTTCGTAACAAGTTTTAAGACTTATGATACACTTATCATTTTTTCTAAAATTTTCATGAAAAAAACCAATTTTAACCCATGTCTTAGTCTAGCCCAAATTTGTTTATCTCTTAAAATGAGAACCCATTTCCTTAAAGAAAAACAAAAACTTGAGTCTCAATTCTAGCTCAAACTTTTTTTTCATAAAAAAACACCAATTTTAAGCTGAGCTCCTATTATGGCCTTTTTTTTTTTTTACTCGTGGAAAAGACCAATTTTATTTGGGTCCCAGTCTCATTTCAACTGTTTTTATTGCTTCATAAAAAAGTCAACTTTAGCTTGTGTCCCAAGTGTAGCCCAAATTTGTTTGTCTCATAAGAAACACCAATCTACAATCGATACCAAATTTTGGCCCTCATCAAGTTTGTGTACTTGATCAAATTTTTAATGCCATCGCTGGATAAGTACTTGACGTTAGGTATGAGATATTTGGTGGGCAAAAGCTTCAGCTGTTAGATGAATGTGTGGTTTGATATTTAATTACTTTAACACTCTCTCTCATGTGTAAGCTGGACCTTGGGACTTTGGCCTAAGCCTAAAGCCATGCAAATATATAATTGAGGAGGCGAATAGGAGCTTGAAAATATTTGAATTCGAAACCCTCTATTTTAATACAATGAGATATATTTGATGGACCATCACCAACTTTTCTGAAAATTTAGGCCATTAGATGTATACATAATTTAACATTTAATTATTTTAATGGTAGGCCATATTTAGATATTAACTGAAAATTTTTTTTAGGTAAAAAAAAATTAACTGAAAATTTATTCTTAGGTTAAGTCGGAATTGGGACTCGACATGAAGTTGGTACTTTTTTATGAGACAAATAAAAAGCTTGGCTCGAAATTGAGACACGAGTTAATTTTGTTTTTTTTTTAAACAAAAAAAGTCATGACATAATTGATTACTCGACTTATGATTGATGTTTTTTTAAAAGAATTAGGCCGATTGATTTTGGTTGGATGGATACCAAGCCGAATCAGCTAGAGCATAGTTGTTTAATCGGGTACAGGAGGCGCACGTCATTGCCGTCGGCCATATAATATACATGCACTTATTATATTCAGATTTAATGCGTCCGGTTAAAATATATGACGTCATCTGTAGGTCCGAATTATTTTTCTTTGTGTTATAATTGCTTTTGATTTCGTCTGGTCGGGTCCGAACTGCGCGCGCGAGGTGGCACGTGCCGCCGGGGCCCGTCCACGTGCCGCCCACGCCCTTTCCCGTGGAGCTGGCGACGTGGCACCTATAGACGTGGCGATTGGCCCCCTTGCCGCACGAGTCAATAAATAAATAACACATCGACCAGGTCAACGGTCAACGGTCGTTGATCTGCTTACCTCTTATGTACGAAATTGGATGGCAATACGTAGGATGAAGTCTCAATTCAATTTATTGCGTGAAGGATTGTGAAAAACATCGATTAATTTCAGTTCGACATGTTTCACGCAAGATCTTATACCACGTTGCTTGTGGGGCAATTTGCCAAAGTCAAATGTTAAAGCAAACAATGGAGTTCATATTGCGAGAGTTAATGTTAATGGAAATATAGTTCCGTATCTTCGCATTACATCATCTAACTAATCAAAAATTTGTTTTTGGCAAAATGTGAAGTCGAAGTAATGAAACCCTTATGATAGTTGGCCTTGAAAAAAGTCAGTCCTCAATCTTGATTCTCGAGGAATTCTTGAAATTAGGTCACAATTAGGTAATACATTGCCAACTCCTGATGTTAAGTTCCGATGCAAGCTTTGATTCAAGGATAGCAATCGAATGTGCCTACCTCGAAGTTGTCCTTTAAACGTGCTCAAGAATTTGTGATGTGGGAGATTTGAGGGCGATAGAGGATCAATAATGACTCATTTCAAATACAGTTAAACTGATTAATAATGTGCAACTAACTTAATTCAATTCAAAAATCAGATTGAATTTATCTTAGGAAAAAAGCCACGAAAAATCCTGAACTTTGTCCAAAGTAACACATTTACCCTAAACTTTTTTTTTGTGATGTGAAAAATCCTGAACTTTGCCGATCGTGACACATTTACCCAAAACTTTTTTTTATGACGCAAAAAACCCTAAACTATTGTTACGTGACACATTTACCCAGAAATTATAGGGTATTTTGATCTTTTCATTTTTAATTTTTTTTTTCTTCTCTCTTCCCTTCGTCGGCTAGTTGATGTGACACAAAAACCCTGAACTACCCTCGCCGGCGTCGACGGTCGGGACACCCTCGGATGCAAGCGAGGACACCCTTGCTCGAGGATGACCCTCACCCAGGGCACCCCTCGTTGGCATCGAGTGAGGGTGGCCCCGCCAAATCTAGGGAGGGTGGCCCTCGCTTGGTGAGGACAATCCTCGCCCGACGCCGGTGAGGGCGGCCCTCGCCCTCTAGTGAAGACGACCTTGCTCGACGCCGGCGAGGGCGGCCTTTCCTCCGCCATAAAAAAGAAAAAGAAGAAAAAAAAAAAAAAACCAGAATAAAAAGACAGAAAATGCCCTTAATGGGGTAAATGTGTCACAGTTTGAAAAGTTTGGAATTTTTTTACGTCACAAAAAAAAATTTGAGGTAAATGTGTCACTTTAAGCAAAATTCAGGATTTTTCGTGGCTTTTTCCCTTATCTTAAAAGTAGGTTTAGTTCCTACTTCTAGCGGAAACATATTTGATTCTTAATTCCAAATTTTGGAACCAATTGGGTTCGAATGTTGCAATCATTCACCTGAGAATCGGTTAGAACATATTTCATGAAAGTTGGAAAAATATGATTTATCTTTTTAAATGAGTTCAACTTTCTTTTGCTTTATAATTCTGTATGCTTTGTATGGATGTTTTATTTTGAGCTGGTTTGTCGCTCATACGATTTTGCTGTAATTACAATTTGGCTTGATTTTTTTTAACAAAATGAAGAAATTGGTTTTAGAGTGGACCTTAAAGCAAGACCATAAAAACAAGATATCTTCTAGGGTTTGTTCCCGAAAAAAAAGAGGTACATTCCAAATTTCAGGTCTAAACCTATCAGCTTAAAAATCGATCACCTCTAAAACCGATACGGTCGGATCTTCAGCAAGTGTGATCCGGCCTTTGGAGCCGGGCCGTGGGGTGTAATTTACCCACGCGTTTCTAGCATCGCGACATCCGAAGCCCTACGTTCGGCCCACAAAGAGGATCGGTGGGCTCCGCAGCCGTCTCGTCTCGCCCTGGCCCAGCCTCGCCAGGCAAGGGCCCGGCCCGCATGTCATCGAATCGGGCCTCGATTTCTAATTGGGCCCGCGTCCGCCACCTCAAAGCCCACTCCGGAGGGGAACCGCGGGCCGGGCCGGACATGGGGGGCGATTCCGTCAATTCGGACACGTGGAGCGTGGCGATTTGCGCCTTTCGCCTCCTCGCGCCGGTGGTGCAGCTCAGGCTCTTGCACATTCTCAGGTTCGGCTTTTCGCTGCGCGACGCTGGGTGGCCGTACGTTCTTCCGATAGCCGGAGCCGCCGTCGAATCGATCTCCGGCGGCCGATCGCCGTCCTCGCAACCGCCGCACGGCAACACAGAGAGAGAGAGAGTGAGATAGAGGAAGGGAGGTGAAGATGAAGACGACGAAGGGAGGCAAGGTGATGAACCCTACGGACGCGTACCGGAAGGAGCTCCGCAAGAAGGAATTGAAGCGGGTGAGATCGATTTTCGTTTCCTTCGCGACCTTCTCCTCTTTTTTTTTTTTTTGGGAGCTTTCGATTTGGTGCCCTAGCTTTCGGGACTCGATTCCGCACTGCCTTGGAGTGATTGGGCATGGCGTGTTGTTAGGTTTTTTAGCTGGTTTTTTTGTCCCATCTTCATTGGATTGAATTAGCGATTGGTGATTGCTCCGTCTGATTTGATGAGCTCGTTTCCCTGTCTGTGATTTTTTGTGCCAGAACAAGAAGGAGAGGAAGAAGGTGAGGGAGGTGGGGATTCTGAAGAAGGACCCCGATAACTTGAAGGAGCAGATTGAGAAGCTGGAGATGATGAGTAAGTATCGAAATTGTCGATTTTTCCTCGTTTGGGCACGTTTTCTTGTTATTTTTCTTCCATTAAGGGTGGGTTGAAGTTTTCTTTAGAAATGCGATGGGTTTATTAAGATTGTCATTATGCTCTCATTTTTTGTTGAAAAATATTATCTTGAATTAGAATTGTGACTTCTCCCTCGATTGAATGTAGATGGTGGTTAGAACTTTCGAGTTTGCTTGTCTTGCTTAATTTTCTCGAAGTGATGCTTATATGAATTTCTTCCAGTCTAACAGTTTTCACAGACCAATTTAGCTTCTCTCTCTCTCTCTCATTTTCCCGTGCATGCGCGTATAGAGACTTCCTGGTCTTGGGGGAGTGATTGGGCTTAGATGTGGTCCTGACTTAGTTTGGTATTGGCTCTATAGGGCCCCAGAAGGGGTTCAAACCGATTGTGAATAATGTAATCCGACATTATGTTTGAGTGAAAATGAGTGTCTGTCCATTGCATAAGTGTGCTTGTTGAAAGACACATTGTAGTGGATGAAGTTTGTAAGTCAAGAGAACCGATTACACTTGGGAGTTTACAACATAAGCAGTTCAAAAGTAATTATGTTATTTGTTCTCTAAGGAAAAAAGTACTTACCATATCTGTTAGAGAAGGGTATTTCATTAGGAAAGAAGTACTTGTCCTATCTGTGGGAGAAGGACAATATTACAAATGGAACGTAGTGACGTTGACAGCATAGAGAATCGGGTAGCAAGCTTTGTATAGTGATGGCCTGATGGGGGTTTCGGTGGAGAAGTCTTCCTCGTATATGTAACAATTAAGACAGTGGCGACTTTGCAAAAGATACTGTGTCACCAGCTCAGCATTCTCCGACTTTTGTTTTTTGCACTGTTTTGATGACCGAGACATGTAAGGCATTTTAATAGGCTATACTAGTAGCATTCCGTGTGTTGCAAGGGCATGAATTTTTTTCATTTGTGTAAAATTGGAACATGTGTTTTGGTTATTCTCAAAATTGCATCCTTTTTATATGGATCTTCCTCTTGTGAACAAAATAAGTTTGGAATTCTTCGTATCATGTAGGGACTCAATAACACTTAGAAAATTCCTGATTGTCGTTTTTATATCACATAGGGATCTTTATGATGTTATCAACCACATCATTGCAATATTGAGATAAAATAATAAAAGCCTCCGAGGATAAATTCAATAGAAAGAGTTATGAAAAAAGTTAGAATTTTCTCACAACATCAAAGCTCATTAGACCTAATGTTCCTTTTTGTTGAATAAAACATATGGTATTGAATGAGGCAAGCACAAATTCTTGTCGGAAGCAAAATGAGTGGAGAGTGCAAGAAAAGTACATGCAATTTAGATTTTTATTTGTCACTTGTAAAGGCAATCCTTGAGCAAAAAGTCATGATTATATATTGAACATAGATCATGTGCTTCTGATATGTTGATTGTGCTTTGATTGGTTAAGGAATATTTTGATACAATATTCCACGCTTTTTTGCTTTACAAGGGCCTGAAATGTATGTGTTGGCTGGCTATGCCTGATCACCCAATCCTAAATCAGGTTGATGGGCTGGCTCATTATTTGTGATGTGATTAATATTGTGACAAAGTACTACTCTTTTGGACCAGACTAGGCTTGGTGACCCAACAAATATTCTATTACCCTCTCTTTCTGTTTCAGTTTGTGTTCTTTTGCCTGTGTCTTATATCTTTGCTTGTGTTTTGTACTTCTTATTGACGAGGGAAGAGAGTTTGGCAAATGGGATGTTTCTGTTAGGCTTTGTAGACTTAAAAATCCGTGCTTGTCTTGTATTTCAATGATTTTGTTTTTTTTTTTTTGCCTTTCGGGTATGTGGCTGCGGCTTGTTTCCATAGCCTCTTCTGATAGGTCAAGTTCACATAGCTGTTGTTGTTGCAGAAGCTGATGGTGCTCTGGATAAAGCTAGAAAGCACAAGAAGAGGCAACTGGAAGATACGCTTAATCTTGTTCTAAAGAAGAGAAAGGTATGTTTAGTCACGTTCGCTCATCTTTCTTTTAAATTGTGAAGTCCATTGTTTTCAAGAAAATGAATAAGTCCATAGGAATTTCAGGACTTGATTAGATATTTTTCTGGATGATGTTATGCTTCAATAGTTATATCTTTCATCGTGTCACAGAAATAACTCAAGATACCTCCTTCCAATTTTATTTTTATGAAGAAGGTTTGCCTTTTCAATTTCTTTTTCCTGTTGTTATATCCTGTCAATGCATATTTACCTCATCAAAGAAATCCACAAGCAAAGCTAGTGCATTGATGGACATATAGATGCTTTGTCTTGTACTTGAGTGAAAGTCGTGGCAGTCAGTCACTATTGTGATGATTATCTTTTCTTTTTTCAAATTTATCCTTGAGAGCATGGAATGATTTTCTTTCTTGTAAACTATGGCCTTTTCGACTAAAGTTAGTGCTAAGCATGCTTGCATTGCATATAATGAGGGGTGGTTTCTGCCAACTGTGTGTAGCTTCCTACTTCCATCTATGATACAAAAGCCTAGGGCGTGATCTGAAGGGATGAACCTCTTGTGTTGTTCCCACCCTTTGTATCTCTGCTGGATGAATTGACAATTGGTTTGTTTTGGTGGAGGATAGCAGAGAAATGAGATAGAGGAAACTTTATTAGGATAGGTGTTGCTGATGATGTTAAGCTTCCGTTACCTCCATTTTTAAGTTGTCTCTGTGAGCTTCCTTTACTTTCCTCTATGTATGTTGGCAAATGCTAAATTTTTTCAGCTCATGTTCTTAGCTCATCAAGATTTGGTAGATTAGGTCTTGATGCTACTGAAAACTTCATAAATGTCCAACTAAAACAGCACATGCTCGATAAAATTATAATATAATTGAGACATTCTGGCAGAAGGAAAAGCAGGTGTGGCCCTACTCTGCAAAAGTTAATTTTATATTTCGGTTTTTTTTTTTTTTTTTTTTTTTTTTTTTTTTCGGCTTTGTAAACATTAGAACTTGAGAGTGTCGTGTTATTTACAGGATAATAGACAAGACTGATGGACAGCTTGTGATATAGTTCTTGTGGTCCTTGGTATGAATCTGGCTTCTGAGTCTCTGGGTAATCCCTTTTTAACTATTAATTTAATCAGCTCTGAGGGAGGGATTCCTATTTTTTGCATATCTCCAAGCTAATTGGATGATTGGCTAGACGATTGCTGTTCGGAGAGGTGATTTGACTATCATGAGGGGTAAAATAAAAATCTTGCTTTTCCTATCTGTTTGATGATGATGCCTTTAACGGGTGGTATTTTGATAATTCTTTCTTTTTCAATTAAATTAGTAATTGGCAGTACCTTTTTCCTGTCAAATACATTACAGAGGATGAAGATACTGATTTGATGATGTTGATGTTTGAATAATGCTGCTTGAGAATTGTTCAGACAATTTTCCACCCTTTCCTGGTGAATTTTAAAGTTGAAGGAGAAACGGGATAATCTAAATGGATCATTCTTCACCCTTTGGTTAATGTGAAATGCAATTATTGATGCGTGAAGTTCTTTGAAATGTAATCAGATGGTTGAGCCTTTTCTTTTTCTTTTCTTTTCAGAATGTCCTCTCCACTGGATTATCTTTTCACAATATTCTTCTACTGTACCATTTAAATGGAAAGTAGAGTGTCAGCTAACCTAAACAACTGGCCACCAGTAATGAGCAGGCTTTTTTTTTGTGTTATTGTACAGGAATATGAAGAGAAGATGCGTGAAAAGGGTGAAACCCCTGTCATGTTTAGGTAGGTTGTATTCCTTTGTTTAATTTGCCCATTCATATGGTTTTTTTGTCTTTATTTTTGTGGATTGAGAAATGCCTTCTCTAGAAATAGTGAGTTTTTTGGCTTTGCAGTCATCTGGGACCCCCTCCAAGAAGGGCAAGTGCAGATGAAGAGAGAGTCAAGCACCCCAAGCCTGAGGTAATTAATAAGTAATTTTAAACTTTTGACCCTTTTCTTATTTACATTACTGACGTGATCTCCTTTTTTGGTGCAGGATTCTGTATACTTCCATCCTACTCTCAATCCCACAGGAGCCCCACCACCTGGGAAGCCCCCAATGTTTAAATCATCAATAGGTATTGGTTTGTTCTCAGTCCTTGCTTTTACATGCTCTCTCGTCATTTTTCTGAGTTATTAACTTTGTCCTGCAGGACCTAGAATTCCATTATCTGCTCCTTCTGCAAGCACTTCTGCAGGTGCGTCGTCATCTAATTCAGGTGCAGAGGATGATCCCTCTGCAGTTCCTCCTCCTCCTCCACCACCACCTCCTCCACCTGTGCCATTGGCCTCTGGCGATGCCTCTGCCTTAGCTGCATCTTTGCCTCTACCTCCTCCTCCTCCATTGCCACCAAAGCCTGCTGCCACCAATGTTGGTACTCCTTTGCCTCCACCACCTCCAGGTCCCCCTCCTCCTCCTGGTCCACCACCTAAAGAAACTGTTGGAACTGGCCTTTTACCTCCACCGCCTCCACCTCCGCAACAATCTGCTCAGCCACCACCTCCTGGGGTTAATGATAGAATTGTATCCACATTGTCAGCAGATCGCCAGGGACCTGAGGATACTCAGGTAAACTCTTCCTAAACATGTGTGGTATCAACTGGAATAGTGAGATTGACTAGTGTGCTTAAGCCATTAATCTGAAGTCGATGGAGATCAAAAGCTAAAGCTTAGAAGTAATATGTGGATACTAGCATCATGGACTAGTCTTTACTCTTAACTTGAATATTCTTGTTCAACCAAAAGGAAGAAAGAAAAAACCTTGAATATTCTTGCTATTAGTCACTAGATTTAGTGATATATGTGAATGGAATCTAATGTTTACCTCTTCTTCTTTCTTTCAACTAAAGGTGCCTGCCATGCTTCCATTACCACCGCCTCCTCCAGGATTGCCACCAAAGTCTGCAGGCAATCCATCTGAGGGCTCACTTGAAAATGAAGCCAGTAATCCTTCCGACAACAAGGATGTCGCTAACTTGGTCCCGCCGCCGCCGCCTCCTCCAAGGCAACAACAGCCAGTGCCTAGACCTGGTATGATGCCAACCATGCAGTCTGATATGTTACCGCCGGCATGTCACGTTTTCGACCGCGCCACATCCACCAGAAATGCGGCCACCTTTATCTGCTGCTGGGCTTCCCAACCAAGGGGTCCCACCAGGAATGATGGTTCCCTTGCTTCCAAGGCCACCATATGGCCCTCCACCTGGAGCTCCTCCGATGATGAGGCCTCCGCTTCCACCTGGTCCACCACCCACTCTGCTAGAAGACGATCTTGCTGCTATTAGGCCACCTGTACCCCCGAAGCCATCATATGTGAAGTCAGCAGCCCCCACTGTTGTAAAAAGGCCACTTGCTCAGCACACACCGGAACTTACGGCCATGGTGATTCCGTTCTCCTTTGTTCACTGCTGTTGTTGCATCTTCCTTTCTGGCCTTCTGCATTATATTTCATTACTTGGCAGTTTTAGCTGAGCATATTTATGTGGCAACAGGTTCCTGCATCTGTTCGGGTGAGGCGAGTCTGCAGTTCCAAAATCAAAACCAAAAGCAGCAGTCTCAACGGCAGTAGCAGCCCCACGACCTGTGACTCCTACAGTTGCGAAGCCAGAGGTTGTTAGTTCATCTTCCACCGTCCCAAAGGGCATTGATGACTCATTACACGGCTTTCTTGGAGGACATGAAAGCACTTGGTGCACTGGACAGTTAAAAATGCGATAGCAGCCTGTGTTTTCAATAGGAGGAACAACATAGATCCAACACACGGGTGAACTTTTAAGCTGGCTATTTCTGGGGTACGTGGCATTGCACAAGTAATCGTTAACCTCTGTACAGCGGACTTGAATGCTGTTGAAGTAGTGCTAGTCGCATCGTTGGGTTCCTTCTTTGCTGCCAACTTATGTCCCAGATGATCGCGGTGGCTTTGTAGTAGGGAGAGCAGAGACATGCAGTCTGATTCCTATCAGAATTATCTGCTCATTTTGCTCATTCGAACTGAAGGCAGCTAGATCTTCCATTCTCTGTTTAGTGTTTTTTTTTTTGGTTAATATTCTCTGTTTAGTGTTTATCAGCTACTAATTCAAAAGCCGTGGTAATTTGAGGGAAAGGAATTCAAATTTGGCAGTGTAAAACTTTAGGGTTTCCCTTCTCATTTAGCTGTTTTCAACCAAAAAAGAAAATCAAAAGACCAAGTAGTTAATTTGTTTCTTTATCAGGAGGAATGATCGGCTCTTGATTGTCTTCCACTATACTATTGAGTATTGTGTAAAAGTGGGGGTGGCGGTGGACGACGCTTTGCAATTCAGCGGGCTAAAACGAAAGTCCAAAGAGGACGTCATTGTCGCATTAACTACGAAAAAGGACTGACCAGGAGATCATTTCAATGCAAGTTGCAATAGTAAATGAATCGGACACCGACAAAAGCATTTGACTTTAGAACCTTCTTGTGAAAGACAACATGGTCATTTATCTATCGGCAGGTTAATGTGAACTTTATGCAAGTCATATTGTTGCGCAGCGGGTTAGCAAAGCGCCGAGCTTCCAATTAACGCTGTCTTCCTTACTTTCTTAGTATCTTGCAAGATGGACATGTAGGGGTGGCTTGAGCTTGAGTATAAAGACTACCCGAAAGTCGAAGACGAAGGGGAAAGACGAGAGTTCGGCGTGTTCATGAGTTGGTCCGATGAATTGAAAAGGAAGCCCTCTCGTTACCTTGTAATTTGCAAATCACCACTTAATCGGACTGGAGTTTGGAATAAAGAATGGTCCTGAAAGCTACAAAGGTTACCAAACCACGACATCAATAGAAAAACGATACAATGGCGACTTTCCAACTTACTCTAGTCAATGTGAAGAGTGCAATGCCGAAAGCGTCTCCTTCTCAAAAGTCAAAGCTTCAAAAAAATCCTCTTTCATCCTTTGCTTTCGTCTTTTCCCATCTGGACAGAATTCTTTCTTTAACCTTATCCTCGCCCGAAGACAGGCCAACAAGAAAATCTCTATACCGTCCTCGTTCTCTTGTCGACCAAAGACAGAGAAAACGAAGATGGAAGAATTGGTCATCCGGGTCATTTTCACACGCCATGTTCGCTCTCAATCCTCACCCTCCCTTTGCGCCCTCCCTCACTTGATGACTAATATGAGATTAACACATAAAGAATACCAGACCTTTGACTTATTACATTAGTTAATCATTTATTACAGACGTGCAAAGGTGTCGTCTTAAATTAATTAATCATTTTTTAGCTTTATCTGGACGAGCTACCCGGCCAGGCATGACTCTCGTTTTCGCTTGCCTTACATGTGATCCTGCTGCGGAAGGAGGCGAAAAATTGAAGACAGGAAATCTTGGGCTATCATAAGTTGTTGCGGTGAACAGAATCAAATCATATGCAAGAACCGTCTTCTAGTTTTTTACGTGCTAGCACGGCCCCCTTCTCCTTTTCTAATTTATGCATATGTAGCAAGAACAAGAAGTTATGTGATCAGCATGACATGGGAAAGTCGTTGGTTTTCGGCCTCTGTTCGACGAAGAGTGCGAGCGGGGAATGTGCTTGTGTACATATTCGGCAAGTTTCTTGAAGTACGTTTATGTCTTTTCGGGCTTGGTGAAAGCGATTGTCGTCTGAGCTCGCGGAACGGAGGCGATGGATTGCGGTTGTGGCGCATGACACAGGAAGCCCACCAAGATTTGTCATTGCCAACTTGGTGGTGCTGAGAACACGGCGGAGGGTTGGGGTTCCTTCTCAACTACCCCAATTAAATTTCTTGGATTGAAAAGAGAAAAGAAAGGAAATTTATTCATGTGAAAGTCAAACTTAAGAGTCTCCCGGCCACCACCTCTGTCTCTAATTTTAAAGATTTATGGTGATCTGTTTTCCGCCAGCGGTTTGAACAATAGAAAAAGTCCAAAGGCTTAAGACTCAGAGAGAGAGAGAGAGAGAGAGAGAGAGAGAAGAAAATAAGACAGAACAGACAGCAGGAATTGTTTATTTTTGCCCCTTCTGGGTGCTCTTCTCAAAAGATTATGTAGAGAGAGAGAGAGAGAGAGAGAGAGAATGGGCCAATAATGGAGTGAAACAAAGGGAAGATAAAGAGTAGTTGACAGTGCTCGATGTTCAAATACCCCAAAGTTTTGGTTTTTCTGTAGATATATGTTTCCATTTGTCAAATTCGGAGGTGGGTGCCTCTCAAATCTTGCACTGGGTGTATACAAAGTGCAGAAAGTGATGTGAAAGAAGCCAACTCTTTTTTGGGTTTCGGTGATTCTGGCATAAGATGGGTGGTCTTCTTGCTCTTGTCATTCTGGTTTCTAGCTCGCTGCTGATGTTTCCTAGTCCTGCAGCTTCTCTTCCTCTATGCACTGATTCAAGTGAGTTCAGCTTTCTCTCCTTGCTTTCTCTTTTACATTTGCGTTTTTGAAGTTCATGATCTATTTTCGCCACAAAACTCTGTGCAAGAAATATGTAGTTTTTCTGAATCCTGTCGATATCTTCCTGCAATGCTCATAGGATCGCCAAGTGCCCCGGCAACTCCATTGACATTCTGCCCTTACAATGGAAGCACATGCTGCAACTCCACTGAAGATTCGCAGTTGCAGAAGCAGTTTCAAGCCATGAATGTATCTGACTCTGCTTGTGCGTCGATTTTGAAATCGATCCTCTGCGCGGTACGCCCTTTGCTCGCCCTGCCTTGTTAAAATTGGCCATTGGCTGTTGAACGGAAACTGAGATTTTGGGCTCATACTTTGAAATTTTTGCACATCTCTATGTCGACGATGATTTCCAAGAGATGTTCTAATGAGGCGATACTGACTTTTGAGCAACATGATTGTTTTCGTGGTCGAATAGTGGATCGAAGATGCAACAGTTCTCATGATGCTCACTTAGCCATTGATCGAAATTTAGTCGAAGTTTGGCGTTCTATAAATTACACATGATTTTATCTGCTGTGTCATGATACTCACTTAGTCCATGATGAGAAATTTCTTCTAATGACACCCGTTGAAATTTATTTGGCTTGCTTTCTATCGCTGTGAGCGAATCTTTAATAAATTTGTGGTCTCACCCCTTTTCCCTCTATTATGGCTCACAGAAATGTGATCCTTTCTCTGCCGAGTTATTTACAGTAGCTACCACCCCTCGGCCAGTTCCTATCCTGTGCAATTCGACTGTTTCGGCTAATTCATCACAGTCCAACCAAGCAGAGACTGACTTCTGCTCCACAGTATGGGATACATGTCAAAACGTATCGATATTCAACTCACCCTTTGCGCCTTCCTTACAAGGACAAGCCGGAATACCGGTCAATGCCAGCTTCACCAAACTGACTGCATTGTGGCAGTCCAAAGGAGATTTCTGCAAAGCGTTTGGTGGAGCGTCGCTTGATGAATCCCTATGTTTCGATGGTCAGCCTGTTAAGCTGAATAGCACAGAAGCACCAAGCCCTCCAAAGGGGTTGTGCCTCGAGAAGATAGGGAATGGGTCATATCTTGATATGGCCGCCCATCCTGATGGGTCGAACCGTGCTTTCTTCTCTAACCAGAAGGGTTATATTTGGCTTGCTACTATTCCTGAGCAGGGATCGGGAGGAATTTTGGAGATGGATCAGTCCAGTCCCTTTTTAGACCTGACTGATGAGGTTCATTTTGACACACAATTTGGGATGATGGGCATTGCGATCCATCCGAACTTTGCAGAGAATGGCCGGCTGTTTGCTTCATTCAATTGCGACAAGTCAAAGTGGCCTGGTTGTTCAGGAAGATGTGCATGCAATTCGGATGTGAACTGTGACCCTTCACAGCTACCTTCCGATAGCGGGGCTCAACCGTGCCAATACCAAGCTGTCATTGCAGAATATTCTGCTAACGGTTCTGCATCTCAGCCTTCTACGGTACATACGTCAACCTCTACTTCTCTTAGCTTGTTGCTTTTTAAGGGACAGTTATGTGATCAAGCTTTCATTGTTTGTGCAGGCAAAGAGTGCCCAACCGATTGAAGTGAGAAGGATCTTCACTATGGGCCTTCCATTTACCGCTCATCACGCAGGACAGATCCTCTTTGGACCCGCTGATGGGTACTTATATTTTATGATGGGCGATGGTGGCTCGCCTAATAACTCGGGCGACCCCTACAACTTTTCCCAGAACAAAAAATCGTTGCTTGGGAAGATCATGAGGCTTGATGTTGATAACATCCCGAGTAAACTAACGACATCTGTAGTACTTTCTTCTTGATGCTGTCATCATATCACCGCACCAAGCTCTTGATTGTTTCAGGTGTTGATCAAATAAACAAACTTGGTCTGTGGGGAAACTACTCTATACCCAGTGATAATCCCTTCACCGAAGATAACGGGTTGCAGCCGGAGATCTGGACTCTAGGGATGAGAAATCCATGGCGTTGCAGCTTTGACGGCGAGGCCTTCCTATTTTATGTGTGGAGATACTGGTCAGGTTAGAGATATTTTCATGTTCATCGTCTTTAACCAGCAATCATAGATTTGTCTCGAAGAAATGTCTCGACTGAGAAGGGTTTGTGCTGTGTGTACTGTGTATGCCATGGTTGCTTGCTAAAGGCCACTTGCAAAGCCAAATTGACAGATAGGCATCATGTTAGGCACTTCAAGTCTGTCTCTGAACTACTCTTGAAATTGATCATCGTAATCCACAGGATACATATGAAGAGGTCGATCTAATCACCAAGGACGGAAACTATGGCTGGCATGCTTATGAGGGTCCGTATCGTTACGCCTCTGAAGGAAATACTTCAGTACAGGCGAAAAACTTCATTTTTCCTGTGCTGGGATATAATCACTCGCAGGTTAATAACAAGCTAGGATCTGCGTCCATTACTGGCGGCTACTTTTATCGGTCAACCGCAGACCCGTGCATGTATGGAAGGTTAGTAGCGATGCGCATCTATTTGCATTTGATGTTCTGCATTTGGTACTCATTGGGGATGTTCTGTGTGCATGTCTTGGCCTGTAAGTTACTGCAGAATGGACCATTTAACTAAAATGTCACCCATTGTTTAGGTACTTGTATGCGGATTTATACGCCGGAGCGCTCTGGGCCGCCGTGGAGACTCCCGAGAATAGTGGCAACTTCACTTCGAGTGAGATGCCCTTCAGCTGTGCGACAGACTCGCCTATAAAGTGCGACTCCGTGCAAGGAAGCTCCCTTCCGTCTCTGAACTACATCTACTCTTTCGGGGAAGACAATCGCAAGGACATATACATTCTGGCTTCCAACGGGGTATATAGGGTCGTCCGCCCAAGCCGCTGCAGCTACACATGCCCAAAAGAAAACGTTACCAACGTCTCGACCCCGGGTCCGAGCACACAGCCTTCGGATGCAAACCTGTTGGTCTACAGATACAGCAGCTTGGTGTGCCTAGTTGCCTCTCTGTGGTTATTCCTCTGGGGCAACATGTAGCCCTTCCTGACGGCCCGAAAAATGTAGCGACTTTATGCAAATGCGCGCTCTCCGGCGACTTCGCAAGTGAGAATTCCAATTTTGCTTGCAGATCATAGGTGTTGTTTGAGGTGCTGTTGCATGGAATTGCTTCAAGATCATCATGGAAATACCTTTGAACTGTGTAAGGAAAAGGCATACGACATGATTTCACGGAAGAACTTGAACTGCTAAAGTCAGTTGGGCCGACGGGGTTGACTTTGGGCCCCTTAGATGTCGGCCCAAACTAAGAGACCGGGCCGGGTCAGAAGAGATCCGACCAGAAGTTCAAGGAAAACGTTTTATTATTATATTACCTAGGAAGATTATGCCTCTAAAAAAGACATTTACCAAAAAGGCCAAAGAAAAAGGATGAAATTACAAAACCTACTTAAGCCAAGTCTAATCGTCTACTTAACCAAGAGGGTTAATTACTAGTGGTCATTTTTTTCAAAATTTAATCTGCAAAATAAATCATTGCCTCCTTTTTCTTTTTTCAAAGAGTCTTACCTAACTGCCCTCGTAAAAGGAAATGACTTCTTCTTTACGGAGTGTGTTCAGAAAAAAAAATGCAAATCCAATTGAATTTCATTGAAAGTGTTCCTTAGCACTTGATAAATGACTAAATAAAAAAATTAAAACACACACACACACACAATTATTTAATACATCAATTACTTTTGAGATACACATAATTAATATTTTGAAAACTATGTACTTCTTATATTTAGTTAATTTATTTAGGTTAATATCACAAAAAAACTCTTAATTAGCACATCAATGACAAATTTACTATAAACTAATTTTTTATTATTAAAATCTCGAAATTAATACATTTGCGACAAATTTACTCTCCGTTATTTTTCATTAAATTTGATTGATACCACAAAAAATTATAAACCAAACTCCAAACTAGTACACCCGTTAATAGTCATATGTCATCTTATTTAGCAATTTGATGGTAAAATTTAATTGAAAACTATATATATTCGTGAAATATGTATTTTGAGATACACATAATTAGTATTTTGAAAACAACGTACTTCTTATATTTAGTTTTTTTTTTTTTATGACCGAGAATCCCAAATGACAAACCAACTGCGGACGACGCAATATGGATGACCCACTACCTCGACGTCGTACTTAAGATGCAAATGCAACAATGTGATTCAAACTTATCTCCTTTTCACGAAGAATCATGGAGCTTTATCAATTGAACCACCGCGAGCGGTGGTTATATATTTAGTTAATTTAATAAGGTTAATATCATAAAAAACCCTTAATTAGTACATCGTAACAATTTTATTATAAACTAATTTTTTATCATTAAAATATTGAAACCGATATTTGTAACAAATTTACTCTTTGTTATTTTCCATTAAATTGGATTGATATTACAGAAAATCACAAACTAAACCCAAAATTAGTACACTCGTTAAGAGTCATATGTTATATAATCAAGAATTTTTGTGAAAAAATTAATGAAAAGTAACATATGGTAAATTTGTCACATGTATAACAAATATATCAATTTATGTTTTTCTTCATAAAAAATTTTTTGGTTGAATTTTTTTCCTCAGATTGACCCTACTTAATTTAAACCACGTATATGATAAATGAATTCTCTACCAAGAGATAAAAAAAGTAGCAAAAAGATAAGAATAAAAAAAATTAAAAAAAAAAATCCGAATTGGAATTCCAGGCCTTCTCCCTTCTCCTCTTTCTCTCTCTCTCTCTCTACCCTTCTTCTTCTTCTCCTCTTTCCCCACAACCCTCCCTCCATCCCTCTTTCTCTCTCCTCGAAAAAAATTTCCACTTGCAGAAGAAGCAGCAAAAAGTCGCAGAGCCCCCTCCCCCCCCCATTCCCTTCTCCTCCTGCTCTCCCGCGCCTGATTCTCTCTCTACCTTCTCTCTCCTGATTTTCTCTCTCTACCCCTCCTCCATTCCCCTGACCTCGACAGCCGATTCCCCAATCCGACGGCCATGATCTCCTCCCCCTAATCCCCCGCCCTAACTTCCCCCCAAACCCTCCCCGATCTCCGCTCCCCCAGCCATGTCCTCGCCGCCGGCCCCTCCGATCCCCTCCGCCCGATCCTCCCCGACCGCCGGCCCGACGCCCCGGGCCCCCGCCGCGGCGGCGGCGGCGGAGGCGGCGGCGAAGGGCGCGGGCGACGGCGGGAGCAAGCGGCAGGAGGACGAGGCGAAGAACGGCACCACCGCCGTCGTCGTGGTCCCCACCCGGAGCGGCCGCCCCGCGCGGGCGTGCGCGATTAGGGCTGCCTCCAGGCTCCAGGCCGCGCAGCAGCAGCAGCACTACCAGCAGCAGCACGGCGCCGCGGAGAGGAGGCCCAAGGCGTCGGCGGCGGCGGCCGCGAGGAAGGAGGAGCGCGAGCGGGCGGAGGAGGAGTCGCCCGCGCAATGCGCCAGCAGCAGGATCGTCACGCCGCTCGTGGCGGCCCCGAGGCCGGGCAGCTACCGCGGTGGAGCCTCCGGTCAATGTGGGAATTGGCCTCGATACTCAATTTCTTGCATGTGCGTGAGCCCTTCCGCGAAAAGTTTTAGGCTTTTTTATTTGGTTAGGGAAGTGGCCTTGTTCTTCTTGAGGGGCGGAAGTTTTGATTTTGCTGGCTTGGGTTTGCGCAGGTCTTTAGGCCTCTGTTGAATATCTCTGTGGAGTTCTCTGCGGAAGAGTTCGAAACGGCTTTGCTCTCGCCCAATGACACGTTAGGGGATATACACATGCCTCTGTTGAAGGTTGGTGCTGTCTTGTCGAGGTCGCAGTTCTTTTACATTTAGGAGAGAACATTGAGGTGCGGGAGCTTGATTCGAACTTGTAACGCGCTTTCCAAGTCTTGTTCTATGGTTTGCTACCCATTGTGCAAGGACTTATATCTGGAAGGTTTACGCGGTTCTGTTATCGTATCTTAGTCTTCGATATGTTTCTGCTGAAGTTGCCTGAATCTTAGTTGATTAGTCACGTGGAATCTGACTGGCAGGTGAAGTAGTACACTATCTTCCTGGTGGAATTGCCCAGAAATCTATTATTACCCGGAAATCCATTAAGTGTGTTATTTGTTCCTTAAAATTCTGCCATAATTTGGGAATGTAGGAACTCTGGTTTTACCAGCCCTATACAGTTTTCAGTCATCATCTTCATTGTGAGGGTTGAGGGAAGTAAGCAAGATTTCTTGTCCAGGAATTTTTTTTTTTTTTTTGGTGGTAGAGTAAGCAGGGCGATGAATGGAACATTACGATTAAGAAGTGGTGATGAGGGGGGTAAAGCTGAGTGCAAGTGATAGTAGTTAATTGTTAGAACTTTTGCTTGGTAGATAAATTAATCCACAGTTACAATTTTGGAGTAATGGCTGTTATTTCCTTTTGTGCCCTTGGCTATTTTCGTTAACTTTTTCACGGTACTAAACTCTGTATAGGTGTGCTTAAGTCTTAACTCATTTGTAGGCAATCCCTCCAATTACAAGGATGGCACTTACACGCGATACCTGGGTTACTGTCTTGTGCAGAAAGTTGAGAGACTGGTGGCATTGGGTAATTCGAACCTACTGTTACTTTTAACCAACAGTTCTTATGTGGTATTATCTTTTAGCCTCTGAGGTTAACCTGAGCTTTTGCAGGTTGCAGAAGGGGAGTTACCCATTGTTGCAGCACATGGGTGAGTGGTTATGCATTAGATTTTTCTGCATTTAGTTATGGAGCATATTCTGATTCTATCTTATTATGTCGAGTTGATTTGTCAGGGCTGAGGTTGAACATTATAAATCTCTTGACCCGGGTCCGTGGTGGTGATCCTGAAAGCATTATGTGACATTCGTGTAGAGGTATCCATCTAATCAATGTCATCCTTCTGTGTGCTCTTCTGCTTGCTAATATCTATTCATCTGTCTGAAGTACTTCTAGAGAAAAGATATGTCAAATTCATGCATGGCCAGCAGCATCTCCATTGGTAAATATGCTTTAGAGCTTAATGAGATCATTGGATATGAAAGTATTGTGGGCTGTGAAATACCTTACTTTTACAATAGGTGACTGTACTGGCTTAGTCCTTTGTAGCCTCTCTCTTTAATTGTGGTCTGTGACTCCTGTTTCTTGAAACCAGAATATCAAAAATACTATTTGCTTTATTTCTTTTAATTATTATCTATGATCTTTGTCGAGTTGCTTCCATCTCGGAATATCAGGTGTACCTAAGAAATGTGCACATCTCTTATTCATGTTTGTTGTTGGTTATGATTTCTCTTCTGCTGTTGATGTTTCTATGCTAGAGTTTGTTTCAAGTATCTTGACCATATTAAATATGAAGGTGGTTTCTCTCCTGAATGTGTTACACGTGAGCCTTTGATCCCATTGATCAGATGGGATACAGCTTCTTTTGCAGCTACTTTTATTCTCACCAAAAGATCTAGAAAGTTGTTAATTGAGATGTGCGCGCTAATTGACTTTGCTATGTGTTGTACTGAGACAAAGTTATATTATCACTGAGTTATTCTCTCTTCTCATCACTTTCAAGATTTTAGCTTGAATTTATTGAGTTCATGCAGAATTTTCTGAATTTGATTCGATGAAACTTATGCAAGTCTGTAAATGTTAAATGGTTGAGGATGGGTTAAAAGTCCCTTGGTCTTTTGTTTACGTCTGATGCAGTTTGTTCAAATGGAATATGTCAGATTACGTTTTAAAATGCCTAGATATGTCATAACTCCATAACAAATCTTCAATTCTGGCTTTGCTTGGGGATCTTATCCAATCAAGTCAACTTTACTCTATACTTTGGAAATATTTAATGTTGGTTCTTACGATGTTTGAATAAAGGAACCCTTCATCTAGCTTCCTTTTCTTTCCCCCCTTTTCCTGTCCGGTAAATAGTTGTTCTATTGAAAAGGTGAAAAAGGGGGAGAAAGCAATGTAATGGGTACGACATTGGTCTGGCTGTTGGATGTTCAGATGTTACTTGAGTGTCTCCATTGTTTCTAGAGATAAGCCCTAGGCTAATGATGGATCATACCTGAGTATGTTTTGGACCCTTTATTTTCCATTCATCTAGTTGATATGTTCTGTAGTTTCATTTTTTTTTTTCGTCATGGTCTTTTCAGTTTAGGCAGGACTAGTGGAATAAATTTCTTATGTTATTTGCAGCAAGAAGATATCCGGGGCTTCATTGAAAGTTCAATGAAGTGTGGCATGCACCTTTCAGCTTTCCGTATGGAGCGAATTGGAGGAGATTCATATGGAGTCCATTATTGGTGAGTGGTTGAACTTACCAACCATCCAATTCCCCATGTTACTGATTTATTTTTGCACTTGGTTTATTTTCTGTGCTGTGTGGCAAATTTTCTTGGTACATTCTTACACCACAGAGATCTGTTGTAGTTTGTTCTTGTGTATAAGTGCTCTGCCTTTGCGTGAAATATAATTTTTTAACTTCAATACTTCAAGTTTTGTAAGGATTTATTTGGCATTGGTGTAGGTATGAAGATGATCCAATAATTGGTTATCGGCTTTACAGGGAGATAAGGAAAGTTGAGGTTAAACGAGCAAAGGCAAGGGGTTCCCAGGTCATCCCCATTGCATCATACCAGTGGGAAACAGTTGCAACCAATTTGGATGAATTTCAAGATGTATCTGTGAGTTACAAAAAGCATCTATGGTTATAATCCTGGGTTAGATTAGTTAATTAATTGTAGACGGTTGTTTTATCTGGCTATGTAGTGGACCCTCAGCCAATTAGGCGGAGCAATGATGGTGGAAATATTCTTTTCAGTCAAAAGTTAGATTTGCTTTATCTGTTGCAAATGCTATGCCTGTGAAATTTATATTTTCCCACCTTCATCAGTTTCTGCTGTTCTGTCTTATCGTAAGTGATATGCTCCAGGAGAAGCTTTTCACCAGTAAAAACAGGACAGAGGTGTCACTGGGGAAAAAGTTGAAGGCAGACATGCTTCCTGAGATTGAAAGGGTTCACAAGGTACCGCAACTCTTTTCCTGGTCAAGGCAATTTTGCCTTTTTCAATGTCTGCACAGTTCTAAATTACCTGTGTTTTCCAGTACTTGTTCATCCCAGGGTGTTCCTGTCATCTCCTTATTTGTTGGTAATTTTTTTTTTTTAATTAACTGCTTGATTTACACAGAGGAAAGAGAGGCTGCTTAAAAAGCAACACAGAGAAGCTCTTCTGCTTGATAATTTCTTGCACATGGATGGGCTTGCTCCCGGACGCTCCCCTTCGTGATAGGAAACCTGTCACCTATACTTTCGGTAAAGAATGCAAAATGCACTCTTTCCCTATGTCTTGCACTACAGCATTGTCAACTTTTGGAAATCAAAATTGAATGTAGGATGCAATGCACTCCTCCGTGCGCGCTATATATCCTTTTGAAAGGAGTTGATGTCTCATTCCAGCAATTGTTGCATATTTTCACCATAATTCCATCATGAATGTGCTCTTCGCTGATATGATTCTTCTATAAGCGGCTGACTGCCCTGATGAATGTAACTTTGATCGCTCGAATATGTTGGAATCATTCTCTGAGCAATTCAAGGGTTTTATTTTTCTCAACTGTCCAAACCCTCTTCTTCACTCTTCCACACAATGGGCTAGTTCGTATTCTGAAGCAGTTTTCTCGTTACTCAAATGTAAATGTATTGCCTCGTAAGTAGCAGATGGTGTGCCGTCTGAATATGTGGGATATTTTGTTTGAGCTGTGTTGCTCGTGTGTTTCGTTTGATGTTTAGTCCTGCTGTTGACTTCAACTCAAAACATTTTAATCGAATGGTTGAAATCCTCTTGTATTTCATCTGATGAATTTCCATCTATGTAAGCTGATCGATATGTTTCATCTGCAAATGCAAATTACTGTGTTTTCTCATCTTGTTTTTTTCCCATGAGTTTCTCTCCCTTATATATGAGAGTCTGGTGCTTTGGACATGCGATATTCTTGTATGATGATGATAATGGCTTTATGCATATTGATGGGCATGTAAATTTATTTTGCAGATGATTATGACCGATCTATCAACGAGGCTATCAAGATAACCAAGTATGGAATTTGAATTTTACGCATCGTTATAGTCCATATGTTATGATATCCACCTTCATAGATGTTTGTGAACTGACAAGGAATAGCAATTCTCATGTACTTTTCCAGGCGTAAGCAGCCTTCGCCAGAACCTATCAACAGAAGAGAAGGTGCTTTCATCAAACCTGAAGCTTCTACAAATGGTAAATGGAGTAGTGAATTCTTGCATGCCTCTCCGTACACTAATTTTAGCGCCGTGTCTCCTGGGTCGCCTGATTTTGATGACATTGATGACGATCAAAAACCTGGAACCTTGGACCGAAGGTACGTTAATATCTGGTTTTACATCATATTATTTGACTGATCAAATTATTCATCACTAAAAAATTGCACCCAGCTACAGACAAAGGCGGAGGCCTCAAAGATATTCGGCAAAAGACTTTGTTGAAGCGATATCAGATAATGACGCAGACTTTGACAGTGATGATGATATAGTTGGAGAAGCTGTTTATGACGAGGAGTATCTCAGGAAACGCAAGCAGAGAAGGGTGTCCAGTAGCTCCGAGGGGAGATGAGGAGTATCGTTGGATGGAGAAAATCCTGAAGAAGAGGAAGAGGAAGAGGAAGAGGAACATTCCTTGGGTGTGAGTGATGAGGACAGATGAGCCTCGAAAGCCTAAGAAATTGCCTGGGCGCATTTTCAAGGGAAACCAAATTAAGATCAGTGGTTGAACTACAGAAAGGTCTGAGACGTAGTAAAAGGACAACGAGGAATCGTATTAATTATCGACAGTATGAGCTCTCAGAATCTGAAGTGGAGGCTGCAACCTGATAAGTGGGCACGCATCCAATGAACAATCAGAAGGAACCGAGAGTGAGGTATTCAGCGGAGAGTCAAGATTCAGGGCGTTAAATGGTAATGAGCCGGAACCCAAAGTCGATCATCCTGCTTTCAAAACCACCCCACAGGCAGAAAGAAGATATTCAGCCGGCTGAGAGAACTGAGAGTCCAAGCCAAGAGGAAGCCGTTGATCAACCAAAGACGTTTTCTTGACCTCACGAGCTTGCCCTGGGTCAGGCTTTGATGATGGTCCCACTCTGAAAAAGAAGGATGATAATGAAGATGATATATAAAGCTCCCGCAAGGTTAGTATTACTTTCTGATGGAAGCTCGTTGTACCATCTGAGGTGCTATAAATTTTGTAACGAGCCTGCAGGAGTGGTTTAGATCGGATTTTCTCTTATGGCGTAGCCGAAGCAACTGCCACAGTGAGCACTTGCTTTTGACAGGCCGGGGGATCACGGTGTAGGGAGCTATGTAGATTAGATAGTCATTTTTTAGTATGGCCACTCTCTTGAAAATCCATAGGATGGATTGGGATTTGTTGAGAGATGTTGACTCAACAATCGATGTACACACAACATCTAACTTATATGTGAAAGATGTCGCTTTGATGTTTAGGCTTTAATGCCCTTGTAGTTCTTTAATTTTTGGCGATCATTTTGATGATCTGCGTATTAGCATTAGGGTTGGTCATCGGATCCACAAAATCGTATTGCCAGCTCAGGAAGTTTAAGTCAGTGTAATAGCACCAGCCCCCCTGATTAGGCACTAATTATTATTATTTTTTATGGCATCATTGATTGGTTTTTTGTATCCTTCAGCATTTTGATTCACGCCCCCAAGCTGATGGATTTGTGCTTGATGCTCGGACTCCAGCTCACAATGCTTTCCAAAACTTCTCGACTGGAGGGAGATGTTTCGGACGTTATGCAACAGAACCGGCAGTATCCGTTGAAAACGTGGTTATGATCAGAAATAAAATCAAACGTGCTTCTATTTCCATCTCTCGACTCTACATATGACCATTTGACATCCATACACCGCAACATGCATAGCCTCATTTTGGTCGAGCTTCACGAGGGATTATGGATGAGGACAGAAATGAAGTTCGTGACGAAGTCTTCATTCTCTTTTCAACCCGGCATTAGATTTGTCGTCTACAGCCATTGCAAACCAGCGCGCTTCCCATTCCAGTAGTCGGGTGACCAAATAATGACTTCATAATACCTCGTACCCGTTCCCACAGGAACAGATGCGTCGGAGTAACATACTA